>OX638207.1:9359677-10664940 GCA_951805265.1 Schizotus pectinicornis | reverse complement strand
GTTAGGTTAGGGTATAACTGTCATCTGTCAATGCCATGCCGCAGACAGGCCAGTTGTCAAAAATCAAATCCAGTCAAACGTCAATACAGGGGTTGTTGTGGATGCAAAGAACATTCCATTCTGGCATCTAATCGACCATAACGTACTTAATAATGTTAATTCTATAAACATAGACAGTTGGCAAATTTTTGTGGTTTACAGGACAAAATCTGCGGCTTGTTACGTAACATAACCTAACTTTAAGAGGAGCAGTTGAAGGAAGCAAAAATGTTCCGAGGCGCTTTAAAAACTGGACTTGCAGCAAATTTTATTTTCAATAGCAATATTAACATCGAAGACACCGATAGAGTTTCAGGCGCCACAAAAACCGAGCAAAAGGCAAATATTTCCATAGTACACAACGAGTCTGGATGGGACCGCTTGAAGCGGATGTTTGAAACAGAGTAAATATCCTTCAATGACGCAACAGCTACGGCTGATCTAAAAAATTTTAGCGAATTTGGAAATCTCAGCAAAGAACTCGTCAGTATTTTGCACGTGGGGTGTATGAGTTCGTTTGTGGGAGCTCTATATGGTGGCGTTATTCAGAGCAGAGATGCTTACGTAGATTTCATAAAAAATAACCAAGCTACCGCTTTCAACGATCACTTTGATGCTAAAGTATAATTTGCAATTATTGTTTAATCAATTTACTATGCTGTAAATATGATTACAGAAGAGACTTCAAGATAAAGTTACATTAAGTTTTGGGCGAGGCGCCTGGAAATGGGGTTGGCGATTGACCCTCTTCTGTACAACTTTTACGTAAGTTTTGACTAAATTGCGATGAGTTGAGTACTAAAAAAATGTTTGCAGGGGGATTGCTACAGTGATATCTGTTTATCGCGGTAAAGTTGGCATGGTGGAGTACGTGAGTGCGGGTGCCGCTAGTGGTATTTTATACAAATTCAATATGGGCCCCAGAGGTTGGCTGGTGGGAGGCGGTTTAGGTATGATGCTATGAGCGATTGGAAGCAAACCAATGCTTGTTTTTAGGGGCAGCTTTAGGTTTAATCGCGGGTGGTTCAACCCTAACTCTTCTCAAAATCTCTGGCGTGTCGATGGACGAAATTAGATACTGGCAGTACCATTGGAGACAAGACAGAGCTAATTATATTCACCAAGGAATTACTGATCTTATAAAAAACGAAGAGTTGGAAATAATCAAAAGACACGACGAAAGAGTAGGTGACGCTGGAAAAACTTTAGATAATTTAGGAACGGCAACCGCAGATGCAAATAAACAATGAAATTAAAATGTACAAGTAATTTAATTCGATTGCGTAATTACAAGAAAATATATAAAGCGATTTAAATAACATTACCGTAATTACACGCTGAGCGGTTAATGTGTATAAAAATACAGCAAAATAAGCTACAAAACACCATGACGATCGATTGAGCATATTTGGCCTCGACAAGAACAAATTAACAAGCACAGCAACGGCTTAGTTGCCCGAATTTTGCGATTTGGTCATGCGCTTGGGTCCTCTGTTCGGGGGTCCTCTTGGCTTGGCAAATTTTGGACGGTGCAAGTTTTTAGTCGGGTGGATTTCTTCATAAAGAAACTGTTCGGTCAGTTCCGCCCCCGAATCAATTTCCAACTGAAAATCACGTCGTTAGTAATTCTACAATAAAACGTTTGCAGTTACCTTTTTTACTATATCCACGCCTAAATTCGTAATAACGTTAGTTAATGGATTCTTGCAGCTAGAATACAACATACGTTCCTTTATAGAACACGAATATCCTGGCATTGAATAGATGAATACTAAAAAAAATTATCAAAAAATATTAACGCAATTAGCGAGCCAAACCGATGTCTTCCATGTAGTCGCCTTCATGGGTGTGTTTGAATTTGAACAGGTGATATCGGGCGCTCTCTTCCGGAACTTTTGATGGCAGTTTTTCAACGCTAATGTTCTCGGCAGTTACTAAATGAATTTTTTCTTCTTCGATATCTGTGGATTTAAAGAGTTATTACAATTGAGGAATTCGTTAGAGCAGTAGAACTCACTTATTTTGAACTGTAAGTAACTATAGGATCCTCTAGCCATGTCTTTGATGGCTTGTTTGGCGGCTTCTGTGATAGGAAAGGCGACACCTGTGAGCGTTTGTTGCTTACTATCAACGCTATAATCAGTTTTAACTTCGGTGCGTTTAAGTTCTTGCAGTTCTTCCTCCCTTGAGGTCAGAGGGGCTGGAGCCACCGCGGCCTTTTTGTATTTCTGGTATCCTTTAAAAGTGATGTCGCTCTATAATAAAAATTTCTTGCTTATAGTACTTTTAAAAGAAGTGAAAATCGCGCAATAGAAGTGAAACCCCTGAACAACGCGTATAGTGAAGAAACATATGTGCCACCCCATGGCGCCTATTAAAGAAATCGCCACAGTGTTATCCTAAGTCGAGAGCCTCACTCCACCGTTAGCCTGTGCTGTAGGTAAAGTAGGTGGTGTTTCAATTTTCGTTATACATGCTATTACATTGGACAAGTTTGGCGACTAAAGTAATTTCACTTCCAACGTGCGTCAAAAAAAGGAAATAAACACAAATTCATGTTTAGGTTAAAGCTCCTCCAAGAATTTCTGTTTAAAACAAACTTTAGTGGACTAAACATTTGGTTAGTTTGATTTAAAAAAATGGAAGTTACCACAACAGTGCCGTGTAGTTCTTCTACAATTTGCGACGTTCCAAATTCCTGCTTCAGGGTGGCTTTAGTGGAAGCATACAACATTTTCTGACGCACTGGCGCGGTGTCAGGTGACCAGCTGATAAAGAGCCACTCATACCCCGATGAATTGATTGAATCTAACCTAAACCACTCATTACACAACCAGAAAGGCCCCAATCAAAACTTACCTATACAATATATAACAAGGTTGGTTTTCTTGAATTGAGGACACCACAGACTGATCAAAATCCTTGTCCCAAGTGCTCTGCACAATCTTGTTCCCCGCTACCACTAATTGTTCTGGAATTTTTACGAGTAATTAGGGTTGATTAAACAGAGGATCTTTACCGTTTTCGATTGCAACTTTGACCATTCTGATTTGGCCGTCCCTGTCCCTGCATCTCCCCAGGAACCTCTTGAGTACATCGTTGGCTAGACAGAAAAATTAGAAATTTTGTATTAAAATCAAAATGACACCGCAGCAAACATTAACGCGAGTTAATTTGGAGTTCGTTACCTTTAATTCCGGTTTGATGGGACATTTTGGAAGGGAAATACTTGAAAAACGGACCGAATTAGTGCCACAAAACTTAATTCATCCCCGCCCACAGGTTTGACAGGTGTCAGAGTGACCTGGGGAGTTTGCGGCCCGTTAAGTTTTTTCTCGCTTCACCTATTAAAACCTCAATTTAAAAATTTGGAGACTTAAATCCAAATATTATTTAAAGATTTAAGCGTTTTTAATCAAGAGCCGGACTTGAATTAACTGCTACCGTAGTTTTGTTGTCAAAAATGCTATTATTAACATCAGTTTTTTTTGTTGGCTTTGTTGGTGCTCCTGCGATTCGATTTGTCAATTGTTTTGCTGTCATGTCAGTTGTCAATCATCCCCAAAATGATTTGGATTAGCGATTTTAATCACAATTTTGCAACAATAAACCGATAATAACCGGCAAACATGTGAATCACTCGTAAATACATTAGTTCGGTTGCCGTAAGTACCTTAATTCCGGTTTAACTGCTTCGATAAGTTTTTCTGATAAAATAATTGAGCTAATTTAAAATGTAAGCCCTAAAGCCCCCCTGTTTCGTTGTAGATGATTGCGATGGAGGAGAACAATACGATGACCTTCGTGTGTGCAGAGTTGTCAACTACGATGTTTCAGAAACTATACGACCAAAAGAAATCAAATCGCTTCTGTGACTTAACTTTGCATGTTAACAACAAAGTTATCAAAGCACACCGTAACGTATTAGCATGCAGCTCTCCGTATTTCGACTCAATCCTAAAGCACCACAAAATAATTCGAGAACAACTGATCGTTACTTGCTTAGATAGTGAAATATTTAACACAATTTTAACTTACATGTACACTGGCGAAATTACTATAGAACACTCGAATGTAGAAGAACTCCTAAAACTAGCCGACCATTTTATCATAACCAAAGTCATAGAATATTGTATAGAGTTCTTAGGGACTAAATTGAACTTAGATAATTGTCTGTTTACCTATTTTCTAACTCAACGCTTCAAATTGAAGCACCTAGGAAATATTGTAGAGAATTGGATTGTTAGCCACATTGACGAGATCTGCGACGGCGACGAGATCCTGGGACTGGGCCACCAACAATTACAGGAATTCTTCAAGAACAAAGTAATTTTTCAAAAAGGTCTCGATAATTCCAGAAAAAAATTACTTGTTCCAGAATTTCACGTTATCGACTGCGAGAGCTCTCAGCGTGTTGTCGCAATGGGTGACGAGTAATTTGGAGAAGCGCGAAACTTACTTTGATAAGTTAATTAAATGTTTCAACACGAACTCCTTGGAACCAGCTGAAGTTTTCAAGCATCTTGACACTTGTATTTTGTACAACAAAAGCGAAATTTGCATGTATCGATTCCTCGATTACCTAGTCCAAAGTAATTGGATGTTGTCGAATTTCAAACTGAGATACGACAGTCTTCACATTAAATACAGCCAGGTAATTAGTTTTTTGTTTTCGGCGAATTTCGATTGATTTCGGGACTTTTAGATGATTTCTTGCGAGAAGAACATCGAAGAGGGTTTCAAGTCTGATAAAATTGTCGTGTCGGAGAAAAACGACTCGAACTCTTCCCACAATAGCTTTAGTTCCGTGTTAGTTAAGGCGAAATTACGTAATAAGAGACAGCTTATCTTGAAAAGACTGATGTTATTTGGTTTGAAACCTAGCTTAAGGATGGCGGCTTTGAAGATGTTGACTTGTAAGAAGAAGACTTTGCCGTTGGCCGACTCAGGCCAAGATGAAGAAGGTTTGAGTGTTGTAGTTTTTGCGGTTGTTTGGTGAATGTTGCAAATTTTTCCAGATGATGATGATGACGAAAAAATGGGCATTAAGTGCCCTATTTGCTTCACGACCATCAACGATAGTTTACTGTTGGAACAGCATTTAGCGTTGAGTCATGCCAAAGACGTGACTTACAAGTGTGGGATTTGCTCTTTTGTTTGCCAGTACCACGGGGATTACCTCAATCACATGAAATCGCACTTCACTGGCCCGCCCTACAAATGCGACTACTGTAAGGACAAAAAAATACGAATATTATTTTTGTAATTATGGCAGGACGACCAAGAAAGATATTAATAATATCCTCTTTTATACATGGTGACCCCATACATACTGCCCCTGAAAGATCCGGACACAGCCTAACCACAGATTCCTTAGATTAAAATAAGTCGATTGTACATAATTTATCTATATCCTAAAATGCCTCCTTAAGAGTAAGACTCTATCAAAGTTCAAAGATGAACGAAGAAAATTATTTTAAAATTGCTTCAACCGATTCTACCGTTATTTACTACATATGTATAAACATACAAAAGATACATCTTGATATAATTTTTGTGATCTTGAATACTGTAGAAGATGCCTAACAGTGACCAATCGACTTATTTTGATCTAAGGAACCTGTGGTTAGCCTGTGTCCGGACCTTTCAGGGAAACCCTGTATTAGAAATCTCAGATTTGAAATGCATATAAAACACAATGGTCCAGATTTTGATTGTGTCTTATTGAGAAATAGGAAAATACTAGTCAATAAAGGTTTTTTTGCAGAAGCTTACAGTTTTACAAACTGATCTTCCAAAACAGCTATAAATATAATTTATTATACAGGGTGGGGCAATAGTGCGTCCGACTTCAATAGCTCAAGTTTTACGATAGGTAAAAATTTGATTTAGAAACACAGATAAACTAGAGAAAGAAGTCTATAATCGGAAATTATTTTTGAACATACAGGGTGAGCCAATAAAATTATACAGGGGCAAGTGACATTTTTTTAAATGGAATGTGGTGTGTAAAAGAAGATTTTTCAGAGCCTTTTTCTAGACTCTTTTCAATCCAATATTATTGCTGACTATTTCCAAACCACTTGGGTGTAGCGATTTTTTTTGTTCAAATAATGGCATCTGCAGATGCATGTTAAAAAAATTACTACAGTCACAATTATGAGTTCTAAGAAAAAATTATGTAAAGATTAGTTAGGAAACATCTGTGGAATGTCTTTGAATCGTTTTAACTTTTAAAAAATTATACAGGGTGGCTAAATTTAATTTTTCAATTTAGAACTTTTTGAATTTAATTTTCTTCATTTTTTTAAATGAAACACCCTGTATATTTTTTAACGATATGATGTAGAAACTAAAAACAAACATTTTTTGTATGCACACCCCTATGGCTATTTGTAACCATTTTCGAAATATCGCCAAATAATTACAAAATTTAAGAATAATTCTAGAAAATTAGATCGTTTTCCAAATAACTCGACCAAAAACTTCAAATGTTTCAAAATTGACACAAAATGACAACTGACGACTGGTAACTGCGATAAATGTGTATTGCTTGTCGGATAATATAAAATGCAAAAAAGGATTAAGATACAAACATAAAGTGAACTACTAAAAAAACTTACGTTGTTTTTATAAACAAAACATCTGGAGCACTTATTACAATTTTATCTGTCGAGTTATTTGAAAAACAATCTAATTTTCTAGGATTATTCTTGAATTTTGTAATTATGGGGCGATAAATCGAAAATGGTTACAAATAGCTATAGGGGTATATATACAAAAAATGTTGATTTTTTGTTTCTATATCATATCGTTAAAAAATATACAGGGTGTTCTATTTGAAAAAATGGAGAAAATTAAATTCAAAAAGTTCTAAATTAAAAAATTTAATCTAGCCACCCTGTATAATTTTTCAAAAGTTAAAACAATTCAAAGACATTCCACAGATGTTTCCTAACTAGTCTTTACATATTTTTTTCTTAAAACTCATAATTGTGACTGTAGTGATTTTTTTAACATGCATCTGCAGATGCCATTATTTGAACAAAAAAAGTCGCTACATCCAAGTGGTTTGGAAATAGTCAGCAATAATATTGGAGTGAAAAGAGTCTTGGAAAAGGCTTCGAAAAATCTTTTTTTACACACCACATTCCATTTTAAAAAAACTCACTTGCTCTTTTATAATTGTCTTGGCTCACCCTGTATATTCAAAAATAATTTCCGGTTATAGACTTCTTTCTCTAGTTTATTTGTGTTTTTAAATCAAATTTCTACCTATCATAGAACTCGAGCTATCGAAATCGGACGCACTATTGCCCCACCCTGTATAGTGTATATTGATAAGTTTGGATCTATCGACTTATTTTGATATTAGAATTATACGATAGCTCTGTGTACGTTTCTACAGTCGAGAACTTTGAAAATATCCAGTCGTGTCTGACCTGTGTAGGGATCCTGGAAAAAGCGATTGCGATCGAGTCGATATCTTTACGATTTCGGTCGCTTTGGAGAGAAGGGGTTTAGGGGAGGATCTTTTCAAAAATGCGAAACCAATCACTTTTCAGCAATTTGTTAAGGTGAAAAGACTGAATTTTCAAACTACCTAACCTAAGTATCGTGAACGTAAACCTCGTGGACCACAAGTCTTATTTTTTCGAATGCATTTTTAAAACGTATTAATTAGCTCGAGTGGAACATGCATGAGAATAAAATTTCCGGAAATAATCAACGCACTAGGGATATTATAAGTGAAAATCGCAACGACAGAGACATTGATGTCTATTATATCATTATGATGTCATTATTAATAAATAAATGATTTTGATTGGCTGAAATAATTTCCACTTATTAATTTCATGCAAGGTGCAAAAATTTCCAGGAAATTTTTACATTGTCATAGAAACGACATCGAATTCTATTTTTCTATTGGCTACTTTTCGGTGTCTTGCGATTTTTATCAAAATGGATACCAACGATACATGATAAGTAGTACATGTGCAAACATTCGGAAAAATTGATCATAAGAGTCAAGAGTTACGACAATTTTCAAGAACTCTTCCTCCGTTATCAACCGTTTTCGAGAACATGTTTATTAAGAAAACCCGTTTAATTTTTTGATTTTATATCCGCCTCTCAAGTTTGTAACAGTTATTCCGGGACACTATGTATACAAAAATTGAGATATGCGTATGAATTCAAACTTGCGTTTCAATCTGACACAGTTAGAATATAAGCTACTGTATATTATGAATCCAACAAATTATTATAAATGTAACAAAATTTGTGGAGGATATTTTATTTTGGTATAGAAACATACTTTATGGTACGATTGTACCTAGTACTTTTGTTTACAGATATTTTTTCTGAATGTAATTACAAATGGTCAAGTTGACTGGGATATAACGTTTATTCAAGGAAATAATTAAAATGTTTGTCGACATTAAGATTTTGTAAAATTTGCAAGCACGTTTTGAAGAAGAAATTCAAATAATCTAGAGATCATTTAAAAGTGGTTTCGGAAATGAAAATTGTTATTTTTTACCTACAAAAGTAATAATATTGGTACATATTATGAACAACAAAATAAAGATTATTTAAAAACCCCTTGTTAATCTTCAAATAACGATAAATATGCAATATCCGAAGAATCGCTTTTAAAGCAGCACCTTTGGAGTTGTAGAAACGATTTCCACTAAGAACAGGTAAACTTGGGTGCCGGAGGCTATAACCCTTCCACTTGTACCTGAAAATATTTGAAAATCCAGCCCCTAAGCCGTCATCTACCAATGCCATTCATAGGGATGCACCTTCGGCACACCAAAAAATGCGATAGCCTCTCGGAACTCTCTGTTTAACCGATTGCGACTCGGTTGATATCTATCCAAAGCAACCGTTTTCGGTTGCTTAGAAGCGACTCGGTCGCAATCGCTTTTTCCAGGATCCGGCCACTCTGTTTGGCGTATTTTTACTTATAATTATAGGTAGCTGCCTTTCAATAGGGCCAGTCGCATCTGGTCTCTGTACGTTGCTGTTATAGAAAGATACTAACTGACAGTTAAATGAGGCTAAAAGTTTAGATGCGACTGGGCATTGTTAAGGTTCCTGATAATACAAGAAATTTTGTACACCCGAATAGACAGATCCAGTAATTTTTTCGACTCATCTTCGTCAGCCGTCGCATTTCATTACAAGCGATTTTCAGGTGACGTTACGGCCGATCAAATTTCGAAGTTGATATCGCACCGAGCCCAGCACCTGGAGGAGTCAATTTATCAATGTACCTTTTGCTCGTTCAAATGCCGCCTAAAGCAGAATTTCGTCTCCCACTTAAAAATCCACACCCCCGAAAAATCGTTTAGATGCGACCATTGCACCAAAGCGTTCCGATTCAAGCAGAACCTAGAAACGCACATGTTAACTCACACGTCCGAGAAGAATTTAACTTGCGAATCGTGCGGCTTTCATACGAAATTCCTAAGTCACATGATTGCACATAAACGGATACACGCAGGTGAGATCGATTGAAAGTCGCGATGGATTCATAGTTGATGTACCTAGTGTTTTCTTCAGGTGACATCTACAGGTGTTCTTATCCGCATTGTAAGTATTCGACGGCAAAAAAGAACCAATTAGCCAGTCACGCGAAAAGTCATAACGGGGTTAGACCGCATTCGTGCGGGATTTGCGGCCGGGGCTTCATGGAAAAATCGCACCTGGTCCGTCACGAACGCATACATTTAGAGGAGAAACCATTCAAATGTTCCAACTGTGATTACGCCAGCTCCAGGAGGGATAAACTAAAGGAACATTTCACGAGGCACCACGGAGAAAACGCGTCGGCTAAAGTTCCATACAAGGCAAGACCAATGAGGAACAACTCGACTAGACCGAAATCACAAGTAAATTTCGCCTTTTTCCGTAACTTTTTGTTAATACCTGGTCTTCTGTAAGCGGAAGAAGCGAAAAGTAAATTGCTCACAGACCAATTTTGGGAACTTGAGGCAATTAAGAGTACTTTGCTTTTTTCTAATCGATAATTTTTGTCCATAATTCTCTAAGTCTTGGTTGATTGCAGTCGTCTCAAGAAACCGTGACGTCGGCCAGCAACAACAACGTAAATTTCACGCAAACCAACACGACATCTAGTAGCGGCGTGACTCAACCTATCGGCAATGAAATTCAGGACCTAATAATGCACCATCAAAGCCATTCCGCTTCGTCAACAGCCACAAATCTATCAGCAATCAACTCTAATTATCACCATTTCGGGGATCCAACCGATTTCCACCACCACAATCACGCGCATAACATACACAATCAAATTTTAGCTTCCGGGCACAATCAGAGATCAACTAACCAACACCACAACAACAATTTAGTTAATCACCACATGCTCACGCGGACCAATCATTCCACGGCTACTTCAACGGCGGCAGCTGTGGCGGCCGCAATGATGCTCGATCCACGTTTCCATCACAATTCTTCGGTGAGTTAAAATGAAAAACATGACCAGAGGTGAAACAGTTTGTGGTTTAGGTACCGTATCATCCGACTACTACGCCAGTTTCGATGGCAATGGCTGCTGTGCAATCCTCGCAACAAATCCAAGCTTCGGGTCAACATGCAGAGTATCCGCCTTCACTCCAGAATTGCATGACACTGTTCTAGTCTGAATTTTGTGATTCATATTTTGTTATATAGTGTTTAGTGTACTTATCATCCTGGTATTTGTTAACTTAGATATTGTAGATGTTGTCACTTTTTGTTATGTTAATCGTGGAGTATGGTCCTGTTAAATGCTTATTGAGCTGCGCAGGACCGTCCTCTAAAAGTTTATTGTTTATGTTTGATTTTGTTAATTCGTTATGTTATCTTGTGTGTAATAGATTTTATATTACGCACTAAAATTTAATAAACCTAAATGTGTATCGTCTGAACTTGTTTTACATTGGAAACGCCGCCGTTCCTGGTTTCTGTTCATCTTTTTCACTTGTCCATATTCTATTTTAGCTCTCTTCTCGCTCCTCACTCCATCATTTGTTATTCTATGATTGGAAACTGATTATTTTTTCTTCATTTATTTAGATATTTCTGGAGGTCTTCTTAATTTCCTTTTTTCTAGCTTGTTCTGTTTGTTTTTTTTAATCTTTATTATTAGTCTTGTTCATACACTAGTCGAAACAGAAACAAAAAAATGTTATGGTAAATGCAAAAGTCAATGTATGTAGAAATGGGTAAGTAGTACACCCGGATGATCTGTAAATGAGACTCTTGAATAGCTGATTTGGCAACATTGTAGACTGGCCTTCGATCTTACCAGATCCGTCTACAATGTTGCCAAATCAGCGATTCAAGAGTCTCATTTACAGATCATCCGGGTGTACAAGTGCCCTCCGACTTTGACCGCTTTGACACAGCACATTCACGTTATCAAACATACAGGCTGTCCCAAAAAGTCCGCACCACTTTGAAGATGCGTTACCTATCTAGAATTGTACTAGAATGCTGGAAAATTGTATAAAAAATTCTGTCATTTAGTTTTTAAGTTATGGTCCTTTAATAAAGGCACAATTAAAATTTAAACTAAGGGGTACACACGGTTATTTCAAAACAAAACAAATATTTTATAGTATAGGTAGTTCATTCCTTTGAAGAGTTTAAAGTTGAAAAATTTGGAGAATTTATACGTCCAAGGTTTAAATCATAAAATAAGATCTTTAATATACAGGGTGAGGCAATAGTGCGTCCGACTTTGATAGCTTGAATTCTATAATAGCTAGAAACTTAATTTAAGAATACAAATAAACTAGAAAAAAAATCTATAACCGGAAATTATTTCTGAATATTAGGCCAGTGAGTAGGTAAAAAATTTAACATTAATTCTAACATTTTTTAAACTTTGCCGTGTAATGTGTAACGAATCGAAACGGAACTATAAAATTTTGCAACTCGATTAAAGGTCGGCATCATTGTGAAAATCGGAAAAATTTAAATTAAGCAATATCTCGACGAAAAAAAAATATAACATTGTTGCAAACTCGATAGATTTTTCACTACAATATTCAAAATGCACAGCAAAATTTGCAAAAACTTATGAATTAGGAATAATAATTAATTATCATTATTAAACATTTACGAATGCAGTCATTTGCAATTGACATCTACACACGTTACGTTTTTTTCGAATCGTTTTTACGTAAATAACTATTGATTTTGTTGTAAATTATAAAAAATGGACCATGCCGTCACCGAATAGAGTTGCAAATTTACAGAGTCTTGTAAGGCGATTTTAGCAAGTTGATTGTAGTTTTGCAAGCATGTTAATATTTTTGCTAGAAAATTAGATGAAAAAATGTTATTAATGATAATTAATTATTATGCCTAATTTATAAGTTCCTGCAAATTTTCAATATTGTAATGAAAACTCTATCGAGTTTGCAACGATGTTACATTTTTTCTCGTCGCGGATAACGCTTAATTTAAATTTTTCCAATTTTCACAATGATGCCGACCATTAATCGAGTTGCAAAATTTTATAGTTCCGATTCGATTCGTTACACATTACACGGCAAAGTTTAAAAAATGTTAGAATTAATGTTAAATTTTTTAGTTATCATGTCTCTATTCACTGTCCTAATACAGAGTGAGCTAAGATGATTATACGAGGGCAAGTGACATTTTTTTAAATGGAAATGTTGTTTGAAAAAGACTTTTTAGCCTTTTTCTAGACTCTTTACTCCACTGCTGACTATTTCCAAACCACTTGGATCTGGCGATTTTTTTTGGGGGAAATATATTATTGCACTTTGGAAAATTCTTCTAACTTTGTGCCAATAAACTATAAAACAGCAAAATCACACTCTGCATGGGGGATAGTGTAACTTGAAGTTTACCCACTATAAAATGATACAATCGCACTTTGAAATTGGGTACACTTAAGCTTCAACTCTACCTGCTATAAAATGAGAGAATGGCACTTTGCAGTCTTTGCACTACTAGCGGCTAAATCCCGCCGATCTACGGTCATTCCCGTTGACAGAATATAGCGCCACTGTGATTAAAGTGCCGTCGAACGGCTTCCTATTAAAGAGCCGTGGAAAACAGGTTGCGTATCAATGGACAGCCTTTGGATTTAAATACTCGTTCAAACGATACTTATTTTGAGAAAAAGAAGTTCTATGCAAGGTCAGTTCAGGGCTTTGTAATTTTTTTTTAAAAGCACAATTAAAAATTACTACTTGAAGAGAACTTCTCTAATCTTTTTCCTTGCCCTAACACACTGAAATGCCGTCATATAGATTAACGGCACTTTAATACGAAGCTGTTTGACGGCACTTAAACGCCAGCGATATAGCGTTGGTTGGATATAGCAAACGATTTCCAAACATTTTTCCTTGCCCTAAGACTTATATAACATAGAAAAATAAACATAAACATGCGACGTGTTTATGTTTATTTTTCTATGTTATAAGTCTTAGGGCAATTGTTTTTATAGTTTTTATAGTGGGTAAGCTTTAAGTTACACTTTACCTAATGCAGAGTGTGATTTTGCTATTTTATAGTTTATTGGCACAAAGTTAAAAGAATTTTCCAAAGTGCAATAATATATTTTTAACGTTATTTTGGTTTATTTTGAAGTGTATAAAATTTCAACCCTTTTTTTGTTTAAATAATGGCATCTGCAGATGCGTGTTAAAAAAATTACTACAGTCACAATTACAAGTTCTAAGAAAAAATTATGTGAAGACTAGTTAGGAAACATCTGTTTTTAAATCTTTTTTATTTTTGAGAAATTATACAGAGTGGCTAAATTTAATTTTTCAATTTAGAACTTTTTGAATTTAATTTTTTCCATTTTTTCAAATAGAACACCTTGTATATTTTTTAACGATATGATGTAGAAACTAAAAATTAACATTTTTTGTATGTACTCTATGGTCATTTGAAAACCATTTTTGATTTATCGACCAGTAATTACAAAATCCATTAATAATCCTAAAAAATTAACCTTTTTCCAAAGAGCTCGATTGTTATGTTTTTATTCAATAGAAGTCTCTAGTTGCCCTTAAAGTATAACGTATTCTGACGAGTTTTTGTGCTTATTCTTGTGTAGTGTACCTATATAATACCAATGATAATACTATTATCATTGTATATGGATCCATATATCCATATACAATGTTATTATATAGGTACACTATTCTTGTGTAAAAATCAGCGCCCTCTGGTCACTGACAGCGTGAAACTAAACCCACGTGACCAGGCACATGACCAAGACAAGACTAAGGTTTTATAAAACGACGCTTATCCTTTCCTTTCTCGTTTACTCGTTTTGTTGTACATTTTCTGCCAAAAAGTTCGATTGTAATTGTTGTAAATTTTCCGAATTTGTTGTTGGATCGAATCAGGCGCCCTCGCAAATTTTCTGTCGCGCCGCCACTGCTCGATGTTTGCTGTGATATCAGCAAAAAAACGTAAATATATTCGCAGCGCCGTATGGCCGGTCTTGGTGGAAATAGCCGCAAAATTGTGTTCGCTATTGGCGAAGATGGGTTCCAGCCGAATTCGCGCACAAAATCAAAAAAGTACATTCCAATGTCGCGTACTATTTTTAAACAGAAGAAACATGGCGGCCAGTAGACATTTCGGTCTATTTGAAATGTTAACATAACGGTCTCCACAGTGATAATAATAATGTGAATCATAAATCGGAACAAACGTGAGTGTTCAATACCCCAAAAAGTGCACTGTGCCAATACGTTTTTGTTGCTAATTGATAAAGTGCAGTGGCCGCCGTCCATAATTTATGTACTGGGTGTTTTTGAAAAATAAAACAGGTGAGGTCGTTTGATAAACTCTCCAATTATCGCAGCATGCCTTGCGATACGCCAGTAATAACAATTGTTGACAAGTTATGTCAAACGTCTATATTTGTCGCAATCGGGGTTATAATTAGGTTAGGAGACATTTTGTATGCCGAACCAGCGATTCGACGCGGATTTTCGGGGTGGCCGGTGATCTTTGTGCCCCAATTTGTCGCTGGGGTTGGCGATAATTTCGCTTCGGAATTTTTTATTTATATTTGTTGCATTTCGAAATTCCAGCTGGTTGGGGTGGTGAGTGTACGTTCTGTGCACGCCCACATTAGTACAGTCGTAGCAACAACACGTGGGTTATGTGGGTTTTTGACTTTTCTGCATGAATAATTGAAATACCGGCTCGGCGATTATTGCCTTATTAGGGGGTGGGACATTCATCGAGAGCCGGTCCTGATATCGAAAGTTGATCCAATATTGCACTTGGCCAGTTGGATCGGGAAAATGTGGCGAATTCCTCTTCAATGAATCAACGCGGTTAGCGAGAAAGAATTACAAACCACCACCCATCCGGTTGTCCCACTGCTGCGATCATTTGCTTGTACTTGGAGCTTGACGGAGAACAATTACAGTTTAACAATTTAATACGCTGCTATTGTTTGTAATAACGAAACTAATCGGCCGTTGCGCAAATTTCGACAATAAATTACGAGCAATTTTGCCAATAAAGAATAAAGGTACACAAGGATGATTTGTGAATAAAAATATCCCAGTTAACTATTTAAACGCGCGGGCTTAAAATAGCCATCTAGCAGTCTTCGGTTTATTATCTGCCGTTATCTGGACTCTTCCCTTCTATCCCGCACGCAACTCCGAGGACCCAACTGGCTGGAGTCAAATTCAAATAATTATCTATGATAAATAAATACCGACGGAGATGGACTGTATACTGCAAATTCACCCGACAACTCGTTGAAGCATTGACGGTGAGTTGGATGGACCCCAGTCGGGTCGTGGATAAAAATGGGCAAACAAGTTCTTCTTAGAATTGTGGCAAATTTATTTTTTCCTTCTCTTTATCTTAGTGTAAAATTAACATTTTTTTGGGTCTGTACACTGGCGGTCTCAGAAAAGTGAACGACTCTTGAAGCAAATTTTGGTTGAAATGGCATCGTGTAAGCACTGGGAGCGGGCTGTTTGACCAGTCGTCCCATGCCGACGTCTATAAACGAATCAACGATACAATGAAGTAGTTATGGCGTTTGGTAATGGGCCCCGTAAATTCGAGGGTCAGGTAGATTGAAAAGAAGGAGGCTGGAAAACGGTTGCTTTTGAATGAAAGTACGCGGTCAGCTCCTCGATGTAACAGATTTTTGGAGGAAACGACCAGTAAATGAATGCGAATGTCGCTCGTTATTAGATTATATACCTAATGCAAAATAATATTTTCAAGAAATTTCAAATGATGTTACGGGTTTTCCACAAAGATTGTCAAAACGAAGTAGTGCGCGGCACAGCAAAACTTAAGAATATTTATTTGAATAATATCACAACACGATTTTAATTTTAAAATTATTTAGGCTTAAGAATCAGAATCTGCACAAAAATAATAATATAAGTAGGGTTTGAGGACCAGAACAGTTTAGTCATGCATGCAAAGTTTAAAATCATAAGATGAGATCTTTAATATAACAATGGGAAAAACATGGCAATATGGCTAATATACAACAAACGGTTTCTAGGGAAACAATATTACACAATTTTTCTGAGTGCAGAGGAAAGTTTAATTTCAGATAACAGTTGCTTTTTTCCTAACTTTAAATTGCTAATAGTTTTTAAATTGAGTACGACGATTTTTTTTAGCAACTTTCCAGTACTCTTCACTGATCTTAGATAACGTACCTTTAAGGTGGTGCGGACCTTTTGGGCCACGCTGTATAATAATAACTTAATAACAACCTAATAACTTAATAACAACCTAATAACAACCCAACAAATATATCTTTAATATTTTGTATATGCACCGTTGGCTAAGATGACGCTTCTTAGCCTACGGTGCATCGATTCTATTAAAATTTGGATGTATTGCGGATCTAGCTGCTCCCACGCATTTTCAATTCCTTCCCATAGTTCGTCCCGATTGGCTGGTCTGAAGTTGTTGGCATATAGGGCTCTTACCAAATGTGCCCAGACATTTTCAATCGGATTTAAGTCCGGGCTTTTTGCTGGCCATGGCAGTTTTACAACTTGATTTTCTTCAAACCACTCTCTTACGACATGGGCCGTATTTACAACTTACTTTCACAAGCGCAACTAAGTTATTGGCTTATTAAGAAGTGAACTCACGTGCAATCAAACAATTGCAGTATATTGTATAATTTCAACCTTATTTCAAGTTTATTATGAGTTTTAAAATAAATTTTATTTTGCATGTAAAAATTTACAAACTATTTAATCGACCGACTGAGCAACATGTCAGCACATTTCCATTTAAGAGCGCGTGGTAGTTACTTATCCAACTTAACAGTTGCCTGACCAAAAACCGCCCGACGGCGCTCTTCCTAGTCTACCTGGTATCACAACAATGTTAAATATTAAATATCTTCGGCGAGCCGTGAAGATCCTTGCCTCTGAATTTTATGGGCACTCGGTCTTATTGCAGCGTATTGTAGCTGTAACGATCATTATATTACCCATCAGTCACCGCTTACGTCTCGTTTTGAAGTCCGATATTTTAGCTTACACTAGCACAATCTTGTCGTTCACTTTTCTGAGACCGCCACCGTACAGTAGGTTTTGCCCACTTCTGATGAAGGTGCTGGCCGATAAATCTTGAAAGGGCTTGAAAATTATGAACCATCTTACTATTTCAAGGTGCGCACTATACGAATATTTATACCTTGAAACCTAAATCGGGCAAGAAATTTGATGAGACATAGAAAGATGTTCTCATTTTAGAAGCTTAATGACGAAAAAGGTCTAATAGCATTAAAGATGAATATTTTCTTAAACAATTGATTTTAAGAAGCAAAACTGTTATCATGGTTCCAAAAAGCAGAGAAAAACTGCTAGAGGTCGAGTCATTTAGTTTGAGACTTGCGTGAAAAACGTATTCTCATAGCTCCACCCTTTCTTTCGGAGTAGACACAGTGGCGCGCTGTCGTGAAGGGGCAAACATATTTTCTAAGTTTATGTATAATTATTATGTTCCGCTCTTTGGTTCACTGACGCGGCGCTACTGACCCCTGGTTTAAGAAGACTCGAACACCCAAGTCTATTGCAGTTGATCGCTTCAGTGTTGGAAAATCCACGTGGATGCGCCCGTTGATTACTCGGGTGTGCGGCTAGAGGGTGGAGTGTTGAATCCAACTAGTCAAGCGGCACTTTGCTTTTTTGAAACTGTCCTCGACAACTAGCCTGAAACTGTCGTGCCGCTTCAAAAATAGTGGTTAGGCGAGAAATGATTGACAGGTCTCTTTTTAGTTGGCGCGATCTCTAGAAATGTGCTGATCTCAGCTCAAACCATCGAAGACTTCTGAATGCATAATATAAGGCCAGAAATAATAACGCTTTTTATAACAAAGTTGCTGGATTGCGTATTACCAAAAATCTCGCTAATTAGTCTTTTGATTAGTAGAGTCTTATTCACAGTTTTTGGATAGGCATGAATGAGTCTGGCGAAGACCTGGAGAGAAGTTGGCTACAATAGAATTTTTCTAACAACTCGACGATGTCATATAAATGTCAAATTTTGGCAGTTGCAACACGCGTCTTCCATTGAGTGTCTCTCTTACTCACAGAAAACGACAAGTTTATCCGAGTTATTCTTAACGTGGTGTGCTTCAGTGGGTGTAGACTTATAGCAAGGCTGCACCCTTTAACTGGCAGCCGTTGGTGTCTTATTCTAATTCACTCAAGTGAACGAGACAGCAGATTTATAGCGAGGGCGTACAAGAATATACGGGGTACTTTTAAAAAGTAGATAAAAAACCACAACTTTACTAGGTATGTATGTATGTACAGCCGGATTGTTTGAAAATTAAACACTTGAATTGCTGGTTTGACTGATTTGGCAACATTGTAGACTGCATAGCAAGATCTGGTAAAATCGAAGGCATCGAGCTTTACCGAACCGACCCGAACGTCGGCATTAAATGACCTGTGCAGTCTACAATGTTGCCAAATCAGTCAAACCAGTGATTCAAGCGTTTCATTTTCAAATCA
This sequence comes from Schizotus pectinicornis, assembly GCA_951805265.1. Lineage (NCBI taxonomy): Eukaryota > Metazoa > Arthropoda > Insecta > Coleoptera > Pyrochroidae > Schizotus > Schizotus pectinicornis. The sequence goes on along the minus strand of OX638207.1, from coordinate 10,645,861 downwards.
TGTGAGTGTACAGTCGCCGTCATTGAAGAAGCCCAAGGTGAAGCAAAATTCATTCTAACTTACGTTACATTTGCAACCAGGCTAAACCACGGGGTACAGTTTGTTTGAGAACCGCACAGGTGAACTAAGATTAGTCGAAATAGAGCGGCACATTTCAGTTTTGAATTATAAACAGCTTCAATCCCACCGTAAGTTGGAATGATTTCACTTCACCATGGGCTTCTTCAATGACGGCGACTGTACATAAATAGGTTAGTGGAGTGGTGTTTTCATTTCGAGTATTTTTCATGAAATCAAGTAATTGTGAGGAAATTCCTGTATATACTTATAGTTTTGTCTCGCTCACCTCAGTGAATTAGAATGAAATACCAACAGAGGCGTACCGGTCGACCACGAGCTAGAATCTACACTGAAGCACACCGCACCTAGAAAAATGGACGTATTATATTTAGTTTTTTACCTGTGCTTAGCGCCGAACTTGGCCAGTCAGACGAAGACAGATGATCTCTTTATGTTTCTTTCTTTCTCAAACTTTTCAGCAGTGACAACACGGTAGTATTTCGCGCCTAATCTCAAAGAACTACAACTTGGAACAGACGGTGAACCAAGCTAAGCGCGCAATACACTTTGATCTTTGTTTAACTTATGAAAAAGCGTATAGTTCTATCTTTGTTTCACCAATTAGAACGTCTGTAACTCGGATAAACTTGTCATTCTTTGTGAGCAACAGAGGCAGTCGATACACTACGCATGTCGCAGCTGATTACAGACGGCATTTTGACAGTTGGCATCGTGGAGTTGGTAGAAAATTTCTATTCTCTTTGGTGGTGGCTTTATTCGGTTCTGGGAGGACTTTCACCCAGAGCTACCCAGAGTTAGTTTCTATTTGTAAGAAGTTATTTGTTAATGCCCAGTTTTATTGTGAGAACGTTCTGGAACATTTTTTGTCCCACTTCTGATAATATTTTATTTCTATATGGACGACAATATACCCTTGCATGCCGCTAGGGAAATGCCGATTACCATAATAATATTGCCAATACAAAGGTCCGGCTTTAAATTGAGCATTTTAGGGATACCTTTAAAAGATTGGTAAGGAACCTTAGGAAACTGGAAGATGTCGTTATTGCGCAATGGAAGAACATGAAGCAGGTCTTACAGAACATTTTTAGGGGCCCTCACCAAAGAATGAAAGCTGTGATTTGAGCTATAGAAGACCAAGTGTACTTTAGTATTAATGTTTTGATAAAATATTATTTTATAATGTACCAGTCTCTAGATTTGTATCTTTGTTTTTATAATTATTGTATTGTTTTATCATGCTGTTTTTGTCATAAGCCTCATCAAGATGACAGAAAAATTGCATGCATAACCGTTTTGGTTTTTGAATGCACTTTGGCGAAGAATCCATCGTTCGACATATGAGTCAAAGTGGAGGCAACACATCGTCTAACAAACTCGCACTAGGAGTAAGAGCTTTCTTATGCAGTAACAATGCACTTGATTGTGATTTATCGGACTTGGTCAGATACGTAACGAAAAGATGCGTCAACAAGTACATAGAAACATTTGGCTGAGCTTGCCATTTGTCTCGATATGCCAAACGCGAGGAAATCGCTATCGCCGTCATCTTGCTGGTTATCCAGAGAAATATTGCTTTTGGAAATCGTCCAGTTTTTGAGGTCAGCTGCAAAATATGCATTTTAAAAAGTTTTCAAGAATTGTCCAACATTATGAGCCAAAATTGGCATTTAGTTATTGAAAACAATGAGAATGTTTTTTACGTTTAGAAAGATACAGTCGTGCAACCAATGGAAAAAACGATATTTTTGCGAAGTTTACCTCGGGTCTTCTAGGTTTCTATGGTCGTGAATGACTACATTCGAAAATTGGCGCTCATAAACCGCAATAGTTGTAAAAATTGTCTCACTGATATTTATTACATCACCGACTGGGTGGATGTAAGCCCCAAACACGCAGGGTGAATTTTCAAGTTTTTGGCACAGGAGTCATTCGTTCCATTATTGGCACCAGTGTACAGCCAGCCTCTCACTCTGCCATCTTTATGTAGGTAAGGTATAAGACCGACAAGAGCAAGGATCATCCGGAACTAGGTGTACAGTACTGATCATAAAATAAAGCACGACTCGTTAAGCGAAATAGGCGATTTCGTATAAAACGAGCTGTAGGAGTAACCGTGTCAGCATAGGCGTGCCAGCGCCATAGTGGTGGTTTACAATTTTTAAATACTATATTCCAGCTGCTACTTACCACCGACCGCGCGACCGCCAATCAACTGGGATGAGCGAGCCGCAATGGCCCTTTGTCCTACTGAATAGAGTTGGTTTACACTGAGCAGAAACAGCGTGCTCTATTTACCAGCTATGACGGCCATAAAAATTACTGGAGGGTTGAGGCCTGTAAAGGGGTTACACAATCGAAATGATTCTATGCAACTTTAATAAAGTTAATGTGAGGCATAGATTGCGGAAGTGGCTCACAGTTTCAGTTATCATATTTGCTACAATGACTTGATTAATGGTCTTCCCTTTTAATTTACTGTTACGTTAGTTTTTCGTTTTGTTAAGGTATATTTATAATTTGTTATAATGTTATTAATGTTTCATGGAAATGGCTATGCCGTAAATAAACTTTATTGTTATTGTTAACCATTAAATTTAAGAAATCTCTTAAAAGGAATACGATTTTTAGAGTTTGTCTAATAGCAAAATGTGTGGCGGGTAAGAACCAGTGGCGGCTCGTCAGATGAAACATGAGAGTTGGTGTTTCACCTCCAATAGAAACAGGAAAATTAATAATATCGTAAAAGAACTTTTTTCTGAGAAGATATTGATATTTAGTTTGCCTTCATACTTTTCGTGCCAATGCAGTGCAAACAAAATCTCAATCAAATTTTCTTTTGAAAATGTCAAAGGTTTTTAGGCAATTTTCGTTAAAAATAATTATGTTGGTCGCTTCAAAAGATGAAGATTTGGTGATCTGACGATATCGGTAAATATCGATCCAATTTAGGTAACCATTTGGTTTGTATATTGGCTAATGCCGATAAAATAGATTTCGTACATAGCAACTAATACTACCAATATAAAAGTTACTAGAAAAAGTCACTAGAAATGTCTAGCCCAATCCCCTCATTATTATCTACTGAATGTATTATTAGAGAGTCTAATTGGAGAAAAGCAAATAGCGCAGATTCAAAATTTGCATGCGGTCGTTTATCACCTAATTTCTTGAGTTTGAATATAAACAAATTTTTGCAAAATGAATCTTAAGGTGGTTTATCTATGCTCATTTTGAAGAATTTGCTGGAAATGCATCCCAATGAACCTACACACAAATGTTTAACTCTTTCACTCTATCATTGTTTCTCTGAAATAAAAAGATTTTGAAAGGTCATAAGTTTTTTCTAAAGAAGTTGTGAAAATGGGAAATAAACATTTTTTTAAGGTGCTCAGGCGCTACGAAACCGAGGTAGAGTGGGGAACCTGCATCATTTTCGGGGAATATAATATTTAGAAAGTATATGAAACTTTATTACACCCGAGTTTTTGTTATTTTTCTCCAATGTTAGTAGGTTCAGAGTTAATGTTTGAAAATTTTCAACTGGAGTTTGTGGCGTATAGTAAGCATTAATCTACCACCTAAGCTGATGAGTCACATGAATATTTAAAAATATACCAATTTAAGGAATGCACAGAAATGTTGTTATGTTTCTTTTAGGAAAAACTAAACAGAGCTTAATTTGAATGCAACAACTTCATTAATTGTTGCATTACAAGAGAAAAATATGCTGAATAATAAAAAAATTATTTTTAAACTGTTGGTGTATAGTAGGCAGAATTTATCAACATTCTCGTATTTATTTATTATACTCTTGTTGGCGTATAAAATAAATTGCTTAATTAAATAGGATATTTACAGTCAAGCGCGGTTTTGGAACAAAATAGCATGTCGTAGCTTGACTTATTTGTTGAGAACTGTCACGTTAGCTGTCAACTGTTATTTTGAAAACGAAATGAGAACATCGGTAACTATTACTGTAAAAAAATACAAGCAGAGTTTGGATTCTTGTCTTTTCCTTGCCAGCGCCGACAAACGGTTTTAATTTCAAAGCAGTTCTTTATTGCAACTATCCTTGATCATTGACTAACACCTCGACAAACGTCTTGCAGTCCAGCAGGATACGTTCTAGAACGTTTGTTTTACTGAAGCTTCTAGATTTCATTTAAATGCAACTTGCACAAAGATAATCGGTCGTTGATGGCGCATATATGAACAACTAAAGAGTCGGATCGTGTTCTGATTGACAGGTACCACCGTTAATACTGTCGTCGAAGCCGTTAAGCATCCGTTGATTGGTCGTTAATGTTACCCCCAATTGCTATATTGTGTCAGTTTTGAGCCAGTTGGATGAATTCGTGATTAATATAGGTTTCTAAAGACGCATTGCCTTATTTTCTGTCTTGTCAGTCACGTAGTAGTTTTGTAACTTTAATTGTTGTTGCAGCAAAATGGTCGTGGGGGATGCCAGCATCAACAACATCATGAGCGGTATAGAGAACGCCGGTGGGGTCAAACAACACAACCACAAGAAGAAATTGAAGCAACGGTGAGTATGGTAAAAGTAATTGCAACGACGTTCGCAACAATGCAATTGCGATTGATTCGTTCTTTAACTATGTGATTGACAGAAATTACGATGTTTTTTAGCCATTTGGCACCGCATCGTTATTGGCCAACCGCCAAGATTTAATAGTAGTTAATAAACATTCCTACTTTCTATATTTTGCAGTATTAGATTTGGCGCTTGACTCTACTGTCTCTGAACTCCTGTAAAATTGCCCATGAAAACACTTGCTTGGAGACATTAGGTGCTTTATAGCCGAGGTTACAGCCAGTCATGTTCGTTTTTTACTTGGCTACATTCAAGGTACCTACAAGTACAACGCTTTTTTTTATAGAAATTGTTTTGTTTTATGTCGGTAAATCTGCAAAAAGGTTGTGGCACCTGAAAAAATCATTGAAATAAAAAAAAGACCGTTGTTGAAGGTAGCCAAGTTATTTCTTTCCAAACGTTCGAGAGCTCAGCTGATTTTCAACCTAATTTAAGCCCTCAATAAATTGATATAATGCCAACTGTGGTCAAGTACCTCTGATCTTTAAAACTTTCACTTTTTCACCGAAATTTTTACAAAAAACACAAGATTTTTGGCAGAAAAATCCCAACATTGACTGCGGACCTAAGCGAGGTTTCAGGGAGAACCCCGACCTACATAATTAACGGCACGTGTCTCATGCGTGAAAGCCAAAGAAAAAATTGAATGTCGACATTGGCCCCATGACAATTATTAACTAATCTACTGCGACCCGTCCCTTACCAATTCTTAGACTGTTTTCTAGAAACTCTTCAATTTTATGTTAATAAGTGTTAAGTTACATTTACAATTTTTTAATTATTTAAAAAAATTGTTAATTTTATGGTCCCAATTTAAATGTTTACAAGTTTTTGTATTAAGCTGTCGCAATTTTACCCGAAACATAACTTCTGTACTCGGAAATTTTCATCGCTGCAAATAAACACCAGTTACAGTTAGATGGATGTAGCAAATGCTTATTTAAGAGTATTGAGGGGCAGCTGTTGTACAGGGCTAGCCAAAAGTGCGGAAATTGGTTTTCTTTGTTTCAACCTATGAAAACAATAATTAGGTACCCTTTCTTAAATGAGTAATTGGGGGGTGTTTGGAGCAAGTAACACCTAGAAACGTATTTATAGCAAGTTAATGTTAGTCTAGTTGTTGTCAATGCTGTATGTACAAGAATTTACAATTCCATATGTGTGCGTTATTTTTATTGGACGTTATAGAGACTTCTGGCAAGTTGCTCATGATTGGTCTATAGAGACTTCTGGCAAGTTGCTCGTGATTGGTCTATTGAGACTTCTGGCAAGTTGCTCGTGATTGGTCCCGCTATAGAGGTGTCTGCCACGAAACTAAATGTAATTTTATTGACAAGTCGGACCATAGCTAACTAAATTAGGAAAAAATGAAATAAATTGATGAATAATTTTTTTTCTTTGATGTTTATCGCAAGGTTCCACACGTTTGGCTACCTCTAGATACAAACATGTCAAATTAACAAATTGCCTGGTAGATACATTTTTGTGAGCTGAACCGTAACAGTTAACTATGCAATTGAATCAGTCGATAGAAATTGCATAAATCCGTAAAGATTGATTAATGCTTTTTTGATTAGCCAACGGTTGAGTGGAGGGCGTCAAGCTGCTTTAATTTAATTAGTTACAGACGATGTTATTATTAACGCTTTGATTAGCCTTGTACAACATCTGTCGCAATACCAAACAAGTGGGTTGACTTAAAACTTCGTTTGCTCCAAACTCAACAAACGTTGAAACTTTTAAATTAATTAACCAACACTCGAACTTAATGATTCATAACGTTTAATTGAAGGAAGCTTGAGATTATTAATAAATCGGATCGCTTCGATTATTATGTTATGCAGCTTGTAACTTATTATGCAGGGGAAAAGAGCCAAAGTTACATATGTATATCATAGGGTAAAGAGAGTTGTATTCTCTGTTTTTATACATACAGGGATTACAGGATCATTTAAAATGACTAAACGTGGTGTTAAGAAGGATTTAAACCAGAGAAAAAATGTCGAACCCGGCGGGATTTGAACTCGCGTCCTTTCCCGTATAGGCCTGAAGCTCTCCCACTGAGCCACGGAACGACCTCCTTCTCTAATTTAAAACCTTCCACATCTCTTACACAAGTGACGTCATCTCCCATGACTCACGATTGTAACAGTGGCGTTTACCTGATATTTTTTCGAACTCACGAAACACAGTTTAGGACCTAAAGCGCTAACCCGCTGCGCCACGGAACGAACTCCTTCTCTAATTTAAAACCTTCCACTTCTCTTACACAAGTGACGTCATCCATATGACTCACGATTGTAACAACATATCCTCGAAAACGTTTGATAACGAAGAAAGAGACCTTCAAAGTTAAGTTTCAAAAATAGTTTTTTTTATGTAACTCCTAAGCCTTATGATCGATTTTCCCGACTGTTTGCACATGTACTACTGAAATAAGATATCATGTACTGTCGATATTCATTTTGATGACAATTGTTCAGTGGCGTAGATATTGGGGAGTTTGCTTCTTTCTCTCTCCCAGTTTTGACGCCACTGGAAATACTCAAAATTTGGTGACATTCTGGAATTTTGCATTCAATTTGAGACAAAAAGTTACTTTCATGAAACTTTGATTTGAACAACCGTTTCGGAGAAACTCTCAACTTGGACTCTGGAATTGAATACATTTTTTACTTAGTCATAAATGAAGTTTTGCTAATTTTCCTTGCTTTGTTAAAGGTTTGATATTATAAAGAAACTGGGTCAAGGGACGTTCGGAAAAGTGCAATTAGGAATAAACAAAGAGACTGGTCAAGAAGTAGCAATAAAAACAATCAAGAAATCAAAAATCGAATCGGAAGCAGATCTAGTTAGAATAAGGCGCGAAATCCAAATAATGTCCTCGGTGCAGCACCCCAACATAATTCACATTTACGAAGGTAAGTAATCTCACCTCGTTATTGCTGTTGTAACTAATTTTGGTATTTCAAGTTTTTGAAAACAGGGAGAAAATGGTTCTCGTCATGGAATACGCAGCTGGAGGCGAACTCTACGACTATCTTTCGGAAAGAAAAGTCCTATCGGAAGACGAAGCTCGACGGATATTCAGACAAATAGCGACCGCCTGCTATTATTGCCATAAGCACAAAATTTGTCATCGCGATTTAAAATTGGAAAACATCCTGTTAGACGAGAACAACAATGCCAAAATCGCCGATTTCGGCCTTTCCAACGTTTTCGACGACCAAAGGGTGTTGAGTACGTTTTGCGGTTCGCCGTTGTACGCGTCGCCGGAAATCGTCAAAGGAACGCCTTACCATGGCCCGGAAGTCGATTGCTGGTCTCTGGGGGTGCTCTTATATACTCTAGTCTACGGTGCCATGCCTTTCGATGGGAGCAATTTCAAAAGATTAGTTAAACAAATTTCGCAAGGTGACTACTTCGAACCAGCTCAACCCAGCCGTAAGGATAAATTTTACAACCTCTTTTGATTCTTATTTATTTTTTTCGTGTTTTTTAGCCGCATCTCCGTTGATACGGGACATGTTAACTGTCAATCCGAAAAATAGAGCTTGCATTGAAAAGATCTGCAGCCACTGGTGGGTGAACGAATGCTACGACGAGAATTGTCTGGAGATCTCGGAGGAATTAGCGAACCAAACCCCGGTCCGACTGGATCTGTTGTTATCTTTAGCCCCGCCGCCGCCACAGCTAGAAAGCGATAAACTTTTGGTTACAGCAGATGTAAGTCGCCATTTCACTTTCGCCCTGTGCAAACGGATGGGGAACCGAGACTCAATTCCTATTTGTGGCAATAAATTGCACTGTAAATTTTTAAAAAGTATTTTGGCTTGGCAAAATTTAGTTATGTCAAAGACGTGACGTCTCTGTCTACAATAAGCGGTTAAAACGCTATCGGATTTAGTGAGCAAAACACTTGGGACACCACTGACAGTGGTCAACCGGCAAATGTATGTCGAAAGGAAAGTACGTTTTTATGAACATTGCGCGACGTACGCTGACGTCACGTTCAATTATTCTGGGTGACTGTATTATGAATGTACGAGTTGTTGGTTCCACTTCTGATGGCACAGGGCGATTGACTTCCGTTGTTGAAAATCTTCCGGTTTAGGTTGCTGAAGAGGTAAAGACTGAAGCTGCGCCTCCGACGAGGTCCCAGTCAGTAGGTAGTTTAATGGAATTGTCGCATCCGGCCGAGCGCCGAATTAAGGATATGTTGAGCGAGGATAAGGCCTCTCCTAAGAGGAAGTTGGAAACTACCGTGAGCACAGATCGTGCCAACTTGGATGCGGGATTGAAGCGGAAGGATAAGATCGTCAAAGAGAACACGATAGCCGACATAACCCTTCACGAGGCGATCCAGGAGAACGCTTCGGACGCGAGCATGGCCGAGGCTCTACCTTTGGACAAGAGTTCCACGCAAACTATATCGCGTGAGATGGATGCCGAACCAACGGAACAAGAATCGGATCCGTCTTTGCAAGGTGCAGCTTGTGTGGAAATTTTAGCCGAAGCCAACAAGAAAGCTGAACCGAAGAAACCTAGCAAAATTAAAAAGACTTTATCGACCACCGTTAGCAATAAAATTTTAGAGGGCATTAACGAAATTCCTAGTCAAGAGAACGTACCCAATAACGTAGATAAGGAAAACGTCGAAGAAGTTGCTCAACCACAAGAGGAGAAGGCCGAGTCGAAAATTACCGCGAAAAGAAAAAGTGTCAAGAAGAAAATTTTAACCGACCAAAACGAAAATGTTAAACCCAAAAGTCCGTCTCCGCAACCGGAGGAAGTCAAGAAAACGGTCGATAAAGTCGAAGAAAGTAAAGAAACGAAACAGGAGACTAACGAAGAACCAGCGAAGCCGATAGAAAGAAGAAGATCGAGGATATTCGAGGCGGCCGAAAAGTTCCAAAGCATGATCACCCCAACGGAAACTAAGCCGGCGCCTGTCGAAAAACCCAAGAAAATCGTAATTCCAGGCGTGAGTGTTGATGGCTTCAAGAAGGAGTTCGAGAGGAAGGCCAGTTTAACGTCGATCTCGCCGCCCAAAGTCAAGGCGAATTCCGTGAAAAAAACGATAGTAGATAAGCAAAAACCGACGGAAAAGGACGAAGTTAAAGAATCTCCACCACCGGTAGAATCGAAGGAAACAGTTGAAACTACCGCTCCGGTAGCAACCGAATCTCCAAAGGCTGTGATTGACGATGATAGAAAGGAGCGTGTCAGAAATGCTGTTAGTATAATATCAAGTGCCTTAGATAAAGAGGGAACAAGGAAGTCCAAATCTAGACCTTGCTGTGTTAGAAAACCTCCGGTACCGTTCGGGGTCGGCGGCCGGTCAGCATCCGGAAACATAGGTCTTTTGACTTCCCCGCTGTCGCCGCCACTGGGCCCGAAACCTTTCGTGAAACCTCAGGTACTTAAATTATGTATTGTAATTTTTTATATTAATGGCCACTTTCTGTGAAATGTATTTGTTAATTTACTCATTTTGCGCAGTTCGACACAAAACCGGCGGAAGTGAAGCAAGTCGAGGAATCTCCGGAGCCAGTTGAAGAGAACCAAACGTCGTCGGCCGAAATCACCTTAAAATCGGCAACTCTCCCCCGCAGGAAGACCACCAAGGCGGAGATCCAGTTGAACTATCCTGTGCCTAAACCGGCAACAATCGAATTCAAGACTGAAATTGCCCATCCAGTGGCGGCGCCACCTCCGAGAGTTACAACGCAACGAAGCGAGGTGGTCGTACCCGTCAGCTCACCTCAAGTGGTCAATTTTAGGCAAGTTACAACCAGAGTTGAGCACATGGTCTGATTAATCGATAAATGTTTTGAAATAATTCATTAATCGATTGTCTGATCAATTAATAATCAAATAATCGTAAAAATATTATTAAAGCAAATCATTTTTATTTACCAATTGATTGACTGGTTAATCGATTGGTTGATTAATCATTCGATCAAATAATCGATTGTCTGATTAATCATTCAATCGAATAATTGATTGTCCGATTCATCAATAATCGATTAATCGCAAAGATAGATAATTTTCGATAATCGATTGTAAAAATAAATGTAATAATCGATTAATCGTAAAAATCGATAATTTTTGACAGTCTATAATCTATTGTAAAATCTAATAATAGCCCACTTCTACACTACTGTTTGGTATGGATTAGGCCTGTGCGATATCGAAAATTTGATATCGAATATTGATATTTAAAATATATCGATATGTAACGATATATCGAAATATGGATATATCAAAATTTATCGATATGTCGATATATCGATATTTCGATATGCCAATATAACTTTATATAAAAACATTGAAAAAATTAATATTGCTATAGGTATAGGCACCCGAATTTACTTGGTAGGAAATGCTAAATGGGATATAAACCAGTTATGAAAAAAAAATTTGACACATTTATTGACAATAAAGTTTACATGTTGTCAAAATATCAATATGTCGAAATATCCATATCAGGAACTATTTATATCGTTATTCGATATATTGCTATATCGATTTCAACTCGATATATCGACAAAAATTGCAGACTTATTAGGCCTGCGCGATATCGAAAATTTGATATCGAATATTGATATTTAAAATATATCGATATGTAACGATTTATCGAAACATTGATGTAGTAAAATTTATCGATATATCGATATTTCGATATGTCAATATATCTTCAACTAGAAACATTGAAAAAATATTTTGACACACATTTATTGAAAATAAAGATTACGTGTTGTCGAAATATCGTTATGTCAAAATATCGATATCAGTAACTTCGCATATCGTTATTCGATATATCGATATCAACTTCGATATATCGACAAAAATCGCAGACCTAGTATGGGTAAAAAAAACAAGAAATAAAATTAAATTCGATTATTAATTGATGAAAGATTGATAAACAACTAATTAAATTAAATAATATTTATTAATCGATTGTTTGATTAAACGATATTTGTCTAATTAATCAGTAATCACTTAATTGTAAAATTTATTAGTTTTGACGATCGATTGTGAGATGTAATCGATTATCTAAAATAAATGCAATTCATAATCGATTCTGAAATATTATAATTGCTCACCAATTGTTCCAACACGTCTCGAGCCGTTCTGTTAGCGAAATCTAATTTATAGGGCGTCATCACTCGAACCGGAACAGTTGTCGAAGGCTTCACCGAAAGAAAGAATAATACCGATTTGCTTTGACAGCAGCGAAGCGGGCAGGGAGAACATACAGCTTCCACCACCTATGAAGCCGCCAGTGCCCAGGGCCTTCCAATCGCAAAAATCAAACCAATCACAAAGGTAATTAACTGCGTTGGACTCCATTCCTATTGTTGTTTGTCAGTGTCAACAAAATATCGAAACGACAACAAAGTTTAATCAACAAATGTTGTGCAGACACGTAATTTCGTGCGTTGCACCAAAGAGTAACTACCTGCTAGATTTCTTGCTAAAATTATAACTTACTCCCAGACAACAACAGAGAGACGGGTCTTAAAAATAGGAATTGTTGAACAATAGTTATTGGGGAAGGGAAGAAAGAGTCACTAAATTTTAAAATAAATTAATATAATATAATATTAAAAAAAAACTGTAATATTAAAAAATTCAATCAGTGGCTTTCCGTATTTTTTTTATTTATTTATACTAAAATTATTTTCTTCTACAAAGAACGTAGGTAGCTTATTCTGTTAAATTGGGCTACTATTATTATTACTCCCGACCAATGACACTTTTTGTTGCTAATTCTTGCTTAATCTGATGGTGGTATTCAAACGTGGTTCAACTTGGTTTTAGCTGCTTTTGATGAAAACTGGTAGTATTTCTATTCGGGTTCGGGAGATTTTTGAGCGGAAGTTTTAAAAAAAAAGTTCTAACAGGGCCGGGAGCATTTCGAGACAGTCGACTCAGGACTCGGACTCGGAAGTGGCTACAGGCGAACCGATTCGTAAATCTCCCCGGGAATTCATCATCCCCATTGCCGTGGAAGGGGGTGGTTACGTCACGCCAAGAGGTGGAAGTGTGGAACCGAGCGAATCTGCCAGCACAACAAGCACTATGACGAACAGGAGTCGACCGAAGTTCGGCCGAGCCAGACGAATGAAGTGAGTTTTAACGAAATTATTGAATTTGTAAAATTGTTATTTTTATTACTGCAGTTCGCTTCTGAGTGATCGTGATTCCGAAGACGAATCTCACAATTTGTACAACAGATACAGTTCCTTTGGTAAAGATAGTGATGTTGAAGATACGAGAAAGGATTCGATGCATATGCACAGACTCAGGTTGGTTTTATCGCGATTCGTCGTTAATGTGAATTGATAATGAATTGGATTGACAGGAGTACGCGGCCTAAGAAATCTACTCTTGAACACACCGACTCTCTCAGTTCTGGGGAAGAAGATGACGATGACGTGTTTGAAATTTTGACGGCCGAAAATCTCTTCTCCAACCTTCTAGCACGGGTAAGTACCGATCAAACGGGATATGCAAAGTTATAGAGATGTGATTTAGGTCCGGGATTTGACGCAAAAGTTGAATGTCGAGGATGGGAGCAGACCCGGATTCCCTAGCAGTCGTTTGCTCAGCCATTTCGATTGGAATTTCCACAATCGATTGAGCCCTTTGTCCAGGTAAAGTCGCTTCGTTTTCACTACCGTCGCCGTAATTGTTTCTAATTACAAGCTCGCACTGTCGAATTTTTTACAGAAAGGAAATTCAAAGTGTCAAGTAAGTTTCTTAGTGAATTTGTGTCATTAAGATCTTCGTAGTCAAGTAGTCTTGCAGTAGAGGTATATAGAAGTCTAGGATAAGAACGTTACCTGTTGGGATCTTGCTTATTTGAAGAATGGCGACTTTGGTCAAATTAGAACAATATCATTTAACATCTTTAAAAACTACTTAAATACTTAAAAATATTGTCATCAAGCACAACTCAAATAGTGTATTCAGGGTCTTGTACACCCGAGTTCAAAAGTAATGTCCACCTGTTAAATTTTAAACTCGTTTATTTTTCACTTAAAACCAACAGATGCATCAACTTCAACTCGACTTTGCGCCGGGTATGAGTCGGCGGAACGGCGCAACCGGTTGTGCTCAATTTTAGCTCGTTGCCGCGGATTAACTTTAGCGCCGATATTTACGAAATTGGAACGAATTTGACATTTCACAAAAACGTCAAGTTACGTGGACATTGGTCCTCTTTGGCTTAATTCGATGTAAATCCGGCGGCGCACTGAAATCAGGAGGTAAAATTAATAGTAAAGGAACGGAGCAAAGCCGGCGCAACTGACCGGAGCAGCGTAACTTTTACACCGATATTTTATTCCCGGCGCAACTCGAGCTGAAATTGATGCAACAGACATTAAAATTCATATTTATGCTAGGCATATGAAATAATAGAACAGATGCATTGGGTTTTCTTTGGCTAGTACAGTCGCCGTCATTGAAGAAGCCCAGGGTGAATTGAAATTTATTCTAACTTACGTTACATTTGGAACCAGGCTAAACCACGGGGTAGAGTTTGTTTGAGAACCGCACAGGTGAACTAAGATTAGTCGAAATAGAGCGGCACATTTCAGTTTTAAATTATAAACAGCTTCAAACACACCGTAAGTTGGAATGAATGTCACTTCACCCTGGGCTTCTTCATTGACGGCGACTGTACATCATTTGTAGAAAATATTTGAATTTTAAAAGTATGAGGTGGACATTACTTTTGAAACTCACTGTATATACACTTGAAAAATATAGAACTGTTTTTTTTTTTTGTGCACAGGTATTTATACAGAGTTGCCCACAACGAATACATTTATGCTTGTACAAATTTGAAAGCAAATTAAAAACCGAGGCATTAATTTTTCTAACATTGTTAATTTCAGGCATACGTCGTTGGGTCGAAGTTTTAGCCGAGACCGCGGCACTCCTACTGATCCGACTCCCTGGCGCCGCAGCGCTAGTCGCGATCTAGCCACGGATATCGAGAGCGTTTTTAAAGATCCCAAACCTGCTTCAATTCCCCGAGGAGGTAAAATATTTTAATTTTTTTTTCTCGTAGTTTTGTGTTATGACAATTCAATGTTTATATGTATCCATGTAATGAAGTAACAACGTTGTAGACAATTAATTTTGTGCCCCTGTAGATACATTTTTGCACCTTTTTTTTGTATAATTTTTAAATTTTGTTTGTTTTTTTCTTGTTACTGTTTATTGTATTTTTTTTTTTCAATAACTCTTACTTTAGTTATACATATATTATGTTATATTGGCGTATTTTGATGTATTGAGCACATGGTGTCGTAATAAGAACTAGCTAACTATTACAGTATTGTGCAAGCAGCCAGATGCTTAACTGTTATAAGCCGGCGATTGTTTAATAAAAAAAAAATACTTCTAATTACATTTTGAGCCAAAACCACGTTTTTTTACCGGCTTGTTTAGCAAAGGTGAGTACGCCGCACTTTTTAATTAACCAAATTAATTTCAAATTAAAGTTGCTTTTTCTCTAATTGTAATTATTTCAGTCAAATAAAAAAAGGCACCTAGTCGCTTAGAACGAGATACTAACCGCTACTAAATCAATTGACGAAATAATCCTTACCCAAAAACTCATTTTAACCCATCGTTTTTTTTTAACGAAACAGAAGAATTTGTCACTTTTCCGAATGAATTAACGATTTTATTAATATTAAAAACAAACATTTTGTCGTGGAACGCTTTTAAACCAACTAATTGGTGCAGCAAGGAGCGGGTTAAGTTGAAGGTGCACAATACTGTAACATAATTGAATCGGTTTGGATATGTGGTTCACTAGCTGTAGTTAGAACCGAGTATAGAGTACCGAGGATGATACATCAGGATATGCCAGGCAAATAAGAGCATGGCCGTGACAGTGTTGTGGTTGCAGCGCGAGTGCGTGTGACGGTGCATGTGCCCTGCGGACCAGCCACACAGAAGGGCACCCACTAACTGCCTGGCTACCTGCTGCAACACAGACTCGGTAGGCTGCATGCACTAATTAAATTCATATTCACATCACACTCTAAACTACCATAAAGTAGGTATCGACGAACGCGAATCACAAAATCACGGGTTTGAGTGGCTACCTAACATCACTGGGTTAAGGTATACCCCCGCCACAGCCGACGTATATACTTAGGTTTTGATAATAGTATTCAAAGAAACTGTGTTGAAGAATATTGCAATGTAAAAGTTTTTATTAGACATTCATTCATGAATCATGATATTTTTATTTATTGAAATATTGTTGTGGTCTCGGCGGGGACGACCTGCTCGACGAGGTTCCGGCAATATCTGTATAAAGTCGTGCATGCGCTAATGCAGTAGTCTAGTGTTTTTTTATGTTCACTAATTTTCGTTGTGTTGTGTTTCTTTCAAGCAGCTGTAGATGTCTAGTGCCAAAAATTAACAATGAAGGTAGGTGAAGTTTTCCGGCTTTGATTGTATCCCACCACCTTTTGGACCGACCCCAGTTTGATAACGAATCGTCGTTTCAGATGTAAAGTCGAAGAAAGAAAACCTTAATTTAGCAGATTTCGATCTAAAAAACCTTAAATTGTCCGACGAAGACGCCCTAGCTTTATCCTACTTAACCCCGGGCTTATCGAGGAGAATACAAAAGCAGTTGTTCTCCCAATTGGCGCCATCTGAATTCAAAAAGTTGCAGCGCACCCTATCATCGTGCAGTCCCACTAATCACTGCGAGAGTTCCGAAGACAGTCTCAGATTTACCCGTAGGTCAGTCGATAGGTTAGCTTCGACGTTGCCTCGGCGTCTGGGCGATTCCGAAACAGTTAAAAACTCCAAATCAAATTTACCGGTAAAATCACGTGATAGTGCTCTCAGAGGCACCAGTTTGGATTACGACGCCAAACTCGATAACGATTTCGGTTACCAGAAACCCAACTCCAATCGCTCAATTTCTTTGAGAGAACCGAAGAATTACTCGAAAAGTCCCGATTCCAGCATTTCCGAAAGTCTGGATAGCTCATACAAAAATACCGACAGTATTAGTATTTCCGATAGTTACTCATCCATGACGCGCCCTTCCAATTCTTCGACTTACAAATACTCAACACCAACCAACAATGTCAAGACTGAAATTAAGAAGCCGTCCTCGTCGCCGAGGAGGATCTCCAGGTTCTTGCGATCCGATTTTTTCGACCCCCCCAAAGAGGAGAACGTCGTCGTTAAAGAAAAGAAGGAAAGAGAAATGGAAACGCAGAAGGTGCTGAAAGAAATTCGCGATAAGAGAAAGTTTCGACTGAACGCCCGAAGAGAACGATCTGTTTCGGTGGAAAAGCAAAAAGAGTCCAACAAATTTCTGGAAGCCAAAGACGAAATCGTCAAAGAAACCGATTTGTTGTTGAGCAACGTTTCGGACAACATAAGGAATCTCGAAAACAACGTCAGAAATATCCACGAGTATGTCAACGTGCCGGGCCAAGACACCGCCGATAATAAAGTAACGGAAGAAAAACAATTGCACGATTATGTTAACGTGAAAGCGCCCCCGATTGAGGTTGTCAAGAAGGGACGAATCTCGAAATTGGTCAGACCCAAAAGTTACCCGACCGAAAAGGGGTCGCCTGAAAAAAATAATCTCGACAAACAAAATAAATTTACGCCCGAAAAGGAACTAAATATTCAAGTTGGCAGCAAAAAGGAAAACGTTAAAGTCACACCTGAGAAGGAAATTATTGTTAAAGGTTGCTCGGAAAAGGAGAAGGTTGTTAAAGCTGCTCCGGAAAAGGAGTCAAAAATTAGCAGATTGCGTAAAGGTTTTTCGCGTCAAGGTTCCAAGGAACGGGATAAAACTAAAGAAGATAAAAACGAAACTAACAAAAGTATCAACGAGGAGGAAAAGGGACATAAAAACAAATTGTTGCAATCAATTGAGAAGAAACTGGAGAAGTTTAGGTCTTCCAATAAAGAATCTGACGAGGCCAAAGCTGTGAAAGAGAAGAGTTCCGGCTTAGAAACCACCATTAAGCGGTTACGCGAACAGAGTTTGCCTAGAAATTTGGAACATTGCACCGAATCTGGACTTATAAAACGCGCGGTTTCTGTTGAAGACGTGTCGAATTTGTCGAGCAACAAACCGTTGCAGGCCTCGAGGAAGTCGGTGACAAAAATTTTGGGCTTATTCAAAAAGTACGAAGAGCAAGAAAGTAAAAAGAACGATAACGTTTTGAAGAAGAAGAAAGGTAGAGATGCTAACAAAAAAGAGACTGTGATTTCCAAAAATACTGAAGTCAATTGTAACGAAGTTAAAAACGATTCTAGTCAACAAGAAGAGAAGAAACCGGAGCGGCCTCGTTCTTTATTGTTGGGTTTCAAAAACGGTGCTAAAAGTGATACAGTCGTAGATAAGGAAACTAAAGCCAAAAGTTCTAAGTTACCAGTCAATTCGTTTAGGCGCAGTTTGAATTTGGATAACGTCACCGAACCGCCAAAGTTCTACAAAAATCCTTCTGAACCGAAACCGGAAGTGCCGAAGTTGAGGTTGGACATTGCCAAAACCGCGTCTAGTTCCGGCAAAGACAATCGCCATTCGGCCACAACTGACGAAAGTTCTGCGTTGTCACCGGACGATAACATGAGCGATTCCTGGTCCTGTTGTTCCGATTATCACCCTCACGAATTGAGTTCGCCGGTTTCTCCAAATGGTCACGTTTGTTCCGGTGACGAGAACGAATCTGTTATCGACAGAATCAGGAGGAAGAGCTTCTATACTCGGTTTAACGAAAAGAAGCGACCTCGTAAGCCCAGCTTGACTCGCAACTACAAGGATCTCGATTTGTACAAAGATTACAAGGGACAGGATTACGGTTCGTTGGATCGCAGATCTTACGATTACAAAACTCCGGTTACGCGCAGGTCCAGTTACGTTTCTTCGCTCCAAGATCCGGGCAAGAGGGATTATAAGGTTTACACGAGAAGTTCGTCTTTGATGAACGACTACGTGAACGTTCCTAACCGCTACCAGACCTATAGCGCCCGAATCGGAAGGCCCAACCTCTATTCGGATTCTGAAGATAACACTTTGGATGAGCTGCTTTCTGCTGCAAAATCCAGAAAGTAAGTCGCATTTTCAGTTAGACCCGTAATGATTTGATGGTTACAGGTACAGTTCTCAATTGCAACCATCCAGATTGAGCAGGACGTCAGCTTCACCTGCGAGCGAACCGTACTACGTTAACCGTCCTGCGTCTTCCGTTCTTTCAAACGCTACCTCCCCTACTTCATCGGAACCTGTTTAAATCTTGTGATTCTAATTTTCTGTTTTAACGGCCTCGCCAGTAGAGGCACCAAAGCAATTGCGACTCTGACCATATCAAACAAGTATCTGTTAAATTAAGGTTTCAAAGACAAGCTTCACTAAAAGTATTCTTGGTATTTCGTTTATTTCGTAGAGTAAAATGTAGATAAACCGTGTATTATTTATATGTAAATGTTGTTTGCGTTTTATTTATTATAGAACTCGATAGTTTGACTAGAGTTTTGTAGCAACTATTTATTCATTTTTTATTGCCTTATTTATTAATCACTTATTTAATTGGATTGAAACTGTTACAAATTTTAACTGTTAACTATTAAAAATTAGAATTGTTCAAGTTTACTTACTTTATCCAAGTCTATTATTAATTCGAGACATGATAACCTAGTGTTACAATTTTAGGTTGAGTTTGTGTGAACTGTTAGAAATGTACGTTGATTTTTGTGATTTTATAAAAAATAAAACCATTTATATTTGATTCGGCTCTATTAGTAACCTGCAACAGCCGCTTCGAAGCGAACCAGCCACAATGTTTAATTTTGCTAAGTAGTTTATGTTTATTTTTTTTGTATAACTTTATCTTTATTCATTATCAATCAATTTAGGTAAAATTAGCGTATAATCCATATCTATAATAATATACCTGTCCCTGCTGTTGCTCTAGTAATTATGAAGTTATGGTAGTTCTCACTCAGAAATTGTACTCCTTAAATTTATTTGCTGTAAACGATCATCTCTATGTGCATAGAGTTTGTTGTTGACGATTTGCTAATTGGACCACAGGCGAAAAATTTTGATTATTCGCATTTCCAATAGAAAAAGCGTTACCCACCCCCAACAATAGTGTCGGGGCGTACCAGTCTCCATACCTTGACACAATTATCTCACCCTGACCTGCTATTGATTCCAACAAACCTCTTGCTCGAGATGGGTAATGTATGCAAGCCCTGCAAGAAGCGCAAACCAAACGCCTTCCAAGGGGGCTCTATTCTAGACAGAGTTATCAGTCAAGCCTCGAACGAAGACCAATGTTTGCTCTACAAACTCGCCAATTACAAAAAAGGTACGTCAATTAGCCTCTGTATCAAAAATTAACTCGATTTTAGGCGGCGAACTGATCGAAGCGTACAACATGGGGGGCCAAGCCGAAGTTGAGAAACTGATGCGGGAACAGTTTGGACAGTTGATGTACCAGGAAGGCAAAGGTCAAATCATCAACAGGTCCGAGTATTTACGTTGGAAATTTCGCGACAACGAACAAGTTATTTTGCCGATCGAGGCTTCGTTGAGTCGTTATGATCCTCTGGGTAAATGGCAGGATCACGAGGCGTGTTGGCAAATGCAGTATCGCGGATCGTTGGGCGAGTCTCTTCTGCACGTTTTGATTATTTGCGACACCAAAATACACACAAGATTGGCGAGAACTTTGATCAAATGCTTCCCGAAATTGGCGCTGGATGTCGTTGAAGGCGAAGAATATTTAGGTAAATACCGGAAATACTTCCGGGGTGTTTTAATGATTGTTAAAATTTTTAAGGCGCCAGTGCTTTACATTTAGCTATAGCCTACAATAACAACGAATTAGTGCAAGATTTAGTCGAAGCTGGGGCGAATGTTAATCAAAGAGCTAACGGTAATTATGGAGCTCGCAGCGAAATTGCTTAGTAACTTTTTAATAGGTAGCTTCTTCCTCCCGCGTGATCAACAAAAAGAGAAACCAGCCAAACATACCGAATATGAGGGGTTGGCGTATCTGGGTGAATACCCTTTAGCGTGGGCTGCTTGCTGCGCCAACGAAAGTGTCTACAATTTGCTGCTGGATAGCGGAGCTCACCCGGATTACCAAGATGACTTTGGAAATATGATTCTGCACATGGTGGTGGTTTGCGACAAATTGGTATTTATGCACTTCTTGTGGTTGCTATAGATCAGATTTGTCAATTCAAGTCCATTATTTAAAATCTGCCGCAATTTCTGTTCTGTGGCAAATGTTGAAGAGTTGAGCAAATTTTTGTCATTTTAGGATATGTTTGGATATGCGTTGAGACACCCAAAATTACCGGCCAGTAACGGAATAGTCAACAAGGCGGGATTGACGCCTCTTACTCTAGCTTGCAAGTTGGGGCGCGCCGAGGTGTTTCGGGAAATGCTGGAACTGTCCGCCAAAGAATTTTGGAGGTA
Source organism: Schizotus pectinicornis (assembly GCA_951805265.1). Lineage (NCBI taxonomy): Eukaryota > Metazoa > Arthropoda > Insecta > Coleoptera > Pyrochroidae > Schizotus > Schizotus pectinicornis. The sequence continues at coordinate 10,624,655 of OX638207.1, read as the reverse complement.
CAGCAACATCACCTGCTCTGCGTATTTTTTAAACGCCCTGGATACGTTGCTGCCAGACGGCCGCACCAGTTAGTATTTCTTGTTTTCAACAATTCTCTTAAATTTTAAAGGCTAAAAGTCTTAAATATTTAATTTAAAAACCGAGTTATACAGGGTGGGGCAATAGTGCGTCCGACTTCAATAGCTCGAGTTCTATGATTGGTAGAAATTTGATTTAAAAACACAAATAAACTAGAGAAAGAAGTCTATAACCAGAAATTATTTTTGAACATACAGGGTGAGCCAAGACAATTATACAGGGACAAGTGACATTTTTTTAAATAGAATGTGGTGTGTAAAAGAAGATTTTTTGGAGCCTTTTCCTAGATTCTGTTCAATCCAATATTATTGCTGACTATTTCCAAATCACTTGGATGTAGCGATTTTTTTTGTTCAAATAATAACATTTGCAGATGCATGTTAAAAAAATCACTACAGTCACAATTATGAGTTCCAAGAAAAAATTATGTAAAGACTAGTTAGGAAACATCTGTAGAATGTCTTTGAATTGTTTTAACTTTTGAAAAATTATACAGGGTGGCTAGATTTAATTTTTCAATTTAGAACTTTTTGAATTTAATTTTCTCCATTTTTTCAAATGGAACAGCCTGTATATTTTTCAACGATATGATGACGACACTAAAGACGAACATTTTTTGTTTGTACACCCCTATGGCTATTTGTAACCATTTTTGATTTATCGTCCAAAAATTACAAAATTCAAGAATAATATTAAAAAATTAATTGTCTTTCAAATTACTTGACAGATAAAATTGTAATAAGTGCTCCAGATGTTTTGTTTATAAAAACAGCATAAGTTTCTTTAGCAAGTTCAATTTATGTTTGTATCTTGATTATTTTTTGCATTTTATGTTATCCGACAAGAAATAAACATTTATCGCAGTTACCTGTCGTCAGTTGTCATTTTTGTGTCAATTTTGAAACATTTGAAGTTTTTTGTCGAGTTATTTGGAAAACGATCTAATTTTTTAGGATTATTCTTGAATTTTGTAATTATTTGGCGATATTTCGAAAATGGTTACAAATAGCCATAGGGGTGTGCATACAAAAAATTTTTGTTTTTAGTTTCTACATCATATCGTTAAAAAATACACAGGTTGTTCCAATTAAAAAATAGAGAAAATTAAATTCAAAAAGTTCTAAATTAAAAAATTAAATTTAGCCACCATGTATAATTTTTTAAAAATTAAAATAGATCAAAGACATTCCACAGATATTTGCTAACTAGTCTTTATACATTTTTTTCTTAGAACTCATAATTCTAACTGTAGTGATTTTTTTAACATGCATCTGCAGATGCCATTATTTGAACAAAAAAAAATCGATACATCCAAGTGGTTTGGAAATAGTCAGCAATAATATTGAATTGAAAAGAGTCTAAGAAAAGGCTCTGAAAAATCTCCTTTTACACACCACACTCCATTTAAAAAAATGTCACTTGCCCCTGTATAATTGTCTTGGCTCACCCTGTATGTTCAAAAATAATTTCCGGTTATAGACTTCTTTCTCTAGTTTATCCGTGTTTTTAAATCAAATTTCTACCTATCATAGAACTCGAGCTATCGAAGTCGGACGCACTATTGCCCAACCATGTAGCTTAAAGCACTTAAAAAAACACTTGTACACATTGGTATTTATTGTAGATTGGAATTCAGCTCTTTTCATTATTTTGAACGGAACTAAAGAAGAGCATTTAGACATGTTGGACGGTGGAATAATTCAGAGGTTATTAGAAGAAAAATGGAAAACATTCGCAAGAGTACTGACCGCATCTCAATAATTATTAGCTAATCACTGGTCAAATTTCAGAACCAATTTCTAAAACGTCTCCTAATTTTAGTACTTCACCTCATACTTATGTCTCTAGCAGTTTACTTAAGACCGGACGATCCAGACGAAGCTCTTCTGTTATGGACCGATGATTTCACAGTTATAGCTAGGTAAAGTGGTACAAACTCTTTCTTCCAATGAAAGCGATTAAATTTTTAATCTCAGGTACTGTTGCGAAATAGGAACAATTTTGGGAGTACTTAGTTACGTAATCTTGCAACAAGGGGACGAAATCAGGAACCAAGGTGTCATGGCTTTCCTCAAGCAACAAGTTGGTATCTTACTACTTTTATTAAACTTAACAGCCAACTGTTTTTTTTTTCTAGCTCAATTCACCTCCCAAGTTAATATTTTTGGTCTCAAATCTGTTGATTTTGGCCTGCATCCCGTACAGGTTGATTGGTGATAAAGAAACGGAAGAAGCGATACTGGTTTTTGCTGTACCAGGGTCTTGGTTTCTCCTAATGTTCTTTGCGGGGTTAGTTTTTCGTTTTTAGTTACGTTTTTAATTAATTATTCAATTTCTAGAGCTGTACGTTTGACCGGACCGTTTGTTACCATGATTTACAGCATGATAACTGGTGACATGTTAACTTTCGGAATTATCTACACTATCGTTCTTTTCGGTTTCTCTCAATCGTTTTATTTCCTCTATAAAGGTTTCCCGGGCGTTAAAACTTCTTTATACAACACTTACGCCACCACTTGGATGGCTCTATTTCAAATTACTTTGGGCAATTACGACGTAAGTTCTCCTTTTTGTCGCTTCACTCCTGATTTGGTGTTTCAGTACCAAGAATTGGGACTAACGACGTATCCGGCTGTCGCGAAAACGGTTTTCGCAATATTTATGGTTTTCGTGCCGATTTTGCTTCTCAACATGTTGATAGCCATGATGGGCAACACTTACGCTCATGTTATAGAACAAAGCGAAAAAGAATGGGTCAAACAGGTAAAACTCGATAATTGGTTCGTGTTATTAATAATTTGGGGTAATTAGTGGGCGAAAATCGTTATAGCTCTAGAGAGAGCTATACCTCAAGCTGACGCTCACCATTATCTACAAGAGTACAGCATTTCTTTGGGACCAAGCGGCGAAGATCCAAGCACCGAAAAACGAGGCGTTTTAGTCATCAAATCAAAAAATAAAACTAGAGCGAAGCAAAGAAAAGGCGCAGTGGCGAACTGGAAGGTACTTTCGCTAGGTACCTAACGAAACTTTTGTCTAATGGGATTATTTTTTTTAGAGAGTGGGAAAAGTTACTATTAACGCTTTGAAGAAGCGAGGATTAACAGGAGAGGAAATGCGATGTTTAATGTGGGGGAGGGAATCGATCAACACCCCAATTAAAGTCAAAGGGTACTTACTCGCAAAAGTTTTTTGTTTTTAAGCTACTTACCTATATACGTTTGACTTTTATAGGCCATCGAAAGATCCTCTTCAAAACGGACAAGGACCGGATTTGACAGGAGGGTTTGGGGATGCTCTAACAGCAGCTTTGGACGTCATGGCTTTCACTCACGACTTGGACATTGTGGGCGCTTCTCAAGGCTTAAACTTGGCCAACAATACGAAACCTGCCATCAACAAGCAGCAGGTACAGCCGACAGCAGAGACAATGTCCATCTGTTAAACTTTAAACTCGTTTATTTTCCACATAAAACAGACATTAATTCGTATTTGTTAAATAATTTTAGCCAAGTTTGATTTTTGTTATGCGAAACGTTTATTTAATAAGACAATGGATTGTAATCGGGAGATGTTGCACGTATGGCAGCTTTACTAGAACTAACTTAAAACTAAAACGCATTTACCTTACATAGTCTAACCTAATGCACACGGCACTATTGTACATCCGGTGACGGCCAAAAGAACAAAAGATGGTGACCTCATCTGGGCGAAGAGCGGATCAATAAATATCATGCATGAATGAGAGTTTGACAGGCGGCCCAATAAATAACATGCATAACAATCGTCTCGTCGACGGGCGGATCAATAAATAATGAGAGTTTGAATTTTATTTTCAACACTATTTATGCCAAGCACATGAAATAGTGGGACACATGCATTGAGTTTCGGTTATCTAGTAAGTCTTTAGAAGAAATTTAGTTTTTAAAAGTGTGAGATGGACATTATCTCTACCATCGGCCGTACGTAGTTTCGATAAAATTTTTGTTGTAACTCGAAATTACGTTTTTTAATCTTAGCTTAGATCAGTAGTAAAGCTGAAGTAAGTTTCTTTTGGCTTTGTTTCAGGTGGCAACTGTAGTTAACCCAGTTAGTGTTAATAACGAAATTAACACAGTCTTAAATCAACAAGCCCTGACAACTGTTGCAACGGGTTCGTTTAACTACGACTATCCTATATCTATAACTATTGCCACGTTGTAGGTGGCGCCGCGATGCTAGGAACATTGACACAACTAACAGAATCCCAACCATTTACGAAGCCGAGTTCAGAAATTTCTCAACACCCAAAGGCAATTTCGGAAAGTGTTGTTGTTAAGATCCCCAGCACTGCTGAGGATCCCCTCAGAGAGCTGGTGATCAAGTCGAACGATTCGGCTTGCGATCCTGAAAAACTGAAGTCTCTAGCTTTGTCGGCCGCCAACTTGAACAATGCCGAAGAAGTGGTTTTGATGCCGCAGCCCACAACGAAAAGTGTGAAAACTCTCGCGGGAATTTTTTCAGGGACCGAAGCTTTTGTCAAGAAAGTCGAAGATACTGTTAGAAAAAAGTATGCGGCTTTGGATCCTAGCGACAGCGAAGGATTTGGCGGTAAGGTTTGATTTTTTTGAATATTTACCGATGGTCGATTTCTAGAACCGCCACTTTTGGGAAAAGTTTCAAGGACGAGACGGGCCAAATCTGCTAATTTGCGCAATTCTTCCGCTAAATCCAAAGCTTCGGACAAAAGAAAATTATTTTCGGAATCGAGTTCTACTGATACCATTAATTTGGAAGGTAACGATAAAGGAATCGAGGGCTTTTCGGATTTGGACTACGCTGAAGAAAGAATTAAGTTGGTCAAGGAATCGCTAAAGCAAAATGTTGATGTCGCACAAATAAGACCTATAAACATAGATGTGGCTTTGGGGGAAGAGCAAATGTAATTCTGATCGTACGTAACTTGACAATTGTTTTATTCAACCAATTCTAGGGCTGTAACAATTTCTGAAACCGTACGAATCCAAGGTTCGGGTGAGGGCGCTGCCGCTCAGTCATCTAACACCAAACGGAAGAGGAAGCGATCAAAAACTGCTAAAAATAATAAGTGAGACGCAACCTTTGGTTTAGTAAAGTTTCTATTAACAACAACTTTTCTAGAGTTGCACCAAGAATTGAGCAAAGACCTTGCCGTTCGGCTAACGATAATAAAGTTGATCTTGAAGAAACAGATTCACCGGATCCTCTGGAACCTTGGAGCACCAAAGAGATTGTGAACATGAACAAAATTTTGGCTTGGGAGAACAATCAAGATAGCACGTAATTGGTTTTGTTGACATTTTAAATAAATTTTTAGTTGCGGTGACATTTTTTCTTGTTGAAATTTACTGCGCACGATGCGGCCAACGCAAATGGAATTTTTTTTAAAAGAAAGATACGAGAAAGATAAAAAGTACTTTCGCATTTACGACACTTATAGGCCGAACTTGAATGGTAATTGCCACAAAAATTTTATTACTAACTTAACGGCTATTTTTTAAAGACTCAAGTGTCACGGGAAAATTTTATTCAAAATATGAAACGTTAAATTTGGATTTAGCTGATCGCAGTAGAGTAGAAGAAATTAAAAGATACCAGGAAGCGCTGCCCCGCGAGAAATACAGCTGGCCCGTCACCGAAAATCAAGGGTTGGTAATCGAATTTTCTTCTTGATGATCTTTCCAGGGCCTTGTCTAGGTAAAAAATCATACCATTTTTGGTAATCATTTGCTTATCTTACACGCCCGACGGAATTAGTTAGGTCGGCCTCACACTAATCGGATCGGGTCGGTTCGAATGGGGCTATTATCTAGAAATATCAAAAAGTGGATTTTTTGTCATGGAAAAGAGTGCTTCAGATAGTTTGCTTCAATACTTCAATATTATCTTTAAAAAAAAATTCTAAAAATGGTCAAATTTTTGTATCACATTTTTACGTTCTATTTTTCTCAATTAATGATTCTCCCCCACTACTAGACAATCATGTTTAAAATGTATTTCGATTTCAGGTTGTTATTTTTATTTGACGGGTTCTTTGATTTAACAGTAATAATAATATTGAAGCAAATTATCTAAAGCATATTGGCCATCTTTTCAATTTCTTGCTGTATTTTTATATTTTTCTATCACATCCAGTTTGTATGAACAAAATTTTTTTTTTAAGTTATGGTTGGTTCTGCACTCCACTTGTAGAGTTTGACTGAAGCAATAGAAGATTTTAAGTAGATAATTAATACCGGTCGTGACTCAAAAAGTACTAGCTGTGGTAACTTTTTAAAAAATTTGTAATAGATTAACTGTATATTTAAATTGTAAAAATTTACAAGAATACAGGGTGTCCCGAAAAAAGTGTGCAATACTTTGCTGACGGCTTCTACAATTAAAAACATGAAGAAAGTTGCCTAGGTATAACCATAAGACAAAAAATTCTTCTTAAAGAAACTGGAGCTCTCTAAAGGTAAACCTCTGTTAGTGGTTTGCAGTGAATATCTTCAAAACCAGTCAAGTTAAAATAAAAAAAATTTGCACAACCATTACTATTTTTGTATGTAGGCAGTGGAAATAAAACTAATTACCTGTAATACCGACATCAGTATCCCGGTGATTTCAGAAGTCGTTGCCTAAATTGTTCATTAATTGCTTTCAACTCCTTGTATCACACCTGTAATCCATTTTGAATCACAGGGCTGGGGTTAATTAAATTACGCTGTTGGCAGAACTACGCCATAAATTGAGTCACTCTAATTATAGCCCCCTATTTTCGGCCCGGCTGTTTTTTACTTATTTTAAAATTACATAAAATAGCGCACGCATTTGTTTCCGATTTACAAGAAAATGAACCGAGGCTGTTGGAAAATTGACGACAACGACGAAGGTAGGTAGTTATACTATAAAAAGGCTGTTTTAGAGCTTTTTAACAATTAACGCCATCAACTTCTCGTAGTTGCCGAGTGTCGATCTCGTACACAAATTGCGGACCAAAGTGTACCTACTAACCAAAAATGAACCAATTTGATACGTAATTGTGATGCTTTATTCTTTTAGCAATGTGACAGGACACATGTGCGATCTTTTTGAAATTATTATTTTTGTATTAAGATTGATTTTGTCCGATAGCTGTTTATATTGATATTGACATTGAAGAAGATGCAGAGACAGAGAGCAACAAATCGTATTCAAGATGGTCAGAACTGCCCGATTTACTCTTAGAAAAGATCTTTTCCTACCTTTCGATCCGGGAAAAGTATTACGCCAGTTTGGTCTGCAAATCTTGGCATCGAGCTTTCTACCTACCTTACGTTTGGTCCCAATTCGTCCTCGAAGACAACACTCTAACCAGAGGCAGATTCAATTATTATTCCGGATGGCAGGTTCCGGCGAATCTCTTGGGAATTTCATAACTCTACTGTGCGATTTCAGTATGTTCTGGACCATTTGCGAGCCCAAATGTGCCTGTCTCAAGTAGGAAGGAACTTCAGGAAGCTAACGTTTGAGCCGATGCTCAACTTCTATAACTTATACGAATTCATGAACATGGTATCGTGGTGTTCTGAACAGTGTGCAAAGACCGACAACATAGAACTGGCAGTAGGTCGCAAAATCCACACTTTAAAGTTTACGTTTCCCTGCAATATGACCAACAGGGATGATACCGAACGGATTCGTCTCTTCGGCACAGGAGGCAAACTCCTAGCGGCATTAAAGCGACTGATGTCCAACCTGAAAAAGTTGCGAACACTCGAACTCATCGATCTAATGCTCGACCCCAAGGAAGCCCAGTTTCTGCTGGACGAGGTCTGCGAAACTTGCTGTTTGACCCTGCAAACCTTATGCGTGATCAACACCACTCGAGTCCAGTATCAGGTCCTCCACGTTGGGGTCTTCCTGAACTTGCAGGTAAAGATACCTAAAACTGGAAGACTGGTCAAACTAATCTTCGAGCCCAGCGGCAACCAAAGTTAAAACTATTTTTTATGGTGGAACAATTTTGCCAGTTTAGATCTTAAAGACTGCTTTACTGCCGGCCTCCTGTAATGTGAATACTGATCCAGATTACAGGGCCAAGCAGTTACAGTGTGGAGTGTGCATAAGTTTTAGACGTTTCTAATCAATAAGAGTTAGAAATTACTTAGAACTTTCCCCAAACTACCCTTCAATACTTTTACTAACGAAACACCCACGTTTTGGTTATCACTAACGTCCATTCGCTAAAAAGGTTTAATTTTAAACCGGTCTAAGTTGACAGATGAAAAGGTAACCATGTGAAGTTACAATTGTAATAAATTTAAACTTATTTGGGTAACTTTTTATCTGCCAACTTGGACCAATTTAAAAAGTTTAAACTTAAAAGCCGGGTTACTTTTGCAGACTCTGGTGATAAGCCCGCAGAATTTGGGTGACGACGTCATCGAGTTGCTCAGTCACACGAATTTAACCAACTTGCACATCTTGCAAAATAGGTACACCCCAAACGACGTGAATATTAAGCCCGTTACGTACAGTGGGATTCAATAGAAATGAGACACTTGAATAACTGGTTGTCTATCTTTATTTTGTAACCCAAGAAATTTGACAACACTGTAAAGTGGATAGTAAGGTCATAGGCACGGAGTGACAGAGCTGACGGAGGCCGTTATTCAAAATTCTGAAACTGAAACGCACGTGGACGGGATTGTTTGGTTTGAAGGCTCCCTCGAACCAACGAAAATTACACAAGTCGTCGACACGTTTCTTGGATTTAAGTTCTAAATATTAAATTTGAATTTCTTTTACGTAACTAATAAGGGAAAAATTAGTGTGTTTAACGAAAGTTTGCGTTTAATTTATTATAAATTATTATTAAATTTGTATGAAAATTGCACGACACTGAAAAGTAGCCAATAGAAAAATAGAATTTGCTGTTATTTGTATGACAATGTAAAAATTTCCTGGAAATTTTTGCACCATGCATAAAATTAATAAGTGGAAATTACTTCAGCCAATCAAAATTATTTATTTATTAATAATGATATCATAATGACATAATAGACCAATGTCTGTGTCGTTGCGATTTTCTTACCGAATATGCCCTCGTGCATTGATTAATATCAGGAAATTTTATTCTCATGCATTTCCAAAACTCCCTCGTGTTCCACTCGGGCTAATTAATACGTTTTGGAAATGCATTCGAAAAAATTTCCGGAAATAATCAATGCACTAGGGATATTATAAGTGACAATAATTCAACTAACATAATCATAACTATGTCAAAAATAATAAAATTTAGCAGTTTCGACCAATCAGAAAACAATTTAATGGAAATCTCAATGCACTTGGAAAACTACGGTCCCTTCGGGCTATTCCGGAAAAATCTTTTTTATATTACTTATTTATTCCTTGCAATTGAAACACTAATTTTGAAATAAAAATAGAGTGCTTAGAAAACTAGATTCATAATTTTGTGAGTTTTTTTAAATTACAGTTTTAGTTTAATTTGTCATGTCAAATTCAGCTCAAGACTTTGCAGATTCCGGAAATTTCCGGTTTTCAAAGATTCGTGCTTGTCGGATTTTTAAATGACCACTCGCGCGCGCGTTGCGCTCGTGGTCATTTCACAAGCCAAAAAGCACTATTGTAAATTACTATTAAGTAAACATCCTGAGTCATTTTAGCCTGTTAAAACGTTAAACCGTTTTTCTGTTTCTTCGAAGTGTTGCATCTATTTTTGATGTTAAACTTCATCTTATTATTAAATTCTTTATGTTTTCTATATGGTTTTTGAAATGCTTATGATTCCTCATTCTATATAAATTCTTCCAATGGCTAAAGCCGATAACCAAAAGCGAATGACTGATAAAATAATACAGAATAGAGAAGTCGACATAGTAAAGGAACCATTTTTATTCAGAACATTTACCATTTACTATTTTAAATTTGTAAGAAAAGGGTAATTAACAGACAATAATTATTTACAACCCGAGTCTTGAGAATTGATTTCTTAAATGCAGCACAGTAGTTACCCAAAGTGCATTCACCCGAATACGCAGGTAAACCTTTCTGAAAGCACAAGTAACTATTTGTTAATGAGCTGGACCATAAAGTTTATTGAGGGTCGCATAGACAGCGAAGGGTTCTGTCTGATGCTGCCAGCTGGTGAAATGTGTAATTTACCCCATGAATTTAGATTTTGCAAGTAACAGGAGAGTTATCGCTTTGCTCACAATTTTTCTGGTTTACCGTACCGCCCGCCGCCCGCCGCCCGCTCTTCTGGCACTATGAAAGCTGCTTCACCAAACGCTCAAAATTGGCGGGAAACATGGCAGTTATGAATAATAGGATGACTTTAGCTATGTGCTGGTGAAACTACGAAAATTGCAAGTAATAAATAAGTAATATAAAAAAGATTTTTCCGGAATAGACCGAAGGGACCGTAGTTTTCCAAGTGCATTGAGATTTCCATTAAATTGTTCTCTGATTGGTCGAAACTGCTAAATTTTATTAGTTTTGACATAGTTATGATTATGTTAGTTCAATTATTGTCATACAAATTAAATAATAATTTATAATAAATTAAAAGCAAACTTTTGTTAAACACACTAATTTTTCCTTTATTAGTTACGTAACAGAAATGGAAATTTGATATTTAGAACTTAAATCCAAAAAACGTGTCGACGACTTGTGTAATTTTCGTTGGTTCGAGGGAGCCTTCAAACCAAACAATCCCGTCCACGTGCGTTTCAGTTTCAGAATTTTGAATAACGGCCTCCGTCAGCTCTGTCACTCTGTGTCTACGACCTTACTATCCATTTTACAGTGTTGTCAAATTTCTTGGGTTACAAAATAAAGGTAGACAACCAGTTATTCAAGTGTCTCATTTCTATTGAATTCCACTGTACAAGACGTGGAAAGCTGCCAGGAAAAACAGTCAAAAATTACGTGTGCACTTGCAACTCGAAAGTTTGAAAGAGAAAACTATCATATGGCAAGAGGGGGCGCCCGTTAAGACCGTACTATACGACTCGCCACACATTGGGGTAACTGCTCAAATTGAAACTTTAACGGTGGAATTCTGATCTCTTCCCGACCAGAATTCTTCCACTTCAAACGCAAATTTCAACTAATGACAATTTGTGATTTAGCTGCAACCCGACTCCTTAATGACCGTCATTGATTTCTACAAGCAAACTTTGAGGATATACGGGCACAAAAATGTTCCCAGGTTTTTCCGAAGCAAGTCCTTCCATGAGAGGATCGACGGTAATTTGGTGTTGTTGGTTCGTGAATGTTATTTCCTCACCACTCTTGTAAGTTTCATTTGCTTGATTGAAGACGTAATTTTTGAATTTGCATCATATTCAAGATTGTCACCGAAAGAATTTCAACTGCGACAGCTTTATTGCTGGCTTACACCGGGAAAAATTTGAAATATTTATTTATAAGAGGAAACGCAGTGATTATTCGATGTGATTGGCCGCAGAGTCCCGATTGGAGCGACGAGTTCTACACGTGGCTCAAAGTCAACAGTCGTTCCTACAAACTGGTGGAGCAGGAAATCAGTCAAATGTTTGGGCACAAATGGCAGTTCTTGAGCGATAAAGAGTTCAAACGGGTGTATATCAACCTGCATGAAATGTGAGATTCACAATTTTTGGAGATTTTAAATTTTAATAGATGTTATAAACAAAAGACAAAAAATGTAAATAGGTACTTATTCAATTTTCGTGAATATTTACATAATGAGAAATTATCACAACATTGTGGCTCTGATCATTAGTAATTGACGATTCTTTGATAATTGGGCATTTACTAGTCACGATTTCCATTTAATTGAGTCATTTACTTGGTGATAATTGCTCATTGCTAGCAACTTTAAGCTTACTGATTGATTGATTGTGATACATACTCGTTTACCTATGCTTATGTAAATTTTATATAGCTTAATTGTATAGGCGATTTACATATTTATAATAAATAAGCGACAAAATTTGAAAAACTTGTTTAATTATTATTCGTGTTTTGCCACGTTAATAAACATTTGTGCGTACATATGCCCCAGCGTGTCAATGTTCCTCTGCATTATGATCCTTAAGGTGTTTGTGTAGGCTTCTGGGGGCCTTGAAAGCGTCGGGTCCCTCCAATAGATCCCGTTGGAATCGCAGGTAAAAAGAGCGGGAGAGGGAATATGGTCTCTCATGTAACACCAGATGCAGTCTTTCAAAATTGCGACGATCTATACACCAACAAAATCAATTTCCAGTAGTTAATGCAAAGCAAATTCGTTACAGAATTTTGCTCATTACCATTAGAGCCATTGTTTATGTAATCAACTAAAGTTAAAATGCATTGTTAGTTTTACTATACAGGGTGGTACAAAGCGAACCGCCGACGATTAAGAGACTAGGAGTTAGAAATTTAAAATTAAAATAGGACTTTATCTGTTTAATTTTCTTCAAGGGAATATGTTTATATGAAACCGCTATTGAATTACAAGAATTTTTAAATTTCAGCCCTCAAGAGGCTTCCGCAATGGTACCTTTACGGGTCGTTTACTGAGTGCCTTTGTGGCTACCCAGCACTTATGTTTCTGTGACTTGCAGCTAAAAGGGCCAATGTCAAGCTCAATTATCATACAATAATTTATAGAGCTGCTTTTAATGAAGTTTGACATTTGCCGTTCCACCATAGCAAAGATAGCACAACGGTTCACTCAAAATATTGACATTGGTCCTTTTTGCTCCAAGCTCGCTCCACCAAAAATTTCCAGAGGTTCCCTAAAATTACAGTTAATAATGATAATACTTCAACTAAAAATTTCAATTTTTTAACATTAGAAACGTGTACCTGGCGGCAATCAAACGTAATAATAAAGATAATAGAAAGAAATATTGAATTTTTGAACAAAACACTCTATAGCGGCCCAACGGCGTATGAAATTAATTATAACCCAAGCAATGACGTCATATTGTAGCGCATTAATTAAAGTTTATTTCTGCGAAATTTCACATTGGTAACTCTATTAGAAATACATTTTTAGGCGCTGGCGGTTCTTTGTTTGCAACACCCTGTATGTACAGTGGCCGGCACAGAAAAGTATACGACCTGAAATAAATTTTGATTGAAATGATATCTTGTAAGCACTGTGAATCGACTTATTAACAAGTCGTGCCTTGGGGAGTTCTATAAACTATATACTGTAAAAAATGGGCGCCCCCAAATAATTAAAGGGTCGTATTTAACAGTCTACCAAATTTACCCAATATTTTCATACAAAAAAATACTTTCATCTCCCAAAAATACTAAATGCTCACCAAAATTAAGAAAATAGATTATCTTAAGGCGACAACCAAATATTGACATAATGCTGGCCTCTTATATATTTTGTTCGCCAAAATAACTTTTGTTGACCATAAATACTAAATGTGCACCAAATTTTATTCCGCATTTAATTCTAACATAATACTCAGATATTTAATTTTCGACAGTGTCTTATGTTATTTAGCAGTAAAAAATAGTATTTGTTGATCAAAAATACACAAGCAATAAAATGTTGTGCAAATGGTAAATAATTTTATGCAAAATTATAGATGTGGATGTGCTAGGACAAGGAAAATAAGAGTACAAATAGAAGTGGTTTGCACAAAAAAAGATATTGATTTCCGTAATATATAAATGCTTTGCTGTAATTGGCCTTTTGAATATTCAGATCAGAAGTCGGTAAATTAAAAAAAAACCGCGTTATGTAAAACGTAAAACTTCTTTTAGTGGTAATTTCTAATCGTGCTTTTAAAAGAAAAATTACAGAACCCTAAACTGACCTTGTACTAAACTTTTTTCGCGTGCCTCTTGTATGGAAGCGCAAGCGGCAAGGGGAGATGCGCGAGCATATTTCAGTTTTGGAGTAATAGAATAATTATTTGACGCACAAATAGTTTTATTGAGAAACACTAAATATAAATGGATAGCGCGAATATTTATTATGTACAGCACGGACGCGTAACTTGAGCGTTCTAAATTTGGTGAACATTTAGCAAAATTGATAGACATATAGAATTTAAAATGTAAGCAATTGTAAAACAATACGGAGCATAGTTATTTTAGTGGTGATGTTCTCATTTTCTGATGTATAATAATTTGGGTTTCATTTAGATTTTTTGATGCTTATTAAATTTTCTGGTGGACAGTGCAAGGGATGTATGGTTTAATTTGGTGTACATTATATTTGTTCCCATTAAAATAAGCACTTTCCAAGTTCTTCAATTCAACGAATTCAATGTTACCGTAAACTTTTCTGTGTCGGCCCCTGTATAGGGTGTCCAGGATAAGAATGTTAAGCATGGAGATCTAACTCTGCTATGGCTTGCCATGGTTCACTTGATATTAGATAGAAAATCAAATTTTGGTTGTTATTGGTGAGGAAAATAGTCTTCACCCGGGTAATTTGAGCGGAAAATTCCTGACCTTACCTCAAAACACTGTAAGTGCGGTAAAACGTCCCTGATGTTCGACAACGGTGGTGGAAGTAATTGTCCCAAAGCCATAACGTCTATAACTTTGACCGTGGTGCTCATCAGCGCCTTAAAATTCTCGGTAATATGGGACTTGCTTTGGTCGCCCGTGCTCTTCCATTGATGTATCAAAGTGGCCACCAGAGCCCTAATCAAAACTGAGCAGTAACACAAGGCCGGCCTGTACACAGCGACGAAACTCAACAGATCCCACAAGACCGGAGCGTTAGTGAAACGTCGTCTGATGAAAAGATCCCGTTCTATGGTCACTTTTGCGAACTCTTCATCGGGCCAAGGTAAACCGTTGTACATAACGTCAGGACTGACGAATTGAACGAGAAGAAGCGACACTATCGTGACGCTCTCGAGAGACACGTGCGAATACCGATTTTCCGTTTCTTCGGGAAGGGCGCAGCACGATTTGATGGCGTTTATCAATGCCGAGATGTTGGCGGAAACGACGTCAGTAGATAGACCGTTGGACGGTAATAATTTCCGCTTACCTGTCCCTATGATTCCTCCGTTGAAAACCGACGAATGTTTCGTCAACGGAATCGTCTTGTTCTGCAAAGAAATCGTGAAATAAAATTCGTTCATCGCTATTAATTGCCAGATAAATACAGTCCAACACCACGGTTTCCTGAATTTCTTTTGTTTAATCAAATCGGATTATAAATAGCTTGAAGCGCTTTTAGAAATACACCCTGTATAACAGCTCCGGAGTTGGATGCGACCAAATTACTCACTATTTTTTTGTTTTGTTTCAATAGCATTTTATCGGGATTGTCATCGTAGATCTCGTTGCTTTTGGCGCCAAACAGCGAATTGTCGGTGCGAAACAGCGCCCTCTCTAGTAATTCCCTCAAAGCCAGCATCCTTGCCACTTTCGAGTAGATGCAAAGGCGCCTCAAGAGTGCGTTGGCTCTTTTGAAACCCTTTATTTTCACCGACGTCCCTGAAAACTGTCGTTAGCAATCCGAAGACTGAACGTCTAATTACAGTTACCTTCATCTTTGCAGCACACGAAAAAGTAATTGATCGTCGACTGGGTAAAATTCAGCACTACCTCAGCTGGTAAATTATCTAGTTGACTCCACGTGGAGATGTCCAAATTGTGGAGAACTTCGGCGATTACATGGACGTGAAAGAGTTCAGTGCCGAAAAATAACGTTATATTGACCAAGTTGGCTTGGATGGCTCGCGAGATGATTTGAGAGTTTAGCAGGGGTACACGGCCACTGCGTTCCCATCTAACAAAAACATTATTAACACCCCAATTCTGTTATTTCGTATTTGACCAGAAACTGGTAGGCAAACAAATCCGCAGCGATTACCGTTAATCAAAATATGAAGTAATTTGTTTTCAAAATTTACGAACCGTTGCCTCATTTCGAGGCACTTACTTACTTAAGAAGGGTTAACAGATTGGTCCACATCTGCGCAAGGTTCAGACTTTGTTCGTTTGAACTGGAACACTTTTGAACATTTTTGCTCAAAATCTGCTCGAGAACAACAGAAAAATAGCCCCCTTTTTCCGCATAAGGCCACGCCGTTTTATCTATCAATTCATGTGATACAATTTTGAGCAACAAACTCAACTGTTCCGAAGATGTTGCGTTCTGGAATAAATAACTGACTGCTTCTATCAAAATCGACGAGTTCTTGTGACCTACAACAATACAACCAACAACTTACACAAAATTAACGCCACTCAACCAACCTAAGAATACAACTATTTGGGCTGCAGTTTGCGATCTCACTTCCTTCGAACTCAACAGATTCTTGTGCAAATCGTGTATTTCGTTCGAAAACGATGTCATTAGGTTAACAGGACTGAATTTTCTGATGTTCTCATCGATTCGAAAAATTATATTCTCTGGAAAATTTTAATTAGTCGTTTCTGATGGACTCGATGTAGGTCAACTTACGAAGGATTTCGAGAGATTTGTCTCGGATGACTTGTCTCATGGCTTTATTCTTTCCTTCCTCGATTAAGGCACAGTCAAGTAGTAAGTTGATCAACTGGTTACCGTCCGTGTCGCAACTCAGAATTAAAGTTATAACCAGATCCTGAAAGGTTTTTCTAATCAACGCTTATAATCACATGATGCAATTGTTATTATGAAAGTAAAATAATAGTTCGACTCATTGTAGCCATCTGATTCTTAAAACCGGAAGATTTTTTTTTTGGAAAAATCCACTATTAAAAATGCGGCTACGTTCTCACAAGAATGGATTCTATTGCACTAAAGAATAAGGCTCCGCTGATGTAACGATAGGTAACGAAAGCATTGAAGTATTAAATTTTAACTGCAGCAATTAGTTGACTGCTCTGAAGAACAACAGAATAAGAAAACAATTAAAATTATCCATAAATACAACCTGGAATTGGAATATTGGATGCCGATAATAATTTTCACAATTTTTGAGACACCCTGTACAGAAGAGCATTAATAATTGAGAACAATTTCTCAAGTCCGCCGCAATGATAAATAACTTGTTCACTTTGATAAGAATCCAAACAAAAAAATACTTTGAACCAATTCTTTGAACCACATAATACAGGGTGAGTCAGCTAAAGTGAATCAACCGAAATATCTTCGATATTAGTAGAATTACAACTTTAATATATAAAATTATTTTCATTACATGGATAACCTTTAATTTTAATTTAATTTCTCTGCTTAGAGACACTGCAATAAATTTATCAAACTTTTTTAAATTTTTTTCAAATAATAGTATTTTTTTAGATGAGGTTAGAAGATAAACGCAATACTATCACAATGCAATTGTTTAAAATTTTAAAAGTTGCAGGAATGAGCATAATTTGATTTTAAAAAGCTCTGCTACAAGCAGTTCAAATTTGCCTGCTCCGCGAAGCATGTCGTTGATCAGTTCTAAAATTCTAAAATATCCACCCAACTGACCGCCCTTTCTCGCCCTTGATAATGGAACGGGCGCACTTTGAAGTCCGCCATGGGCGGTCCTTAATGCCTTTTTTAGGTTGAATGTCCCTTCACTAGCAATTTACTGCAGTACATTATCCCATTGTAGTTAGTACAGCTCACATCTCTCACAACTCCATATCTCTACCCAATTGCCAACTTTCCTTAGAGCTTCAAAGCTGGCGCAGTTCCTGATCTCATTTACAACACTAACTGCATCTTTTAATTAATTTTATTGCCAGTATCATAGTCAGGACTTTTTCCCTTTACACTTTAGCTAAAAAATAGTTGAATTTGAGAAATTAGAAAAACAATTTGATGCTTTGAATTAAATATCTCTAAGAAGAATAAAACTAAGTGACATTTGAAGGTACAGTGATATTTAAAAGTATCCGGAAATTTAATCGTTTGCTCGAGCGCATCGATGTTCAGAGCAGAGCAAGCGAGCAAAAACATCTACGCAAGCAACGAATTATTCCGGATTCTTTTAATTGTATCATATACAGGATGTAAGCAAAATAAGTACATTAATTTTAACCAGTGGTAGAACTCATCAAGACAAAAAAATTTTCTATGTACCATTTTTTCGAAATCAAATTTTTTTAAATTTAATGGAGTATTTTTATCTGAATGTAACGATGTCTACAAAGTTGACTTTCGTATAATGTTCATTCAAGAAATAATTAAAATGTATGTCAAAGTTAGGTTGGATTTCCCGTAACATTTTCAAGTGTGCCATGGAAAACAGTAGGTACACCAATTGCATCGAAATCTACTCCGCATGCGCAAACTCCGCCCTCATTTTTATTCTGATACAGTTAGATGACATTATGTCAGTTTTCAATAAGACACTTGTTAATTTGGAGATAAATCCCAACACCGTCGTAAGTTTGGATTTGATTTTCGTTGTTTCTTCATTTTTTGTTCAAGTCTTTAAAATAAATTTAAACCCAATAACGTATATTTTATAAGCTACTGGGTCATGAGGGCGCGCAAGCGCCACTAAAGATTAATTAATGGCAATAAAATTCAGTTTTCAAATTTAAGGAATTTTTTTTCCCCAACAATGCTATAAGTTATGCAAGCAAATATACCTACACTTTTTATTGTGATTGCGCGCGCATTCCGGTGCGCTAAACCTTTGAAATAATATGCACTTGACTAGACCACAAATGTGTTAATATTTTTTTGAAACCGACTACATACCTCCAAAATATCAGCAGATCCAAAATATTTGCACCAGTCATCAATAAAATGATACAAATTTTGAATAGTAGCCACGTTGACTGCAACCATATCAAAAGTTAGAGTTAATTTCGAAATTTAAAAATACTTACGATTGTGTTTGGAGTCTTTGCAAATTGACGAGAACAAAGTGGACGAAAGGAACGCCAGTTGCAAGATGAAGGGCACAGTGGCTTTCTTCTGCAGCCTTACAGAATCACTATCCTGTGCATCTTGCGTAATGCTCCACTGTAATAAAAGACGCTTAATCAGAAAGTACCTAATCAGTGACGTACCATTATTTGCCTCAAACTAAATAGTTAATAGTGTTGAATTCATTTTTTAGTTTCTAAAATACTCACTTGGAGGCCAAGACTAAAATAATGAATTCACTATACTAAAACTAGTTTTCCCTCTCGTTCGCACCCCGGTCCTGGAGGGAGTTGGGGAACCTAAATCAGGCGGCAGTAAAGCGACCGCGGGTCTTGATGGGTTAGGGGAAGAATATCAACTTAAAGTATGCAACAAAGTTGTTTAGTTAGCTTTCATTATTTTTCTCCAATAAAACAATCACCGTCAAAGACCACCCTCAATAGGCGGGCACCATTGCCAGGTATTTAATAAAAATCAGTGCCTCACTAAAAACGACGCGTTCTAAGCAATAGCCTCTACACTGATTGCTAAATGTTTTTAGTTTACTTTTACTAAATTAAGTTGGGTATTTGAAATAACTTACGATAAACATTTCAAGAATTGCTGAGCGGATGTCATTTGCGTGACTTCCAGCTAAATGCCCCAATATCCCAACTACTGATCTGAGTTTAGGGGAATTGCTGCCTTGTTCATATGATTTAATTTGACAGAAGTCCTTTAAGCCACAAGACAACACTCTGGTGATAACAGTATTAGGAAAACAACTTCCCACATGGGCGACAACCCAATCGAAATTCGGTGAATGTTTCGTTGAGGTGTCTGAAAGTAAATGTTGAAATGACATTCAAACTACTTGGAAATTCTACCTAGAAGAGCGCCAATACAAGTTTCCGTGTCGGAATGCATCAAACTCGACAAGCATTTCGTGTTGATATCAACCAAAACTTTAGTCGCTTGGCAATTCATCCATAACTGTAAAGTTTCGTTCAATTCTGCAAAATTGGTATTAAAAAATAAGAAATAAATCGGCTGCGATTGAAACTTACTAATTGAAACGTGTGCTCTTCCAGCGAACTTCGTGGAAATTTCCCCTAGTAAATCTAGGGACCAGGTGCTAATGATAGGCGCCCAGGCAGTAGGGTTGTCGGCAATGAAAATGATTAAAACTGCGTGAATCTCCGATAAAACAGTCTCGTCAGTTTCGCAAATCGACGGCAATTCTCCTGTTTTAATTTCAGTCTGAAATGTCCGTTAGTAACGTTACAATTCGCTTAATTAAAGAAACTCACCTCAATTGCTTGGATGTAGTTAGATGCGGCTTCCAGGCACATATTGCTGAAATATTCAAAAACTGCAATGCGGGCTGCGGGAAGACTTTTGAGAAGTCGCAAAGCAGTCTTGGCCAAATCCAGAGGATTGCATCGTTCCAATTTAAGAGCCCCTTTGATGAAGTTGTGCAATTCATTGAGGAGATCCTGTTGGGGTATATTGCGAATCACGGTGGAGTGCGATAACATGATCAATAGTTGACATCAGAAAATAAAAATCTTTCACTTTGAATGTAACAGTAGGTTACGATGCAAGGGGCTAAAGAGAGTACTAGAAAAAAAGACAGTTCTTCAAGAGTTTCCAATTATTGTTATATCACGCAAACTTACATCTTAACACAATAACCACGAAATCTAAAACTGTCGTTGACGTAGGCCCCCTTAATGACCCTTTAGTAGCTACACAACTTTTATAAGTATGAACCTAACCTCAATCTTAAATTTATCAACAACCCGGCAACCCCCAGTTTACTATTTTATTTCGGTAATAGGTGGCAGCACCAAAAAGTAAGAAATCCTGTAACCAGACCTGCACGAAAAATTTTAAAATAGAAAAAATGTAGTATTTAGCTAGAAATGTGTAGAAACGTGATAATTAATTTTAAATTATCAAAGATTTATTACGGAAGTGATAAGTTTAGCAACAATTTGTCGGAAACCTTTTTAAGAGATATTTATTGTTCGGTCATAGCCCGTTAGAGGGCGCTGTAATTTTTGTCGTGAGATGAACAGGACAGGACTCAGGTCCAGGTCAGAATACAGCGTGAGACACAAATCATAGCGTAGAAAAGAAAGATGTCAATGAGAAGGACGAGATGCGAGTGCCTCGGCTGTGAGGTGCGAGAAAGGTGGACACAGGTATGATTCATTTGTGATTAAATTTTTGCTAAAGTATATAATATAAGTTGTATCATAAACTATATAGTTTGGTCACTAATGAAGATGAAGATCTTGAGTCAGACATAACCTCACTTTTTAATCTTTTACTTACAATTTACAATTATTGTTATAACCGTTGTAGGTACTTATATAATATGTATATTGTTTCAGGTTCTGGCTATCAACAATTTAGCAAAAACGTCTAAGAAATTTCTAAGGACATTTTTGCCTGAATTCTCTATAGCTTTTTTAAGAAACTTTTTTCCGTTATGTCGTCACGGAAATCTTCAAATTTTGGGAAGATGCTCCTCATAGTGTGGTACATTTTTTGTTAGGGATGCGGTCATTTTTTAACTTTTACTTAAACTATTTAGGGAAAACTAAACTACATCTTGTATGTACGTACATATAAAAATTAGGGACCAAGCCGCAAAAAATAAAATAGAAATTAAAAACACAGCAAATTTTATTGTGGAAAATAACAAACTAATTTTATTCATACAGTTTTCTTTCGTAGGTTAAAACCTTCTTACAAACGTCCGGTATTCGTAAATTTTGAATTGTAGTGTAAAATTGATTGCTATTAATGCCCGTGAAAAGTCGACAATAGCCGGGAGCTTTCAATTGTGTACGTTGGCAGTGTTTCGCTAGAGATTCTCGAAAGGAATCTCTCGCTAGCTCGAGCAACGACGGTACTTGAGGTAACGCCTCCACTTTTTTGTTTAGAAAATCATCATTCATACTCAAGCAAACTGCTTTGAGTTTAGGTGCCGAGCTGTAATTTAAAAGTTCTCTCATATATCCTGCTCGAACCTGATGACACGAATAAGGAAAGTTTCTGAAAGTCACAGTATAGTCGACAATCATCGAACACATAATTTCTTTTATTTCATCTGGATTCCAGGCAGGATCGAAATTGTGGTCTAAATGCAACATTAGTTTAAACAGCGAGGAATATCCGCATTCACTGTAAACAGCGTAGAAATCGCCGCATTGAACAGATAGTCCGCAGCTTAATAAATAGAAAATTATCCCTTCCATTTCCCGCATATGTACTACATGACTGTAACGTCGAAGAATACTAGTAATTTCTGCTATATCTATCGAAAAGTAGTTGATGAGAGTTGGTCCGAAATCGTGCTCACATAATATAATCAAGATTTTGAATTGGTTCAAAAGACACTCTAGCAAATATTCATTTCTGGTAATTTCCTTTACTGTATGCGGAAATTTAGTAATAAATAGTTCAAAATATTCAGGCGAAACTATTTCAATACGATTCACTTGAACTTCACTATATATATAAATGGAATCGTAACGAACTTTCTCAGTTTTTTCTAGAAGTCTTGGAAACCACGGCGAACCGTCAAGCATAACATCCCACAGAAAACTCAAGTTCACAGTCTCTTTATCGTCAAAAGTAGTTTCCAGTAAAACATATTCCAACTCCTCTTTCTTTCTTCGATCATCTCGATACCGTGTAGTATGTTTTCGATAATGTTCAAAAGCTGTCTTACCCGAAAGATCGCGAATACTGGTATCAGCTCCATAATATAACAACATAGAAACAAGTTCGTCGGAGCCGTGTTTGCAGGCTATCATTAACGGGGTTTCCCCGCGACGATTCGTACTGTTCATGTTGGCACCGTTTTTAAGCAAACAAAGTGCAAGTGCTTTACGTTTTTTGTAAACTGCGTCGTGTAGAAGTGTGTTTCCATTGTGGTAGAGACCCATCATACTCGGATCAAGAAGCCCTCTTTTCATCAATTCCTCAGCAAAATAAAGATCATCGAAAGAAAACGCTCGCTCTATAGCAAGCAAACCTGTCTGAGGTTCTAACTGAATTCCGTCCACGTTTAACAAGAAGTTAAAAGCGTCTTTACTGCAACAAAAAAACAATAGTGTATCAGCCGTAGTAATCAAACAAAAGGATTTATTATAGCAACGAGCCAGTCAAGAAACACCTATCTATACAGCGTGTTCAGGATCAGAATGCTGAGCATAGGGACATGGAGATGTCACTTATTACAAGAAAGTTAGCCCAGCTAGGCTCCACTGGTAGAAAAAATATCGCCATAAAAATTGTACATCAATGACAATTTTTTAAGCGCAACCCAAACATGCTATTCAAATTTTTGTACACGTTCAATTGCAAAAAAACACAAACTTTATTTTTTCTTATGGATCGTGACAAGCTAATTAGTAAATTGTGACAGAATTTTTTTTCTCTTTATATGTGTGTATTTCAATCCTTTCGTTTCATTAAAATCGCACTCATCTGAGTTTCATTCTACAGCCGGGCGTGCAATCAATTACTTTCATTGAAGACATTGTGACATTGTGTTCAACATACCTTCTGTTCTTCACAGCTACTTCGAGAGGGGTCCTTTCGTAAATGTGTGTGACATTTACAGATTCCCCAGATGCCAGCAAAAGCTTCATTTTCTCAACATCGTTGTGCTTTATAGCAGCAATCATTCTGCTTCCCACAAAAGTCTCTCAGTCTAACTAAAAATGAAATAGTATAGTAGTGGAGTTTTTCTAACATAAAACTGTTACAATGTAAAAGCTGCAACACGCGTATTTTATCGGTATCTGTTACTCACAGAATACGACAAGTTTATCTGAGTTATTCTCAACGTAATGTGCTTCAGTGGGTGTAGGCTTAAAACAAAGGTGCACCTCTTAGGCCAAATTGGCTTAGATCAACTCGCTTTATACAACCCGCCCTTAAATCGCAATCTTGTCGGTGTCTTATTCACTAAAATGAGTGAAGCAACAGATTTACTGTGCCATGTGGCACAGCGAGAATAAAAGTGCTCCTAACCAAGATTCGAACCCGGGTCTCCCAGCTGCTGATCGCTAAGCTATTGCGACGACTCCACCTCAAATACGCTCTCTCGCGGTAAATATTAAAACTGTCGTTCTTGCAAAACGTCCGTTCAGAGTTCATACGTAGTTTTTACGGGTTTCTGTTCCCAGTTGTTAGATTGAAAGTTTTATTAATAGAGTTTGGTTTTGTTAACAAAACAATACCAACTGTTGTGTCTACAATGTGGTACATACTTGTCTAAAAAAAATATTGCACTTTTTATTCTCTAGATGCATGAAAATAACTAAAAAAGGCTTAAATATTTTTTTTCCCATTTTTTTTATTCCATATTTTCGTAGATATTTGCAATTTTTGTCTTTGGTGACGTCATCGGTCCCCGTATCTAAGACTCACACCTATATTGAATAGGGCTGGGAATAATATTCGAATTATTCGAATATTCGAATTGACGAACACGTAAAATTCGAATACGAGCAAATTCAATTATTCGAATAACTATTCGAATATTCGAATTATTCGAATATTCGAATTATTTGAATGACTATTCGAATAAACTATGTATTCGAATAACTATTCAAATAATCAGAATATTCAAATGACTATTCAAATTATAGAATTATATATACGTATTACTAATAAATTAATGAACAATTGCACGTCGAACTGTAAGTAATTTAAACTTTTGAATTTTGCTTTATATTTATTGCGTTGTCACTTAATACCTATAAAAGAAATGATGCGGGAAAAGAATAATAACATTAATCCTCAAGAGAAAAAGTTTAAAAATCTCTGTTTTTGCAAAGGCGTGCGAAACAAGTAATATAAGGAAAGTAGCCAATAGCAGCATTTTATTTATCCCGCGCAGATGAATTAAATAAATACTTTTTTTGACACGTAACTAAAAAAAATTACTACATTATTTTTCATTGTGTTTTTTTTTTTAGTTACCTGTCAAAAAAAGACTACTACATAATACTTTTGTATTCATTCATTTTGTAGTCATTCGAATATTCGAATATCCGAATAATTCGAATAATTCGAACATTCAAATAAATATTCAAATGACTATTCGAATACCAAAATTCAAAAAAGTCCCAGCCCTAATATTGAATAGACTCTTGTTTTTGGCTACTATGCTGCGCTGCTAGCAGAGGGCGCCACATTTTTACATCGGATCGGCATTCGATTTATATGGAATCTGAGTAAAGCACCATCATACGATTTCTTTGAGAACTACGTCGAGCTGGGGTCACTTACGTCACAAATCTCCCACTCCAAAAATTAATTCTGAGCGTAATATTGACCCTAGAACCAAATAAAAAAATACGGGTCTAATGAAATCGCCTACATTTTCTAAATATTATATTTCCCAAACATGAGGCAAGTACCCCATTGCCATTCTAAAAAAAGTTAGGATATGAATGAACACCCATTTTAACATCTCCTAACAACGTTAACGGAGTCTTATTGTTCAAAATCGAGCAGAAACATCATTTTTTTGTCACTGTCATTTGCATTCAACAACATATGGACCAAAATGTAATCATGAGGCACACGCTTCCATCCACTGTAGCACGTGGTAGAGCGCCGCGTGGAAAATAATCAGATAAACTTGTCGTTCTCTGTGAGTAAGAGAGACAGTTGATACAATACACGTGTCGCAACTTATTGCAGCTGGAACTCTGACAGTTTTATATAATCAAAAATTTATCAAGTGACAAAGAAATAAAGCAAACTTACCTAAAATGAAAAATGTGGTTTGCGAGAGAGTTCACTTTGTTCACCTGTTGACTGTTTGCGAGTTTGACTAAAAACACTGAATTGTGGGGATGAAAACTTTTATATAGAAGCACCGATCGCGTTTCGGAAGGGATCGGCTAACCGAAGTTAACCGAATCTCTGAGGTGGGAAAACCACCCCCCTGCTGACACGGAGGATTTTGAGAGCCACCGAATATTAACTGACAAAATGGCGTCGTCTCTATCTCCTTTTATTCCCAAAACAATTATTATAAACAATTTAAGAATAACAATAATTTGCACCTAAAAAGAAAAACTAAAACGGGTACAAATCAATGAAAATAAAAAGTATGTAGTACATTCATTGTCATTTTCCGTACCCAATATACAGGGTGTTTCAACGAGAACCGCCGGTGCCAAATTGCGTATTTCTAATGTTAAAAATTTGAAATTTGGCAGAAATAAATTATAATTAATGCACTACAAGATGACATTATCGTTTTTTTTTTAAACGGTGTGAGTTTTTACTTTCGACTGTGATTTTATATCAAAATATTCACTTCTACCTTTGTTTTTTTTTAACTTAGGATCACGATCTCCGAGATTGATAACGAGTAATTGAAATATTTTTATAACGGTTATTGAATTACATGGATTTTTAAATTTCAGCCCTGAAGGAATTTTTGATTGACAGCTTTGCGGCCGTTTTGGCGGTTAACCACATTAGATTTTATGATGGTCTCTGTACTGCAAAGATCTTTGAGTAGGTACCGCTTTTAAGTCATAAATAACCAAACTGTTTAGGCGGTCTTTGTCATGAAATTTGACTGCTTTAATAAAGCAATCGCCTCATAAATTCGTCAAAATCCCGCAAACTTCTTAAAAACATAATTAGCGATACTTTAACTACAAATTTCAAATTTTTAACAACAGAAACGTATACCTGGCGGTATTACGAACATAATAATAATAAAAAAATAATATATTGAATTTCTGAAAAAGCACTTTATGACGTCCCGACGGCGCATGGAATTAATTATGGACCAAACAATGACGCCACATTGTAGCGCATTCATTAAAGTTTATTTCTGCCTAATTTCAAATTTTTAACTCCATTGGAAATACGCAATTTGGCACCGGCGGTTCTCAATAAGGTTACACGTGACACGTTCTCGAGAGTCTAATATACATATATTATTCTTGGTAAACGGTTTGCAACCAAATTTTATTATGTTATATCTATGATTAGCCTCAACTTGCCTAGAATTCAAGTAAATAGATCAACATTCCATTAATAGATTATCTCTAATCGACCCAACATTCGTGTAGATCAGGTCAATCAAGTTTGCACCTCCACTTTTGAATATCCTAGGTATCTATATGTCAAAATTTTGCACACATTTTGCACAATTTTGCACACCCTGCACCAAATTTTGCTCAAGTCACCCTTGGAACTGACAGGAATAAATGTGTGGGGGGTGCAAACTTGACGCTTGCCCCCCCACTTGTTGTGATAAAACTTATTTTACCCTTATTAAAATCATCAAATTTTGCACAAATCTGCACGCCAAATTCCAAATTTCGCACACCACCAGAATAGTGACTATTCTTTTCCCCACACATTTATCCCTGTCAGTTCCAAGGGTGACTTGAGCAAAATTTGGTACATGGTGTGCAAAATTGTGCAAAAAAAAAAGTTGGCAATTTTTAAATTATATAAGGTTTGTCTGAAATGACGTAAAAACCAGAAAACAATTATTTTGAATATACAACATTAAACACGATGTTTGAGAATTCTCAGCTAAAAAGTGAAAATTTGCTAAATAATTATTCTTTAGCATCTAATAAAGTTCTATTTCCATTTTAGAAGCAATTGTGTTTTTAACTTTTCTAACGTCTTCAATAAATTTTGTAGATAAAATTGTTAACTTTTCAATACGCTATTAAAATAAAAAATAAAACATTATGTTGCTGAAACTCGTGATACGTCTATTAAAAGTTTTACTCAGCGTAACTCGTTTTACTATATAAAATAATCTTTATTTTTGAAAATCGTGAGATTTTGGGTCAATTTTACTACTTTGTTGACTATATAAGTTCTTCGTTGACAGTGCTGAGCACCAGTTGCAATTGGTATTATTTCAACCATGAAGTTAACAGTTTTTCTTATCGTTGCTTCATTTAGCGGTAAGCATTATTTTGTTTCATTTATTCACGTAAAAGTTTCAAATGGATAGAGTAACCTAAAATGACCCAAAAATTTTCAGACATTTTTTCCCAAGATGTTCATCCCTTATTCAGAATTAGCGGTGGAAGAGAAACTTCGATTGAACTCAATCCTCATCAACTCTTTTTACACGTAGGATCTTCAGTTTGTGGTGCTTCACTGTTATCTGAGACTGTTGCTATTACTGCAGCACATTGCGTGGCAAGAGTTTCTCATGTTAAAGTAATAGCTGGAATTACTTCTAAGACAAGGGACCCAAAAGTAATTTCGACCTCTAACAATATAATTGTGCATGAAAACTACATAGATAGTGGTGGAGTGGAGGATTACGATATCGCTCTTCTTCTTCTGAACACTCCATTGAAATTTTCGGCAAAAATTAAACCAATTCCACTTGCAAACCCTAGAGCGCAAATAACAGGATCAGAATATGTCACTGGATGGGGACATACCGAGCATAATTCTTTGAGTGATGTATTAAAAATAGCTAAATTGAAACTATCAGGTAAATGTCCTCCCCAGTACAGAACGATGATATGTAGTAGAACTCAAGCTTCTTCTGGAGTCACCGATAATGTTTGTGGAGTAAGAATTGGGGGAGTTACGTAAAGTTTTATCTACTTATTTGATTTTTTGTTTTTACAGGGAGATTCGGGAGGCCCAGTTGTGTCTAATGGAGCTTTGATTGGAATTGTCGCTGCTTATAGAACTGACAATGGTCCACTAGGATGCGGATTACCAGGAACATATGCTCTTATTACGGACGTGCGTCTATTCAGGGACTGGATAAGGAGGAAAGTCGGGCTCTGAAGTATTTTAGAAAAATTCTTATATTTGGTGACTTGTCCTTCAGCTGAATAATAATTGATGTACCTATCTACTTCAATATTGGTTAACTTTAACAACTGTTTCCTTTCCTGTTATTTATCTGCATTCAGTCACTCTACAAAGTTAGCTGAAGTGAATCAATCAAAATATCTTCGTTAAACTCTTTCATATTTTTATTGCATCAGATTATATTTACATAGCACTAACTGCAAGTAGTTTAGTCAGCTTCAACAAACGACCTAATATCGATAGGAATTTATGTCGAATCCGTTAAGAGCCATCATCTCGTCGATCCAATCTCGAAACACGGATAACTTTACGTAGACACCCGGTATATTGCTCCTTCCACATCCGATCCCCCAAGAAACTATCCCGGCTTGTTGATACCTGCCGGGTAATCCCGGAATGGGACATATCAAGGGACTTCCACCATCACCTCCACAAGTATCAACCTTATCCTGACCTCCAGCACACATAAAAGAATAATGTAGCTGGAAAAAGGACCCTAACCGTGTACTTTGTAATAGTTCTAAACAACGTTCTTGCGCTACAACTGGCAGTGTTACAATTTCTAAAGTTTTATTTGTTGTTAAACTGCTTTTTCTGGAAGTGGCTGCTGAACAATTAAAATTGTCTATAACTGTTCCGGGAGGTGGTACACAAACAATGTTGATTTTGTGCGGTACACTCACAGGACGATTTAAAATTAGTAAAGCCAAATCGTTCTGAAGTGAAGTTTTTTTGTATGAAGGATGAATCAAGGCTCTGGAAACGAATCGAACAGTATTTTCAATGCTTACAGCCCAAAAACCTTTTTGATCTAGACAATGAGCTGCGGTTATGGCAACAGATCTGTGGATTAAGGAAACACCGCATTTATAAGTCAGGGCAAAACCAGATAATTCTTTGAAAAGTAAAGAAGCTGATGACCACGAAAATGTTTCGGATTCGAGACCACAACCAGAGAGTTTTGATGGAGGTTCTGTGGTGGGCTCCGTGGAAGTAGTCAAGTTGCAGCAAACGTCGAAATGACCTTCACATTGGTCTGTTTCTGATTTTCTAAAGAGAGAAAAACAGAACACATTAATAATACTACTGACAAAAGTTTATAGTAAGTACCTAGCCACTTTTACTTTATTTACAATAAAAAAAGTGTGTGTTCTATAGTTAGGTACTTGTTTTCTTTCTATATGTATTCAATATAGTATTTCGAAAATTAAGATAAATAAGCTTCCACATAGGTATATTTACTCACAAAAAAGTTTACTGCTCACC
This sequence comes from Schizotus pectinicornis, assembly GCA_951805265.1. Classification (NCBI taxonomy): domain Eukaryota; kingdom Metazoa; phylum Arthropoda; class Insecta; order Coleoptera; family Pyrochroidae; genus Schizotus; species Schizotus pectinicornis. Next base: position 10,594,644 of record OX638207.1, on the reverse strand, counting down.
TGATGTCAAATATATTCTTTCCATCTGATATTAGTATGCCATTTTCTTCATCGGAACATTGATAGAATGGCACACAGACGCAGCTTTTGTTAGTGGTAATATCGAAACCACGTCGTTCTTTTAAGAACCAAGTTAAGACCAATATTCTGATTAAATTAGGAGACATTTTCACTCAACAGTATGATGGGTATGCGAACACACGGAGTTTATGTTAAGTTTATCAAGAAAGGTAGGGACTAGTAACACTCATAACCGTTTCAACCTACGCTACGAGTCCCATGACAATACGAACTTTTCACAAAAGTCATCAGATATGGGAATACCCATAACGATTGTTATAGAGTGGCTATTGAAATAAAAACGTTTTAGGTATTCGTAGCCTAGCACTACAGCTAGTGAAACAGATAGATCCTGCCACTTAGACAACATTAAAAGCATAGACAGTACAACAAAAAAGTAATGGGAGGTTGTAACGTCTAGAACGTTTTGAAATTCATAAGTTGGATGCGCTGTGGGCCTGGGCGAAAGCAAAAACTTATCTTTTGCGATTTGACGAGGAAGGCAGTCGGTGGTGGATTGCAGAAGTATCAAGGTGTTGAGATTGAGGAGAACCTAGAGTTAGCCGGTGGAGAGAGAGCCGCCGTGCAGACCACCAGTGCATCCCCAACAGAGCCATCCTACCCCTCTTCTAGTGCTTTCTTTACCTCCACACCCCGTCGTCATAGCAAGGTGGTTTTATTTGATTAGTAGTGGTCTAATTATTATTCCTTATGTATTAACTTCTATGCAACCGCCTTGACCCGACGCCTCCGCCTATTTGTTAAACTCATCTACAGTGATATAATATTACAAAAAACATCAAAGAAGAATGAACTAATTGCTTATGAATTATATATTTGTACTTTGCATGCATTTTCATCACTTTTTTTGATTATTCTAGATCTATCAGGTAGAAAGATGTTGTAAGAGCAGCGGTGTCACTACACAAATTTTTGGTAAATATATTCATTTTTCTAACATAAGCAGTTAAACTTCACTTCAAATTACATAACTAAACAAAGTTTTAATAATTATACAATGTACAATATCTCTTTGACAATATTAACAAAATGTTGAATGACTAGTAGAATGAGTCTGAAGATCACCGCTCGACCTATGCATTTGCTACTTTCATAATTACGTATATTACTAACTAACTATGGATATAGTCTAAATTTTTGCACAAATAAATTTTTATTCAGTCAGGATTGTCCACATTTTGACAATTTTGAGTTTGGTTCAAAGTGCTTCGTGGTCCAGATATCACTTTTTATTTTCTTTTATAGTGTAAAATGTCTTAAAAATAGCTACAAATAAAAATTTTGCAAGGATAACAGAGTCTTCTAAATTGACCTCTAATACTGGGTATGTAGAGAAAATAAAATAATGAGATATAACTTAAACCTAATCTAAATTCACAGTAAGGTTTTTACTTAGTAATTTTAAGCTAATTTAGGCACTTGACTAGGAACATTTTTCCATTAACATAGTTAACTCCGCCGTGACCTCAACCATACTCGGTCGTTTCTTCTTGTCCTTCAGACATCGCGTCGCTATTTTAAAAAAATCTTCGGCAACATTCACGCCCTGTCCTGTCCAAGCCGTGGTGTCCAAGAGAGCCCCAATCGAGTCCTCGCACTGATCCTCAACATGGGTCACCTGAATTTAATATTTTAATCCAAATAAAACAAACGTAAAAAAAAAAACAATACCAAATCGACCCCTTCCCGGTTTTCGTCCATTGGAGGAAGTGACGTCAGCAGTTCCAATAGAACAACACCGAAGCTAAACGTGTCCAACTTTACTGATATATCTCCCCTAAAATTTGATTGAAATTTAAGCAACTGAGCAAAATAATTCCTGTTGGTTACCTGAAAGCATCCGGGGCCATGTAAGCGGAGGTTCCCAAGATTGTTGTGCCTTTCGTCGTATTTTGGGTTGGACTAAGTTTGATCAGGCCAAAATCGCACAGCTGCAGAACCCCAAATAAAAAAATACTTTAGTAAAAAATTGGCTTTCTTCTAGCAACCTAATTAAGCACTGGGTTGCACAAACGTTCAATGTCAAAATTTCAAAGATCATTTACGATTTGAATTGAGAACTTACCTTGGGTTTGTTGGTGAAATCCAACAAAATGTTGGCTGTTTTGATGTCCCTATGGATGAGAGGCGTAGCAAAAGCCGTATGTAGATACGAAATAGCCCTTGCGGTTCCGATCGCAATATAAAGCCGGTCGGTCCATAAGAGCCTTTCATGTTTCTAAAACAACCGATTTTAGAAGAAAACGACGCAATTTTCCCAAAACAAACCTCCAGTTTGTCCTTTAGAGCGCCCCCAGGGATATACTCGTACATCAAGCAATACGTTGGCCCATCACACGAGTACCCCAGCAACGATAACAAATTATCGTGTTTGTACTTTGACAAAACTTCAACCTCATTTGTAAATTGTTTAGTAATATCATCATCTACCCTAACAACATCGACGTGTTCTAACTTTAATTTTTTAACGGCGACCGGCTTTTCAGCGAATTCTCGAAGACCAAGAGCCAGGTAAACTTTACCGAAACCCCCGCCACCCAAATACCTCCCGCTTTGACCCATGGGATTCTCGTCAAAATTGTTGGTGGCGAAAGCCAATTCCGAATAGGGAACATGAGGCAACGAAGTATTGAGCGATAAGTTGGGTAAAGGTGAGGTGCAACTGCGAGAAACAACGGAACTCTTATCGCTTGACATGGTAAAAGCAGTGCTTCGATTCGAGGCAACTGAAGGGATTAGTTGGCTTAAAGCGGGTAAATTGTCGTCTGATTCGGTGCTAGCCGACTCTAAATTTAAGGCACTAACAGCCGGGATATTTTGAAATATTTGACCCTCAGTGGAATTTGATTCGAAACTCGAGTTATTGAGAAGACTTATATTAGGCACGTTATTTCCCGGAGCTGCACTAGAATTTGAGTGGCCTAAAAGTGAGGAAATTTGGGGGACAATTTGGCTAACCTCCTCTTGATCACCGGAAGCGGATTCTTGAGAAACCTCGCTGCTCTCAGACGTGATACTCTGACTGGTTTCAGTGTTGTTTAATAGCGACGAAAAATGAGGCAAATTCGCTGATGCCTCCACCTGACCGTCGTCTGAAGCGGTTTCGGTGGAAAATTTCATCAAATCAGATGTGGAATTTTGGGAATTAACACGTTTATGCTCGCTCTGCACCACTATTGGAATAGTGAAAAGAGGTGGTGAAAGTTCTTCGTCGGGAGTTTCGCTAATAACAATTTCTGGGATTATTTTGTTGCTGTAATTTATGTTGGTGTTCAAGGAACTGTTTTTGATGTGTTCAATGGCGGAACTGGGATAGTCAATTTCGTCCAAAATTTGCTCGATTTTCCTCAATTCCGGGTCAATTTCGGTTTTAATTTCGGGAATGGTCACTCTTGCTGCTTCTCCGGTTTCAGGCCGCTCAGGGGGTGCTTGGTTTAGCAACTCGACGGCCACGAAATCGGCGGCGCGGTAAAGCTGGGCTTTTTGCAACAGATAGAGGAGATGGCCGAGATTTGGACGCCGTTTTCCGATAGAGCCCCATTCGTACAACAAGATTTGCGGGCAAGATCGCCTCACTTTTATGGATAATTTCTCGATTTGACTGGAAACGTCACGTTTGGTTTCGAACTAGAATTGGGTGTTATTACCTGAAGTGATCTGAGCGGTATTTTAGGTTCTGGAGGCCGACGTCGCACTCGTATCCCGTTTGGGGCAAGTTCTTGGGGATGATTGCCATCAATCTTTTCCAACAATCGCCGCTTTCCAGGATTTTCACCAGCTTATTCTGCTGGTCCGTGGGAATTTTCCGCACTTCCACTTCCATAATGTATTGTCCGCTTAAATTGTAAGAAAAGTTTTTTTTTTAGAAAATAAATAAAACAGAAACACGTGGCTTTGATAGAAGACTGACGTTTAACCGTTTAACTGTCATCCATCATCAGCAGGAGATGTTGCCAACTGTTGTTACAGTTAAGCACAAAATACTCCTAGCAGTAGCAGGAAAGCAACTAAAATGTAAAAAAAAAAAACTAAATATGACCAAATTTAAATTCCCAGAAATTTCACTACCCAAAATTTACAATTTCTCGCTATATATGGCAGAAGTTATGAACTAATATATTATGATAATTATGACGAAATTGTTATACATAAGTGGAAAGTCGTTTCATAACTGCATAGTTGGCTGTGTATTCACAAAATTATCTATGGAATCAGCTGTCCAGTCGATAACTGTCAACTGTCAGTTTTACCCACGTTTGTGTTTGAGGTTATGTTATGTCTTTATAGGGCTTTATCTGTTATGATTTGTTATTGTCTTAAAATTATCGACAGGACCTACATTAAGGTTCACTCAAAAAATGAATCTCTTCCTGATACTGTGCGCGTGTTTCTTAACTCTCGGTCATATAAAACCCGTCATGAATTGGCCCCAAGTGTTCAATAACCCCATTGATGAGTTCTGCAGTTACCTCTTCACTAACGGGCAAAGTTTGCAATTTCCAAGGTAAACACTTGAAAACTCTTTTAACAAAACTCTAAGCAAAATCACTTATAGCACAACTTCGAGCGTTATCACTAAAGAGTTCAAACTACATTTCAATATATGTTCGAAAGTAGGTCCAAGAAACCCATGCGGTAAAGTTTCATCATGTCTAATAGAAAACACCAGACACTTTGACATTGGTTCCAGATTTATCCCCAGTAAGTATTTCGCACCATTTTTCTAACATTGTAATAACCAACAATGATTTTCAGTTGAATCTCGAGACCTTGCTCTCCGTTCAGTGAACGGAGCACCCTGTGTCAATAATCCGAATCAAAACTACAGTCTCACAATAGTTTTCCAATGTTCCGATTTTGTAACGTTCCAGCCTCGTTTTATTGGACGAAACAAAAACGGTTGTAATTTCGAAATTGCAATGATGCGGCCGGACTGTCAACCCTCTTGCACTGGCCGTCTTGAAGACGGTTATCTTCTCGATCTCAGAAAATTTTCCACGAGTATTAAAGTTAAATCGGACAATAAGGAATTTAGTCTGACGCTTTGTGGCTCTAGTACAAAATGTGGCAGTACAGACATCAGTAGTTGTGAAATTGTTAACGACACAATTATTCCTTTAGCAGCCCGTGATAGTCAAACGATCCATTATGATATCAACAAGAACGAACTGACGGCAAGGGGGCGCTACAAATCCAAAGGCGGTAAGTTTCAGCTTTTTTAACAGAAAGTTGCAACCGCATGGGAACCTCATTGAATATAATTTTATTATTAACGTTTGCGCTCTCAATTATGCAGTGTGTCTAGAAAGAAAGTTACCTCAGCTAGGTGTATCAAGGGGGGCGAGTGCTTAACCAAAACTACCAAACTTTGTAAAAAATTATGATAATGTGGTACTTGCCTAAAAAAAATATTGCACTTTTTATTCTCTAGAGGCATGCAAATAAGTAAAAGAGGCTTAAATGTTTTTTTCCCATTTTTCTATTTCATATTTTCGTAAATATTTGCAATTTTGTTTTCGATGACGCATTGGATCCCCGTATCCAAGACTCACACCTATATTGAATGGACTTTGGTTTTTGGCTACTATGCTGCGCTGCTATCAGAGTGCGCCACATGTGTACAGCGGATTGGCATTTGATTTATAAATAGAACGCAAGGAATCAGAGTAATGCGCCATCGAACGATTCTTTTTAGAACTACGCCGTGCAGGGGTCGGCTACGTCACAAGTCTCCCACTCCAAAAATTAAAAAATTAATTCTGGGCGTAATATTGACCCTAGAACCAAATAAAAAAATACGGGTCGAATGAAATCGCCTACATTTTCTAAATATTATATTTCCCAAACATGAGGCAAATGAATTGATTGTTGTATGGTGAGTTCAGGCGGAACTGGATGTTTATCTCGATTGAGGGTGCACTTAGAGTCAAAATTTAGCAAGCAAGGGTTGGAGTGTAGGCTATGCAGTGGCGACGCACCGTGCCCCAAGGGGCCACAACAGAAGGGCTTATTTCAATATAACAATAATAGTTGACGTGGTTTAGTTGGTAAATAAAAATTGAAATTTTTGATTTTGGTTTTTATTTACTGGTAGAAAAAGGGTCGCCAATAAACACGTTCAACTTTTTGCGAAAAATAGCACAATAGTTATTTACTTCTACTTTTAGTTTCTAGAAAAGTTGAGATTACAATCAAATGCAACTGGGAAAGTGACCTGGTCAATGCCATTTATAAAAAGCCCCAAATCCAGGGTCAGCGTTACCGTTTCGAAATTGAGTCGTCTTACGGCTGCGTCAAATTACCCAGCCAATGTTCGGTAATTGGGAACGATAATTCCAAATACAACTTGTCAGGTCTCTACAGACCTAATAACTGGAAAGTTCTCGGAGTTCCTAATGGAGAAATCACTATCAATTTTTGCGGCCCCCTCAACCTGCCATCAATAAACAACAATTGCAGCAGTGAGTATTAAAGTTACACGACATTTTAGTAATATAATTTTGCTCTTTATTCTAGACCAATTTTCACAAGTGTGCGAAGTTTCAAATAATACCTATGTCAATAAAGGCAGCATTTTGAAGCTTCTTGAACCAAATAATGATGGTATTAGAGCGGTGTTTATCAGTGGTTCTAGATGTGCAAACAAAACCAGCAGTTACAGTACGGAAATAATGTTGCAGTGTGCCAGAAAAGAGGAAGGTCCTAGGTATAACAGCTACGAAAACTGCGTGACTTTTCTGGTGTGGAAAACACCTTTTGCTTGCCCGAGTGATGTGAGTTATTTAATAATAATTAATAACGCTTTCATACTGATTTCATCTTTAGTATTACGTAGGTGATGATTGTTTAGTTGTTGATCGACTGGGAAACAGAAACCTGCAAAAGTTGCGTTCAAATAAGGATACAACAATTTTGTTAGCGCCATCAAATCTGAAGCTCGACTATAGTTTGTGTGGACCACTCAACGCCTCTTGCGGTCCTTATACAAATGTCAGCGCCTGCCTCAGAAACAATGAACACGACTTCGTTTTAGGTAAATTTTCCTATACCGGGCCCTGAATGTCAAAACGAAAACCCAGTGTTTAGTTTTATTCAAACTCCAACGTGAGGAGCAAGTGATCATTTTTTTATTGCCAAATAGGGAGGTTATTGTGTTAGAGAGACAGTAATAAAACCTAGAAGTGGAGAACACTAATTATTGCGTCAACCAAATATTGACATAATGCTGGCCTCTTATATATTTTGTTCGCCAAAATAACTTTTGTTCACCATAAATACTAAATGTTCACCAAATTATATTCCGCATTTAATTCTAACATAATACCCAGATATTTAATTTTAGACAGTGTCTTATATCGTTGATTGAGATATTTACTGGAAGATACCCAACCCCGTGCTGATAGTCGACCGAGTTTCCCTTCTTTGCCCTGTGTCCCCTCACCCACATTGTCTGCACTGTACGGTGGCGCCACAGACGGCCAACGTTGGTTTTCGGTTTTATGAATCAGGTACCGGCTCCAGAAGGCTCACTTTACGCATTTGTACGTGTGCGACATTGCCAAATTGTCTATGGTGTGGAATGTGGGCACAGGACCACGGGACCATAGCTGCACGGGACGGGACGAGATTGTTTGCGGTGTATTTATTCCGTTCGGTCTGCGTTTCATGGTTCAGGTCGCACGTCCCGATGATTAAAGTCGCCTTTCAGGCAATATTATATTTTTAATTAAATAAGAAAAATTCAATAATTATTATACAGGGTGAGGCAATAGTGCGTCCGACTTTAATAGCTTGAGTTCTATGACAGCTAGAAATTTGCTTTAAAAACACAAAGTCTATAACCGGAAATTATTTCTGAACATACAAGATGAGCCAAGACAATTTATACAGAGGCTAATAACATTTTTTTAAATGGAATGTTGTGTGTAAAACAAGATTTTTCGGAGCCTTTTCCTAGACTCTTTTCACTTCAATACTATTCCTGACTATTTCCAAACCACTTGGATGTAGCAATTTTGGTATTTTTGTTCATATACATAATAGCATCTGCAGATGCATGTTAAAAGAATCACTACAGTCACAATTACGAGTTCTAAGAAAAAATTACGTAAGTACTAGTTAGGAAACATCTGTAGGATGTCATTAAATCGTTTTTACTTTTGAGAAATTATACAGGGCGGCTAAACTTAATTTTTCAATTTAGAACTTTTTAAATTTGATTTTCTCAGTTTTTTCAAATGAAACACTGTATATTTTTTAATGATATGATGTAGCAACTAAAAACAAACATTTTTGTATGTACATACACCCCCTATGGCTATTTGTAACCATTTTCGATTTATCGCCCAGTAATTACAAAATTCAAGAATAATTCTAAAAAATTAGATCGTTTTCCAAATAACTCGACAAAAAACTTCAAATGTTTCAAAACTGACACAAAAATGACAACTGACGACAGGTAACTGCGATAAATGTGTATTTCTTGTCGGATAATATAAAAAGCAAAAAATGATCAAGATACAAATATAAAGTGAACTTATGCTTTTTTTATAGACAAAACATCTAGAGCACTTATTACGATTTTATCTGTCGAGTTATTTGAAAAGCAATTTAATTTTTTAGGATTATTCTTGAATTTTGTTTTGAAATTTCTACCCATCATAGAATTTAATGTTAAAGTAAACATTTGTATTTTGTTCATATTAACGTGCATGTTAACTTTCTTCAAAGTATCAAATCCCGGAGTCTATCGCTACGTATCAGATCTTAAAAACAAAAGTCAGATATTTTTTACCTGTATTTCCAAAATAGCTCCTATTTTGGAAATACGAAATGCATTTTCTCTCTTTTAATACGTGCCCTTGCTAATACAAAAAATCACGTTAATGCATTTTGCTGACGTTCTACAACCACAGATGATAAAGCGGAGACGTTCCTCTTAAGAAACACTTAAATTAAAATCGAAATAACACAAGCTCTATATCAATAGCTAAGTATGTAGTTCGTCTTCGAGTGTAAATTTGATAAAGTCGGCAAATTAAATTTCTCTGGCCGGAACGTCTAATCGGTTTTATCATTCATTCCATCCGCCCCTGACGTAAGTGTAGCACCATCATTATTGATTGGCACCATGTTACAGTGTTCGGCAAGGTACTGTTCATTTCAGCCGTTTGCGGTTTAGTCCTCTAAATCGTAAAAGCCCAGACCGCACAAATGAGCTCGGACCTGCCGTGTGCCAACCGTAATGGCCAAAGAAACCGTACATTTGCACCACAACCCTTACGGTTCTGTGTGCTTTGATATTTATCTTTAATTTTTTGCAAAATGTTTTCTACTTTTTACTACACATTATCAAAATATGTATAATTATTTAATGAGAAAAGTTAAGCACATTTTCTGTGGTTAACAAATTTCTTAACAAATAAAAAAAAATTCTTTCATATTTTGTTTACAGCATTTGGACACTGAAGCCGTGGTGCAAAAGATATTTACCCGCACCACTTCTTGTCTATCGCGTACAATAAGCTCGCCTCCCGCTCGTTTGTTCCATCTCTGTTAGTGTAATGAATTGAAAAGAGATCAAGAAAACGGCTGAAATGAACTATACTACGTAGCAACATCGCTTCATCTTGTTGTCGTAATATTACAGTTCTCTGTAATTTCTGAACCCGACTAAACTGCATTTAATAATGATGCTGGGGGACAGATGGACCGATTCAGAACCCCTAGCCGCCAGCATCATTTTTAGGCACGATTCTGGCGGTAAGGCTGGGTATCTTCCAGTAAATATCTCAATCAACGCTTATATTATTTAGCAGTTAAAAATACTATTTGTTGATCGAAAATACACAAACAATAAAATGTTGTGCAAATGGTAAATAATTTTATGCAAAATTTTAGATATAGATGTGCTAGGGCAAGGAAAATAAGAGTAAAAATAGAAGTGGTTTACACAAAAGAAGATATTGATTTCCGTAATACATACATAAATGCTTTGCTGTAATTGGCTTTTTGAAAATTCAGAAGTCGGTAAAGTAAACAGTGACCGCATTATGTAAAACGTAAAACTTCTTGTAGTGGTAATTTCTAGAGCTGGGACTTTTTTGAATTTTGGTATTCGAATAGTCATTTGAATATTTATTCGAATATTCGAATGACTATTCGAATTATTCGAATATTCGAATGAATACAAAATGAATGAATACAAAAGTATTATGTAGTAAAGTCTTTTTTTGACAGGTAACTAAAAAAAAACACAATGAAAAATAATGTAGTAATTACTCATTATGTTTCATTGTGTTTTGTTTAGTCACGTGTCAAAAAAAGTATTTATTTAATTCATCTGCGCGGGATAAATAAAATGCTGTTATTGGCTACCTTCCTTATATTACTTGTTTCGCACGCCTTTGCGAAAACAGAGATTTTTAAACTATTTCTCTTGAGGATTATTGTTATTATTCTTCTCCCGCATCATTTCTTTTATAGGTATTAAGTGACAACGCAATAAATATAAAGCAAAGTTCAAAAGTTTAAATTACTTACAGTTCGACGTGCAATTGTTCATTAATTTATTAGTAATACGTATATATAATTCTATAATTCGAATAGTCATTTGAATATTCTGATTATTTGAATAGTTATTTGAATACAATGACATAGTCTATTCGAATAGTTATTCGAATATTCGAATAATTGAATTTGCTCGTATTCGAATTTTACGTGTTCGTCAATTCGAATATTCGAATAACTCGAATATTATTCCCAGCCCTAGTAATTTCTAATCGTGCTTTAAAAAAAAATATTACAGGGCCCTGAACTGACCTTGTACAAAACTTTTTTCGCGTGCCTCTTGTCTGGAAGCGCAAGCGGTAAGGAGAGATGCGCGAGCATATTTTATTTTTAGAGTAATAGAATAATTATTTGACGCACAAATAGTTTTTTTGAGAAACACTAAATATAAATGGATAGCGCGAATATTTATTATGTACAGCACGGACGCGTAACTTGAGCGTTCTAAATTTGGTGAACATTTAGTAAAATTGATAGACATATAGAATTTAAAATGTAAGCAATTGTAAAACAATACGCAGCATAGTTATTTTAGTGGTGCTGTTCTCATTTTCTGAAGTATAATAATTTGGGTTCTATTAAGATTTTTTGATGCTCATTAAATTTTCTGGTGGCCAGCGCCAGGGATGTATGGTTTAATTTGGTGTACATTATATTTGCTTCCGTTTAAAATTGATCAACATTGTTCATTTAGGTTTGTATGGGGACTAGGGTATACTTACAAGCACCAAAAATTTGTTTACCTTGTAATTCAGGAGGTTGAACTGTATGGTTGTAGAAAACTATTATAGAGCTGGACGTCCTTTTTGAGGGTGCACTTGCAAGACAACTACAAAAGCCGTTTTTCAGTCCGGGAAGATGGGGAAAATAAGAGATCAGGGGTGTAACGGAGGATGTGTGTAGGGTAAATGACCCGCACGTAGTTTAGCAAAAGCGAAGACAGCAGACAGCACACTATGCCTCAAAGGCACAGAACAAGGTATATAAAATGAAACCGGACTTGTCATTCCTGAACAGCTTTGAAATCCAAATAAAAAATCGCATAGTAATAATTATACTTTTTAAAATTTTAAATGAGTCCAACATTATGTAAAATTGGACGGGTTTCGGATTTAAACGCATTCCAATATAATTTAAGATTTGAAATTTTCGAGAAAATGCGTATTCCATGTAGCCGTTCCTAAAAACAATTGGCGATTAAAAATTGGGGAATATATTATTTCCCTTTGGAAAATTCTTCTAACTTTGTGCCAATAAACTATAAAATAACAAAATCACATTCTGCATTAGGTATAGTGTAACTTGAAGTTTATCCACTATAAAATGATACAATCGCACTTTGAAATTGGGTACACTTAAGCTTTAACTCTACCTCCTTTAAATTGAGAGAATGGCACTTTAGACTACTAGCGGCCAGATCCCGCCGGTCTACGGTCATTCCCGCTGACGGAATATAGCATCACTGTGGTTAAAGTGCCGTCGAACGGCTTCCCATTAAAGTGCCGTTAATGCGCGCGCAACACGCAAGTGATGTCATCACAGGAGACGAGACTGTACAAAGATCGAACACGCATCGACCAGCGAGGTCGATAGAGCCGTGAAAAACAAGTTGCGCACCAATGAACAGCTTTCGGATTTAAATACTCGTTCAAACGATACTTTTTTTTTTGGAAAAAGAAGTTCTACGCAAGGTCAATTCAGGGCCCTGTAATTTTTCTTTAAAAGCACGATTAAAAATTACTACTTGAAAAGAACTTTTCTAATCTTTTTCCTTGCCCTAACACACTGAAATGCCGTCATATGGATTAACGGCACTTTAACAGGAAGTCGTTTGACGGCACTTTAACGCCAGCGATATAGCGTTGGTTAGATATAGCAAACGATTTTCAAACAATTGCCCGAAGACTTATAACATAGAAAAATTAACATAAACATGCGACGTGTTTATGTTTATTTTTCTATGTTATAAGTCTTAGGGCAATTGTTTGAAAATCGTTTGCTATATCTAACCTACGCTGTATTCCGTCAGCGGCAATGACCGTAGACCGGCGGGATCTAGCCGCTAGTAGTGCAAAGTGCCATTCTCACATTTTATAGGGAGTAGAGTTAAAGCTTAAGTGTATCCAACTTCATAGTGCGATTGTATCATTTTATAGTGGGTAAGCTTCAAGAACGCTTCAAGTTACACTTTACCTAATGCAGAGTATGATTATGCTGTTTTATAGTTTATTGGCACAAAGTTAGAAGAATTTTCCAAAGTGCAATAATATAATTTTAACGTTATTTTGGTTTATTTTGAAGTGGATAAAATTCCAACCCTTAAAAATTGGCGCTTTGTCACTATTTTGGAAAAATTGGATTTATTTCAACTCTCATCTGCTCATCGGGAATCAGCACTAAACACTGGGTGTTTCTATTTTCATGGAAATCTGTATAGCGTGATTCAATTTATTGAGTTTAATTAGGGTGGGAAAACCGAAAATTAATCAGTGACCGCGGCGTTTTGAAATTGGAAATGCTAGGTGATTTGTGTCGCACCCAAACCGACGGCAGCACTAGTAAAGTTACCATCAACTTCGTTTGCAGTTACCAAAGCCCACCACCACCGCCCACAACTCAAATGGTAGTTACTCTGTCGATTTGCCATGCTATTTCTAATTAATCGTTTCTAGCTTCCGACCAAGTGTCGCTACATCATAACTGTATATACACAATTCGCGTGTTTAGCTGATAATAGTTTTGGCAGCTGTACATATAAGAAGGAAAATAATTTTTTTGATTTATCACCTCTAAGTTTAAAAAATTCTAGTCACATTATCGAAGACGGCCGAAATTCATACATCCTCAATGTTTGCGGGCCTATAGTTACCCGACCTGACGCTTTATGTAGAGGCAACTCTATGGTGTGTCTACGAAATCAAACTGAAATTGACATCAAGAAACAGTTGGTAAAGTTTTCATTTTTCTACCACCTAATTAATCGAGTTTTCATTTTAGATATGTTTCGTTGGGGGGAGTTTCAGAACCACAACTTATAAACGGGAGTCTGATTATTGAATCCACCATTGGAGATTATTGTGGTTTTGGACACTACGCGAGCAAAATCGTTTTCGAATGTTCTTCGATTGAGGTAGAATTTTTCTTTTGATAAAAATCTTGTCTGATTTTGTTGAATGAAATAGGAACTGCCGAGGATCTTGAGAAAGGACCAGTGCTTGTACACTTTCTTGTGGAGGACTCCGTATGCTTGCTCTGCCAAAAATTGCGTTATACCAAACTCAACGTAAGTAGTGCTCAGTTAGGGTTTCAATCTACATCTAAGTAAGATGCGTCATTTTAATATTCGCTGGCGTTAAAGTGCCGTCAAACGGCTTCCTGTTAAAGTGCCGTTAATCCATATGACGGTACTTCAGTGTGTTAGGGCAAGGAAAAAGATTAGAAAAGTTCTTTTCAAGTAGTAATTTTTAATCGTGTTTTTTAAAAAAAATTACAGGGCCCTGAACTGACCTTGCATACACTTTTTTTTCCCAAAAAAAGAGTATCGTTTGAACGAGGATTTGAACCCGAAGGCTGTCCATTGGTGCGCAATCTGTTTTGCACGGCTCTATCGACCTCGCTGGTCGATGCGTGTTTGATCTTTCTACTGTCTCGTCTCCTGTGATGACATTACTTGCGTGTTGCGCTAGCATTAACGGCATTTTAATAGGAAGCCGTTCGACGGCACTTTAACCACAGTGTTTAATATTTACTTCACTCAAACGACAGGAATTTTATGTCAATGTTATCTTTTTGATGCTTCTCTTGATTTCGTTACAATGTTGAAGAGATGTCAAAACAACAAGTAACAACATTAGTTTCGAACAAGTGGGACTTTAGCATCTTCCAGAGAGCTTTTGCAAAACCTGCAACCTTTTCAGTTTCTTAAATGTTGCTAATCAACATTGGAAAACCGTTTGAAGCCGCATTCCTGAGGTTAATTTTTTTTTAGCCTGGATCTTATGCATTTATCAAAGAAATCGTTTAAAGTAAACTTAACGGACATCACCAGTTACGAGTTCTCTGTCTGCAATGACACGTTTATAGAATGTACCAACAGTAAGTGTGTTCCAAATTGCTACACCAATAAAATCAAATTCAGTTGCAGAAAAATGCACCACGAAGTTGCTGAAGCGCCAACTCATTTATGAACAGGGATCTGCCGTGATCCATTTGAAATTGGAAACCGATCACTTTTCAACCAATCGAAAAATTTGCGAAGTGAAACTTCAACTTGGCTGTGATAACATTGTCAACAATGACCACATCGAAGTGCAATCGGTTGAGAACTGCACGTTGACAGTAATTCTCAAAACATCACTAATTTGCAAAGATCTAAAATCGAAAATTTACGGTAAAAACAATAAAAACCAATACTCATTAGCTGAGCCCGTTAAAAATATTATAATCGAAACAAGTACTAGGAAGAAAACTGTGCGGTCACTAAATTGCTCGATTTCCAACCAAACCGGGGCAGCTAATTTCAGTTTATCCAGCATACAGGTGTCTAAGGTGAGCAAAGTTTAGTAATAAATCCACACTAATTACCAAGATGCTTAAATGTGATCATTCTGCTTGTGTCAGTCTTCAACATCTAATGTTCTAGATTAAATTTGGGTACAATGCTTATGTTATAAACTTGGCTGGAAAATCAAAGGATTGCACCGGTCTCTTATGCCAAAATGACACCACCATACTACCGTCCGCAGAGAAATGCCCAAAGATCACCCATAATTACTCAGAATCATCCCTGGAATTACAGTTTCCTCAACAAATTCCGTGCCAAGATGGTAAAGTCACCGCAACCACCGCACAAGTCATCTTAACAATTTTTACAGGTTTCTATAATTTCGCAATGGTGTTGCAGTGCAGGGACACGATGACTGAAGCTAAAATAGTGCAGGTAAAACCATTATTGCTGAATTCCCTCAGGGGCTCAGTTAAGCTAAGAACTGGGTACGGGAGTAGCAAACCCGAGGTGCCCGAGCTGCAGGTGGGAAAACGCCACTCAGCCGGTTGCCGGTGTAAGGGTAGGCACACTACCCTCACGGTACCCGAATGAGTTGCTGACTACGAAGCAATTGGAAGCCGTTCAGGAACACACCCTGAACAAAATAGTGGAGAAAAGGAAAGGGGCTGCTACAAAGCCGAGATTCCTACAGCTCCACAGAAGGCCAGGCTAGCTTAGCATTTTGTGTGCCGATGGAGCCACTCCAGCACTCCGACAAAGCGTTTCGACCGCGTCGCTTCTAAAGCGACCGAAAAGCTTCAATGTCGACCGAGTCGACTTGCATTTCTATCAGTTAAACAGAAAGTTCCGAGAGGCTAACGCTTTTTTTGGAAGCGACGCGGTCGAAACGCTTTGTCGGGGATCCCAGCGCAGAGTGTCTAAAAAGCATACAGGCTGAACTGTTGTCGTGGGAAGGTGCGTCCCTAAAGGTAGTTGGAGAGGCAGAATTGCCCCATACGGAAATCCTTGTGGGATACCTGCCAGATAGTCAGGAATACTCAGGTGAAAAATCCTGGGATCATCAGGAGAAATCCTGTTGGTCCTACTCTACAAACAACCTTCTCGGGCTATCATTAGTCAGTAGAGACACTGAAGAAGAGGAGCCTGGCAAATTTAACTTTGTTCTAGGAGGGGATTTGTAGGTTAACAGTGTTATACGATTCGCCCCAAGCATGCAAATTGGTGAATACCAGTCCAAAATTCGCTTCTGTTTCAATAACTGGAATTGTTTTGGGTGTCGTTACTGTGTTGTTTAGCACAGTGTTGATAGTGATTTTCTTGCGAAAACGAGGATCTAGGCGATCCTACGATGAATGGGCACCACTTCTTTTAAGTTTCTATCAGAGGGTAAGACGAGACTTGTATAAGGTAACTAATTAAACGTTGGTGCTTTTTAGAACACGAAAGAGTAACCTGGTTCAAAGAATATTTATTAGTAAACTACAGGGTAATGACTGCTATTTTTCTATTTAGCGCATCGTAGGGAGTTATTCTCCACACAAATATAATAGTAGATTGTTCTATAAATTAAGAAAAGTGGTGCTACGGATAAACAATTTTTATTTATTTATTTAAATAAATAAAAAAAGGCATTTTTGACTAATTTTGTATACGTGGGTGTTTATCTGCACAGGTATGTTAACGGTACTAAAAGCAATTAATTTTAGTTTTTCAAATCACATTAAAATAAGGACCTTCGAGGAAGATCAGTTAATTTAGACTCCTGTTAACAGTATTAATTTCGGTTTAATTAGTATAATTATTTTAATCTCTCAATTAGTCTACATGAATATTTCAATTGCAAGTAAGAAGATACTTATTTCATGTGATAAGAAAGGATATTAATTGGTTAGGAGCGGAATTTCATGCTTACAAATTAAAAAATCTGCACATGCACGGGATCAATAT
Organism: Schizotus pectinicornis; assembly: GCA_951805265.1. Taxonomy (NCBI): domain Eukaryota; kingdom Metazoa; phylum Arthropoda; class Insecta; order Coleoptera; family Pyrochroidae; genus Schizotus; species Schizotus pectinicornis. The sequence continues at coordinate 10,577,541 of OX638207.1, read as the reverse complement.
TTTTATACCTAGTTACAAGTGTTCTATAGACATATGAATATTTTTTAAAGTTATTTATTTGTATGTTGTGCAGCCTAGAAGCTTTAAAATGCACAGGAGGTGCATCAATAGTGAAAAAATTCGTCTATTTGCGATCCTTTGGTCTTTCTCCTGCAAGTGTTTCTACATCACACTTGAGGATGAAAAGTAAAATATTTGCGCACCCCTTGTGCATTTTAAAGTTTTTCGGCTGCACATACCTTACCCATAATTTATATTCAATATTGTGTTCCTTGGCTCAGCAGCAACGCTTGCTGGCCGCCTTTGTCAGTTTGTTAATGAAATGTTGTAGTAGTGGGTCGCTGTAAACACAAAAATCTTTTCTCTCCTAGAAGAGGTCTTCAAACCTGAAGCGAATTTTGTGAGTTTTGGAGGTTTCTTCAACAACATAATAGATTGGCGTGTCTATAGCGCACAGGGCGGATGATAAGGGCTCGACATGTCAACTTTGATAGTTTGTCGAGTTATATTTTGTTATGCTTGTTTTATTATTTCTTCAGCTATTAGAGTTCAAGTATTACATGAAGGCTGATTAATAGTTAATGTTTTGTTACAAATGTTAATAAATACTAAAAAGCGCGGATTGTGTTTTAATCACCAAACTTTGTGTCTACCTACTTGGCAGCACCTAGGAAAAAAATATGAGGTAGCTACTACTTCCTCCTAACCTTTATCCAAATCATAATACGGTGGTCAATCCGCAGTATAAGTTTATTCTATTACCCCATTTACACTCAGCCCATGGCCGCTGCCGCTGCCGTAGCCCGCTGTCATGCCCTAAATAATGCCACGCCAGCCTTCCTGACATGAAAATAACTATTTCGTTGCCCCCATTTTTTTTTTCAAAATTGCTTCCTAACGAACGGCCACCTTAACATTCTTATCCTGGACACTATACCATTCTTGCTGCTATCTCATGTTGTTACCTAGTTTTTTTCTCTATGATACATCAGCTTATCCACATCCAATGCCAAAAAACAAGTGTTAATCTTAAATGACGTTATTTCGATTTACACGGTTCAAACCCCATTTTGTGACCCTAATGACGTAATAAATTAATTATCTGCTAATATTTGATAGCTGCTACCGCACGAAGTCTGTCGAGTTAAGCAGCGAAATGAAGACGTTAGTGTTGTTTTTATCACTCGTTTTGTCTCTAAAGGTAAATTATTCTTTTGGCAATCGCCCTATAAATTAATAACTAATTTTGTTTCAAAAGGCAGATTTCGACAGTAACCTCCACAACATCGCTACTGAATGTATCACGAAAACAGGTATCAATAGAAAAATAATTGAAAATGTACTGGCCACGACTATACTGCCGAAAAACAGTGAAAAATACAAAGATTTCTTGACTTGTAGTTACAAAAAACAAGGATACCAAAGTGAACGCGGCGAGATTTTGATGGAAAATATAAAAAAATTTCTTTCAACTTGGTACAAAATGTCTGATTTGGCAACATTGGATTCTTGCAAATACAGTAATGGAACTGATGGCGAAAACGCCTACAACGCCCTGGACTGCATATTTCCGAAATTGCACCAACTCGACAGACTACCCGAAACATAGGGCTGAAGCCAAAAACGTGCTTGTATGTAGGTATTTAGTTAAAATTGGTGTAGATAGATGTAAGTAGAAAACTAAATTGTAATTTGTCTCTGTTTATTAATGTTCAAACTAAAACAGAAAATTAAAGCGTTTTAGTGCGGTGATAACAAATTTTAGTAATCAGTGCTGTAAACAAAATGTTTGGTAAGTGGTTAAAGTTCAAATTTCATAATACTGAGAGGAAAGAACATTTATGCTACGTATACATTTCACTCCATCATCCATTAATAAACTTAGTTAACAATAATTATTCAGGTGTAAAGGCACTGTGGAATGTATACCTAAGTTAATAAAAAAGTTTTAAGTATGTGGGCTGGCAACTCTCTAACAAGTAACAACTTCAAACAACAAATAATATCACTGAAAAAATGTCATAGTCACCAGTAGTGGAATATAATAATTAAGCTACGATTAGATTACATTTTTTTTAAATACGGTACAAATTGATATATTTCCCAGTTGATGACCTTTGACTAATTTAACTGCAGCAGGATGCTGGGTTGGGGTCTTTTCCAGAACGCTTGGTGATATTGATCCTCGTGAACTCTTCAGCAATAGTCGGATGGATTCCGACGGTGCTCATCAAAGTATTCATCGTCAAATTGCACCTAAAAATGAAAAGGATTAATAGAATTTTTTTCCTAACAAAAAAAAGTTTCTTTGAACTTACTTAATTGCCGCTGCAAATCCCTGGATAACCTCCCCGGCCTGCGGTCCAATGAAATGCATCCCCAAAACTTGCTGTTCTCCTTCTCTTTTCGCCACCACCTTCAAGTAACAATGAGCAATAGATCTTTGCGGAATAAAGAACTCGGTCGGTTTATAATAAGCGTGATAAACCTCGATATTGTCAGCTCCAAATCTCTCAATAGCAGTTTCCTCACCCAAACCTACAACAACGCGGGTGAGAAATCGTTAAAAAATAATTTAACACCAATTTACCTACGCAACCGTACTCCAAAGGACTGAAAATTGTGGTGGCAACATTTTCGTAGTCCATTGTAACTTTACTGTTACCAAACAACCGTCTTGACAGCAATCTGCCTGCATGGATCGCGACCGGAGTCAGTTCAGGTTTATCCTAAAATAATGATTAAAATAAAACTTAAAGCAACAGCGCAGTCATTACGTACCAATAAAACGTCTCCAACTGCATAAATGTGAGGCACGTTGGTTTGTTCGTTGATAGCGTCGATTTTTTCACCTTCGCCCGCCACTTTGACGCCGGCCCTGTCCAGGTGAAGTTCGCGAGTTAAAGCCCTCCTGCCAATCGCGAATAAAATGGTATCGTAAGTGTCGGAGAATTCTTGACCGGACGCGTCGGTCCATTTAACCAGCAGCGAGCCGTCGGCCGATTTCTCAACGGATTTGGGAACACACCTGAAAGAATTAAGTAAAAATAAAAGGAGTTGCGGTTTTTCCAAAACGACGACTCAAATGGCTTACGCTGCCTGATTTTGTTGCTCTACTGATTATAGCGGCAATAATAAAACAAACTACATGAGGTGATAAATAAGCAAGAGGTAACAAGGAAAGTCACGCAACATTACGAAAATCTTTGTTATTTGACATAAAACTAGGTTCTTGATTTTGACTCGTTTCTTTTCGTTGGGTGCTTAACCCATTTTATTCTTTAAGGAATTGTGCTTGCAGAACCAAATAATTAAATTAACCATTTCCGGAAAAATTATAAGTAACAATAATTTGTTAGATTAGGGAACCACTTACTTGTGTAGAAACTTTACTCCTCTTTCCACCATAGCAGCGGAAATCGTGCCAGCCATTTGTTGATCAAAACCTCTCAACACCACTGACCTAACCATAACGGTGGCGTCGTAACCTAAGCCCTTCAAAAAACCAGCGCATTCCAATCCGATATCTGCGGTAAAAAGTTAAGGTATCTTCTAACGTCCGTAATTCCAACAAACAAAATGCCACTTAATATACACTGCAAAGTTTGAAGTTACAACTTGTTACTATTGAGGAGCTCGAGGAAGAACCATTTATGAAATACATACAATTTTTTAAAAAGGCGAATAAAATTTTTATTCATACATAATATCATAAGAGCAAGAGATTTATCCTGAATAAATGGAAAGGTTCGCACGAAAATGCGTTGCCTAGCAGCAAAAATCACGAGCGCCACAGGACGTTGGGCTTAAAAATCCGAGAGCGAAGCTCGAGGATTTTTAGGCCCTACGTCCGGCGGCGCGAGTGGTTTTTGCGATGGCGACGCGTTTGAGTGCTAACCTTGAACATTTATTCTGAAGAAATCTCTTGCTCGGATGATACTCGACAGATTAATACATGAATGAAAAAATCACAACATCATCGATTTTGCTTGAAAAAAAGCTACTAGAGTTTATTCGGAATAAAAAGCTAGTAGCTATTTATTCGGAATAAAATGCTAGTAGCTATTTATTCCGAATAAAATGCTACTAGCTTTTTTTTTCAAGAAAAGGCTACGTGATTGGTTGAAAAATGGAAAATGAGGCAATTCTATTGGTCAAAAAATTATGAATGTATTAATCACAATAAAATTTTTGCGCCCCATTAGAATGATGCAGGTCATCATAAAAAGTTACCAATATATTCTTCTCTTCCAATTTTTTAGGCGCAATATGTCTTTTTATAAATTAGGTTTACACCAAACAGACAAACCATAGCTAATACAATTACAAAAAATAAAATAAATTATTGTTGATTGAAGTGTAGTTTTGAGCTAATGCGAAAAATAATGTACTGTAGCAAATTAACAAACTCGTGTGATTGTCGCACTCGGCCTGCGACCAACAATCACGTGTTAAGTGTCACTTTTTATGCTCATCATGTATATTATAAATATTCGCTTGCCTACAATAAAGCGATGTTCATCATATTTTCGTTAAATACTGAGCATCTTCATCAGTTTTATCACGCAATTACTAAAACTAGTTTAACTAACAAATTAGAGCCGTTAACGTTTTTGCCAAAAAATCTTCTACCAGTAGCTCAAGCTAAAATCTATCGCTTGTGCCATCTATCTAAATGTCAAGCAAACGTGGACCCTCATCGTTCTTCCCGCTAGCTCCTCAATTTTTGTTTTCTATGAAGTGGTAGTTCTACGTAAGATTTTGTAAAAAATTCATTACGGCTCCATTAAATATGGAACTTTTGAACTAATCATAGTTTTCCTAATTTTTTCTAAACACCATTTTGGCACAGTACTAAAACAAACCATACAAGATGACTAACAAAATTAAAGGATACATCCGGCGCCTACAACCATAGTTTTCCCCGGTGCCTTCTCCAAACTAAAAATGTCGTCGCTAGTGATGCCGTACTCGACGGCGCCCGGTATATTAGAATAGCGCGGTCTGCCTCCTACAGCTATGAGAAAATATTTTGCTGTGAGTGTGCGTTCTCCTTTTTTCATCACCGTATGAATGGTGTGAGCATCTTTAAAAACTCCCAATCCGTTGATGTACTCCACTTTCCTGCAACATTACGCCGAAATTAGGTCGTAAGATGAAAAGATAAAATTTTGGCAAAATTACTTGTCTCTCAGATCAACCCTGGTTACCCAATTGACGGATTTGATGTGGTTTTGGACGGCTTGTCGTAGAGTTTCCCAGTCGTGGGTAATGTTCTCATGCGGAGGCAACTGCCATCCGTAACTCGTAGCATCCTAAAAGAAATACGTAAAATTAATAAATATTTTCAATTTGAAGTCAATCAACTACAGGGTGAGTTAGCTGAACCCAAAAATCTTCGTTATTAGTAAAATTACAGCTGGGTGGATAAACTTCAGAAATGATCAACGACATGCTTCGCGGAGCAGACAAATTTGGACCGTTTGTAGCAGAGCTTTTTAAAATAAAATTATGTTCATTCCTTTAATCAAATTTATGATGGACAAGGGTTTAACACACATTTATGCAATATAGAATAGAATTACTTTTGTATCATATCATAGAAAACAGAAATACAGTAAGAATTTGTTTGATCGAGTACACAATTGAAATTTTTGTTTCTATTAGACGACCTAATAGCTCACCAGATTTAAACCTTTGTGATTTTTTTCTGTGCGGTAAATTTTATTGCGGACAACGCTTGTTTAGCCACAAGAGGTCGGTCTGCTTCAACGGCTGACGTCATAACTTACAACGATTAGTACTGGGTTAGTTAGCTACTCGATTTTATTCATGTACTTGACCAAAGTCGCCCCAATTCTTGCTTCAAAATCAATATTTTCCATTCGTTACGTATTAATTTTGGCAAATGCTGTAAGTTTTATGGCTCAATTCCAAAACACATCAAAAAGTTATTACTTTACAATTTAGAGTTTCTCTTATGTTGAATTGGGCAATGCATGAAACTGCTTAAACTTCAAAAAGTTCACAACTGAAAGGTGTAAGATTGATAGCAAGTTTACACATGTCCATTAATACCAAAAATATCCATTATCTATTTATCTCATAACATAACAACGGCCACAATGTATTTTTAGAGATGGTTCGAGCACCTACGAACGTCATCGCATTTATTAGTGTTCAACGAGGATATAACTCCGTATCTCTTTGATGAAGCGACTCCATTACCAAAAATAATTTCTCTTTTTAGCGACCTTTACGTATGTTGTATGTACGTACTGTTTGCCAATGTAAAAAACGTAATTTAAACGATGGGATATTTGGAAGTAAAAAATTTGTTTCTAAACAGTGTTATTGATCAATTTCTAGTACAGCAACAACAATCACCCTAATGTATCGCATATACCCACTGGTATCGTAACATTATTAACAAATGGCTAGGGACATGGCGACGAATCAATGTAGAAAACACACGATACGCGTCTGTAATCAGGGGCAATTCGTTATTTACAGTATATATAGACAAAAATAATCATATTGATAACAACCTTTAAACCAGAGAAAAATGTGAATCACCGAGCGGAGTGCGAACCTACAGCCCGTCAGCCCTCCGCTCCAAATTCGGGATGCACTCCCCACTGTGCCACGGGACTCACGTACTTTCTCTGTTCAACCCTGCTCTCTCGATTTCCCAATCGTCTACCCAATGATTATAACAGCTCGGCCTTTCCTGACAACCTCAGCCGTCCTCGGCTGTTCTCCCTGACACACCTAGACGCTGGTAATCAGCCGCAACTACTACCACCAATCGATACTTGCCACTATGTGACCCAAGCAGACCAAGCACGTGGTGAATCACACTTCTGAAATTGATAACAACCTTTGAACCGGGGTGCGAACCTACAATCCGTCAGCCCTCCGCTCCGAATTCGGGGTGCACTAACCACTGTGCTACGGGACTCACGTACTTTTTCTCTGTTCAACCCTGCTCTCAACTCTCTCGAGTTCCCAATCGTCTACCCAACGATTATAACAATATGATCAAGAAGACAGAAGCAGTAATTGAAGTCTAATTAGCAATATCTCTTCCCAACATATTAGGCGTAGTCGCATCTGGTTCTACACCCTTTATTTGACTTTATTTGAAGTCAGACTCGAGAAAATAAAATTAGCAATAGCAATTAACGTTTCGTAACCTTTCACGGTTAATTGTCTTTTCGAATAAAATTTCCACGTAAAGAAGATCGCGACACCACGACCGAAACGTCGATAAAAACTAAAATTTATCGAATTTCTTTAAGTTGCTAAAATTCCTGTAAAGTACTTACGTGGATGGCTTCTCCGAGAAGAGCGGCCTGATGCATCAATTTTTTCGGTATGCATCCGACATTGACGCAGGTCCCTCCTAAACCCCACGACGTTCCTCTCGGCGTCGGCGTCACGTAATCCAAAACGGCAACTTTGGCACCTAAAGAGGCGGCCTCTTTGGCGGCGGCAAGTCCTCCGGAACCGCCGCCCAACACAACCAGATCGTACTCGGGAGCATCACCTTGAAAGAACACAAAATAAACGGATTTAATCGCCACGAAAAAGCGTCGCTTAACTTGGAAGAGTGCCCATTTACTTATTGCAACCCCCGAATCGCCGAAAGAACAGCTCTAGTTAGTTGTTTCGTCCAACGACGAGCGATGAGTGAACGAATCGCGATAAATTACTCTACAATTTGATGACAAGTTCGATTTCTGCTATCGATTGGATGACATCTCTGACACTCAAGCGTCGCTTTTAATAATGCAATTTAAGTGCCCCAATATGGTTTATTGGTTTTGTAATCCCAATCTAATTGTGATAATTAGCAAAAGTGCTTTAAAATATTAATTAGCTAAGGGTCGGCATACTTTCGGGAGTGAAACTGAGTTAATTTAAGGCTTTGGAATTAACAAGAGCGTAATAACACTGTATGGTAGTGTATATAAAATGTCGAACGGCCACTTTGAAAAAATAAGTTAACACGACCTCATCAAGTTTTTACTTCGGTAGTCGTGTTTCTAAAAGCATTTAATTATTTACCATAACATTGGTCGCTATGGGATGACAGGTAGCTGATGTTTATAAATCGTTATTAATTAATTATAAAATTATAAATTAATTTTGTAAATAAGAGTCGTTCAAAGGGCAAGCGAGAGAGTAAGACATCAGATCCATAACCTCTCACATCCATTACAGGCAGTCAATGAACCTAAGCGATTATTTTAATCAATTTTTGACACCATATTTATTTCTTACCCTACAGCAGAGTTTCTTAACCTTTTTGTACTCACGGACCCCTTCAAAAATTTTAAAAATCTGATGGACCCCTTGCGAATTTAATTGTAAAGAAAAAAACAAATCATTTTGGAAAAAACTACTAATACTAATCCTTTATAGTGTTTATTTTTCTGCTGAAGAATACCGGGTACAGAGGCAATAAATATCAATAATAAATTTATTTTTCTAACACTCCTCACGGACCCCCAGCACTCCTGCCATGGACCCCAGGTTAAGAAACCCTGGCCTACAGTCTGGGGCATGCTGACCTCCACAGAACTAACTTCAACATTTGTCTACAGTACACCAACCACTACTTACTATTGATAGGTTCTAGTTCAACAAGTTGATCGTTGTGCGATATATGCAAAAAATCCGGCAATTTCGTAAGAACAATGCCCATAGCACTTTGCTTCCCAATTGCGATTGGCGAACTGAATTACGGAGTGGAAAACGTTAATCAATAAATCAGTTAATGAATTCTCGTAGCAGATATTTAGGATTAAATATAGAAATAAACTTATTATGGCATTTCCAATATTGTCCTTTGGTTGAACTATATTAAACATAATTAACTTGTCTGTTAAAATTAAACTAAATTCACTGTTTAAAAATTGTCGTTTTAGATGAAGAAAAATAATACAGAGTGTTACATAAAAAACGCCTCAAGCAGTTACTCCGTTATTTTTTTATCGGATTTGAATAAACAAAGAACTTCTCGTAATTATTCTTTAAACACGACAAAGTAGCTCTAGCAGTGAACACCCTGTAAGGTATTTTTCTGTTTTTTTTCTTCAGAAAGTCATTATTTTGGCAATCTCATAAGGTTTTTGAATCAATAGTTGGATCAAAGATAGTTCGATGGCGCTGTACCAATTTCATTTAATAATTACATTGTAATTTTGTAATTAGAACGCTTCGGGTTTTATGCCACCAACAATAAATAGACATGGATCGAAATAAGATTAAGTCGCAAGTTACTATTTTTTGTCAACGGTGTCAATGCCGATAAAATAGTAACCTTCACGTAATTGGCGACAAAAAGCACCTCAAAATGATAAAATGACAAACAAACGGGTATTCGTGAAATCAGTTCATAAATTGGTTTGATGCAATATATCGCATATACGGGGTGAGTCAGCTAAAGTGAATCAACCAAAATATCTTCGTTATTAGTAAAATTACAGCTTTAATATATGGTACAATTAAATAGCTAAAATTATTTCCAGTACAAGGATACCTTTAAATTTAATTTAGTTTCATTCTGCTTAAAGATATTTCATTAAATGTATCAATTTTTTTTTTAATTTTCTCAAACAATAGTATTTTTTAGCTATGGTTAGAAATAAACGTAATAGTATCGCAATGCAATTTTTTAAATTATTAAAGAGTTAGAAAAGAATGAGCATAGTTTGATTTTAAATAGCTCTGCTACCAACGGTTCAAATTTGGCTGCTCCGCAAAACATGTCGTTGATCATTTCTGAAATTCTAAACTTCATCCACCCAACTGACCGCCCTTCCTCGCCGTTGACAATGAAACGGGGCGCACTTTGAAGTCCACCATGGGCGTTCTCTAATATCTTTCTTAGGTTGAATATCCCTTTACCAGCAATTTGCTGCAGATACATTATCCCATTGTAGTTAGCCCAGCCCACATCTCTCATAACTCCACATCTCCACCCAATTGCGAATCTTCCTTGAAGCTTAAAATTTTTAAAAAGAAGCTGGCGACATACGTCGCCAATAGCGTCCATCGCCAAGCCTCAGCATTCGACAGTGGCAGTTCCTGATCTTATTTATAGCACAAATTGCATCTTTTAATTAATCATTTAATCATATATTAAAGCCGTAATTTTACTAATAACAAAGATAGTATTTCGGTTGATTCACTTTAGCTGGCTCACCCTGTATGTGTATCAGGTAAGAGGCTCGTTTAGCCATTTCGTATGATCCTGTAGTACATGTTGTAGTGTTTCGTTCCGTATTTAAAAATGTTTACTGTTCTATGACCAATCAGTAGGTAGTTTCCTCCGTAAAAATCTGATTGGTTTCTGTTCTGGTTAAAAATACTATTTTGTAAAGTTGACGCAATCACCACTAGGTAATGAACAAATTATAAAGTTTTAAATAAAGCTATAAAAATGTCAAGAAATGCAATCTGTAATCAGCTGCAACACGGCGTTCTATCAATCGTCTCTTTCTTTCTCGCTGACAACGATAAGGACATTGGAGCTTTCCATGTGCAGGCAAAGACAAGTGCCTGATAGATACTGTCCAAAAGTACCGTAGCGCTATCTGTCGTAACACCTTTGTTCTTTGTTGATGGTTCCTTCTAATGCGCCAATATGAACGAGTTTGCTGTCTCGCTCATATTAGCGCATTATTAGGAAACATCAACAAAGCAGATTTACCACGCCATTGCATTGTTGAAAAGGCACTCCTAAAATAATCGGCAAAATTTGAATGAAACCACGGAACCACTTTAACCAATCTAAATCATGTTAAAGCATGAGATAGAGAGAGATCAAAAGGGCATTATCACAGAAAAAAACTTTACTGCGTTCTTGCATCTGCTGAAGATCGCGCGGATACTCTTGTTCTTGTTTTTCTCAGCAAGTATAAGAGAAACGACCGACCAAACGTCACGTTGTAGCTCAGTAGATCGTGCATCTCGTAACATTTTTATGCCTTCGTAAATTTCAGTTAAGAATCTTACTTTAGCACAGATCTGCCGTTGTCTCAGCTACATATGGTGAGATATGGAGTTTCAAAAAAATCTTCTTGGAGTTGAACAAAATCTTTTTTTGATTTGGGTCATAAAATGTGACTCATGATGCAATAAGGTTTTCTAGAAAAATCAAAATTTAAAAAAAAAACATTTTTTTTAGATATATTTCTTATTCCAGCGTAAGGGTGAAGTCGGCCGGGAATTCACCACACATTTTTCTATTAAAACCATCCGTTCTAAACGAAAGATTAATTCGATCTTGCGCGGTTAATTCTAACCTTGGGTCAGGACCGTTTAACAAGACGTGAAAAATCTATTTTTAAGTGAATTATAATTAAAGTAATTATAGGTGCTGTTTATCACGCTTTACGCATACTTCAACTCTTTATTTTTAGGGAAAATGCGAATTCGACAAATCAAACATCTATATTGTCTAACTTCCTTACCCTAAAATCCATTGTTGTAGGCACGCATTCTGTTTACTTTTTAAAATATACAGGGTGGATCATCGTTTTACTAGTACCAAAAATTGGTAGCTTTAACTTTCAGCTTTTTAGTAAACTACAAGGTTTAATTAAATCACACAGCATCACCTACGCAACCCTCAAAAACTTGATTTAAGCAAATGGAAAATTTGAGTATTAACTGAATAAACAAATGGTGGTCTGATGTGGCGTGCTATAAACCAAATTATTTATGGCGGCACTGAGTTGCCAAAAAAGAGTATTATCACCAGTTGTGGATTTCAAGCTGGGTCGTCCCAGGTTCGGTTCCTCAGCCGAACGGTGTTTTTTTTTTTGCTAAAAGAAGTTTTACGCGAGGTCCAGGGCCTCGCATTTTTTTTCAAAGAACACGATTAAAAATAACTTCAAAAGAATTTTTTTTGCAAATGTCTTAGAGCAACCAATCTTTCTGGCACTAAAGTGACGTCATATGGATAAACGGAATGGGGTACTTGCCTCACGTTTGGGAAATATAATATTTAGAAAATGTAGGTGATTTCATTAGACCCGTATTTTTTTATTTAGTTCTAGGGTCAATATTACGCCCAGAATTAATTTTTTAATTTTTGGAGTGGGAGATTTGTGACGTAAGCGACCCCAGCTCGACGTAGTTCTCAAAGAAATCGTATGATGGCGCTTTTCAGATTCCATATAAATCAAATGCCGATCCAATGTAAAAAATGTGGCGCAGCGCAGCATAGTAGCCAAAAACTATTCAATATATTCAATATAGGTGTGAGTCTTAGATACGGGGGTCGATGACGTCACCAAAGACAAAAATTGCAAATATCTACGAAAATATGGAATAAAAAAATGGGAAAAAAAATATTTAAGCCTTTTTTAGTTATTTGCATGCATCTAGAGAATAAAAAGTGCAATATTTTTTTTAGGCAAGTACCCCATTGTACACCGACTGGGAAAATAAGTATCAAAAAATTGACTGCCTCCTGGACCAACACCTGAAGGTTTTTAGAGTTCCTATAGATAAATAACAGAGATTTAGCTACCATTGCCATAAAGACTTCGTAAATTACTATTTTAACACAAAAAAAATTAATTAGAAGGCCAAAATTCCTTGAGTTTTTTTAATTTCGAATAGGACAAATAGGACTCATATAAATTCATTTTTAGGCCATTGCATATTCAAGTTCAGGGAAGATTTTCCAGCAGAAGTTAGCAATTGTTTTTTAGAGCAAACACCCCTCTCGTGGACGTTATGCCCAATGGTTACGCCACTGAACCACTGTCTCAAGAAAAATCAGTATTGTGTGCAAATTTGCAAATCGTAGCTATGTGAGTCTGTAAAATTGCATAAATTACACTCTCCTCTTAGAAATCTTTAGAAAATTGTATAGAGAAAATCCATTATATAGTATGCAATTTTAATGTCCGGGGCAGTGTTGTTGTTTTGAAAAAGTGAGGTTATTATTCCCGACTTTTTGACGTTTCTGCGAAGAAACAAGTGGACATAAACAGGGCGCCAACGTGAATTCGATTTTAATGACCTTCGAACCGTGTTGGACGAAAGGCAATATCGAAACTCAAGTTGGCACTTTGTGAATTTTAATAATTCTGCCGTCACCGTCTCCTCTTCTCAAAGATTGATTTGACAACTTGCACGTAACTGTGGTGCAATAATTTTTTTTTTGGCAAAATCGCCGCTAGAACAATTCGGAGACGAGAAAAAAGCGAATGTACTTGCTCTGATAATAATAAGGCGGCGTTAATCTCAATAGCGTGTCGTCAAAAACTTTGAAGGTTAGAAAATTGCACCATCATGCTCCGTCTCCACAAATTCAATGCCAACACCGACTTTCACTTACTTCCACTGAAACACCTCGCCGTTTCGTAATTAACGTTCTGAAACACCGCAAATTTCGTCCGTTTCAAACCACAAACCCCACGAAAAATGACGTTGGTGTTACGAAAACAAAAGCCGTACGCCATGGTACTGTTGACGTTCGCGATTGGCCGTCCGTAGAAGACCCGATATCGCCGGACAGATATTAAAAAAGCTGTTGCTTCAACAACATTTGACACAATCTCGTTATTTTAACCAACTGTACCGTACGTAATTGCGTTTTTAAAACGCGAAATACTCTGACAATAATGAAGTCGATTTTGGTGACCGGCTGCAACCGCGGTGTGGGGTTAGGTTTGATCAGACACCTGGTGAAGACGAAAAATCCCCCGAAAAACGTAATAGCGACATGTCGCAGCATCGACAAAGCTCCGGTAAGTAAGAGCTAAAATCGACTCACCTGTCGGGGCCATTCTTCGATATTCGTTTGTTTTAACTTTCTTTAAATGAAAATCGAGTGGTTGCTTGATCCGGATGTGGCACAAACACAAAACCGCACGCTAGATCTCGAAATAGTTTGTGGTGTAACGACCGAATCGGTTTGAGGAATGAATGAGAAACTATTCAGTTCTTCGGTTAAATTAAAAATGTGGAGAACCAGAGCGGTTTGACAGCGCGAGCGCAATTACGTGAGATACGAAACCACTGTGTATAGTTTATAGTGTATGTATGCTCTTACGTTACGTTACTTCACGTACGGTACGCCGCGAGCCGCGAGTGCTACCTACAAAGCTACACTACAAACAGTACAAACAATTTAATTTGACCTTAGGGCCATCTAGTCAAAGATCCATGAATCATTCCGATCGACCTCCCTTCTCTTTATGAAATAATTGGTTTCCGGGAAAAATTACAAACGATTTTGTGGGAATTATCTAGAAAAACGTCAACTACTCAAAAATTTTCGAAATTTACAGTGAAGAGTGGGGAGCAGAGTTCATTCATGGGTTTATTTTGGTTCTGCTGGACAATTCTATACCGCCTTACCAGTGGCGGAGTAGGTAACGGGGCGATTCTAATCTAGGTAACAATAATTATTACCAGAGAGGTCATTACATAGGGGAGAGCCTCACGACTCATTTTGATAGGCATATTGTGACGTCACGTTAATGATTAGGTTTGCGCTTATCTTTGGTGATGCAATAAATAAAACTATCTACAAAAATTAAAGTACCTACGTACTCTACTGTCTTTTGTTTTAAATTTATCGATCATACGTGACCTATAAAGAATGACGCAATTTTTATATTCGATTTTTTTACTCTCATAAAATTTGTCTCTAAAAATAAATTTGACCCTGCCGCCTCCCTTAATACTTGCCGCCCTAGACTACAGTCTACTCTGTCTAGTGGTAAATTCGCCCCTGGATTTAATTATTATAAAGAAACGATTTGTTTCAAAAATAGATGAGAATAGTAGTAATACGAAATTAGAATTATGTAGGATTTTATATTTTAGAGAAATATGACAGAATCAGTTATTAAAATTAGAAGGCAAGGTGGCGCTTAACTTTTGATTTCATAGCCACCTGCCATCATTTGCACAATTGTGTCAATTATTTGTTGCTACCCTGTATTGTAGGTCAATCAACATTTACTTATTTATGTGGTGACTATACTAATTATTGCTATCAGAGCAATAATAGCAGTATTTTAGCGTGATATTGTTTTTTATTATCTTTCTACCTAATCACGGCAATAAATATTTTTATGTTAATCTCGGATCGATAATTAACAATTTTTTGCAATATACCTAACGGAACTTTGTCGAGTTGATTAGGTAACAATAATTGCAACGGGGCAGGGGTTTAGTCGAGATGGATTTTTGCTTACGCGGTGACGTCAGAGACACCTTTGCGCAGGCGCCATCAAAGCATGTAGCGATTACAAACCGTATATAATTTTAAAATTTAACAAAATTTTGATGGTTCAGAATTACTTACGTTCGGACATTGTATCTTTATTGGGGGTCTGGTGTGAACAGCAAAGAAACTTCATTTCTCACAAACCACGTCAATAACGCGAATAAAAGTGGATTTGGCAGATTTTAGAAACATGAATTTACCATGTATTGCACTTGGATGTTATCGCTAATCATCAAGTGTGTACACCACTAAAGTTTTATTGTACCTTTGTATCCATTTATCTTTGGCGCAAAACAAATTTCTGTTGTAGTTGTATAATGTCATATAAATTTTTTTTTTTGCATAAATCATGCAGAATAGAATATTATCGTCAATACCAAAGGGTTTTCGCTCTGTTTATAATTAATCATAGACGTGAGGTGTTCTCTACTTCTGTGTTACTAAGAACTGGAAACGTGGGTAGTAAAAGGCTTTGGAGGGTATACAAAATGAGGAATTCAAGCGAAGATCTAGAGGAGAGTCGTCATTGACGTGAAAAAAACAACAACAAATCGTCATAATGGATGAAGGATAGTAAGGAAAGATGGAGGAGTTTCAACTCAAACACCACCTACTGAATCTCGTTTAAAGGACACCTAAAGAACCTTGGAAGGTAGAAGCGGAAAATAGCTAGAAATTGCCGGTGCGCGTCCCCACAAAGGAAGGAATAACTGTGTCTTTCACCAGTAGAATAGCTAGAAGCAACACACTTGCAAGGATCAAAGAGATAGCCAAAGGCCAAAGCTCGCTTTCATTGGGGCCGTGTTTTAGGAGAAATCTAATGAAGTTTTTGGGATACAATAAGCTTAAGATTCATTGTAGCGTATCTTTAAAATCGCAACCTGCGGGGACAAAAATTTCTCATTTTGAGATTCTAATCAGCTAAAGTCAAAAGAGGGAAGTGCTGAAGCTACCAAAGCTTCAGTACTTCTTAAGCAAACTTTTTGGGCGGTTTCGCCACTTTACTCCGGAATCATGAAACACAAAGGTTTCATAACTAATATACAGGGCGAGTCAACTAAAGTGAATTAACCGAAATATCTTTGTTATTAGTAAAATTACAGTTTTCATCATCATAATCATATATCAAAGCTGTAATTTCACTAATAACGAAGATATTTCGGTTGATTCACTTTAGCTGACTCACCCTGTACAGGCTTAGTCAAAAATATGGAACAAAGTTTTTCTTGCCCAAACTATTAGACTCTCTTATTTAAATACCAGACTTATGCCAGATTTCACGAACAATCATTAATGGTGTAATCGTTCATTATTATTGGTTATTGCAGATCTATCCATTCATTTTTAAGAATTTGAAAGGTTGCAATCCTAATGTCTATCAAACACCTACGAGTTGCAACAGTGGATTAATGACCAATCAAAGTAGTGAAAGACTTAGAGAAAAGTTAATGATCATTAACTTAAATGATCGTTTGTGAAACCGGACATGAGGAGTAAAATTATACCTAATTGTTTGTCAAATGACCAATTTGAGGCCATATTAAAGCATGTTTTATAAAATTTCTATTTACTCTGACGCAAAAAATTATTCTCATTCTTCATACATCAAGCCGTTTTTAAATGAATGAATGAATGAATGAATGAATGAATGAATGAATGAATGAATGAATGAATGAATGAATGAATGAATAAAAAATTAAATAAATAAATAAAATTCGCACTTTAGCTCTGAAGTTTCGCCCATATCGGGCTTTCTGGAAGGTGCGGGTCGTATCCCAACACCACACAAATATCGCCTACCGGTCGCATTAGGTGTACAGTCAGTTTCAAAAGTAATGCCCATCTCACACTTTTAAAATTTAAATTTTTTCTACAGATGATATGTTCTAGCTAAAAAAAACCAATGCATCTGTTTTATTATTGCATATACTTAGCATAAATATGAATTTTAAAGTCTCTGTTGGTTTTATAAAATAAACGAGCTTAAAGTTTAACAGGTGGACATTACTTTTGAACTCCGCTGTACATAAATCTAACTCTAAATTTTAGCGCCACATTAGTGCGTGATTGTATAATTTATATAAATAAATTATACAATCACTCACTTATGTGTACATAAGTAGTCCTAATGGGCTCGGTGAAGAAATTGAGACTTTACATTTGATTCGGAGAAAATTAGAATGTATCGAGTCTTCTTTTACAGGATTTGCGACAGCTAGCCGACCAAAACCAAAATGTCAAATTGCTTGAATTCGGTAAGTCATCATCTTCTACGTAGGTAAAAAAATTGTTTTACTCGTTTACTAGAAGTTACCAATTTTGGCGGGTACAAGGAGCTAGCGACGAAAGTGGAATCGATAGTCAAAGATGACGGTTTAAATGTCCTTCTCAATAACGCCGGCGTATCTCCGAAATTTACCAGAATCCAATTCGTAAAAGCTGAGCAAATGTTGGAAACGTTTAAAGTCAATACCATTGGACCACTGTTATTGACTAAAGTAGGAGATCGATCAATTTTGGGAATTACTAATGATTTTTTTTAGGCACTCTTGCCACTTTTGCAGAAGGCGGCCAAGAATAATGTCGACAAACCATTTGGGGCTGGAAAAGCTTTAGTTGTTAACACCTCATCAGTGCTGGGATCGATTGCGTTAAACAGTGATGGTGGATTGTACCCCTATAAATGTTCTAAAGTAGGTACAATAAGTTTTTTATAATCTTAGGTTGTTAAATTACTTTAGTTTTTAGGCTGGCTTAAATATGGCGACTAAATCCTTAAGTATAGATTTGTTCAAAGATGGAATAATGGTTACTAGCATACATCCCGGATGGGTAAAAACTGAGATGGGTGGAAAAAACGCACCTATGGAAATCGATGCTAGTGCAAATAGTATTCTAGAACTTATTAATACTTTTAACGAATCGCATAATGGCGGGTTTTATCAATGGGACGGGAAACAATTGCTTTGGTAGAAGCCGGAATTAAAGAGCAAATCGCTTGTATAGTACTTGATAGATTTTGTTACAAACCATAATATAACTATGTAGATTGTTGTGTTGCGTTTGTTATTTGTAAATGTTGTGCCTTTCAGCAGGGTCGTTTTTACCAAGAGGAATTGAACGTTCAACAGTCAGGAAGGCCCTAAGTGGTCAAACAAAGTTGTTTTATATTAAATAATCGAAAAGATGTAAAGAGATCGACACGATAAAAGAAGGAACAAGATTCGATCACATTTCCAACTGCTCATTACTTGGCTTCGATTTGGTATTTTAGGAAGACAATTGGACACTTTGCCCTTATTACTAACAGCTGTAGCGGCCGAGGACGAGGCAGACGCTTTCCTGCTGCCACCCCTGGAAGAACCCGGTATGGGAGAGACAGTTTCACCACACGGGAAACAATCGACGAAGGAGCACACCAGAGTTCAACTGTGTTGACGAATTCTCCCAGGTCTGGCTAAAGCGGGTTTGCAACCATTATGGGATGGAGCACTGCTAGAAGTCTTACCAGCCGATCAACTGAAGCTGGCTAAGACTACAATCTGGACAGGAGTGTAATTTTGGACTGTCTGACGGCACAAAATCTTTGAGCTAAGGTGGGAAGGTGGATTATCTTTTATGGTGCCATCAGGTATGCTCCGCAAGGACGCGTCCTTGTGAGAAGACGTGCGTTCCAGGGGCCTGCAGCGCGCTTTGAAAGTTGAGGAAGACAGCTGGGCCGTTTATCAATTTTAAATTTGGATTTTACATAAACAAGGAACAAAGGTAGATCATGCCCGGTTAACAAGTTTTGTTAGCCCAGCCAAAAAATTTGTGCCCCACTCTGAGTCCACCTAATATAAAAAATCTTAGCTACGTGCTTGAAAGGCCGACTTCCTGGCATGAGAAGGAAGAGTGGTGTATATGTTCACCTGCGGCTTTGCGATGCTGCAGCAAGCAGCTGTTGTCCAGAATCTAGAGATCCTAGTATGTAGGTACTAACACTATTGTGTCGTGCATCTGTTGTTAATTAGTTGATTAATTAGTTTTTTATTGACTTTAATATTTATAATTTCTTCTGCTGGTGCTCGTGGATTATTTTCTCAAATACAAATAGTACCAAGAAAAATATCCCTGTCTTACTCCTCGTTATATTATTATCTCTTCTGAGAGCACGTCCCTTTATTTGGTTGCAATACCGATGACTGATAATTCTGTTTTGAATATTGATGGTGTCTTTTATATCGACTTTTCCAGTCTGAACATCAAGTTGACCCGATTGATTACTTAAGCGACCCCACGTCTTATCACTAATCCACAGGCAGGGATGGAAACGATTCGATTTCAGTTTAGTTTCAAGTTTCACGCAGACTGTTTAGGCTTATGTTGTACATACCTATCATATTATTAGTACCTACTAGTAATTAACTCTACCTCATCAGCAGCGTGTTTTTACGTTAGAAGTGCCAGCTTCAAATAGGTATGCAATTTTCAATAACACCCCAAAGCTAACCACCGACGACTTTTGGAATTTGGTGACAAATCGAAGATCAAATTCAAATGACTGTATTTTTAATGATACTTGACCGATCAACTTCAAAAATAGATCACCTCCGAGGTTGATGTTTACAGATTCTTAAAATAAAAAAAAAATCCTGAAAATTCGTTAAACTGTTCGGTTCTGATTTCACGCAATCATGGAAAAACATCCCTATATTGCCCATTGAGAGCGACTAGGAAGCGCTATTCTCTTAAATCCAGGCCTTAAAAAAGAACCGGATAGAACTGTAATTCAGGAATGTTTAGGCATTTAAGTAGGTACCTAATTAATTACTAATTGCATAAGGTTTGTAAAAATTATGATATAAGAGCTTGGGATGTATATTCCTATCCTAATTTAATGTAGTGGTCCTAACTAGCCAAGTTATGTAGGTATATTGAAAGCCTATCATTATTAATTATCACATGAATGATCATCAATAAAATCAACATAATTATTTTACATTTTACACAATAATCAATGTTCACATATGAACTTCTTTAGACCGATATCGCTCTGAAATGCGGGATTAACTTATTTTCTCAATGCTGTTGATTTGATTCAGTTACTTCACCGCTTCAGTAACTTCAAATTGAGCTTCGGAGATTGACCGGGAAAGTGTGAAGAACATAATTAAGAAAAACACTTGAAATACATATATTGAAATTATACTGATAAAGGTGAGGTAGAGAAAATTTTACTGAAATACGGTACGCAGGATAGAAAGTTTCTCAAAAGAAAGTATAGAAAAAAAGGGTGGAAGTAAGAACTCAGAAGAGCAGAGGAACGAATTAAAACCAAGTAGACAGTGCCTGAAATTTAAGAAAGGTGAGAACAGTAGCGGAAAAAATTAAAATTTAAAGAGTTAAGTAACTCAGGAGATCTGGGAATTTCTAATTGGTGACTTTTATCATTTTTTTACACTCCGTTAATTCGTTAAGATTTTAAACGAAGTTATTTTTCTTCCTTTTTGCGGATAGCTCGTTGAAGAACAAAAGTTTGCGAGCGTTTTTTCCGATGTTCAAGTGACTTTTTACCTGT
Source organism: Schizotus pectinicornis (assembly GCA_951805265.1). NCBI lineage: Eukaryota > Metazoa > Arthropoda > Insecta > Coleoptera > Pyrochroidae > Schizotus > Schizotus pectinicornis. The sequence goes on along the minus strand of OX638207.1, from coordinate 10,556,716 downwards.
GCGCACGCGCACTCTGCCTCACCCAACCACCTGTGAACCATAAAACTTGTTGAACTTAGTGGAACTTTAGTTTCGTAGTTCCATAGTAGAAGAAGGAAGGAGTCAATGAACTATCTGCAAGAAGTATGTTTTTACAGTTTCGTTACACCAAGTGCCAACATTTGAGAATTGGTGTGTGAAAATGCGAACGACCCTCCTCTTCCATTGCGGTCACTAATTCCAGTACGTTTTTAGTACAAATTTCTTAAAGCCGCACACTTCCACGTCTCGCCGTTAGTTCGCTATCTAAATAACATGAAAATCTGACATTAGATACACAGGTGAGTGATGGCATGCTGCTCAGATTAGATAACGAGCCGGGGTTTACTTTTCAGAAAAATGACTGCAAACGAGGAAAAGATCAACCGAAAAATGCACGAACTTTTTATGCAAGTGCTCAAAAATCGGGACCTTTCGAGGGCGGGCGACCTCTTCTCCGTACCAGATTCCGTTATCGTCAACGATTTAACCGATGTGGTATGTAGTCTTTAGTCTAGCATGAATATTTATCATAAGCCCCACACCACAAACATAAATTTCCATTGCCATTTCCAGGGCGATTGGCAGCTGTTGATCGGCAATCTAACCTCTTCTGCACAACGCCGCAATGATCGCTTCTTTCAGTACCTACGACCCTTAATTCGAAAAATAAAGTGCCCAAAATTATCTAATCTCGCTGCCTTGTCTTGACGTAATGGCCTTTTTTGTCAATTGTTTTTCTGAAACGTCAAAAATACAGGGCACTCTTTTTACTCGGAAAAGGCGCCACATTTGAAAAGTGCGAAGTTCTTTGAAACTTTATCTTACGCTTTAGGGCCATAACAGGTGTTCCTCACATATTTTGCATCGCTGAGCCCATTAGATACAAATAAACACTTCCATAAAGTAATTTATGTTTGCAATGACCATAGTGATATGAAACGATGTGTCTGCAATTGAGACTCAAGGCCCAATCTAACAGGAGGCTCACGAAATTTCTGAGGTAGCCTTAAGTAAATGGACAAATTAAAGTTATTAGTTATAAAACATGTAAAACAAGAGCATTAAAATGTGTAGGAGAGACTGGGTCACTTTTTACAATTTAATTTTTCTCTTTCAGAATTGATGATTTTTTACATTTTTTTATAGTTCTACTAAGGTTGTGGTGTGCTTAAACATTTTTAGATTCTTTTTTATTATAGTGTCTTCATAGTCTCGTAAAAAAATTTATTCTGGGGGATGCAAAACTGTTTACTGTTCCCACTTACGGGGTACAGTGGTCAAGACAGTGGGCTACAGTGGTCACTGATCACACACAGCATTCTGCGCACACAATTTTTGGGAAATTTTGTATTTCAGTGAAAGTTTTTATTATTTAGTAGAAATGTTTACAAGAAGTATATAAAAATACTAAAATGCGTTTTATTGCAACTGAGGCATAACTATTCGGTAATACATAAATTTGTTATTGAATCCATTGTCCTCCCACGAAATTATATTAACAATAGCGACATTCCGCATCTTGATCATTTTGAGGACGCTCCTTTTCTGGTTCATAATCCGATGAGTCCTGTAAGCTTATCTCGTCAGGTTCTGTATCATATAATATTTCTTCTTCTTGTTTCTTTTGTTCGTTGTTAATATTTTGGAGAAATATTTTTTCTTCACGCTTCTAACCCTCTTTAGGTCACGTTGAATTGCAACTTCTTTGATCTTTTCTAATTCCGGCGTATCGGTTAAAATCGTAGTAATTAATTTATATTAATGACAATCTTAACGTTTTTAAAGTTCTAAGAAAATCAGTATTATGGTTTTTTGTGTTTGCGTCTAATAAATAGATATTTTATTATTTTTTTCCATTTGGAGAATAATGAATTTGCAAAAAGATATTCTGTAAATTTTGTAGGGGAGGCTCAGCTCCTTTTCAGGAGAGACTGAGTCTCCCCTGGCCACCCTCTAACTACGGCCCTGACTTGGGTCTTCTTTGGTCACATTTACCATAATAAGACCACTGGCAACTGCGGTTTTTAGTTCGTAAAATATTTCATCTCAATATTGTCTACCAGTTGACCACAGTATCGCTGATCTTTGAAAATACTTGCTAATTTTAAATTTATGGTGAAAGCACAAGGAAAAGTTTTGTTTGAAGGTAAAACTTAGGCAGCAAAAACCTTTTTAGTTGTTTAATTGGTGCATATTTACTTTACTGAGTCAGGAACTATTACAATCAACATACTCTCCTAGGTCAGGACAGTTCAGCTTCTTCCCTTTTCAATCGAAAAATGACGAAAAATGATCAGGCGAGAATTGTGTTTTCTTTTCTTTCACCTACTAAAGGAACTATTACACCATCTTTCTTTTTTTGCCAGTTTTTCTCATATCAGGTTAGGCTTTTGTCTTTTTTTCTTTACGCATGGTGGTGAACCCATCGAAAAATTTTTGACAGACTCAAAAATTGTTGATTAGTGTCATTAATACAAACTAATTGATATACCTACAGCAACTAGGACCAAAAAATTCGCTGCCACCTGGACTATATAAATATACAAACTTTTTTCTAGCTGATGGCTGTGGTGGCATTGTGGTTGTTGAGGCTGGGGTGTGTGCTATTATACCATATGGTTCTTGACATGAGGCGGGTATGTGGTAGTTCACCATGGCGAGGGTATATGGCTACCTATACCTACCTTCGTCACAAATAAACTTATGAAAACTGCTCGTCTTTTAGCATGTTAAAGCAGATCCACTGAACATTATTTGTGAAATTGTTTCAGTTGAAGGAAATCACCGTAATTACTTCGCTACCTGATTACATACACAATAGCAACGATCAGAGCGTCGTCGAAATATGTATAACCCGGGTGACTTCTTGCGTTCGAGAGACTGGAACCGTGGAGCGCCACTGCGAGGCCCTCGTGACTCTCCTGGAATCCTGTTTGCATCACAACCTCCAACTGGGTGCCAGAGACGAGGACCCGCCCCACGCCAAAATCTCGAGTGATATTATTTCTTGTATATTTTTAGTATGTACCAGTTGGCTCTTAATTTCATCCCAGTACAACTGTCTCGTTACAGAATTATAGTAAAAAGTCTGTGATGGAACGTGCCTTACCTGTCGCTGTGAAATTCCTCCACAAAGGAAACAAGGAATTGTCCAGAAACATGGCCTCTTATCTATCTCTAGCCGCTATCGAGCACGCCACATTGCTAACACCCCATGTGCAGCCTATTGTGGATTCAATCATATCAGGTTACGTTTTTTTTTATCGCGCCGGTGACATTTTTTAAATTTCTGTTCTCCCTTACAGGCAACTACCCGTTATGTCGGGTTTTACCGAACATTTATGAAGTGTCCCCCGAACCCTTCCAGGGACATGCGATGGCGTTAGTGTCTCTGTTGTCTCATTGCGATAACCAGGAAAAATTGGCTTTGCTCAATTTATTGTCGTTAATAGCAAAAGATAACCCTTCAGTAATTACGATAATTGAAAACGTTTTTAATAAAAATTATCGATTTTTTTGCAGCTCCTTGAAGCCAGTGTTCCTCAACTGTGCGGATACTTGAACAGTTCAGTAACAGCGGCTCCAACTCTACAAATATTCCTTCGCATGGCCGAGAAAAAACCCGCCTTGCTAGTCGACCACGTAAAGTCTATGAAAGAGTCAGCGCAGAAACATCCACAAACTGTTTGTTTAGCGGCTCAAGTTATCGGAGCCGTTGGCAAATTGAGTAAAGTAATTTTTGCGATCCCGTAGAGATTAATTAATTAAAAAATGATTTTGGTTGTTGTTAGGACAAAGCCCAAGATGCTATAAATTTTGTATTAGAGTACTTGCCGAAAGCTGATCGAGGCTCTCAGAATACTCTAATGCGGGAAGCTACCGTGCTTTGTAGTTCTTATCCTGTTTTGTTCACCGACAAAGTTCTAGCTGCGGTCAGGCAAAGACATCACACAAGGTAAACGTCTCGGCGTGTCAACGCTGTTAACTGAAATTTCGTTATTTTGCAGCAGTAACCAGTTGAGTTACAATGTACCAAATCAAGTGACGTCAGGTGGAGTCACTATCGTTAAAGTTGGGGGTACACAACAGATTGCGCCTGCGCAACCTGCCGGATATACGCGGAGGGCCAAGTTGGGCGACTCTAGAAGTACCGGTCGGCTACACACGGCGCAGAACACCAACACACATCGCAGCATGACAAAGCTCAACATACAGGGTAAAAAAGTCAAAAAACGTTGAAGAACAATTATTAATGAAACACCCTATACATCACAAGTTACCAACTGCCAGTGCAAGATAGTAACTTTCATTGCAAGATAGTAACTTGCATTGCAAAATAGTAACTTGCTTTTCCGTTTCTTGTTTTACCTCCGTTACTGAGGCTAAGAGAGAAGAAAATTAAACGTTTGAAAAGTTGACGTTTAATAGTTGTTTTTTCTTGTAATAGGTGGTTCCATAGGAGGTCTTCACAAAAGCATGACGAGGCTGAGTTCATCTCAGCAAATCAACTCGTTGCCGTTTCATACCACCTCAACGGCGCTGCCGTCCACCAGTGTGGTGGTGACAAGTACAAGCAAGTTTATGCTCAACAGTAGAGTTTCCAGTGGTGGCGTAACCGTGACGACGGTATCACCGCCGCGAATACAGCGCCCTCTCAGTCAAGGTCCCATGACCCTAAGTACAAACATTCCTAATCAGGTAGTGGAGGGCAAAATTTACGTTTGTAGCCAATTAATTGTAAAAAATTACAGATAACTATAACACCGTTACAAATCATGCCGTCACAAATACAAAGCGCCAATTCAGTTACGGTCAGTTCGGTGTACACAGGTCCGACTTCCAGTGGTCAAGTTTCAGTATTGACGAGCGGCTGCCACAGTGGTGCCACTCAAACCATTCCAGTTGGCTCTACGAACCTGTTGGAAGGCCCAGTTTTAATTAGCACCCCGCCACCAATGTCCACCTTAAGTGAGTCAGCCCAGTTACTAGAATTAACATAGCCAAAACTACTTACTTTTATTTCTTAATCCAGCTTGTCCGGCGTAAAACTTTCCATCGGTATCTTTTTTGGTTGAGTTTAACTCTTTGTGATCAAGATTAAAGTGAAGATATTTTTTTATTTACAAATTCCTTGTTTAAGGTAATTTGAACCCTGTTACTGTCGTAAATCGGCGGACTAACAACACCAGCGTGACGTTGTTGAATGCTAATCAGAGTTCGGTGGCGAACCAGAGGATGAGCGTGTTTGAACCATACCCGATGAGGGATACTATACAACATTTCTGTGAGAAGCATTTGGATAAAATAAAAGCGTACATGGACAAAGTTTCTATACGGATACCTTCACCTGCCAAATGTACCATTGAGGAGAAAAGACAAAAGAAGTCGGCCAAGCTACACTTTGCCTGCCAGGGAGGTGGACAGCATTGCTTGTATTCTAAGACTTATTTCACGATGAGGACGCGAAATCCGAGGGTTTGGATTCATCTCATGTTTATTTCGTTACAAGTAAGTGTTTCTCCTACCATTCGAACTATTAAATAATAACCAAAGTCGAGAAATTCAGTTTTTAGTTAATAACAAATAAACCATGGCAAATAATAATGAATAATTTCAGGCCCGTCATACCCACGCCTTGAGCAGCCGAGACACACAAGTGGTCAGCTTGAAGCACTGTTGGGACATGTTGCAGTGTGAAAACAAATCTTTCCTAACATTGGTAACCAGTGCCTTTCCTTGTGCGAAGGACCAAGACGCGCTCATCAACGAACTGAGACATTCCGGCTATTTCGACGTGTTTCAGATATGCCCCAAAACTGTGGGCGGTTCCGCCGACCAACTCGACGGGAATACCTTCAAATGGGGCTGCTTCCTTTGCGCACACCCAGAGAGGGCAGTCGGCTTCTTAAGAGGTAAGCAGTTGCATTCCCAATGAAACAAAATTTTTTTGAATTAGAAATTTTTAAGGAGAGGGAGACACTTTCAATGTAGCTCTCTCCTTCTTTTGGGTAGTTACCCCCATCGAAAGGTTAAGAATATTCGTATGTTTCTCTTTTCTGGATGGTCAATAAATCGTTCAGGGAACAAAATACTGGACGTGAACTTTTTGAATCAATAGGTGAACAAAAGGTGGTTAGATGGCGCTGTACAATAGTGTTGCGTAAGGTCACTGGATTATCTGCTACGCTTCTAACAAGCGTAGCGAATAATCTAGTGACCTTAGTGTTGCGCATCTGTACTAAGTTCAGAATTTTCACCTCATATCTGTGGTTGGAGCCGCAAATGTTTAAAATAAGAAAAATACACGGGTCAACCCCGTTTTTTTTTGATTGGCAGTGTTAAATAATGTTTAAAATTGTTGTCGGATGACGTCATACTAGTTGTATTCTAACAAAAATAATTAAACCTTCAAAATGGATATTATTTTTTCACTGAGAGAACAATGATATCCGTAAAAAAAACAAACACTTCCAATATGGTGGGACAACCCCACTCAAATACCTCCGCTGGCGTATTGGTCAAAAAGGGCATACAGTTCTGCTGACGCGACCAGATGAACCTGCAGCAATTCGGCGTCTTTTATTCGTACATTAACTAATGACGCACACGCCAACTTTTGTGGTCCCAACTGTACAGGATATTAGCGAACCAAATTTAGTTTTGGCCCGCCAAAATCAAGCCACTGAACCCGTTTGTCTAGGTGACGCTCAACCAGTCATTGAGGGTCAACTGAAAGAGAAGAAGGGACGTTGGCGCCTGTTCCGCAGATGGAGAACCAGATACTTTACGTTGTCCGGTGCCCACTTATCCTGTAAAGGTTCCGTAAGTATTTTCGTTACGTTGAAAACTGCGAAATTATTATTGGGTTGTTTTTAGAGCGGCGGTGAATCAATTGACGTCAACCAAATTCGATCGGTTAAAGTTTCGAGAGGTGCCAGAAATATTCCCAAGGCCTTCGAAATCTTCACCGGGAATCAAACGTTGATTCTTAAGCCGAAAGACGGGAAAAACGCGGAGGAATGGGTGCAATGTTTGAGTATTGTAGTCGCGCATTCGCATGCTAAAGAAATGCCAGGGAAAAGTAATTCGTTACCTGCTCGAGGAATCAGTGCTAGTCGGACTGCCATTTAAGTCAGGCCAGAGTCGTTATTTCATCCATCAAACGTCAAGTAGTCAAAACGAAGATTTAATAACAATGATTGTGTTGACCTTTTTGCATCTTGCAATAATAACGAAGTTCGTCCATTACCATATTTTTACCTAATAGTATCTCGTCATTTGTGTTTATAGTTGGAAATTCTCGCAAGTATAATTGGATTTAGACAACGTTCAGTTGGTTTTGACTTAAGCCACAACGCTTTCATAAAGGTTTCCATTATTGTGGACAATTTAGTTTGCGTACACATTTTTGAAACTCTACTGCCACATTAATTGATGAGCTATGAGACGACGCCATCAGTTAGATAACTGTAATAAGCTACAGTAAGTTTCGGACACTGCAACACTCTCTTGGTTCAAAATACCGTTGTATCTAAACTGTTCTGTACACTATTGCCGGTACTAAATGAACAACTAGTGCCTTGAAAAATCGCTCTTGTACTTGCCTCATCGCTATTTCATCAAAGTACTTTTTATAATTTTCTTCAATCAATTTTGCAATAAAACGAAATTTTTCTGTGATATTGAAATTGTATTAAAAAGGTAGCTGACGTCGTGTATTTGACCGCAATATTTATACATTCCTTGTTCAAATAATGTAATCACAAAACAACGTTCTTTCATAGTATTTATACACATGTTGTATGTCTGTAGCATTAAGGATTACTTAACAACGGTCTTCCCATGTTGTTTTTGTATATTATATACTTTTTTAGGATTTTTTCAATTCATACTTATTAAGCTTTTGTATGTTTTTTTAACTTATTTATGTTATTTGTAGATATTCTAATATTGACGACTGCATATGATATTGTACTTATTACGTGTTTATTCATAATTTATAGCCTTGTTTTTGTATTATTTTGTTTTGTTTTCTCAACAGTACATTTCACTGCTTTTTTGTGCTAAATACATATTTTATTTCATACTGTTACACAATAAAGATTTTTACATGAATGCTTGAAATGTTCTTAGTTTTTTAGTCGGGGTTGGACACAGAAATAAGAAAAGAGAAAGAAAAAGACGTTAAAGAGAAATGTAAAGTTTTCAAGAAAAACGCGACAGCTTCAACGTACAGCCGGGGAATTAAGTAATTCACAGGGGTGTGCCCAAATAATCTACTTTTATCACATCATCAAATATCACGTCGAAAAGGTTGACAATTTGTGATCCCCCTGTGCTTTTCCAATCTTTTTGGCTGTACACTGTAAAGTCACTAGAAAATATAAATCAAAAGTACCAAATAAACTTATAAACAACGAAAGGCGGATAGTAATTCGTAAGAGTGAAATCAAGAACATCAACTCCCAATTTTTATGGGGGGTTGATTGGTGCCTATTTAATAAAAATATTGAAATTTTTTCCCTATGAGTCGCTTAAATGAAAAACTTCATAAAGATTTATTCTTCGTATGGTTTGCTCTAGCTGCCCTTAAACTTTGAATACACATTTTAGATACTCTTTGTATATCTATAGATTTAAATTAATTGAAGTCACTGAAAATTGAAACAAGATAATAATAAAAAACGTGACTAGCTATAAGAGAAGAAAGAAAAAAAGATTAATGAATTACAAAGTTATTTATTTGATATTACTTTTTAAATATATGTTTTATAAATTAAAAACTTATTCTAAAACGGATAAATGCACAAACTTAAGTAGAAACAAATCAAAACTAAGTACATAACTTAATAAATTAAATAAATAAATGCATAACTACAATAATTTTTGCTATTTCATATATTTACGTTCTAGATCTTTTAATATATCCCAAAACACAAGACAGAAGGCGCCATGAGGAGCCAGTCTCATGTAGTTTAACGTAACTCCTTTGTACAGACCTCTTGCACCTTCGGTTTGCCAGATTTTAAAGAAGCAGTCTCCTATGCCTCTATACAAAAGACCTCTACCATTGGCATCAGTACCTTGAACATAAATTTCATTACTTTATTTTGCAAATTAATCTCAGAACATAACGTTTGTATAAAAAAGAATTCCTTACTTAAAAACTATAAGAGGTTGAAAACTATTAGAAGCCGGTTTTGACCAGTAAGGAAGAGGTCTACAAAACCCTGAACTGCTTTCTAGTTCTCTTTAGTTAAAACTAGTTGTAAACGATTTTGTGATTTTGAACTAAGTAATACGACCAACGGGAAGACTAAATTAGTTACCTTGATTGTATAACCTAACGGAGACCAGATCGAACGGGGTCATAGCGAAGGTTTGAAAAATCCCACCAACAATACTGGCGAAGAACGAATTTACAATAGGAGATTGTTCGAAAACTCCTCGAGCTTTCAAGTAGTCTTTACAAAGAGCAAAACTGGTTAGTTGAGCCGAAGAGCCTACAACAGCCCGCAACATAGTTCCAGTACACCCTCTCCAGAGACCCTTAATCTAAAACAGAGAGACAACTTTTGTTTGTATTAACTCCTACAACCCAAAAAAAGAATAGGTAATTTCTTAATTTTACATAATTACCCCTTGTTGGGTGTAGATGGTTCTTAGTGCCTGCAAGGCACCTGAGTGTCCGTGTTGATGTCCAACCGCAATTTTTTCAGCCGCTTGGGCCTGCAGTTGCGTTTTGATCATAAACAACGGACTTCCGAAAAACGCTCCGGCAGCCCCACTGAAGGAACTAGCAACGAAACTTTTATAGAATATAGTCCTGCCCCGGTTATCACAAATATATCCGTTATTGTTCAACCATTGGTAAGAGCCTAATCGTACACTATTGCGTACACTGTGCATGAGCATGGCGGCTCCGAGCCCCTTTTGTAGCCCACCCAAACCCTCGTTTTTCGCCACTACGTAGGCAGCGTGAAAACTGTTTTTGTAATGGACGTCGTGCTGGCCGGCAGCCTTCAACTCGCCCTGGAGTTGCATGCGGGTCTTCAGCACGTCGAAGGGGTTGCTGAAAACGCTGGCGCCCATGGCCGCCAGACCACCGATGACGAAATCCATCTGAGGGTTCTATCTCGGGAAGAGCCACATTGTAATTTGCCTGTAAATTAAAAAAAAAAAATAAGGAGTCGCCTCAATTTCACTTAAAATAAAATCTTTTTTTCAAATCGTTTAGTACTGTAACTAAACTTAAAGAAGTGATAGCGATATCGAGAGTTGGGTACCATGAGCGCCTTGCAAAATGGTGGAGGCGCCGGGCGAATCCTAAAATTCGCAAGCTGTTTAGTTACACCTTTCTTTGTAGAACATAACGCCAGTATCATGTTACGCCACTAAATTTAAGTACCCAAGTGCAAGTTTAAAGCTAAATTTTAGAAAAAGAGTAAATATTACGTCATATGATGAAAATCTCCATCGCTGCAGCGTTGTTTGGAACTATCAAATTAGAAGCAAGTTTTGTTCAAATACCTGTTTATTTTTGGTTCTATTTTTGTATTTAAAGGCACATAGTTCTCCAACTGACGCACGGCATTCAAGCAAACCGGCACCACTCACTCAAATTCGAAGCTAGTTTAAAATAGTACTCAAGTCAACGATAGTACAATTATTGGCGGTAAAGTAGGTTGGATGCTTATGCAACAAGAGTTCGGCTAATCACCGCCACATGCATTGATACGTTTTCCGCTACTATTTTTAAAGTAATTAGTCATTGCTGTGTTAGAATAGTCGAGACAACGGTTATCACTCGAGATATCAATTTGAGATAAGTTATGCACATAACTTAACAGTAGTGGATTGAATAGATAACACTCAAGTACACATTACATGTTAAATGAGTTTAGTTGATTAACAGAAATAAAGAAGTCCAGTCGAATTCAACGTGTTAGGAAAATTTGTTTGCATTCTGCACCAGAAAGACAGTCGATGACTGAGCTGGCAAAAAAGATATTCTATTCAGAATTTATTCTCCCAATTTTTCTCGCTCTGGCAATCATCATTTGCATCATCAAACCTTCAACGCTCCTTTTTAGATGCAGTTGACGAAGTGGAAATGGATTAGTGTAGATACTTACTTGACTTCGGTTATGTTCTTGCTAATTATATATTTAAAATTTTGCTTTTTTGCCTTGTCTCAATAATATTGTAAAATTTGACTGTTGTTTCTTAACACAACATATGTCTCACTGACAACGTCATAGTCAATATTTGAGAAAAATTACTTCAAAGTGATAAAAATAAAAGTAGGACCTGGTACAGTAGTCAGAGAATTCTTAGGGACGACTCTTCAAGCCAAAAGACTTTTCGTGGATGTAGAGATACTTTTACAATTCAGTGGTTAGTAAGGGCTAGAGGCAATAAATCTTGCGGCCCTGACTCAGAGGCTTGAAGGAAATATGGTCAGATGCTAACAAAAATATGTAGGTTAAGTTTTAATTTGGAATGGAAATTGTATTTTCTTTAAGGAAAATAACGTGACTATTATTATCGCAAGTGGCATAGGAATATAATAGAATTAAAATGACACATTGATACCTATAGAGAATAAATAGTAAAACGGCTTGCCATAGCTTAAGGACTGTTGAAATTTAAACCTTTGAATCGAGGTACTTGACAAGGCTCGAAATCAGTAAAATGCTTACAATCCACAGATACACACAAATCGTAGAAAGCTTCAGTTTCCTCAAATTAGATGCCATGAAGTTTGCTCTACTTACCCTTAAAATACATTGGTCACAGATTAGGCCAGTGAATAGACACATGATAACAAAAAAATTTAACATTAATACTAACATTTTTTAAACTTTGCCGTGTAATGTGTAACAAATCGAAACGGAACTATAAAATTTTGCAACTCGATTAACGGTCGGCATTATTGTGAAAATTGGAAAAATTTAAATTAAGCGTTATCCGCGACGAGAAAAAATATAACATTGTTGCAAACTCGATAGAGTTTTCATTACAATATTAAACATACACAGCGAAATTTGCAGAAACTTATGAATTACGCAGAATAATTAATTATCATTAATAACATTTTTTCATCTCATTTTCCAGCAAAAATATTAACATGCTTGCAAAACTACAATCAACTTGCTAAAATCGCCTTACAAGACTCTGTAAATTTGCAACTCTATTCGGTGACGGCATGGTCCATTTTTCATAATTTACAACAAAATTAATAGTTATTTACGTAAAAACGATTCGAAAAAAACGTAACGTGTGTAGATGTCAATTGCAAATTATTGCATTCGTAAATGTTTATTAATGATAATTATTATGCCTAATTTATAAGTTCCTGCAAATTCCGTTGTGCATTTTGAATATTGTAATGAAAACTCTATCAAGTTTGCCACAATGTTATATTTTTTTTTCGTCAAGATATCGCTTAATTTAAATTTTTCCGATTTTCACAATGATGCCGACCGTTAATCGAGTTGCAAAATTTTATAGTTCCGTTTCGATTCGTTACACATTATACGGCAAAGTTTAAAAAATGTTAGAATTAATGTTAAATTTTTTACCTACTCACTGGCGTAGATATGCAGCCTCTCCAATACTTTAAAAGTAGCAGTACTATGTGGCACCCCCTTCTAATCTATTGAAATAAAACAAATAACCATTATGCGTTAATGTTATTATTCACTGATACAAATTAGTAATAATTTTGGACTTTTCTCTATTGACGCAGCAAGTACGTGGTGTAGATTTACAAAACACGTCCAAATACAAATTTATAATTCCTCGCTGCATCATTTGAAAAGTTCTTTATAAAAACTAAAAAATAGTTTCCAAGAAATAAAAATAAATTAAATCAAATTCTAGTCGTGGTCGTGAGTACAGCCATGGTTTCGCCAATTTAAGACTTGATATTCTGTATGTCGTGGTGGAATTTATCGGCGTAAATCCCGTAATTTATCGTATCAATCCACTCCTTATGCCAAGAATTCTCCATTTGATCCTGAATCCTGGTCTTGGTGGCCTTATGAATCTGATCCTCCAGTTCCAAATATTTCACCTTACTGACGCAAGTTTCCAAAAAATACGAAAATATCCCAAAATTGAAGTGAGGTAATTCCAGTTTCCCAACCAATTGTGACGTTTGACTCAACCATTTCATTGCAGGTATATTCCACCAATCCCAAGTCACATTCTGAACGTTCCGCGAAGTTTCCGCATCACTTCCGTTGGTCTTGTCGCAAAACGGTTTGAGTAAACCTTCAATGGACGCGAGGAATATTCCCGTTTTCAGAACGTCAACGGCTTTAACTTCGATTTTCGAAGGGTAATCAGTCTCTAATTCGGCGATATTAAAAGGTATTTCGGTTTCTACTGCATTTAAAGACCCGTGGATTATTGAAAGCGTATTGTTGGATTGATTGTCGATCTTTTTCGGTTGGATACAAGTGCCGGGGATGTGGCTAGTAATGTAGATTGAACCGGCTATGGTCAAGAGCGCGGCGGTGTACGAAACCGCCAAAACCACGAAAACCGCCGAAAAACACATTACAAGGTTGTTCATTTCGAAAAGGGAGAGCAAGTTGTAGAGCTCGGTGTAGGTGAAGGAGCCCCGCGACACGCCCTGCTTTCTAGCCAATGTAGTTTCTATTTCCGTCAATTTCTTCCAAAAAGTCAGTTCATTCACGTAGACCTCCCAATCCTGCGGACAACACAATAACGGTCAGTTAATACAAAAAAATGTCCCAGAAGTGTTTTAAGGACTAACAGATCAATTTCAACTCGAGTTGCGCCGAGAGTAAAATCTCGGTGTAAAATTTAAGCTACTCCGATCAGTTGCGCCGGCTTTGCTCCGTTCCTTTACTCTTAATTTTAACTTCTTATTTCACTGAGCCGCCCGATTTACATCGAATTAAGTCAAAGAGTATCAATGCCGACGCTTGACGTTTTTGTCAAATGTCAAATTCGTTTCAATTTCGTAAATAACGGCGCTAAAGTTAATCCGTGGCAACTTGCATTTTGGAGTTGAAATTGAGCTCAACCGATTTGCGCCGCTCCGCCCACTATACCAGGCGTAAATCGAGTTGAAATTGGTTCAGTACTTATACATATTTATTTAAAAATAAACTTGTGGATGTAAGACAAAAGTTTTTCCACATCTGTATATAGAGAATAGTTTTCCGAGTCTAGCTAAATAGTTAATAAGGATTTCCAACATTTTGTAACAAAAAATATTGTAATATATACACCTCTTTATGAAGTACTCATGCAAGAAGCAGTTTTTTTCTAGGCTCAATAACTATATAGGGTCCCAGAACTAGCGCCCCAGAGAAAACAAGAGAAATCTCCAAAAAGGACAAACAAATAATCCCAAGAAAAAATTTTCTAACTTAAATCGTTATTCAAAAAAATAACATCTTATTTCAACCAAAATGCTCTGATTGGTCGAATTAAGATGTTATTTTTTTGAATAACGATTCAAGTTAGAAATTATTTTCTTGGGATTATTTGTTTGTCCTTTTTGGAGATTTCTCCTGTTTTCTCTGAGGCGCGAGTTCTGGGACACCCTGTATGTAATATAAAATCTATAATTAATAAAAATCCTCATTTAATCTGGTAAAAAGTTAAAAAGTTTCAAGACCTGAGACATTAGTAGGAGACACTTACAATAGCACTTAAGAAGCCGCGTTCCAACTGAACCATCTGCTTGGGGGAAATTCCGGCTGAGGCGGCCCATTCGTCCATAAAAACCTCGTCGCTCTCCCCATCGTCATACAAAAATTTGCATGAAACCATCTGAAGAAATGGGTTTAAGTTGAAGTTTTAAAAACAGAACCAAACTCACCAAAGACACTAGAAACAAGTCGGAAGGCGCGGTTTTTTGTAAATATTCAGGATTCAGTTTTTTGAGCCGTTCCAAGTAAAGAACAGCAAGTACCAAAGAACAAGGAGACACGCAGGCGTTCCTCGAAATCTCCGCAGCGTTGTCGGGGTGCAACCGGTTCAAAGACCGTCCTTGTTGGCTCTCAGAGAACAATTCGGCGGCCCATTCTGCGTAAAAACTTATATTAACGAAATAAAGCGTAAAAAATGCAACAGTCACCTGTTACTGGAAGACTCAACCGGTCGGTTTTCGGCAATTTTCCGTAGTAAAGAGTTTTCGTGATTCTTGAAAGGTACTTTTGATGGTCCCCTATCGTCTGAAATTGGGGAAATGGGGAAGATTTTAGCAAATATTGCAAAATTGAGAGCAATCATTTCTTTGTTAATGACGTACCTTGAATGTTTTGTCCCGCGGTTTCCTCGATATTTTCGACATCTTCTCCAAGCTGTTATCGAGGGTTTTTCTATAACTTCAGATTTTACACAATTTTTAACAAAATCCGGGAAAATCACAAACTTGGGGTGACCTCATGTCAAATGACGTTTTTGCTTTGATTAGTACAAACGAATCACGTGGGGCACCGCTGTCAAATTTGACAGAACAACGCACCAACCACAGAGTGGTCTATAGCACAACACACGGGTAAATTTTTGTCACGCTCTAATACGCATAAAAGCTGAGATAGCTAAAGTCGCGTGAATTGTGTCGGGCGCATTAATGACCAGTGGCGTACCATGGAATTAATGCAACGAGGGCATAGTTTGATGGATGTTTTTTAAAGTACAATTAGATAATTATAGGAATTTGACACGCAAAATGATAAACTAACAGTTCAACTTACCAACGAAACCAAGCGGGACGACTGTCACTTACTTTCAACTTACGGCAGTGACGCCCATGGTGTCGTCCGTCGACGTCACTTACTTATCAAACTCTACTAATGAATTTCGTAACATTACGACCAATTTTAAAGTCAATTTTCACAATTTATAGCGAACATAAAGAACTAATCTTTCCATTTACGTAAATTCCTGAATTTCGGTCCTTTATTCCCGTCGACATTTTCGCGACTGTTAATACACGCAATCTGATAGATGTCAACAACAACATATCGCGATCTTCTTCTACATTGCGCAATTCTTATCTCCCATCTCGATCTCACTCGACGAAAGTCCTGTTAAAAGTTAAGATATGATTACAGATCGGGAAGGTTATTGTTATTGTACGTTCTTTTAATGTTTACTAATGTATCGTGCGAACTCGTCGACAATTTGCCCGGAATTTGAGGTCGTAATTCATTGTACAATCAACAAAACACGTTTACTACCATGAACGATGTTACAGTTTTGGAAAAAATCAGGTGAGATTCGAGCCAAGTTTGTAGGTTATTTTCGTTGAGGGTTTTCTGGATTTTAGGCCACAACGACCGGAACGGCTATCGAGCGAGTCAAGGGAGTGAGAAGACTGGCAGTGGTTCAAATTCAAGCAGTTTTGATGAGCCCAAATCGAGTCCCTTGGTGTCCTTTGATGATGAAGGGCTGTTCGATATCGGTAAGTATTTTGCGATATTCGCAATGACAACTGCACGTAATTACGTTTCGTTACTCATTTTACAACAAGAACGCGGAATTTTCACAGGAAAATTGGAATTTTCAAGAAAAAGCAGGAAAGAATTGAGCTGGACAAGTCATGCACTACATATATCCTTTTTCTAAATTATACTGTAATGCCACAAAATGGTAATACTATCCGGTTTCTAAGTCTCAGAAGCAAGTAAGCAGAACCTCGTGGCGTGACTGGCGTGGGCGGGAGTAATTTATCAGTAAACCAGTAGAATTTGCGATTTTTGCTGGTTTCATAGTTATATTTAATATTTTACTTTTTTCAGTGTGTTGACTTCATAATTGTAGTGATTACGTTTGTTATTTGGCTATTTTTAATTACAAATTGAATACAAGCGCCTGCAGCTAATTTGAGAAGTGGATTGGGTAGCGTTAATGACATCCTGTTTTAAATTGTGAACTAATTGGACCTATAAATTATTCAAAGTGTTAGTTTCATTGCATAACTTGGCTTTGTTTAACTAAAATCCAATGGCGATTGAAGCAAATCCAAATATTTGCAGCATTTTTCTCAATTCTATAAGTAGGCTATATTTTGCAGGTATTCCGCAGTGAATAACTGCAAACAAAATTTTATAAAACTATTTCAGGCGTGAATTTTTATCCATTATTATAGCCGCAATTTTACGAAGCAGATTAGTAAAAGATAAAGTTTTGTATGCACCACGGGCATTACTTGATGTTTATACCCCTCGGGCGACTTTAAACTTTATTAAACCTGTCGCCCTCGGAGGGCATAAACATCTACATAATGCCCTTGGTATGTACATAAATAACTATTATGACCAAGTCATTAGTGTCTCCACTTTTATGTAGTAGAATGCACGCTATTTAAAGTGACTTCTCAAGCATTAACGAGTTTCACATTTTACGAGCGAGTCTTCCTACAACATCTTACAACTGACACCCCTTAAAGCACATATCTGCCACTCCTCTCGAAACTATCTATAAAATTTAGTGCTTGAATATTTTCGTTATCAGAATTTGCCATAATGAACTCCTTATCGCAAAACCCGTTCCTAGCAGTGCCCTCCCATGATCGTTGCTCTCTTTCTTATCCAGCCTTTCCGAACTGGAACCAGTAAGGTTTTTTGTTCAAACCGCTGGTGGAACTCATCAAAAGAAATTTTTTTTGACTAGGTAACGTTGTGGTAACGTTGCTTCCAGTGGCGTGTAAGAAAATTGTGTAAGATTTTAAAATAATTTTAACACAAAAACTAAAATGTGCTTAAAAAAAATTATTAAGAGAAGTTTTTTGTCTTGAAGAGTTCTATTACCAGTTAAAATTAATGTACTTATTTCGGTTACACCCTGTATAATGGCCTGGCTTGTTTGAAGTTTTGTACGTAAAACGCGACTCAGACATGGAAATCGTCGTTTCCATTTGCCAAAGGTTCTTTCAACAACATTTCTTGTTGTTTTTTGGGCAAAATTTCGAGGCTTGGATCAGCCATAAGGCGGATAAGGCAGAATTAAGTCAACTGTCAACTGAACTTAGAGCTGAGATCAGTTCAAGATCGGTTGCCGTGCTGAAGGAAGGTTTATAAAACGTAGATTCGCTCTAAGGCCGCCTTTCGAGGTTCGTTCTCTGGCACTCGCTTGCACAGAAATCTATGACAAGCATTTCAACTTGCATAAATGTAGGGACATGGCTTCTCTATTCTCGACTTCATGTAAGCCTATGCCTGTCCCCCTTCGGGGACGACAATGAGAAAACTAAAAATATTAAGCAAATTAAAGATTATTTTTCTGGAGTAAAAATATTGTTATTTTTGATCTCTAGATGTATGCAAATAACTAAAAGAAACTTAAATATTTTTTCCCATTTTTTTTTTGTTTCATATTTTTGTTAATATTTGCCAATGTTGTTATTGATGACGTATCTGTCCTATATATCCAAGACTCACATAATAATATATACACTGCTCAAAAGAATTAGGGGAACACTTCTTGTTGATCTCATAAATTTTAAAATGGAAGCGCCATTAAAGTAAACTTGCGAAATTCTGTAAGATACGCATTTCTTCATGAGAAAGTGGCTTCAGCAACATTCAACAAATCTGTTACTCTAAAGACTTAAATTAAAAACGGAAAAAGCAACAAAAATTAAAATGAATCTGCTAAGATTTCACACATAAAACAATGCTCCATTAGCTCTCATTTTAAAATCAATAACATGTGTGTCGTCCACCAGCAACAATAATCGCCTGGCATCTACGAGACATACCCCTGATTATTCTTTTTAAATCTTCTTGAGGAATTTTCTCCCATTCTTTGATTGTTGCTTCTTTTAGCTGCTGAAGAGTTGGAGGTGCATTGAGACGCCTGCAAATGGTTTTTTCTAGCTTATTCCATACTGACTCTATTAGCTTTAGGTCAGGATTTATTGATGGTCATGCCATGGTTTTAATATGCAGGTCTTACCATAATAATGCGTGCAGTATAAAGTCTCGCATTATCCTGCATTAAAATGAAATTTGGGACCAAACCATATGCAGCAAGCACAACATGATCTCCTAGCACTATATCGATGCAATTCTGAGCATTTAGATTTCCGCGGATTACCACAAGATCAGCTCTTCCGTTAAGACTGATTCCCCTTCAAACCATAACAGAACCTACTCCAAATTTTTGAACTTTGCATATCGCAGACTGGGAATAGAGTTTACCTGGACGTCTGTACTCACGTACTCAATCTTCACAACGTGTGAGACGGAACCTTGACTCATCAGTAAAGAGTATAGGTCTGCGATGTCAAAGTTGAAAATTAACGTGTTCACGGACAAAATTTAAACGGTATCTTTTGTGCCGCCGGGTCAAGATTGCTTTTTGCACGGGTCTTCTGGACCTGACGTCCAGAAGACTGGCTTCTCTAAATCGGTTTCTTATGGTTTGACCTGAAACTTCCAGTCCGTGAGTCATCCTGAGTGAATTTTTGTTATCTTTTGCTGTTGAGATGCGATTACGCATGGAAGAAAGGACTAAAAATCGGTCTTGATTTAAAGAATTTTTTTCTCATACAACCTTGTCCGTGGCGTTTTTAATAAAGACCAGATGCTCTATAGCAATTCCACAAACGCTGGATGATGGATAGGCTCTCCCCAACATCTTCTGCAACTTGCCGAATCGAAGTCCCATTTTCACGTAGAGCAACAGCACATGCAACTTCTACCTCACTGAGATACCTCATTTTGATTCTGATAACTGGTTAAATGACATTTAGTGTTAGTTTTCACTAAGACAATGGACAATTGTTAATTTAATCAATAAAAAGTTGCATCACATTTACTTTGATTTTTGTAGTTTTTTTCATTTTTTGTTCAAGTCTTTAAAATAAAGAATTGGTTGAAGGTTACTGAAGTCACTTTCTCACGAAAAGATATGTATCTTTCAGAATTTCGAAACTCCATCTTAATGACGCTACTATTTTAAAAGTAATGCCGTCAACAAAAAGTGTTCCCCTAATTCTTTTGAGCAGTGTATTAAATGGATTCTCTCTTTGGTTACTATGCTCCGCTGCGATGAGAGTGCTCCACATGTGTAAAGCGGATTCCGATACAATTACGTTTTGTTAACAACTCGAACACAATCACAAGAATCTCGATATTAATCCGAGCAACCACCCCCACACTTCTCTGTCTGATCACAACTGCTAGCGTGGCGTCGGCTGGATGGCGTCTTGAGATTTTTAAGTGGCGTCATCATACGATTTCATTTAGGACTACGGCGCACCCAGGCCACCTACGTCACAAATCTTCCACTCGAGAAATTAAAAAATATAATTCTGGGCGCAATATTAACTCTAGAAAAAAATAAAAAATAGGGCTCTAATGATATTGCCTACATTTTCTAAATATTATATTTCCCAAACATGAGGTAAGTATTCCATTCTAGCAATAGAAGCGGAATTGTCAAAAATATCGATCTTAAAACAGTTTTTGATATGTTTAAAAACCTGAAACCAAAAATTATACATCGTTGTTTTTAGTTTCTGTTTCTTTTCTATTGCATTTGTCAACCAAATTACAACAGTATTCTTCTTTTAAATACAGCGTCCTTAAAAATGCTGCCCCCTTCGCTCTTCAAACTACGCTATAACGGCGAAATGCGTGCGCAACCACAATGAAAAGTGTATATTTGCTTGCATAATGCACACTGTTCGGAAACATTAAATTCCAAAAATTTGAAAACTATAATTTTCTTATGTCAAACTAATCAACTGACACAAAACTACATGAAATATCGAAAATAATTTTTTATTTAGTTTTTGTGTAAAGAAACTTTTAAAAATGACACTCTCAAACGCCTGGAGAGCTGAAATCCGTTCTACTTTGCGGGATGGCTCTTACTGATAAGTTGAATAAGAACGTTCTTCCTGGAAAGTTCGATCCTGCTTTGCTGGCCATTGGAATAGGTAAATCCATATCACAAACCCATATGAAAAGACGTGGTCTAATAAGTAAACCATGGCAAGTATGTCAGATGTTATGGTTATATTGAAATTAGCCCTAGCAAGGGTGAATTTTTTATAGTCTCTTCTACTCAAAGGAGTGAGATCCCTGTGCTTGACATTCTTATTTTGGACACCCTGTAGATAAGGATCTACCTATAATGATAAGTGAAAAATGTAAATAAACCAGAAACGACTAGAAATTCTCAAAATTCCGGACTAATCGACTACGACCTTCCCCATTTGGCCATGAGGTTATACACTTTGTGTCGCTTGTTGATAATTGCAATTAGACCTTTTAGTTACGGAACAAAGATTTCTCATATTTTATAAAAATTGTATTTTTCGCAGGTGAGTTTGAAACGATCAAAGAACACTCAAGACTGTCGAAGACTCTCCAAGAGGTCCTCTTGGACAAGGCGGCTTTGGGTTACTTCGTTCAATACATGGAATCAAGAAACGCCTCCCCTTACATACACTGCTGGCTGGACATCGAGTCGTTCAAATCCGACATTCTGCAATGCCGAGACATCGCCCCCACAAAGTCCCCCAGTAATTTTTCCCCCGTGCCAAACTTCAAAGGGGACCATGACAGTTTGAGCGTCAGCACCGACTGCGATTCATACACGGCAGACACTAGTAGTCTCTGTGACTATTCGACAGCGACAATATCCGATAGCAGAGTTACCCCAGATACAAACGGGTTTTGTGATAGAGAAACAAGTGATACTAGTCCTAAGTTGAGGAGTCTAACAGAAGAATCATCTTCAGATGACAAAAAAATCGGACAGTTAGTCGTCGATAATGCCCTAATGATATTCAAAAAATACGTAGCGCAAGAAGCGACCTCCAACATCAGATGTTTGGAAACGACCAGAAACGACGTCATCGTCAACGTTTGCGATACCGATAAAATTTTGACCGGCAACTGTTTCGATGCCGTGCAGAAATTCGTTTTTGACGTGATGGAAAAGGAGTACTTCGAAGCGTTCTTAGGTAGCGACTACTATTGCAAGCACCAAATCGACGTTTTGACGAGCGGCAACGTGGCTTTAGAGGACATTTTGTATAACGAAACCGCCCTTTTTTACTTCATGGAGTTTTTAGAGCAGGAAAACAGTCGAAGTCTGCTCGAGTTCTGGATAGCCGCAACGAATTTGCAACAACAGTTGCAGAACCAAAAGGAGTTTTTAGACCCGATCGAAGCTCAAAACGACGCCGTAGTTTTGTACGATAAATACTTTTCTTTGCAAGCTCACTGTCCGTTAGGTTTCGGCGACAAAGTCAGGTTCGCAGTTGAACAAAGTATATGCGGAGAAAACGGTTTGGTTCTCGACTGTTTTCATTTACCCCTGAAGATCGTCGAGCAAATCCTCGAAAGGAACTACCTAAAACTATTTCTAACCTCCCAACTGTTTTACAAGTACCTATCTGAATTGATCAATACAGTCCAATCAAACGGTTACGCCATGAGCATCGAAAACAAAAAGTCGCCTTCAGATTGCAGCAGCAAGAGGAGTTTTAGTACAAACAGCACGTTTTTGGCGCTGAAAGTCACACATGGTAGTTTGAAAAAGAGCAGAGATAAATGCGCTAATATGAGTATCGATACTCGACAGTTGTGCGATCCGGATTCCTTGTGGAAGCGGAAACGTAATCACGTTCTTTCTTGTGGTAGAGTAACGTCTCTAGGGAAGTTCGAGACTGATTTGGAGCCTGAACCCGATAGAAAGGAGTTCAAGTTGAAGGACGTAGTCAAGAAATTCGTTAATCTAGAAGAGGATAAGAAACAAGAGGAAATGGCGTGGCAAGTGGCCGAAATGATCGTTAAAGATATCACTAGTGTTACGTTGAACCAGTCAAATCAGTCTTGATTTAGTCGATTGCAGTATTTTTGGCTCAAAGTAGTTGTTAGAACTTTGTACAATAGTGTGATAGTTATTTGTTGTGTAATTTAGACTTAACGGTCGTCGATTTTTCTTTATTTGAAATCTTTCTACTTAATGAGGCAATTTTGGACTTTATTAAGTATTGTCAGTGATAACAAAAAATACAGTAAACGTGTTGTGTAATGATGCGGTTTTAGTCCATGTCATAGTGTGCTCTCTGTACATAATTCTCTCAATTTGACGCCCAACAAAAACGTTATTTCTTCCTATTTTTCATATTTGTGTTTTAACTTGTCAACAATTCATTGTATACTTTAGATATTATGATTTCTTTTTAACAGATTTATATTATTATTCTATTAATAGAAACTGAAGAATATATATTTATATAATTCGAGTTTTTTCTTTTTAAGGTACCACTTTTAAAAATAAAAAAATAGACCTGATAAAATTGTTTACAGCCATATCAAGCCATAAAATTAGTCTTTCTCATCCTCTTCTTGATATTTCTGAACAATTCTCAAAATCTCCATTTTCGCCTTCCTCACTAAACTCGTCCGTTTTATTAGTCTTAATTCCGAAGCTACTGTAGCCCCAAAATTTTCAAGATCCTTAGTCAATAAGTCCGGATCACTTTGTTGATCTTGCACAATCACTAACTTATTTAAATTGTCAAAATCGTTACTTGGTGCCATCGTCAGTACCTGATCCGAGTCGTTGAGCGGCTCACTCTTTATTATGTTCACTAGATTTAATTGCGGAACACCTGCACTTTCAATATTTAAAGGGTCTTCACTTGCAACACTCAAAGGAGGAATGTTGAGAAGCTGGAGAGGATCTTCCTCCTCAGATCTGGGTGGTACATATGAAGGATCCACCACTTTGGAATCTTCGATTTCGATGTATTCACTCTTCACCTCTGGTACCACCTGTAAAGAACAAATTATTTTACCACGTTATGTATTACATAGCAAGTATGAAGCGTTGACATTTTCGCAACAAATTGAATGATAATAGGACTTATATAATTATTATATTGTTCACTTTCATTTAGTGCATTGGATTTGCGTCATTAAAGTTCTCTTATTTCACATCGTTCGATATTTAATTGGGAAAGGAAACAGGAAAAATGTTAAATTCAAGTTAAACTTCTGTCATTGGTTGCAATTTAGAAACTTCCTTTATGGTTTTTCTATACAGGGTGGGCCAAAACTCAACGTCAACCCGTGGAGGGCTGATAGACCAGCTCATTACTGACTAGAATATCATAATATGACCTTTGTAAAAAATGGTAAAGAGTTATTAGTTTTCGGGATATTGAAACTTTTATGAATTTTGTGAAAATCGACACCTCAGATCAGTTTTTAGAGTGCCACAACAAATTTCCATATTACAATATGTATTCTAAATGTTGTTACGTAACCTTGAATAGCTGTTATTGATCAAAAGGCAAAGAAGCATTACTAGAGCCAGACCTTTGGGAAAGAAAAATACATTTTTGACTGATACATTATTTTTTTTTATGACCCTACTTTGACTCTTCATACTTTTGAAAAAAATACCACGCTAACCTGACAAGTTATTCTAAAAGATGGCTCATTAAGTGTAGTTTTTAAAATGGTGTAACAATTTCTATGTTTTACATTAGAAAAAAAAGATATTTAAATTAAATTGCACAAATTTACTACGCTGGTGTGGTCTGATTTTTACTTGAGTAGCGACAGTTTTATAAATTTCGTTTGAAGCTTGATCTTCTTGTTCTACAGTTGATGCAAATGCATGACTTACACTGCTAGTAGACTGTACATCTGAACTAGTTTGTTTAACTTCATCATTTTCTGGAATAATCTTCTGAGCTTCCTGAACTAGTTCTTTTCGAAGTCGTTTTGCGATAAAAGGTCGAATAACCGTAGTTGCAGCACGTTTTCTATCTTCCTGACAGTCAAAAATATGAGGAACCACGTGGGTTTTCATAATTATCATACCGCCCATTAACTTAAATTTTAAGTAGTTTTCCATATCGGCCTCCAACTGTAAATTGTCATAGTCAGTATAAAATATCAACCAAAGTATTAAACAAAATTCTTACGTTAAAATGATCCTCGCAACAGAAGAAAATGGATTTGCTCGTTGGTAAATCACGTCTAACAGCTTTGAACCATTGTTTTCGCCGTGGATCACTTCTGGGCACTGTCACAAATATTTTATTGGGTGCAGAAACAGTTGTGTTACTGCACCTTGGTACAAAACACCATTTATAACCAGTTTTTTTCTCCATAACCAACGTTTAAACCGCGCTAGACTTCGAACACGTGCATCAATAAATGCAACCAAGCGTAACTAACGAACAAGTGACGTCAGCGCGCCTCGTTGCTAACCACGAAAAAGTCCCAGTAAATTTGTTTCGTAACTGACAAGACAACTTACTTCTTGTAGACCGGATGTAAACGGCATGGGAAATTTTCCTCCACATTTCTTGCGGTTTCGCTGATCGTTTAAACGAGTACGAACACGAAAAATTGAAGGCACAGCATCCTTTTTGAGTGACCGCCTGTTTAAAGATGACTCCAAATATGCCGAGTCGGTAAAATGTTTGCTGCATATTACCGTATACCGCTTTGGTTTGAAATCATTTACGCCCACTGCATCTAACCACAATTTCAATAAACCGGAATTTTTTAATGGAAATCGATGATACCGAATATCACTATGCGGTGTCCACTCATTGGAACAACCATGGACACAACAAGATTTTACCATTTTAGTAACTGTAACACGAACCAAAAATAAAATAATTCCCACTGACACTTTACACGAACAGGGCGTGGAATGGGTTAAAAAAAGACGGAACGCCACGTAACAGAATCCTATTCCGTCTGACACTGCAAACCGATCTTGCAAGGACAGCTAAATCGTGGGTTGGTGGCTCTGTCGGTTTCATTATGTTCTTGCAGTTGCAACCGTGGTGGGAGTTTGAATCAATGAGTTGACAACGCACCCGCGCAACTTGCGGTTATCTCACAACCTCTTTCGTAATGCGACCCATCTTTTCATTACTTCGACAAACACATTTCTGAATAGTTTCGCAATTGAAATAATTATTTTACTTACTGGGTCTATCTAAATTTTCAGCGATGGCTTTCCACGCGTTAAATTTGACGCTATTGTCTTTGGACAATTTATGTTTTTGTTGTAGAGCACATCATACACTTGTACCAATTCAATTAATTTAGCGTCACTCATTGCACCGTTACACAGAATAGAATAAGAACAAGAAAAACAAACTAAAGCACAATCGAAATTTAAAAAAAGCGAAAATAAACCAGAGACCAAACTCGTTCAACAAAAGACTTGGGGATGGTGCACTGGGGTACTTTCCAGTTTCACAAAATGATAAACATCTGTTTTCTTCGAAATTTATTGCGGGGTGGTAATTTTATATTACAGGGTAAGCGTTGGGAGTGAAAGTTTGTACAATAACTTCCATTAAAAACTTTTTTCATAAAGTGTATAGTTTAGCAGAAAATGCCCTTTTCCTCTCAAAATGAACATCCGGTATATTTCGTGGAGGTAGAAGGTAGGTACAAATATTCCATGAAATATAACGAAATAAAACTTAAAAAGAAAATTAAACAGACTGTATTTTTTTGATTCGAAATTATTTATGATCGTGACTATAAAAACGTTAGGTATACACTTACTTTGTTTCTATCCCATCGTGATGCTAAATTTAGAAGATTGCCTTTGCGTTTCTTCCGATTGCTCAATGTTCGTTTGCCAGGATAATTTTTTCCCATTGCAAGAAATGTAGCAATACTCTCCGACAAGAACACAATCACCAGTAAAAGTTACAAATTTTTTTTCTAGCAAAAACTTTGAAAAATTTTAGTGTGGTTGTTTGCAACAGTGTCTTGTAGAGACGACGGACTGACCATCAACTGAGAAAAAGGTGAAACGGACGAGTCTTAAATAAGCCGACCAAGTTCATGGTATCTGCAATAAAGTACTTAGAGAACCCCCACCGACAGCGTCCCTTTCTATGGGGTTGTAAATCATCACTCAGCTGGCTCGGCCTCGCTGATTTTCGACAAAAATGTATTTTTATGATTATTCAGTAATTTACAATCTCTAAATTACAAGTCTTTGACCATTAATTCAGTGCTGGCGATCTTAAACTTTTGTCTCAAGCACATTTTAAATTGGTTAATTTGTTGAAGAGCTACAGCCGAAAGAGTATATTTTATAGAAATCGTCCGTGCCCGACTTCAAACTAAAATCATTTAAGGCCAAATCAATCAGCTAAGCAATATTTTGATAGAGACAAATTGTAGAAAATACTATAAGGAATGATTGTTCCAAATTTGATTCAATTGCTACTTATAATAATTAAAATAGAGCTCGTTTGCTTTACATTGATATTCTATAAGAGCGTTGAGTAACGACTCGCCTTAAATGAGTACGAACATGAAAAATTGAAGGCACAGCGTCTTTTTTTTACTACCGTTCAACCAGTAACATGAACAGAACACACAAACATTCGCACCATTCCATTCACTACCAAAGTTAGAGAGTGGAGAAGGGAAACGGAAACATCAAAATTTGGCGCCAATCGCCAATGCAGTCCGGCCAATTATCATTATATCTACTATAATATAGGGGGCATCGTAGTATCTACTCTTTTCCATTCCATATGCCATGCGACATCGCTCTCAATGTCTCATTTTTTTTTTAAATGACACCGTTCTGCAATTTAAGAAGTGTAGCTTTGGTGTTGTAGTGTCTACCCTTATTTACGTATTTAAACTTGGCGCCACGCTTACAGCGCCACCAGCTTTTTGTTAACCTGTAAATGTAACTACTAGCAGTCAGCTCTTTTTCTAGCTGACTGCCGTCCTATCAACACGTATATTTTATAACTCCTTTTTATGTAAGTACAGTTTGTTCATTCCATTTTTCCCTCTGTGTTTTCTTTGCGTTACGTTCCCTTCATTTGCGAACATCAAACATCACAGGTGTAAGTCTACATTCACTGAACCACACCACCTTGAGAATACCTCGGATCACCTTCATTCTCTGCAAGCGATAGAGACAGCCGATAATACGGTTGTTGCAGCTCGTACATTCTGACAGTTTTATGCGATCGTAGAGTTTTTAGAAAAATGCTACTATAATACTAGCAGTGTCACTATCAAAACGTGAACAAGGCGGAACCTTAATTTGTTTCAGAAGGAGTAGAAATACGTGTTGATGTCGCCGTATCTTTCCTTTTCTGTTGGAAGTGATCCCTGAGTTTGTTTGCTTTGATAACTGATTTGGGATTGGCAAGCTATATCTTTCATAATCGTTGGGGTAATAATTGTTACCTGTGAAGCAGTATTTTCATCTTCAGGCGGTTTTGAGCGACAATACGATGCTGACGCTTTCGGTTCTTTCGGCATAAATGTTGTTGATGATTCAAGCAAATTCGAAATTTTCCGCTTTTGAGCTCGTCTTTCGCCGACTAAACAAAGTTTTTCCACGGAAAGCTTTTTATCTGACTGGCATGCAAATATATGAGGAACAACTCCACTTTTCAACCTCACAACACTTTTATTCATCATTGAATATTCAAAATAATTCTCCATATCTTCTTTGAGCTGAATATGTTAAGAAAAAGTTAAGACATTGAGATATAGAATAAATGTCTATAAACTTACATTAAAATGATCTTCACAACAATAAATGTGGCTTTTCGAGGAAACCTCTGTCAAATTTCTGCGTGCAGCAGCAAACCAATTTTTTCTTCTCTTTTCGTCCATCGGCACAGAAATAAATATTTTATTTGGAGTCTTTACCATTGTATTTGTGCATTCTGGCACAAAACACCACTTTCTCTGACGCATTATAAATTTACATTGACCTCAACCCTTCTTCAACCACCCTCTACACGAGGGTGTAGGCAACGTCAGGCGAGCGCGGGCAATCTGAGAGGAGAGGAGGAGAGCCGGTCAGCTGCGTGCATTGTGACGTTACATACGCTAGCGAGTTGAGAATGGTTCAAACGTTTTCCAGAGAAATAAATTAAATGATCAGTATTTAAATTTTATGGACAGTACGTTTTGCAGTATTGTATTTCAAACGGTCAGTATTATAAAATATGGTAAGTAAAAATAATGAATAGTAATATAGTAGTATATAGTAGTATAGTAATAATAAACGGCCGGTAAAAATAATAAGCAGTGAGTAAAATTTTTTTTTAAGACGGTTCTTGATAGTTTTTGTTGTTGTTGTTTTATAAAATTAGTAAGGTATTCATTTCATAATTAAATTGTTGCAATTGTCTTTTGTTTCCATGGCATTCTTGATGGAATTTCTGGATTTTAATTTTTATTTTGATAGGGGATGAAGTTAGGTATAGCAAATGCTTAAGTAACTCATCCCAAAATACAATTTTCTATCGAATGGTGCAAAAAAAATCAGTAGGTGCTATTTGAAAAAAATGACTTCTTGATCATTTTTGGTTGCGATATTTGAAAATTGCTTGCGCCCATATGGTACAAAATGGAACCACCATTAAGATATCTGAAGTTAGTCTGGACTTCGAACTAAGTACTTTATAAATTGACTTTCATAAATTCTAAATCGTCTGCCAGATACGAATTTCTTCGTAAGCTACCACATCGACCATTTTTTTCAGATAAATTAACATAATGTCAAAAATTGTCAGATAAGTTCACATAACAAGTGTTATGAAAACTCAAAGTTGGAAGACCAATTGAACCATGTAGAAAAAAATGGTACGTTTCTATTTAAAATAAGAAAGTTGATACCGACTTTTGGCACATCCTGTATATAGCTAGAGAGCTCAAAATATTTTAGATAGAATCCTTGAGTATTTAAGGATTAACTCCTTGAATACTCAAGGATTAAGACTTAAGAGTCCAGATGACCTATGCACACATTTGCAAATCAAAGGAGTTAATCATTGAGTATTCAAGAATTAACTCCTTGAATACTCAAGGATTAACTCCTTTGATTCTCAAATGTGTGTATAGATCATCTGGACTCTTAAGGCTGAGAGTACGCTTTTGGCCGGTATAGGGCAACGCAATGCTAAACGGTTTCCAACATTTTTTGCACAATTATGTATTTGAAGCGGAGGTCGATAGCTTAGTGTATTTGTCTCATCGAGTTTAATAGCGTGATATATCTGAATTTTCTTACAACTGTTAATATTTTTAATTAGAGCCAAAAAAGACCGAAATACGAAATTCGGATTTCAGCTCTATTTTCACAAAAAAAAAAGAAACAAATTACAGTATTTTATTAAGTTTATCGAGGAGATGGGCCGTCAGTATCTGGATTTTCTTCAACATCATTTCTTTGTTTGTTATAAATAATTAACTATTTTAAAGTTAGGCAACCAAAGAGGCACCTAATTCACAAAACTCAGCTGATGTTCCATGATTTATGATGGGGTAACAAAGGGTCTCGAGTGACCCCATCAACATTGTCATTGTCAAAATTATACAAACCTAAATTATTGTTAATAAATAGAGTAGATTACACACCTAGGTGGAAAATGTTTCCTTTCTGTCGAGAGCTAAGATAGCTTACCGGAGCCCGTAGGGCCGAAGTGAGCTAATGCTCGAGACAGAAAGAAATTTCCACCGAGGTTTGTATACTGTTTTATTCGCAATCTTTCATTTTTCAAGGTTAAAAATGGAATAAAAAAAATGGAAAAAAGTGCGAATAAAATTATTTATCAACCGGACTTTACGTTATATCAGGGGATTTTTTATTGAAAAAAAAAATCCAGAGGGTTCACACTCAATGTCCAAAAAAGAAAAAAAAATCCACAAATAGAAGGAGAGTTCACACGCTAATAAAAAATCGTCAAACAGACTTTACGTTTGGATCGCAGGTTTTTTAAAAAAACAAAAACAAACAATAAAACCACAGAGGGTTCACACTCAATGTCCAAAAAAGAAATTTCGTAACAGACTAAACAGGATCTCACCCTTGAGCTTCGGACTATTTCATCTTTCTGCTCGATCACCAATTTCAATAAATAATTTTCCGCCTTCACCATGGCCACAGATGCTGACAACGTTAGCGGTTCTACTAATCTTGATCTTAATGGTACGGGATCACAATCAGCAATGAATTCAGCTCCAGACGTGCTTGGCTGACTGAAATTGTACCAGCATGTCAGTAAAATCGCATTAAAGAATTAACTAGTAATTACTTCTCTACTGCAAAAAGTGCTCTCAGATGACTACCTGATTGAATCACCTCTCCTTGTGTGGAAGTACTTGGTTTACTGGAAGTTAGTACACATAAGTGCAAGCACATTCAAAATTTAAGAATTAGGTACTACAGATGAGTGATATTAACATATTTATTACAGTAACAGAAGCGCATACCTCTCTTCTGAGCGAAGTGTTCTTGGCTTTCTCTGTTTTTTCTTTTCCGGAGTAAGGTGATGTTTTTTAAAACGTGTTCTTTCGTTATATGAGAAAACGTCAGGGCCATTTTCTTTCTTTCCTTCACTGAAATGGCAGGCACAAACTCGGGCGCCTGAACCAGGCTCACCGACGCGTCTAAAATGATGATTTTTTTTACTTTATTAACTTCTGTGTCGCACACACATAATTACCGAATAAGTTGAAGCCACCTTCGCCGCTGCTTTATATTAGTTGGAAATGTAAAAAATTTGCACGATTCTCTCATATTATTATGGTTACAACCCGGGACCCAACATGAGATGGCCATATTCTGAGAGTGAGGTTATGTTACCAAATGAAATTGTGGAATAATAAATAATTGATACACTTACTCTGCGTAATTACTATGTGGAACGAATATAGAACGATCGAGGATTACTGTACAAAACTGCTTTTTCCTCAGATTATCGCCGAAATTAAATAAAACTAAAACCACACGTGCTAAGTCAAATGACATATACTTTGTTTGCATCGGCGACCGTGACCTACCGCAACAAGATGGCGCTGATGTATAGATTTCTATAAGGGATTTCTAGCCTCCAGCCTCGTCCTATCTGAGAAAGTTCTTCGATAAGTAACTGTCGCAAAAGATTGTATTTTTTTTTTTTTATAAAAAATGCTTCTATTGCCATAGATCAATTAATAGAATCACTAAAAAAAATAGTAAACATTGAACTCAAAGACTTGAACTGCAACCCCTCGCCACTTCCTTATTTTAACTTTAACTGTGAAAAGCCGTAAAAATGCCGGTGCTACTCTGGCTACTACGAACTAAGGTCAATAATTTGTCAACATTTTGTAAAACGATTTGGTTTGTCAAGATTTTTATACTTTGCGCTACAACAGCAAATTGTTCAAATCTTGGACTGTATTGTCATAATGCGCATTATAAGTAATAAATGTGTTACAATACCTACTAACCGTAAATAACATAAAATGCAGAAAATTTGAGGGTCCACATCCACATGCAGAATGTCCCACAATCACACTACAACAAATTTCTGAAGTTTGGAGCCTGCACTTTCTAAGTTTCTACCCATAAAAAATCGAACTTTTACTTGAAAGCCGCCTCACGGTAAAACAGTGCAAAAAACACCTTATATTTTTTGGCAAAAGGTTTTTCTGATAATTCACTCTGTAGCAGAATAATATAAAGATTTTTCTGGAAGTAAGTACAAACAAAAACCACATAAGTTATACAGAGTGGGGTATAATAGTGCGTCCGACTTCGATAGCTCGAGTTCTATGATAGGTAGAAATTTGATTTAAAAACACAAATAAACTAGAGAAAAAAGTCTATAACCGGAAATTATTTTTGAACATACATGGTGAGCCAAGATAATTATACAGGTGATATTTTTTTAAATGGAATGTGGTGCCTAAAAGAAGATTTTTCGGAACCTTTTCCTAGACTCTTTTCAATCCAATATTATTGCTGACCATTTCTAAGCCATTTGGATGTAGCGATTATTTTTTGTTCAAATAATGGCATCGGCAGATGCATGTTAAAAAAATCACTATAGTCACAATTATGAGTTCTAAGAAAAAATTATGTAAAGACTAGTTAGGAAACATCTGTGGAATGTCTTTGAATCGTTTTAACTTTTGAAAAATTATACAGGGTGGTTAAATTTAATTTTTCAATTTAGAACTTTTTGAATTTAATTTTCTCCATTTTTTCAAATAAAACACCCTGTATATTTTTTAACGATATGACGTAGAAACTAAAAACAAACATTTTTTGTATGTACACCCATATGGGTATTTGAAACCATTTTCGATTTATCGTCCAATAATTACAAAATTCAAGAATAATCAAAAAAAATTAGATTGTTTTTTCAAATTATTCGACAGATAAAATTGTAATAAGTGCTCCAGATGTTTTGTTTATAAAAACAGCAGAAGTTTTTTTAGTAAGTTCACTTTATGTTTGTATCTTGATCATTTTTTGCATTTCATATTATCCGACAAGAAATACACATTTATCGCAGCTACCTGTTGTCAGTTTTCATTGTTGTGTCAATTTTGAAACATTTGAAGTTTTTTGTCGAGTTATTTGGAAAACAATCTAATTTTTTAGGATTATTCTTGAATTTCGTAATTATTTCGAAAATGGTTACAAATAACCATAGGGGTGTGCGTACAAAAAATGTTTGTTTTTAGTTTCTACATCATATCGTTAAAAAATATACAGGGTATTCCATTTAAAAAAAATAGAGAAAATTAAATTCAAAAAGTTCTAAATTGAAAAATTAAATTTACCCACCCTGTATAATTTTTCAAAAGTTAAAACGATTCAAAGACATTCCACAGATGTTTCCTAACTAATCTTTACATAATTTTTTCTTAGAACTCATAATTGTGACTGTAGTGATTTTTTTAACATGCATCTGCCGATGCCATTATTTGAACAAAAAATAATCGCTACATCCAAGTGGTTTGGAAATAATCAGCAATAATATTGGATTGAAAAGAGTCTAGGAAAAGGCTCCGAAAAATCTTCTTTTAGACACCACAATTCATTTAAAAAAATGTCACTTGCCCCTGTATAATTGTCTTGACTCACCCTGTATGTTCAAAAATAATTTCCGGTTATAGACTTCTTTCTCTAGTTTAGTGTTTTTAAATCAAATTTCTACCCATCATAAAACTCGAGCTATCGAAGTCCGATGCACTACTGCCCCACCCTGTATAAAACATTTGCAAGTTGCTTTTTTTTGGAATTGACATAAATCGCTAATGCACAAAACTCGGGCTTTGCCAAGCATATCCTCAAACATAACTTCGTTAAAATAATATACTACAGTATGTATAATCTTAGTTTGGTATATATATTGGTCCTATGCGGTTATTCGCACAGAAAGTGAAATAATTGATGAAATAGTTAATGTAAGTACCTACTTTAAAGCTTTGTAAGGTCTGTTCCTTCTTCGCTGCGTCCCCTGGAGGTTTAGGCAAAAGTCTCGGTAGATGCCTCACCAATTGCGCCGAACTGCCACTCTGGTCTCCTAACATAATTATCAATTTTTCATTCACCCCCGCTTCAGAAACACAGTCAGTCTTTTTCCTGTTGATAGGACCCATAATTTTGACCCTTTTCGTGTCCACTCCGATCCTTTCAGCATCGCTTCTCGTCCATTTCATAATTTCACTCAGTTTTATCTCAATATTTTTGTGGTACCAATCGGAATATTCTTGGTTCCAACGGAGATTGACCTTCAAAAATACCTTATCACTGTGAATGATGATACTTCTTTTTTCAATTAATTTCTTTAAAAGTCTCACAGGACAAAGATCGGAACATTGGGTGTTTGGAGTCAACCATTTGCTGCCTGTACAAGTGTAGGTGATTAATTGTGAACCAGCAAGAGGTATTTTGGTAAAAGCTGGATTATACTCGACTCTTCCGGTTAAAGTACCGTCAGGTCGGGCTTCGTGACGAAAATAATGCAATAAACACATGAAAGCTTCCCGACACGTCCAATCTAACTGGTAGGAGGCGATATGGAAAAATTTTCTCTGCAACCCTGACGGGGTGTTTTCGTCACAAATTCGCATCATGGTATAAAGATCATCGCGACTCAAAAGAGCATACGTTCTTTTCCTTTTGTCGGGATTACGTTTCAGCTGCATTCTTTTTACGTCTCTGGCGTCTCTAGCATCTTTGAAGATGATGTCTGCAAATGGATCGAAAGCTATTCCGTAATTTTTATAATACATTTCTTGAAGTTTCTTGCTGGTGATGTTCCACATGGTTTTGACGACGCCTTCTTTGTAGTCCTCGCCGTTGGCTTTCTTCATGTTGAACGCCCAATCCTTGAGGATGTTCGCTAAATCGGTTAATGGAGTCGTTTTGAGGAGTTCATAGTTTCTTTCCTGGCAGAAAGCATTGAACTGCTTCCAAATTGAAAGTCGAGATTTTGCCGTGTTCCTGGGGGTTAACTGACTGCTCACCACGCTGTCAATTACTTGACCGGAGGTTTCCCCGAAGCGCCTGCGGACGCGCATTTCCATGTTGAGCGACTGCTGAACCGAGAAGTGCGACCTAACCACAAATGAATATTTCAGTCACGGTTCAGGGAAAAAAAAGTTGTAAAATCGGCCATTAAAATTACCAGTTTCTTGACTATTTTTTTAAATCAAAAGTCACCTACTACACAATTATAATGGACTTGTCATTAAGTCTCCTCTCCAACTTAAACCCCGAGCCGCCACTGGCTTTCGTTCCGGACTAACGAGCTCTCACAATATACAGTCGACAACACCATTAGAATGTGATCGTCACCTCAAATGTAAACCCTCCAGTCATATTCTACGAGTGTTGTTGACTAATATGTATTGCGTTGAAATCTCCCAGGTAGGTAATTGAAACTGGGCGGAGCTTCATAGCGAAACCCCATCTGCACTGAGCCAAAACGCAAATTTTATTTATTTATTTAAGAGTCAGTTTTACAGAAGGAGTATATACCAGGTATAACGCTAATCCGAAATAACTTGTGATATGGGGTAGTTTATATATCCTCGGTCCACAGTTTATACGTGCATTTATCCGTAAAAGTCCATTTAGCTCCAGTTATTCCGGAATAGCGTTATACCTAAAATAACGTCCTTTTGTAAAACCGGCCCTTAATCGCTAAAATTCTTATTAGACCGACTGATCACAAGACCTTTGTTATATTTAGTAGGTATCTGCTGTACGGCCATTAACAGAGATAATGTCCACGTGTTAAACTTTAAACTCCTTTATTTTTCACATAAAACCAACACAGACATTAAAATTCATATGTATGTTAAGCATATGAAATAATAATGGAACAGATGCATCATCTGTAGAAGAAATTTAAATTTTAAAAGTGTTAAATGGACATTACTTTTAAAACTGACTGTACATTATGAACTGAAGCTCTTTCCTAGATTCTTTCAATACAGCATATTATATCAAATTATTTCCATAAATTTGTTCCCAAAAATGTAAATTTGACGAGCTCATAGAGTTCTCATCTTAAAATTTCTATAATTTCCAGTTCTTGATTACAAACGTCAAACGTCAGTTACGTACGACGGCTAATGGCTGTCAAACAACGAAATAGTTTTCGGTCTTCCTTCTTTGAAACGTTAAAGGAGGACCCTTAATTCTCACCAATAGCCGTTCCAGCACCGTTCCCAAAAACTGCCTGGTGTCTGGGGGATTATGATCCAGGACCGGATAATTTTTTCGTGATTTTTTCGCTGTGCAACACTATTTTAGTGGTGTTGTCAGATAAACTCGTCTCTGATTGGTTGATCAAAGAGCTAGTCCCGGTCGCACCGTCCCCCGCCAGATGGCAACACAATACGGTATCCGAAGAATCAATCATAATTCAACATTCCGATTTCGTTTCAATTCTTATAATTACAGTTTGCTTATTAATAATCACGCCTCATTCCAACCACATTAAGGATGGACTATGTTGACTCTTCCAATTACAGGACTTTAAGAAAAACTATATCATATGAGATGGTACTTTGAAATAGAGATAAAACCTGTAACGTCAAAAAGAAGTAAAATGTTTCTTCCAAAGGCACAAATGTACTCTTTTAGTTTAAAGATTATGCAATTACATTAATGAAAGGTTTAAGTAGGTATCTATAATTAACTTGTTAATTATTTGGCAGCTGTCACTTTGACATTAGTGCGGTTCGGTTTGTGGTTAGGTAGATCCGGTGGCGGTGACGGAGAGTACTTTGGGGCGTGGGGGGCTAAATTAAGATGGTTTCCGCAAAATCGCCGCAATGATTCCGAAACTAAAGAACCCTTCAGTTATACGTCGCTTATTCCACAATACTAACGTAAATCACGTAAGTGTTACGTAACGTTAAAAAGTGAGGTTAGTTTCGTTTTTCTTTCAGTTTGCGACAGCGAAAAGAATTGCGAGTTCCAAACCACCACAAGCAGTATTCATTGATAAAATTCTGGAAGATCCCGTGCTAGTTCTTGCCGAAGAAGATGACGTTGATATTATTGGTCCTCCAGATTCCTTATCGAACCTTAGACCGGTCATTCGAAAGCGGTTGATCAACGAAACGCGTTTGCAGCAGAGACTGAGGGAAATGCATGACGCTACGCAACTTTGGAACCAAGAGTTTTGGGCGGCACATAATACGAATTTTGTTAAAGTACAAAGAATTATTGTGGAGAGAATTCAGTTTAATTGTTTGTTGTAGGAAAGGCAGAAGTATGTTGAAAGTAATCAGATTGTTGGGATGGAGGAGAGACATTTGACGGCGGATGAAATGAGCGAGTTTTACAAGAATTTTCTTGATAAGAACTGGGAAAGCCATTTTAGGTACAATTTTGAATGGTACAGGAAGAACTTTACACTGCTCTTTCTGGCGTTTAGGGTCAGCTTAGAGAAGAGTTTGCCTCGGTGGACATAGCAAGTAAGTATTTATTCACATAAAACACGCGTTAAGTGTTTTTTGTTTTCTGCGTATTATTTCTGATACTTCTGAGACTTTTTACTGAAAATGACGTCACACGTTCACATAACTTACCATCAGCATTTAAAGTAAATCTGGATCTAAAAAATAATTTAATTCGTAATAATAAGGTACTTGCCAAAAAAAATATTGCACTTTTTATTCTCTAGATGCATGCAAATATCTAAAAGAGGCTTAAATATTTTTTCCTCATTTTTTTATTTCATATTTTCGTAAATATTTGCAATTTTTGTTTTTGATGACGCATTGGCTCCCCGTATCTAGACTCACACCTACCTATATTGAATTGATTCTTGTTTTTGGCTACTGTGCTGCGCTGCTACCAGAGTGCGCGACATGTGTACAGCGGATTGGCATTCGATTTATAAATAAAACGCAAGCAATCTGGGTAAAGCGCCATCTTACAATTTTTTTTAGAACTACGCCATGCAGGGGCCGGCTACGTCACAAATGTCCCACTCCAAAAATTAAAAAACTAATTCTGGGCGTAATATTGACCCTAGAACCAAATAAAAAAATGAAATATACATTTTCTAAATATTATATTTCCCAAACATGAGGCAAGTACCCCATTCTGAGCAAAGCCTGCGTCCTTATTTTTCTTTAATTCCCCAGTAGCTAACAATCCAGTCGGCGTCTGCGCCGTGTCAAAATATTGCATCATGTCGTTCTTCATATTGCTAATGGTAATCGTTGTTTCGTCATCAATTTCCTCGGTTAAAACCGTCGATTTTAACGAAACAGTGAATCTGCGCGTAAATTGCGATTTTGACTTAACAACCCAACTCGTTCAAGTTCGGAACACCATCGTGTTTGAAAACAGAGGGTTGCAACCCCTGAACCACTACATCTTCATCAATACAGAAGAACTAACGTATTTCGTCAATTTTTACAACAGAGCCGGACAGCAACTGAGTTACCGACTAGCGAACAATTCTAACGTAACCGGAGAGCAATGGTCGATTTTTGAAATTGATTTGGATGAAACTGTGCCGCCAAATCATCAATACAAGTTGATTTCCACAATGGTTTATGGGGGCAGAATTTTACCTAAGCAAAGAGTGAAAAGTTTGAAAGAGGATCAAGTGGTTGCGTATCGAGGGTCTTTGCTTTTTTTCTCGCCCTATCAAACAATGGATTATCGGGTGAAATATTTGTGCAAAAGTGAATCGATTTTGGAATTTCATCCAAACACTCCTAACGTTTCGGGTTCGAAAATTGTATATACCTTTTCGAGCTTGGATCCGTACACTGCTTCACCGGAAGTGTCGATCGTTTTTGTTAATAACGATCGTCTCGTTGCTGTTAAACAGCTCGAACGAACCATCGATATTTCGCATTTCGGCCAAATTTTTATCGAAGATCGTGTCATCATGCAAAATAACGGTAATCACAGTTTTCTCTCCAAAGGACTTAATTGAAGTTGCTATACTCTGGTACGGAAATTTAAAAGTGACTCCTTAATGTATGTTCACAATCTCTAAGAAGCTGTAGCATCTTTAACACGCCCGCAACGCTCCAAATGATGTTGATGAGTCGCTTTTTAAATTTCCGTATCAGTAGTGGGATCCCCGACAAAGCGTTTCGATCGCTTCGCTTTCTTTTTGATGTCGGTCGATTTCGAGGGAAGAGGTTTAGGGGAGCGTCTTTTGAAAAATGCTAAACCAATCACGACAGGGACCACGTGACTATTTAGATGCTTAATTAACACATTGTATGCAGGGTGTCTCAAAAGGTCCCCACCACATTGAAGGTGCGTTATCTAGAATTGTAGTAGAATGCAGGAAAATTGTTTAAAAAGTTCTGTCATTTAATTTGCAAGTTGTGGCCCTTTAAGGAAAGCAGTTTGTAAATTGAGAGAAATATTTTTTAAACAATTTTTTAGTACTCTACCCTAGTCCTAGATAACGCACTTTTGGGCCATCCTGTATTGTTTCAAAAGGACTTTTATGTATAGCGTTAACAATATCAAACCAATTATTCTCACTTTGGCTGTATTGTGTAAATTTCTTGCAGGTCCTGCGCTACGAGGGAGCTTCGCTTCTGATAAACTGGACAAATCCGCAACTGACTGGTTCTTCACCCACCTGCCGGCATCGGCCGAAAACATCAAATTTTTCGACGAATTGGGCAACAACAGCAAAACCCAGGTTAACGATGCAAACGACTGTCTGATCTTGAAATTCAAACCGCGCTATCCTCTCGTCGGGGATTGGAAAACTTCGTATATTTTACAATACAACGTTCCCACTTACGAATATTTGTTGACGGATCGCAAACGTTTTTTTAATTTAACGATTCGCGCCGTCGATCACGTCATTGATGACAAAATCATCGAAATGGCAACTGTAAAAATAATTTTACCCGAAGGCGCAAGAACTTTGAAGGTACGTAAGCCGGATGGTTTCTCCCTGGTGAAGGAAGAAATCGTTTGCTTGGGTCAATTGTGTGTTTTTGGTAGACCGACTGTTGTACTTAGCGCCAAGAATTTGCTCGAACATTATTCTTCAATTGTTACCGTTGAGTATAATTTTTATTTCGAGTATCTTTCCAGAGCGCCGGTTTTGATTATGTTTTATTTACAACTCGTTTTTGCTATTGTCATTATTTACAAATATTTTGGCACGAGGCTTAATTTGAAGAACTAATTCCACGTTCAGGTCATTAGGTGCTTCCTCATTTATGTTTATAGAAATTGTTGACATTTTCTAGTCGAAATAAAGTTAATTAAAAGAAACTTCTGGTTGGTATTGGTTTTGGTAGGCAAGAGCAAAATTTGGCGTTAGATACTTTAGATATTACCTTTCATATTCATCGTAAGGAAAGATATTAAGATCCTCTGGTTTGCTCACATCTTCCACAGGATTTTCTCCCAAAACTGAAAAAGCAGTATACCACATACTTTAAGTTATTACAGGGTGTCCCAGAAAGTTGAGTTTCAAAAAGCGTATTTATGATTGATTTTTCCGAAGGTTTGCACATTTATTCACTTAGACACATCTTGTATATTGATGTTTTATTTCAAAATAAGGTTTGTTGTAACACTTGCTTAAACCTAAAACAACTCAGTAACAAAAATAATATAAACTTCTTAAGAAACAATTACCATTACATATTTGAAAATAAACTTTTAACTCATTTTTCTCACATTTCCAAAATATATAGAAACTACCCTTTCAAAACGAACTGAAATAACAAAATCACGTCTACGTGAAAAACATAACTTAATCTTTAACATTTCTAAATTATGCATCAATTATTTGCTCTTGAACCAACTAGCAAATAACAAAACCACATCGACTTTTTTAGCCGCGGCAGGTAAAAGTTTGATAAAAATATCGTATCTACAAATAAGTTAATTTAGTAATCTAATGAATCACTTTGTTTTGTTACCTACATTTCGTCTTTCATTTCCCGTTGGAGATGTTGCAGAAAACACCTCAAGAAATAAAGAATATTGTAATTCCCTGGCGACTTAAAAGCGGTAGTGATGGCTGTACTGAAAAACTTTTTAGCAAAATCCCTGTCTTTCGCCCACGGCAACGTCGCAAATTTCATTGTTAATTTCTAAAATTCCACAATAATAATTAATTAATTATCAACAAAGAATGTTACTTACCTTCAAAGGTTTTACAATTTGGCTGTTCACATCGACAGCTTCGTTCTTTGACAAAATCTCATCATATTCCACTTTTATGACGTGTAAAATTAGGAGAGGTAGCACCGGAAATTGGCGCTGCACTTCACTTATGACGTAATCCATTATTTCTCCAAATTCACTGTTGTGCTACAAATATGACTGTAAAAAGCTGTTGCTGCGGAAAGCTCAAAAATAATACCGTAACGTAATGTCGTAAGATTATGGAGAGATTGTCTGCTGGCAGCACGTTTTTAAAGATCATGTCCACCAATGCAGAGACGTATTTTTGCCTTTTCTCTAGAGGCACTGAAATCAATGCATCAATAAAAACAATACATTTTTCAAAGGAATTTGAAAAAGTTTTTTATATGGATGAAGATCACTTAAATATACAGGACAGGTGTCCCAATGGAAGTGCGTAAACTTTTTTCGGAACACCGTGCATATACAATATAGTTTTTGAAAAAAAGCATTATTTCTAAAATCCATAGAAAAGAGCAACTCTTGCATTAATTCAAAAACTAATGACGCGCCACTTACGGGAAATATTTTTAATGACGTATCGTTCAGTGAAATTCATTAGCAAACTCTGATCGGAGGACGAGTCAATTTGAATCATAAACTTTTTGAGTTGAGGCTTCTTCTCCGCTTCACGATTCACAATATTGCAAAGTCCACACAGATTTTCGTACGCCTAGAAAATTAACAGTTAAAGAACATGGGAAAAAATAAAAAAAACTGTCGCACCCTAAACGCGATGGAATTGCTGCCGGGGTTTCTCAGTATCCTCAAGCAACTCTCCACAAAGTCGTTGCAATTTTTGATCAGGGTCACTTCTAGTCCGTTCTCCAGACCACTTCGTCTCAAGCTCCATACCAGGTGCCATTTGCAACAAGAAATCAGATGCTTCACGGCCTACAAATGTCGATAAAGTGATAATAAGTTTTTCTTATGAAATCAAAGAACGCGCTACGCGCGGATTGTTCAAAGTCTCTGCTTCGTCATCTATAGACGTTTTGGCTGGCAAATAATTTTTGTATAGAAACTTCGCGTGCATAGCGGGCAAATTGCGAGTGGTAGCAAATTTTGAAAAATTTCTAAACTAATTACATGTTTTTTTCAAAGTTAAGTCAATGAATAATGGAAAATTAGAAGTCTAACTTCTATGCGTATAAAATTACTAGTGTAAGTATATGTGAAAATAAAGAACCTTTATATCCTCGGCGTTTGCCCAAACTTCAAATATATCTTTCCATCTCAAGAGATTGGTTATATCGAATAAAGAAAATAGCTCCGAAATTTTTAACGAAGTTTTCATCAGTTCAGATGCAAACTCATCATCCGGGTTGGAAGTCTACGAATAATACTTATTACATCATTTGTAGGGGATATGCCACGATACTTACGTATTGTTTTAATTGTTCGATAAGCCTCTGTGAGTATTGTTTTTTTAAGCCGTCCAACAACACCTTGGCGTGGTCTTCAAAATACTCATTTTGTTCGCATAAATTATGGAGCGCCTTAGTGACTTTTTCCAGTAAGGGCCAGTCAACGGACGCTTCAAATAGATCTCGCAAAGTAGAAAAAGCTTCGATATAATACTGCAAGATTCGCGTGAGAATTGACAAAAATATAATTTTGCAAAAAATTAGTTACGTCGACAAAGCGGTTGGAATGGCAGGTAGAAAATTCAATGAAGTGCAAGAACTCATTGATCATCGTTAAGCTGCGATGGTCGTTTCTAAATGCTGTCAATAAGTTCGTGTAGTTTGGAAGAAAAGCACATACGAAAGCTGTGTGATCAACAGGAATGCCGGGTTGCACTAAAGAAAAAGAGATATTTTCCGATGATAATGAATGAGGAGAAATAGTTTTCTGTGGCACAGGTAAAAAAAATGTATAGTACAGTTGGTGACAGATATAACTGAAGACCAAAATTGACCCTGTATAAAACTGGCTTGCATTCGAAAGTCGAAAACCTTATGCAGATTTGCTGCAAAAAACCTTAATTTTTTGTGTTATTATAACAAGCAAGTGACTAAGCTCAATGTCCTGCCGGTGTAGCCAAGATCACGTTACTAGATAATCAACTTCAAAGCATGACCGTGCATGACCCATTTTGTCTCTCACTAACTGTACAAAGACCACATAAAATTTAAGGCCGATAAGTAAAACTTGATTAAGTCTATCATCAATAGATGGCGCTGGCGCTACCTTCACTCTTTTGGCGATTCATGCAAGTTTTGGAATATCTTCCAGTCAAATGCTTGCGTGCTGATTCGTTCATAATTTTCAGTAAAGACTTTCTTAGTTCCTCGTCTTTTCTGTTGTTTAGCAGAACTTTAATGATCAGGGCCCAATTAGTCAGTTCTGGGCAACATGGTGTACAGGCCTGGACCAACAAAAATTCGTAACCTGCAAACTAAAAGTTTGGTTGTAAGTAGTTTATCAATAAATTTTAAGTTATTTACAACATTTAACTGTCATGCCGTTTCCAAAATCACATATTATATGTTCTTGGAATATTTTTAATTACTGACCTCTGATCTGATTATAGGAATATTCGATAACGCCAATAGCAAGTTGGTCCCATCGTCGTGGTCAGAACGATGATAGGTAACCAAGAACAATCCTGCTGCTCTTGCTAAAATCAAGTCCTCTTGGTGTAGTAAATTAACGATATCCGCTCTCATTTTCCTTTTGACTTCGAAGTTGACCCTAGAAACGTTAAAAAATGTCAAAATGGCATGTTAGGTATATTTAAAGTTGGCGTTTATGCAATGCTGCGTTCTCTGTCGCATCCATGGGGCGTCATAAGCACGACAATCCATTGTGTCATAAAAGTGGCTTCGAAACTAAAGCAAATTTAGTTGCTTTATTAATTTTTATAATCTATACCTATATCGGTGTCGACCTTAAAACTGATTTCAGGTTAATCGGTTAAGATTTTTTTCATTCGGCGACACACGGATTGGCGGACGACGCAATGGTGGTCAAGGGCATGGTAGAGTAAGAAGAGGGCTTCTGGAGCTGGAGCCACTCCACATCTTCCTCACAACCTCTGAGCATGTGCAAAAGTCAGTGTACAGCAGAGTTCAAAAGTAATGTGCACCTGTTAAATTTTAAACTCGTTTATATTCCACATAAAGTTAACACAGGCATTAAAATTCATATTTATGCTAAGCATATGAAATGATGGCACAGATGCATTAAGTTGCCCTTAGCTGGTACATCATCTGTAGAAGAAATTTAAATTTTAAAAGTGTGAAATAGACATTACTTTTGAAACTGATTGTACCTATATTGTGTTGCATACCGCAATATTCAAATCCAAAAATAGTGACATCAAAATGACGAAATTAAAATGGCGAGATTAAAATGACCGCTATCAAAGTGGTGATATCAAAATAACGGTATCAAACTGACC
The DNA here is from genome assembly GCA_951805265.1 of Schizotus pectinicornis. Taxonomy (NCBI): domain Eukaryota; kingdom Metazoa; phylum Arthropoda; class Insecta; order Coleoptera; family Pyrochroidae; genus Schizotus; species Schizotus pectinicornis. The sequence goes on along the minus strand of OX638207.1, from coordinate 10,511,799 downwards.
GACATCAAAATAAAAAAGTTAATGGCATTTTGATTTGATTTAAATTTCGTTATTCTGATGTCACTATTTTGGATTTTTACCCCCTTGCGGTATGCAACATGATATACAGCGACTGCGACAAAACATATTTCTGCACATGCGCAGAGGTTGAGGAAGAAGTGACTATAGGTCCCAGAAGCCCCCTTCTTGCTTTACTAGCCATAAATGCTACTTTTCAAGATCCCAAAATGTCATTTTCGAATACAAAAAAAAGTTGTAGCTATCACAAACTGTTACTTACAACTTTAACGCCTTGGTCAATATTTTTATGGCAAGGGTAGCAACTTTATGATCACAATCTATAATGCGACCTTCGATTACATCTACCATTCCCCGCATATTGTCCCGTTCAATGTTCTGGCAGAATGTTTCAGAAATGAAGAGTTGTTCACATGTTTGGAGAGCACGTATTCGGATCGGGGCGTTCTGAAAAATTGTGTTATTATTTTCAAACCATTGTTCTCCAAATTATACAGAGTGTTTCCTAAAAAAATTCCGTTATTTCTTAACTGATTTGAATTATTATTAAGTACCTTCATTAGGTACTCTTCAAATACTACAAAATGAATCTAATTGTATCTATGATGAATGTCAAGCGATGTTCTACTTTTTCTTACTTACAAACGTATCTTTTTTACGTTGGTCTGATGGACTCTGTGTTCTGAATGCAAATATCTAAGAAGTTGACTTGGTATAAGATTCATTCAAGAAATTTGATTAAAATTTTTATTAGGAACTCAACTTAATCCCGACAAACATTTTAATTCAAAGTCAACTTTACACATCATCCCATTCAGAAAAAAATACGACATTAAACCAAAGCATTCAAAAAATGTTTTTGTTTCAAAAAAGTTGAGCATTGTTTGGCAATAAAGTTAATACAACGATTAAAGCCATTTTGTAGCATTTAAAGAATAATTTTCGAAAGCTTGTTTAATCAAATAATATTCAATAATAAATGGCAGAGTTACGGCTTACGCCGGTTTTTAAGAAACACTCTGCGTGTGTTATCAATTACCCTGGCCTGATTATACGATTTCCAAATTGAAAACTAACATTAAATTTTAGGTTTCAACCCTTAACCATCCCTAACCCTCTCATTTCGTGTAGTTTAAAATTTCAAAAAAAAATGATTGATCCCAACTTACTTGGTTTACCACAAATTTCTTCAGATCCTGAAGACATCTCCGCTTATTAATGAAAACTTGAGGCAAACATTTAATCAAATTCACAATTGCTTGCATGCATCTGAATTTAACCAGCACGTGGTGTGGATCGTCTATTAAACTAAAATTTACTTAAAATAAGTATTTCCACTTTGAGTAAAGTACTTACGAATTCTTTTCATAAAGTATGTAGAAGAAGTCAGAAAATTTTTCCAGAAATTGCATTTTATCACGTGGTGCATTATCAACTAATAGTTTGCTGTAGAGAGTGACACAAGAAGTCAGGATGCTGATTGCTAAAAAGTGACAATTGATTAAAATATTCATTCACCCTATTCACCTATAAACTTACCACACAAGGTCCCAGTAACACAAATCGCTTTCATTTTATGGTAACACATGCACCGCACAAATTCAAATAAGTGCACCGGCAACAGGCCAGTGAATAAGATATTCGTTTCGTAACTAACTTTGATTAAGTTGGCAAAGAAGTCATGAAACAACCCTTCGATGTCAGTCGAAATTCTTTCTCTTCCCATAAATAAAAAATCTTCATTACCCTACAACCATCATGGTAAAAATTAAGTAACTAAGAACCTAATAACAAACTTTTAAGATTTCGATTTCAAGAGCTTTTGTTAATGCAGCAGCATTGTCTCTTTTGTAAATCGGCTTGATTTCCAGTTTTTGAGCCCCTGAAATATCGACTAGCAGTTTTAACAGTAAAATGACCCCTTTCAATTCATTTCTACTATAAGTAGAGAAAAATTCAACCACGACGCACTGAAATTAATAAAATTAATAACGAAAATTGACTTCTGTCAGTTATCGTTACTTCCATATCGTGCGGTTGGCTGTTGACTACTTGGTAATAAAGAGAATTGGTGTTTTCTGGTTTAAAGCGAGCCCAGCGGCCCGTCCACGTAAATTTTCTTATTTTGCGCCTCACACCAACTTCTGAAACGGCAACAGACAGGAAGTTATCTTTACTTAATATTTTAGAGTTTTACCTGAATCTGACTTTGATCCCACGGTTGAAACTATTACATCCGACTGGTCCAGTAGACCACTATTTGCTGTTTCAACTGCCATTTCGCTGCTATCTTGGCTTTCTTCTTCTCCTGGAGATAACTGGGTGTCTTCGATGCTCGAAGCACTTGGAGCTAGCGATGCTACAGACCTTCCTGCTTTTGGAGTACTGGTAACTTTTGAATCTTGTGTTCTGCGTCTGGGAGGCGTCAATAAGGAAAGATTCTCCATTTTAACGGACGGCTGGAAACTTTTAAGTTTTATTTCAAACGGATTAACTGTCGCGCCAAGAAACCGCAATGAATGATGATAAATGGCGGGAAGCGCGTTAGGTGACAGTTGCGCAGGACGAGTCCAAAAAATGAACCAATCAAGTGAGAGGAAATTTGAAAATTTTGAATTCCAGGAGAAAAACTGTTCGAAAGGAAACTTGGAAGATTATTTCGGGATTGATAATTTTTAAAATGGACTTGGAGGTGAAAATCATGCCAAAAGCTGTTGCCGATATCGATATTTATACATTAAATTAATTTCTGCTCTGACCAATAGCTGGGCAGAAAATAAGGCGGGAAAAATTCAAATTTTTCAAAATTTAAATATTTTAAAATTTGAAATAATACAAATCTATGTGGATCTCATTATTTATTTAGTTAATACATTTAATGGAGTTAAAATTTGAATAGTTCCTCGATTTCGTCCATTTCACTCACGCTATTCTAAAATTCAAAACAACAGTTGTTTCTGTAATTACAGCCCCGGGTTTGCTTAGAGGTTTAGGGAATTTCCCTTTTTGATATTCTTTCGACATTATCTTTTTGAACTAACTAGCAACTTTGGTTAAATTTCGAAAAGTTAAACAATCAAATGTGACACGTCACTGGTGTAAGCCGGAAGGTATCTGGGCACCGGTTGAACTCCTCCAGAATCCTCTATCCTCCTCTGTCTAATATCGGAATCTCCCGGCCAAGCCCTTTCCGCTCCTCCAATTCTTTGGTACTTATCCACAGCTAGCGAAATGGTCGCTGGATCATTAACACCGTTACTCTTAATTCTTCTTTGAGCAGTCGCCGATTGTCTCAAACTTTTTCGCTTCTAAAACCGATAATTAAACAAAAAACTGGTTTGATTATCAAAAATACTTCAACGGCCCCTCTCCATTTATCGGCGGCGTGTCTGGCTAGTTCCATACGTTTCTGTTTTCTAATTTGGTGCTTCTTGTACGCCATTTCTATAACAATCAAACCTATACCTCCGACGATTCCCGCGGCTACAAGAATGAAAACACCCGCCATGTTTTTGAGGCCTAAAGTGTTGGGGGTTTTCTCAAACTGTTCGCATTGTTGCACGTTGCCCTGCAGAATCCATTTATTGTCCAGACTTTCCATAAATCCGCCTGTAAAATCAACCAATAGAACCGAACGAAAGCAAAAATGATTTGTTGGCGTAATTACTTTCGTGGAAGTCCAAGATCGCTAAAGTGACGTCGTCGGCCCAAGGAGAACCCTTTTGGAGACCTATTCCGTAACCGGATCTTCCAAACAATTCTCCAGCAGTGACCAGTTCACAGTCTTGGGCAGCCTCGAACTCCAGCCGAGAACTGTCCCAAATGAAGGCCATGAGTTTGCTGGAAGAAAGTGTTACTTAAGAAGTTTTTTTTTCTAAAATCACCCTTCTACCCGATTTTCACGTCTTCGATAGCCCTCTCGGCTGTGTTGTAATTGTTGGATTCCATGGTGCGGTACATGTTGGACAACTCCACTTGCCGCTTGAAGTACATATCGACCGCTGATCCCTTAACAGTAGCGCAGGTAAGGTTCTCCATCGTGTTTCTAAGCTAGAAGTCAACAAATAGAATGTTCACAGTTTCTTCGAAAACTATAACACTTTTAGCTCTTTTGTTATTATTTATTTTGTGTACACTCGGTTGCAAAAAAATCGGACAAACGCTTTGTTTTTATGTAGAGAAGAAACATGACCAACGACCTTAGGGTCCAGTTTCTTTTGCAACTAGTTGTACGTGCCTTAACCAAATATTTACAAATAGTTCAGTTAGCAGTTGCTACAATTCTTAGGAAAACTACGTTTCAACAATAGTTACCCGGGCGTCGTTGATGCCGGTGAGTTTGGTCTTGGGCCTCTCCAACACCAAGAAGGCCGCCAAGTTGGCAGTGTACGACGCTACGATGATCATGGCGAACCCGGCCCAAACCATCCCCAATACTCTAGCAGAGAAACTCCTGGGTGTCCCTTCTCCGATCCCGCTGTTGAGTAGAACCCCCCAAGCGAACCATATGGCGCTGGACAAATTGAGGGCGTCTTCCTCGGTACCGTCAGTGTTCGCCAATTTGAACCTGCCAAAAGGCGAGAACCGGTCCAGCAGATACAGCACTAGAGCCACGACATGCACCGAAACCATAACCAAAATCCACAGAGTATTGCTGAAAGGTTGTAAGAAAGATACTAGAGTTGAAGACCTCGACGGTTTCTTCTCAAGAATAGTGATGCCCTGATACTTGAAAGGTTTGCTGAATTCGATAAACTCGGCACGTTCAGGATTGATAGTTAAAGGAGCCACTATCATATCAGCCCGCTCTCCAACCAATTCTCCTATCAAACCCGTCCATTCCTTCTTGCCAGTGCCCGATTTGTTCTTGATGACGTGATTGCCGAATTGACCGTCAGGGGATAAAGCGAGGCTGTAAGTGAAGTTGATTTTTTTCGACAACTCCTTCAGTAGATCCATGCAGTAGCCCTTGCAGCAATAATTAGCAATCACTGTAATAGTTGTTTATGTAAGTGGTTGAAGTGGGGGTTGAATACTGACTGTCTTGGGACGAGTTGAAGTGGGGACAAGGAATTTCGTCGACACTACAAAACTCTTGCTCCAGAAGTTTGCGCACGTAAACAAAAGGTTTCTCTTCGATGGTCAAAACTTTCAAATGAGTTGGTATCATGAAACCTTCAGGCTTGTTGTGTTGGCGGCCCGGCCAAGTTATGCTCTTCTCCTCCACTGTCAAGTGCATCTTGTTGGTTTCCTAAGAAAATATGGTTTTGTTAAAAAAGTAAAGTGGATCTTAGAATCACAAATTGCAGGTAGTACTGGAAGATGGAAGCGCTGATTTACCCTATTGAAGAAAAATTTTCCGACTGCGACTTGCTTGCTTCTTCTCTGGATATTAATGATGTTGTACTCAGCGTTGATCCTGTCGCCTTGATCATCAAAAGCAACCTTTCCGGTCTCTCCATTCAGCAGAACCTGTTTCCGGATGAAATCGAAGAGGTCCCTGCCGGTCTCCCATATCGACCCAGAATCGTCGCAGTCTTTGGGAGCTTCCGTTATCTCTTTCTTCTGGTTCATATCGCGTAGCGCTGATGCTAAAACGTAACTGGACCAAATTTGTTTCAACTCGTTCCTCTTTCTAACTCACATGCTGTCTTTAATGTGAGCTTTTTCGTTGGTGGCATTCACTAGACGTAATCCCAAAATTCCCTCGGGAACGTTGTCGGCTTCCAGCGCCTGCTCCGTGACTATCCAGGCGTACCCAGCGTCGGTCATGTTGAATTCAGCTGCATCTCGAAAAATGACTCGAGCATCAGTTTTGCTAAAAATTTCATCTGGAGTAGAATTGACTCTAATGGTGGTTTGGTGGTACCATTGTATATTGTATTGTATATAAATACAATGGTGGTACCTACCTGGCGAAAAGTAAGTAGACGCGCGATTGAGCGCTCTTGATGTCGCTCAGTTGTTCTTTGAAGTTCTCTAAGCCTGGCTCAAATTCTATTATGGATTCTACCTGGAGATGACGGCGGAAAATCGTGAAAATTGAGGAAAAGTTTTACAGTACTACCTGTACTTTGATTTCCACGTCATCTTCGAGACTTTGAGAGGTGGTTTGGAAGCGGCCCAGAAGGGCCCGGCCATCGGTGTCGGAACTGTGGATGAAAATCACTTTCTTGTAATTGAAGTGCTTCAGCATCTCGACCCAAACGTCCGCTTGGTGGGAATAGGGCGGTACTGTTCTCAGGAAGGAGACGTGGATGTTCTGAAATTTGTTATTGGATAACGTTTCCATTACAAAAATGTTGCAAAAATTCCTCCTCGTTGCATTTGGTTGCTTGTAGAGTCTCCAGGAGTACTTCTGATAATGGAAAAAATTTGGAGAGATCTCAAAAGTTTTGCTATACAAAGAGGAGAAATTTTAAAAAAGTTTTGTTTTTAATTTAGTTACTTTATCGGAAAAGGCAGAGTCCCTCGACGAAATACCTATGACTGGTATATGGTAGAAGCCGCTAGTGTAGGAAACTGCAGCCGGGGAGAGATCCCCGGTTATAGGATGAGAAACCACCACTGCATACACCTAAAATCCGACTTTACTCCAAGTTTTAACCATCTAACGTTTTTACCCTGCTTGATATCAAATACTTGCAAACATTGAGAGCAGTTCGTATCGGGTTGGGGTCCATGAGGATGGCAATATTGTAATAAGTGACTCCTTTTGGAACATACTGTGAATCGAAATTCAAGTGCTAAAACACAAACATTACTTAGAGATACTTGGGGATTACGTTTCTAATTCTTGCCGCTATTGTTTCTTTGAAGTACTGTTTGCTGTCGTTACTGCTCAAAACTCCTCCGATGTTGAAAACTGTCGGATTGGCTGCCGTCCATGAATCTGCGTTTATCAACAGCAAATTGAGGGTTGTGACGACATATAAGCAAATAGACGACATTTTCGGTCCGCTTTTGCTCACATTTTAGACGAAACTGTTTTGGGAGCTGTGTCGACGAGGCTGACCGCACCCGTTACTATGGAGACGGTCTCCAGCAGATGATATCGATCCGGCAACTTTCTTGATAGAGACCTATGACCCACCTCAATAATTTTTGGGCCATATTAACCGCATTAATAAGTGTGTTACGAGGGCGAATCGATTCGCCACCCTCCTCGCAACTTCCACCGGACGTAAATAGTGGAGGTGCCTGGAACTCTACCAGCCTAAGAATTCCTTTCTGTTTATTATTTTCTTGAGTATGAATTTGAAAGCCACTTTAAGTGTCTTATGGGACCTATTAAAGTGTCCATTCTTGTCTTTCAGTAATGTGTTTTACCGTGAGTGGCGTACATTTCTCACTTATTTACTGCAGGAAGCTGTACAGTGGGCTCCACACAAAAATAAACAGTAGGTAACATTAGATTGGTATAATCTCAAAATAAGTAGAGTAAAACAAAGAAAATTGAGTAAAAATAAAAGAGCAATAGGTGTGTATAGACTTTTCTGGTATGTACTGTATCTACTAAACGTGCTGTTAGTACTATAATACTAAATGTGCTGCATTGTACTGAACGTGCTGTACTGTACGTGCTATACTGTTCTAAACGTACTGAATTGAAGTTACTGTACTAACGTGCTATAGGTACCTAATGAACGTATTGAATTGAAGGTACTGTACTGAACGTACCGAAAGTGCTGTATTGTACTGTTCGTACTCTACTGTACTAAAAGTGTTGTACTGAATGAAGTACTGAATGTACTGAGTTGAAGGTACCGTACTGAATGTGCTAAATTGATAATACTGTACCGAATGTACTGGATTCAAGGTGCTGTACTAAACGTAGTAAATTGAAGGTAATGTACTGAAGGTACTGAACAAATTGAAAATACTGTACTGAACGTACTAAATTAAGTGCTGTACTAAGCGTACTGAATTGAAGGCACTGAACGTACTATACCTACTGTTCTGAAAGTATTGAATTGAAGGTACGGTACTGAATTGAAGGTACTGTACTGAACGTACTGAATTAAAAGTACTGCACTCAAGTTACTCAATTGAAGGTACTGTATCAAACGTACTGTACTGAACGTGCTGTACCTAATATCCTGAACGTATTGAATTGAAGGTACTATACTAAATGTACTCAGTTGACGGTACTGTATGGATGTAATGTACTGAATTGAAGGTATTTTGCTGAACGTACTGAATTTTAATTCCAGTACCTTTAGGTACTGGACCGAAAGTGCTGTATTGTACTGTTCGTGCTGTAGGTACTGTACTAAAAGTGCTGTACTGTACTAAAAGTGCTGTACCGTACTGAATGTACTGAGTTGAAGGTACCATAATGAATGTACTGAATTGAAAGTACTGTACTCAACGTACTGAATTAAAGGTGCTGTACTAAACGTACTGTACTGAACGTACTGCACTGAACGTACTGTACTGAACGTGCTGTACTGAACGTACTGAATGTACTCAACGTACTGGACTGAACGTATTGTACTGAATGTAGGTACTGAACTGAACGTAGCTACTGTACTGAACGTGCTATACCTAGTGTCCTGAACGTGCTACACCTACTGTCCTGAACGTATTGAATTGAAGGTACTGTACAGAATATACTGAATTGAAGGTACTGTACTGAACGTACTGGATTGAAGGTACTGCACTGAAGTTACTGAATTGAAGGTACTGTACCAAAACTGCTGTATTGCACTGTAGGTACTAATAGTGCTGTACTGTACTGAATGTACTGAATTGAAGCTGCTGTACTAAAAGTACTGAATTAAAGGTACTATACTGAAAGTACTGAACTGAAAGTGTTGTACTGTACTGAATGTGTTGTACTGTACTCATCGTACTGACTCAACAAAGTTAACACGATCCTTTTCTACAGATTGATTGCTTGGATTATTTGTAATTTATATATTTCAGCGACCAGTTGACAGTTCGGAAAAAGAGTTTCAAGTGATGCCGATTTGAGCAAAAGTCACTCTACGACTTTTCAACTTCTTTGTGACACCTATTGTACCTACTATAAAAGTAAATTGACAGTTTTTAAAGTAACTTAACTTATTGTTTCAGAACACCGCGCAAATTGTATCGATAACTTAGATTACTTTACTTTAAACAATTTATCTATTAAAAAATAATTATCAACAATAGTGCCGTCTCAATGCACTAAAACGGTCTCGCTGCTGACCGAATCTAGATGAGTTGTGCTGTTGGACGCCTCGCCGTTGTGGTTTTCAGCTTCTTGCGTCTTGGCATCGTCCACTTGGTCGTCCAGTGTTAGTCCTAATTTTTCCAGAGGTTCCGCTATGTAAATTTTATAGTGCACCTTTTTACTCCGGAAGAGACTGTACGAGTTATCAAAAGTGATCGTGTCTGGAATGGAGAAGAATTATTGACGTGAAATCGAACTAACAAGGCAAGTATTACAAGTGGCCGGTGACTGGCACGCTATCGCTCCAGTTTCGTTGAGTTTATGTGTGGCGATTCGTCGGTGTCGCACAATGAAACTAACGTTATCGTCAACGTCTTTCATTGTAATTCCGAATTTGATATCGTGACCGTCTGTGTGGAAATCCCACCTAAAACCGCCAAAATTTTTGAAACCTGACTGATAATAGGTAGGTTGTGTTTACCTCAAAAAACAACCGTCTTCAGCAGCTATCAAGTCTAATGTAAATTTATCACCTTTTTTTATCACAACAGTTTCATAGTCTTTATCAGAGTCTGGGTTGTCCACTTGCAAATTTCGCGTATAGTACGATTTGGGAACTTTTCCCCCTTGACATATCTAGAAAAAAAGTGAAAATTCCGGAAAAAGTGGGAGTCCTCGCTTACTTTAGAGACACATCTGGGATTACCGTCAGGATCGGTCATACTTCCCCCGAGGTACTTGGGTAAATTGTCTGCGTCGATGTTTTCAAGCAAAACTTGCTTCCATTTTTTCGGTTCGTTCTTGAAAATTTGGATTTTCGACAAGGTGTATTCGTTTAAAAATTTCTTAACTACGTTGAAGGCGATTGCGAAAACCCGTGGCGCTAAAAACTACCACATGAAAACCCAGAACGAAAGTTCGTAAAAGTGTTACCATTAATTATGTAGCAATTTTTAAGTATTTCGGGGTAATTGGCTTCGTACATTTTCAGCACAGAAATCACGAACTCGGCAACTAGAAAGTTGATTGTTAGCCTTGAAAATTTTGTAACTTTGGTGGAGAAGCCCGAATTTTCGTAGGGAGAGCTTGAAACTTTTGTTTATTGCAAAACCAAAAACTATTCACTAATTTAGACGATTAATTAATTTCGTTCAATTCGGGTTTTTCCAGGTGGTCGTTACCTGGCCGATGGGCGTAATGCCGCAAATTGAAGTTGTCCATATCGAAAATGACCGAGACTTTCCGCGCCCCCGTTTCTTGGGCTAGTTCTAAATTTGATTCTAAACTTTGAGCGATTATTTTAACCAGATCGTGTGAACCGGCAGATTGCAACATTCCCATTGGATCGAAACCGGCGAAAGGCACCACGATAACTAAAAAAAGAATTTTAGTTAAAAGAAAAAAAAATTTAAGAAATTATCAACTTGGCGCTTTGCCCTTGTCGACTCCCGCAAGACCGTAGGGGAGGTAGCGAGTGATGACTTCGGGGGGTTGCCAGGTCCGTAGAGCTCCATCTATTTCCCATTGTAGGCGCCATTTCAAGGACTGAAACACAAAGAGGATTTTTAATTGTATGACACCGCCAATAAATTTTATTTGGTCGCGCAAATTTGAATAATTAGCTCCGAAAACTGAAATTATAAACAACGAAGTTAACGACCCATTGTGCAGGTGGTAAAGCTACATTTACAGTAATTTCAAAAACAAGTTAATTAAATTAAATTAATTAATTAAATTACATGGCATTGAAAAAAAACAAAATTTTTAACTATAGGGAGGATAACAACTTGTTGCAGCGTCAGCTACCAATTTGCTTAAAACAAGTACCCGATGACCTTAGAACAAATAATAATATTTTACGATTGTTTACATTATTTTAAATAAATAAATACATTTGTTGTACAATAAAAGAAGTTTGTTATGAGGCGTTTCGTTACCATCAGTGACTTCGACAAAATGTTGTTGTAAACATACATTATCTAAATATCTAATCGAAAACTGCAATGGTCAACAAAGTTTGTTAAACAAGAATAGAACATTAATATCCTGATGTTCATATAAATTGATACAAATTCATACAAATTGATTACGAAATAATTGCGTCGTTCCATATACAGACTTGAAAGATATTCTGCATACTAAATATGTAATTAAAAAAAATAAAAAATTTGAATCGTAAATATTAAAATTTTGAAAATAATGTTAGTGGGTGCATTTTTACCTGTCGCAGCATTTTCTCTGCGGCCTCAATGTCCCAAGAGCGTGCTGTAATTTTAATTGTTAATTATGTATTCGACATAGTGAAATTAAATACCTCGCAGCCAACGAAGAAGGAATTCGTCGTCATGGTGGGACTGTGTGACGTCAGAAACAGTTCGCCGAAACTGGAAGTAAAAAACAATTAAAATTCAATAATGCTAATGCGTGTTGATGCCTTTTTCGTTAGAACCGGCTCACTAACGCATTTTTGAATCAGTTTTAGTATGAATAACGTCTTTTTAATTTTCTCTGGCCTGCTCCGGGCCTCAAACAAATCCTATTATTATCATTCTACATGTGTGTTCTATTACTTATTTTGAGAATTACTTTTCTTGTGAACGTATTGTTTTCAACTTATGACATACATGATGTTTCATAATTGAATGTCAATATTAAAAAAAAAAATATCTTTATCGCCCTGTATTTCAAAAATAACGCAAAAGCTGGTCTATGTTTATACAAACTTTTTATCTTAAAATCATACACAGATTAACCCCCTTCAATATTTACATTTAATTATAAAACATTCTGTATACAGGTGGGGCAATAGTGCGCCCGACTTCGATAGCTCGAGTTCTATGATAGGTAGAAATTTGATTTAAAAACACAAATAAACTAGAGAAAGAAGTCTATAACCGGAAATTATTTTTGAACATACAGGGTGAGCCAAGACAATTATACAGGGGCAAGTGACATTTTTTTAAATGGAATATGGTGTGTAAAAGAAGATTTTTCGGAGCCTTTTCTTAAACTCTTTTCAATCCAATATTATTGCTGACTATTTCCCAACCACTTGGATGTAGCGATTTTTTTTTGTTCAAATAATGGTATCTGCAGATGCATGTGAAAAAAATTACTACTAGTCACAATTATGAGTTCAAAGAAAAAATTATGTAATGTAGAATGTCTTTGAATCGTTTTAACTTTTGCAAAATTATACAGGGTGGCTAAATTTAATTTTTCAATTTAGAACTTTTTGAATTTAATTTTCTTTATTTTTTCAAATAAAACACCTTGTATATTTTTAACGATATGATGTAGAAACTAAAAACGAACATTTTTTGTATGTACACCCCTAGGGCTATTTGTAACCATTTTCGATTTATCGCCCAATAATTACAAAATTCAAGAATAATCCTAAAAGATTAGATTGTTTTTCAAATTACTCAACAGATAAAATTGTAATAGGTGCTCCAGATCTTTTGTTTACAAAAACAGCATAAGTTTTTTTAGTAAATTTACTTTATGTTTGTATCTTGATGATTTTTTGCATTTTATATTATCCGACAAGAAATACACATTTATCGCAGCTACCTGTTGTCAGTTCTCATTGTTGAGTCAATTTTGAAATATTTGAAGTTTTTTGTCGAGTTATTTGGAAAACGATCTAATTTATTAGGATTATTTTTGAATTTTGTAATTATTTGGCGATATTTCGAAAATGGTTACAAATAGCCATAGGGGTGTGCACACAAAAAATGTTTGTTTTTAGTTTTCACATCATATCGTTAAAAAATATACAGAGTGTCCCATTTAAACAAATGGAGAAAATTCAATTCAAAAAGTTCTAAATTGAAAAATTAAATTTATCCACCCTGCATAATTTTTCAAAAATTAAAATGGATCAAAGACATGCCACAGATGCTTCCTAACTAGTCTTTACATAATTTTTTCTTAGAACTCATAATTGTGACTGTAGTGATTTTCTTAACATGCATCTGCAGATGCCATTATTTGAACAAAAAAAATCGCAATATCCAAGGAGTTTGGAAATAGTCAGCAATAATAATAATTGTATAATTGTCTTGGCTCACCCTGTATGTTCAAAAATAATTTCCGGTTATAGACTTCTTTCTCTAGTTTATTTGTGTTTTTAAATCAAATTTCTACCTATCAGAGAACTCGAGCTATCGAAGTCGGACGCACTACTGCCCCACCCGGTATATAACGACTTGGTCGTCAAAACGTCATGAATCAATAATAATTAAAGTTACCTTGCCCACTTTTTTTGTTAAAACCTGCATTAATTCTTTACAGCGCAAAGTGACCCTGGCCTTGATAACACAAACCTGAATTGTCTTGCAAATTCTTTGTAAAACAAAAAGAAGATTGGCTAGCTGTCAGGTCAAATGTCATTGGACAGCAATTTGAGTTTCGAAGGCGCCCCCAGCAAAGGCCCCAAAGAGTTCATAGTCGAGGAGCACTCCGACAGTCCAGACTCATCAGTCGGGGGGTAAGTCCTCGATTTTCCGAACCCCTTAAAACGACAATTTCAGTTCTTCGTCCGAAGATGAGAGAAGACAACATCCAAAGATCGAAATTCCTCCAGAATACTGGCACATCCAAAAACTCGTAAAATACATGAAAACCGGCAACCAAACCGCCACCGTCATAGCGCTATGCTGTCTGAAGGACCACGACTTGACATCAGAAGTCAACCAACTGGCAATCAGAGAGATCGGCGGTCTCGAAGTTTTGATCAACCTCCTCGAAACCAAAGACCTAAAATGCAAATTGGGCGCTCTAAGTGTTTTAACGGAATTGTCTGCAAATCAGGAAATCAGACGCTGCATCGCCGATCTCGGAGGTATTTCTCTCCTAGTGACGAACCTGGCGGATCCCGCAAGAGACTTGCAAATTTTGGTAGCGGAAACCATCTTTAACGTGGCGCAAATTAGGAAAGCCCGCAAACACGTCAGGAAATCCGACGGAATTCCCAAATTGGTCGATCTATTGGACGTTAACGAAAATTGCCTCAAACTTCCAAAAGAACAATTAAACGCGGACGACATCGAATTCGTTAACATCGCCAAAGCTGCCGCGAGAGCCCTTTGGTCGGTGTCCAGAAGTCGAAAGAACATCACAGTAATGATGAGGAGCGGAGCAGTGCCTCTTCTAGCCAAGCTACTCAAGTAACGACAAGCTTCAGCGAAAACAATTGAAAAAAATATTGTTACAGGTCGGTACACATGGACGTGATTGTACCAACAGTTGGAACGATTTCCCAATGCGCCAACGACCCTTCCTACCAATTAGCCATACAAACTGAAGGTATGGTGCAGGATATTGTGCGACACCTTTCGGCAGAGGTAATTGGGTAAATTTAAAATCTGGAAACGTTCGAATCCGCAACGGCAATTTTTACCCGTACGCGGTGCACAACGCAAAAAAGTTGCCCGCAGTGAAAGAGTTAAAGAGAACTTGTAATTCTTGTCTAGGATCCGATTTTGAGACGACATTGCGCTGACACCATCTTCAAATGCGCCGAAGACCCCTTGACCCGCGATTTAGTGAGGCAAGCAGGAGGACTTGATCCCTTGGTCAACATGGCAAAAGATCCTCAAACTAAGGAAGACAAACTGTTGTTGGCGGCGGTAACAGGGGCCATTTGGAAGACGGCCATCAGCCCTGCCAATGTGGAAAGGTTCGATCAACTGAAAACTGTCGAAGTAGGTATAGCACTATGGTCAGCGAATTGGCCAAAGTTTACTTCACGCGTACGGTACGCGCGGTTATCGATCGTACACGCAATGTTGGTTGGCAATGTCGCAATTGCAACATTTCACGGGTACAGCTGTGGACGT
Source organism: Schizotus pectinicornis (assembly GCA_951805265.1). Taxonomy (NCBI): domain Eukaryota; kingdom Metazoa; phylum Arthropoda; class Insecta; order Coleoptera; family Pyrochroidae; genus Schizotus; species Schizotus pectinicornis. Next base: position 10,496,778 of record OX638207.1, on the reverse strand, counting down.
TGAGAATGTCCCTACATTTTAAATTTTTTTCGGCAATAGTGCTAGTAAGCACTATCATTTAGGTGTTCATTTAGGTTTGGATCGTGAGCTGCGCGTACGCGGCACTTGTTTCAATGTAGAGCTCAATATTGCTATTCCTTTGTGATTCACATGTTGAAGGTGGGTGCAGACTTAAACCACAGTATACACGCGTAACGCTACTGTGTTACTCAAGTTTTAACGTGTTTGTGAACATATTGTATAAGGTCCAGTATGCATTTGTAACCTCTAGTCCCGTGGAGAATCTCGCGTACGGCGTACCGTGCGCGTTCACTTGAAACAAGACTAGAGGTAAAGTGATGACTTCCAGGTGTTGGTGAAGCTTCTGGAGAACGTCGACGAAGACGAAAGAGTACTCAGCAACGTCGTCGGCGCCCTTTGCGAGTGTTTGAAATTCGGGCACAACAGAGAGGTGTTGAGGAGGGCCAACGGAATCCCCCATCTAGTCAATTTATTGAACTACACTTATCCGCCGTTGTTAGAAAACGTTCCAATGGTGTTGCGCGAGTGCGCCACAGAAGAAGACTCCATGAGAATAATCGAACAGTTGGATGGGGTTCGTTTGATCTGGTCTCTCCTCAAGAACGCATCGCCTCGAGTAAGTCAACTTGACTTGTGATGACGTCTTCAAGTTGATTTTGTTCAGGTTCAGGCGAACGCTGCCTGGTCTTTGGTGCCTTGCGTCAGGTTCGCCACGGATTCTGGAGAGATGGTTCGTTGTTTCGTTGGCGGTCTCGAGCTCATCGTCAACCTTCTCAAATCGAGCGATAAACATGTTCTGGCTTGCGTTTGCGCCGCCATTGCCGAAGTGGCGAAAGACATTGAAAATTTAGCGGTTATAACCGATCACGGTGTCGTTCCGATGCTCGTCAAACTGGTGAAAACCGATAATGTTGAGTTGAGGGAGCATCTAGCCTCCGCTATAGCGTATTGTTGCGCTTGGGGCGCCAACTGCAAGACTTTCGGTCGGTACGTCCCTGAATAGAGGTCGTCGGTGTTTATTTCTTGAAACATGAAAATCTTGTTTTGTTGCAGTTTGGGTGCAATAACTCCTCTAGTAGCGTACCTGGCTGACGGTGATGCAAAAGTGCATCGGACCACGGCGTTGGCTCTGTTTCACTTGTCGAAAAACCCCTTCAACTGCATCACGATGCACGAGAGTCGCGTTGTGCCGTTCTTGTTGAAAGCAGTGGCGTCCGAGGATTGGGACTTGCAGGACGCCGCAGCCGGCTGTTTGGCCAATATTAGAAAATTGGCGTTGGAGGCGGAAACTATACATTTGATCAGGGAAAAAAGCGATTCGAGTGAAGAGAACTGAGTGTGATGACCCCGTTGGTCGTTAAACGGTCAAATCTATTACCATTCTATTACCTACTTTGTTAACCTTGAAAATTGGATATTGGCTGACAATAAAATGAGGGAAATCAACAAACGGAACTTGACGTTGCGTTCCACTCTTGCAGGAAAAAAAGAAATGAGGAGTAATTGGTTCGTGCTCCCAATAGCGGCTGTCAATCACTGTGAATTTCTAAATGAAGATTTTTTTGGAAATGTATTTTTTTTTTTGGCCAATTTGACTTGAGAACCATTTTAAAGTGGAAACAATATTGTTTCAAAATTAATCTCACGAATGGTGGTGTTTGTTGATGTTGGCGGTGGCCGTGAAGTTAATAAAACGAGGGAGAGACCAAGAGCACGTTTTAGCAAAAGTTATCAAAACAAAACCCAGATACTGCACGTGCTACTAGTTTTTCTCTCAGAAGTTCCTCCTTTTACGAACTAAATTTGTGTTTTGGCTAAACTCAACAGAGGATAGTAACAAGAAAATTGCATGGGTGATGGGTGCATGCAATTAGGGTGTCCGTTCTGAAGGGACATTTGCCAATTCTGCAGAACATGACGATTTCCAAAGCAACCTTGGTCATTATTTACCAAATAATTTTGCCCATCTCAAAGTCGTTGCCCAAGCGTACGTATTGGCCCATCGCAAGGGTAACTAGGCCACAGTTAATAGTTGCGAAATTTTCACAACTCAAAATTCTATTACCATTATTGCGTTATGTAACGATTATGTGACCAAACTGATTGATTACAATTTGTAACATTTAAAAAAATAATTTTTGAATAAAACTTAAAAAAATAACATAGTTACCTTCATTAATTTAAACCTTTGGTCGTCATCCAGCACAGGTCTTGTGGACATCTTCGGGAAACTGCAACTTACCTTCGACACACAACCGACGAAACTGAGACGGATTAGCAACGATAAAACTTGTTGTTAATAACTGAGTCCCGATTACCTTGTCGGCGGTAGAGGGGATAGGTACCAGGTTTCGTCATTTCAACTCTAGCTAGGCACCCAAAAATACAGCAAACACTTTATTTGGAAAAAACTCACCGTGGTGGAATTGTGTGAAACCTCCGATTTTTTTCTAAATCTATCCTCCCTGCGTTTTATCGATAAGACCGAGGATGCCACGGTTCACTTGTAATCATCTCGATTAGATCCTGATTGCTGCTGCTGGTTTGATGATGGAAATTTTCGAAAATTCGGTGCTTTTCCACCACGGTTCCGGCGTCGTTTTGGCAAGGTCAAGGTAAAAAAGTGTTCACGTGCTGCCGGCGTCGTCGTGTCGACTAGGTTCACGTCCTGGTGGGAGAAGCTGGATAGTACGTAGAGGACGGTTTGGCGCGTAACGTCGCTATGAACCGCTTGATGTTTCTCTTTCTCAATTATACGAACATTGGCGGGTTAGTTTGTGGTTTTTGCGGGACCAACGGGTAAGTCAGACACGGAACTGTCAATATCCGGCGTCGCGACGATTAGAAAACGATTAAAGCACTCTCTCGTTCACGAAATTGTTTTGTTTTTTGCAAGATAATGGACTTATAATTGCCTATTCTTCCTGTAAACAATCGAAAATATTTACTGGCAGGAAACTGGCGGTTTTCTTTGATTTTTCTAAAATTAGTATTAGCGTTTTCGAAAAGCCCGACGAACAGATTTTAAGTCGTTCAGAACTGTTCGAACATGTGCAAGAATTTTATTAGCAATTTCGTAAGTATTTAAGTAATTTGTTTGGTTACTGCCTGCCCACTTGCTGCTTCTTATAGTCGTCATTACGTCGTCGAGTAAATAAAACGGAGTCAAGTTTAGAAAATAACAATTCGAACTTTAATTAGGCAAATTAACTGAATTTTGGTTGTTATAGGACGCGGTGTCCTCAATCACATTCATGCTAATTAAGAATTTCGCACGCTGCCGTTCCAGCCTCGAATTACAGCAAAAGTTATCTGCTTAAAAATAATTCACAAAATTTATACTTAGAAATATTTATTTCAATCAGCGACCAGCAACAATCTTTAATTACTACTTGCAGCTGCAGCCAATTAATAACGAGGAAAAATCGTTGTCGTAGTTATCCCTTGAACACCCTAAAGTTGAGACTAGTTCGCTTTCTTTAGTAGCAACTGTCTCGACGAGACTCAATTTCTAATAATTTTTTAAATAATGCTCGTTTATTAATTGCCAACAGCTAGTGCGAAGGTTCAAGGTTAGCGACAATGCCTCAAGAGCTATCTACAGAAGAAGCTGCTGCTCCATTGTTTGATTTTTTCGATTAGAATTTTAGAAGTTTTTTTTTCTAAAATCGCCCAGGCGGGTTTAATCATCGTTCAAAGACTCTGTTCACCTGTTTCAGACATATTAATAGACCTTTGCACCGTCCCATATGGCATTTTTCTATGTCTACGTGTCTCATCCGTTCTGTTTATGGTGCATGAGCCAATTAAATTTTTCAAATATTTGTTGGCATTGTCCGCGTTGTTAGCTATCTTTTCGCTATTTTTGTATCAATGACAAATTAAAAATAATAGGAAGAAAGTCGACCCGTCTAAATCATCAACATTAACCACCTTTTCAACTAGCTTCAAAAGAACTGAAACGCCCCGAAAATAACCACCTGAGGGACACCAGAGTAAATGTTTACACAATTTTTGTTGAAAAGTTGCGCTTTCCGGTCACGACAGGTGCGAATCGTTACGTAAACAAATTATTACCGGGCCCCATAGACAATTTTTATTGCCCGTAATTAAGTAGCAATTTCGCCAAATGAACGATTATTATTGAGGACCTCGAGCCGGAGAACGCCCCAAAAATCAGTTACGAGCAAAAATTGAAAATTATAGAAAACTCCGACGTGCGTCAGGTAATGATATTTGCGTCAACTTATGGAACTCGAGAAATACTACTTTAACGTCCAAACTTCGGGGTTGACTTTTTTGCGTCACCCTGTATATTAGGAAGATGCACGTGCTATTGTTTACGTACGTCAAACTGTCAATTTTCTAGGTTAGGTTCCAGATTTGATGATTAAAACCTGAATTAGACACTTTCTCGTAGTTTTTTGACTTCTTTATCCATTGTTAGCAACGTAATTTACTTCCCTCGCAATTTCGTGACGCTTACAAGTCTTTTTTGAAAAAATATAAAAATTTCGGTGTTTCAGGTCACTCGGGATTTTGCCGCAAATAAAATTGACGCTTTTTGTAAAAATAAAACTTACCTCCTTTATTAGTTTTAGGTTCGACGGGCGTCAATTTCGTTGAAAATAGAAATTTAGCTCCGTTTTGGCGAGACCGGCCCTGCTAAGAAGTAGTTAATTCGCAACTCAAGAAGGGCGAACTCGATCGGGTACGATCGAGACGCCGGCCAGGGACTTTTTGATAGATCGGAGTCGTCCGAGCAAGTTTTAATTATGGTGCTTCCTAACCACAAATTTATTATTATCGTGTCAATAACGGCAAGTGGTTGCGTGAATTTATAGTGTAAATATTAATTTTAAGGTTCTCAATGCTAACAGCGTACTTGCGACCGTTTACATGCTATAAAATGGTAAATATGTGCAAGTTTTCCGCATACAGTGAGCGCTTGAAAAAAATTTCCAAATCCGACCTCATTCCCTTTATAAGTATTTAAGTAATTACGCATTCAGTGGCTTAGTTAAGTAGTTTGCTATCTTGAAGATTGCACCTTTCAAGGATGCCGCCTACAACAAATGTTTGCTTTTTTCTTAAATCCTTAATGATTGTTTTCTTTAAGGAGGCCCAATACACATGTCTGTGTGGAGCACCAGCACTGTAGCCCTGGACCTGGGGAAATCGTCAAATAAAACCGGAGACAGCACCACTCGGCTCTGCAAGAGATCCCACAAGGTAGACCTGTACCTTGACTTGTCATCGTGACAGTTGTCGGTTTCTAGCACATTTTTGAAGACTTGTCAATGTGACAGTCGTTAAGTAGCAGCATTAAAGCTGGAGCCCCCAAGCTACTCAAGTACCCGCTACACTTTCGTAAGCACGCCCCTGCAGACCCCTAATAAAAATGGTGAATATTCTGTGGTTTTTCGTTAATTTTTTGGTGTTGTTTCAGTGCAAAATGTCGCAGAGCGGGGACGAATTGCATACGCCTCGGTACTTGTCTTGGCGCAAGCTCCACTTGAGTAGGGCGAAACTGAAGGCTTCCAGTAAAACGTCGGCGTTGCTGTCCGGTTTTGCTATGGTTGCAATGGTGGAATTACAACTTCAAACTCCTGTAACGATGCCGAGTGCGGTTTTGGTGGTGTTTGCAATAATCACGACGTTACTGGTCGCCGTCCACATGTTGGCGTTGATGATCAGCACCTGCATTTTGCCCAATATCGAGGCGATTTGCAGTTTGGACGCTATTAACTTGGTGGACGAATCACCCCACGAACGCCTCCATTGGTACATAGAAACGGCCTGGGCGTTTTCGACCCTTTTGGGTCTACTGTTGTTTTTGGCGGAAATCGCGATTTTGTGTTGGGTTAAGTTTTACGATATCAATACGACGGCGGCGTGGTCGGCTAGTGTGGTTCTCGTTCCCATTTTGTTTGTGTTTTTGGCTTTCGCTATACATTTCTATCGATCGCTGGTGGCTCATAAGTATGAAATGACTGTGTCTGGGATTCGAGAACTCGAACTGCTCAAAGAGCAGATCGAGCAAGGTGATATCGACAACCACAGGGGAGGAAACGGGGTTAACGATCTGATTTCAGGCATACACATTGTATAGTGCCGAATCTTCAACTGGAATCAAGCGGCTGTGCTGTATTCTCAATTGTTTTTAGGTACTTATGCTATAATTTAGTTTGCATTTTGTTACTTACTTTTTTCTCTACAACTCGGTGATTTTTATGTCTTTTTTATTTTCTTTATTTTTATTTTACGACCGTAGCCAAGTGCAATTATTTAGATTGGCTGCCAAGCCAAAATTGTAAATACATAATATGTACATATTTACTGCTACATGCTGTCTAACACTTAAATTATTACGAAATTGAAGATCTGTGATTTAAATGGGTAATTTTTAAGAATTTTTACAGTATACTCTATTGTATTTTTACTGGTAAAGTAAATTTATTCATTTATTTTCTTTTTTACTGATAAGTCCCCCAGTTCCGGTTGACTAAGCGACAGACAGGAAGTTCCGCATTTTTAATTTCTTGAACAGTAACAAGTCACTTTGAATGCCGCCAAGATTACATTTTTATTCGGGAGGGTTGCTCTTGATCTTTTTTTGCTACCATTAATAAATTAGTCGTTGTTTGAAACTAAGTCGTAGTTATGAGAAAAGACTGTTTTCTTTTGTTGTGGTCTCTTGATGGTGCACCGCTATTGCTTGGCCTACAGCATTTCCCCTACTCACACCTACACCCCCTATCGGGTTGTTGAATTTTGGTACTGAGCCGAAATAAACTGCTTTGATTCAAATTTGAAAGTCAACGGAACGTAGTTGAAAGTCAAGGACACGTCCTCGAGAGACTAATATCTAATATACATAAATTAGGGACCAAGCCGCACAAAATGAAATAAAAATAAAAACAGCAACTTTTATTGTGGAAAATAACAAACTAATTAAACTCATACAGTTTTCTTTCGTAGGTTAGGACCTTCTTACACACGTCCGGTATTGGTAAATTTTCAATTGTAGTGTAAAATTGATTGCAATTAATGCCCGTGGAAAGTGGGGAATGGTCGAAAGCTTTCAATTGTGTACGTTTGCAGTGTGTCGCTAGAGATTCTCGAAAGGAATCCCTCGCTAGTTCGAGCAACGGCGATACTTGCGGTAACGCCTTCACTGTCTCGTTTAGATCATCATCATTCAAATTCAAGCAAACTGCTTTGAGTTTAGGTGCCGAGCTGTAAGTTAAAAGTTCTCTCATATGCCCTGCTCGAACTCCACGACACGAATAAGGAAAGTTTCTGAAAGTCACAGTATAGTCGACAATCATCGAACACATAATTTTTTTTATTTCATCTGGATTCGAGGCAGGAACGAAATTGTGGTCTAAATGCAATATTAGTTTAAACAGCGAGGAATATCCGTATTTACTGTAAACAGCGTAGAAATCGTCGCTTAGAACAGGTAGTCCGTAGCTTAACAGACAGAAAATTGGCCCTTCCGAATCTTGCAAAGATTCAAAATGAACGTTGGCTAGAAGATGGTTAGCAATGAATGGTGAGATTGTTGGATTTAATTTCTGAAACATGTTGTTGATGAGAGTTGGTCCGAAACCGTGCTCACATAGTATAGTCAAAATTTTGGGTTGGTTGAAAAGACACTGTAGTAAATGTCTATCTTTGATGCAGTAAAGGAAATCCTCTACTGCACCGGGAAATTTAGTAATAAATAGTTCAAAATATTCAGGCGAAATCTTTTCAAAACGATTCACGTGAGTAGATAAATAACTGGAATCGTACCAAACTGTCTCAGTTTTTTCTAGAAGCCTAGGAAACCACGGCGAACCGTCAAGCATAACATCACACAACATACTTAAGCTCACAGTCGCTTTATCGTCAAAAGTAGTTTCTAGCAAAACATATTCCAACTCTTTCTCTCTTCCATCATATCTTCGACAGCATTTGGTATAATCTCGATAACGTTCAAAAGGTGTCTTACCCGAATAATCGGGGATAGTGGCATCAGCTCCATAATATAACAACATATAAATAAGTTCGTCAGATTCGTTTTTGCAGGCTATCATTAACGGGGTTTCCCCGAGACGACCATTTGTACTGTTCATGTTGGCACCGTTTTTAAGCAAACAAAGTGCAAGTGCTGTACGTTTTCTGTGAGCTGCACCGTGTAGAATTGTGTTTCCTTTTAAGAAGCCATCCCAAACACCATTTACATTGACCCCTTTGTTGATCAACTTCCAAACAAAATAATCATCTCCACCTAAGAACGCTCGTTGTAGAAGAGTTCTGCCTTTAGAATCGGGCGGAGGTTCTAACTGAATTCCCTTCACTTTTAACAAGAAGTTAAAGGCGGCTCTCCTGCAACAAAAAACAATAGTATATAAACCGTAGTAATGGGGACATTGAGATGTCACTTATTACAAGAACGTTAGGCCAGCTTATGCTTATTTCAATAGAATAGAACATTAATTTGGCATACTTGCTACAGTTTACTTGATATTAAATAAAAACCGCGAGTTTCGATTTTGGTTTATATTTAATAGCTCTACTGGTAGAAAAAATATCGCCATAAAAATTGTAGATCAATGACAATTTTTTAAGTGCAACCTAAACATGCTATCAAATTTTTGTACACCTTCAATTGCGAAAATAATACAAATTTTGTTTTCTCTTATGGATCATGACAAGCTAATTAATAAATTCTCTTTGCAACAATTTCATGTTAGTATGTATTTTAATCCTTTCGTTTCATTAAAATCTCACTCATCTGAGTTTCATTCCACAGTCGGGTGTGCAATCAATTACTTTCATTAAAGACATTGTTTGTGACCTCAACATACCTTTTCTTTTCCACAGCTATATGGAGAGGGGTATTTCCTTCATTATCGGTGTTATTTACAGACTCCCCAGATGCTAGGTGAAGCTTCATTTTCTTAACATTGTTCTCCCTTGCGGCAGCAATCATTCTGCTTCCCACAGAAGTCTCTCAATCTAACTAGAAATGAAATAGTATAGTAGTAGAATTTTTCTAACGTCATGATCGCATAAAACTGTCAGAATATAGGAGCTGCAACACGCGTATTCTACTCACTTGTCATTTAATCGGAAATTATATCAACTTTACTATTTCAAATAACAACCCATTATTTTGTGGTAATTTCTGGTAGATAATTTAACGATGTATTACAAAGGGGTTGTTGGTTGTTAATTCTAAGAAAAATGACTGAATGTAAAATCACATTTTATGACACAGCCTTACTTGAAAATGTGAAAAGTTCTCATGCCGAGACAAAGGTAAGAAATAAGATAGAGGGATTATGGAAATATTATTGAAAGCAAATAATATGGCTTTAAAATATATATTCGAACTGCATTCCATTTTGTTCCATGCACATAGTAGGTACATCTCCTCCTAACAGCGTTAACGGAATCTTATTGTTCAAAATCGAGCAACAACATCATTTTTTTTGTTACTGTCAGTGTCAATATCATTTTGCATTCAACAGCATATGGACCAAAATGTGATCATGAGGCGCGCGCTTAAATCCACTGTAGCACGTGGTAGCACGCCGCTTCAGATAAACTTGTTGTTCTCTGTGCGTAAGAGAGACAGTCGATACAATACACGTGTTGCAACTGATTGCAGCCAGAACTCTGACAGTTTTATGTGATAGAAAATTTATTAATGACAAAGAAATACAGCAAACTTACCTAAAATGAAAAATGTGGTTTGCGAAAGAGATCACTTTGTTCACCCGTTGACTGTTTGTGTTAGGAGACCAGACCAGACCAGAGACCAAGAGCGAATTTTGGGGATGAAAGCCTTTATATACCTAAAAGCACCGATGGCGATTCGGAAGCGATCGGCTAACCGAATCTCTGAAGGAGAAAACCATCCCACTACTGACCACTTAAAAGGGTGAGGGTACGCTTTTGGCCGGTATAGGGCAACGCAATACTAAACGGTTTCCAAGATTTTTTCCACAATTATGTATTTGAAGCAGAGGTCGATAGCTTAGTGTATTTGTCTTATCGAGTTTAATAGCGTAAACTATCTGAATTTTCTTACAACTGTTAATATTTTTAATTAAAGCCAAAAAAGGCTGAAATAAAGAATTCGGATTTAAGCTCTATTTTTAGAAAAAAGAGAAACAAATTACACTATTTTATAGAGTTTATCGAGGAGATGGGCCGTTACTATCTGTATTTTCTTTAATATTATTTGTTATAACTAATTAATATTTCAAAGTTAGGCAATCAAAAAGGCACCTGATTCACTAAACTCAGTTGATGTTCTATGATTTATGATGGGGTAACAAAGGGTTTCGGGTGACCCATTGTCAAATAATAGGCGTAACCATAAAACCATAAGTATGTTTAAGCCTCTCTCGAGAAAGGTCCCTGGCCTAGGCTAGCGGCTGAAGTTGTATGCCAGCCATAGTCAAAAACTACGTCTTTCTGTCTACAGGCAAGTGGTTCTCATACAAATAAAAAAAAATTAATATTAATTCCACCAATATTGTTATTGTCAAAATTATTGAAATCTAAATTATTGTTAATAAATGAATTATTTATTAACCGGACTTTACGTTTTTATCAGAGGATTTTTTTATTAAAAAAAAAAACAATAAATCCACAGACTTTCTAAAAAGTCGTTCTTTAAAGTTTTAAATTCTGCTGGGCTCTTCTTCGTTGACTCCGTAATCTAAATCCATGCGTATCCCTATTGGTTTTTATATATTTTTTCTATGCGAGTTTTTTTTTTAAGATTTTGTGAAATGTTTAAAATATACTGCCCTATTAGTCCATTATTAATTTTTTGCACTAACTGTAAAAATTGACCTTTAGTATTGACACTAATTGCCGCCGCGTAGCATCTACCCCCATATAATTGAAAAATTTACCCTTTTTCCGCGCCGAGTAGGTACTTACTTACATACCAACCTTTTCCTAAAAGTTGTACACAGAAATCGGTCCTCAGGGCCTGAGGTACCTCAGGTACTTCCTTCGAAGAAACGTTACTATAATGGTCATTAGCCGTTTTGTTAAAACCTACCCTTCTCTTTTATGGCCCTGTCAGAACCGAAGGAATCGTTGAATGCCTATACCTGAAATTTCGTAGCAGACTAAACGGGACCTCAGTCTTATCTTTTATTCCCAAAACAATTTTTATAAACAATTTAGGAATAAAAATAATTAGCACTTAAAAAGAGAAACTAAAACAGGTACAGATCAATGAAAATAAAAAGTAGATACCTGTGGTTGAACTGAAAAATCAAAAATTGAAAAAGAAAAACAAAGGAGAACTAGAACTTTTTTTGCAATGTTTAAAAAAATTACTACAATTTAAAAGGTAGTGAGGTAATTAACTCTCTAATTACATTCTACCGTTGATTGAGATATTTACTATTTACTACTTTTATCTCAATCAACGATTCTACCAAGAAAAAAAACAGCAAAAGTAGTAGCCCTAGTCACACCAACAAATGATGAAATGCAAGCAATCGCCATGAAAGCATTGTCTAAATAACTTGTGAATAAAGAGCGCGCATAAAGTTTAGAAAGCTAATTGTAATAAATAATAGACTTGAAATTTGTGCAATTTTGTAATAAGAAATGAGGTTTTTGTCAAGAAAAAAGTTCTGTATTGCCTGATCAATTTAATCTGTCCGAGTATTTTCGAGAATCTATGGAGAATTTTTTTTCCAGATTTGTAAACTTTATACCCGAATTATATTGGAATTATCTACTTCACAATGTTCAATATTTATTTCTTGTTAAGTGTTATTAACTTTTTGCAATTTAATTCATGTTTTATCAAGCTATCAAGTTATCAAGATTGATAAAACAAAGTAGAAATATTGTTTTTCTTTTGTTAGTTATTATAATTATAATTTTCTAAACGTCGAAATAAAGTTTAAAACTGAAAAGTTTTATATTGGATGAATTATAATTCGCGCTCTTGTATACGCACATCCACTGTATATTTTGTTGATTGTTGTATTTCCTATCTCTTATTTTTGTATTTTACATTTCATAGTCGTAGCTAAGTTAGTATTTAGATTTTTGCTTATTTTTTCATTTACAATAAATGACTAAGGGCCAGTTTTACGAAAGTCGGATAAGCATTGGAATAACTATTCCGGAATAAGGGCCGGTTTACATACCCTTGGTCTACAGTTTATACCTGGATTTATCCGATTCGATTTTCGTAAAAGCGGCTTTACCTCGAGTTATTCCGGAATAGCGTTATACTTGGCATATTGCCCTTTCGTAAAACCGGCCCTAATACTACTATATATCTGTAACGATGCCAACCTAATAGTTAGTATTGTGAGTAACCAGATATAGATCAACATTGACAGTTGACATACTTATCACATGTATTTATCACCAAGCTTAATAAAAGAGTTATCAAACCCCATCCCGATGCTACATGGTGTCAGAAGTGGGATATTTGGACAGTTAAACAATAAACGAATCACAAGGAAACTAAAAACTAATTGCAGGAAAGCTGGTCGAAAATGGAACCTAACCTCAATCCAACGGAAGCATCCGGAGGTTCAGTGTCGGGAATTCGACCCCCAAAAGCACTAAATGTCCTAAACAACACAGCGACAGGTTGGAAAAATTGGTTGCAGCAATTCGATTGGTATGCAATAGCCACCGAACTCGAGAAGAAATCAGGGCCGGTGCAAGCAGCAACGTTTATGGCAATAATAGGGCCAGATGCAATCCAAATATTCAATAATTTCAACCTAACAAGCGTAGAGAAAAAGGACATAAAAGCAATTAAACAAAAGTTTCAGGATTACTTCTGTCCAAAAGCCAATATTTCCTTTGAGAGATACAACTTCTTCAAAGCAGTACAGGAAGGGAGTTTTGAGGAATTCTTGACCACAATAAAGACGCTAGCAGGAACGTGCGATTTCGGAACGTTAAACGACAGTCTCCTCAAAGACAAAATAGTATTCGGAATCTCATCAGAAAAAGTACGAGAGAAGCTGCTGACAGAACAGGATTTAACACTCGACAAGGCAATAGCAATTTGTAAAGCAAGTGAGCAAGCCACGAATCAGTTGAAAGAAATCCAGTCTAGCGAAGTAACGAAACAAATACATGGAATTGCTAATCAAAACAAGAAAATCAAACCGAAAAGCGATGAGTTTGATTGCAAACGTTGCGGCACAAGACACGGTAGAAGAAACTGTCCAGCATATCAACATAAATGCAAGACATGTGACAAGAAGGGTCATTTTGAAGCAAAATGTTTCACAAAAGTAAGGAAACCCAAGAAGATCGTTAACACCGTGAACCAAACAACAGATTCTGAAGAAGAAGAAGAGTTATTCGTGCAAGGAGTAAACAACCAAAAAGAAGAAGATTGGCAAGAAATCATACAAGTCGACGACAAAAAGTTTCAAGTAAAGTTGGACACAGGTGCGCAATGCAACGTACTGCCGAAGAAAATTGTCGAAAAACTTAAAGCAAAAATTAAGCCATCAACTACAAAGAGGCTCATCAGCTTTAGCGGCAGCACGGTAGACGTCGTGGGAGAAACCGAATTAACGTGTAAGATTAAAGACAACATCACAACAGTAAAATTCAAAATTGTGAAAGAAACAGTCGCACCTATATTAGGCAGAAAATCGTGTGAAGACCTCCAGCTCATTAAGAGGGTAAACAATATATTCGAGGGGTTAGGATGCCTAAAAAACTACGAATACGATATAGATTTCGCGGAGAATCCAAAGTTCGAAATCAGGCCAGCCAGGAGAATTCCATGTGCAATACGAGAAAACGTGAAAAAGGAACTCGACGCAATGGTCAAGCTAGGAGTGATCAAGCCAATAAATGAACCAACACCCGCCGTAAGTCCAATGGTAATCGTAAGAAAAAATGGAAAACTAAGAATTTGCATTGATCCAACTGATGTAAATAAACACATTTTGCGACGACATTATCCATTGAAGACCATCGAAGAAATCAGTACGAAGCTGAATGGGTCAAGATTCTACACACTATTAGATTGCAAGAGAGGATTTTGGCAAATCAAAGTCAGCCAACGTACGCAGAAATATCTCACATTTGCAACACCATGGGGCAGATATTCGTGCACCAGATTACCTTTTGGTATAGCCTCAGCTCCAGAAGTGTTTCAGCAATTGATGAGTCAACTGTTAAGAAATCAGAAAAATGTCGAATGCTCAATCGATGACATCTTAATATACGGTAAAACCAAAGAAGAATTAAGAAGCATAACAGCAAAAGTCGTCAAAGTACTCGAGGAAGCAGGACTAAAATTAAATAAGGAGAAATGTATCTTTGAATCTACAGCAGTAAAATTCCTAGGTCATTTAGTCACAGAAAATGGACTACAAGTTGACCCAGACAAAGTTCAGGCCGTAAAAACACTGAAAACGCCGACTAATAAAACCGAGTTGCAGCGACTACTAGGAATGGTGACCTACCTTAACAAATATATTCCTAATATGTCAGTATTAACCGAGCCAATGCGAGTTTTATTGAAGAAAGGCACGGAATGGACTTGGGAAGTGGAGCAAGAAGAAGCATTTGAAAGAATAAAAAAGGTACTGTCACAGCCACCAGTATTGAAGTTCTACAATGTCAACGAAGACGTAACTTTGTCAGTGGACGCCAGCTCCAAAAGCTTGGGAGCAGTTTTGCTCCAAAATGACCAACCAATAGCCTACGCAGCAAAATCGTTAACACAGTCTCAACAAAATTATCCGCAAATTGAGAAAGAGGCGTTAGCGATAAAATTCGCTTGTAACAAATTTCACGAGTACGTGTACGGGAAAAAACTAATGGTAGAAACAGACCATAAACCATTAGAAATAATTTTCCGAAAACCAATTCAAGCAGCCCCGGCACGCCTGCAACGAATCCTTTTTGACGTGATCCACTACTCACCTGTAGTCAAGTACAAGAAAGGGAGCGAAATGTACATTGCAGACACTCTTAGCCGCGACTGCCAATTAACCAAAGACATGGAAGAAGAAGAGATAGAAGTTCAAATTATCATAAACATGTCAGAAGAGGTAATGGAAGAAATTAAAAAAGCAACAAACGAAGACTCCGAGCTTCAGCGATTAAGAGAATTCGTAATAAAAGGATTCCCAAACACAACTCTTGACTTGCCAAAAGAGGTAAGACATTACTTCAATTTTCGAGACGAGTTGTCCACGTATCAAGACTTACTATTCAAGGCCGACAAAATAATAGTACCAAGCACGCTGATTCCAAAAATGCTCGAAAGCATTCATACCGGACATCTCGGTATACAGAGCTGCCTAAAACGAGCTCGACAACTCCTGTATTGGAAAGGACAATACACCGATATTACCAACTTTATTGCAAAATGTAAAATTTGTCAACGAACACAACCATCCAATATCAAGGAACCGATAATAATGAAACAAATACCTAAACTACCGTTTGAAATAGTAGCAACCGACCTATTCAAAGCCAATGGAAAGTATTACATAATAATGACAGACAGTTACTCTGGGTTCTTTGATATCAAAAAGTTAAAGAACCAGACGTCCAAGGAAATAATAACAATTTTAAAAGAATGGTTTGCAACCCATGGCATACCTCGAATCGTGGAATCAGATAACGGACCGCAATACTCATCGACGGAGTTTGCAAATTTTGCTACAAAATGGAAGTTTACGCATCAAACATCAAGCCCATATCACCCTAGAGGCAATGGACTAGCAGAAAGAGCAGTCCAAACAGCGAAAAACATTTTAAAGAAGTGTGCACTAGACAAGTCAGATGTCAGTCTAGCACTGTTGAATTTTCGAAACACACCACGAACAGATGCAATAGGGTCACCGGCACAGAGATTGATGAGCAGAATCACGAGATCAACGATTCCAACCATAGACAAACAACTACAACCCAGGCTCATCACAAAAGTCGCTCAAGAATTACAAAAATTAAGAAAAAAACAAACTGAATACGCGAACCCGAGAACTAAGGAACCTGAAAAATTCCAAATTGGAGACCCGGTTAGAATACAAAATAGCCACAGAGACTGGAAAGGAGGAGAAGTAATAGGAGATGCTGGGTACCCAAGGTCCGTAATAGTGAAAACCGAAGATAACAAAATAATCAGAAGAAACTCAAGCCAGCTAAAGAAAACTCAAACTAAGCTGCGACTGAACGATCCCGAAGCAGTCCCGACAGACCACGAGATGACCACCACAGCTGACTCGACCCCAAAGCGACAGGAAGCACCACAATTGACGGACGCAATCCCAAAGGAGGCCCCCGTACCGACCGAAGGCGGAAGGCAGGAGGTCCCACCATTAACGACCAGACACGGCCGAGTGGTTCGAGTACCACAAAGACTTAATCTTTAGTGACCAATTGCAATAATTAATATAAAAGGGGGGATGTAACGATGCCAACCTAATAGTTAGTATTGTGAGTAACCAGACATAGATCAACATTGACAGTTGACATACTTATCACATGTATTTATCACCAAGCTTAATAAAAGAGTTATCAAACCCCATCCCGATGCTACAATATCTACTTACTTACATGGGTAATTAACATGAGATAAAATGCGTTAAATATAGAGCAACTTAGATTATTTCATAATCCGTTCTAGAAATTTAATATAATCATTAAAAAACAAGTAATACATTCAAGAGCTGATCAAATTTTTAAAATGCGCGCCATCTGTTCGTGTTGCTCCGACTTCGCTCGCGACATTACGCCACCGGGAATAATTGTGAACCGGCGACTCAACCGGCGACCGGCGGAATCCAGTCGCTAGTGTGCGCAGCGTTGCCAGTTTATCTATGGTTGCCAACTTTAGGGAAATTTCTCTATATTAGGGAAATCTGGAACCGTTTAGGGAAACTATTATATTATCTAGGAAAATTGGAGGTAATTGTTTACAATGTCCACTTTTCGTTTTTTGCGGCGTTTTTTTTTGGAAACCATCGTGAAACATCATTATAATGCCATTTTGAGCAATGAAATGTTGTGCAAATGAAAAATAATTTTAAGCAAAATCTATAGAAAAATAAGAAAAAAAAAGATGTGCTAGGGCAAGGAAAATAAGAGTAAAAATAAAGTAGTTTGCACAAAAAAAGATATTGATTTTCGTAATGTATACATGGTGACGAATGCGTTGGTGTAATTAGTTTTTTGAAAATCGAAGAGTGGGTAAAGTAAACAATGACCAAATTGGACTTCAGTTTCCATTGCGAGTAATTTTATTTTAAATAAAATTTTTCGCCTGCAGCGTTATTTTTCTTGCTTCCCTCGCTTTTCACTAGAATAAGATAACAAATTTTTGAATCTAGGGAGAAAAACTCTTATTAAGGAAAATACTTGCCGACACAAAGAACTAAATGTTGGCAACGCTGAGTGTGCGTGTCGCCTCGCCATAATTACAGTTTTGTTTCGCAGCGCAGCTCAGTAGTTCTCAACCGGTGGTCGATAGTCTTATGGACTACATCATGACTACATGTGTTCCTTGACATGTCCGTGACTACTGACCCAGCCCAATTTAAATAATTTGACCTCTACGCATCTCATGTTACATGGATTTGGTGCTTCGCTTTGTGACTTGTGAGTTGTGACACTTTTATTATGTAAGCAACATTATAATCGGTGTTTTAAAATTACAGAAATGCATCGGAATTCTTTAGAATCATTAGCAACTTTCTAAAAATTGTGAGACCATGTTACATTCTCCGACAGGTTACTGAAGTTTAGACTATAAAATACTTTATCCTGTAAAAAGATATTAAAGAAATGTTAGCTGACCTCAAAATGGAATTCTTTGAGTGGTAAGGTTTTTGGTTTTGAATAATAATTTGTACTTTCTCTATTCATTTTCAGATTTCGTTATTATGTCAAACGTGTCTTTTTTAATTGAGCCCAGCGCCGTCAAACACGAAATTTTGGATATTAAACCGGAAATAGTAGAGTGTGATGAAGCCGAGGATCAGTGTTTTCGATGCGGATTATTTACTTTGTCCAGAGTTTTTTTGGCTAAACATTTGGAAACTTGTGATGTGAAAAACATATCTAAATTGTTGAATGATAGCGACATTGATAGTGCCACCATTAACTGGTTTAAATGCCGTGAGTGTGAGTTTAAAACTCAGTGGAAGTACCAATTGAAGACACATTACATCAAGCAGCATATTGATTCCGAAACTAAATGGTTTAAATGCCCTTACTGTATTTATAAGACCAAATTTATTAGCTACATGAAAATACACCAGTTCAACCTACATAAGGTTAGCGGCAAAATCAACTGGTTGAGATGCTTTAAATGTTGTTACAAAACCAAATTCAAGGCATGTTTAAAAGCACATCAAATTAGTAAGCATGCGATCGGTACTAAAATCAACTGGTTCGAATGCTACACCTGTAATTATAAAGCCAAGTTGAAACGAACTTTGCGAAAACACATTGTTAGTAACCATCTTGCTAATATCACAAGCAACTGGTTTGAATACCGGGTTTGCGACTATAAAGCAAAGCAGAAGGTTTATTTGAAAACGCGCCAAATCCAACAACACAATGAATCAAAACAGAAAGGCAACTTAAAGGTGCACCATAACAACCAGCAGGATGTTGAAGAAATCAAATTGTTTAAGTGCGAACACTGCAGTTACAAAACGAAACTGAAAGGCAACTTATAAATGCACCAAACCAACCAACACGATATTGAAAAAATCAAGTGGTTGAAGTGTCAGCACTGCAGTTACAAAACAAACTATAAATTTAGCTTAAAGACACACCAAACCAACCTCCACAATATTGAAGAAATCAAATGGTTTAAGTGTCAGCACTGCAGTTACAAAACAAAATATAAAGCCAGCTTACAGATACACCAAACCAACCAACACGATATTGAAGAAATCAAGTGGTTTAAGTGCCAGCATTGCAGTTACAAAACAAAATATAAATCCAGCTTAAAGAGACACCAAATCAACCAACACGATATTAAAGAAATCCATTGTTTTAAGTGTCAGCACTGCAGTTACAAAACAAAACATAAATTCAGCTTAAATAGACACCAAATCAACCAACACGATATTGAAGAAATCAAATGGTTTAAGTGCCAGCACTGCAGTTACAAAACTAAATATAAATCCAGCTTAAAGAGACACCAAATCAACCAACACAATGTGGAAAAAATCAAATAGTGTAAGTGCGAGCACTGCAGTTACAAAACAAAACTTAAATCCTACTTAAAGGCACACCAAACCAAACCAACACGATATTGAAGAAATGGCAGCAGTTAGTTACAAAATAAAATATAATATCCTTTTTTTCCTTAAAATATAAAATCGGCAACCTGTTGAGCATTCATTATAATTTTATCTGTTATTAATAAACGATCTGATTTTTTATAATTATTCTTGAGTTTTGTAATTATTGGTCAATATATCGAAAATTGTTACAAATAACAGAAGTGTACATACAAAATATGCTCGTTTTAAGTTTTTACGTAAAATTCTTAAAAAATAACCAAGGTGTTGGTCTATTTGGCTTGGAAATAGTCAGTAATAATATTGAAGTGAAAAGAGTCTAGGAAAAAACTCCAAAAAATCTTTTTTTACACACAACATTCCAATTAAAAAAATGTCGCTTGCCCCTGTATAATTGCCTTGGCTCACGCTGTATGTTCAAAAATACTTTCCGGTTATAGATTTTTTTCTAGTTTATTTGTGTTCTTAAATTCAATTTCTAGCTATTGCCCCACCTTGTGTAATAATAGCATATTATACCACAATTGTTATAAAAATAAGAATCAAATATCTATTATTAAAAAAAATAAAAAAATATTTGTTTTGCGATTAAGAAAATGAATGAATGGTGAGATTGTTGGATCAAATCGCTGAAAGATGATGTTGGTGAGAATTGGTCCGAAACCGTGCTCACATAATATATGTAGTTAAAATTTTGGGTTTGCTCAAAAGACACCGTAGTAAATATTAATTTCTGGTAATTTTCTCTACTACATGCGGAAATTTAGTAATAAATAGTTCAAAATGTTGGTCATTGTTGACTTTAACCTACGAAGGCGCAGAGAGGACATGCAAAATAAAATTTCATAATTTTAACATTTATCTCAAAATTTCGACTTTAATCTCGAAATTTCGACTTTAATCTCGAAATTTCGACATTAATCTCAAAGTTATGCGCGCGCACACGTACGCCTTTTCCGCGCATGCGATATCGCAGCACGTCGTCCATCAATGTTTCTATAAAAACGTTCTATCATTTAACATAGTATCTACCCCAGGTCTTGTAAAACCGTTTTCCATAGGCACCAGTGTTACATGTCGCACACTTTTACAAATCACCCTGTACGACGTTACTGTGATATTTATAATTTTGATATTTGAGGTAATCAAATAAATGTACTAGGTGTTAAAAAAAATTTTTTTGAGTAAAAAATTTATCATAACATTTATAGTTCAAAAAATTCAAGGATATAAAACATTTGTGAAACACCGTGCCCCCTCTTCCCCTACACCATAATTTAAAGTTAACTCTAAATATTCAATAGATTTAAAATATTTGTTCTTAAAGTAATATATAAGTTCCGTGCATCTTCTGGAATTGCCGCCATGTGCAATTGTTCTTCATCCATTATGATAATTGCCAATTCATATAGGTCTTCATCACACGGAATGTGACTTTGAGCAGAACAAGCTGCTTTGCAGATTTCTATATCTCTAGACGTAATGGGTTGCAGATAGTCTTGAGTTCCATATATTTCCGGAAAATTGAACATAAGAAATGGCCTACCCATGGGCCCGACACTATTTCTATTTCTTCTTTTGCAAGCTATGGTCTGTTAGTTCCTCAAAGAAATTAACCCAGAATTGTGCATGGTGTTTTCTTAGTATTGACCAGGCTTCTATTCGTTGATTTGCTGGGCTGGTACAATACAGAAACAATGGAAGGGAATCCTTTCTTTCTGTATCCGATCTTAATAATAACTGAATATGTTCTACAAGACCATTCTCAGTCCTACGATCGGCACGGACAGTGTGAGGACAACCCTGAAGGACCTCAATCATGCGTATATAGTATCCTCCAATTATTGCTGGATTATTTGAATTATTTCCAGCTTGTAACCATATTAAATGTCTGGGATAACCATCGATACATCTACTAATACAAATTCCGTATCTCTTTGATTTATCATAACAGTCGAGATGCCAAATATAATTAGGTCCTTTCGAATACTGCCTTCGTCTTAATCTTCGTCTTCTACGGAAATAGATAGATAGATAGATAGATAGATATATTTATTGCAAAATAACCAGTACAATGCAAATGGTAACGGATCAGCAATGCTGGTTTTCATCCGTCCCAATTACCGCAAAGAAATAAACATACACAATTTCATTTAAACATATACAATTTCTTAACTTAAAAATTAATTTCTAAAACAATCAAATTGACCTACTGCTCACCCAACAATGTCCGTAGTTTAAGTTTAAAACTATACTGGCTCTCATCAAGCAGCTCCTCAAACTCGTTTAAGATTCGAGGCGCACTACACGAAAAGCCACCATCAGACCTAGCTGTGCGGCGAGCAGGTATTACATATCTGTTGTGTCTTAAATTCAGTTGGTTAAAATCAGTTCTTCTATTTAACAAATCAAATAAATATCTCGGACTTTTCTCATTTTTTAAGCGGTGCAAGAAACAGCCATACAAATATTTCATTCTTTTTTCTATTTTAAGTTCCTTAAGCCTACGTATATAAGGAGTTACATGTTCCCTATATTTTACATTTGAAATGTAGCGAATAGATGCATTCTGAACTCTCTGAATTTTCAATTTGTTCCTTTGGTTAAGTTGCCCATAATAAACGTTAGCGCAGTAGTCCATCCTGGGATATATTAACGATTTTACCAAAAGCAATTTTGTTTCCTCATCAAGAAGCTGCTTGAACTGATACATAATTTTTAGGGTACACATTGCCGATCCAAACACTCGATTCACATGCTGACAAAAACTTAGATTTGCATCAAAATAAACTCCCAAGTTTTTGGCTCCCTCTACAATGCTTAGCGCTTCCCCATTTAGAGTTATTCCAAGTGTTCCCAGATTGACCGAGTCCCGCAACCTGTCAGTCCCCACACAAATTGAGACACACTTAGTAGGGTTTAAGCGCAAGCCGTGCCCCCTACACCAAACACTTATATTATTCAGATCATCATTTAGTCTTTTTACAGTCAAATCTACATCAATAGGTTTAAAAGATATATACAGCTGCAAGTCATCAGCGTACATGTGGTAGCGACAATACTTTATATTTTTGTGAAGATCATATGAATAGATCATGAATAATACAGGTCCAAGTATGCTGCCCTGCGGAACCCCACTCTTAATTTCCAAAAAATTTGATACTGTATCGTTTATTTTTACCGCCTGCCTACGATCAGTAAGATAGCTATTAAACCAACGCAACTCTGTGTTCTGTATTCCCAAGTACTTCATTTTAGCCAATATGAGTGAAAAATCTACCATGTCAAAAGCTTTACTCTGGTCAAGAAGGACAAGAAAAGTCAATTTAGAAGCATCCATTTCCATGCACATATCATCCACCACCTTCAAGAGCGCAGTACTTGTGCTGTGGTTCTTTCTAAATCCCGATTGAAATTGCGGCAATATGGCGTTATCATCAATATACTTTAGCAATTGAGTCACCACCACCCGCTCCAACACCTTAGAAAGCGCAGGCAGAATACTAATAGGCCTAAGATCTCCAAACACTTCAGGCCTAGAACTTTTGGGGATGGGAAGAACCAGTGCCGTTTTCCACAGAGACGGGACCAAACCAGCGGTAAGCGACATATTTATGATTGAGGTCAGTATATGGCCCATGAAAGGCATGACCAAATGCAGCATTTTATTATTAATATGATCTACCCCAAATGCAGCGGTCTTAATTTTTTTAACGGCAGTTACAATGTCGCGCTCCTCGACCTCCGAAAATCTAAAGAAATTAACCTTGCACCCATCAGTCTCATACTTTTCAATAGCGTCTGCTTTAAGGCCCGAACTCTGTGCAACACTTGTAAAAAAGTTATTCAATAAATTTGGGTTGGACAGTCCATCAGGGAGAGCGTGAGATAAGCCACCCGCCCCCCTAACCACGTCCCAGGATTTCAAAGTGCGCCACATTTCTGCTGTACCCTTCTTACACTTACGTAATTGTATCTGCATAAAAATTGACTTCTCCCGCCTTATTGCACCATTTGTGTAGTTCTTGATCTCTAAGTAATAGGCTTTGTGTGCCGGTAGTAACGATTTTTTATAGCGTTCGAAAGCCTTATTTTTGAGTTTAATCATCTCTCTTATAGTGAATGTAATATAGGGTTTTACGCGCCGGGCCCTCAACAGTCGATACGGAGCATGATGATCAAACAAACCAATAATATTTGCATTTAAGGCTTCCACTCGTAAGTCAATTTCTAAGATATCAAAAAGCGATAACCAGTCTATGTTTTGAGCATCCGCATTGAAAGCTTCCTCATCAAAATTTTTAAAACTTCTATAAAATTTAGATTGGGCTTTAGGGCCCACCGCATTCACGATCAAGATTCCCTCCACTAAACAGTGATCGCTCATAGCACCCACATCTAGAACATTGGGTTCTTTAACCTGTAAGTCAACGGAAGCACAAATTACATCCAAGAGTGTAGCTGTATCAGAAGTGACGCGCGTCGGCAAAGCAATGTGCTGCCTCATACTGTACTGCAAAAGTAAGGAATTGAAATATTTAGATTCAGTGCTATCATGTTCAAGCAGATTAATGTTGATGTCTCCCATTAATATAACAGGGCCAACCTCTACGCTGACGCGGTCAAGGCAATCGCAAAGTTCTGTGAAGCAACTCATCGACAGACCGGGAGGTCTGTAAAGCACACCAATAGCAACCCTCTGTTTCCGAAATCTAACAGCTACCCACAAAAATTCTAATCCTAAACTATTATCACCCATATCAATCAACGAAACATTAAGATAATCTTTCACATATAACGCCACTCCTCCACCTCTCGTCAGTCTATCTTTCCGAAACAGTCTGTATCCCGGCAAAGCGACGGCAGCGTCCAATAACTCCGCCGTTAGCCAAGTCTCTGTAAGCGCAACCACATCATAATTTTTGGAGGCAACCTCATCCAAAAACTCGTTGAAATGTAAAGTGAGCGATCTTACATTGAGATGACAGATTCTCAACTTATGCAGCGTATCAGTTTGCAGTCTCATCGGGTTTACTCCACGTTCAATTTTAGGCTGTAGTTGCTACTTTTTGCCTAAAATGTTTGTCTTGTACTTGTTCAGTTCGCGCTCTAGCACTTTGCAATGCTGGCTCCATACTGCATGCTCAGTGTTGATCTCTTCTTTGGAACTCTTGGACAAGTCCACACAATTCACACATTTAAACGTCGTCGACTTACAGTCCTTTAGTAAATGAGGCAAACTGCATTTAGGGCAGCTCATCTCGGCCTTGCAATGTATTGCTAAGTGATGATATCTGCTGCATTGGTAGCAGCGCCGCACCTCAAAAGCTTCAAAAACAGAGCAACTATCGTAACCAATAAACAGACATTTAGATTTTATGAGAAAATCATATGTAGCTCGATCCACCTCCATCACTGCTTGGAAAACACTCGCATTTTTTCTTGTCGCCCAAAACTTCAAAACATTACAAGTCGATCCAGTTCCAAAAATATCACCATTCGCCTCCATGATGTGCTTCCTAAGATCCTGCATATTATCAAATTCATGGGAAATGCCAACAACTCGCACTCTTGGAAGAACCCCTCTCACCTCTTTTACTTCATATGAATCACTTAGCTTTTCCTCAACAGCAGCTTTGAGACGTTCAATCTCACCATCTTTTTTGCAACATATCAGTACACCATCATCCTTGGTTTTACTTATCTTTGATATGTGAATGTCAGTGTCCAACGGGTTAACACTGCGAAATAGATCAGTTTTGGTCTTAGAAATAGATTGCCCTTGATGTTTAGGCATCACCACAATAGCTGGCTTTGATCTATCTCTCAACCTTTCAGCATAAGTTTGCGGACCGGGAGCAGGAGCAGAAGAAAAATTTTCCGCCTTGAATTTATCCAAGGTCTCCGCAATAAAACTTGTCTTAAATTTCTCAAAGCTTTCATTTAGGGCATCAACAATCTCCTCCAACTTACTTCCAAAAATTTGCTTAAAGCTATCATAGCTTGCAGAAAAGCTGGAATTCTGACACTCAGCACACTTCCAAAAAAGGCCCGGTATGGTCTTTAGTAATTTCGACAGTTCCGAGGGTAAAGAAGCACAGGCAAAATGAACAGGCCTCTTGCAGGGACCTCCACAAGACAGACCCGGCACACTGGAGGAAATGGGTCGGTCACAAAAATTACAGACCGGCGGCATCACGGGAACAAATATGATTTCCTTATGGCGGATGCGCCGGGCGAATCCAGCACAAAAACTTATCAGCGCGATAAGAAGCGACGGAGGTAAACAATCGCGGAAAATCACAAATATCTCGCAAACCGCGGATCACAACTCGACGCAAGTACTACTAATCGACAGATGGTTTAAAGCACTTCAGTTTGGTATTAATTATGGCAAATTTAAAGGCCAAAATACCGCCTTGCAGGCACACAATTTGCAGCACGCGCAAAAACACATCCACATCGATCGGTTTAGCAAAAACCTCAGCAATCAACACCTTCTGGATCTACTTCTTTTAGAACGTTTTGAACAGTTCTTTGGGTTACCGTGATTTCATTTAAAAGGCATTTAAGATGCATCCATCGATAACCATGTAATTGACCGTGACTTGTAATTTGCTGTTGAATAAATTGTATAATCGTTCTTCTGTCAGTAAAATTGATTCTTCTGTATAATCTCAGCGCGCACAATTTTCGTCGTAAATGTCGTTCACTTATGTATATGTCATGATTTAATGCAAGACATAATATGATTTCACTTTGCTTAAATCCTAAATTAAAATAAAGTTGCACATATTTGTCCATTCTTGTGAGGAATTGGAGGAATGAGCGAGTTTAACATCGGGGCATCAGCACATGCGCGCAAAAGCAGTGCGTGTGCGCGCGCATAATTTCGAGATTAAAGTAGAAATTTCGAGATTAATGTCGAAATTTCAAGATTAAAGTCGCAATTTTAAGATTAAAGTCGAAATTTCGAGATTAAAGTTGAAATTTCGAGATTAAAGTCGAAATTTCGAGATTAATGTCAAAATTTCGAGATTAAAGTCGAAATTTCGAGATTAAAGTCGAAATTTTGAGATTAAAGTCGAAATTTCGAGATTAATGTCGAAATTTCGAGATTAAAGTCGAAATTATAAAAATTTATTTTGCATGTCCTTTCTGCGCCTTCGTATAAAAGTGATTTAGTTAAAAAATTAAAATCTCAGCAACAATTGACAAAAATATATTGAAATTTTTATTTAGGTGAGAAATAATGTTCCTAATCATCCCCCTTTCCTTATACCTGCATCACCCACCCTTGCTTGTCAAATTTTGGCACTGTCTCGTGGTGAAACCGCAGGTAAAACCAACTTCTCAACTTTAGTTTACTTCACTCCTTTATCCGGTGTAGACGTTCAACTCCTCATATACTTCTTTAACCATTCTTGTTCTAAATTCAAGTGTGTTTAGTGAACGTTCCATTTTTGACGGCTGAGACGTGTTTTCCACGTGGTGTAAGTTACAATTTTTGTTTTCTCGAATTTTAATTTAAATTTATTGTGTGCTACCAACAGATAAAAATGGTTTTAAATTGTATTGCTTATGGATGTGATGTAATAACGTACCTACATAATCCAGGGAAAAGATTATCATTTCACACGTGAATTTATAATTTATATCGTAGCATCATGTTTGTCTCTGCATGTAATATTAAGATATTTTGCCATTAATTAATTCTTTAGTATTTATGGGACTTATGAGTACCTACTAATTAAATGATACTTATAATTTTATATATGTACAGGGTGTAAGCGAAATAAGTACATTAATTTTAATCAGTGGTAGAACTCGTTAAGACAATTTTTTTATGTACCATTTTTTTGAAATCGAATTTTTTAAAATCATTTTTCCCCCTACAAATGAAAGCCAAAACAGGTACAGCGCCATCTTTTGCCAAACCTGTTTATTTCTCTGTTTACCGCTGCACGCCGCATGCCGCCAGATGGCACGTAATCCTCTTCTTCTGTCATTTGTCATTTTTTGACCATTGATAGATTGATAGTAAACAATTTATGATTTATACTGTCAACGTCCGTCATTTTACAAAAACAATAATAATGAAGCATTGTTAGTGCAGGTTGATAAGCATTCGTCATTTATCGCAAGCATGGGTAGAAGGAAGTCGAAGAGAAAGCCAGCGCCGAAGAGGAAGGCGATTGAGCCGTTGGATCAACAGTTCAACTGCCCATTTTGTAACCACGAAAAGTCTTGCGACGTTAAAATGTAAGTAAATCTGATTTTGAACCGAATGGCCAGTCGTAACTTGATGTTTGTTACAGGGATAAGGGACGGAATACAGCTCGAATAACGTGCCGCGTGTGTATGGAAGATTTTCAAACCACAATTAACTTCCTATCAGAACCAGTGGATGTGTATAATGATTGGATAGATGCATGTGAATCAGCAAACTGAAATTAACCAAATTCAAACCTTAGTTTTTATTTTTACACAATTCAAATTGACTAGTTTAGATTTTTAGATATAGGTACTTATTGTTGTATAAATTCAGATCCCTAACTTTATTTTATTGTTTTAAAGTGGCTAAGTTTAACTGTATGATGGTCAGTTAGTGAATAAATTTAATTGTGTTTTGTATTTTAAGAGTTTCATTTATAGCATGCCTCTATATAAAGAAGAAATAAGAAGAGCTCATTTAGAGATAACATAACCTAATAAATACTGAGAAGAATTTTTTTTAAAGGTTGGCAACAGTGCATGGCAATATAACCTCAATAATTTAACAAAAATCTTTTATTTTGGACCATTAGACGTGGTAATATGAATGATGTGGAAATACTGATATAATATAATTCTCTGTCTTTCGTTGTGGGTGTATTTTAACAGCCCCTGTCGAATTGTTTAGTAGCAAAATGAGGAAGCAGTACGCGGTCAAGACTACCGCCGTAACATTGAAACAGCAGGCAGCCCCAAACGTTTCATGAAGAACACGCAAGGATCTCTGCGAATGTGTACCTTGCAGTCAATTTAGCGGCGGATGTACTCAAACATGAAGGCAAAGATGCTAAAACCCCTGTGATTTTCAAATTGGTGGATCGTCTGATGTTGCAAGTTCAAATCAATATTTGGCGGCCCTGATTCTGTCTGTGGTTGAACCTTTAGAGTATACTATTTAATTTCAACTAATATAAATATTAATTTGAGGTTTGTTACAGGGATAAGAGACAAAATACAGCTCGAATAACGTGCCGCATGTGTATGGGTTAATATAATTATTAATTCTCTTTTTAACACCAATGAATTTGAGTTCTTTCATAGTTAATTTATAAAGCTATGTGCCACCACTTTTATTCTTCAAATCTAAGGAAAATAGGTACATGTAGTTGTTTTGATTAACATGTTAAGAGTTTTTTTTAAACGCTGCTGGAGGTGTTAAAAGTCTTGAGTTATGATTTATTGAAGCTTTAATTAGCAACTATTTAATTCAATTGTTTTAAAGGTAAAGATTCAAGCAGGATCTATCTATAAGGATAACTATCTGTTTCTCATATTTTGGATCGATTTGTAAAAAGAATAACACTGAATTGAAACTGTGATTAAATGTACATGCGAGACAAATTTTACTTCTAGTATTTGGCTTCAAAGCTTAAAATTTAATTGCTTGTTAGTTTTTCTAGTTGTCGAATAACACAATAATTTAATAAATAAATTATTATAATGTTCTAAAAACATTCAGACCATTAAAATTGCATGTGAAAAATGACAAGTATATACAACATAAATTTTGAAAAACGACACCATACCACAAAATTATACATTATAAATAACCTAAAGTAGAATTAAAAAAGCTGCTTAAATTATCACATTTACAAAAATGAAAGCCTATGAAATAAAATATGCTTTTGGAGTATTACGGTGACTTATTACGCTATAAATTATAGGTTAAAGTATGTAAATTATGTAATTTGCAAATGTAATTACACGCAACGACTCCAGTATCTCGCGAGGATACAACTGTTGCCTAATAGTTGAGGGGATAGAAACGGGCGATTTCCAAGACAATTTGAAATATGCAGTTAATTCTCGCCAAAACGGCCGCAATAAACATCTGAATCGATAATAAGTATAGACATTTGAAATATATAGTCAATTACATGAATTTACATAACGATATTATCACAAAGTGGAAGAAAATATTTTCACAAACTCACAAATCAGTCGCGTTTACCGTTAATTAATACTAAGAGAGAATTGGCGACGTTATTGCCTCAAATCGAAACAAGTTACTCGAATCCAACGTGTTTTCCATTTAATATCACGTTATCACAACCCTTTTGGAATGTCCCATTAAAAACAGCACAATTTTCTGTAAAATTTCCTTCTCGTCTTCTTCTGTTTCCACAGCGCTACCGTGATGGCCAGATCGAAGGCTTCTTTGAGATGATGGCAAGTCTTCGCCGAAGTCTCAACGTAGGGAGCGTTGAGACGATCGGCCAACTCCCTCGCTTGTTTCGGCGTCACCGGCTGTTGTCTCCTCAACCTCAATCCGGCCAATATCTCGGAACTGCCCAGCAAATCCGCCTGGGTGCCGACCAACACCACCGGAGTGTCGTACCTCATCAGCTCGTCGGCCCAACGGGTGCACGCCGACAGGAAGGTGGACGGTTTCACTATCGAGAAGCAGAGGATGAAAACGTCGGTGCCTGGATAGCAGAGGTTGCGCAAGGGGTTGAACTCGTCCTGAAAGCAACAAAACCCATTGAGCCCAATCTCGAGGAAACAATTCGTTGTGTCTCGAAAATTAATAAATATTATGTACAGCCGGGGAATTTTAAAGTGCACAGGGGGGCCACTTTTTTCACGTTATCATCAAGTGTAACGTGGAAAAACTTGTAGAAAATATAAAATCATTGTTCGCAAACAGCCAACTTTTTCCACGTTAAACTTTACACTTGGTGATGACGTGGCAAAAATAATCTATTTACGCACCCCCGGTCCCTCTGTACATTTTTAAGTTCCCCGGCTGTTTGTTTGCGACGGTAGGTACAGAGATGACGTGTGTAGTTGGTAAAGTGCTATTGTAATTTGGTCTTTCTGGATTAGATGATCTTTGGATGAGCGATCCAACACGATGGCTGCGATTTGGGTGGATGGAGGGTGAAATTCGTTTTGAAATCCAAGATTTGGGCGTTATTTATATCGATGTTGGCGGTCTGGGAGGTCGAAAGGGAAGGTTCGGGATTGAATCGGGGGGAGATTCCGGGAGCTGTTGTGGGCGTTTTATCGTTATCATAAATCTCCAGCAAACACTTCAGAAACTAACTGAAGTGACGCCCCCAAATGGAGCTAACGCGAATAAGTGAGTGCTCGGACTCTAACAGGATAATAGACACCGGCAGCTGGGTTCTGTTGTGTTTGCGGAATCCTGCGGAGGCCCGTTGCAGGAAACAGACTCAGTGGGGTAACTAAAATTGGCAGTCCCCTACAATTTTTAATGAGACCCTCGTAACAATTGACAAGAAAACTAAAGAAATTTTTTAACGAATAAAATTTGTAAACAAATATACAGGGTGTTTCATAATTAGACCGAGAAATTCGTGTACGCAAATGAGCAGTTTTGACTATACAATGTGATACTCTTAATTTTTGGAAATAAATTTCTTAAACTTGGCACATCGAATGTACATACTTATCTATCAGGACGGCCCCAACGAACCGCGCCCCCACGGCCTGCTTACACTTGCCTATGGTAGTTACGCCACTGAAAAACCTCAATCCTTTCTGTATCTAAAAGAATGACGTTTTCGTGTTTATTTATTAGTCAGGCTTGGGCGATAATTGATCTACCAGGCAATTATTAACATTGTTATCATTCATTTTGTTTGAATTTCCCAAGGTATGTACCTAGTTTAAAAATATCGTTTCACTCAAGTACTTTAATAATTAATTGAAATCAAGCTTTCAGAAATAGAACAAGAACCGCATGATGCAATTTTTCCTGAGCATGGAGACAAACTGATAAAAACGTTCCAGAAGCTTTCAACAATAAACTCGAAATTGTTATCACTTGCAATAATTACAGCTATCACTACAAAATATTTATTCACGTATTTTGCGTCGTTATCAGCCAGCAACTTGTTTATTGCCACTTCGGAGGTTGACCAAGAGACGAAATTTTTGGTCTATCGTCAAAAATTTTAAAATTTTTTAGTTACAGGAGCAACGACCTGTCGGTGCTTTAATTGTACAATTACGTGCCGTAATGAATCCGAGCCTGGAGAACAATCGCAGAGGTCAACTTTCGATTGTTGGAATACACTGACACACTTATCCCGGAAACCAGGAAAAGAAGTGAATTTACAGTTAGTCCAAAAAAGGGACAATAAAATCAAGCGACACGACGAAGAAAAGGCGGCGTGGCAGTAAATAGTTTGATGACGTCGAAACCAGGTAATTTGGAGATGTCCTTGGAAAGTAAAGGTAGAGGAGCTTTGGAGGCGCTTCATTTAGAAGCACGGAAAGGTCTTGCTGATTCACTCCTGAGTTGCATTACTCACCCGCTCTAATTGTGACGAGACACTAAAATAGAAGCGGTCTTTGTCAACTCCTCCGAAGAGGCGAACCGCAATTTCCAAAAACTAATAAATCAAACGGTACAAGTTTATTGCAAGACGCCAACCTTGTTAGATAAGCGAATCACGCAAATTTTGTTGAGAAATTGATAACAACTAAGCGCTGCCTCTTTACCGGTCGAAACTAAAAGAAAAAAAATAACGGTCCGGCCCTCGCTACTAAAATTTAATTTAGGGTCTAGTCGCGGCCATAACTTATTTAAATCACCGACTTCATTAACCGAAGACACTTTATTAACAACAAGTCCCCGAGAACTGGACGCTAAATTAATTCGACAGTTTTATTTTTATGGGAGATAAACCGGATAAAAGTTGAACCTAACGTCAGATGATGCTTATCGGGAGAAAGTTGAGGAAAACTGATTTCACCTGTTATGGTGATTTCGTTGGGATTTTGTCCATGAAAGCTAGAAAAACTAATTATGTATTTCTTTTTTCTGCATACTGGGTTGCCAACCGCCTTCTTAAAAATCACCCATTCATTATTGGAACTTTCTAATCGGTTTTGAATGAAAAAGTTTTATAAGTTAATGTAC
This sequence comes from Schizotus pectinicornis, assembly GCA_951805265.1. Lineage (NCBI taxonomy): Eukaryota > Metazoa > Arthropoda > Insecta > Coleoptera > Pyrochroidae > Schizotus > Schizotus pectinicornis. The sequence continues at coordinate 10,464,300 of OX638207.1, read as the reverse complement.
TTTGGGTTTTCCAATTTTTATTTATGACTATTTTTAACCTTGATAATTTAATTTGTATAAAATAGACAGGGGTTTCTGAATAAGAATGTTAATCGTTTATTTGAAGAGTGGCGACTTTGCACAAATTACCCCACCCCAGCTGGGGTTTATTTAATAGAACATTTGACATACTTGCACGGTGAATCGAAGTCATCACTTTTCAAATGAGCGAGATCCCAATGCTTAACCTTCGTTTCTTGGTGATACTGTACAGCAGGTTATGGTCCAAAATATGCAAGAATAAGTCAGGGAGGCGGCAAAATTTATTAAAAGTTTAAAGCGCCACCTTTTGTCCCTGAACAACGTTTTCTTGAGAATTAGACCTTGTTGAAGCTACTACAGACCAAGTTTGTCGATATCACTCATAGATTTTTTCCAAATTCTTAAGCATTTAAAAATGACAATTATTCAAAAAATGTAGATTCTTTTTTCTATAATTGGGACGTATATCAGAGATATACGTCCCGGTATAATTGAAACAATGAGTGAAAATAAAAAGTCTAAAGAATATGTAGATCTTTGTTCATTTGGAGGAAATTTTGGCCCTTCCTCGAAACTGCGACTTATAACTTCTTGCAATAAAAAATTAACTTAACAACCTCGATTACTATTCACCGAAAACTGTGTTTCTTAATTAAGATAAAAATCGCAGTGATTCCCACGACGATAAAACCACTTAAACAGTGAGTAGTAGCGATGATTGTTAATTCTTTTTTGATTTCCTTATCAAAGCGGTCCTCAACAATCGTCTTACGTCGACTACTATGTTGCTTGGGGTTTTGTCTTGTTTTCGAGTTGCAACTCCCATAACTGAACAGTAAAAATTTTGACACTAAACAAATGCTGTTTCAAAACCTCGACACGCATGTCGTCAAACAGGACTTCTACAATTTATTAACAAAATTCTTCAAAGCGTTATTTTTAGCGTCGCCTTCTGTACAATCCGTTACTTGAGTTATTTTACGATCCCACATTAACTTTACGTGTTATGGTGATTGAGTGAAAGACTTCTTTACTGTTTGTTATGATTTTGGGACATGTTACTACACCTACAATGTTGTTGCAGCAACATTTGTGTCGTCTTCGGATAACCACCGGATGAAGCCAAAAATTGACGCAAAATAAATTAGAGATTGAAGGGGAAGTCCCGAATTGCCCGGCAAATTGAAGAAATCTTCCTCGACTACCAGTTTTCTGACAACTGCCGCTTTCGTCGTTATCGCGACAATGAAGCGATAAGCCCAAAAATCCTTCACGTTCCCATTGTGCTTGCTACATCTTCCATCATCGCCGAGCTTACGTGGAGTCATCGCACAAAGAAATCGAGGATCGTGGTCACAAAAAAAATTACCTGGCCAGCTGTATCACAGAGCTCCACCCTGATTGGCTTCCCGTCCACCTGTACCTCCACTGAAACAAGAAAAAAAAACATCAGTCAAAGAACACCTTTCCGTATCCGTCGGCGATCACCCGCAGATGTTGGCATCAACAACAACAATTCTTTTTGTAACTTAAATTTTTCCGGTGTATGTATCTAAGAAAGTGGCGCGGTTTAAGGCGACTAACCGCACAATTTTTAAGTCGGGGTCGTATCGCGTTACGCACTTGCGGCTTTTCTCGACGGTTGGAAAGAGATTTCTTTTCTGGCCGATCGAGGTGTTGGATCACGATTTTTCCATTACAGAGACCTGATGGAAAACGGAGCAACAGCGAGGATGATTGAAAAAAGAAACGGACATTGAGGCTGTTACCTTGATGGTCGTAATGGAGGCGTTTACTTCTTTTGTGTCTGCATGCGATCGACATCGCGCAATTAGTGGCCAGGAGGATAAAGCCGACCAAAGGAGATAATTAGGCGCTTGGAAAAAGTTCAACTTCCAGTATTGTCGACAGGTGGTAGTAAAAAGTTTGATTTAGACCAACGTCGAGAGGTCGCGTCGCTTTGGAAGCGACGCGGTCGAAACGCTTTGTCGACGATCCCAGTGCTGGCTAATCAACCCTAAACCTATAGTTGATCCCCTCTTAAAATGGGTCAAATAAATGCGGTTTTGCAAATCTCTTCGCTTTATGACCCGGGTCTTAAAAGTTACTCTCCTATCGCGGAGATAAAACATACATCAATACAATAAACTTAAGCGCCATAAATAAAGCCGTGACACAAATTCCCTTTTAACCGTCCTCTTTCTTTACAATAGCCACGACACCTGTTGGTACGTCGAAATATCGTGCCGGTTAATTTTAACTTAAGCGCTTATTTTGCATAGAACGTTTTAATGAATGACAACGACGTTTTGGTGGGCGTTCTTTTACGGGAAAAAAACTACAATCTTCAAAAATTGGAATCTTCTTGTCTGGTCGAAACCGAGAATTAACTGTTTGCTCTGTCAATTTGATTGTCGTTTTTGAGGAAGTCGTCGTTCAAGGTGAGCCCGCAATCGCCTGTATCATAATTTGATTCGCAACCAGTCTCTGATCGAAAACAACTTAATTATCGCTTTGTAAATCGAAATTGGTCGGATTCGTTTGGCAGGTTGTTGCGAAACAGTCCCTTGTAACAAGTTTGTTGAGATTAAGGCGACGAAACGATTCAAAAACGGAGGTGGCATTGGATGGAGGTTAATTCCGGTTCCGGTGGTGAGACATGAGGCTGATAATGCAAACTTTTGCGGAATTTCAAGCACACGTCGTTTTGCTCTATTTCGTGCGAAATTTATGCAATTAACAGCAGCTGGCGTTTGTTCCCTTCTAACATGGGTTGGTTTCGAGGAAATTATTGAGATTTAACGAAAGTTGAAATTTTGTCTTCTTATCAAAAAGTTCTTCGAAGCATTGATTGTGGCATTCTTTTCACTATTTTCTTTAGGAGTTTTACGAGTAAAAACTGGTTGTTATTCTTTAAAACAGGAAAGACAATCACTTCTAAAGAACTCAGGGAGTCTCTGTTTTGGTCCTCTTATCTAGAAGTTCACCTCAAAAGAACTCAATCTTTGCTTTGGTCCTTTTATCTAGAAGTTTCTTGTCAATCTGAAAAGTAATGAGAAAAGATAAAAATGTTTGCAATTTGAAGAATCTTATTTTCAAATTAGAGACACAATCAAACTTTAATGAAGACAGGAGTCCTCGTTTTTGCCTTCATGTCAAGAACTTGGTCCTGAAAGCGTTAAGTTTCTTCAATGTTCACTATTTTCTCTTGTCTAATAAAAGAGCAAATTTGTTGATGATATTTTTCAAAATTGAAGATATAATAATTACATTTCACAAGTTTTGGTGTCTACCTTCTTATGAAGAAGTTTAATTTTAAAAGATTCAATGACTTCAAAAGCACGTTAATGAACGAGGAAAAAAATCAATTGATTGCTACCCTTCAAATTTGTAAGTAAAGAGAGGAGTGTTGGTTTTTGTCGTCTTATCAAGAGTATTATGTCCAAAACTGCAAGTAATTTCACAAAGTTTCTAAGCTTTTGACTATTTTTCTGGTGAGTCCGTTAATTAATAGAGGGTGGTATTTAACTGTCTATCAAATTTACCCAATATTTTCATACAAAAAAATACTTTCATTTCCCAAAAATACTAAATGCTCACCAAATTTTATTCCGCATTTAATTTTAACATAATACCTAGATATTTAATTTTCGACAGTGTCTTATATTATTTAGCAGTTAAAAACCCTATTTGTTGATCAAAAACACAGAAGCAATAAAATGTTGTGCAAATGGTAAATAATTTTATGCAAAATTATAGATGTAGATGTGCTAGGGCAAGTAAAATAAGAGTGAAAATAGAAGTGATTTGCACAAAAAAAGATAATGATTTCCGTAATATATAAATGCTTTGCTGTAATTGGTTTTTTAAAAATCCAGAAGTCGGTAAAGTAAACAATGACCGCATTATGTAAAACGTAAAACTTCTTTTAGTGGTAATTTCTAATCGTGCTTTTAAAAAAAAATTACAGGGCCCTGAACTTGTACAAAACTTTTTTCGCGTGCCTCTTGTCTGGAATCGCAAGCGGCAAGAAGAGATGCGCGAGCATATTTCATTTTTGGAGTAATAGAATAATTATTTGACGCACAAATAGTTTTTTTGAGAAACACTAAATATAAATGGATAGCGCGAATATTTATTATGTACAGCACGGACGCGTAACTTGAGCGTTCTAAATTTGGTGAACAATTAGTATATTTGAGTTCCATTCAGATTTTTTGATGTTTATTAAATTTTTTGGTGGACAGTGCCAGGGATGTATGGTTTAATTTGGTGTACATTATATTTGTTCCCATTAATAAAGAAGGTACAAAACTATTTGCTATTACCATTGACACTATCTAAACAAACAACCGGTTGTTAAAATGGACCATCACCGCTAGATGTCGTGGAACTGATTTGTCTCGTACAAATTTAACAGCTAAATGTTCTAAAAACATTGACTAAAAGTTGATATTTATTTTTAGATTAGTCGAGTCTCAAACATTTTGATACTAGAATTTGTATGAGACAAATCAGTTCCACGACATCTAGTGGTGATGGTCCTTTTTAACAATCGGTGGTTCGTCTAGCTATTACAACAACAAAATCCTAATAAAAACAAGAGTTTTTGTCTTCTTATCAATAAGTTTACGTTCAAAGCGTTCTCTAACTTCCAATTTTTTCTTAGCGTTTCACTATTTTTCTTGCAAGTTTTCTTCGATCGCTACCCTTCAGAAACGCAGACACAATCAAAACTTCCGTTTGGGGCGGTTCACTGTTTCCATTGACAAAGCTTTTGCGAATTGAAAGCTTCTATTTGGGACCCTTTGTTAATTTTGTATCCATGTGGCACCCATAATCGATTTGACAAACTCACTAAATTTACCTTTTTTGCAAGGACCAAAGGTTAACATTGCAAAGTTCTCTCGACTTTTGCGGAAATTTTTGTTTGCCGTCAGATACTATTTATCTAACTTATTATCTCTAATATGGCAAGCGGTTCGAAACTACGAACCTTGCATCATTCCAGATACCGGAATTGAGTTCGCAATTTCGATTTGTCGCCTACTTCCCTTCGCGACGTTGATGCACATTTTTTTTTATTTGCAGGTTGTGGTGAATTTTCGTCTCGATATTAGTTACCTCGACTTCCCTCTTCGAAGTGCAGCTGCATCGTGCTAACGAAAGACAGGTGTTCGAGTTCTGTTGGGACCTAACAGTATAGGGCTCAAAGAAGTGGCAGGTAAAGAAGCTAAAATTTTGGTTCTTGAGTGAGCGGTCCATCCTACAAAAGCACCGATTGAAAGTAGTGAGCGTCAAGGTAAATTTACAAAAATAATTCAAAAAAAGAACCTTGATTGAATAATTAAGCAAGTCACAACATTTACAAGAAGCCATTAAAGTGCCATCACTAGCAAATGTCATTTTAACAATAATTACACCTAACACCACCTTTCAAATTGTTCAGGTCCTGTCGATTGAAGAAATTTTGTCGTCCGGCTCACTTTGGTAATTATTTTGATATCAGCACTTCGTTTCCAATAATTCTTCGAGTTTGAGTAAACATCCGCCGTGTCTACGCGTAAATCGACCGCAACTATGAAGAATCGTCGGCAGCGTCCATTAAACATTACAATCATGCAACACCGAGACCTTGGAGAACGTTCCACAAAGGCCACTTTCGGGCCCAAATCAGTTCTCATCAAAGCCCATTATAGGAAGTCGGATTACTCGGCCGCCTGCGAAGGAATCGAATTTCTTTGTTCAACAACTCCGACTCGCTCCACGTCGAGGTGCACCAAACACCAGCCAGCTGCTCGTCGTCGTCTTCTACTTTGCTTTACCTGTCCAATGCACTCGAGTCATCGGAGTTCAGGGTCGGATCCAACCATCCAGCCACCAGCAGAACATTTTCTAGATGGTCGCACCACCGAGTCGCCCCTTCATCCCAACCTGAAGCCGTAGTTTTCTCTTTTGTTCGTGTTGCTTCAGTTTGATTGTTGGGACGTGAAAACGTGAAAGGGCACCGGTGGAAATGGAGGCGATGCCTCAAGTAGGAGACATGACAGTCGACGTGTTTTACGGTCACTATGAATAGACGATAAAATATTGCCAGGATAATACAGATGTACGCAACACAATCCCAGTCGTGTTTAGCAATAATAGTGATACATTTCGAGCCCCAACCGCAGTCAATAGCCCATTGTCTGGCGGGCGAAGCGGCGATGCTGATAAGGGATCCACCACCAATGTTGACAACAAGCGTTTCGGGGGGCTACTTTATCAAAATAACCTCCAGCCACCTTTCATCAACTTCTTTGATACGCCAATTTTTGACACTAATCCAAATTTTAGAGCTTTTCCCAAAAACACAGTCGCTATACTTCCTAATTTAATTGCTTTTAGGTTAGTGATTCAAGACCTCCAGGAGTCTCTTCACTGGAAGAAATTTCTCCTGGTCCTGGTGCTTAATTTATTTATTCGAAAAATTTTACATGAGAAAATGAACCATGCAGGACTGATTGTTTTCGACGTTTGTTGGCCGTCATTTGGTGGCGCCGTGGGGTATCCCCGAAGAGAGGAGCGCGGCACTAATGAGGTGCAGGTAAATTTTGCCGAAAAAATGGATTGAATTAGTCATGTTTTTTGCAAAAACGAGTGACGCTCGATAATTGAACGTGAAACAACTGCGGTTTCGTGACTCACCGCGTACCTAATACCATTTTGCAATATCTTGTAAACGAGATAAATAATTTGATGTTGTGTGACATAACAGGTGAAGTGGTAGGTGGAACTTCCCAGAAAGAATCGGGTTAAACTAGCATTCAAAGTAAAAGTGCAAATTACCCTAAACGACGGTCACTCCTTTTTTTGTTTTTTCGGCCGGAGAAAGCGCGAAATTGTTAATTTGGACACAATTATAATATCGTAATAAAAGAAAAAACACTTGAAACGAACCGAAACCGTTGACAATAATTAAAATTTCCGCAGTCCGAGTTGGCTAATGGAGTTTTGTTTCTTTATTAATTTTCCATGCAATTAATTTGATTACAAATCCAATCTGTTCGTGATTGCAAATGTAAGGTTTGATAAGTGGTTTGAACACGTGAATCATGCAGGTGATCCACCCGATAACTCACGAGCCAATGCAATGGGTTATCTGCGATAAGAAGAAGCGCCTCTGAATGCACAATTCCATTTAAACCTGCCATCTTTATCACGCACCTCAAAGACCCGAAAATCGTTCAATTACAAACAACATTGGGGTTTAACTTTAGCGCATCTATAAACCAAAGTTGCAATCCTTGGCCTTGTTGCTAATCTCCGCTTTACACGACCTTTGTCAAGTATATCGGTTCAGAGTAGAACTTTTTTTTGACAGGGCAGGGCAGGGCGAAGATAAAATCGGACACGATACGTAAAAGTCGCATGACTTTTTATTTTTTTTTAGCCAAAACATTTGTTAATAATTGCGTCTCAGTTCATTAAATTATCGTTTAACAAGTATAACGTCGTACGCGGAAATGTCTCTTTTGATTTCCGTCCGCTATCAACTGTGGTCTTATTACTACAAATATAGAGATGATGCATCTTTGTTTTTGTTTTAAAATAAAAAAAGGATTAATTTTTATTGATTTACAAGCGCGCTGATAAGATTGCCTCAATTTAGTGCTTTGCAGTTTTCGGGCCGACTTTATCGCCTCCATAAATTTAGCCAACTGCATTGTAGGCGTTGAACTGAACGAGCATTCGAATTAGCACCAACAACAGAGATGGACTCATGGTTTGTAATTTAATTTGAGTCCAAAAGAACGGTTTAAGTACAATTGGGGAGTTTGAGGATAGCTATAGTCGCGTCTAACCTTTCACGTTTAGTTATTTGCCCATGTCGGTAAGTAGTCTTCAATAATTACAAGTCAAATAACTTAAAGAGACAGGTGTGGCAGGTATCCATCTGCTTAGGTATGATGGTGAGTAAAAACGTAAAACGGCCTGACGCGACTGGACATTTTCACAGTCTCCGATTGTACAACTTTTCTTCTTCACAGTCAACTATGCTCTCAGGTGATTTTTTAAGCTTTGAAGTTTGATTAATTTAATAACTAGCAGAATTTAAAAAGATATCTCAGATTGATCATAAAGTTTAGAAGGAAAAAATATTTATACATAGTAGTTTGGAAACTCCCAAACAAGTCTTATAGGAACATCGGAAACTGTATAAATAGTTCTTATACCTATAGATCGATTAGAAGATTTTGAACAACTATGTATATAGATTGGCACTAGAATTTAGAAGATTTTAAACAACTTTTTAAGAAATCTTCTAAAACATACCAAAGTTTTTCAATGAGTGAATTCGGCGATTTTGAAGTTGTGTAAATCGAGCTGTAGGAGTAGTTGTAGCAGCAGACCTGACAGTCTGCCCTATTTGACTCCAGCAAATCCTTATCGCCCAATGGTGCTATGGGTAATAAATATTTATTTCCTTTGCTACCCCAACGGTTATCTACCTCTCTTGCCGCAAATCATTTGGCAATGCCCTTTTCATGTTACCCAATAAAGCTGGTTTACACTGGGAAGAAACACCGTGCCTTAAATATTGCTCGCGAGGGTACATACTTTAATAAGCATTTGGACTAAAAAAATTGTGGCAACTCTTTAGAAGATTGCACATTGTCTAAAGTTCTTATAGAAATAGATTAGCAGTAGAGTTTAAAGGCTTTTAGGCAATTTTTTAACAGCTCTTTATAACATTGCCATAAGAAAAACAAAATTAAAATCTTATATAGATTTACACTAAAGCCATTTTTCAAGAAATCTTCTAAAGATTGCCAAGCTTCGAAGTTGTTACATAGATTAACAGAAGAGTTTAGCTGATTTTAAACAACCCTCAACACATCTTTGGTAGGTGGCAAAATTTCGAAGTTTTTGTTTCACAGAAGCTGATACTAGAGTTAGAACTATTTTGAGCAAGTTTTTAGAAAATCTTCTGAAGATTGCCAAACTTCGAATTTTTCATGCCGATAAATATTGAAACTTGGAAAAATTTTGGCATCTCAGAAGATTGCGAAACATATATTTTCTTAAGGATAATAACAAAAGAGTTTAGAAGATGTTGGAGCACTTTTCATAATACTTATTATAATTTAAAAAATTTAAAAATTTAAAATTTAAAAAGTAAAAAAAAAAAAATCAAAGCCTTATGGCAACTCTTCAAAAAGTACAGCATTTTTTTTTTCAACTTTTCAACAAGTCTTCAGTATATTGCAAAATTTATACGTATTTCAAAGATTTTACATAGAACAGTGGCGTTAGAAGAAATTTCGGTCATTGTTTACTGTACCCACTCTTCGATTTTCAAAAAACGAATTACACCAACGCATTCCTTAACATTTATACATTACGAAAATCAATATCTTTTTTTGTGCAAACTACTTCTATTTTTACTCTTATTTTTCTTGCCCTAGCACATCTTTATCTATAAATTTTGCATAAAATTATTTATCATTTGCACAACATTTCATTGCTTAAAATGGCATTATAATGATGTTTCACGATGGTTTCCAAAAAAAACACCGCAAAAAGCAAGAAGTGGGCATTGTAACCAATTACCGAAATTTCAGCAACTCTTGAGAAGACTTTATATAAAAATTGAAAAATTGATATAAAAATTGCTCAAAGCTTCTAAGTATAGGTATAGATTTGCAAGTGTTTAGAAGATGTTGAGCAACCCTTAAAAATCTTCAGTAAGTAAGTAGTAGCAAAATTTAAAGATATGTCAAGCACCCAAATTTTTTTGAAAAAGTAATTTCGGTCTTCGTAACCATCAACATCTAAATTTCTTTTCCCCCACTTTGTTTTTTTTTTCATCTCCGTGCTCATTATTTAGGAAGCCTCTTAGCAAATACACAGTAAGCGCAACCATTTCCAATAACATATGTAGCCATGTAGCAAAGTAAGTACATACTCATGTAATGCAACTTGAAAGAATTTAAACGCGCATGATGATACTGAGAAGCGCGACACCAAATTTGTGACATGCTACCATGCCACATGTCACATGCTGCTTCAGGATTTCAGGAAGTGGGCTTTGGAAAACCAACCACGACACACAAAGAAATAGCCAAAGCTTAAACTGCCCGTAGGTACATTTATCTTTTTAGAGGTAGCGGGTTTAGAGTTATCAGTTTGTAATTAAGTACATTATATTAAGTTTTTAAGCTTATTAAGACTAAGCGATACTCCAAAACAAACTATAGTTTGAAGTTAAGAGACGGGAAGGTTGAAGGGTCACTAAACTTAAGGTTAGACTCAATTCCTCCAACCCTAGAGCTTACCCTGGTAGCACTCTTGCTCGTAAAAAACATAATCTTGAATAAATTTAAAAAAAGTCCTCCTTGCAGTATTTATTAGCAAAATTTTAGGTTTTATGAACATTTTCCAAACTTTGTGGTCTGTTTCCTTTACTCTTTAGCTTCTTTCGGTTATGGTAAAAATTAAAAAAATTCTAAAATTCTGGGCTGTTACCCATTGTTCAAATTGGAGAACAATGCTTGCATGTATGAGTATGTACATGATTGTATGGTGTTTTTCCGCGATAACGATATCACAAAGGCAATTAGTACTCATGTTCGCTCAAAACCGAGTCTTCTTTGTTGGAAAAACAAGTGTCGCTCCCCACAACTGTACCATCCAGCATCGTTCTTCGGCCTGACCTCGTCGTTTCCAAAACGGCTGTTGAACCTTGCCGTTTCCTTACGAAATTGCTGCTACTTGTCGCTGTTAATGAACATAATGAGTGGTGAAGCTGGCGCACGTTCTCATTCGCCGATATTAACGCAACAAGTCGCCCTTAAAGAACCGTTTAGTTGACGAGTCAACAAGGTTAAACACCTCGACCTTACGGCTCCATTAAAAACTACCGAATTCACACACCAGTTAACCTGCGACTTCATCTCGACGCCATATAAAGGAGAAAAGGACGTAAATCCGAATTCGTGCAGCGCAAGAAAATAAGAGGCAACGAACCAAGGCCATGACATAGCCTTCTCGCCGACCTTTCAGGTGAACCGGCAGGATCTCCATAACTACGCGCATATCCGCGGATAAGCCATCGATCTCCGGATTCCTAAATAATTCCGCTGGTTTTCGGGACCGCCGAAAGCCATCATCACTGACACCGGTTTTGATGTCCATCAACCTATTTTTAATCAACCGACTTCCCTGTTATCTTCATAATGATGATGGAGATGGACTGAATCCATTCCTCGCATCTTTAATGAGAGTGATCGGTGGACGTTTTAACATCGGAAGAAAGGATCATTTTGTAACGACCACCCGAATCTAGAGATACGACAATCTTCTATCCTATCTATTTATGTTTGGTGTTAAAAAGTAACTTGTTAGAGGACCCAAGATTTCTAACTCTCGAAGAGTTTCCTTAACACATCAAGCTCAAAAAAAAATTGTTGCCTCCTTTGTCTAAATAGGGTACTTGCAAGTCCGGATTTTTCTAAATCCGGGCTTACAGCTTCCACTCAAATTGGGACCCGGAGTTTCGGCCCGCTCGCCCGGACTCTGAAACCCCTAATTTCCGGCAACTTACCGTTGTAGTTGTCGTAGGCCGTCGGCACGTACTCGCTGGGGAAGCTGTCGTTGCTGTAGGAGACGGCCAGTGCCGTTTTGCCCACCGCCTTGTCTCCGACGATAACACATTTGATTTTGTTTTTCTTCTCTTTGCCATCGCGTTTTGCTTTCTTATTCGCGTTGTTGTTGCACAATATCACAGGCGCTTGTTGTGTCAGAAGGGGTTGTTTCGTGTAGTGGAGACTGACGTTGCATTGCGGGGTCATTGCGAACCAGTTTCTTCTTTTTTTTTTTTTTTTTGAAAAACTGTGTTGAAATTCGGTACGATTCGACGATGTTTGTTTAATAGACGCCGTTACTGAACCGGCATGGACTCATTGCCACGGACTCTCGAAACTGACTGAACGTGGTGAACGAAACCGGGTGTAAACTTTAATCGCGACTCGCGATAGCGAAGCGACTGACTCATGCAGGCAGGGAGACCTGTGGACGAATCAGACAAGACAGATGGGGGTCGAGTTGGAGTACGGAAAAGAGCCCCAGCGTTACGCACCGACATCTACAGAGCACCGGGACAAACCGGCCGCAGATAACTGCTATCTGTATCGGAACTAATCTTGAAACTTGAACTGTTGCGCAAAATTTCTCTATTACACCATTTATGTGCACAATTCTAGCGTAAGCATAAGAAAAATTCTAAAAATTTTTGTTTTTTGCTTTATTTCTACATATTTATCTAATAAAACTTTACGAAAGCACATAAACTTGAAGCTCGAGAAGAATTCCTAGATGTACCAATGGTGGATGCGCCGGGTAAATATTCTTCTATTTCTTAAAAAATAATGATGTAATGCAAAGACTAAGTTAAAAGCTTTTAGCATGATTCCTCCTAAAGCTATTTTTTTTTTTTTTTTTTATTTTTCACAGGCCTAGGGGCCCTTTTACAAATGAAACTTACAGACTAGTTGCGCTTATCATGATAGAGAGACTTGAGAAAATAAAAAAAAAAATACAACAAAAATATAACAATTTACAATAAAGTTTACAATGAAAAAATTCTCTTTCTCAGAGCATTTTTAAATGCTCCAACAGAAGCTGTGTCACATACATCAGGCAAGCCCTCAGTAGTGTTGAATAAGCTACAGGATCTATATAGTGCAGACCTTTCTAAAATCATTGCCATTCCCATTGGTAACTGAAAAGTAAAAGATCCTCTTAAAACACGACCAGGAACTCTAAAGTTAATTAATACTAGAAGATCTGGACAATCCATTAGTGAATGTAGAAGTTTATAAAGAAAAAGTGCATCCAAATATATTCAAGGCTGAGAAACAGAAGAAACAACTCTTTTAACTGGAACGTCACCACCAATTACATCATATAACTTGCTATAAAAAAAGTCAACTTTATCCTTCAGTAACAAATTAGAGTCATCTAAAAATGACCATTCCAGTCGCTCAAACTTCCTCTCAATATTAATATAATCAGCATTTCTAAAATTAAAAGTAGTGTAATCAAAGAGTAATTGAGACAGATTTACAGAAAGTAAATCAATTGAGATTGCCGGATGAAATAAATCAAGCTTAACTAAGGGATCGATACAGTTTGAGCAAGTATATTGCTCACACATAGTAAAAACAAGATCAAGAAGCGCACTCTTTGCATTATAAACTTCATTTATCTGTCTCAATCCCAACGTGTTAACGTTCATACACAGGTTCTCAGCAACACTCCGAACTACACTCGATGAACACAAACTTGAGAAAATCTGAGCATCATTCTCCACTGACCACTTGATACCAGGTAGGTTGAAATCTCCAAGGAGCAGCATTTCAGCTTTGCGCAACTTGAAGAGGCTGCCACCGATGATGCAGAAGTTAAAGCATGTAGAAACTGAATAAGTCCATTTTCAAATACATCAGGACCCACAGATGACACAGGCGGAGAGTATAGCACACTGATGCAAATTCTACAGCTGCCCGTCAACATAACCCCAAGAATCATATACTCAATGGAGGAGCTGTGCATGCTTAGAATCGAATAAATAATGCTTGACTTGATAGCAATCAGCACACCACCACCACGAGATTTACCAGAACCCAATAAATCACGATCACAACGAATAATTTTGTAATTTAATAACTGAAGTTCAGCATCAGTTACAGACTGATCGAGCCAAGTCTCAGTTAAACATATGAGGTCATAATCAACAGCTGATGATGAAACTGCACCAATGAATTCAGCTAACTTATTTTTTATACTCCTTACATTTTGATAGTAAATTTTCAAGGGTCCAGATGAACTTCCAATTAGTTTTTTGAATTTGAATTAGGAGTATTTGACTTTTTTGGAGTATCAATTGTAATTGTTGGATTTCCATTTAAGTATCTAATAACTAAATTCTTCTCACCACTCTTTGTACGAGCTTCAACTTCTTTTATAAGAGTTTTGAACTGCTGACGTTGATATGCAGTATTATCAACTGAAGCTTTACTCTCACCAAATTGCAAATCTTTCTTGTTATGCATAACCCACATTACATCAGCTGATGAGTCCATGACTACTTTGAGGGGTCGAGAACGAGAAGTATTGAATTTTCCCAAACGATTTACTTTTAGGTTAGAAACATCAAAGGGAGCCTTTCCAAGTACATATATATATATATATTTTGAAACCTTATAAAAGAATTCTGTAGGGTAGGGGACTCAATTTTTCTCTATATTCTTCTCACGAGGTTACAGTTACCAACACATTTTAAATTTTAGCTAAAATAAAATTGAGAAGAAGCTCAAGAATAAAATAAAACGTACTCAACGATGTGATAATTTTATTACACAGAAATTATTTCTTCAAAAATTGACTTTTAACGAAAGAATAGGGGGCTAGAAATCGGTTTAAGAAAGGTATCATTAACAAGAAAGCAACCCCCATTGGCACGACAAATTAATTACAACTGATATTTAAGAACAATCAAGGAAATCATCTAGTTAAGAGTTGTTACTTTTAAGTTTATACAGGTGAAGGCAAAAGATAAAAACCAAAGCAGTTATCTTCGTTGTATAAAATAGAGCAATATTTTCTTCTAAGAAAACTAGGTACCTAGTTACCTACGGTACCATGTAGTCTTCCAATATTTATGTTATACCCATCCCTGACGAACTACATGCACCTTGGTGCAAACCTCCGTAGATACTCTTATCCGTATTATAACTAGAACTAAGTGATTAGTTGGATTCAGTTCTCTTAAAACCCCCTTTCTTGATGGGGACAATGAGGTAGTTACAAAAAAAAAAAAAAATAGGTTGGGAGTAATGAATAAAGTCAGACATCATAATGTTCAGAAGTTGTTTTGAATCAAACAAAGTTAGAAACTAACATATTGTGCAATAAATATTTTTAGTTGCCAACTGTACACAGAAAGTGTATGAATTGCATCGCTATTACGTCTGATGCCCTTTGCAGGCAAAGTTTTCTGCCATCAAAAAAATCTAATGCAACCTGATCTGTGACAGTCATATCGGATTCTAGAATATTTTTGTGTCTTATAAGATCTAAGCAAATTAACAAAGGAAAACAACGTCTCTATTTCTATTCTTCATTCTTTTCACTTTTCATTTCAACATCGTGATGCGTTTGTAATTTCTCTTTGGACGTCTCACTTCTTTCACAGATGGTACAATTAACCGCCGACTTAACCACTTTATGTGTTTTCTTGTGCATAAGTAATTCTTTTAATATACTAAAATGTTTGTTGCACTGAATACATTCATAAGTAGTCCTTTTTGGGCATGTAATTTTCTAGCTGGTCTACAACAATAGATGGCAGATGGCGGAGATAACAGTTCAAGTTAAATTACCTGGGTGTTTATTTTTAAGATAAGTCCTCAAATTACATTAAGTTGTTAACAAATGTTTTGTTACACTCATTACATGTCGCCACAGCAGGAAATACTTTGACGGGACATAAAATATGTATTTTTTCTAACCCAATAGAAAATAATAATAGGTTATCAAATAACTACATATGACGATAATATAATTTTATCTGGATGCTTTCTTTTCACGTGAGCTCTCAAATTCGAGACTTGTATAAAATCTTGTTTGCATTCCGCGCATATTCGCGAAGATGTAGAGATTGTTGTACTTGAAGACATTAGAAACTTGAATTCACCTTCTCTCAACTCTAACAAAAACAAGGAATGACTAACAGTTGATCGAAAATCGAAAATCGATCGGTCATAACGGGTCGTAGAACGTACATTGTTTATACATCTGTATAAACAATGGTAGAAGATTAGGTGGTAGCCGCGGGCGACAAGTCGAATTCCCGCGCTTTTCGCTTCATTATACCCCTCAGACGCGAGTGTTTTACTCCCTCAGAGCGTTGATTGAGATATTTACTGGAAGATACCCAACCCCGTGCTAATAGTCGACCGAGTTTCCCTTCTTTGCCCTGCGTCCCCTCACCCACATTGTCTGCACTGTACGGTGGCGCCACAGACGGCCAACGTTGGTTTTCGGTTTTATGAATCAGGTACCGGCTCCAGAAGGCTCACTTTACGCATTTGTACGTGTGCGACATTGCCAAATTGTCTATGGTGTGGAATGTGGGCACAGGACGGGACGAGATATGTTTGCGGTGTATTTATTCCGTTCGGTCTGCGTTTCATGGTTTAGGTCGCACGTCTCGATGATTAAAGTCGCCTTTCAGGCAATATTATATTTTTATAAACCAAATCAAAGTAAACAAAGTTTTAATTAAATAAAAAAACAATTTACAAAAAGTTCAAAAATTATACAAAAAAAGATCCTTACGCCTATCTATACAAAACTAATTTAGGACAAAATTTTTATTTTCCTGTGTGGTTTGACAGTTGTTCGTTTGTTTTTCAAGATTTAATCACATAAACCAAATCAATGTAAACAAAATTTTAATTAAATAAAAAAAATTCAATAATTATTATACAGGGTGAGGCAATAGTGCGTCCGACTTTGATAGCTTGAGTTCTATGACAGCTAGAAATTTGCTTTAAAAACACAAAGTCTATAACCGGAAATTATTTCTGAACATACAAGATGAGCCAAGACAATTTATACAGAGGCTAATAACATTTTTTTAAATGGAATGTTGTGTGTAAAACAAGATTTTAATACGTGCCCTTGCTAATACAAAAATCACGTTAATGCATTTTGCTGACGTTCTACAATCACAGATGATAAAGCGGAGACGTTCCTCTTAATAAACACTTAAATTAAAATCGAAATAACACAAGCTCTATATCAATAGCTAAGTATGTAGTTCGTCTTCGAGTGTAAATTTGAGAAAGTCGGCAAATTAAATTTCTCTGGCCGGAACGTCTAATCGGTTTTATCATTCATTCCATCCGCCCCTAACGTAAGTGTAGCACCATCATTATTGATTGGCACCATGTTACAGTGTTCGGCAAGGTACTGTTCATTTCAGCCGTTTAGTCCTCTAAATCGTAAAAGCCCAGACCGCACAAATGAGCTCGGACCTGCCGTGTGCCAACCGTGATGGCCAAAGAAACCGTACATTTGCACCACAACCTTTACGGTTCTGTGTGCTTTGATATTTATCTTTAATTTTTTGCAAAATGTTTTCTACTTTTTACTACACATTATCGAAATATGTATAATTATTTAATGAGAAAAGTTAAGCACATTTTCTGTGGTTAACAAATTTCTTAACAAATAAAAAAAAATTCTTTCATATTTTGTTTACAGCATTTGGACACTGAAGCCGTGGTGCAAAAGATATTTACCCGCACCACTTCTTGTCTATCGCGTACAATAAGCTCGCCTCCCGCTCGTTTGTTCCATCTCTGTTAGTGTCATGAATTGAAAAGAGATCGAGAAAACGGCTGAAATAAACTATACTACGTGGCAACATCGCTTCATCTTGTTGTCGTAATATTACAGCTATCTGTAATTTCTGAACCCAACTAAACTGCATTTAATAATGATGCTGGGGGACAGATGGACCGATTCTGGACCCCTATCCGCCAGCATCATTTTTAGGCACGATTCTGGCGGTAAGGCTGGGCATCTTCCAGTAAATATCTCAATCAACGCTCAGAGTTTCGGTTAGCCGATCGCTTCCGATTTCCGAATCGCCATCGGTCGGTGCTTCTACATAAAAGCTTTTATCCCCTAAATTCGGTCTTGGTCTCCCAACGCCCCAACGCAAACAGGCAATAGGTGCAGGGTGAACAAAGTGATCTCTTTCGCAAACCACATTTTTCATTTTAGGTAAGTTTGCTGTATTTCTTTGTCATTAATAAATTTTTGATCACATAAAACTGCCAGAGTTCCGGCTGTAATCAGTTGCAACACGTGTATTGTATCGACTGTCTCTTTTACTCACAGAGAACAACAAGTTTATCTGATTATTTTCCAGGCGGCGTGCTACAGTGGATTTAAGCGCGCGCCTCATGATCACATTTTGGTTCATATGCTGTTGAATGCAAAATGACATTGACACTGAGTCACTGACAGTAACAAAAAAATGATGTTTTTGCTCGATTTTGAACAATAAGATTCCGGAGAACTTTTCACATTATCAAGTAAGAAATTGGTAATAAAATAATGTGTTGTCATTTGAAATAATAAAGTTGATATCATTTCTGATTAAATGACAAGTGAATATAATACGCGTGTTGCAGCTCCTACATTCTGACAGTTTTATGCGATCATGGCGTTAGAAAAATTCGATAACCATACTATTTCATTTCTAGTTAGATTGAGAGACTTCTGAGGGAAGCACAATGATTGCTGCCGCAAGGGAAAACGATGTTGAGAAAATAAAGCTTCTCCTGGCATCTGGGGAGTCTGTAAATATCACCGATAATGAAGGAAATACCCCTCTCCATATAGCTGTGGAATATAAAAGGTATGTTGAAATCAAAACAATGTCTTTTAATGAAGGTAATTAATTGCACACCTGACTGTGGAATGAAACTTAGATGAGTGAGATTTTAATGAAATGAAAGGATTACTAACATGAAATTGTTGTTAATCAGCTTGTCATGATCTATAAAAGAAAACAAAGTTTGTGTTATTTTCGTAATTGAAGGTGTACAAAAATTTTGTAGCATGTTTAGGTTGCAGTAAAAAAATTGTCATTGATCTACAATTTTTATGGCGATATTTTTTCTACCAGTGAAGCTGTTAAATAAAAACCAAAATCGAAACTTTCGGTTTTTATTTAATATCAAGCAAACCGTAGCAATTACGCTAAATTAATGTTATTGTTCTATTGAAATAAGCCTTCGCTGGACTAACTTTTTTGTAATAAGTGACATCTCCATGTCTCCATGCTTAGCATTCTGATCCTGGACACGCTGTATAGATAAGATGTTTCTTAGCTGGCTCGTTACTATAATAAATCCTTTTGTTTGATTACTACGGCTGATACACTATTGTTTTTTGTTGCAGTAAAGCCGCATTTAACTTCTTGTTAAAAGTAGACGGAATTCAATTAGAACCTCAGCCCAATTCTACTGGCAGCACTTTTCGCAGAAAAACTCTCTTAGAACGAGCGTACTTCGGTAGTTATCTTGGTAGAGATGATTATTTTATTATGAAGTTGATCAACAAAGGGATCAATGTAAATAGTGCTTGGAATGGCTTATTAAAAGGAAACACAATTCTACACGATGCAGTTTACGAAGAACGTCCAGCACTTGCACTTTGTTTGCTTAAAAACGGTGCTAACATGAACGGTACGAATTGGCTCTTTGAGGCCACCCCGTTAATGATGGCCTGCAAAGAGGAATACGACGAACTTATTTATATGTTGTTATATTATGGAGCTGATGCCACTATCTGCGAGTATTCCGGTAAGACACCTTTTGAATGTTATGGGGAACATACCAAAACGTGTCAAACAGGTCATCAAAGAATGAAAGAGAACTTAGAAGTGTTGGAATATGCTTTGCTGGAAACTACATTTGACGACAAAGCGACTGTAAGCTCAACTTTTCTGTGTGATGTGATGGATAACGGTTCGCCGTGGTTTCCGAGGCTTTTAGAAAAAACTGAGAAAGTTTGGTACGATTCTGTTTATATACGTAATCACGAGAACCGTTTTAAAAAGATTTCGCCTGAATATTTTGAACTATATATTACTAAATTTCCGGATGCAGTAGAGGATCTCCTCTACCGCATCAGAGATAGATATTTACTGCAGTGTCTTTTGAACCAACCCAAAATTTTGACTATACTATGTGAGCACGGTTTCGGACCAACTATCATCAACTTCATCTTTGAGCGATTTGATCCAACAATCTCACCATTCATTGCTGCACAGCTTCTAACCAACGTTAATTTTGAACCCTTGCAAGATCCGGAAGGGCCATTTTTTTGTCTGTTAAGCTACGGACTACCTGTTCAAAGCGACGATTTCTACGCTGTTTACAGTGAATGCGGATATTCTTCGCTGTTTAAACTAATGTTGCATTTAGACCACAATTTCATTCCTGCCTCGATCCTAGATGGAATAAAAAAAATTATGTGTTCAATGATTGTCAATTATACTGTGACTTTCAGAAACTTTCCTTATTCGTGTCATCAGCTTCGAGCAGGACATATGAGAGAACTTTTAACTTACAGCTCGGCACCTAAACTCAAAGCAGTTTGCTTGAATTTGAATGATAATGATCTAAACGAGACAGTGAAGGCGTTACCGCAAGTACCGTCCTTGCTCGAACTAGCGAGGGATTCCTTTCGAGAATCTCTAGCGACACACTGCAAACCTACACAATTAAAAGCTTCCGGCTATTGCCTACATTATACGGGCATTAATTGCAATCAATTTTACACCATAATTGAAAATTTAACAATACCGGACGTGTGTAAGAGGGTTTTGACCTACGAAAGAAAACTGTATGAAATTAATTAGTTTGTCATTTTCCAGAATAAAAGTTGCTCAGTTTTTAATTTTATTTTATTTTGTGCCGCATTTGTGGATAAATTATAAAACGTTTCATGTGTTTACCTCATTATTCAATTGCGCTTCTGCTTAAATTTAAAATGGGGAATATATAATGGCACTTTCCAAAAAATTTTGTAACTTTGTGCCAATAAACTTTAAAATAGCAAAATCACACTTTGCGTTAGGTAAAGTGTAACTTGAAGCTTACCCACTATAAAATGATATAATCGCACTTTGAATTGGGTACACTTAAGCTTTAACTCTACCCCCTATAAAATGAGCGAATGGCACTTTGCACTGAGCACAATTAAACTTTAAGCCTAACCACTATAAAATGACCGGATTGCACTTTGATTGGGAACATTTTATTAGTAAAGTACAAAAGGGAGAATATATTATTGCACTTTGGAAAATTATTTTAACTTTGTGCCAATAAACTATAAAATAGAGCTTACCCACTATAAAATTATACAAACGCACTTTGAAATATTGTACACTTAAGCTTTAACTCTACCCCCTATAAAATGAGAGAATGGCTCTTTGCACTACTAGCGGCTAGATCCCGCCGATTCACGGCCATTTCCGCTGATGGAATATAGCGTCACTGTGGTTAAAGTGCCGTTAATGCGCGCGCAACGTGCAAGTGGTGTCATCACAGGAGACGAGACTGTACAAAGATCGAACACGCTTCGACTAGCGAGGTCGATACAGCAGTGGAAAACAAGTTGCGCACCCATGGACAGCCTTCGAGTTCAAATACTCGTTCAAACGATACTTTTTTTTGGAAAAAAGAAGTTCTACGCAAGGTCAGTTCAGGGCCCTGTAATTTTTTTTTTAAAAGCACGATTAAAAATTACTACTTAAAAAGAACTTTTCTAATCTTTTTCCTTGCCCTAACACACTGAAGTGCCATCATATGGATTAACGGCACTTTAACAGGAAGCCGTTTGACGGTACTTTAACGCCAGCGATATAGCGTTGGTTGGATATAGCAAACGATTTTCAAACATTTTTCCTTGCCCTAAGACTTATAACATAGAAAAATAAACATAAACATGCGACGTGTTTATGTTTATTTTTCTATGGTATAAGTTTTGGGGCAATTGTTTGAAAATCGTTTGCTATATCTAACCAACGCTATATTCCGTCAGCGGGAATGAGCGTAGACCGGCGGGATCTAGGCGCTAGTAGTGCAAAGTGTCATTTTCTCATTTTATAGGGGGTAAAGTTAAAGCTTAAGTGTACCCAATCCCAAAGTGCGATTCTATCATTTTATAGTGGGTAAGCTTCAAGTTACACTTTACCTAATGCAGAGTGTGATTTTGCTATTTTATAGTTTATTGGCACAAAGTTAGAAGAATTTTCCAAAGTGCAATAATATATTTTTAACGTTATTTTAGTTTATTTTCAAGTGCATAAAATTCCAACCCGTTTATATTTACGTTTCAAAGTGATATGTATCGGTTTAACCGTATTTAAAAAGCGTGTAAAAATACTTTAAAGTGGATTCTTTTTCTTCATAGTGTAAGACTATTACTCTAAGTCATTGTTATTATTTTCATGTTGTAATAGATTTTATACTGAGCTAACTCTATTTTCTCAAAGTGCGTTGTCTCTGTCAAAAGTGATATACCGGGTGTCCCAGGGCAGGCGGGTCATAGGGAAATAGCACGCGAAATTATATTTTGGAAATAATATCTCCCCAGGTAAAATTACGTAAAAACTGAAAGTGTGAGAGGGGTTACTGAATAGAGGGGCACATTAAGTTGTAAAATTCATAGCAAATTACGATTTGGATACTTGGGAAATAGAATTTTTAAAATACTACATGTCACGACTCATTAAGTACTAGCGTCAAGAAAATTTCAACGCCTGCCTCGGTGGTGTAGTGGTTAAAGTTGTTAGTTTTGCTACGTTAGTTTCTTGACAGGTTCATTGAAATTAAAACGTTTTTTTTTTAATGATTAGAAAGTTACTGAGCTTCTTATTTCTAACTATTGTTGAAAAAAAACGAAAAAAAGTGAAAACATTGGATGGGATGTGAACCCAGGACCTCGATGTTTGGAATTTGTTGAAATTTTCTTTACGCTAGTACTTAATCAGTCGTGACATGTAGTATTTTAAAAATTCTATTTCCCAAGTTAAGAATTTAAGAATTTACATTTTCTTAAAACATTTTTGCCCTGGTCTGAACATTTGGAACTATTTATTACTAAATTTCCGCATGTAGTAAACATCTTTCGGCCATTTCATCCAACAATCTCACCATTCATTGCTAAACATCTTCTAAGCAAGAATCATTTTGGACCTTGGCGGGATTCGGAAGAGGCAATTTTCTGTCTGTTCAGCTACGGATTACCTGTTAAAAGCGACTATTTCTACGATGTTTACCGTAAAGTCGGATATTCTTCGCTGCTTAAACTAATGTTGCATTTAGACAACAATTTCATTCTTGAACCGAGCCTAAATACAATAGAAAAAGTAATGTGTTTGATGATTGTCGACTATACTGTGACTTTCAGAAACTTTTCTTATTCATGTCGTTGCGTTCCATTTTGGCATATGGGACAACTTTTAACTTACAGCTTGGCACCTAAACTCAAAGCAGTTTGCTTGAATTTGAATAATGATCGTCTAAGCGAGATAGTGAAGGCGTTACCACAAGTACCGTCGTTGCTCGAACTAGCGAGAGATTCTTTTCGAGAATCTTTAGCGACACACTGCAAACGTACACAATTGAGATACCGGACACGTGTAAGAGGGTTTTGACCTACGAAAGAAAACTGTATGAATTAGTTTGTTATTTTCCAAAATAAAAGTTGCTTTGTTTTTAATTTAATTTTATTTTGTGACGCTTGGTCTCTAATGTATATGTATATGACTTTAAACAAAATATAGGAGGCAAACTGCCATGTTATTTAGCCATAAGACTAACCATGTACTCCATGTAGCATGTTTTGTGAGTATATTGAGGTATTGAGGCAAAGAAGAGCGATAAATACCTTCTTTGTTCTCAAAAAACAAAATTGTAAGAGACTCCATAAGTTCGCCGTCCGGGAAAATTTGAATAATATTTATCTCAGCACTTCCTCTTGCATTTTGACTACAGTACAAGTTTATCATTACTTACTTATATTTATATCTTGCAAACAATCTACAATCTTTCATCTCTTGCTTTAATCTCTTATTATATGTAAGTGTACATCTGATCCAGTTTTGGTCAATGTGAAACAAACTTGTACTTATATCTCAATCAGTTATTGCTACTGACACCACTTTGACTTATTTTGCTTGTTGCACATTATCAAATCCATCTAATCTTAAAAGAACCTGAATTTTTAATGATTTTTTTAGAGAGATAAGAAGAAACCTGCTACTTATCATCTGAATGGTTTAATAGGTACGCATCAAAAAAATTACAGTATAGGTGTTCCTGCATCCAACTGTTGTTCAATCTGGACGTGGTTTTGCCCCCTGAGGATTTTGAAAACTCCACCATCGCCCCAATCCGCTCCCCAAGAATTCACCATTAACCAATAAGGCACTCCTCCTTCAACCCCCCAACCTATCATCTTGACAAAGTGATTACCCATGTAACTTCCTGTCGTGTACGTGTAAACTCCTAAAATAACTCGAAATTATTAGATATTAACCACAATTCTCTAAACATACCTGACTTGTAATTGTAGAAATCTTCATAAATTTCCATAAAGGCTTCAACAGGTCCATTGGTCATGATTTCAGTTTGAATCTGTTCAATGCCAGGTCCCGCGTAGTAACGAGTACTTCCATAGAGCTTGTCGTTTTCGTAAGACGTCGAATAACTAGATTCGCAAGATTGGCTACAAGGAGGAGTTATTCCGTTAAAGGCGTCATTAGAATAAGGTTTGCACCCCTACAATGAGAAAGTGGCAATCAAAACGTTAAGATTCAGCAAAGACGTTGCTGACTTGGGTTGATCCTACTTCGCCTCCTGACACAATCCCAGAGTTAATCCAATAGTCCCAAGCTAGAGACGCGTAACCTCCACTGCAATCACCACACGACGTACAACACGAGAGCACGTCTTCAGGGGAAAAGTTAAATTTTCTTGCACCGCCAGATTGGATACACAGTCGATCGCTCATTACTTCAACGGCTCCAAATGCCTGAAATTTTCGTATAAACTTAAAAATCTCTGGAAAATTAGCAACAATACCCAACAAGATCCGCAAGCACCTTGGTTACGGATGTTGGTAATTGAGTCCTCGCAATTAGGCCACGCAGATCTGGAATCGAAACTTTCCGGAATTGCTAACGTAATATTGTGAACGATGTATTGAATTTTCACATTGGGATCTCTGAGACCTCCAGAACCGATTCTTCGAAGATGTTCCTCAGAAGTATCTTCGGGGAAGTTCCTGCCCGCTACCCATGTCGGTTTTAGGTTGTTGATGGATTCAATGAATTCGTCTGATAGTATTTTCACTTTA
Source organism: Schizotus pectinicornis (assembly GCA_951805265.1). Classification (NCBI taxonomy): domain Eukaryota; kingdom Metazoa; phylum Arthropoda; class Insecta; order Coleoptera; family Pyrochroidae; genus Schizotus; species Schizotus pectinicornis. Next base: position 10,439,286 of record OX638207.1, on the reverse strand, counting down.
GGGGATGCCAAGCTAAGAGCAAGAACGGTTAAAAGCAAATAGGAAGTACTACACCACTGCATCTTGCTTGACCCTAGTCTAACGACAAACAAGGTGTTATTATTTTTTTAGTAAGGAGCTATATTTATGTTCAAACGTAAAGAGGAGTGGTATCAGTGAGAATCTAGATAAAACCTGATACCTAAAAGCTTTTTAAATGTTATCAACATGGAGTGGTTTGTTGTGAAGACTGATATTAATTTAATAATAGTTTAATCAATAGTCTAACAATAAACTAATATCAATTAATTAAAAGTTTGTCTATTTTTAAATTGACAAAAGTGAAGCAAATATTAACGTGGTGGCATTATTTTTTGTTAATCTTCAAAAAAAATTTCGGGTTTGATTCCAAAAATCTCGAATGTCTTTCAAACTTCATCTAGCTGATTGAACACTTTAAAAAATTAAGTAGATTCCTTCTACGCTATTAATACAGTCGGATTTTAACTATAATTTATTTGTTTACTTGCTTACATGTTTTCTATTACAGGTAGTTATAAACGTTTGAGTTACAAGTGTCTTTCTATAATAAATAATAAATCGGGTAGAAAAAGTTACAACACAATGATAACTTTTAATTCTACTAATATTAAAAATTATCGCGATAATTATTGACTAGGTATTCTGATTATAAACATCATTACCTAACTGAAACTTTCAATTCAGCAATGCCTAAACAAAATCTACTGAAACGTGCTCAGATAACGCATACTAGAACATAAACGTTTTGCTCTGGTGCTATGTGGATTTTTATATACAGAGAGAAGCATTACAGATAGGGTTGACAACTGTAGGACCTATGTGGTCTTTGAGAAGACAATATTGTGAAATATGCGAAATTTGACATAACAAAGCAAGACTATAGGTATAAGAGGGTGGAAAGAATGCACTGGAGGTAAAATAATAAATAATAAGTAAGATGCTATGCCAAGTTAAAAAAATAAACATGTTACAAATTAGGTAGAATTTTATCAACAGTTTAGCAAAATTGGAAATAATAATTGGCGGATGTCTCTATAACCGGGATGGTCGGCATGTTGGTCCCTAAACACAGACAGTTTAGGTGTTGTTATAGAACACTTGCAAAAATTTGGATGTATAATCCTACATTGCGGACGCATATCTAAGTATTCATTGCTAACCTTTTCAGACACCTTGCTGGAAGTTAGGTCTACAATATCAAGATTAAGGTGTTTAATAATATGTATAAAATGAAGATTTGCAATTTTAAAATTTCGCATGGTGAGTTTTTTAAGGGCAATTTGGTCACTATGCACATGACTTTTTCGTTGTTTCTCGTATCCACATGTGCATTTTTGCGTCGGGTCATTGTAGAGCGTGGACTGAGGAGGTGTTGTATCTGTACATTGACCGAAGAGCGGCAGAAGCATACTCAAAATAGAAGAATTTTCAAGCTTCTTAGCACTGTTTTCCAAGTGGACTGCTTGTAGTGATTTTAATCTACCTGCTTTTGTGATGCTCGTAAGATCAAGCCAACCTATCAAATCGTCAATACCTGAAATTATTCAAGTTAGAAGGAATCGGATTAATGACAAAGAACTTACACGTTAAACGAACATCAAGTATTTTCAGTTTTTCCACTCTTTCCAATAAACCCCGTAACAACAGAGGGAATCGGGTTAAACATCCCATTAAAGAGACGATTTCTAAATTGGGGTAGGCATCCAAAAATGCAAAATTGGCAGTGCTCAACCAATGACACTCATCGAGAATGAGCACCTACAATTAATTTAATTATGTATTAAAATAAAATAATTAGAACTGATAATAAAAGTTTCAAACTATGAATTAAATACATATACATATGTATAGTTAAACATTTACAGCTTACCCTTAATTTGTTTCTTTTCTTGCAAAAACTTAAGAAAGTTGTATTCATCTGCAACGTTGATCCTTTAAGACTCAACTCCTCTAAATTTTCCGGAAAATCATCCATATGTAATTTTTCAAAATCATTGTCGCTGTTTAAGATTGATGTGTCCAAGGATATTCTTTCTAAGGCCAGAATTGTTATGTGCTGAAAACTTCTCAAATTTTGAAAAAAATTTGGGGGTATTAAGTCCATTGATGCGTCTTCGCCTCTAAACAACAGCTTCCGAGTGCCTTTAGGCATCCGCTCAATAAGATATTTTGATTGGTCCATAGAATCCAGACACGATGCATTAATGGTATCAGTTTGTTTCCACAGGAGCGGCCATGACATTAGGTCATCCAGGTAGCAGCAAGTCCTACAAAATACAATTAAACCATCAATTTTAACGGCACGTTACCTACTATCATTGTTTATACATGTATAAACAATGCTACTATCAATGGTTACTTTTAAATTTGGCGCCATTAGTAAAATAAAACAACACGTGGAAAAACTGTAGAAAGTGGTGACATCTATATTTTGCATATACGTTACCAACTGTTTACCCATGACGCCAATCAGTCTGCTACAAGTAAAAATTGTAACACGTGATTTTCCACGTGGTATCATGCTTAGTGGCACGTGGTGGATTAAGCAAAATTAAAACAAAAAACGGAAACACTTGATGAAGAAATGACAGGATAAATGCAAAAATGTTGGAAAACTGTACACTCTCGAAAGCTGTAAGCTGTAAAATGTGGCGACATCTTTACTTCGCGCATGAATCAGTCTGCTATATTGCCACGTGGTATCATGCGCAATGGCACATGGCGGGTTAAGCAAAATGTAATTAGGTATAAAATAAATTAAACAAGAAATAGAAACACTTGATGAAGAAATGGCAAAATGCATGCAGAAATAGAGAGAAGTTGTTGAATTTACCTGCTCAAGTTGTATTTTGACGAGGCATCCAGGTAAGTACTTAAGTGCAAGAAAAGGTAAGGAGGTAAGTCCAATAGTCTTTTTTGATCCATTGTTATATTTTGAAAAAGAACACCATCAAATCAAGGTTCTAAATATTATTCCACCAATTATACTAAAATAACTATTTCACGATGCACAAATCACGTACATATAACCACTCTGAGAGAAGATGGAAGAATGAAGATTGAAGAAGTAGCATAAAATTATTAGAGAAGAACCAGTGAGACATCGGCGCAGAAACCAATTTGCGTCGAAGGCACCGAACCGACTTTGCCCGGCGTTTGGGGTTCGGGTCGGTTCGGTGCTTTCGATCTTACCAGACCAGTCTACAATGTTGCCAAATCAGTCAAACCAGCGATTCAAGAGTCTTATTTTCAAACTGTTCGATAGTACGTTCAGCATAGGGATTCCAAATGCACTCGATACGACACTCAACTCGACTCGAGTCACTCGACATAGCGACTCGACCCTATACTCGACTGTAGACTCGACATAGCATAAGAGCGATTCTAATTTGGTATCGAGACGCAGTAGTTGTTTCCGGTCGTAGGGAGAATACTTTCGGCTTGTAGCCGCTAGAGGTCTGCTTAGTAACCAATCGCATTTCAGCGCGCGAAGGGTAAACGTTGAACGAAACGACATGTCGAGAACAGTCTTCACGATACCTCCTTATGTATCGTGTTTGACTACCTGCTTCACCCGATATCGGATTCGACCCGACAGCAATTGGAATTGTCTTTCCGACACGATTTGGCTACCCAAGTCGAGTCGAGTCAATTAGAATCCCACTGCAGGTGCTTTAGTAAAGTTTCTCTGTGTTTAGTATGAACTCCGCCACTGTCGGCAAAGCCAAGCTCCGCCTTGCGCAGATTTTAACGACTCAGGGCCGGTTTTACGAAAGGAAAATTTACTTAGAATAACGCTATACCGGAATAACTCGAGATAAATGCGCTTTTACGAAAGTCGAACAGGACAAAATCCAGGTATAAACTGTAGACCGAGAGTATGTAAACCGGCCCTTAGTCCGGAATAGTTATTCCAATGCTTATCCGACTTTCGTAAAACTGGCCCTCAGTGGTCCAAGCTAATCTGAGACTACTCTAGCTGTATATATGGTTGCAGCAAGAAAATTATGATACTTTATTTAGCTGACTGGGCAGTGGACACTACCAATTCAAGTAGTTTTATTCTACGTTATTAACACAATCTGTTTTTACTATAATTTATTTGTTTGCATGTTTATTTTACCACAGTTATAAAAGTATAAATACGCTGACGCTGATATGTTGGCTGCCCCGGTTTTCAGTTTCTCTGTTGGCAACAGAATTGGCGACCCCACATCTACATCTACAAGGTCAAAGCCGTCATTACTCCTTAACGAAGTTATTTTAGTTTTTGTATTAAACAGCGTATTTTATAGTAAAACATTCTATTTATAAGCAACAAACAGTTCAATAATGTTTAGGTGAGTCAATTTCGCGGTTGCCACGTTGAAATTCCGCCCCAAAGGCCGTTTTGAAGCGGTTGCGGTTACCTTGTAATTGACGCCTTAATTCTTGCAAAGCCATTTCACCCCATTATCTTCTGGTCATTCTAATTTTGGATAATTGCAGGAAAGCCGGATGAACCCTGCGCAAATAACCGAAACCTTTTGATAAGACTATTTACATAAGCAAAATAGGTAAGAGAAAACGAAAATTTAGCACAAGAGCAACAATGACGCGCCCCCCGAACGAGCAAACTCCGACCGTGAAGCTGGTGGTAGTGGGCGATGGAGGTGTCGGTAAGAGCGCCATCACCATCCAGTTCTTTCAGCGGCTGTTTGTCACTGATTACGACCCCACTATAGAAGACAGTTATTTGCAACACGTCGAAGTCGACGGCCAATGCTGCATTCTAGACGGTAACTTTTATTAGTAACACAAAGAAAGCCGATAAAACTCGGTCTATTTACCAACAGTTCTTGACACTGCCGGCCAAGAAGAGTTCAGCGCAATGAGGGAGCAATACATGCGCAAGGGCGACGGGTTTCTTCTAGTTTACTCGGTCACCGACAAGAACAGCTACGAGAACATTATCAACTTTCACACGCAGATCCTCCGAGTCAAAGACAGGTTTCTAAATTTTCAAAATCGGTGGATTTTTTAACTTTTGCCAAATTCCAGGGACACGTATCCAATGCTTCTTGTCGCCAACAAGGTCGACCTAGTGCATCTCAGGAAAATCACCGAGGAACAGGGCCGAGACCTGGCTCACAAGCTGGGGATTCCATACATTGAAACCAGCGCTAAAGACCCCCCTGTCAACATAGACGCTACTTTCCATGAGGTCAGGACTTGACTGACGCCATTAATTTCTCATAAATTAAAGTTGTTTGAACCACTAGTCGATTTAAGGCGCCAAGTTTATTCTGATTGGTCAAATTGCCTCCCTAGGTTTTTGTCTCTTGTTTTTCCGCCTCTACGAATTGGTTTTTCTAAGTGTAACTACTACACTTTTAACTAAGTTATTTTGATTTTACGGGTTAATTGTAAAAGTAGTGACGGCAGAAGCTGTTGCTTTTGTGCAGACAAGTCAAAACGAGCTTAACTTTCGAAATTGAAGTAACTGAAACTATGGAAGCGTCAACACCCCTAAGTTGACGTTATCAGTTCATTGAAACTTGGCCTGATTGCTTGGTTGGTTGCAGGTGGTGCGCATTATCCGGAACCAGCCGCAGCCGGACCACGAGAAGCAGCGCAAGAAGAAACTGGCGAAGCTCGGGAAGTGTGTAATAATTTGATTATTTTTGTACGGCCCTCTCCCGACGAGTTTTTATCACTTTTTTGATATGTTGACTAGGCTACCGATCATATTATATAGCTTTAAAATCAAGTGTTCAATGTTCAGTGTGTTATGGAATTTTTTCCGACGTATTAGGATGATGATGCCACGCCAAAAATTTCAATAACCGTATTAATTTCAAAGAGGACCAAAGTTGCTCATTTTTTGGTTGGCCTCCCGAGTCTAGGAAATACTAAAGTGGTCGTCAAAACACTAAACGTAAGGCACTAAAAGTTTTGTTTTTTTTCCTTTGTCGCTGGATAAATAGAAAGAAAAAAGATGAAGACAATATTGTGATATTTTGTATTTGCGGAATTTGACAATGGCCTGCAATATTGTCAATTCGTTTGTTCCTAGTTTTATTGCTCGATCCAACGATTGTGTTGATTTCCTTACTGAGTCAAGTTAACAACGAGTCGATGGTTTAAAAAAATTAGGTAACTTTTGATCTGTGATGATGGTAAATTTGTTTGATTTACGCACAAAGTTAGAGGAAAGCCAAAAAAAAAACGTTTTTGTATATGTTGAAAGAGTTAACTTGCTTCAACTAGTCGCATAATTTCGATTACGTGATTTATTTTTAGACTTATTGTTCACTGTTTAATGTTACAATTTGTATTCGTATTGTTTATAGTTGTAGACTTCATTTTTGTGCATGTATTTAATAAAAAGAGATTAATTTCAATGCGTTTTACGGGCCTCCCACGAACCTTATTTTCAAAAGGACTTTAGAGGTTTAGTAAAACCCAGGAAATTTTGAGAAAATTAATTGCTAAATTTCCTAAGAATTTCAGGCAATTATCTTGATGAGACGTTCCAATGGGCAGAAAACCATTATCGGTCTCAAAAGAACACACATTAATTCTTATTTTATTTTCAGCTCTTACATGTATACTTAGGCGTTAGTCTGGCGGTGATAGTGTTATTGAAGTATTTTATTTTTATTGTTTAAAGAATTTTCATTTGATACAAATAATTCTTTTTATTTATGTTGGTAATTTATATAATCAATGTCTCTCTAATGTCTATTATATTATCTTAATATTTATGTATATTCTCTCCAATTGATATTTTTGTCACCGTTTGGTTCTTTTTCAGTGTCTATGTTTTCCAATGTCACTCTCTCTTTCTCAGTTTTTTTTAATTATTTTTCAGTCTATAATTTATTCCCAACTCTAAAACTAATTTCGGTTTCGAACTTATTTCAAGTCAGAAATTCATTCTCAGCATCTATAAATCTTCAATCTCTACCTCATTCCCGGCGTCTACAACTCATTTTAATTTTTGAACTCATTTTTAATTTCTATAACTTAATCTCAGTTCGAAACATCCTGATCGCCACAACTCATTGCCACTTTCAAACCCACATCAAGTCTCTACAATTCATTCTCAATCTTAAACTTATTTTAAATTCTCATACATTGTCGTCGGTTTTAAACTCATTTTTATTCTACTTTAATCCCAGTCTCGGACACTTTTCTTTGTAACTTATTCTGAACCGTAAACGCATTTTTAGTTCCTATAATTAGACCATTGCCAATGTCAATAGATTTTCAGTTTAAAACTTATCATTAGTCTCTATAGCTATTTGTTGTTTTAAAATTCATTCTCACTCTATAATTGATTGCAAACTCTAAAACTCATTTTTGGCCTCGAACTTATTTCAGAAACTCACTCTCAGTAATTATGTCTTTTACAGTCTCTAACTCATTTCCGGCGTGTACAACTTATTTTCATTTTCGAACTCATTTTTAGTTTCTGTAACTCAATTGCAGTTCGGAACATATTCTTGGCCGCCACAACTCATTTCCAGTTTCGGACCCATTTCAAGTCTTTACAGCTCATTTCTAGCTCTCAAACTCATTTTTAGTCTCTATAAACCATTTCCAGTCTCAAACTTTCTTCTTGAACATCCGTTATTCCAAGTCTCAAACTCGTTCCCAGTTTTGAACTAATTTTCAGTCTCTATAATTCAATATCGGTCTAAAACATACTCCTGATCTCCACAACTTATTCCCAGTTCTTAATACATTTCTAGTCTATAGCTTATTGTCGGTATTAAGTTTATTCTCAGTTCTAAAAGCCATTTCCGGTCTCAAACTCACTTCAAGTCAGTATCAATAAGGTTTTCATAGTTTTGAGCTCATTTCTAGTGTCTATAACTTATTTCTAGGCTAGAACTCATTTTAGTCTCTATTTTAATCTTAGCTTGAAATATATTCCTAGTCTCCACATCTACTGATATCAAGACTACAGCTCATTTCCAGTTTTCAAACTTATTTTCAATTTTCATTTACTATAAATCATTTCCGGTCTCAAATTCATTTCAAGGTTCGAACTTATTCTCAGTTTTTAGAAGTTATTCCAAGTCTCAAGCTTATTCATACTTTCGAACTCATTTCAGTCTGTACAACTCATTCCCACTACCGAACTCATTTCAAGCCTGCAGGTGCGTACAGTTTATTTCTAACCCTCTAACTCATTTTTACCATCTAGACTGGAACTCATTTTTAGTTTCTAATTTAATCTCAGCTTGAAATATATTTCTAGTCTCCACATCTACTTTATTTCAAGACTGCAGCTCATCCCAGTTTTCAAACTCATTTTTAATTTCTAGTTTCTATAAACAATTTTCAGTCTCAAATTCATTTCCAGCTTCAAACTAACTTTCAGGTTTTAGAAGTTATTCCAAGTCTCGAGCTTATTCATACTTTCGAACTCATTTCAGTCTCTAGGACTCATTTCCAGTCCCGAATTCATTTCAAGCCTGCAGGTGTCTACAGTTTATTTCTAACCCTTTTAACTCATTTTTACCCTTTATAGTCTATTCTCGGTCTCAAACTCATTTTTAGTTTCTATAACTCATTGTCGGTTTTAAACTCATTTTTCTCGAACTCCTTTCCGGTCTCTATAACTTAATCACCGCCTAAAACATTCCAGTCATTAACTGACGCAAAATTATTCTACAGCTTTCACTACAAGTTGGGGAGTTAGACGTGAAATAAGTAGGTACTCTACAACATTTTTTGTCATTTACGTAAAGGTGTCGGCGAGGAGAATTCTAAATGATCAATATTGCCGGTTGTTCGTTATTGCGAGTAACAAAAGCGCTTTAGTAAAATTTTGCGTCTAGCTAACAATTTATGACTCACTGGCACTGCAGGTATTGTGTATACATATTTCAGGGAACCCGGAACATTGCCGCTATCCATTTGCATAACATTTCAGCGTGTTCCGCATGAATAAAAAAACAGCCCCCGAGATCTACACGCATAGAAATTGATTTGGCAAACTGCTTCCATTATATCACCCCAAATCGTTATAATCATCCAACATTTTTGTCGCAACTGCACCGATTTATCAATCACTTTCAAAGTTTGGCAGCTACAAAGCCTCTAGTTACAACTAGAGGTTCAGGTGATAAACGAAAGTGATATCGATTGAGAAACTGTTGAATTGCTAAGAACCTGCGAATGCTTGAAATTTCTCGAATAATCGCTTGAAACTTTGGAGACTTGATCTTGAAACTTGACGTGTCTAAAAATAAAATATGACGATGTTGGGGGTTCCCCGATGGGGATTTTCGAAAATTTAATTCTCATGCCCGATTGCCCAGTGGCTGTTGCCACGACGACGCCATACCTTGCGCATCCGCTAGCTAGAAAATTCCGAGCGAGATTGGGGGTTGTGTGTTGGGGGCTGCAAAGCTGAATCAATATCAAAGGGCTTTCGGCGTGCGTAAGGGACGCTTGCGCGTCTGCTTGTTTCATACGCTATCACAATAGTACGAAATTCGAAGCCATGTGTCCCGTGTGCGAATAAAAATGCCGATATTAATCGGCGACATCGGCAACGGGTTGTTCTAATAGAGGTGAATTGGTGGTTGCAGTGCATGTGGGGGGGTGATGTGCCGAGAGAGGGGTGGCACTACAATCTACTGGATTATTGCCGGTTTTCTAAGATAATCACGACCCAGCTCAGCGAGATATTTAGGAACTTGAAGGTACATTACGTGCAAAATTTTAATTAACTGGATTTATGAATGAAAACGGGAAAAGGGGACGAGGAACTTTTGGCGCCATCTAAGACGTCACTAATCTTAAATTTAAGTTGTCAATGTTGCTATCTTTCTAAGTTCTCAGCAAATTCTATAATCACTTTTATCAGTAAGATTAACTGCACTTTAATTGCCGCTATCGTATGTACATACACATAATGAGTCAATTTTCCGAAAATTTATTTCTACAACAAATGGTGGCATAAACTTTTAAATTATAAAGTAAAAATTTTTACCAATATTTTACAATAACTGAAAGTTACCCTATTAACGCTTCTCTTTGAGTAATGGGAAAAAGTTGCACTTAATTTCTCCCCAAATTTGCTTTTGCTGGTGGAGAATTCGATACGTCCTGAAGGTCTTTGGGTAAATGGAATGGAGATCAAATTTCTAGTCACACTTCAACCTACTAAAATAACAATAGATCTACTTTATTATATTAAGGGTAGGAAGGGAGTCTAGTGAAGAGAAATGAGGTAATTATCCACAATTAAAGAGTGGGCAGACGGGACTGGAAAGGAATGCTCATTTACTCACAATACAAAGACGTGACCTTTACAATTGTCACAACTATTGAAGTGTAATAAGCATTAATGATCAGAGTGAAAATTGGTCGAAGTTGGGTTGGGAAACTATCCGACCTTTGGCATTCTGTTATTGTGAATAGCCAATCGCGTTGAGTTTGTATTAAATTTTGCCAAAGACTGGCGCATTTGGGGAGATGATACTTGCAACTTTTAAGAAAAAAGAAGCGATGAGTGAAGAACCAAGACCAAGAAATGAGTTATCATAAATATGACGGGCGACTGTGCCATTGTCCATTATTTTTTGAAGAGGAGCACTCTCCACTGAGGTATTTCATACTTGAAATTTTTACTTTTAAAATAAATTTAAATTAATTAAATTTCGTTGAAATTAACGAAATTTTAGAGGGTGAACTCTAGTGCTGGGACACCCTGTACAACCTAATAAAATAGGATCTGCAAGAGATGCGTTGCCAGAACAAAAAGCACGTCAATGATTATTTTTTAATGATATAATTTTGAATGATAAGTATTATTTGTAACTAAATATTATCCAAACAATGCAGTTAAAATTCCAAATTATTGCATAAAAAAAGTTGTATACAAAAATTTGTTGAGACTCCCTTTCCGAGGTTTCAGCCCTTGTTCGAGCCTGAGCATAAGCTTCAAACATTGGACATGAGTGTGAGGGAAATAATCAAAATGTCCTCAAACAACAGTTGCAACAAACTACCAAAAATGTTAGTGACGTCTTTGAAGACATGGAACTTGTCAAACCATTTTCCCGCCTCTGACTTATTATTGCAAACATTGAAACTCAATTTGTTGTCATCTATGACAGGTCCTCAAAACCGGTCTCGTGTTGAGCTTGAAAATTGAATTTCCAAAAATCCAATTATTTCCCCATCGACGTCGGCGCAAATTAAGTGAAATTGGGATGAGAGTCATTGATCTCATCCCCGAACCCAATCGAGCAGCAAAGCTAATACGTCACCATTAACCATCATAGAAAGTCTTCTTGATGACTTTTCAAATCAGATTAAGCGCCAGATATCGACAAATCGCTGAGTTCCAACAGCGAAGGGGAGCAAGAACTCGACTATTTGATAGTTTAATATTGCTCACCCTTCGAGAGGCAACGGGAAATGGCCTCGGGGAGAAAGAGCGATCCTCAATTATTAAAGTGGTAAATTCGGTTCTAGACCTCTTCTAGTATTAATAATGTTGTGACTATTGGCTAAGAACTTCTTCAAAATTCGGATTAGATTGACCGGTTCTAAGAGGCAATATTTTCACCCTTTATGAGACGTTCTAGGTGTCAATAGCACGACGCATCACAAACGTCTCAAGGAGCCACTTTCTCTTGAACTTCATCTAAAAGAAGACTGGTCAGCTTTGAGTGGCCTACAGAATCTTTTGAAATTTATGAGGTAAAGTCGTTAAATCCGAACCCTTTTCGTTATTCAGTCAAACTTGGGGGTTGCGCCACTGATTGGACGCTCCTGACGTATTTTTGCACGTCACAATCCACGTCTTTGCTTTGATTATGTGTTCACTTGCGTAACTTTATGATCGTTTCCAGGGAGCCGGGGGACGTCTTTTGAGGAGAATACGTAAGCGGACGTCCAGAGGGATAAAAGTGGGAGATGTGGAGCGCCGTGGCGCCCGTCGACGTCGAGAGCCCGGCGCCGTCAGCTAGATCGAAGCACAGCGCAACCCTCGTCGGGGAACAGGTCTATCTCCTAGGCGGCCGCAATGGAAACTTGCCAATGAAGGACTTCTGGAAGTACAATTTAGGTCAGTTTTTGCAGGACGAACCACTTCCGGCCCAAATCACAACCGCAACACCAAAAGCCAACATAATGAAAAATAATTTTTTTGTCGGAACTAGTTTTGACTAGCTGTAACTAGTTTTTGTTTAGACCAATTCAAAACTATTATTCTTTGTTTATTCTGCAAGAAGAACTGATATTGAAAACAACGGTCTTAATACGCTTTTGGTTCGAACTAGTTTTGACTAGTTAAAATTAGTTTTAGTATTTCTATAGATTACTTTTTATCACTAAGTTTTGCCTCAGCGTGGCGGGATAAATTTTTGGCTTCTATTTATCATTACTGATCATTACTGATGATACCTAGAAATCAGTTAGTTAAAACTAGTTTTAACTCCTAGACGCTTTGACTAATTTCTAGCTTCAATCTCAAAAATGGCTCAATTAGGGTCTCTAAGCTCCGAAAGTTGAGTTAAACGCCGGATTAGTTCTTGTCGGATTTCCCCAAATGTCGAAATGCCCCTTCATTAAGTGTCTCTAAGACGTATTCGTCCTTAATCCCGGCATTTTCCGGAATCCACCCTCGCACAGTCCCGTAAATCACCACATAAAACGGGACATGTGTAAGTGTTAACGTACAATGGACCGGTGATTTCCGTTTAAATTAGACAAGATGGGGGACACATAACTTCGACGTCGTCCATATGTGAAGCGTCCCTGAATGATGCATGTAACGACGCTACGCGTCGGGAATTGGGGTCGGAAGCGGAGCGTTGCACCGCGGGGGCGTTAAAAATTCAAGAGCCTCTCTGTAAACAATGCGGTAAGCAAATTATTTAGTGGTTAGTGGAGGCGTTCAGAGGGTGCGAAAGCGTAAAACGACCCGTAAAGGGGCTGAGATAAAAAAAATTACGTAAGTACATACAACACGACAACAAATAAACCACCCAACTTATCTTTTGGGTTCTAAAAATAATTTTTATACTTTTTGGATTATTTTTTCTTTACAATTGCTTATTAGTACAGTTGCAAACTTGGTTTTAAACAAAAAAAATTATTAGGGTAGGCTAGAATATGCACACGTGTATTTTGGGTTGCATAACCTGCAAAAAATTAGTTTCTTTTTTCTAAATTAAAAGTTATAAATTACCCAAGAATCTCGGCGGCTCGTATTTATTGTGGAAATACCAAAATTATGCGAATCTCACATCTCTTATGTTTCAGTGTCTGGTAAATGGCAGCAGTTGAGGCCGACAGGCGACAGGCTTCCGGCTTTGCAGGAGCACTCGGCGGTGGCCCATAAAGACAGCATTTACATCTTCGGGGGCGAAGTCGGCTTTTCTGCGGGCACGGAAACCCCTTTGTGGCACTACGATATTAAGAACAACAACTGGAGGAAGATCCGCCCGAAAAAAGGTACATCGCGTGTTTCAATCAAATAACTAACAATTTCCCCGAAATTGGTTTTAAATTACCAACCTTTTCACAACAATCGCAAATTGATTGATAGCATTGATGGACGGAGATTGTATATTACGTTTCAGGCGTTGCGACGCCCAAGGGACGACGCGGCCACACCGCCCTCGTCCATCGCGGCGCCATGCTCATCTACGGCGGTTATCAGGATTTGAAGGGTTCCTGTTGCGAATTGTGGGCTTTTCATTTCGGTAAGCATTTCCTTTTTTTTAGAAAATATTTATACGGGGTGTTTGCAGAAACGGAATCGTGGCACCTCTTGTCGCGAGCTCCACCAAAAGGCAGCAACGCAGACTTGTTTCCACCTCCACGTCACAAACACTCCGCTATCATCCACGAGGATTCCATGTGGATCTACGGGGGAATGACGGACTTGCAGGAGCGCTCGGATTTCTGGAAGTGGGACACGGGGTCGAAGACCTGGAGCTGTATTAAGTCGAAGATTTCTCCAGGACCTTTGCACAGTCATGCCGCTTGCAGATTGCCGTCCTCCATGTTGATATTCGGCGGCGAGAGGAACGGCCACCCTATCAACGAGCTGTGGAAGTTCAATTTTAGTAAGTGCTCCCAACTGGCTGGCCTCGAGGCTTGTGAGTTAAGGAAATTGCCCCCGAGCTTGAAACTGACAACTCTGAGCATTATTCATTAGTTCGATCAACTCACCTATATTCGCATCTCTTAACTAAATTCTACTTCCAGGTTCACTTTTTTTCCCCTTACAATATTGTTATTGTTGTGTAGGTAATTAATTATTAATACTTGAGATGACATTTTAATCTCTAATAATACATAGTGGTTATGACGAAGTATTGCTACAAGTTTTTTGGTTTAAGGCACGGAGTCTTGGGAGAAGATCTCGATAGCGGGGACGAAGCCGCAGCCCCGGTCTGAGAGCATCGCGTTTGCCGTTTCGGAGCTCCTCCTCACCGACCCTTCCTCCGGCTCCGCTGAATCGAAAGCGCTCCGGATTCGAGCCCGGACTTGTACGTCCGCCGATAGAGGCAACCGCCACTCTTCCTACCTTCCCAACAATCGAGTGGCCCCCTGCGAGAAGACTTACGTGTTCCAGCCGTCCCAAACCAACTACACTGACGGCAGTGATTTGGCTCAGCAGTACTCCGAAGGAAAGGCTTCCAGGAGTTTTCTCCAAGAAATCTCGAAAATCTCCCAAATGAACATCGCCAGGTTGAACAATAAATGCAACTACACCGTCCTAACGGGCTGCACAACAGACAGCACGGAAAGTTTATTGAAGCAGCGCGCGAGTCCTCAAGGGGGTGAAATCGATTTTACGTTAGAAACAGAAACGACGCCGTCCAGAGGGACGATGGTCAAATCCAAATCTGCGTATGTGATCAAGAAAAAGTATCAAATCGAAAACGGGGGTGAAGAACAAAAAGAGGTTAAAAAAAAGGTGGAGTTTGAAAGCAGTTGTAAAAAAATGCCGCGAGAACCGATTTCAGTGCCAAATTTCTCCACCATCACCCTCCCAACGCCAGTTCTAACTCCAGTAGAAGCAGCCAAACTAGTTTACTTAGACACCGATGACGAAAATGACTTAATCAACGACGTCCAACTTTCCGAAATAATCCAAGTGAAAACTGCCGATTGCAACAACTACGAAAATTTTAACTCAGTCAAAAGAGGGGAAAGTTATAGTTCGCATCTAGCGTACGCCGACAACCCCTTGTATCAACACATGATCAATTCGAATTCAGTCAAATTTCAAACTTCCGACTTGCCTGAGCGTTTCGACGAAAATATCTCGTCCACTTCAGACTACGCCAGTATCGAAACAATGAATCGTCTCTCGTCGTCGAGCAATTACAGCGTGAAAACCAACACCCCCCAAGAAGAGAACCAAAAGAATCGCGAAAGAGACAAAGACGGCCCTTTCGGTTTTTGCAACCCCAATTACTTAGGTCCCGATATTAAAGCGCTACTGCTCACCGGAGAGAACGTTGAGAAAAAAAATTTTGCGAAATTACTAACGCCTGAGTCGTCCAACTTGAAGAATTCGGAAGAAGATATGTTGGAGTTGCAAAGCTATAACGGGATCATAACGAAAAATACTAAAGTGTACTACAGGCATTCAGCGCGAAATCGTCCTCCTAAATTCCTAGCCTTAGAAAATAGCGCCCAACAACGTCCAAAAGAGTCCAAAAGTAGAGCGGTTAGCGCCAGCAGAGTCGAACGTAGAGCAGAGAAAGTTGAGCAAGATTTCGATAGGGTTTTGGATCCTTTCGTGCCCCTTTACGTTTATGTGATCGGGGGTAAGGAACAGGGTCAAGTCACTGTTTTCCAAAGACCCATCTCCATATGGAAATTGAAATTGTTTTAGGTGAAAATAGTTTAAACCGGTGCCAATTAGAGTCCATTTTTGTTGTTGTTGATTTTAGGGTTAATGATTTTGTTTCGGCCGCCAGTGGCAAGTTTCAATGGAAGCTATTGCTGCGTCAAGGTGGGCTCAGTACAAAGAGAAAACTAGTTGTTGCAACAGTATTACGGGCAGATTAGATTTTTTACCTTTTTCTATTAGACATAGTTTAGGAAAATAGGATAGTTTTAAGAAAATTCGTCCAAGTACTCCGTTCTAAACCATTTCGGATCAATTACGGTTTTGTCAACATTTGAAAAGTTTATCGTAACGAGAGCCTTTTAGTCCCTAGGTAAAGTGCAATATATTTTGATTGAATGTAAATAGTTCAATGTCTACTTATAGAGATATTTTTAATATTTGCCGATTTTGTTGCTGGCAAAGAAGAAGACCCTGTTGTACATTTTGTTTTGTTTCTGTCAGTTACACACCAGGTTAAGTTTTCTCTGTTTGAGTTATAACTCTTTATCTTTATATTAGAGTTGGTGTTTTTTTTTGGGTAGCACAGAATAAACGATATTGTTTGAAATTCGGATTCTCAAAAAGTTTAGTTGGCTTTTCAATTAGGAAACTGCTGTTAAAAGTTTGTTTCTTGTTCCCTGTATAGTCCAAAATAAAATTTGTAGTGGATGTTCAAATTGTTGCTCCATTCCAAGTACCCTTCTGCCCTTCATCATATGTTTACACATCAAGTACCATTTTGCACCTGCCAATTATTCTCACTTTATCATAAAAATACAAGGACCTGTAACTAAAATAAATTTCCTTCTTTATGTAGGTAGGTTCATCATTAATGACCTTCTCAATAGATTTTTTTTGACACTAGGAAAAAAAATATTATTCTCTTCTTATTCTTCCACATTTGTAACAGCGGAATGAAAGTGCGCGTCTCTCATTGATTCAAACTGTTTCACTAGAAACAAAAATGTCAATAAATTTAGATTCTTTTTCAATCAATGTAGGTGATAAGTTCTTTCGCCCACTGCAGATATTTATTTTTGGTAATGCATATTACATTGGAAAATTTCTGATAGATGGCGGTACCAACAGGTATCACATTATATGTTTACATCATTGTATATAACATATTGCATATGCTGCAATACAGGTAAAACAGTTCGTTCGTATATGACTGTAGTGACATGGATACAATTCCAATAAATTTCGACAAGAAGAATAAATAAAGAGGCTTCAAAACCTAATGTCCAATTGGTCTTTAAACTTTCTTGACGACCTAAAGGAAAATTTCAACCCAAGACTTGTTCTGATGGATCTAAGTTTTGAGATTGAAAACTTTGAAGACACAAAGCCGCTCTAAGTTAGGCGACAAAAATCAACTGAAACGGCAACTTGGGCCAACACATGGAGCAGAGCTTAACAGTTAATTAACTTTTGGACAATCTACCAATTTACACACTAACAAATCTGCCTTTTAATCAGCAGAAGTTGTGAACAAAGTTTCGAAATTATCACGAAATTAAGGCGTTTATGGGTTCCATCTTAAGGGATTAATTCGCAGATGTAATTAAAAAACTTGTTTACGTTTCGGGATTTGAGTTATTATTCTCGGACTTCGGGAGAGTCCTGGTAGACGAATTAAAGTTTTCATTTTAATTTAAGCAAATTCGGGGAGAAAGGCAATAATTTATTGTCGGGGGTTCGTGAAGACTAGATTCGAGAATAATTTTTTAACAGCAGATGGAAATTGCGTAGCTCTTTGAAAAAGCGATAAGGTGGCGGAGCGTTTTCATATTTATCAATTTGCATTTTAATCAGTTGAATAACGGCTCCGTCGCGAACTTCCAATGGAGACACTTAAAAAGTTTCTCTTCGGCTGCACGAAAAACGCGATGAGAACCGCCACATCTGATTAGGGAAAGAATTAGGTGGCGCTGGGCTTCAGGCGATGCCTGATCAAATAATTTTAAAACTTTTCAATACACCTGCACTGATATTTGACAAAAAAAGATTTTACTGACTTCTCGAGACAAAAGGAGGTCTTCCTGACTGAATGGAGAAACACTGGAATTTTTCACAGAAGTGAAACATCTCGGCGGAGTTACCCTAGATAGTAAAATGAGTTGAAACGCTGATGTCGACAAAGTTCTTTCTAAAACTACGATCACCTTATGATCTTATAAAGCTGTTAGAGATAACCTGGAGACTACAACTGAAGATGACGTACAGTCTGAATCTAAAACCAAGGAACATTAATGCTTATTTAAAGATTCTGATTGTTTTACAGCTGGGATATTTAAACAAACCGCTGGTCTGGGTATAAAAAAACTATAGCCCTAATCAATGTCCCTACAGTTATGCAAGTTAAAATGTTTCACTCATAATATCTCTAGTGCATTGATTATTTCCGGAAATTTTTTCGAATGCATTTCCAAAACGTATTACTTAATTAGCCCGAGTGGAACACGAGAGCTAATTACGTTTTGGAAATGCATGAGAATAAAATTTCCGGATATTAATCAATGCACGAGGGTATATTCGGTAAGAAAATCGCAACGACACGGACATTGGTCTATTATGTCATTATGATGTCATTATTAATAAATAAATGATTTTGATTGGCTGAAATAATTTCCACTTATTAATTTCATGCTAGGTGCAAAAATTTCCAGGGAATTTTTACATTGTCATAGAAGCAACACCGAATTCTATTTTTCTATTGGCTACTTTTCAGTGTCGTGCGATTTTCCAATTAATTGTGGTGCAAGAGAGTGTTAGCAAAGAAACTTCAAAGGAGCGTAAATCTATGTTCTAACAGATAACCAGGCAGCAATTAAAGCTTTAAAATTCTACAGATTTGGCCCGGGAATGCAAACAATTTTTAAGCAACAGGGGAGAGGCAACAGACTCACCCTCATGTGGGTGCAGGGCATCAAGGTATTGAAGAAAGTGAAACGGCCGACGAACTAGCCAAACGGGGCACGAAAACTTTACCTATAAGACCAGAACCGTTTTGTGGTCTGAACTTTTCTGTGGCTTTCGCCACAGGAAAGCCGAAATCCATAGGTGGGAAAGAAATGCTAAAATAGTATACTGGAAACAATTTACAGGACAGAGAGAAGCAAAGAAGTTTATAGACTACTCGCCAAAGAAGGTCACACACAGGGCTTTTTGATTTGATAAGGAACAAAATGAGACTCATTAGCGGTCTCCACTTAACACTGAAGTACCACTTCAAGAAACTGGAAAAGACGGACAATGAGATATGTAGAATATGTGGATCGGAAGAGGAAACCTCAAAACATATACTATGTTACTATGATTTCTTAGAAAGCCATAGACTAACTCACTTTGGCAGTGTAAGTTAATTGCCTAACAAAGCGAAGAAAAGGTTTCCAAAAACCAATGTAAACTTTGCAAAAGGTTTATGTTTTTGGAACAATAATTAGGTAGGTGCAGAGTTTGAACAAAAAATGTTAATGGTTGCAATTCGGAAAGCCTAAAGAGCCAAACGATCTCTTGGAAATTTACAATTTATAATTTATTTATAATTTACAATTGAGCACAACCAAATTAGTCATTCTGCCAGTCGCAAGGTTTAAGATTTCATGTTGCTGGTATGTGTTGTTATTATTTTTCTTTGTTTATCTTCTACAAATATTCTTATTTTTTTAATATTTTGTTTATTATCTATTCACTTGTATTTTCTGCCTAAACCTTATTTCTTATGTTTTTCTCTTTTTTCCTTTTCATGAATGCTAACATCGCTATTCGTATTTGTTTTTTTTTGTCCCTATCGTGCCTTCTTATTCTATACTTTTTATAATATTTTTTTTAGTTAATCTTTTTTACAGCCCTTTTCTCTTTTACACTTCAACTCTCCATACCCAACCTTAACTTGATTGACATCTTTCTTGTTTTTCTCCAACTTTTTGAATTTTTATTTTCATCTTTCTCTTTCATTGCTTCTATATTTTTTACATTTCTTTTAGTTTTTTTTTAATACAGCCCTTTTCTCTTTTACACTTCAACTCTTCATACACCCTCCCTTGACTTGACATCTTTCTTGTTTTTCTCCAACTTTTTGAATTTTTGTCTTCATCATTCTCTCCTCGTAAGATTACTGCCAATATAATATTTTTGTTCTGGATTTTCAGCCAATTCCAGCAAAGCATTTCTATTTTTACTTCTATTTTCCTTGCCCTAGCACATCTATATCTATAAATTTCTGTATAAAATTGTTTATCGTTTGTACAACAATTTATTGCTTAAAATGGCATTATAATAATGTTTCAAGATGGTTTCCAAAAAAAACACCGCAAAAAGTGAGAAGTGGGCATTGTAAACAGTTACCTTGCTTTTTATTATTTTCTCCTTATTGCTCCATAGCTTCGATTTTTGCTCCCACCATATTTACTACAACAATTTGTTCCAAAATGAGTTTCTTTTATTTACCCCTGTTAACTTTTAGGTTATCTGTGTGTTTAGGATCCGGCATCCAGAGAATAAGCGAATATAGCAAATTGAACTGCGAATTGTTTTGCCTTTTTAGTTAGCGACTCTGTTTATTTAAATTCGTAAGTGAAAGCTTCGACTGCAACTATTTGGAAATAATCCCAAGAGCGTGAACGTATGCCCTAAATTGAAGCTTGATTTTGAAGCTTGGTCCTAAACGCGACTCTTTGGAATTACTGTCATTTAAAATGATAGGTATTAACCTGAAATTCGACATATCTGATATTTCGAAATAAAATTAATCCCAATAAATGAATTTCCGCTGTCTGAACTTTCTCAAATCTCCCAAGAACTGGTAGCATTATTCGAATGTACAATCTTCTTGAATTAGCTCGCCGAGCTTTTATTCCTCTATTAGAACTGTCAGCTTCTCATCTTTCTAATCCGACGCAATTGTCATTCGGCACGTAGAAACTAGGCCATGTGTATTTGCATTAATCCTGCTAATACATTTCTGCTTAGAACCAGAGACAATAGTTCATCGTGTTTTAATTGACGCAGTTATATGGATGGCTCAGAGCTCGATTCACGTCAGGTATAACAAATTTATGCATTGACTATGCAAACTTAATTGTCGCCAAACTATCAAAAGGAAGGATCAAGAGTTTAATAGATCTCATTACACACTAATAGCGACTAATTTTAATACCGAAAACGTTGAGATGTTTCTCGCGGATTTCTTAACGTCTTTTGTTCCTGTCGAAACCAGAAACTAGTCAAGAGTTGAAGTAATTGTGGTCTATTTGGAATAAGTCGAGTGAATTTGGAGATGATGAGGAGCTCCGATTTTAAGAATTGCGGACGAGTTGCTCCAGCTTCACGAACCAGTTCACTTGCATGAATTTGGCACCGTTCTCGTGCAGAGCATGCACTTCGGCTCTGTAGCTTCCAAGCGGCAGGAGTCTCGGTAATCCGTTGGGGTCGGGGGCGAAATTCGTCAAATAGTAATGTTGCTGAAACAACCAAGGGTTGAAATTGGGGAAATAAAATTTTTAATTGACACCCTCAGAATTTGCTGTAATTGCTTAAATTTTTTTTAAGTATGTAGGTACATACCAATAAATTATTATAGAATCTAGTCGCGTTTTGGGTCAAAAACCTATAAAATTGCATAATTTCTGCCATAAACATCACTTTTTTGTTGGGGGATCCAAAATTGTGTCTTATGAAAATTTTCACCTCCCCTAAAACTTACCCCTTTGTGAAATTCGCAACTGTCGGCCACATTGCCGTGTTTCATCAAAGTTGTTTTCATTAAGAACAAATCGTGCTCAAGAAATCTGCACAAATTAACTCTCAACATGGAGCCGGTCCTTTTGAATTCGGTGCCATAAAGCTTGTCGATATAAACTCCGATCTGCAATAGTGCATCGTTCTCAATCGCAAAGCTCTTGTAAAAATAATAAAATGCAGCAACTCGGAACTCACAACTACTTTCCGGTCCGATAAATCTTGTAACATCGTAAACGAGGTGTTTAATCCGAAGCTTGTCCTGTTAAATTTCCCGAAAGAAAACTCCACATCGTTCGCGAGACTCTTGTTGTAAAACGACAATTCGGCCCTTTCATTCTTGAAGTGATACATGGGCTAGTCGGGATAGAAAAAAAGTTTTTTGTTAAATCCCTCTAGAAAACGACAACTTACCGAAGAAAACACTAAAGGGATTGCGATCCCCAGGGCCGCAGCTAGCAGCAGCTTTAGTCTCATTGTAAATAACCCAAAACTAAAACAGTAATGTCGAGTTATTTATTCGACAAGGTAATTGGGAGATTTGTCGTTTTGATTGGCGGGTATTATGGAGATTCAATCGACAAAATTGGAACCGCGTCCAACCAACTGGAATCCGATTAATTTCGACATATTATAAAGCAATTCGTGATGGCAGAGATTTGGGTAAATGACCACTGAAATTACAGTAATTTGGCGGCAAAAGAGCGGAAGCCACTACTGCAACTCGTTTTTAAATTTGGTGCAGCAGATCGTCCTTTAAAAATTAAAGTTTGTGTTGGCGACTAAAGTCGATGCGTCGAATAAGTTGCTAATACTACTATTAAAGTCAAATAAAATAAAAAGATAGGGGGTTCTGGAACATCCCCCACTATTATTTTTATCCTTGTATATTGTGTTGCCTACCAGTTTGCTCAATTTATTAGTATGTTTCATGTTCTAAACAACTTTAAACGAAGCTGTTTAGAATATGTTGGAAGTTGTTTAGAACATGAAAAATAGTAACTTGAGCAAACTGTAGGCCACACAATATACAAGAATAAAAATAGTGGTGGAGGAATCTTCCAGAACCTCCCATCTTTCCCTACTATTCTTAGATTTTTAAAAACCTTGCCAATGGGGCTTTTTTCATGCACTGCGGGTAATAGAGTCCATTTATTCAGGATGCAAACTTGGGGCTAGTGAACACTTTTTCGTTCTTAGGGGTGAGTCCAACATAATCCTCATGTGCCCGGTCAAAGCACATGATACACTGATGCATACTGTCAGCTAATAATTATCTAAATTCTTCGAAAGGTAATAAATTGGTACATACTGGTTCAGACACAAACTTGACTAAAAACATATTTAATATTTTTGTAAATTGCGAAGAAGTTTTTTTTTTTTTTTTTCTTTTCAAAGAAAATCTTCAACTGTGGGTTAAAAACGGTGTATATATTTTTAAATATTATTGCGTTCAAAAAAATTAAGCAAAAACAAAATTTATAGAATGGTCTAATAAAGATTTTGAGTTTGGAGCTCATTAAACTTTTTAGAAACCATATGGATTTGTTAAAGATTCAGTAAACGCAGATGAGGAAAAGGAAACAATACTAACTCGTCTTCTATATGCGAGTCACAAAATAAAATATTTTTGATCGGTAAACATTTGGATCAATAATTTTTGCTGATTCTTCTTGCTCATACGTTACTCAAGAAGTTTATAACTGTAGTAGTAATTCTATGGCATCTGATCACAAAAAAGACGAACGCCTCAGGAAAGTCACGTAAACTCACTTATATCTTTGAAAAAGAAGAAATAGTATTTAAAAAACTAAAGATAAAGTTGAAGGATATTAACACAGTTACAAACGACATTTAACCACAGATGTGTACAATGAAAATAAATTCAAGAAAGGTTATATAAAAAATGGCTAAAATTAAAGAAACATATACATAAGTTAGATGTGGAGAATATGCTACAAAAGATTTATTATCATTTCTGATGGAAAGGATAAAGAGGGTAATGTTGTATGAAGCGGAGATCTAGGGATGAAAGAAGCAGAAAAGTGTGAAAATAATGAAGAAGACATATTCAGATGGTATGAGTAGATTTAGAAATGTCAGCATAAATAGCCATCAAGGAGGCAATAAGAGACAAAGTGAGAGCGAAGAGTTAAAAACCAGTAGAGAAGTCAAGAGTAGAAGAAAGAGAAAAGAGGTGGTATTATTAGAAAATTGAATATAATGTGCAAAAAGGAAAAAAAACAAAAAAATAAAAAAAGAGAAAGAAATTCCTGGAGTAAGCTAGTGTCAAAAAGAGGCAAGAGATGGAAAAAAATAAGGCTATATACTATGAAAAATATATAAAACAGTTAACAGAAAAGTACAACAGAAAGGGTGCTAAGTATCTTGTAAAAAATCATGAAAAGTAGAATTGAAACTTTAGATGAAAAAATGTAGAAAGAAGAAAAAGATGCTAAAAAATGTGGGGAGGTAGCAAAAAGGTTAAAACATATGGAAGAAAAATACAAGGCAATAAGAGAATTAGGATGCAATGATCTACGATATAATGGTTTAAGTTTAAAGCATAGCTCCGGCACTTACTATCTTATAAATAAAAATGTTTAATTAATTTTCCCAAACTTTAAAAAAGACACCTGTAATCAATAATTTAGTAGTAGGTAAGTACTTATTATTTGCGTGCTGTTTAATGTCTATATCTCTTTTCTTACTAGCCAAAAATAAGTCAAGAAATGTAAAAAATAAAAAAATAACAATAGTAATATTTTATTTTTAACAAAGTTGAAACAGGAAGAAGAAGAAAATGTTAACAGCCAAGACATACCACAGCCACGCTTGTCTTGTTGTTTCCTTGAGTTCGGACTGTATCATTCCCGAACAGTACATAACAGGACCGTAGTAATTAAAGCATTGAAACTGCGAACCCCGTCAAACGGATAAATTACAAGGGCCGATATTAATTCCTGGTCCAGACCTTAAATACTCGAGTTCCCTCGATTTGCACTTTAATTAACAGAATTCCTTCGAAATCAGCGAGTTGCGAAATTAAATCATGGTCTTAACAAATTTTTTATTAGTATTTACATGAATTGAATAAGTCTAACTTAGCTTTAATAACAGCTCCAAAGTCTTGTATAAAACTAATATAAACGTTACGTATCGGAACTCACATAACTGTCACTATCGACGAAGTACACGAGCGGGGCTCTAGCTTCATGTACCCCGCGAACATTTCTAGTTAATGACACAATCTTCCTTAATCTCCTTCTAATATAAAAATCCTAAATTAACGCATAAATTTCCGTCTGCAATATTTTATCGAAAGATACAATCAACGATGTTGGAATTGAAAACTTTTCGGTCGAAATCGGCTCGATTTCTTTTAAATACGTAAACTCAGGACTTCGTTGCTTGTTCCCCGAAATTTCGCCGTCAAAGGTTAGTCTCGTTGTGTCCTTGAAGCAACTTGCGCTACACCTGCGAAAGTTGCGTTTTCTCCCCGTTTTTTTCAACCGCCGAATGCTGGTTGAGGGGGATCCATTTGTTGAAGATTTTCGGCCGGAACACCTCCCGGAACGTTGTCCGGAACTGTCGCGACATGGTGCAGTACAAGATGAAGTTGATAGCGGAATTCGTTAATGCCAGAATGTCCATCAAGTCTCCTGCAACAAAAATTCTGGATGTAACGAAAAATAATGCAATTTGGAGAAATCATCGAGCATTGAAGCGCTTCGGAAGTTAAATACATGCATTGGGTTTGAAAGTTTAAGTTTGAAAAGAGGAAATCAACGCAAATTGTACTTGAAAGCTCGATTTAGAAAACTCAGTTCTGATTTGTGAGAAAATTTTCTACTCAATAGTTAATCGAGTCGCGTTTAATAATGAAGTAAATCTTTGGCGCAAGTATCGGTTGAGATCGGGGTTGGGGCGTTAACTGAGCCCCCGAGTCCTATTTGAAAGGGAAATTTGAAACGGAATTTGGTGTTAGAGGGAATTAGTCCGGTGCACCTAATTCAATATTCAGGACGGTATTCGTGGTGTAAACTTTCAATTTGCGTTTATCTCTAAACAGAGCAGTAGGAGAGCTTTAAAACGACGCTCTCAGCTCTACACGTTATAAGGTTTGAATTTTTCAGTCCCCCGCAGAAAGCTCGAGAGCTCTCTATATTCATTCATAATTTAGCAGTTGCATCTTGTCACCGTCCCGAATTTCTTTCGGCGATATGCAAATGGTATTTTTAATATTTGCCAAACTCTCCAATCGCAGTCTACGACACAAAAAAAAATTGCCTTGTTATCAATTTTTAAATTAAATATCGTCTTTTATTTATTTCTATAAGAACTTTGTAGAGAACGAGTTGCTGATTAGCTTCTTAGTTATTCTAGACTAGTTGTAATATACTCTCTAAATTAGGAGAAAGAACAAAAGAGGGAGGACAATCTCCTGTAAGCCAAAAAGGGTTAGTTCTGTGTTTATTTTTTTTATTATAAAACTCCTGTTCTCCATATCGCCAATATCACCGACAGATGCGAGCGATATTGATAAAAACTCTATTAATAATTTATCTTAAAAATTTGAATATTTCCGCCCCAAAGTTTGATGGATAAAACCGAAAACGGCGGATGTAACGGACTTTCGAGTTGGATAGCGAACCGTATTTATTACTCGAACATGTTCATTAATAACGCGTCGTCTTATTGTGTTGTCAAGGGTTGGGCGAAGCTCTCGAGGATTTCACTCGGAAACGATAAATTTTTCAATTTACTCCCAAAACCGTTTCGTGTCTACCAAATTATAACAAGACCTGAGACTGAGTTTGCAATTTGAGTTAAGAAAATTAGCGTCAGAATTGCAATTGTCTACACAAAGAAGAGTTGTAAAATGATTCGAAAGTTTTCAAGCGGCTTCAAGAAACTTTTTTGCCTGATTTTTCGTCTCGAGAGTCTCGCAACGTCGGCGTAGAGAAAATATCGGTGTGATGTCGCGAAAAGCAAAAGTTCCGATATCAAACTGAACGAATGGGGGTGATTTTTCAGTTTCTACATGAAAGATGGTGGGATCAAAAGCACGAAACCGTCTCGCTCTTGTTATTTAGACGAAATGCAAGAAGCAAAACGGCCGTCATTACAGTTAACTGCAACCGGAAATTTTGCCTCCGCACCGGAGGCAGAAACAAATATCAAAAATTTCCGGCAATTTTTTATTGATACAATTTCGGCGGTTTTGCCAAAGAAACGTCGTCCATCAAGGCAGACAGCGAGATTACTCCCCGTCAATGCAAATAACCTCGACCGTGAAGGTAATTAATCAAATCAATGGATTAGATGTGTCATCGCTCTTAGCTAAAAATAGGGTTAAATCAATATTTTCAGATTATCAAGCAATTGGTTTCGGATTACATCGAATGAAAGTGATGTTAACGTCGAAATCCATTAGCTGGGAGGGAAGTGTGGGGAAAAGCAGGCCATTCAATCAGTCAAACTGGTCAACTTTACGATTAAACTACAAATTGAGGACCGACACATTCGAAAATATCGTTAAAGCTAAACAATCGCCAATTTCCGCAGATGTGGCAAAAACGAACAAGGCAATTCGAGAGGTAAAATTTGCTCAAAGTCACAAGCCTTTGAGATTTCTATAAAGTTAGCCAGGAGCCGGTAATGGACCAAGAACAGTCGTGGTTGGGTCGCCATGAATTTGTAATTTAATGTTGTTCATAACTAATCAACAAGAGAAGAGTTAAAGTTGAAGTTTGTTGCGTGCAGGGCAAACTTTAAAGTAAAATAGGATCAACATGGACGAAAAGATTCGAGAAAAGCGACAATCGTGACAAATTGCATAATTTTGAGTAACTCGTTCTGCCAGCCACCTGTTGACTGTTCCAATTCTTCTGTCGTGTTAGCTCCGTACTTCGTAATGAGAAATCTGGACAACAAACCGCGTTTCGTCAATTTGAGGGTTGCAAGAAATAAAATCGCGATAGCATCAGCAAAAACGGATTGACCGGAGAAATTGGGTTATAAAGGAGATTACCCCAAACACTAATCGAGACAATCCCGCAAGCCTAATGACGTGTGACAACATCCCTTGGCGAACTGCCCGAACTGCACACGCCCCAGAACTGCTGCTAATGCCCTTAAATTAAGTAACGTGTGGTAGTTTTGGAGCTGTGCCACTCGACGATGCCGTGCGATAATTTCGAGTTCGAAGGCGAATCAGACGAGAAACTGTGACTGTTTGATAATTACGTCGAAACAATTAGAGCGAATTGATTGGATAACGATTTTTGTTCAAGGCGTTATTAACGCAATAAACTTCAACAGTTACAAGAGACGGCTTTTCCTAATTAAGAATTTCAAGAGTAATGATAGGAGGGCGCTAGTTTCTTTCAGCTTACGTCATTACTCTTGCTAATGTTGGCGAGATTGACTGAAGGCAATTGAAAGAAAAAAAAAGGTGAAGAGTGATTCATTACCTTCTCTAACTGACACGCAAATTTCAGTTCAGATTGTTGTCCAATTTATCTCAGCAAAATTAACCCCGGCAGTTAGCAGATGCCGCCGGTGTGTGGAGAATTTAAAATAAAATTTTAAAGTTTCTCTTGGGAAATTTTGCAACCTACACAAGATTTTCCGCTAACTAATTAATGGGAATGTTTATAAATAATTCTTATATTTCGGCAGTAGACTCGAAAAAATTGTAAAGCAAATTAAAAAAAAATCTGACAACTTTGTGCGTTTCAACGAGCGTTATAGAGTTAGGAGTATCGATTGTTGGATGTCAAGTGAACATTCCTGTTTTGTTGAAAGTATTGGGTCTGTCGATAATGTTATTGGTGAGGGTTACAACCTTGCTTGAAGAGATTTACAAAAAAAACTTCTTGCAGCATCTGGCACAAGAATGAACTGAAAAGGCGACAGGTGCTAAGAAAAGCAATTTTCCGAGAAAACAATATCGTATTGAAAATAACTATTGAAGTGTAGCTAGAAATATGTACTTTGATAGCTAGGACATATTATCGATTATTGTCTAGACCACGTCTTGCGAAATGAAAGTCATTGCATCTTCTGCAGTCTATGTCCAAAGAACTGTTTCGATTTAGTTTCTAGGGCTTTCCAACTAAAACCGTAATAAAATTGTCATCATAGCCAACTAAAAAGCCTAAGTCTATGCTGCCTCCTTACAGTTTTAATTAATTTACGTGTATGTAGATAAGACATATACTTTGAGGTCAGATCAGGTCAATTTTCTGTTTCTGTTTCATCGTCCTTTCTACATTTTGGTGTTCTTTCTTATCTTTTACGTTATAAACATTTTCTTCTCCGTCTCCTCAAAATATCTCAACCCAGGCTGTTTTTAGCAGAAACTCAATATCCAGGAGGGGGAAACCGCCTCTAGTTCATACAGAGAACTTATAGTTCAATTCATGTTAGGTTAAGCTTCTTGAATCAAATAGGATATTTTTGTTATCTTTGTTTATTTTTTATTTTTATCTATTGTTTTTCTTTTTATTATTTACTCCATTTTTCACAATAGTGCGTTCGATTTTGATAGCTCTAGTTTTATAATAGCTAGAAATTTGATTGAACACAAATAAGCTAGAAAAAAATTTATAACCGGAAGTTATTTTTGAACATACAAGGTAAGCCAAGTTGATTATACAGGCTTAAGTAACATTTTTTTAATTAAAATGTTGTTTGTAAAAAAATATTTTTTGAAGCCTTTTCCTAGACTCTTTTCACTTCAATATTATTACACTAATGGTAAAATATTTAGTTATTAAGTTTAAGTTTTATCATCCAATTTATTTCAAAGAATTGAGGATAAGTAAGTTCCAACTACAATGGCGAAGAAGAAGGATGGATGGTGAGCATAACATCTTTTACTTCTGCAGTCGATTGAAGATTCGCGGTGAGTTGTTTCAATTCTTCACTGTACATATAAGAGGAAACTAAAATTACTCTACTGAAGTACAAGCTTCTCTTTTAATTAAGAAATAAATTTTTCGAAGTCATATACAGCATGTTTCAAAAAAGTGTGCAATACTTTACATACGGTTTCTACGATAAAAAACACAAAAAAAGAGTTGATAAACTTATAGGACAAAAAATCTTTTTCTTAAGTGAGCTACAGGCCCGTACAGGCCCCTAAAGATGGATTGCTGTGAATGTTTTTTATTGAATATCGCCAACGTGAGGCTGCGTTCCGGTGGTTACATCTTACCTATACATACCTACTCATTACCAGTACCACTTCTGCAAATGTCATTATTTGAACAAAAAAAATCACTACATCCAAGTGATTTGGAAATAGTCAGTAATAATATTGGAGTGAAAAGAGTCTAGGAAAAGGCTCCAAAAAATATATTTTTACAAACAACATTCCATGTAAAAAAATTCTTCTTGCCCTTGTATAATTGTCTTGGCTCACCCTGTATGTTCAAAAATAATTTTCGGTTATACATTTTTTTCCAGTTTATTTGCATTCCTAAATCAACTCTACACAACAACGAGCAATACACTTGTGCTTAGCAATTCGGTTAAATTTGGATTATCCAATACTAGAAATGATCCTGTGCGTGAACAATTCATTAGAAAAAGTTTGCTAGATACGAATAATTAAGTCGAGAAGGCTACATATTGTAGAGTTCAAGTGATGTGGGGTAGATAACTGTTAAACCTGGTTTGACTTTTAGTCACTTGTCGGATTGTAAAAGCTTGAGCAAATCTGGTTCAAAATCTTTTCCTTCAATGCTTTCAATTATTCAGTTGGAACGCAGTTTATGTTCTTTACTTAAAATTTCTACGAGGCACTTATATATAAATGTTAATAAAAGTATGAGCTTTACGAGCCGGTGCTTCGCCATTAAACTCAAATATTGCTCAAGTAGATACATTAAGCAGGGTGATATACACTTTTTAGATGGCTTTCTAAATTCCGCGCATTAAAGCCATTTTTCTTTTTAAAACCAATATTAAAATGTCACAAGTTAACACAGATTCATATTGCAACATAGTAAAAGTGTCAGCTTTTGCACTGAAACTTTAGCGCTCCTTCATTTCAATCAAACACCTCAAAAGATCTATAAAATGACTTAAATTACGTTCTTGAAAGAATTTCAGAAGCTAAAGTTTCAAAGTCTCAAAACAAATTCTAATGCCGGGTTGAAATTCGTCAATGTAACTCCGAAGTAAACTTCTCCCCAAATTCCTTGGGCCTCAGTTACGGATCCGGTTTGGCACTGTCGAGTTTCCACAAATTAACAATGGCAAGGGATCACAACCGTTGTTATGTTCATATCCCATAACAACAAAGATCTATATTAAAAAAAGTCTAAAATCTTTTGGAAACGTGAAGTTTTGCTAATCAAAGTTCGTAAATATCCCAAAATATACGTTTAATTTTTATGGAAATTTAAAGCTGTTTACGTAAATTGAGCCTGTCTCCAAGTTTAATATACGCAGCAATATTTTCACAATTTTTCAATAATACCTAACTCAAGAAAGCTTTGAAATTTAAGTTTTTTCTTGCGACAACTTCAAGGCGCGTTCGGGACCGTGGGTTTGATGTCATTGTTAAAATTCCAGAATTTATTTAGATACCTATCTCACTTAAACTCATTCTAGAGTAGGTAATTGCAGTTTATCATGACGGAATCTTTTATGAGTCTTTTCCTTATTGCTTGCTTTCCCTATTATCGTATCGGGAATTTGCTAACAGGTCCCACACTCGTTTGCAAAAGGTCTCGAAAAGATTACATGAAGAGCACTTAATTTATGACAACCTCCCTGGAGAGTTAAAAAAAAATTAAAGGTAGGTAGGCATAATCCGTCATTTCATTCTACAGAAATATCGGACGCTTCAGGATATGAAATATTTGCCACTACCGTTCACAAATTTTTACAAAAATAATTAGAAAACTTTTTTTTGTTACTAAATTTCTCGTAGCAAACAACCAACCGCAACCAACGCAATTGAATCGTTCGGCTTTGGTCTGGGAAAAAGCGAAAAAGTGGGACGATATTACGAGGAATTTGAAGCGTTTTTGTCGAATCTCTGCAAAAATCCGCTTGGAAAATTCCTCAGTGGGCGGTATTTCGTAATTACAACCCGCAACACAATGATTAACAAATAATAGTGTTCCCATTCAGTACAACTGAATTATCGTCAGTTGACTGAAACGGTCCAAGAATTTCTGATAACGTCGGTACTTCTCCATTCTCCGGATTTATCCCGGATCCAGTCCTCTCTAATCTGTCAAGTAAACTTGTGATTTTTTGCGAGAATCGCCTCTTAATTCGAATATTATTGAATTGCCAAGGCGCTAAAAGAACTTCCTTCCTGAACGAAATCGATTCGTCCCCCGTTTACGAGAAAAGTCTGGATTTGATGGCGGACGGGTTGCAGAAAAAACGCGCGTGTCTTCGCTGATTGCGATAACGATTATTCTGTTTGCCTTTACGTAATTTATACACATTTTGGACGTGCTTTGATCTTTCGAATTGCTCCTAAATTTTTCGTAAGAAGTCTTATTTTTTATTTACTAGTGCATTTGTAACAAGAATGATAAAAGCTAATTATTTATCTCTTGGATCAAGGAGGTTCTTGTTTTAAAGCGTCTTTTGTTGGTCAAAATTGGTGCAGTTTTCTTAATTAATTTTAGATAATATCAAATTTTTCTTGAGATAATATTTTTAGGAAACTCTGATTTAATTAAATGTTTGCAAAACAACAACAAAATTTGCGGAGCTTTGGTTGGATTCTAACTCAGATAAATTTGTTTACACGCTAAACTGAAGAGCTCGACCGAACAAGACAAAGTATTGTTTGTAAGTTGTATACAATAAGTTGGAGTAACAAAACATTAATAACAAACATGAGACGAACTGCGTAAATATTTGAAGAGTAGATCACAAGAACGAAAAACGTTACTAGCGTGAAAGAAATTGACGAAAGCTGGAAGCACAATCAGAGATAGGTAAGTAAAAGTTTGCACATTTTAACAAATGTCTATTTGAATTAAAGCCTTTATTCACAATATTTCAAATTATTTTTCTTGCGTTTTCATTAATTTATTTTTCTATGTTCTTTACACTGCTGCTAGATATTGTTATTATTATCTACTCTCTTCGTCTTACATTTGTATTTTTATTTTAATTTTTTTCCTTATGGAGTTAAATTTGCTTTCTACATCTTGGCTAGTTTCCTTTATTTTTCTTTCGATCTTTCTTTGTTAGGAGCTCAAACTTCTTATTCATACTCCTCTTTTTTACAGTCCTTTTTTTTTCTTTATTCTCCTGTCGTCTTCTTACTCATTGCTCTTTCTTTTATCAAAATGAATTCTTTCCCTCAAACATCAACTTTTCATATCCATTCCTGCCTTGACTTCCTTCTTGATATCTTCCTTTCTTATCAATTTTTTGCATTAACTTTTGCGAATTTCTTTTTCTTCCAGTCAGAAAGTTAAATTACAAATTACTTTTATTTCATATTCAGCAAGAAAAGACTAAAGAAAAGAGAAAGAATGCCAAAAATCTTATAGAGAATATGATAGAATCTTCTTTCTTTTGTCTTCGGTAGCTATAGAATAAAACAGTAAGAAGTCAACCTATAAGAAGCTTCAAATTTTTTTTTGTCTGAGTTCCGGACGGTTAAGAGCCAGATCAAAATAGTAAAAAAATTTTTGAATAAAAATTCTTTTCCTGTATGACACAGTCCGAACAATAATGGAGTTCACAAACTCTCCTGCCGCAAGGTTGACCACATCGTTGGTGTATACTTGAGCAGTCACAACAAACCCATTAAGCTTGTGTAACAAACTGTCACTGTCACTGTCACCTACACAACAGTCACCTACAAAGTTCCACAGCGATGGAGACAGGACTGTTCTCTGCAGATTCTCTCCCTCAAGTTAGTCGTGTTTGCACAAACGTGGATAATTCTAGTACCAGTAGAAAAAGTATTGTCACCGTTACAATGGATTTGACTGTAACTTTATGAAAAGTTTCCTCGACATCCAAGAGAAGACAGCAACTATGTTTACGCTGAAGAACCAAAACGTCTTAATTAATAACGTTGCCTCAAGTCTCTTGAGGTTAGTCGGTAAAGATCGCTCCCACGTCTTGTTGAACATCAAGCGGAAGCAATTAGGGCTGTCGGCCCTGTTGATCCGTTTAATCGATGTCATTACCGAAAGCAACTAGTTAGATCGTGTCCAGATGTTTTCGTGGTAACTTCCAATAAATCCTCGAGAAATTCATTATCTTCACGATCTCTAGGGCTAATTTAATTAGCAAATCACTTTCAAAAATAACCACCATAAATCACGTCAACAACTTCTTATTGTGCCTTCTTGAAAAAAAAGATCTAGACAAACAGATTCGTCACCAAAATTGTCGTGGAGGATTAAACAGGGTGGTTGCGGTGTTGGAGGGTGGGGGTTGTTTAATGACGTTTCGATAGTTTGTGGTTGTTTGGCAAATTGTGCCGTCCCATCTTTCGGTGTAAATTTATTCCATTACAAGCTGCTAACTCGGGGTTACATGTGACTTACGGGGGGAATTACTCGGAGTTGTCGGGTTCGATACGTCAACTGAACATGAAGCTAGTGTGCAAGTAATGGAACTGCTTGATTTATTAAGCATCGACTAAGTTAGGGGTCGTTTGCTATATTATG
Organism: Schizotus pectinicornis; assembly: GCA_951805265.1. Lineage (NCBI taxonomy): Eukaryota > Metazoa > Arthropoda > Insecta > Coleoptera > Pyrochroidae > Schizotus > Schizotus pectinicornis. The sequence goes on along the minus strand of OX638207.1, from coordinate 10,404,981 downwards.
ACAGTTATTTGATAGACACCCTAATTTGTTCCACCAGCCAGCAATAATTTCAACCCAACACTCCCAGATGACAAAGATAATAGTTATGGACCCACAATTTTTTTGGAGCTCTTCTAATTTGCTAGAGTATTTTAAGGGTTGTTTAAGGTAATCTTGAGGTTAATTTGACACCTTTACGTATATAGTGGCAACAAACTGAAAATATCATTTTGCTGCTAAAAGTTTAAAGGCAGTTTAATCTAATCTTAAGTTTAAATGTACCTGAGTAAAGCCATGTTGTGGTAGGGCTCGACTCGGCCTTGTAGATATTTAAATTTGATCGGGGTGCGGTTCTCCCTTTCAAATGAAGAACCGACGGTGGCGCCTGCTTAATTTCAGTAGTGCCATTCTAAATATTGTCATAATTACTTGGTAATTTTGTTGGCAGCAACGGGGGCTAATTCGATTTGGCCTCTCCGTTATATTACTACCCTCACTTCTGAAATTGTTTGATTACGGAAGTTTAATTTAAAGACGTTAATGAAAGAACCAAATCGAGACTACGCTCGATCAACCGAGCAAAATTTTTGCTTCGTTTGAAAATTGAAAACTAATTAATTCATTGAGCTTTGACGAACAAAATTTAATTTTCCCAAGTTTAAAAAAAAAACAAAAAACTGGAAACAAACGTTTATTTGCTACCCCGCAATTGACGCATACAGCTATAATTAAGTAACTGCTTTCCCACATTAAGGAAATCACTCAAGTTTTACTTTGGCACCTCGACGCTGGCAACTCCCCGCGATCATCCCTTCGGAACGCAACTTTCAACCGTCTGGCTTTCGGTGAAATTTTGGTGAGCCCAATCCTCGTTACCCCTTCCTCCTAATTGTCCGCATAATTAGAGATCTTTCTTCCGGCAATTAATTCTAAAACGTAGTCAAGCTTGTTTGTTGTGTCCGAAATTATTTCGTGAGAATCGCCTCCTTAATCGGCTTAGTTTGCTTTACGCCATTTGTACATCTTCGCCTTGATTAGTTTTCAATGTAATTAAAGCTGAATAAGGACCAGGTTGCACCGATAACATTGTCGATTGTTGCGGAGATGCTTTCATCGGTAATGATTGTTAGAAGCTGCCGATTCGCTCCAGGATTAATTGGGAGACCGGGACGAACCCGGAAAGAATGCGGGAATAATTTAATCTTAAACCTTCTTCCGTTCAAGCTCGCAGACACCTGCTGGCCGGATATACAAATTTTATTACTGGCTGACACCCAGTTTGAAGAGAACTGGCATTGATGTTCCCAAGAGAATTATGAACTATAGAAAAACACTTTCAGGATAATTCAAGTGTCATATGTGACTGTCTAGGTGTTATTTAACTTTAACGTCAATGATTAATGATGGCGGGCGGAACTTCCCGGAAACTATGCGACCTTACGCCATAAAAGGAGAAAGAGTTACGTTAAATCAATGGTTCTTAAAAACCAAGACAAGGACGACGAGAACGTTCAGAGATTATGGTTTTGCGTAAGACGAGAAAAATTGTTAATTTTAGTTTTGAAGTGTGAAAATCTTGAGAAGCGGAAGGAACTTGTAATTAAGCAATAAGGACGATTTGCCACACCATCAATTAATTTCTGTTAATTAGATGGCTTTTACTGCACAGAATAAGATTTTTCTATCTACTTTATTTTTAACTTTGAAATATGAGAGGTCCTTAGGGAGTCTTTCTAGAAGTCGATGTTATTCAATTTTCTCTCATAAATAAGAAAATCTAAAAATATCTGAAGAACCACGCATTTTCGGCATAGGAACATCATACATCATTAGAAGCGCATTACTTTTCTCTAGTAACTGGTGTATATAATTAGCAATCATGTTATTCAAAATAAAATATAATTTTTGCTGTTCTTGTGAGATCAACGTATGTCGTTAATTATAAACTTTACCGTACAATATTTTGGTCATTGTTTTATATGATCATTAGCTTCACCATTACTAATGTCTCACCCGCATAGAAAAATCAACGTGCTATCGTCAACTGTTGCGGACATTTTAATTTTTTTTTCTGTCAAAATATTTGAATAACACGAAAAATACTGATTTTAGATATAAGGATTTCTTAACAAAATGTTTCTACTTAGAATCCAAAAAATAAAAATAAAAGTTAGGGTATTCTATTTAAAACAACAAAGTTGAGGTCAACTTTCGGCATATGTGGAAGTACTACCATTATGAAAAAATTTTTACTGATGAGATTCTATCTCGCTAAGACTATGGCTAAACTTTCAACTTCGTAACTATTTCCTTTCTCGAGATACTTCTAATAGACGGTCACCGTGAATCACTGTGTATGGAAGGTACCGTATATTACCTTAGAAAAAATGGGTGTTGAAAATAAAATTCAAACTCTTATTCATGCATGTTATTTATTGGTTCGCTCGTTGCCGAGACGAGGTCACCATCTTTTGTTTTATGTTATTTATTGATCTGCCCGTCGCCGAGACGAGGTCACTATCTTTTGTTGTAGCATTTTTTGTTCTTTTGGCCGTCACCGGATGTACCATGGTGCCGTGTGCAATACCGGTTGGTGGCATTGACTATATAAGATCATTGCGTATTAGTTTTAGTTTTAGTTCTAGTGAAGCTGCCATACGAGCGACATCTCTTGTTTGATTATAATGAGTTGTTTTATCAACTAAACGTTTAGCAAAAATCAAACGTGGCTAAAATTATCTAACAATAGGGTTAACGAAAGGATTTATGGTTCAATGGTACTTTTCTACTGTTCTTCTTGCTTAAAAATAATTTAAATTACTCTGTAACCTTGTGTTTTTTTATGTACATTTATAGCGGATTCTCTGTAGCTGCTGCCATTTATTCATCCCTAATCTCAACGTGTTCTATCAAAAACTTTGTTTTCTTCCAGTTATCGCTTCGTTTACGTTGTTCTTTCAACTCTTCCGTGGTCGTCCCCTTCTCCCCCGTCGTGGCCGGTATCTACTCCAGTAACCTTTCTGGCCATCTTTCCTCAGCCGTTCCGCGTAACATCCCTAAACCAAGCTCTGTTGTCTTCCTTGCGTTCTTTGCCTTGTTTAAGGTCTTTAAATTTTCTTTTCAAGATCATAACTGACAGGGATCTTCACAAAATTTTCTTTTTTGTCTCCATCTTTTTGGCCAATAAGAGATGGAATTGTTGTCTTTCATGTCTTCTTTGTCTTTCTTTAGGTGTATAAATTATCTTTATAAGATCATAACTGACAGGGATCTTTACAAAATTTTTCCTCTTGTCTCTACCTTTTTGGCCAATAAGAAATGGTATACTTCCAAAAAGTTCTCGTAAACTGCTTGAAATAATGTCAACCCGCCTCAGTGGCAGATGAAGGATTATAAGTCCATCGGGAAAGGAAGTCGTTAAATTTTTCATATTTTGGTCACGTTCATTCGCGTAGATAAAAGGCTAAACACATTTTTTTACCATAAAACTGTCACTTTTTCCCCTCCGAGGACTGCAAGTAATTGACTGTTAATCCAAATCGTGAACTCTATTTCTCTTCGAGATTCCTCAAGAATAAACATTTTCTAAGCCGATAAAATTATTCCCCGTAATTCAAGGTATTTTTATAAAATTATTCCAAAGCAACGACATATAAATTAGGAAAGTTAAAGAAGCGAGATCGATCGCGCGTACTTACCATCTTTTTCTCTTATTGATTGGCCGGTTTTGTTTGTTTTAATTCCATATAGTGTATCGCACAAACACCGTGTCCCATGTTAATTAACCGAGTCTGGAGCGACAGACAGACATGTTTGTACTAGAAACGTACCTGCACTCTTGGCAATCCAGAGGTGTTGTTATCGTCCAAAGGAAAATAACCTCTCCAATTAATTAGCTAAAATTGAATCTTCCATTGTCCAGAAAATTTTACTCTTTATTTTATTTCTAGCAACAAAAATGGTTTCTGTCGCAATAACTTGTTTTTACATTGTCGTGTTTGTTCATGCTGCTTGCCAAGACACTAATACTCATTATTTCTGTGATTCCTCGACTGAACACAAGCTTTCGACCAAGTAATTCCCCGGTGTAGCTACGAAGAATAATTGAAAAGAATCCTTGAATCGCTTAGCATTACGGGTTGGTCACTAGTTGCTCGTTGTTTTTTTGTCTCTTCCTTTTATAAACGAGTTCTGGGACGCAGAAAGCGCACACGTGGACATAAATTAATTTCCACATCGGCGAGCAGGGAATGAGAGATCGAAGAAATGAATCTGGCTGGTAATTTTAGTTTATATACAGGGGGTCCCAAAAGGTCCACACCACTTTGACAGTGCGTTATTTAGGATTAGTGTTGAGTAGCTACTAAAAAATTGCTAACAAAATTTCCTTTATCTCAAATTAGAAATTTAGAGATAAGCAATTTAAAGTTAGGGAAAAGGCAACACTGTTATCTAAAATTAAACTTTTACCTATACCTACGACTGGTAACATTGTTTCCCTAGAAAGCGTTTGTTATCTTTATTATGTGTATTAACCATGCTGCCATGTTTTCCTCATTGCTATATTAAAGATCTTATTTTATGATGGACGCGTAAATTCTCCGACTTTTTTAACTTCAAACTCTTTAAAGGAATAAACTATACTCCAAAATATCTCTTTTGTTTCGAAATAACCGTGTATACCCCTAAATTTAAACTTTAATTGTGCCTTTAATTTGTCATAAATGACAAAACTGTTTTCCAGCGCACCTTTAAGGTGGTCCGGATGTTTTGGAACATTCTGTATACAGAAGAACAAGTAATTTGTCATGTTCGCGTTTTTGTGTCGTTTAAAGGTCGACCTTTATTGTTTAAATTACTTGCATTTTAACGTGGAGCTTGATTAAAAATTCAAGTTTCAGCGGCACGCAACATAAGAAAAGCATTGCTCTGTCAAACAATTTTCTATTATCTGATTGAGGTTAAAACCAATCCAACATTAAAATCATGATAATTACCTTTGGTCTTGACTTAGAACAAGGCCTGTTTCACAAAGCTAGCAGACATCAATTATGAAACTGGTTTCACTCTATAATTATGTTAAAATTATGAATAAAAGGTAACCAAAATATCTCATAAAGTCGAAATATGTACAAATATGTCCCAAATAAGAGTAGTAGCATTTATATAAAAAATATGTTTTATAAGAAAACAACAATACCATAATAAATATTTAAACAAATGGCTTTTATTTACACAAACTTTAGAAGCTCCCCAGAAAGTCGACATACGTTGAAGAAACCAAGTGAATACTATAATTCATCAATATTTAGCAAATAACGATAAACAAATAAATACTAAAACTTTCTTGAGAAAACCCTTTCCACGCCTTTAATGCACGTTATTCGTTAAGAATCTTCGACCATTTGATTTAATTAATCTTTTTAGATTACACCAAATGATATACCTAACCTAATTTTAAAAATATTATTTAGGACCTAAATACAAAAATTCTGGAAAATAAAAAAAATAATGTAGAAGGTTTCTTATTTATTGCTCTTTTTTGATAAGTCCGACTAGACGTCCCAACATTATTGACTCGACAACTGTGAAGCAAGGCTGAATATAGCAACCGTTTTATGTGGTCTTGTTTACTTTTTTTTTTGAATTTCGGTCCAGAGTTTTTACTCCATTTTATTCCCAGAGGAAACAACGATGTATGTTGTGTTTGATCATGCACCCACATAAAACCGCAATCCACACAATCATTACAAAACGGAACTCTGTGCATGCAACTTCCGTTTCCATCAACACATTTCCATTTCAGTTGAATAAACTAAATTTGCTGGCTAAATACAAACATTAGATCTCTTAAGGATCCTCGGTACCGTACCTGCTTTTTCATGTTTGCAACCAAAAATACACTTGCAGGCGGAATTTTTATTTAAACTACGGTCAAACCGTTTAATAAAAAAAATAATTTACACTCCCAATCTATTTGTTTTATGAATCTGTAAAGAGGGACAATGCTTTCATTGTCGAGAAAAAAGTTTTAATAAAATTAAAACTTTTTCTCCACAATAACGATATCGTCCCTCTCTACAGATTTATAAAACAAATCGATTGGGCTTGTAAATTATTTTTTTTATTAACCAGTTTTGCAATCAAAAAACTGCCGATCTATGTATTTTGTGTTGCAGTTGCAGCATCTGAACTTAGGTAGTGAAGACCCTTAAGGGAGTAATTTTTAAAAATACTAATGTTAATTTTGATAAAAACTCTCGGCTGTTATAGAGACAATTCCAAATAATTTTTATATTTTAAATAAATAAAGTAATTTGTAGAAGAATTACGAAACTAATTAAGGGGGTGAATTTGAATGTAGTAAAAGTAGGGTCAAATCGGTAAAGTTTTAATTAATGCGGCCATTATTCTGACATTGCTTCTTGCCTGTATTAAATTTGAAAGTCTTTTGAAATTCGCAGTTGAGTTACTAGCATTGAAAACTTTAAGACAGTTGAATTACGACTTGATAAAATCTTGGATTCAATTAAGCGCAAGTTCTAGAGCAGTGCAGCAAGTTTGGAGCTTTTCTAGAGTTAAATTAATCACGTTGACTACGTTTTGACTCATCACTAGGAATTACTAGCGCAATAATTTTACTGCAACAATCTCGACAGTTTGTCCAACTGGAAACAAATTAATAATTGTGTTAATAACGAGCCGTCTATTTAAAGTTGGAAGAAGTTAACGAGCCATTTCGCTTTGTTATTACAGCGTTACCACATGAACACAAGAAATCTCCGGGTTATTGCTTACATTGTTTGGTTCCGGTAACTTTATAAACTAACGATACGAAAGGAAAAACAATGTTCTATTGTTTGCACCCATCAAGACGCCATGCTATAGAAACAATTTCTCGGTTTTCTTCTTCGGTAGCTTCTTTGACAGCTTCCGTCGATGGTCGAGCTCGGCGGAAATATCCCGTTGACATTATTAGTGTCAACGCGTCAATTTCTTCCGGAACGCTTACTCCTGTTCTACAACTGCTCCAATCTGGTTGTTTGTCTGGAATCTGGGAAATTTACTTGGGTGGAAATGTGTCGTATCTATATTTTTTCTTCTATCGACATTTCGTCAAATACGTTACTGAACTGTATTTCGGTCGACGAACAATAATTGACGTCGTTGATGCCGGCTGATGGACGCATGGCCGAGTTTGAATACTTGTTCTGTAAAAAGATGAAAGTCGATTTGACGGGATTACCGGAGGACAAAGGTGTAGGTACTTTTGCGTATTTTCAACAAAAGCGAAAGCTCATAAATTAGGTTTTGTTCGAACAATAAAAGTGTGGAAAAATTTTTGTTTGCCAGGATCCAGCAAGACTTGTCTGAGTTTGCACGTAAAAACAGTAGAGGCAAAATAAATTTGTTTTTATAATTTGAATTGGTGTTGCTCTGATTTACCGGGTGCCATCAAGGTCTTGTTATTGTTGGATGGCGCAAATTATGTTTACTTTAGGTAGAATTCCGGAATTGCTGCATCGATTCAAAACGTGGCCGGTTCAGATTTGGATGCAAATTTAATGCGGGCACGTGCTCGTGCAGTTTGCTCGATTTCAGCTGTATTTGAAAAACAATCTAATTTATTAGGATTATTTTTAAATTTTGTAAATATTGGTCAATAAATTAAAAATGGTTACAAATAGCCATAGTAGTAAACACCCAAAAAAGGTTCTTTTTTTGTAAAAAAATATACAGATTGTATTTGATAAAAATGAAAAAATTAAATTCAAAAAGTTCAAAATTAATGAAAATGAAAATGCCAATATTTGAACAAAAAGAAATCACTACATTCAAGTGGTTTGGAAATAGTCAGCAATAGTGAAAAGAGTCTAGGAAAAGGCTCCAAAAATTTTCTTTTTACAAAGAACATTCCATTTAAAAAAATGTCACATGCCCCTGTATAATCGTCTTGGCTCACCCTGTATGTTCAAAAATAACTTTCGGTTATAGACCCCTTTTTCTACTTTATTTGTGTTTTTAAATCAAATTTCTACCTACCATACAACTCGAGTTATTAAAGTCGGACGCATTATTATCCCACCCTGTATATTTTCAAAGCGGGTCATTTAAACAGTTAATAGTTAGCGATCCACTTCTTCTAACTAATCATAATTTAAATGACACTTTTATCAAAAGAATCGTTACGTCGTCAGCATCTGTTATATTGTCTCTTTGGTCTTCCTGCCACAGCCAACTGCTCTTGGCTTTACTTTCAAATTTCCATTAATCTCCTTTACAACTTTGATACATGAACAAACTAGTTTATGAATAAACGACATTAAAACTAAATTAATAAGTACTCCAATATTGTTGGCGCTCCTACAGTTCGTTACATTGTTGCTCCAGTCCCGACACTTTGACCCATCGATTTCGAACAGATTAATGAAATTTTGACGGCGAGCTCAAACGACAGAGAAGTTACGACTTCTAATCCCCCAAGTTATCCGTCTCTTTGTTGAACTAGAATTATTAGTTTCTCTTTGCCACAAGCCTTCGAGATAATTAGTTACCTGTTAAAGCGTACACTTCAATGGTATTAATCGCTCTCGGTTTCGCTCTTCAAAGAAAAAAATTTTTCGTTAAACTAACACAAAGAGTAACGCGGAGATGGGCTCATTTTGGTTTACGCGGCCCTCACTATCACCCTATTTAATTTCCCTTTATTTCCGTCATGATACAAATACATGCGATAGTTGGATTAAAGTGGCGACAGCAAACTGCCGGATGAAAATCGCCGATGGTATCTGGAAATTTCGTGGGAATTTTCATTACTTCCAATTACACCCAATGGCCATCAAGCGATAAGAACCTCGTCAAAGTTTTACATATTCATTACGAAACTCGCTTCTCTCGTGTTGAGTTGATAAGAATCGACTAACGAGAATTCAAGCGTTAAATTGGAAACCCATGTGATCGAACCGTTAACCCTGGCAAATACCTGGTTAACAGCAATGCAACCGAAGCTATTTATGTCGCAGTTTCAATTATTATCACCAACTAGAATTTAGTGGCGCGTTTCAAATTCCACTATTAATGTGGGATCAAACGTATAAACAAAAGTTGGAACCTGGAGGAATTAAAGTCAATTTTTTTTAATGCCTCATAAAAGCTTTTTGTTGTTCTCATATTTTCGCATTTTTTCACCACCATTAAACCAACACTTTTTTTTATCAAAGTTTCAAAATTTAACGTCGCTACGGGCACTGTTGCCGTTTTCAATCGCCAAAAAAGTTTGACGTCGCTTACGTAAAATAAGCGTAATTTTCCCCCAATTCGTGGCGTTTCCGCGTGGATTGCGAAAATGGATCAACGCTACTGGCAAAATTCGATGTTTGGATTTAGGAGTTGTTACAAATTTCGACATCGCTAAACGACGCTTTAACCGTGAAATTGCTTTATCCGTACCCGTTAATTAACGTCGCTCGCGGGGGTGATAAATAATAAACGTCGAGTTTTTTTAATTAATTCGTTGAGCTGTCATGGAAGTGTACCGACAAGTCGGCAATAATTAGCCCAAGCGACGATTCGAACACCTAAAAATAAAAATTTGATTAGGGTCGTCCTGGGGACGACTTAACACGCACAAGGAAGCGAACCGAAGAAAGTCGGCCACGTGGCGGTGATAAGTCGTAATTATTCCCCCGCATTAACCCGAAATAATTAATCACTTGGTTTTTCAGGATCAAGTCGAAATTCAGACGTCGAAAATGTGATCCTTTATGTTTCCAAGATAAATAAATATATAAATAAAGAAAATTTGCGTTGTCGGTAAGCAAAGGTGACACTTTGCCCCTAAGCTCCGCCCACTTTGAGTTATCTGGAGCAGGAGCACAAAACAGTCAACAATATTATTGGAATGTGACCAGTAGGGTTGACTGTATGTTGTGCCCCCCGGTCCAAGTAACTCGGGGAGGGCGTAGCTTAAGTAAGAGGAAAGTGTCACATTTACTTATGTTCTATATTTATTTAGAAATAACCCGCTTGACGTAGAAAAAAAATTATTTTACGTTTGTGTAGAGAATATTTCTCTACGTCGGGTTAAATAGTAATATTATACCTACGTTGTTTAAAAAAAGCTGTCGCAGACAAAAATAAGTGCCGCCATTTTGTAAAAAAATATGCTTTAATATGCCCTCAAATTTAAAATCGTTTGCAAAAAACTGGTGTTGCCAAGAGAGTTTTACACTTAAATCGTTGATGAAAGGAAGAGCAACGGTCCTAAATTTGAGCCCTGAAGCACACCCGAAGTAACGACTCCATTACGGTAGGCTATGTTCTCTCTTACAAAAATAAGAGGAAACTGAGAGTAACTTGATCAGAAGTATTGAATGGTCAATACGTTCAAATGCCTTCAAGAAGTTTCTATACAACCACATCAACCTGTTCTCTTCTATCAATCTTAGGAGACACTTACTGAGTATGGCAAGTCAGTGGAACGTTGTTGTCTCGGCGAGACCAGTGGATAAAGACGGCTGTACAGTCAGTTTCAAACGTAATGTCTATCTCACAATTTTAAAATTTAAATTTTTTCTACAAAGAATGTACTAGCTAAAGAAAATCTAATGCATCTGTTCAATTACTTCATATATGTTTAGCGTGTTGATTCTATGTGGAAAAACGAGTTTAAAGTTTGACAGGTAGACGTTACTTTTGAACGCGGCTGTACACAATTACCTCGAAGAACTTTGTAAAATTTAGTAGAATTTGAAATAGGCCAGAGTAGTTAGCGATAACCAGCAATTAATTCTATTAATTTTTTTACAAATGCTGCTGCATCGCAAGTGGACAATCAACAATTTGACATTAGTTGACCAAATTGATAATTGAAATGGATATTTATAAACAGAGAGATCCTTCAAATAATGGAAATGAGGTGATTTGCTAAAAGTAACTCATAGCAATAAGATAAACATGAATTTAAGAGAAGCAAAGAAAAACTTTAAAAGAGATTTAGCACTTTGCAACCGACGCTCAAAGATATTTAGCGGTAACAAAATTCAGGAAAAATGTTTATGTAAAAGAACACTTCCGTAACATAATCTCGAATTTGCATTAATCTAGACGGCAGTCTCAAAATTTACATTTTTAAGACCTCTGATTAGCACATGAAAGAAAACTCGAAATTACTAAGCAAAGAGAGTTTGTGCTGCGAATCTGCCTTTGGGAATAACATCACAAGTGGGATGCTGAAAAATTTTTGTATCAATTTATCTCGTGTTGAGTCTTTCAAAAAACAATTTTACACGGATCGTTTCAATTGCAAGCAAATACTCAGTTCAAATGTTATTTTATTGTAACAAAGAATAGCTATAATGACGGGAAACCTTAGAGACTTCCTTGCTTGCCAGCGGTTTCACACTTGCAAACTTTCAACAAATGCTGTAAACAAACTTCCGCCACACATTACCACCGGCGACAAGCTAAAACTCTACAACAAATAAAGCCACATTTTACAATGGTCGGTTAACAACAATGAAGAGGGTAAACTGGTTGTTGGTTAGTTTGTGTTGTGCGGACACGTGGTTGTCATTTAAAAATCGTCCCATATTAACGCAGTTTTATATCCTTGTGAGATATCGAAGCGAAAATTGTTCGTGTCAACAAGTGGTTTTTACCACTCCGCTTCCATTAAGGGGGTTGAATTATTACGACGTATTAACGAAGTTTCACCCGAACTTTTCGGCACGCCTCAACTTTCTCAACTCGATAAGGGGAAAATTTAAGTCGCCACTCACATACTTTACGTAATCAAATTTTCGGGTTTATCCCCGAGAAATTACAAACTATCAGAAGGTTAATGCACCCCTACTCGTCTAGGAAAATAGTCAGCATTGTTTAAAAACTAGCAGAAGCTTTTTGAACGACAACAAAGTTTCTCTCTTAAAAATCGTTAATTGCCAATAAAGAAAGTTAAGTGATCCCACTATTTGGGTGAGGTGAGACTGGAATAATTTTTCTCTAAAAAATTATTTAGGATGGAAAAAATAACTCCCTAATAAAAAAGGATAATTAATTATTTACTATTATAATTTATTGCAAAAAATCTCGAAGGGTTTTAATTTGGGAACAGATGAAAAAGCTTCAAACCCTGTTGTTTCATCTCTATAACGGTGGTGTTAATTGAGGTTGGTGGTCGTTCTGATAGTGATGAATTAATTAAGCTTTGCAACTGACATATATGGAGCTAACAAATGACTGGACTTATTCGAAGCGACCCCTTCACACCGTTTACACAGAAACAATGAGTGAAAATGCTGAAACGTAACGTGTGATGGCTGAAATAAACAGCGACCCTTAAATTACGTTTCGGTGTTCTTTCGAATTCGGACGTCCAAGCTTTTTACTGGAAGCGATTTATCGCGATGGCTTTATACAATCCTTTATTAAAAAATAAATTTAAAATTATTTATCAGCTGCTATCAAATGTTAAGAAAAAATTAGGAACTGTCTTAGTTTTAAAAAAAAATATCGCTACTCACATCGTCGCATTCCGAAAGTTCTGATCCATATAACATGAATAATTTTTATGCACTTCCTCACCTCATGTTCATTCCTTTTAATGTCTACATTTTCACTTAAGTACCTTTCGTCTACAAAATTTTTTAATTTCTTTCATCTGGCAAATTTTAGCATCTTCAGCGGCTGCTGCTGGTGATTTCTACTTTTTTGGTCAATCTATGTAAACAGTCGGTTTAGTGATGTTACCAGGTAGTTTTTTAAATTTTCGAATCATATTTTCCTTTATTAGGCAATCGAATTGTTTTTAATTTTTATTTACGGCCATACAGGCAGAGGGTGGGCTGAATAAAAAAAATCGGAGACTGCATGTGTTGAACAATTAATTACCCTCGTTTTTCATACTGAAATCTCATTAATACGCCTAAAAATGGCGGTTGTTTTAGCTGAAACCCTCTCAATTAACTACCTGTTATCGATCAAACTGAAATTCGTTGTCAAGAAAAAAAATAAAAATTTTGCCAGATTTTTTCGGCACTTCCATCTCCATCTGCAACCCCCTGATACTTATCTCTTATTATTCAAATACAATCACGTCCGTACATGGAGGGTGACGTCGTAAATGTACTTTTTACAAAGTTTATCTACGATTAGTGGTCAGAAAAAAATAGTAACTTTTTCATTGCAGCCGATGTACGTAACAACGTAATACTTTGAATACTTGTCTCTCAATGCGACCCCTAATCGAGGCCAAGCTTTCTGTGAGTACCAGCAATAAAACAGGGTTGTGATGCTTCCGTAAAACAACCCTTAAATTTACTGTCGGCCGTAAATTAGGATGCAATAAAAAATAAAGTAAAGAGGCGTGGCAATTAAGCTGCTTGCCGGGATTCGGGAATTTTGCCCGGGACCAACAAATAACGCAACTTTCTGTTTCGTCGATTTGCTGGCCGTTTCGTTAAAAAGCGGAGGGTTCTTGTCCGAGTTTTTGATGGTCGAGTGAAAAATGAGCCGTCAATCGGTAATTTTGCCAAAGCTGGGGTCGAGATGTTTGGCAAGTCTGTAATTGTTATGCGGAGTGGTTATGGGACTTGAATAAGGGTTGTGGATTCGTATAACTTAACAGGGGGCTCAACTCAACAATGACCCGATATGGAATAATTTAATTGTTCTGCCAACAGAAATATTAAGCCATGACAAATATTGATTTGGTTCCAGATGTGGACTTGGCCCTAGAATTGCTTGAATTAGCTTCCAGGTAATTTTATTAAATTAGTCAAAACGCTGATGATGACTCAACTAAATTTTTTAGCGCTTCAATTTGCGCATCAGTTGTTAAAGAAATTGCAAACACTTCTCGCCCTTTGCTGAATTTATTTTGTGGCATAAAAAGGAAGTTTGATAATAAAACGGGGTGAATTGACAATAAAACTGAATATGAGTATCGGACTATGTGGCTGGGGAAATCAAGCAAAATTATTTTTGCGTGGATGCTGCACATGTGCGCTTTTGGGTCACCATAAATAACGATAGACTTGGAAAAATGGGAGACTGTAAATCTCAATCTATTTCAAAGAATTGGGAAGCAAAGAATGTCTCTTTTTACGAAATCGAAATGACCATCCTTTGTATGACGTGAAATAGAAAATGATGCCAAACTTGTCCTCATTTTGTCCGACTTGAAAAATCACAAACAATTTTTTAGGTTAACAAAACGAAATTTGCTGCTTTAATTAACCGACTTTTTCGAACTGATAATAAACGATATCGTGCTAACTGATTCGAGTTAAAACGGGAAGCCCTTAAATCTGCCAAACGCTTACAGTGTTCAGTGTTTAGATTAATTTTGCGGCTCACATCAAATATTGACGCAATTGCCCAGAAATTTAATTAAATTTTATCTTTCCAGATGATTTCTGACCATAATTAACTATTGTTTAGTGAAATTTAAAAGTTCGATTAGGGTTTTTTTCAAGCAATACGATTTCCATATTTATTTGAACAGTAAACCGTTCCTCGTTCTTTTCACGTGTCCGTATTACACCAATATGTAAGTAGGGACTGAAGACAGGAATCGGACTGAATTCACAATATTTCCATCAATAATGCTTCTTTGCCATTCGAGTCACGAAAATTGCGGCGCCCTTCAAATTTTGATTTAGGGGAATCTCATGGAATATTAAAAAAATATTAAAAGTGGAAGCAACAAAATTTGTTGCTGTAATGGAAACCTCGCTTTTTTCCTTCCTCTGCTGTGGCGATTTTGTGCTTAAGTTGGGGTCCCAAGTGGGAGCAATCGATATTAGTTAATTAATTGGAAAAATATGAGTATCGAGTTAGAAGTTTGCAAAAAAGTTTCGAGAAAATTTCGTTTTAATTACGTCGCCAGAGTGGAGCTATTTTATCAACGAGTGTATAAGAGAACCTGGTGGGAATTGTAAAAAACAATTTGGTGGAGATCAGGGAAGCTTCGGCGCTTTGTGGGCGCCGCCGTTTTGTAAGTAAATGAGGCTGGGTAAAAGCTCTTTTTGCAATCACCACAGGAATTTGGGGTTTTAATTTTATGACCCTTATCTAGACCCCACAACGTCGAGCAATATTGGATCATCTTAGTCACTTGAGAATTAGTATTTCAAGTAGAGTTAGGTACTTGTGTAAAATATTATAATTGAGTCGATGTTTCAATATTCTGTTTGATTCACGTGGTATGTCTGGTAAATATTCCACTCTTTATTAGAGCTAATTTAATTATGGCGACCTCTACATCATTTGCAAATGTTAGCTTACGTAGAGAGAGTGAATTTTTCTCTGGTCTTTTCACTATATCTTATAAGATTTTACAATGTTGAAAATAAAATTCAAACTCTTATTATTTATTGATCCGCCCGTCGAGGAGACGATTGTTATACATGTTATTTATTGGTCCGGCTGTCAAACGTTTCGCATAGCAAAAATCAAACTTGGCTAAAATTATTTAACATACAACTCAAGTTTACATGTTATGATTTCTGGCCAGCATGCAAGATGCAAGATGCAATTTTTTTATTATTACTTTCAGGCATTTCTGTTATTTTTTATATGAGGGTCATTAATAGAATTTGATTTAAAGATCACTGAATAAAAAATCGTAATTTTTTCGTAGATCCTAAGATTGCCAAAAATATTCACTATACCTACAATAAATATTTGGGTAGTGTCTAGGTTGTTAACAAAAACGTAAGTTTTGCTTATCGTACCTGAGAGTCTTTTGCCCCTTTTACGTTAATAAAATCGCCACAAATACTGTCAATTTAATATAAATCCCGAATATGCCTTAATAATGAGAGTCTATCAATTACTGAAATGCTGCTGGCGCCAAATTTTTACCCCTCCTCTTTAGGGCCATTAACTGCCACCAGATGCAAACAACTGGCCGAGATGAGGTTATAACCGATACGTGGCGCCTCAAATCCGTCATCATTTCAGCTTTGCGGATGTCCGTCCGGCATTTTTACGCCCCATTAGGAAGTACATGTAGAAATTTGACAGACCGCCAGCGAGACAAAGGCATTTTTGCGAAGTGCTCTGAGCTGTTGGTCGAAGAGTTCCAGTATTTGAAACGGGGAACGAGCGGAAGGCTAATGGAAAATCCGGTAAATTCCCGGAGAACGTTCGGGTAGCCAAACCGTGCAGGCATCCGGATCGATTCGTAAATTGTTGAGTTACTTTCAATTACGATTTTAGTAATTATTTTTTATTTGGACCTCGTTCAGAAGTTGCAAAATTTTTATCTCGACGTCAATTAACACCGAACAAATGCAAATTGTTAACTAAACAAAAAGTTTGATAATTAACAAAATTTTTTGCGAGGGTTGATGTAAACTTTGTTTCTTCACGATTTATTTTAACCACGTTCGCGTTCTTTCATTTTCATATGGCTTTGTGTGTACGGGGAAGTTGTTGGGGTTATTAAATTTTCGAGGTCGTTTTAAGTGCGGAAGGAATGTACCGCGTTAAAAGCGACAAGTCTAGACAATCCTTAGGGACTAAAGTCCATGGTGTCTGCATTGGAAAGCACCAATTTACGAGGCTTGGGTTGAAACGTACGTGGAATTTTTCCATATTTAATTCCCTCGACTTCGAGCGATTCACCCGGCGCCTCCGCCATTTGTGACGCCCGCAACAATCCTCGCGTCTAATGATTGCAACACTGATTTGTACGCGTCCCTGTGCAATTGAATAGGTCGGCGATGCCAAGACGGCAATTTCGGTTAAAGCGCCACAACGGTGTCCTGCAAATTAGTCCGTTCCCTCGGGACCCTTTCGGTCGTAATTGAATAAATAATGCAAAATTAGTTTAGTGCCGGGGTCACGGGAAATCATTCAATATCTCCATCGATTTACCGTCAATTCGCATCACATTCCCACCCAACATCGATCCTATTTACCATAAAACCCCCCGTTTCTCTGTTCCCTAAAATTTAATATTTTCGCCGAAATTAATCCGGGCCACTAGGTGGAAACGTCTCATTTTTATTAAATTCCCCGCGTTTGCCATCAAATTTTGTAACCTGCTGTATTTTTGAACGTTGTTGTGGGAGAACGTGTCTTTGCTAAATCACCCCCGGAACGGCAATGGATAATTCATCATCGTCAAGCTTAAAGATTTTGTCGATAACGGAAGACGCGACGGGGTTTCTGATCAAGCTTAAACGTGATCAAATTTGAAACCGTTGAAAATTCGAAAATGTTGTCGTCACTAAACTGGACTGTTTGTCGAGATTGCAAATTCGCTGTTTTGTGATAGAATCTACTCGTAAGAAGCAGCGAGCGTATTTTTGCAGCAAGTAGAGCAGAGAAAAGCACTTTGGGGAGAAAAAGTCGGCAACACAGAACTTCACGACTTGGCCATTAGTTAAGCCACGTGGTATTTTTTGTGAAACAGGCAGCACGTGTGGTGCGACAGTCGTTAGGGTGGCAAAGGGACAGAGATTTGTCTCAGTTATGCTTATATTTTATTTAATTAAGTTGGTAATTAACTTTTCAGCAATTAACACAAAAAGTATTGATGCTGGATTGTAATAAGCCTATTAAAAGACTATTTTCAAATTTGCAATTTTAATTAGGAGTCAAGTAGATAAATCAAAATTAGCGCGATTTATTTCGAGCGTAAGTTGCGAGTTTTCAGTAAAAAACTTTTTGATTTTTAATTAATGAATATTGGCGATTTGGATGGTATTAAAATTGTGGGTGGAATTATCGCAACTTTTTTCAACTTTTTAATGAATGAATAATTCCATCAAAATAGCACCAATGAACGTGAAACTTTTGAAGCGGCAATCTTTGCCGTTGCAATTCAACTCATAATCAGAGCTTCGGAAAGTCACTAAATTTAGATTTAAAAAAAATCGATTTTTGTCATTTTGTTTTTAATACTTGAAGATTTAGTTTTTTCTTTGAGAATTGCTGAAATATATTTGCGCTTTAAATAGTTTCTAGTCAAATTATAATAAGAAAAGCATTGTTATTGGGAAGCTACATGTGAGTCGACGCCTTAAATTTTCTAAATATTTGACCAGGCTTGAATGGCAAGGGTTGAGAAATTAATGGAGAAGGTCAATGCATTCCAACGATTTCTGTTCTGCCTGCTTTTTAAAATTATGCATCTTCCTTTGGTTCATAACCTTTCAAATTCCAAGAGATTCCCGAGACTGCCGACGTTTGAGTTACAGTATACACTTCTGGCTTCCGACATTCTCGGTTTCATCAAAATACTGACACACGTTTGAGCTTCACTCACTACCTAAATTGCTGCATCAATTCCGGATAAAGTTTCTTTTCAATTAAATCCATAAAAGCTTGGAAGCTTTTAAAAAATAGCTCTGGACGCTTCGCTTATAGTTAATTCACAGCTTTTGTTTTGACTGACTTTATAATGGAATATTCAAGCTTAAGTTGTTGGAGTCTGGGAAATTTGCGCAGCAACCGTCTATTTTGTCGGCAATATCGCTAAAACAATAACGTCATCTGCCTGAGGGGATGGGGTTGCAATCTAGGTAGCACACGTTCAATTAAGCACAACTCGAACGCGTGTATTCGGTTTACACAAAGTCAATAAGCGAGCTCGAACGTACTTAAGTAAATTGAAGCGCAAGGCGATATCTGCAATATTACTGCAGGCTTAAAGCACACAAAATTGTAATTTATCTCGAGCGTATTGATCACGAGTTCATAGTTACCGGCGAATTGGCAGAAAAGCAAGCAATCAACAAGTTTGGCAATAAGAACGATTCTTAATTAAAATAGTAGCAAAAGCTTTTCTTACCAGCAAGGAGGAAATAATATGAAGGGAAATCGAACGTCAAAAGCTTTAAAATTCAACGACTGGGAGGGTGAATGGAAATACGACGGACGCAATCTAAGGAGGCAAAAGGGATTTGGGGAGAGAACATGGACGAGTTTGCTTAGATGCGTTTAGCTTAGCTAGACCTAATTTAAAAATCTTAATTTTTTTAACGCTCAGATTTCTATCTAAGAGTATTTTTAAGTTGGCGGCGCGATAGGAAAACAATTGAGTTTTTTTCAAAAACTGTTGTGTAAGCAAAAGTCATTGTTAGTTGCTACTTTCAAATTTGAGTGTTTGTGTATCAAGTTTCGAAAGGTAATTTCCGTTTTTACGGACCAACAATGAGCGCGATGATCAAAATTTTATTAATCAAAAATAATCACTCGACACCGTTTGCTTTACACTCCAACTTTTGAGCTTTTATTCACAAATTATTTCTACCATTGAGAATATGATAAATATTGTTGGTTAATAACAGTCGTCTAGGAGAACGCGGCCAATATTTGCTTGATACTTCATACCAAAACTGTTTCAATTAACAGGAGAGACTTTCACGTTGTTAACTTGCAACAATATTTTTTTGCCAACAACCCTGCCTCTAAGTGCCGTTCTTTCAATTCACTTAACAGAATTAGAGGTCCGCAACAAAGTTGCCCTAAATCTTCGAAAATGGCCCCTTGTTCAATGCCGAAATAATTGCAGAAGGCAGAGAATAAAGTTGATTGCGTAACAATTTCGTGCGTAAATTGAAGAATTAATTGGTGCTATTGTAAAAAGTCAATGGTCAAATCAGGGAATAAAGTGACCATTTATTTCAGAAATTAATTGAAAGCTCTTCGCTTAAGATGGAACAACTTTTTCCAAATCTAATTTCAAATTGTGGGTCTATCATTAACGTTATGAAAAGACGGGAGACACGAAACGTGCTGTAATTTATGGCGGGACGCGCAAAAAATACAATTGTGTCATGTTTTCGAGGGCGATATTAAATTCGCAAGGGGTGTTGTCAAACAAAATGTTTGATGCAGAGCGTCAGTGCCGTCGATCAGAACTGTCACTCTTTGCAAGGTTTATGCCAATAAGTAGAACAGCACAGAAGCGATTTGGGAGCATTGAAAATTTGCATTCAGAACACGCGCACTGGACGGCATGGGCCTCGGAAATTAGCAAATGAGAGTCATTGAACTATAATTACGAAATATAGGGGCAAATATATCTTCACGGCAACAACGGTCGAGAGAGCAATTACCAATATTGAAAAGTAGTTTTGGAGCTAAGAAGAAGAATGTTTGCAACACGTCATCAAGGTGCTGCAATTTTATCAACACTCTTTCTCTCCATTGGTAGACTCCAGCAAGACCCGAAAAGTAGTTTTGGAGCTAGGAAGAACAAACTTTGCAACACGTCATCATGGTGCTGCCACTCTTCCTTTCCATTGGTAGACTCCAGCGAGACCCCAGACTCTGTGATTAGACGCTGTCTAATAGTTTTTGTTCGACTCTTTCTAGAAGTTAACTTCACTATTTTGTCAGCACGTGGTCTCCATCCGTCTACACCTCAAGTGCTTAATCTCGACAATATCTTTAAAAATTGTAGCTCAAGTGATTTATGTAACTGTCAATCAGTCCATCAATAAGTTAGAATTTTGAGACGTTCAGCATTTCCTGAGACAGCCACAATAAGATAAGATATCGTAATAAACAACACATAAATAGTGATTGTTACAAAAATTCTCTAAACTTTCGAAATGAAGGCGATAATAGCGCTTTTGTTTCTTGCTTCAACTTTAGCTGCACCCCCAACGGTAAGTTGTTGAATAGCCAAAAACTGAAGAACTAACATTAATTTTCTAGGGACTTTCTCACCATAAAAACAGTAAGTACAGTTCTATCAACCTAAACTTTTAAGTAATTGTTACTTTGGAGATGTCAGGATTATGAATGGTCAACAAGCAGAACCGAAACAGTTTCCCTTCGTAGCTTTCATATATGCTGATTCAACTTTATGCGCTGGAGCTCTGATAAGTGACCAATGGGTTTTGACGAGTGCCACTTGCGCTGAATAGTAACTATACAAAACTTCAATAACAAAACACCAAAACTTTGACGAAATTGCAGCGTTGAAGAATTTATTGTTCATCTGGGAGCAATTACTGTAACTTTTGAAGATCCGGCTCGCGTTATCAAATTTGGACGTTTGGCAGTTATACATCCGTCTTACAACAATCACTGGCATAACCTCGGACTCATCAAGTTAGAATCTCCAGTTGAATTCACCGGTAATAAAATCGGGGGCAGTAGCGAGGACCTCACGGATTGATTTAACAGATTTTCAGATTACATACAACCAATTACACTTTATCAAGGTGATTATCTATTAACTGATGTCAAACTCACCGTCATGGGCTGGGGAGAATTCGATGAAGGTTAGTGATAATCATTGAAATTTCGAAACTATTTATTTATCTTTAACTAGATGAAGTTAATTTGGCAAATTATTTACAATACGGAAACTTAACTTCGTTGGATAACGATTCTTGCAACGAAATTTTGGGGGATGTTAACAAGGAGAGTATGTGCGTTTCGGGGGAAGGAGGCGCTACGCCTTGCTGGGTGAGTTACCACTATTTCTGATAATTAGTGAGATTTCTTTTTTTTGGGTCGTATTTAACAATCTACCAAATTTACCCAATATTTTTATACAAAAAATGCTTTCATTTCCCAAAAATACTAAATGCTCACCAATATTAAGAAAATACATAATCTTAAAGCGACAACCAAATATTGACATAATGCTGGCCTCTTATATACATATTTTGTTGACCATAAATACAAAATGTTCACCAAATTTTATTCCGCATTTAATTCTAACATAATACCCAGATATTTAATTTTCGACAATATCTTATATTATTTAGCAGTTAAAAACACTATTTGTTAATTAAAAATACAAAAGCAATTTAATGTTGTGCAAATGGTAAATAATTTTATGCAAAATTATAGATGTAGATGTGCTAGGGCAAGAAAAATAAGAGTAAAAATAGAAGTGGTTTGCACAAAAAAAGATATTGATTTCCGTAATATATAAATGCTTTGCTGTAATGGGCTTGCATTATGTAAAACGTAAAACTTTTTTTAGTGGTGATTTATAATCGTGCTTTTTAAAAAAAAATTACAGTGCCCTGAACTGACCTTGTACAAAACTTTTTTCGCGTGCCTCTTGTCTGGAAGCGCAAGCGGCAAGGAGGGATGCGCAAGCATATTTCATTTTTGGAGTAATAGAATAATTATTTGACGCACAAATAGTTTTTTTTGAGAAACACTAAATATAAATGGATAGCGCGACTATTTATTATGTACAGCACGGACGCGTAACTTGAGCGTTCTAAATTTGGTGAACATTTAGTAAAATTGATAGACATATAGAATTTAAAATGTAAGCAATGGTAAAGCAATACGCAGCATGGTTATTTTAGTGGTGATGTTCTCATTTTTTGATGTATAATAATTTGGGTATTATTTAGATTTTTTGATGCTCATTAAACTTTTTGGTGGACAATGCAAGAGATGTATGGTTTAATTTGGTGTACATTATATTTGTTCTCTTTTTTGGTTTGCAGACAGATAGAGGCGCTCCAGTGATGATGATTGATAGCGATGGCAATACAGTGTTGGCCGGTATTTTTAATTATCACGATTACGTATTATGGTGCGTTGGAGACACTGATGATTATCCAATTATAATTACTAGGATTGAAGAGTACGTTCCTTGGATCAAAGAGACTACTGGAATATTATAACAACTGTATTGTTGAAGTAAATAAAGTATTTCTAACGTAATGGGGTATTAGGCAAACAACCTCCTGAAATTGGGTACCTTCAGCAACAAAATGAGACTTGGGCGAAAAGCTCTGGATTATTAGGATCTGACTCGAATTAACCAAGGGCTTGATCATGAGCCGCTTCACTCATAATTCCCGAAATTATCATCCTTATTCGCAACTTTATAACAGGGTATTATATCTAATTCAGGACACAAATCTGAAAAGTTTGCGAATTTGCCACGGGCTTAACTTAGTTAAAGGTCGTAAAAATATGTTTGTCGAGGGCTTAAATCGAGCGCAAAACTCGCAAATAAAATTACTTAATCGAGATGTAAAAATTTAAAGTCCTTTAAAAAACTTTCTTTTAATCGAGATGTGATTTTAAAGCAAAAATTTAACACCAAATTACGTAAAGTCCTTTAAAAAACCTCCTTTTGTGGACGGTTCTAATACTAAGTCTTTATTTGGCGGGATAAACTTCGTTTCAACAAACAGCGATTTATTTGCAAACTATTTGACACGATCGCGCCCCTCATTCCAGGCCATAGAGCGTCGAGGTTGCCCCTTTTTCACTTGGCGCAACCTCTAAATAAGTTTCGACGAGAACCTCGCGAAATGTTGACCCAGCTAAATGGCGTGGCCTATTTTTTTTTTCGTTACGTTACGATCGGGAATCGCACGTGGTATTTATGAACATTGTTTCTTTTCTGCAACGAAACTGGACGAAGAAAAGTTGACGGTCGTCGAATTGAAGGTAAGTTAAGCTGATGGCAGCGGAGAAAGGACGTTAAAAATAATTAGATAAACA
The DNA here is from genome assembly GCA_951805265.1 of Schizotus pectinicornis. Lineage (NCBI taxonomy): Eukaryota > Metazoa > Arthropoda > Insecta > Coleoptera > Pyrochroidae > Schizotus > Schizotus pectinicornis. The sequence goes on along the minus strand of OX638207.1, from coordinate 10,381,545 downwards.
TCAACGTTCGCGAATTTGGCACGGCACGCAAAACAATTTATTAGACAAGATGGGATTCGGGCGTGAGAATGTTTTTGCTGAAACTATAATATTTGGCACACTTCTCTTCGAGCATTCTTTTGAACCGATTTTCAGGATTACGTTGAGAATTATCGCACTAATAACGACGACGCTCAATATGGATCAGTGTTGGTAAAAAATTGCTTCAACTCGTCAGGTTATTGTGAAGACGTAAGAAAATCATTATTTATGTTCATGAACATTAATAGTCGCGTGGAGTAATTATATAGCTGCAATACACGCAATTGCTTTAATGTTCTACTAAAAAGTTGTTATAGACTGTAGGTGATATCAGCTTTAATAACTTGGTAAATTTGTGGAAATTTTCTTTGAATCAAAGGAAACTGTGTAATGATAGGAAAATTGGGTAACTCTCACACGCGAGTCGATCAGGCGATGTTCCTTCTCTCTGCACATCATAGATATTTTTTATAATGTTCCATTATTATTCCGCAGAGGTGCCGTTCCTGCAAGATGGTGCATATCTTGAAACGTTCTAAGATTACTAACGTGAGCAAATATCTCTTCCACATATTTTCAAAGTTATTAGGGAAGGGCGATAAAATATCGCTAAAGGAGTCAATTACCGTATATCACTTTTATAACCCAATAAAATTCTAATAACTATTGGCCCTATACAGTAGACTAACATCAATTTGAGGTGCATTCAAACTAGTTCTAAGTTGTGGCCCTCTTAGCTAATCTCGCCAACGATATGTCGAAAATTTAAAATCAAAAAGAAAACGACCAAAATCAGTGTCCAACATAATCCTTAATACGCCTTAGAATTATTCTGGTTCTCTTAGTTTTGCCACAAAAAATTTAAAATTAAAAAGACGACCAAATTTGTGTACACTATAACCCGTTAATACTTTTTAGGATTATTGGAGGGGGATGGGAGTTTATAGAAATTTTCCTACCCCTATTTTAAAATTTTCACACCTATCTGCGTTGGTTACTTTTCTTCGAGTTTAATTTTTTATATTTTTTGGGCTACTTGCATTTGTAAATTTTGTATTTGAAGTAAATCGTTAATAAATATTTTTGGCACGCATTTTAAATTATAATAACTTTTTTTCCTTTATATTTATTTGATTCACCTGGATCAGGTGTAAGGTTTGGTATTTTAGGGAAATTAAATAGTCGACTAGTCGATTAAAAGAATAGTCTATAACCGACTGAACCTATAAGTCGACTTACACTTGATAATCGACTAATCGTTTAGAAGGCTAATCGACTACTCGTCTAATCAACTAGTCAAATATTTGATTAATCAACGTCTCGAATATTCGATTAATCGGTTAGTTAAAATTTTGATTAATCGAATAGCCGAATATTTGATTACTAAAATTTCACTAACCGTAAATATCGATTATTTAGTCGACAAGTCGACTAATCGATTAATCGATTTTTAGTTCGTGCCTCAATCAGAATTTGCTTGTAATGCTACAGCCATAAATCTTGATTGCCTTAGCGCTGGTTGAAACATTGTCGTCTTCAGTTTAGCGGTGATTCAAACAAAGTTAGATCTCCGAGAAAAATTCAGTTAAATTCGAAGGGTAAAATGCAATCAAAAACCTCTTTTAGACAGATTAAGAATCCCAAGAAGCTGAAAGTTTTAAATAACGTCATTAACGAAATTTCTTACTTCCTCATTACACGTATCTTGAAACTGCTAAAACAACTTAAAACTTTACGCCATTGTGAAGTTTCTGCGTTATTCTAGCGGTTTGCAAAGCTTCTTGCTGAAGTTGCTTCTATTTTTTCTTTCTTTTCAGTGATGGCGTTAACCGTAAACATTGTTGCATGACCTCATTACCTTAATATGCAAAGCAGAAACTGGAACAATTTGCCTCCTGATTCCGTAATGCTGAAATTTACTGCCAGATTTTTCCGCGTTTTTTTCTCACTTAATAATGGGCGAATAAATAATTTGGTTTGGCAGATGTGAAAATAAACAACGCGCCGATGTGATAACGGACGGTTAACGGAGGAGAAACCTGACGAATTAATAATTTCCAATTGAAACTTTGCGATGTTGAATTCCTTGAAAATTGGAAGTTTGACAAAGCACTTTCTAAACTGGGGCAAAAAACTTAGTAAAACAATTTTTCTAACAAGTTGATAATCCCAGGTAACTTTTTTTCTTGACGCTTTAATTAGCGTAAGTAGCTAAGTTTTGTGGTCGACTTGTCAAGTCCTTCAACGCATAACTAATTATTTTCTCAACCAGAATGGGGCTATTACATTTCAGGAACAACACGAGCAATTTGCTACGAACAGTGAAACGGGGTGAAAAAATTCGCATTTGGAACAGTTTGTCAATTTTCATCACAAAGCCCGTCACTTCCGACGACTTCTGAATATTTCACGAGCCAACAGCAGGTTTCATCCCTTTCCATGTCGATCATGTTTCGATAATTCGTCGGTGATGATTTTCAACGCGACCCTCAATCTCGTCTTTATTCTAAATAATAATGGAACTTGTTCGAAACTTCACAGACGTGTAGTTCCGCGAGACTCGAGACAGATTGAGCGATTTTGGGACAAGAATCGCGACTCGAGCATTCAGCTGTAAACACGATAAACAAATCTTTGTGGTAAAGATCTTTCGTTGTGAAGGAACATAAATAACAGTTAAAAGTTTCAAAGTTAAGTCTCGCGTTTGAATTCAAAGAGATTAGGTGGTAGATAAATAGATGGTGGTTTGCGAATTAATGTTGTGATACGTAATTGCTTTTGGGGATAGTGAAAAGGAATCGCTTGACCAAGCAGGCGGTTATTTAAACTGTCCTGTGTACATTCTATTTCTGGCGTTTTCGCTCCGCTGTGATTTATTTACATTCCGACAAAAAGTGCTTTACGAAAACAGTTAGTTGTTGCTTGCTGGAAAAATTTAACCAGTTTCTTTCTGAAACAGTTAAGAAGCTGGAAAAGGAATTATCACTCAATCCCAGTACCAAAAGTTATCGATATATTATTTTACGATAGTATCAAAATATTATGTTAAAGCAACTATTAAAGTATCAAAAGTAACGAAATCGACTTGGTTTTTACGTAGATGTTAATCCTTCTTCTTCATTCTGCCTGCCATCTTTTAGCATTTCTTAGATATATTTTATTTAGATTGCAAACAGATCAATGCATCTTAATTGGGCCAACATGTTCGTTCTATTTAAAATCTTAATTGTATATTTAACAGCACCTTTTGGTTCCTAAATAGTAGGACTATCCAAGTTTCTTTCTATATCTTTGCACAGACCTTTTATGCTGTACACAACAATGTAAGTCCTGACAGTTAACATAATTATATTAAATTGAATATGATATACAATCTCCTCTCTTCTCTCTCTTTATATTTTTCTCGCGTACTTCATTGTTAACTTATTAATAAGCAAGGATCCTGATTCTGTTTGTTCTATAAATTCACATTTTATTATGTACACTCTTGCTACCCCTGCTCTATTCGTTTTTATTCTTTTTACTCTCCTTTAGGGTACAATTTCACGTTCCAATTTGCGACAGTGACCATCCAGCCAATCCTCGTTGTTTATGAGGTCAGCTCGACGAATCAGCGAGTCGACTTCTCGCACCTCACAAGTTGCCGCAGAAATTGGCATTAGATACGTCAGGTACATGCTGTATCATATTTTTCAACTTTTCATTATTTACAAGGTCATTTGTAACTATTTACTTCAGAGTTTGATTCAAAGTGATATATACTTTGGCTTAATTAATGTTACGCGAGTTATAATAATATATTATATATAATCACATTTCAAATTTTCTCCCAAGGAAATGACAGGTCCAATTGCAAAATGATAACTTTGTTTGCAACTTTGCGACATCAAAATAGGGAAAAATTTGTGGCAACGGCAGTTGCAACTAATCGCAACGTTCAACTTGAAATTGGACCTTGTTTAATGTTTTTATCGGTTTTAGTCTGTAAGAAGGTTCTTAACATTCACAAAAGTTGGTTTGTAATGTACCTTATAACTGTACTAGAAATGTAAAAATGACATATCGGTTATGTAAAAATGATATGTTGGTAATGTTATATTTTTACAATACAATTATTAATTTGCTGCCACTGTTTGAACTCAGTATAACATTTTTCGTATCTCACTTTTGACTTGGTTGGAATAAGTGCTTTCATAGCTTCCTCAGCACTTTCTAGCACGTTTTTAGGCAAATTAGCGTCACTTATTTTACAAATTATTGAATTTAAAAAAAATAATATATTCGTTGACAAGTAAACATCTTTGTAATTACCTAGCAACCAACTTGTATAACAACTTTGATTTTTACGGAAAAAGTTGCAAATGAATTTTTAATTTATTAATGCAGTCATAATAATTCAAAATGCGGAGGTGGTTGCCTGAAACCAATAAAATATTGAACAAACCTCGATCTTATGACATATTACAGCATTAGATGTCTTAAAACCTGACATCTGCGGCTGTAATAAATGTCATAACATTTCTCGGTATGTTAATAGCTATTATAAAGTTTAATTTTTTCATTTCTATTTTATCACTCGTAATCAACTTTTCTTTTGTATTCCTGATGCGTATTTTTAGACGTTGTTTTACTTTTTCTCTTTTAGACTTTACTATCTCTTTTTGGCTGCATATTTTTCTCTATATATTTTCTTTATTGCTTCACACTCACATTGGTCTTGTTTGTTTTACTATTGTTTCCACTTTATTAATTCTTTCTCACGCCTCTTTAACTATTGGCATTTTTATTTCACAATAGGTTTCTTGTAATGCTCCTTTTCAATAATATTATTTAATTTATTATGACCTCTTTACTCCATTCCTGCTAGTTTATTAATTTTATTGTTTTTTCTCTTTTACATGATATTAATTACTTACCATACCTCTTGTTCTCCTCTTGTTGCTTCTTGCTTATCACCACAAAGTGTATCACGCTGTAGTTTTTTGGTTCGTACCTTTTCTAGTTTCCATTCTATACGCTCTGTCATAATTTTTTATTTTTTTACTATACCAGTTTTTTAGTTTATCGTTCATTTTTCACAATTTTCATTTTTTTTTTGTCCAGATTTGCAATCTGCCAGAATTCCTTGTTCCACTCTCTTTCTTAATCCCGGTTTCTGCAATGTCAACAAATTGCTTAAAACTTTTCAAAAATCCTCATTTTTGTTCTCCAATCATAATTTCTCTTTTTTGTTGTTTCTTAAAAAATGTTTTCAGAATTTACACTTTTCTTGTCTGTTGTTTTCTTATTTAGAAGATTTGAAACTCGATGAATATACAAGGTGGTTTTATAACATATAAAGTTATTAAGATTTATGATCCTGTACGTCACAATCAAACATGTGGCAATTTTTAAATTGAGCGTTTTTGGACTTTTGTTTAATTGAACAAATTGAACTTTCATTCAGCATCCCACCAGACATTAGGCATAGTTCAATAATTTTTTCCTCAACACTACTTTTTGAAAAATAACGGAAGAAAAAGGGCAAACTTTGTACCTATAGCCATTGACTCTATAGCGAACTCATCTGTTTCTACAATTTTTATTTCATTTATTTATTTATTTCAGTAGTTTAAAAAAAATGTTGAACGATGTTTTTCAATAGTATTATTTTGTTACCTCAACCAACAATCAAATGTTATCAACGATCCAGATCGCCATAGCACACTTTTACAAAATTATTTTAACGCTCCAAACACTTCACAAATCAATCTCTCCAGAATCACTCTAGATTCGTGTCGATCTTATCACCAGACGTGCTCGAGCAAAAAAGAAATCATTTCCTCCGCGCACTACTCGACTCAAAACCCACTAATCATCGTCAATTTTCGTTATAAAAGTTTGATAATCACCAGAGTTGCTTTACTACTTATCAGGATGAAAACCCACATAGTGTCGATCCTTTTTAGCATAACCCTAATCCAGGCCGCTTCCATAAAAAATGGTGAGTACCTACGACCACTTCGGAAAATTAACCCCTCAAACTTTTCAGTCGAAATTATCGGAGGTCACGAAGCGGAACCCGGCGAAGTACCCTACCAAGTGGCCGTGTTCTTCACGACGCCGGCAGGAACGGGAGTATGCGGCGGTTGTTTGCTCAGTGATCAATGGGTGATTAGTGCCGCCCATTGTACAATGGGGTAACTTTCAAATAGCGTAACAACGACAATTTGTAATAATTGAAAAATTAGAGCTACCGAATTCCGATTGCAAATGGGCTCGAATTTGCTAGAAGGCGAAGATCCGAACAGAGTTATCGTGGTTCCGGACAACTTTACGGTGCATCCGGAATTTAGTCCGGAACCGCTCATTCACGATCTTGTTTTATTCAAAATTAGCCAACCAGTTGAGTTTAACGGTAAATTAAACGGGCTGTTTGGGAATTTATTATTAAAATTTGTTTTTAGAATTTCTTCAACCAATTGAATTGAACGACGAAGATGATTACGTTAACGCCGAAAGGGTGGTGTTTAGCGGATGGGGACGCACTAGCGACTGTAAAATTAGTTAAATTATTTTCAATTTACAACTAATACGCGATTTTAGTGGCAGATTCATACAGCAATCATCTAAAAGTTTTAAATGGAAGCACTTTAGATTACTTTGACTGTCTCTTGGGTACTCGACTGAATGTTGGCGATACTGACAATGTTTGCATTAAAGGTAGCTCGGAAGGTTTTGGTCCTTGTGAAGTAAGTTTTCATTTTTTTTGTGTAATAATGACAATAAAATTGAATTTTCAGGGTGACAGTGGAGGACCCGTGGTTTTCGAGGGACGATTGGTTGGTGTAATCAGTTATATTAGTATTTATGGATGTAACTCAAACGAGGAAGCGCCAACTGCTGCCAGAATTGTAGCTCATTTACCCTGGATACGGGGCGTTACAGGTCTTTGAAAAAATTTATAAACTGAAATCATCCCCTTTATTAAGAAGTTCCTGTATATAATAAATAATTATAATGATACTGAAAGTAAATGCAAATTTTACTTTTTACGCTAATATAATCTTGGCATAAAATTGCTTTATCTGTTTAGTTTCTTTGCGAACATTAAAAGTTATTAAAGTTACTTTTTTAACAACCCAAGCACGATGTCAACACTTATGTTAAGACTAGCTACAAAATGATAATAGTGCCATGCCTGTTAGGCCATGTTTATTTTGAACTGCCCTTCTATTACACGCGAGAATTTCAGCCCCCAGAGGTCGAAGAGGCTTCAGCAACTGACGTCACATACTAACAATGCGTTATGTAATAAATAATAGTCTATTTTTTTACTTTAAATTCGTACACCTTTTGGTATTGACAATTAATTAAATGGCGCTGGTTCATAAAGTGTTGTAAAATTTTATAAACAATTTTAAGTCATTTTTCAAAATTTTATTAGCTCAGTTGAACTGTCGTCAAAATGAAGAAATAATTTTTTGTTGGGCACACAAAACTTACGCTACGTTTCTACGACATACTTCCATAAAGTTTGTTCATACTTTACTTGATCTTGGCAAAACATGTGGATAAAGCCTACAGGGAATGATTGTCTAAATTGTTTTAATCAGCTGCGCGCGAGATAACGTCAATCTGTCATTGTTACTCGAGATTTCTCCATGTGGAGTCCACGTTTTGACAACCACCACTCAACCTCGTATCGCAAAGATAACACTTGCACCTATATAACGAAGGTAGAGGAAATGATATTGAAACATTAAAAATGAAGTTGTTTCTTGTAGCATTATTTTTAGCGCCCCAAATTTTGGCCAAACCCCACCAAAAGCTTAAAGATAACAGTTTCGGCCCCGCCATTCCATTTAAAGATTTAGGTAAGTTTTTCAACACTCCGGCAAATCAGAGTAATTGGCTGTTTTAGATGTTAAGATTATAAACGGACACAAAGCGGCTCCAGGACAGTTTCCTTGGGAAGTGGGACTATTCGTCGATTCTTTCGACCTCGGCAGCTGGTTTTGCGGCGGCACTCTAATAAGCGATCAATGGATTTTAACAGCGGGCCATTGCGTCGAAGAGTAAGTTACTAAATTTCCCGATTTTTTTGCTGAAAGTTGAGGAACTTTTCAGACTCTGGCTGTGCACAGTGCAACTGGGTTCAGTGACTTTGGGAGATCTCGACGATAACCGAGTTATAGTTACTACAACAATAAGTTTTCAACACGAAAACTACACAGGTGAATACTTTGGTCTCCACAACGACATAGGGTTAATTCAGTTAGAAGAACCAATAGAGTTTACTGGCAAGTTATTTATTAATTAATTTTTTATTTTAATTCAGGGAAATCTTTCAGATTTTATTAAACCCATCGCGCTTCATGACGGTGCTGCAGTAGAACCTGACGTTCAAGTCACTGTTAGCGGTTGGGGTCTAAGAGGCGACGGTAGCTCTCTTCCTTCTCCAGTAAATGATTGTAATTTTTCAAATTTCAGAACAAGCACACGTTTCCAACGAACTATATTTCGTTAATTTAACTACCATCAGCAACGAAGACTGTTCAAGTATTTACGATGAAGTTGTCATTGACAGTGTAGTGTGCGCTAAAGGAAACACTACTGAAAGTACTTGTTCTGTAAGTCTCTCATTTGTCTTCGTAACAAAAATTTGACGGGTCGGGGACGTTTTAAAATAATTTGGATTTTTTACAAAAAAAATTTTATAGGGCGACAGCGGCAGTCCAGTGGTGATTTACACTGAGGATATCGGCCCTGTACAAATTGCGATAGTAAGTTTCGGTCATATTGACGGATGCGAGGCTGGAATTCCCGTGGGATTCACGAGGACCGCCAATTACCGACAGTGGATTCGCGATAAATCCGGAGTTTAGACGATTGAAATAAAGTTGTTGAAAATGATTTTACGTCAATTTTTGTTTAATGGCAAAAGTTGCAATAAAAATTAGATAATATTTGTAGCGCTATTTCGGTCTTCAAAGCAATTTTAGGCGCTGTTCCATTGAAACGGTAGAACGTTTTTGCTACAAAGCTTAGAAAAGTTTCAACAGGCAATAACGTCGGCTATAAAATTTAACAAAGGAAAAGGTGGTAAAGTCACGTTGATGCATACACATAATATGAGCTAGAAAATGACAGTTTTGTGACTTCGGTAATTCAAGATGCAATTTCTCCAATGCCGCCACCGCAAGTGCTTCGGTTGTTGTGTAAAAACTTCAATTTACAGTCTGTCGATGTGGTTTGAAGTAGTTATTTTGATACTAACTAGAAAATTGTTGCGTCAACAGCTAATAATGTTTTCGTTTTCTATCTGTTGGTTGGAGAGGAAATTTGTTGGTGGAGCGTAAAGTTTCTGGGCCGCTCAGTGGCCTCTTGTAAATCAACAGAATTAGGACCTCGCTCGAGTTGAATTATTTATTATAGCCAACTTCCGATACAAGAGAACTGTTGGCACACCGGCTTTACGAGGGTCATATCCGAATTTATAAATATTTATGCAGGAATAAGTAATTATGCAGATAGCCGGCTAATTATTAATTGTGCGGGTGAAATGTCAAAATAATATTTCAATTATCGAGATATTAGCCCGTCAACTTGACAAAAAAATGGTGGTTTAGGATTGACAGCTACCGTGTTGGGTTGTAAGCTTTTACTTAATTCAACTTTGTAATGTTTGAAATTTAAACTGGAACCTCAGGATACCACCTTACATTTGCGAGGTTTGCGACCGAAGATTGGCTGGATTGTGATTATCGCAAATCCCAACTTGAAATGAGGCCTTAAGTGTCGCTCTGAAATAGTTTCTAGTTTCCTGACAAGAGCTAATTATGGCATCTTTAAGAAAAAAAAACTTTTTCCCTAATTTAAATTGGTTTGATTTAATGCATCAATTTTGATGGAGTAAACTGTATGACTCGATTGCACGCGCCAAATTATTATCAATCTTGTATTATTCTAATTTATTATGAACACAAAATACAACACGAGAGAAAAATAACAAAAGTAAAGGTAAGAGAAAGCGGATCAAGAGGAGCAAAGAGGAACGAGTAACCACCACCCACGCACCACGAGGAGAGACCGTCCGGTGTTGCAAGAAGGAAACTGTTCTTTGTGCAATATTGTGCAAACAGAATTCATTATTTTCTATACTGTAATTTTTTCCTGTTTCCTCCACCATTTTCGACTTTCTGAAATTTACAAAAAATTTTTTTTAAACAACTGCTTAAGAAAGCAATATGAGTGATGTTTAAATCATTGCTAATAATGCTAATAATAACTATTGATAACAACCTTTGAACCAGAGAAAAATGTGAATCACCAGCGGGGTCTGCCTTCCCCCCCGTCCGCCTTCCGCCCTCGAATTCGGGATGCACTGACCACTGCGCTACGGGACTCACGTACTTTCTTTCTGTTCAACCCTGCTCTCAACTCTCTCGAGTTCCCAATCGTCTACCCAACGATTATAACACTATCTAACCGCAAATTTATACAGTAAAAAATGAAATAAACTGTTTTAAAATTTTTATAGGTAAGAAAAACTATAACCTATAGATAAAGTATTTTTCGGACAAGATGCGTAGTTTATGTAAGGGCAGCAAAGTTTGATTGAACTTCTTTTATTGATAGAAGTTTAAGGGCCGGTTTTACGAAAGGAGAATTTACCTGGAATAACGCTATTCTGGAATAAGTCGAGATAAATGCGCTTTTACGAAAGTCGAACAGGACAAAATTCAGGTATAAACTGTGGACCGAGGGTACGTAAACCGGCCCTTAGTTCGGAATAGTTATTCCAATGCTTATTCGACTTTCGTAAAACTGGCCCTAAAGCAACTTTCAATTATAATACCAAACTTGGCTAAAATAATTTGGTGAAACTTTTTGTCTTAGTAACCCAACGTTGAGAAATTTACAATACACGAGACCAGTTGTGTAATATCTTGTTACAAGACTCGAGCTATTCACCAAATGGATAACATATTTTTAGTAGCTTCCACCCAGTGTTAATTAGCAATAATTTTGGAGGCGTCATGTTACTTGGATAATTTTCTCGTTAATCCTGGAGGAGTATAAACAAACTGAGATAAATAACATCTCGGTTACGGGTTAATGAAAGGTCGAAAAGCTCGAATTATAGAAATAAAACAAGCAAATACCCAATTGTTGTAGGAAAATTTTGTTAAAATTTTCGAGATGACGACTTTAACTATTAATTCAGAATGACAATAATCGCCGTTATAATTATAAACCGCACGTTCCCTTATCTTGCAGGAACCTCTTAAAACGACGAAATTAGTCAAAGCACTTCGAGGCGGCAACGTAACACTTATACTGACATTTTATTAATGTTGTTAACAAAAGTACTTTATTTTAATTGCGGCAACTCGCAAAAACATTTACGTCAGAAGCTGTATATAGCGTGTTTTATTTTTCTGAATTCCTCTAGGCGCATTCTCGAAAACAAACGTCGTTGAAACGAGAGAACAATAATGTCAAACGTTGAACCGCTGGCAGTTAACATAAAGAGTTTGAATTATAGAACCTCGTGAAGTTTTCATAAATTCGACCTAGCCACCAAACATTGCAGATAATTCTGACTTTTGCTGAAAATTCTCTAATAGAGCGGTAACTAAATCGAGAAAAAAAAAGGACGATTTAAGATTTTTCTGGATCATCACTCTATTCTAAAAGAGTCGAAGCTTTCACGGAACATGGCGGACCAGACGCTTTGTGCTGGTTCTCTTGAGAGTTCCGTGCTAGATAAGTTAACTAGGAGAGCACAGAGAGAGGTTAAAGCTTTGTCAATGAGCACCGATAATATTCTTCGCGTGTCAACAAAGAACGTTATTTTGCGATGTAAAAAACCGGACTGCTTTCACAACAAATTGAGTTGCAGCATCAACCAAATCGCTAGCTAAGCAATTTTAATCAAAGCCATTCAATAATTAAGGTACTTTGCTTATGCATCTATTCAGTTACCAGTGATTTATCTTGTAAACACACCCACATCGTGAATATTCATAACTTATCGCGTGCCGCCTCCCAGATCAAAAGTACGTCTTCTAATTAAATTCTGGCAATATCCCTAATTTTCCCGTTGATGAACGTGTCTTGTCATGGCATAATTAAATTCTTTCGACGGCGTTAAATATTTATTATCTCGCCATTTATACGACGTGACAACTAAATTTTTCATGCGCTTTATGGGATGCTGGCCAAAGCTTCGGAATTGTTGCTAATAGAGTTCCGGTCGACATTCGATCGATGGTGATATAACCGGATCTCGACGGTCGTTTAAATCTGAACATACAGCCAGATATTGCTACGTGTTGTTGTACGGGCACGTAATATGTAAAATGAAGCTTAAATTTCGTGTCACCCACATAAAAATCTCGTTTCGCGGTTATTACGTCGTAATTTTTAATATAGGTAGCCAGGAAGGGTCGAGGAAAAAGGTCAGGTCCAAAAGAGCCCGACTCAATACTTGTCGGTTTCTCTTCTCGTTCAGTGCTTCGGAGAAAAGTTCAGTGGTTGTTTTGGAAAAACTAGAGCTTAAATTTCTTCGGCAGGATCCTTACTCGAGCTTGGACCTGGAGCAAGCGTCGCAGAAGTCTACTTTTTATTTACTTAATGTTGTTAATTGCTCAAAACTGTGTTGTTAATGTTATTAATGAGCTACTAATGCTAATGAGCTCATTAGCATTAGTTACTGAGCGAATGACCTAGAAATATATTATGCAATGCAAATTCTTGGCCAATTAATTAATTAATTTTCATCATCTATGTTTGATATTCAATAAATCTGAAGCAAGTTCAAGAAAAAGCAAGAATTGGTAGCAAAATAACAAGAAACTTGAAAAGTCTTTGCCAGAACTTCAGGTTTACATATTTTCTAATTTTTAAAGTGTATTGTTCTTTCCATTGAGGGAATTATGGGTTATCAATTACTTTTATTATACCGGGTGGACCATCACTTGTGGTGGAATTTTTCCCGCCCAAACGATAAAAGATTTGAATTGGAGCTTCCGAGATCGAACCATTAAGACCTACTTTTCAAAAAATTTTAAAATTTTTTAGCCCACCCCGTGCTCGTTTACCGATGATTCATTTAAAATTGTAAAAAAATTGACAATAAAGTGTCAACTTTTTTTATACCGTTGTACGCAGAAAATTTTTTAGATTACGGCGGTCTCTTCAGAATTTCGAAATTTTGATTTCTGGGGTCGTAGTATTTTGTTGAAAATTATCTGAGGCAAGGGAGGTATTCCATGAATCAACTTGGCTGTAGCATTTTTACGAAATACTACGGCCCCAGAAATCAAAGTTTCGAAATTCTGAAGAGACCGCCGTAATCTGAAAAATTTTCTGCGTACAACGGTATAAAAAAACTTTATTGTCATCTTTTTTACAATTTTGAATGAATCACTGTGTAGACGCGTACGGGGACGGCCAAAAAAATTCAAATTTTTTTGAAAGGTAGGTCTTCATGGTTCGATCATATCCTCGGAAGCTCAAATTCAAATCTTTTATTGTTTGGGCGGAAAAAATTCGATCACAAGAGATGGTCCACCCGGTATTCTTTTTTTTTTCGAAATAATATTTTTTGTAATATTTTTATTCTTTCTTTTTGAACTAATTTTGGCTTTAAAATAGTTTCTAACTGCCTAAAAACAGTGAATAATATTATATCGTTTTTGTGATATTATTTGATATTTTTTGTATAAAATTTTTATATTACTATCTTCACTTGGCTCCTCCACCATCTGTTGTTAATAAGCTACAGAGAAATTTATGTATTACAAATTTTTTTCTAATCTTTCTCAAAATACTAGCAGATAAGGAGCAATAGAAAAAATAATTATTTTGGAACCAACTGCCCTAAAATAGTTATTATAATAATTACCTAAAGCAGGCGGCAGCGTAGTTGCCGCGTGCTTTAATGCCTCTAGGTTGAAGGCAGATATACAACTTGAGGTATACCACAGAGTTGTCTGGGGGTAAGCTTTCATTATTATTCTTCAATAAAATAATCTTTGTCAAATCTTTATACTGATCGGTGAAGGTATTCGATATTTGGTTCCTTGCTTGATCAAGACCGTCCATTTTCAGAAAACTTGTGGTTTCTACTCTGTTCCGACGGGGCTACTATCCACAATCCTGTAATATTTTTTGCATGTAAAATTTACCTGCCCTATCGTTATTTTCTGATATTTTTTTAGTTAAAGTTAAAGTCATTTGCAGAAATCCTAGGCATTTCCGTCTCATTTTGTAAGGACACGTCAAAATTGTCGCATATCACTTCAATTAGCAGCAAAAAAATTATTTGCGGTCCAATGGCAAAAGTGTCGCGTTAGTGGCTTTAGTCCTTTTGATCCGAGCCTTCTAGCAAATAAAAAAAAACATTTTCGCCCCGTCTTGCATCTCGAGCCTGTAAGATACGACATTCCTGTGACGTGATCCTGTCACGCAACCGTAATCACTCGCACAGTAGGATACAAAGAAAATAACTCGTCGCAAAAGTTTTATTTTATTGCCAAACCACCGCCAAGTGCCGGCCGCAACTTTTTCTCTCGTCCTCGTAAAAAATTAATGGTTTCAGGTCCTGACCAATCCTCAATCCGACACGTCGTTTACCCCGACTAGATACTAGATATCTATAAGTTGCCGTTTAATGTTTCCTCTTTCTTGCTATCCGAGGATTAGAGTTGGCCGTAAATCAGGAACGGCCGACTTCCCGGTGCAGGACGCATCCAGCATCCTAAAAGCTCCATTACCAAGTGACTGTTCGATATCGTAATGAGTTTCGTACTTGGCGGCCCCGGCTCGAGCCAAAATTTGCCTTTGTTTTAAGTTGGGAGTTACGACGCCAATTGTTACGTCAAACGTAAAGTTTTTACGATTGTTTTAATTACGGTTAATGCTTTTTTCGCGTTAACCAGCATCCTCGTTAACGCAAAAGTCATTAGTTTCTGAAAATCTCAGCAACCGAATTTTAAGGAGTTCTTGGACGGTTAACTAGAATTTTTGAAAAAAATCTGAGTTTGCTTTATAAATCAGGACTCTAACGACTTCAATTTCCATTAGCCCCAGTATGCCATGCCTACTTTCGAAAAATTTATGTGGTTTGTGTACGTCCGGGTCGTGATCTATGAAGCTTTCCGTAATGCGCTCCGGACTACCCGGACTTACAAGTTTCGGCACCTGGGAGGGATAGTTAATGTGTGTAAGGATGATTTGCGTGCTACATGTGGCGTGTCTAAGTAAAATTTGTCGACATGCTTAAAACAATTTTTGTGTTAGGAAATATTCGAACGAACACCTCGTTTTTGTGAAAGCTCTGTAATCATCACTCAAAAAAAATTCTTTGGTCTATTTATAGAACCAGGACCAAGTTTAAAAAGGTGGCGTGGGTTTACTCAACGCGCAAACAAAGTCTTAACGGCTGGTAATCTAACGAGGTTCGAAAACGGGATAAATATTTTCGGAAGAATTTACAACCACGTCGAGAGCTGCAACAAAATTGAGGAAACGCCAAAAACAAATTTACCCAAAAGAATTTTTCTGGAAAGTTATATCGGGGAAATGGTGAAGGCGCCTGAAAATTCCAACAACCGTCGATTTCGCAACAAACTTAATTTTTAAACATTCAAAACAACAATTGCTTTGCGTTCTCGCAGTTTCTGCACGTAAAAATTTGAGTTGTCGCTATAAAGCGGGGACGTGAATCGCATTGCCAACACTGACGGCTAACTAGAGCAATAACACACAATTCGGTCAATGTTTCAGAACTAACTACTTTTACGAGATCCAATATCGCGATTATGCGAAACATTTCGGTTGAATCCTCAAAGCCGGTTGCAGCCACTGAATCGTCCCAAAGGATTAATCAGAGCTCCTGCGCGGTTTCATTTAAATTATTGCCACGGAATCGAGATAGTGGAAGAAGGCCCTAATTTGGGTCTAAAGGATAACGCTTCCTTCTCGAAAATCGGGACTCACGTATAGGCGAATCGTCATGAAATAATCCCGGTTTAGATACGCCGGGAATAAAGTTTTTACGTTTGTTGCAGTGATTTTATTACCTATTTTACAGCGCTCGGGTAGTAAAATCGGCATTTCGCTGTTGTCCGTCGAAAATAGTTAATGTGCGGCTTTCTGGCTACATGCAGTTGACAAATTGAAACAAAGTGGTACTTCTAGTTGACGAACGTTAATTTCATTCTCATTCCGGACTTTCCAAAGTTTCTCTTGTAAATTGCTTAAAGCAGCAGTTTTAGCACAAAGTGCCGACTTCCCCATTGCCTTAGTTTTAGCCGTCGTATTTGTCGACGTAACGGGCGGTCCAACTCAGAACCTGAGAATAATTAGGTAAATAAAGTCCGCAGAAGTTTGTAAAAGTTGTAGCGGCTTCATTTTTCTTAATTAGAAGTGTTAATTCTGAACCGAATCAAGGGACATTCCCCCAGCTCCGTTGAATAAATCCAAATTTTTCTTAACCACCATTATACTTACATATTTTATAAGACGCATTAATGGCGCAACTCAATTAGCACAGCTGTTTGGTGAGAGGTTTTATTTTAACGACCAAACTTGTGAAAGAAGAATTAATTTAAATAGAAGTAAAGCAGGCAGTAAAACAAAGAACTAATTATGAACAATACATAAAGAAATTACAACAAAAGCAGATTTTGGACTTTTTGAAATAAATTTTCTATAGCTTAGAATTACCCAATAATATAACCCCTACTCTGCTCATCACGCAAACTTGAAGGCCCAATAGCTAGCAAATTTTTGTACTTTAGAAAAAAAATTTCAATTCTCTTTCTTCTTCGCATGAGTTAGATCCGTTTTTCCGCAAAATGTAAGCGCCTCTTTTATGAAAAGCTTCTTACTCTTTTTGTTCCACAAATTCACACTTTATTTGACAACCCCCAACCCCTCGGCTTCTGGTTCTTAATTCTTCTTCAGCTTGTTTACTTTTTTTATATTGTTTTCTCTTCTACTTTACTTCAATTTGTTTGCGGCCCTAGTTTTTTCTCATATTTAATTTTGTTTTTGTCTCTTTCAAATTTTTTATGGAGCATATGTATGTTGTCCACACTTTCATTTGCAGTCAGTCGACTTTTTCTTAATGCAGCAGTTTTCTTGATTACTTATTTATTTTACTTTTTTCATCTTCCAAGTTACTTCTGTTTAATTTTGGTTTCATATTTTTTTCTATTACGCTTTCTTCATTATTCTTATGTCTTCTCGTTCTCTTTCCACCTCTTTAATTTTTTTTAAATTTATCTTTATATCTCTTTACAATTTTTATATTAGGTATCATCTATTGCTTATAAAATTTTTCCTATACTTTACTGTTCTGATCATTGTCTGTTTAACACCAATCACTACCTAGTCTATCACTGCGTTGCCACCTGCTCTTATATTCTAAAAAAAAAAATAAGAAAATGCAGACGGCCCTTCTATGATAATTTATTGTGAATAAGTACCTAGATCAATTTTTTTGTAGTTACATTATTTTGATTCGTTTATTTCTTTTTTGGTGTAATATCTCTTTGTAGGTACCTACATGTTATGTATACATATTACATAATTTACATTTTAATGGAGCTTTTCTCTTCTAATTTATCAGTTCTAAGTGTACCTTAATACCCGAAATAATAATTAATTGACTTCTCATCTTTCCTTATTTTCTCATTTGTTTTCCATACTTTGTCTTTCTCTTTTCTTTCCACTTTCTTCTTCTTCATCTTTCCTACTTGTTTTGCTTTTAATTCAGTCAACTATCTTGGGACCTTAGCTTTGTTAAACACTGACTTCTTTTCCGTTTTTGTAGTAGTTTTCATTAAGAATATTTTTTTGCGCATTTTGGCCTTGGGAGTTTAATATTTCTCTACACTAAAGAGCCACAAGCCAATAGAAGCCGGTACCGGTATATTAAAACACTGTATACGTCAAAGGATTTGAGTTACACGTTGTTTACCAAATTTTTTTTTTTTTAGAGTGTATTTACTGCTGCTGACATTATTAATGTTTTGTTTTGTTATTTCTGATATTTGAACTGAAACGACTGCGCCTTTGGTTATAGCAATAAATCCAAGATTAATCCTAAACTGGACTGTTTAGATTCTTTTAGTTTTGTAAAGCCATTAATAAAACATTATATTTTATGCTACTGCGTACCAGGGTCGACTAAATAGCTTCATGCCGACGCAGCTCCGCAAAAATTGTTTACTGAAGTTAGTACATTAGCAGATTCAGTTACCCATTCAGACAACCAATTTTGATGGCTACTTTCCAAACTAACCTAATCATTAAATTTAATAGTTTGGCCATTTTGCCGTTTCTTAATTATTCTAAAACCTCCTCCAGATCGGGTCTTTAAATCAACATCACGTAACGCATTAACTCTAATCTGCGCCACCGGTGTAAAGTTAATAGAGACTAATCTAACACTTAGTGCTTTTCTCGACGAGGGTTTGTGCGTTAGTCCCGAAAACGAAGGCACGGAGAAAATTGCCAGTACACTAAAGTACCGTTCTCTCTTTGCACTATTGAACTTTTAATTAACAAATCAAAGCTTCGTTTCGCACAATCTCAATTATCGTTTTAATAACATGCCGGCTGGAAATTCTTCTTATCGACGAAGCAACACTTTAAGCAAACTTTACCTCTATTCAAGCCATTGTTTAATCTTGAGACGTATTATCTCGCAAAAAGTCATTATTCGATTTATCCGTGCGAGTGGAAATTTCGTTGAGGAATTTACGAGATGCTCGACTGTGGTAGTTGACGGTGGAAGTTTATGGTGAAAATCGCGCTTCGAGACGATTACTCTATATTTATCCAATGCGTTCAATCATGCCGACATATTTTTTGAACAGGGTTATCCTGGAAAATCCGGGCGGATTTGCGGCTCGGTTGGGTGAGTTTGCAAAAATTTAAATGGAAAGAGTCCTGGATTTTACCTTCACAATCAACCTAAAGCGACTGATTCGCTACTATTTAATATGAGTATCTATGTATGAGAAATTAGATTTTAAATTGATACGTTATAGTGAAAAGATAAAGTTATAAAAGAGATTGAAAATTTGAAATTGTCCTAATTATATAAAAAATTCTTAAGTAAATTAGGCATAATCAGAAATAATAAATTTTCTTTTATTACGATTTAAATGGGTAGGTTGCTAACTACTTTTTAACCAATATTTTTTTAATTAAGGCCAACGACTTTGCTGTCACATGTGTTTTTTTTCACTGTATGCATTTTGATCATTTAGATTTTAGATCACTGCATAAAAAGAAACGGAGTAATTCAAGTGCAAGTAAATAACCCAGTTAATTTAATGGAATGACGTCGCGCGCATGCATTGAGTTCACAGCTGGTCCACAGTGGTACGCTCCGCCTTAATCCAGTGTCGTATTCCCTAGGTTACTATTTCACACGTTGTTACTTTATAGTGAATAAAACGTGTTAATACAGGCCTGGTTTTTGCGCGTCAGTATGATAACTCAAGACAATATTCATAATGTTTGACGCGAGATCATTTCTAGTATTTTGCAGAGTAATTGCACTACATCATTTCGAGCAGCCGTAAAGTTAGGCAGATGAGTATAACCCATTTTATGAGTGTCGAGCAGAGAACGGCAATAAGCATCAAATTCGTATTTTCAAATTTGCAAAACAAACACGCATATTTTTAGTAATATAATTAAGTTTTCGTTTAGATAACAAATGGCGGATGATAAGGTTTACAGCAAACTGAAGTCAAATTCGGCTATTTATTTAATGTTAAAGTAAACATTATTTTGTTCATATTAACGTGCATCATGTTAACTTTCTTCAAAGCATTTAGCGCTGGGGTCTCTATCGTTACGTATCAGATCTTAAAAACAAAAGTCAGACATTTTTTACTTGTCTGGAGATTTCTTGAAAGTACGAAATGCATTTTTTCTCTTTTCAATACGTGCCCCTGCTAATACAAAAAATCACGTCAACGCATTTTACTGACGTTCTACAATCACAATGATAAAGCGGAGACGTCCACCTTAAGTATCTTATATGCACTTTTAAAATGTGAGCAGAATTATTTCTAGATTTTACAAATATTGATTAAGAATTACTTGCATCCGGGGATTTAGATAATTAAAACATCATTTAAAACGTTTTATTTTTACCACAAACGTGTCGTTAGAATCCGTAGTTGAAGAATTTAGAGCATTTTAGAAGAAGTTTGACTTTTGCTCACCATCCAATTTACAAAAGCTCTAAAAGCAGTTAACACGTTGTGAATTTCTTTATCCCTTTTTCTAAATGGTGATGACAAAAATCTTCTCGTAAATGTTTCGCTGCTAGAAAGAGCGCTAAAAAACTTATACTAAATACTGCAAAGCAGCCAAAAATTGCAATTTATTAAAAAAAATTATTTTTAAAATGTTATAATTTATTGGACAATCTAATTATATTGTATTTATTGAAAGCATGTCCAAACCGAGGCTTGTGGCGCAGTGCGACAGCACGTACCCTTGCCATTCGGTAGGTCCCGGGTTCGATCCCCGGGTACCGACTGACCAGACCATGAGATTTTTCAGGGGGTTACTCATGGTATATCAAGGCATAAGCTGGGTCAGTATATAACCCAACGGACGAGTGGTCAGCGAATTTCTCACAATCGTGGCGTGCATTCCGGGGCCCGGGCATGCACCCACTCGTCCACCCGTGGTTCGGAAGTCACGTTAAGCCGTTGGTCCCACTGGGACACACAATGGGCCTATCTGGCCTCAGTGTTTGCGGCTCGGCGTTCAGCCGGGCCCCCCAGAAAGAGAAAAAAAAAAAAAAAAAAAAGCATGTCCAATAACTGCTATACATAATCATGTTCAATAATCGCATGGATAATAATAACATAAACATCTGTTATACATATGTCTTATGTAGTTTTACATATATGTATATATTTGGGTAGTATTTATGTGCGCAATTAAACATAGATACAGACTGAAAACAGCCTCAAGTAATAATTTAAAAATATTGTCCTTAGAAAAAAAACCTTTCAATTAATGTTGATATTGCAAAATGCTTTGGTTATTTTTTTAACTTTTTATCGTTTCCGGTTTTACCCGAAATGACACTAACTTTTGTTTTTTATGAACCCCTTGTTAATTTTTTTTTAAAGGTTAAATTCTCATAATGCGTCTGTTTTTGCAATACTGCAAAAAAAACTTAGATAAACGTTATACAAAAAAAGTTGACGTTAGAGACAGCCCAAGAGATCGCAGCTCAAAATTGGCGGAGGCGCCGGGCGAATTCACTCTACGTATCAGTACTCGATAAAACCACTACAGCTAAATAATGAACAATTACACGCGAATAGCTCACAAACTCGCGGGCAACCCAAATCAAATAGAAGAGAAGTCAAAAGAGGAACAAAAGTTTCACAAAACGACGCTGAGGAGCACGAATTACGTGCGAATCGAAATGCAGAAGTTCTCGGAACGCGCTCAAACAACCGAAACCACTATCATATGACATATCGACATCTTCAACTATCAAAGTGAGAGCCGGTTACATTTTTAATTAATGAGTGCAGTACTATGTTTGTCGCAAAATGGTAAAAAAATAAATTGAATATATTTTGCTTATAACCCTGTGATACATTGTATTCACAGGAATAAGTGCGTTGACGCTGATAAAGACACTTGTCACACGCACATTTTGTTTATTTGTCGATAATGTGTTGTAAAACATTGGCTGTGAAACTTTTACAATAACAATATTACGATATGAGAATGACGCACAAAACATCCGAGGGCCACGCCGGCTCTGCCCTGGGTCCACGGCCATCCAGTGAGTGACACCTTTAGAGCGCACATAACACATTTATAGCCTCTCTGCCGTTTTCCCTTAAATCGCTCTTTTTAGGTGTCCTTAATCTAAAATATTCAGCAAAGATTACGCAAAAAACACAAAATCATTAAAACTGGTGACGTATCTGACAAGCCTGCCGCGTTAATGTCCCCATTATGATGCAAATAATACGCCATAATTTTTCCATAAAACTAGATAGCACGAAAACGTCGTTGTGTTTTTTGAAACGAAGTATAAAGAACGACGTCGACAATTTTCGAAACGACAAAGCATTCAATTAGCCGTCCTGAATAAATTACGAACGGGTCAGGAAGAAATTAAGATAAACGGGATTTGAAAAGAGCCCTGAAAGAAAACCAACAGGCCATTCCTGAAAATTCGGGTCTTATAAGGAAATTACGAATTATAATTATTGCTGAAAAGCGGCAGCGACGAAAGTCGCGAAATCGACGAGGTTTCCCGCTAACCCCCAAAGGGCTTCCCTCGCGTTTCATCTGTAGACTCTGAAGGCGTCATTCAGTTGAGGAAAGCTTAAGAGATAAACAACGCGTTTGATGTTTTCGCAGAATATTTCGTGTAAATTATCGCAATAATGTAGCGGATCCTTTGTGTCTCATGCTCTAATTAATAATTTTTCATCGTAATTAACATTGTAAGAAATTTGTTTCTGTACAACGGGGGCGTCACGACTCCTTGAAATTTAAGTGGCAAGTAAAAAGTGTTATTAGTGCATGTTTTATTAAAATTAACAATTTTCTTTCAAGATTGTCAATTATCTTTAACAAGGAATATTTTTAGGACTCACCCAAGGGAATGTAGCATTGCTCCTCGAACCGCTGTCCGATGATTGCACTGAGCAATCCCAGGATGGCTTGAGGAAATTCCGTTATAAGAAACAACAACAACACAGCCAGCAGCATACTGGAAGTTCTATCGGCCTGTTTGTCCTTATCGGCCTTCTTGTTCAAGATAGGCTTCACCGAGTTAACGTCTTTCAGCGGCAAGCTCGAGTTCAGCAACAATTTACGTCGTCTCTTCGTCTCCAAAAGCACCGATATCAACCTCCACGACAGATGCGTCAATAAAATGCACGGCACCAACTTAATAACGACGCCATACACCCAGAAACTGACATACTTGTAGTTGTTGCTCGTGTAAACAGTTAAGTAAATCGCCCGTTTTTCGACCACACCCGTGTAATTGATCAAATCTTTCTTTTGCAACATTTTCCCATCGGAATCGCAGGTTTGGTTGTACTGGACGATTTTTTGCGAGACGAACAGCGGAGAGCAAATAATGGGGCAAATCACGTAAGTGACGATGATGACGTAGAGGGTGCGTTTCATGCTGCACCAAACCCGGGTGTTGTGGGGGTTAGTGATGGCTATGTACCGCCATATGGCCAAGATAACGGTGAGAGAACAAGAAATAAAGTGGAAAACTTGACTGAACAACGCGTGGAAGAACATGAAAGCCGCCCAATTATACGTGTAATTGTTGATGAGTTTCCTGTTGGCGCTGTTCAAGTATCTGTGGAAAGTGAAGGGGATGTAGTCGAGCATCACCAGTAAGTCGGCGACCGCGAGTCCTGTCAGGATCAAATTGGTCGGCCATCGCATCTCCTTCGTGGTCAACACACATATATTTAAAATATTCGCCACTGACCCGAAAACACACACGAGGAAACTCAAAGGACCGTGGATCTCTTCGTAGCTTTTCGCGAAGTCCTTTAAATCACAGAAACTCGTCGAGTTGTTGTTCATGGCGACGGTTCACGTGCCGGATTGAAGCGGTATTCGCGACGATCTAAAGCAACAGTTTGTTTGGGGCATCCTCGCGACGTCGTCGTCGCGGCGCTTGTAACTTTCATCGCGGTAATAGCGGACGTTCCAACTGCACGCATGCGTTCAGCTCGTAATTAAAGTTTTGCCAAAAACAAAGAGATAATCCAGCCGGTGATTGCAAAAACAGGTGCCATATTTGCATCGGGGCTGTTGTCGATGTTTTCGGTTTTCGGGGGTTCACCGACTACGGGGGGGCTATTTGATGTCATCGCGATTAACTTTAGCAGTTGATTTAATTAACGGTCTTTAATCTACGGCGGCGGTACGTGAAAGCGGCTCGGCGCTCACTTTGATGCCTTCTGGTTAGATAAATACGAAACTGTAGAGTCGGGGGCGGATTAAGGGCTCGCGACGTCAAGCGCTAAATGAGTCGTGGAGCCCCATTCATTACGTCATACCCTATTTCACCACGCCTAATTACAATAATTGTTCAATTGTTGTTTGGATAGCGACAGGCTTTTGCTTCACGAAACTCTAGAGCCGCCGAGGCGGAAATCAATTTTATAATTTTATCAACAAAAGGTGATTGTTTTATATCATTCGCCATTATAGGCAAGTGTTCTTCCAATATTTGAAATTTCACACAACAGATAATTAGTTATGAGAAGTACTTACGACGTTACCCTAGCCTCGGCTTGAAAACAGACATGGGATGTCTATTTTGCCATTTTGCTCGGTTGCACCTTCAACAATTACTTTTCTAGGCTCATGGCACAATAAAAAATTAAAAAATTGTAATTTTTCTCTAATAAGTATAATAAATAAAGGTAACAAATATAATGTACACCAAATTAAACCATACATCCCTTGCACTGTCCACCAGTAAGTTTAATGAACGTGAAAAAATCTAAATAAAACCCAAATTATTATACATCAGAAAATGAGAACATCACCTTTAAAATATTTATGCTGCGTATTGTTTTACCATTGCTTACATTTTAAATTCTATATGTCTATCAAGTTTACTAAATGTTCACCAAATTTAGAACGCTCAAATTACGCGTCCGTGCTATACATAATAAATATTCGTGCTATCCATTTATATTTAGCGTTTCTCTAAAAAAACATTTGTGCGTCAAATAATTATTCTATTACTCCAAAAATGAGATATGCTCGCGCATCTCTCCTTGCCGCTTGCCCTTCCAGACAAGAGGCACGTGAAAAAAGTTTTGTACAAGGTCAGTTCAGGGACCTGTAATTTTTTTTTAAAGCACGATTAGAAATTACCATTAAAACAAGTTTTACGTTTTACATAATGCAAGCCCATTACAGCAAAGCATTTATATATTACGGAAATCAATATATTTTTTTGTGCCAACCACTTATATTTTTACTCGTATTTTCCTTGCTCTAGCACATCTACATCTATAATTTTGCATAAAATTATTTACCATTTGCACAACATTTTATTGTTTGTGTATTTTTGATCAACAAATAGTATTTTTAACTGCTAAATAATATAAGACACTGTCGAAAATTAAATACTTGGGTATTATGTTAGAATTAAATGCGGAATAAAATTTGGTGAACATTTACTATTTATGGTCAACAAAAGTTATTTTGGTGAACAAAATATATAAGAAGCCAGCATTATGTCAATATTTGGTTGTCGCTTTAAGATTATGTATTTTTGGGAAATAAAATTATTTTTTCGTATAAAAATATTGGGTAAATTTGGTCGACTGTTAAATACGACCCATAAATAAATAAATATATAAAATATAAACATTCGTTAAAAATTATTTAAAAAAATACACTTAATTCCAATTTATCAGCTTGACAATGCAAAAAAGGAATTTGAAATACATAATCCCATTATTTTGAGTTTTATTCAAAAAACAAAACAGTCACCACTTGTTAATACATTCTATAAAGAAGACCTGGAAAACCTGAAAATTCGAAGAACAAGGATTTAAGGAGTGAATACCATTTCGAATCGAATCAACCAGAGCTGGGTTTCAAAAGTTATTAATTGGGCCTCTGACTTATAAAGTGTTAAAATTACGTGATTTGTTTACGAAAAATTAAATCTTTTGGCTTCTTGGTTGCAAGTGCCACTCAAACTGTTATGCGATTTTCAGATTTGAGTCATTACAGAAAATGTTGCTCCGAGTACTCGAAATAAAACAAGAGGAGCGCGCCAACAATTTATCCCTGCCAAAAAAGAACCGATGTAGCTAATGAATATTTAGTTGGAGCCGCCCCGATTGACTTAATTAAGGAAAGGATAACGATAAGCCGAAACTCTTTCCAGAGTGCGGCTTGGCCCCGTAATTGTTTTTTATTACAAGAATTTCTTGAGATTGGAGCAATTAATCATTTTTTCCAGAACGAAATTTCAGGCCAAATTGCACTTTCTGACGGAAACGTCGACTAATCTCGTCCCATTGAAACGAATAGCGTTAAATCTGATAAATTATTTGAGTGATGACCGAAATCGGCTTTAGAAAAGTGCACAGCAGGGTTCAGTGGCCGAAAAAGTTGATCTGGCAAATTGCAGCTGCAAACGCAGAAAATGGTCTTGTGGAGGGACTCTAACAACCCCCGGCGTTTGCAGGATGGAATAATTTGAATTTTATGATGAATCTTGGGTCCAGCTTACGTCCCCGAGAAGGAACAGTAAAAACAAAGAATGCGGAACGACAAATCGACGCCGCGGGCAAATTTGGGGTTGGAAAGGGCGTGGCGAGTCCACAAGGAATAATTTGCATCGTCCGTCTTGAAAAGAAAAACAATGACCGACAAATCTTATGCCAATTTATTGCGATCGCTTATCACCAAAGAAATGTTGTTTTCTTAGCAGCATCACTTCAAAAATTGGCTATAGCAGTTCTCAAAAAGGTTGAGCATGCAAACTGCTCTATAAAAATAGCGTAATCAAACTAGAAACTAGAAAATTGTAACACAATTATAATAGGTAATCTATGTTAAACATAGATTGGTAATCTATGTTAAACATAGATCACCTGAAAGTATAATTTGACCCAAAGAGTTGTAGCTGTTTTTGGCTTTGGAAATAAATAGCAAAATGGAGCTATTTTTTCAAAAACGCAAAGAAATTAATAGATGAGACCTGGCAGGTATCTCCCGACTTCAGGCGTTAAGATTACAAATGAGTCTAGTCAAAGTTCGGGAGGCTCAAATTTGTTTAAAAATTCTGCCATAAATCTCGTTGTGGCCTTTGGGACGGGGCTGGCTGAAAATTAAGTGTCATGGTGCCACTGAAATATTCTGGATCCACCGATGCAGAGATGATGTCTTGAATTTGTCTAATGTGTCAAATGGATCGTTGACAATGAGGGCAAGGTATCGATTATATTAATGCACCGTAACTTCTCTTGAAGTAAATCTGGGCTTTAGGATCTACGCAGCAATATGTGGGGAATTCCTCCACTGTTTCGTAAATTATAGGGAAGTGTGAAATTGAGTGCTGCATGCGGTGAACTTTATTGAAAGGAACTTAATATTGAAGCCGGCAACTGATGCTGCTCGATATCCTAACTAACTTGCTGGGCAAAACAACGTTTATCAAAGTAATGCGCTGGATCTGTAAAGAGGCAATATCCGTAAATGACGTTTTAGATTAATTTAAATGATATTTTGGAGATAATATTTCAACGAATTCTGGATTATGAATTTTTTGTCCTGATATACCTACTGTTTTCCAATAACGAATTATGCCATGACCAGAAATTAATTGAAACCTGCGCAACTTTGATATCTATTTTGGACTGTTTTTTTATTTTATTATCAATATTTTCTACAAACTATACAGAATCGCGATATCGGTCGCAATAACGAGAAATAAATCTGGGAAAGCTTCAGGATTATCTAGTTCCAATTACAGATAACGCGAGACTAATATACAATGCCACAGATAATTGTAGTTGCAGCGGATTTTGTTCGTTTTTGACCAGTGCTTTATTAATTCTCTTCCGTGTCGTAAAAACCACAACTTTTTAATCATTTCCGAACTCCCTGAAGTTCTGGCAATAAATAATAATTGTTAAAGGTTTGCATTTGCTTCAATTAACACCTAACGCTACAAATGGTGGAGGCGCCGGGTTAATAACTCCGACGTCTCTATCACTTCAATCAATATAATATAATATTTATGCACCTACTATCTCAAACTCTTTTAACTAAACAACTTCAAAGTTGAAAGTTCCTCAAACCACCTGTGACTCGAGCAAAATCTCGTCTCGAGATTTGGCCGCGGATCAAATCGCTTGTTAGCCCCGCTTGAAATAGGTTCGTATTTTTACTTGTATCCCGTCCTCCCGATGTCATTAATGCAAAACGTTAAAGTCATCCATCTTTCGGGCCTAAAATTAACCCGCGTGCCGCAATAGTGTCAACGAATTTATATATTTTGACGTCGAACCAAGGGGAGTGACAAATGTCTTCATGAAAAAGTCGAGATTTACGTGAAAGAGTTGGAGGGGGAGTCAGCCACAAACTCCAGCACGAATATTTCAATTTTATGAGGTCGCCAATCTCGCCGGCCACAACTGATCAAAGGGGCCGTCAAGATGGAAATTAACGCACAAACGTAATCACGAAAGTTCCGCATTAATTATTATGTGTCACACCGTTAAAACATGCAGATTGCAGATGTGGACGTAATTTGGCTTCGGCGGGGATTTTAATTAAGATAGCTCCATAAGCAAGGTGCTGGAAAAAGTAAAGAAAAAAATTTTTTGAACGGAGAAACAAAAGAATATATTGTTATAATGGTTAGGTAAAACAGGATTGAGAACTCGAAAGAGATGCGAGGAAGATTTAATAACAAAAGATTAGGTGAAACCTTGGCGATGTGGGTTGCGTCGCTGGGTTTGGAGCCGCAGGCGATTTTCAACCACCGCAGCTAAGTGATTCATACCTTTTAAAATGCCGTTATCAATATATTGTTGATTCTGTGCTGAAAAGACGGAAATTGTTTTTATGGCTTTAGATGAGTAACTGTGTATTACGTTCCGTGTAATTGGAGTATTTTTTGTTAAAAAAAAGTTTTATTAAAAAGTATGGACGAAACAACCACCTAGAGCTAAACATTTATAGTTAGGTAACGTTGACCGCCCACCATTATAATTAGGTCTTTTAATAATAATTTTTGGAAGCTACATTGCACATACTAAATAACATCTTTCTGTGTTCAATTGTCTAAACGTCGTGCTTGATAGAACTTACCTAAAGGCGACAGAAATTTATTTTAATATCCTTGCAGACAACTGCATAACGTCATAGAGCTGCACTTTACTGCATCAGCTTACAAAGACTACTAGAATGTAAAACAGGCTTTGTCGGAGAATACTGCAAGCTCCTTACGCTTGAACTCCCTGTAATTGGAAGAGGTAGATGCTTACGTTCTAGACATTTGAGATCTACTATAAGCGTCTTCTCTCGGAAAATTTTTCCGTTTAATATCATAAAAACTTACGTGTTGAAAATAAACATGAATGGGACTCGTGTATTTTTAAGACCAATTTAAACGTGTGAAAGTCTCAACTTTTCTTGATCCGGAAAGTATAACATAATTTATTTAATTTGTTAACTACTTGTACATGGGAGTTTACCATCCAGTTCTTTCTACCGCAACAATCTGCATAATTTTAAAAGACAAATTTAAGGCAAAAGTTAATTGGACGCCACTGCTTGGGCCGGGTGTATACTTGAAACAGATTCAGCGGGGCGTTTTGACTCATTGCTCATCTAAAATTTAATTATTGAAAACTTG
Source organism: Schizotus pectinicornis (assembly GCA_951805265.1). NCBI lineage: Eukaryota > Metazoa > Arthropoda > Insecta > Coleoptera > Pyrochroidae > Schizotus > Schizotus pectinicornis. The sequence goes on along the minus strand of OX638207.1, from coordinate 10,352,084 downwards.
AACGGCCTCCAAAGAGCGTTAAGACAGTTGAGTGTTGAAATGGATCGAGACACTTTCCGCATTTTACTGCTATCATTAGTTGGCAGTTTCAAGTTTTAAGATTGCATTGGGGATTTAAGTTTGACTGCTGCTAAATTTTATTAATATTTTCAGACTGACGGAAAATTTCTAAAAAATCGCATCAAAATGAAGACTGACGGTTTCGAGTTTGAGGTTTGAGGTGAATCAGTCGCCGAGCTAAAAACCGTCACTTTTGTCATTATGCGGCAATCGAAAGCTTTTCCGTGATGTTGCAAAGTTTAATGGTATAAAAGTCGCTTTTTTTCGCTATTACTGCGCACGAAACAAGTCTTTACATTTCATGTTTATTACTGGAGATAGCCGGGAGACTGGGGATTATCCCTCCCTTATTCCGTAACTTTGTTCTTGTGTAGAAAACCCGCTATAAGCATGCCAAATGTTTTAATTCAGTTTAATGTCATCTACGAGCAACGATGCGCAACGCTACAACATGATTGTAACATTTCTGAGTTTATTCGGAATATAAAAAAGTTTTCAGGTTAGAGACCAGTTCTGTTTGAACCATTCAGAAAATCATGTATTATTTCCTTACCTAAAAAAGAAAAATTCTCAAGGGTGACGGTAGTAATTGGGGAAAAAATCGGGGATGTTAAAAAAACATTCATTTACGACGGCTTCGCCAGCAGGCAACTATACTGAAATTCATGAAAAAAAAAAGTTTTATCCAAGACTCAGTATTTATATTTTAACTATTTTATTTAAGTACATGTAGCTAATTCCTAATTCAGTTTCCTTAAATATATCTTATTTTTATAAATGTCTTTGGTTTGATGCCAAATGAATGAATTTTATTGCTCTTCTTTATTTCTATGAAATCCAAACCAACAAATTTCTTAATAGCAAACTAAATCACGTAGTTATCATCACCATGTAATGTGAGCAAATTCAATTAAACTCTTGCATAGTTTACTGTTATTATAAGTTGAAATGGAGTTGTGAGTTTGCTGCGCTGTTCTCTTGTTGCCTGTTTACTACGTTTTTTCTACCGTAAAGTGTTGACCAAATGTTTCTTTAGTGCGTTGGTGAGTTTGTTATTATCTTTAATTGAATTTCACAAAACTAGTATCAAGCCAAGCAAAAATTCTACAAAGGTGAAATACCTCCTCGAAGCACTTACAAAGTTATCTAAGACATTAAAATAACATTGGAACGCTTATATCGACAAAGTTATTTAAAGCTAGGATATTCTTATGGGCCTGTAAAAAGCTGTTTTGGAAAACTTTAGCACTGCAGTTGAAAATGAGTTACTTACTGTTCGTTTACTGCCATATTAAGTCCTATCGTCACATACGCCTCACTTCTATGGTAAAGCCTGCGACAGAAGCTACGGAGGTTTGCAAGAACTATATGCGTTAGCCTAACAGCGAGCTTGGAGGCAACGTTAGACATCTTCATGCGTCTGCTGCTTTACAAGATGGCATAAGACTGTCCTAGACAATATAGTAACATTAATGACTATATTTTTATTCTTTGTCGTAGTTTTCTCTATGTGTGATAATTTTTTTCTCTCTTTATCTAGTACTTTATAAAATACCAAATATAATTTTAGTGTAGCGTGCTATTTCTACTTCTAGAGGGTGAAACCTTCACAGGCTACATGTTTGTTTCGAGGTACACTGCGAGCTACAAATTACTTCTTATGCTCATGGCTACTCCACCCTCCTCCTCCTTTTTTAAAGTTCCTGTTTCCTGTAGTGGTGCATTCCGGTGTTGTTTGTAAGATTAATGACCACAGTTTCATTTGCATCTTAAGTTTTTTGTAGCTTCGAGATTAATATTGTATTACAAATTAAATAACCCTTTAACAGTTTCCCGTTTCTGACTGCCCTCTTAACAGTTCGCCGCTTTGTTAAACTTCAATCATTTTTTACGTGCGTGCTTTTCGTTGTATTCGAAATATAAAGAATCTGAACCGAGTCGATTTCGCTTTTTGCAAGATTTATGCACATACGTTTCAACTCGAGGAAGAGGCGTACTGTTTCGTCGTCCCGTTATGTAGATTCGGCCTTCTTTGATTTGGTATTCTCTTCCGAGATAACCGAAAAAGAAACGCAAAGCACATTTAAATATTTCTGTTGCTGTGGGTGTAACTAAACCGCTTTCAGCTTTGAGAAAATAATTCACATATTTGCTCCCAAATGCTAAAATTATTTAAAAAAAAGTTTCTTAAAGAAAATAGTTTACTTTATTTGATATGGACTGTCAGTCAAAATTCTGAAATTATTAAAAAAAATATTTCTCACATTTTTCGTGTCAGGGACCTTGATGTATTGACTACGCAGCGCTACTTGAAGTGGCTGTCTTTTTGTGGCTTATCAAAAAAGTCAATTATTTACTATAATCTGAACTTAATTGATGTCATCTGGACGTCATTAGCATATGGTAATTTTGTTGATCAGATTACGTCGATGTAGTTAGTGTTTATCGAGACTTTCGCTTTTGCTGAAAACACGCCGATTTGTTGACGCCGACCTATTTCAGTCAACTGAAAAAATAAGGGCTTATGATAACATTCAGATATAATGATTGCACAATGTTAATTTGGAAGCGCCAAATGGCCAGTCAACTGAATTGGAACAACAAAAATTAATAACGAATCTACCTGGAACGACGAGATTTTAGCTTCAGTTAAAAGTAGCGCCATCTTTACGTTTCCTGCCAAACGTGAGAGTTTGGTAACTGCTTCAGCGCAGCTCGCTGTTTTCTATGGACGATTCTTGTATTTGCGACTGGTTTGAATTGCAATTTGCAGATGGCAACCTCAAATTTGCTCACTTGAGGCTCAAGAAGTTCACCAAAATCAGGAGCCAGGACTATAGGAAATTTGTGAGATTTCTTTAAATATTCCTTATTTCACAAGAGTGACCGCTAAATTATTGATATATGAAAAAATAAGGTTTATGCATAAAAACTAGAAAAACATTCCAAGAAGGTACTGATCAAATTTATTAAATGCTTTTGTTATCAGTCTCATAATTTTCTTTATATCCTTAAAGTTATCTTTAAAAAGTTTGAAATTTTTATCAGTTGCTAAATTAAAAAAACGACGTAAAAACGCATAATTACGTTACAAATGTTCTTAAAAAATCATCGATTGATTCAAAGGAAATTGCGCCTTAACCCAAGTGGACTGCCTTCTTCAAGTATTATTAATGATTGCTACCGAGAGTTGCTACTATTAATTACCTCAGTTTACTATAACTTAAATCTTAATTGTGTCAATAGATTAATTTAATTGATAAAACTGATAACAATAGTCCGTAGGTATTGATTCTGAGTAAAAATTTGATGTTGATTTAACCTCAATACTCAAAGCAAAGATTATTTTCAATTGAAGCAAGAGCGTGCACATTTTCCCACAACTACGTAGGTACCTGAACCAATTTCGGCGTTAGATATTAATTATTAAAGTACAATGCCACTCTCACATTATTTGCAACTGAAACCTAGTGCTGCAAAGAGTTGTTAAATATCTATTTAAATTATAGCAGGCGCAAAACAGTACAAGTCTTCAATTACCTAAAATGTTAAAACAAGTTTTTGATTGAAGAGATGCTCATGATGAATTTAATATACTTATTGCGCTACTACGTACTGGTATCGACTAAATGGCACTGGAGCAACAGGGCTTGGCTGAAATGCTCGCAGGTTTTCTCCCAACGGAACATAAAACATTTTTATAGAAGCAGATCTCTGTAGTGAAATATAGCAGCTGGTACAACCTATCAACTCTTAATTAAGCTAAATAATTTAAAATTTATGAAATAATTTTAATTGAATGCAGTTGGTAGTTTTCCTGGCTGAAAATTTCATGTCGGCGTGACGTTATTACCCTAATAATGCTAATTTTCCGAAGCATAATAATTAGTTTCCACCACTACTTCAATTTCGGTATTAAATATGCAAGGAGAACCTGGCCTCTGCATTATTTGAGAATTAAAACTATTGCGGTCAAACATTTTGTTAAGTGCGGTACATCATGACTAGCAAAGAAATTGTGCAAATAAGTTTGAGAATGTTAACATTATGCGGCTTAAATCCGCTAAAACGTCAAAAGAAGATGTTCACATTGACAATAACTTTATTCCTCTGCCTATTCATTTTAACGATTGTTTTTTTGTTAAAGAAGAAGCCAGCATGGAAGACATAATCGATAAAGCCTTAAGTTTCATCTTATTTACGCACGTAATCTCTAATTGACGTTAAATTTCTGAAATAATACAGTAGTAAATTTTAAGGCACTTGCAAGAATCGTGACGCTGAAGGTTCGCAACGCTGAAATTAATGGGTGTCTGATGAAATTAAACAAGTTTTGGCCTATTCGAGACACACTTGGATTTGAATACAAAATTCGATGTTCCAAAATTCTTAGTTTTTTGAAAAAGTTTCAAATTACATATTCTTTTTATAGCTTGTCATTTTTCTTAATTTTTGGAGTATTTGCCGTAAAAAATAACTTTCTAATTCTGCCTTGCTACGTTCCTAAATTCATTCCTGCTGCAATATTTGGCGTCGCTAACATTATTGTTTGCCAAATGATGGGCTGGACCATAATAGGATTCGATTTTTTCTTCATGACTCTTACTATATTGCTGCAAATGCAATTTAGTATTTTAAGCAAGAATCTAAGCACAATCAGTTTCGAATCCGGAATGATCACGGAGCAACAGTATATCACAATAATTAGGACCCACGTTCACCACCATATTTTCCTCCTCAAGTAAGTTTTCTCTAGCTATAAAATTTTGATAGTTGATATCATTTGTACTTAAATGTTTATGTTTTAGTTTTCAGATATTCATTTTTTTTAAACTGGAGTAAAATAAACTTATACAGATTTTACTTCAGGTTTTGTCAAGGTGCAAGCGCATCTAGACCAAATAAAAATTTTGACTGTTTTCAGGTACACAAAGGAATTAAACAAAATTCTGGGAATTTTCTTTGTGTTTAATTTTGCAAACACTGTTGGGTTATTGTGTATAACCATGTTCTTGGTAGCAAACAGGTATATTTTTTGATTTAATCCATTTTCTCCTTTTTATTCTATTATTTTTGTGCAAAGCTACTAAAAACGTAGATTCCTGATTTACGTATTTAGCGAGTGCGCCAAGGGGCGCATATTTTTTTTCACACACATGTTATTTTATTGTTATTTTATCAACAATCTTTAAAGTTATGTAGTTTAATTGGTCATTAGACAGTTGAGTTCTTGGGAAAAAAATGGTTAAACAAACAAATTTGGAATTAAAACTTCTTTCGTCGCGTTAGCATGGAACTACTGAATATAAAACCATATGTAACAAAAAGTAAAAATCAACTATCATGTCTTGAGCACAAGTTTGGAACTGTACTCGATTTCCAAGCAGACGACACCATGCGGAGGCATTTTTCCTTGATGTCGTGTAACCGCCTGTAGAGGCTTCTCTAATAATTACTGTTTTTGCTTTAGTTTACTACCTACACTAATGCTCAACTGCATGTTTTGCCCAGAAGTGTTACTTCAAAATTGCTTTTTCTACAAAACTAAGTGCATTTTTTTTCAGTAACATCATTCCGCTTCTTATAAAATACGGTCTTATTCTTTTTGCCCAAGCTACACAATTGCTATTTTTGGCCTACCCGTCAGAGCTTTTAAACAATGAGGTGTCGTCTTTACGCTATTGCTAGCCAACAATGTCAAAAGTTCTTACTTTTAGGCCTCAAAAATTGTTGAGAGTGCCTACTTTGTGGATTGGTATAACTGCCCATACAATTCGGTAAAAAAATTGTTAATTATGGTGATGGTTGCTGGACAAAAAGAAGTTACACTTTCGGCGATGAACTTGATTCGAATTAATTTTGAAACTTATATTACGGTAAGTTGTCTGAAATTTTCACAAATTTTAATTGCATTTTTAATTTTTAGATAATTAAGACTGCATTTTCTTACTACACTTTTCTAAACACTCTAAATAATTAAAGAAACTTTCTAACTAATAGTGTTTGATAGATCAAGACAAATTTTACGATATTGTACGAGTTATAAAGCACTGAAGCACTAGATTTGTTGAAATAGTTGATTTTAAAGTTTTAAGAATTAAGGGTTGAAATCAATGTTTTAATGGAAAACTTCATCGTTGCATCCTGGAGTATTACAAGTACTGCAATAATCCAAAGTAACGTTATTTATGGGTAAATTATCTTGGCAATTGAAACCATTTCCGCAGTCTCTCACAATAAAAGTGTCATTGTCGGCTAAAAAAAAAATTTATGTTGTAGTTACTCCAATCAAAAGTTGCGACAAACAGAAAGATTTTTGATATTTCAACTTACCATCTTTGAAAGTGAAGGAAATACAAGTGCTATTGTCGACCGTTTCCAAACTGCAAAACACAGCTGGAGCCATTTCGTCAAATTCATTAAAATCGCAGGCACTACCAACTTTTCCTGCACAGCCAGCACAGAAGAAGTTATCACGTATACCTGCAGTTATCGAAAATTACCAATAAATAGTTTCAGGATAATATTTGACTACTTACTAGCCGCATTAGCGGCGACGCTAAAAAGCGCAACGATTAGCAAGAACTTAAGTGAAAAAGACACGTTTGTTGTTAACTTCACGAATAAACTGATGGCACGATGGATCGTGCTTATATATTTTTCCCAATTCAGTAGAAGTATTGAATTAGTCACTAAACTTAAAGTTACTATTTTTAACAATGAGATAAAGATTGAAATCTACTTTTCTGAGTAACACTTTTTACTTTACTGTAGATACTAAGGCTTAAGATTTGATAATAAGTAAGGTTAAGTTGACGGATATTTGCCCAAACGTTTGACAAATGGGATAGAAGCGAATTTAAATTGTGATGAAAAAAGTACTTTTCTTCCCAACCGGGAATAAAGTGGTACTTTATTCCCTCATTATGAGGGAATAAAGTGCCACTTTATTACCGGGGAATAAAGTAAAAAAAATGCCGATATAACATAAAGAAACTCGTTTCCATAATAACCGTCAGCCAACTTTATTTAGGTATCTGTGAGTTATAACAATTATTTCTTCTGTAATTTATTATTATTATTAACTTAAACGGTTGGTAAGAAAGTTTTGTACGCATCTCTGAAATAAACATTGTTAATCCCTCGAATAAAAATGCCCTCGGCTTTGCCTCGTGCATTACTTACATTCTCGGGATTAAAATCGGTGTTTATTCGCTTGATACATAATAATAATAGTTATTTATAAATAAACACCGATTTTAATCCCGAGAATGTAAGTAATACACGAGGCGAAGCCGAGGGCATTTTCATTCGAGGGATTAATGATGTTTATTCCAGAGATGCATACAAAACTTTCTTCCCAACCGTTTAAGTTAATAATAATAATAAATTACAGAAGACATAATTGTTATAATTGACAGATATCTAAATAAAGTTGGCTAACGGTTATTAAGGAAACGAGTTTCTTTATGTTATATCGGCATTTTTTTTACTTTATTCCCCGGAAATAAAGTGGCACTTTATTCCCGGTTGGGAAGAAATAACTATTTTCTAATTTGATTTTATAATTAAAGCTATTACGACACCCAATGCAGTGCTGTAATAGTGTCGAGTCGCACCACCATCTGCACCACCAGTCAAACCGTGGTGGGGGTGTTTCCCACCCGACTGGTGCCCTGTGCCCATGGTGGGTAGTTTTTCGTAAATCACTTACTGTTTACATGAGCTCGAGACAACATCACCTTATTCCTACATTGCAATTTATCTCATCTCGAGTTCATCACTTATATTTAACTTTCATCGCTTACTTCTTTAACTCACAATTCTTAGTATTATTTTTTATTAAACACAACTAAACACGGTCCTTCGAGTTATTAATTATTCACCATACCAAATCACTCGCTTCACCAATTACAGCCCAAACATTGGTCATACGAGCCGGATATTGGTCAATACGTGCCAGATCAGCGACCTTAATCAATTAAAGTCAGTGAAAGTGAGTGATCTTCAACAAAGCAACCACCAACCACCCGTAAATAAGCGGCATCGGTCCAGCACAGTCCAGGGCCTGACAACACATCACACATCAGCAACAAACCAGGTATTTGGTCATTTGCATCCTCTCTCAAATTCCTCTACTTTATTCTTGTCGGCAATCTGCATTATTTTTCATTGTAACACAATTACTCAATTACCTACTCAAAATGTCTGCAGATCTACAAGCAGAGAAAAATAAGCGTGCCCAAATTAAGGGCAAGGTAACTAAGCAGAATACATATATCACAAAGGCAGACAACCAAGTAATAACAAAGCGTTTAGAAATGAAACGACGTTTGGGAGAACTAGAAAATCTAAAACGCGAGTACGAGGAGGTTCAGTTTTTAATTGAGGCCTCTGAAGCTGCCATTGCTAAAACCGACATAGTTATGGACGATCGCGAACGCGACGAATTTGAAGCGAACTATTACGCGACCGTCTGTCAATTCGACCAACTTCTTGAATCATTTCAATTGAGCGCCGGGCGCTCTTCTCCATCAGCAACTGCGTCTGTGGTAAATTCTTCGCCAACCCCCATATCAGAAACGAGTTCACAAATTCAAGTAAAACTACCGGTCATCACACTACCCAAATTCAACGGAAATTATACGGAATGGACCTCATTCCGGGATAGTTTCAATAGCTTGATAGATTCTAACAGTACATTAACTGACATGCAAAAATTGCATTACTTAAAATCATGTCTGGATGGGGAACCAAAGTCAACAGTGGATTCAATAACCACCTCGAATGAGAATTACAAAACTGCATGCGACCTCTTGAAACAGCGTTACGAAAATAAACGCATCATTTTACATCATAATCTCAAATCCTTATTTGAACTCCCATTTTCAACGAAAAATGACGCCGCTAGTCTCAGGTCAATAGTGGATACTGTATCTACTAAATTAGAGGCATTAAAATCAATAAAAAGACCTGTAGATCAATGGAGCGACGTCATTGTATATCTAATTATGTCCAAAATAGATATGCTTACTACCGCGGCTTGGGAAGAAACGTTAAAGTCCGACGAATTGCCGACATCTCAAGAACTAATTGATTTTTTAAACAAAAGATGTCTAATGCTAGAATCTATTGCATTTCACAAAAAGACCATTTCGGAACCAATTGGATTCAAACAGAAAGCACAAATAACTTATCCAAAACGCATCAACTCTTTTCACGTAAGTCAACCACGCAATCTTCCAAAATGCTTTATTTGTGACGATACGCATAGTATATTTCACTGCAACGCCTTTATCAATTTAGATGCCCCTCAAAGACTTCAAAAAATTAAATCATTAAGACGCTGTACCAATTGTTTCCGTAGCGGTCATTTTTCATCAAATTGTCAGGGCCGTACATGCCAGAAATGCAACAAGAAACATCATACTCTTTTGCATTTGGAGGCTATTGCAAATACGCCCCAGAATCCCGAACCAATTCAAATTGCTCCAGCTGAATCACAAATAATCACAACTCACTGCAATTACGCGAGGTCGGAAACGCTTCTTTCAAGCGCGACTGTTTGGGCATTGGCTTCTAATGGAGAATATCACGATTGCAGAGTTTTGCTCGATGTTGGAAGCCAATCCAACTTCATAAGCGATCAGATGTGTAGCAAACTGAAACTTTATCGAAAAGGGATTTCTTTATCAGTAATAGGCGTCAATCAAAACAAAAGCGCAATCACCCATTCGGTCGAACTCGATTTTAAATCAAAATTTAACTCATACTCCCGTACAGTATCTTGTCTTATAGTGAATAACATCACCGGCAATCTCCCCGCAAGGACTTTCAATGCGTCCCAATTAAAAATTCCTGGGCATATTCGCCTCTCAGATTCCAGATTCAACGAATCAAGACAAATAGACGTTTTACTGGGGGCAGAATTATTCTGGGAACTATTAACAGAGGGGAAAATAGCTCTTGGTAATAAACGGCCGACTCTTCAAAATACCAAACTTGGGTGGGTCGTTGGCGGTACCTTTGCCGATACTCGAGCGTCCGTTAGCCATTGTAATTTCTCTAAAGCCCAAGGGTTACAGCAAACATTAACGAAATTTTGGGAAATTGAGGAAGTCGGCAGTAAAGACTCAGTGCTGTCTTCGGAGAATTCCAAATGCCAAACACATTTTAAAGAAACCCATCGTCGCGCTCCAGATGGTCGCTTCACCCTGCAATTCCCATTCAAATTGTATCCGCCAAACCTGGGAAACTCCCGACAACAAGCACTGAAACGATTAGAAAGTGTCGAGCGCAAACTTTCTAAAGACCCCCAACTAAGGGCAGATTACACAAATTTTATGGCCGAGTACCTACGCCTCGGCCACATGGAGCTTGTCAACGAGGGCACCCTTCCAACTATCTCTTTATACCTGCCGCACCATTGTGTACTAAAGGACAATTTGACTACTCGCCTTAGGGTTGTCTTTGACGGATCCGCGAAAACATCCAACAATATAAGTTTAAATGAAAACTTAATGGTTGGGCCTACCTTGCAGCCTGACCTGTTCACAATCATACTGCAATTTCGCACTTACAAATTTGTTTTGACTGCGGACATAGCCAAAATGTACCGCCAAATCTGGATCGACCCGGAACAACGTAATTTTCAATTAATTCTCTGGCGCGACTCACCTGATCAAGAAATAAAAACTTACCAATTAAATACTGTTACCTATGGTCTTTCTTCATCCGCGTATCAGGCAATACAGTGCATTCAACAATTAGCCATCGACGAGCGCGAACGTTATCCCTTAGCCCACAAGGCGATCATGAACAATTTTTATGTTGATGATTTGCTGACAGGGTCCAATTCTCTTTCAGAATTAATTGATATTCGAGAGCAACTTGTAAGCGCATTGGGCCAAGGTAAATTTGAACTGAGAAAATGGGCATCCAATTGTTCTCAAGCACTGCCTGAAGCCGACTTCCTCAATAATCTCGATCACCAAATCGTTTTCAATAAGGATATGACTCAAAAAACACTAGGTCTGATTTGGCATAACAAAGAAGACACGCTACATTATTCAGTATCCAACGCGCAAATGACTCAAAGGGTCACTAAACGAATTATCATTGCTACAATCGCTAAGATTTGGGATCCGCTAGGCTTAATCGGTCCCATAATCATTAAATCCAAAATCATAATGCAAGGTCTCTGGGTCGAGAAACTGGGCTGGGATCAAGTTGTTCCGTCCAGCATATCAAAAATTTGGTTTGAATTGTTAGCGGAAATGAAAATAATAAATGATTTCAGCTTTCCGCGTAAGGTAATTTGTGACGATTACGTCAATATTCAAATGCATGGGTTTTGCGACGCATCCCAGGCCGCGTATGGGGCCGTCATTTATCTAAAGAGTACTGATCCACACAATAACACGCATGTAAAATTACTCTGTTCAAAATCACGCGTCGCGCCTATCAAAACTATCTCATTACCTCGATTAGAACTTCAAGGTGCGCTTTTGTTGGCTCACTTAGCTACCAAAGTCAATAAAGCATTTGGGGATATCATAAACGAATCACATTTCTGGACGGATTCAACAATAGTTCTGGCCTGGCTATCAGCGGAACCCAACTCTTGGAAAACCTTTGTGGCTAACCGCGTCTCAGAAATTCAAAACTTAACAAATCAAACAAGTTGGCATCACGTCAAGAGCCAAGAAAACCCAGCCGACCTAATTTCAAGAGGTGTGCTACCCTCCGCTTTAAAACAATCAACGCTGTGGTTTAATGGGCCATCTTGGCTTAAAGATTCAAATATGAATATTGACAACCCTGTAAATAACTTTCCCCCACAAGATCTTGAAATTGTTGAGAGACGCACCACCTGTTTGGTAGCTGCACCTACCAGTTTCGATTTGCTAAGTGCATTTTCAACTTACACAAAACTACAGAAAATTGTAGCAATATGGAGGCGATATTTCCATAACCTGCGTAGCATAAAGAATCAAAATATTACGCGAAAAACAGGGTGGCTGTCTACCCAAGAATTACAAGATGCTAACAGGGTAATCATAAAATTGATCCAATCCGAATCATTTATTACCGAAATCAACCAGTTACGCAAAGGTCACCCGCTACCCAACAATAGCAGTCTACGGTCTCTTAACCCATTTTTAGATGAGGATGGTTTATTGAGAGTCGGCGGGAGATTACAAAGTTCTGAGCTTCCTAATTACCAGAAATGTCCTATTTTATTGCCGAAGCACTTTGTAACAAAACTTATCATTAAGCGGGCTCATGAGCAACAATTACATGCTGGCCACCAGGGCACTTTAGCTCACGTGCGCCAAAGGTACTGGCCTGTTTCAGGCCGCAGTCTTGTTCGAGAAATTATACATAAATGCGTCACTTGTTTCAAAGTAAATCCGCGGCCGTATACGCAGTTAATGGGCAATCTACCCAAAGATCGCTTGCAGCCAATTCGACCATTCTCAATTCTAGGCGTTGACTTTGGGGGTCCCATTTTGATCAAAGAAGGTCGTGGTCGCGGAAAGAGGTCCGTTAAAGCATATTTCGCCTTATTCGTATGTTTTGCTTCAAAGGCCGTCCACATAGAGCTAGTAGGCGACTTAACGTCAGTTTCATTTCTAAATGCCTTGAAAAGACTTATTGCCAGACGTGGTAACGTTTCACGTATCTATTCTGATAATGCCACAAATTTTGTGGGCGCCGATCGAGAACTCAAAAAACTAGTTAACTCACGCGAAATTCAATCAAGATTAGTTTCAGAAAATATTGATTGGAGGTTTATTCCCCCCCGTTCTCCACATTTTGGTGGTATATGGGAATCTGGTATTAAATCAGTAAAGGGGCACCTCAAACGCATTTTAGGTAATACACTTGTTACATATGAGGAATTCTACACTTTGCTTACTCGAATAGAGGCAATTTTAAACTCCCGTCCGCTAATACCCTTAAGCAATGACCCAAATGACATGACCGCGCTGACACCTGGTCATCTGTTGATCGGGTCAGCACTGACCGCACCAGCCGATCCCGATTTGCTACTTATCAACTCCAACCGCCTAACCCGCTGGCAGCACATGGAGCAAATGCGGCAACATTTTTGGACCAGGTGGTCCCGTGAGTACTTATCCAACCTGCAGCAACGTACTCGATGGCCGAATAAGTCATCCAGTGCACCGAAAATCGGCACCTTAGTGCTGATACATGAGGACAACCTGCCCCCGATGCAGTGGCGCCTGGGGCGCATCATCGAACTACATCCAGGTCGCGATGGCCTGACCCGTGTAGTTTCAGTGAAGTGTAAGGGGGGTGTGATTAAGCGTACTATCACCAAAATCTGTGCGCTTCCTATAGAACAACCAGCCAATTTGAGCGAACCGATTTAAACGAACTGTCGTCTTCGGGGATGTGAAGTGCCGTGCGCTCGAAAATCCAAAAACAAAGTGCGTGCGCCATTTCGGTCTACTATTACGTTTAATATTTTATATTCATGTTTTCGTTTTTTTGTTTGTTTGTATTGTGTACATTGTATTCTGTATCTCTTTGTCTTTCTTTGAAATTTTTAGTTAGTAATTTCAAGGCGGCCGGTATGTCGAGTCGCACCACCATCTGCACCACCAGTCAAACCGTGGTGGGGGTGTTTCCCACCCGACTGGTGCCCTGTGCCCATGGTGGGTAGTTTTTCGTAAATCACTTACTGTTTACATGAGCTCGAGACAACATCACCTTATTCCTACATTGCAATTTATCTCATCTCGAGTTCATCACTTATATTTAACTTTCATCGCTTACTTCTTTAACTCACAATTCTTAGTATTATTTTTTATTAAACACAACTAAACACGGTTCTTCGAGTTATTAATTATTCACCATACCAAATCACTCGCTTCACCAATTACAGCCCAAACAAATAGCTTTTTGCTGAAAACACGCCGATTTGTTGACGCCGACCTATTTCAGTCAACTGAAAAAATAGGGGCTTATGATTACATTCAGATATAATAATTCCACAATTTTAATTTGGAAGCGCCAAATGACCAGTCAACTGAATTGGAACAACAAAAATTAATAACGAATCTACCTGGAACGATGTGGGTTTAGCTTCAGTTAAAAGTAGCGCCTTCTTTACGTTTCCTGCGAAACGTGAGAGTTTGGAAACTGCTTCAGCGCAGCTCGCTGCTTTCTTTGGACGATTCTTGTATTTGCGACTGGTTTGAATTGCAATTTGCAAATGGCAACCTCAAATTTGCTCACTTGAGGCTCAAAAAGTCCACTAAAATTAGGAGCCAGGATTATACGAGTCAAGTTATTGAAAATTAGTGAGATTTCTTTAAATATTCCTTATTTCACAATAGTGATCGCTATATTATTGACATATAAAAAAATAATGTGTATGGATAAAAACTAGAAAAGCATTCTAAAAAAGCACTAATCAAATTTATTAAATGCTTTTGTTCACAATTGCAAAAATGTTAATATTTATTAAGGTTAGAGAAGTTTTAACTATCAGTCTCATAATTTTCTCTATATCCTTAAAGTTATCTTTAAAACTTTTATTAGTTGCTAAATTGTTCTTAAAAAATTATTGATTGATCCAAAGGAAATTGCGCCTTAACCCAAGTGAACTGCCTTCTTCAAGTATTATTAATAATCATTACCGAGAGTTGCTACTATTAATTACCTCACTTTACTATAACTTAAATCTTAATTGTTTTAATAGATTAATTTAATTGATTAAACTGATAACAAATAACTCCGTAGGTATTGAATTTCTGAGCAAAAGGTTGATGTTGATTTAACCTCAATACTCAAAGCAAAGATTATTATCAATTGAAGCAAGACCGCGTGCACATTTTCCCATAACTACGTAGGTACCTGCACCAATTTTGGCGTTAGATATTAATTATTAAAGTACAATGCCACTCTCACATTATTTGCAACTGAAACATAGTGCTGCAAAGAGTTATTAAAAATCTATTCAAATTATGGCAGGCGAAAACAGTAGGTACAAGTCTTCAATTACCTAAAATGTTAAAACAAGTTTTTGATTAACGAGATATACAGGCTGGGGCAATATTGCGTCCGACTCCGATAGCTCGAGTTCTATGATAATTAGAAATTTAGTTTAAAAACACAGATAAACTAGAGAAAGAGTTCTATAACCGGAAATTATTTTTGAACATACAGGGTAAACCAAGACAATTATACAGGGGCAAGTGACATTTTTTTAAATAGAATGTGGTGTGTAAAACAAGATTTTTCAGAGCCTTTTCCTGAACTCTTTTCAATCCAATTTTATTGCTAACTATTTCCAAACCACTTGGATGTAGCGACTTTTTTTGTTCAAATAATAGCATCTGCAGATGCATGTTAAAAAAATCACTACAGTCACAATTATGAGTTCTAAGACTAGTTAGGAAACATCTGTGGAATGTCTTTGATTCACTTTAATTTTTGAAAAATTATACAGGGTGACTAAACTTAATTTTTTAATTTAGAACTTTTTGAATTTAATTTTCTCAATTTTTTTAAATGAAACAGCTTGTATATTTTTTAACGATATGATGTAGAAGTTAAAAACAAATATTTTTTGTAATTTCTAATTATCATAGAACTCGAGCCATCGAAGTCGGACGCACTATTGCCCCACCCTGTATAGCAGGAGGCACCACCTATCAACTCGTAATTTGTGCTAAATATTTCGAAATTTATGAAATCATTTTAATTGAATGCAGTTGGTAGTTTTCCTGGCTGAAAACTTCAGGTCGATGTGACGTCAGTACCCTAATAATGCTAATTTTCTGAAGCAAAATTATGCCCTTAGTTTTTACCACTACTTTTCGGTATTAAATATGCAAAGCGAACCTTGCCTCTGCATTATTTGAGAATTGGAACCATTGCTGTCAAACATTTTGTTGAGTGCGATACATCATGACTGGCAAAGAAATTGTGCAAATAAGTTTGAGAATGTTAACATTATGCGGCTTAAATCCGGTAAAACGTCAAAAGAAAATGTTAACATTGACAATAACTTTATTTCTCTGCATATTCACTTTAACGATTGTTTCTTTCGTTAAAGAAGAAGCCAGCATGGAAAATCTGATCGATAAATTCTCAAGTTTAATCTTACTTACGCACGTAGGTAATTTCTAGACGTTAAATTTCTGAAATGATACAGTAATAAATTTTAAGGCATTTGCAAGAATCGTGACTCTGAAGGTTCACAACGTTGAAATTAATAAGTGTTTAAAAAAATTAAACAAGTTTTGGCCTATTCGAGACACACTTGGATTTGGATACAAAAATCGATGTTGCAAAATTCTTAATTTTTTGAAAAAGTTTCAAATTACATATTCTGTTTATTGTCAGTCTGTTTTCTTAATTTTTGGATTATTTGCCGTAAAGGGTAACTTTCTACCCTTACCTTGCTACGTTCCTGAATTCATTCCTGCTGCAATATTTGGCGTCGCTAACACTATTGTTTGCCAAATAATAGCTTGGACCATGATAGGATTCGATTTTTTCTTCATGACTCTTACTGTATTGCTACAAGTGCAGTTTAGTATTTTAAGCAGGAGCCTAAGCACAATCAGTTTAGAATTCAGAATGATCACGGAGCAACAGTACATCACCATGATTAAGACCCACGTCCACCACCATTTTTTCCTCCTCGAGTAAGTTCTCTCTAGCTATAAAATTTTGATAGTTGGAACTATTTGTACTTAAACATTTATGTTTTAGTTTCCAGATATTTATTTATTCAAAACTGAAGTAAAATGCACTTATACACATACTCCACGTTATTGATAGCGCATGTCAAGGTGCAAACGCATCAAGACAAATAAAAATTTTGATTGTTTCAGGTACGCAAAAGAATTAAACAAAGTTCTAGGAATCTTCTTCCTGTTTAATTTTGCAAACACTGTTGGGTTATTGTGTATAACCATGTTTTTGGCAGTAAACAGGTATATTTTTTGATTTAATCAATTTTTTTCTTTCTATCTGATTATTTTTGTGCGAAGCTACAAAAAACGTAAATTCCTGGTTTAAGTTTCCAGCCAGTGCGTCAAGAGGGCACATATTTTCTCCCACACAAATTTTTTCTATTGTTATTTTTTCAGCAATCTATAGAGTTACTTAGTTTAATTGGTCACTAGACCGTTGCATGATTGGGAAACAAACAAGATTTGATTAAACAAACAAATTTAGAACTACACCATATGCATTTTTTTAGTAACATCAACATTCATCTTTTGAAATACGGTCTTCTTCTCTCTGCCCAAGTTACGGAATTTTTTTTTTTGGCCTATCCTTCAGAGCTGTTGAACATTGAGGTATCGTCCTTACGCTACTGCTAGCCAACAACGGTAACAATTCTTACTTTTAGGCCTCAAAAATTGTTGAGAGTGCCTACTTTGTGGATTGGTATAACTGCCCGTACAATTCAGTAAAGAAATTGTTAATTATGGTGATGGTTGCTGGGCAAAAAGAAGTTGCACTTTCGGCGATGAACCTGATTCGAATTAATTTTGAAACTTATATTACGGTAAGTTGTCTGAAATTTTCACAAATATTAATTGCATTTTTAATTTCCAGATAATTAAAACTGCATTCTCTTACTACACTTTTCTAAACGCTCTAAATAATTAAAGAAACTTCCCTAATAGTGTTTGATGGTTCAAGAAAAATTACGAGTTATAAAAAGCACTGAAACACTAGATTTGTTGAAATAGTTTATTGCCTAAAGTTTTAAGAATTAAGGGTTGAAATCAATGTTTTAATGGAAAACTTCATCGTTGCATCCTGGAGTATTACAAGTACTGCAATAATCCAAAGTAACGTTATTTATGGGTAAATTATCTTGGCAATTGAAACCATTTCCGCAGTCTCTCACAATAAAAGTGTCATTGTCGGCTAAAAAAAATTGCTGTTGTAGTTACTCCCATCAAAAGTTGCGACATAGAAAGATTTTAGATGTTTCAACTTACCATCTTTGAAAGTGAAGGAAATACAAGTGCTATTGTCGTACGTTTCGAAACTGCACAACACAGCTGGAGCCATCTCGTCAAATTCATCAAAATCGCAAGGACTACCGACTTTTCCTGCACAGCCAGCACAGAAGAAAATATCACGTAAACCTGCAGTTATTGAAAATTACCAATAATTAGTTTCTGGATAATATTTGACTACTTACTAGCCGCATTAGCGGCGACGCTAAAAAGCGCAACGATAAGTAAAAACTTGAGTGAAAATGACATGTTTGTTGTTAACTTCACGAATAAACTGATTCCACGATAGACAAGGCATGCTTATATACTTTTCCAAATTTATTAGAAGTATTAAATTAGTCACTAAACTTAAGGTTACTATTTTTAACAATGAGATAAAAATTGGAATCTACTTTTCTGAGTAACACTTTTTACTTTAGTGTAGGTACTCAATGCTTAAGATTTGATAATAGTTAGGTTAAATTGACGAATATTTGCCCAAACGTTTGACAAATGGAGTTGAAACAAGTTTTAAATAGTGATGAAAAAAGTACTTTTTTCTAATTTGATTCTATAATATAGTTATTTATGCATCAAGGGAATAAACACCGATTTTAATCCCGAGAATGTAAGTAATGCACGAGACAAAGCCGAGGGCATTTTCAATCAAGGGATTAACGATGTTTATTCCAGAGATGCATACAAAACTTTCTTTCCAACCGTTTAACTTAATAATAATAAGTTAGAGAAGAAATAATTGTTATAATTGACAGATACCTAAATAAAGTTGGCTGACGGTTATTATGGAAACGAGTTTCTTTATGTTATATCGGCATTTTTTTTACTTTATTCCCTCATTATGAGGGAATAAAGTACCACTTTATTCCCGGTTGGGAAGGAAAGCTATTACGACACCCAATGTAGTGCTATAATCTTGGATTTAGTATTAGCGATAGTATAATTTGCTTTTTTTCAAATTGGTAGTTGTGATATTATATGTCATTAAAAAATCAAATAAACGTTAAAATGAAACGATTCACGAGTAATTTCAACCAAATTCCCCAAATTTTAATATTGCGAATTTCTATTTAAAATTGGTCCAAAGTAGCAAATTTTTGCATTTTATTTTTGCCTTGTAATAAATACTTTTGACTTATATTATTACACTATTATTTACTAAAATTTTGTTTTTCTTTTTTACAAGAATTTTTCTCAACATTCTTCAGAGCATTATCCAAAATATATATTTCTAACTTATTGCCTCACTGACTATTAAAATTTTTTACTTAATTATACGCTTTAAGCATCAATATGTGATGTGTACAAAAGTGCAGAAGAGTAATTATTGGGACAAGTATATAAAGTTTGATTTTTATTTAATTATTCCGCCCACTACGCTGGGGATTGTAAATAGTTACATCTAAGAGCTTTTTAGAATTATAGAGTTTTTTTTTTTAAACGCTTTTCAAAACAAAAGTGCCATTATGTATTTTAATCCTTGAAATGTGTATCTTTACTAAAAAGAATCGGGGGCTCGGAAAATTGTCGCTTATCTCTCATGCGGGCGCTTTCCACGCTTTCCTTAATAAAAATTTTTTCCCGTTATGGCAAAAATATAATTTGAGATTAATAAGGTCTTCATCGTTATCGTTAAGGACCCTGTAATTCTGTATAATGTAGGACCTACATTCTTAGCCAAGGGTAAACGTATAGTCTTTAATGCGCCTGTTACTATTTTCCACACTGAAATAATTTTGGTAGACTGATTCCTACTATTTTTTAAACTACTTTCTTTCATTATATTTTTATATTGAAATAAGTAATAAATTTTCTGTTTAAGATAATCTCCGGAACTATTTCCGATTCTTAAATTATTGTATTGTGCTAATTTTGTTTTTAAATTTTGTGCATTTTTTGAATTAATCTTCTACCATTTTTCTACCACCTTTTAGATATTTTTTTAATTTGATTAATATTTTTTTGAATTATTTTTTCTCTAATTACCTGAAACGGTTTGGCAAATAATCGTATGTCATATCCTTCACATGTCACGTGTTCATAGAGTGATAGCTTCTTAGAGAATATCTGTTCTGTAACTTGTAGAATATAAAATTTTTCTTCACTTTTTCTCATAGCAGATGCCAGTGAAATAGTTACTTTTGGAAGCTCTTGTATATAACAAATTAATTAAGCCAATGACCAATTACTATTAAACGTGTTCTGAATTTAAAGTTAGCCTGTGGATAATTGTTCAATTCTTGATAATTTTTTGCTTTATTAAACTAAATTAAATTTTTGGTGTAATTTTTGCAAATTGTAATAATTTAAAATAATTTAAATATTTGATGTTTAGTTGTACAATCTAACAAAATGTTCACTTATTCTTCTCAAAATAGCATGCACTTAAGTATCTACTACTTACTACAAAATACGATAAGATCTACATATAGGTAAGCTGACTAGATAAATATACAAAACTTTGCTGTTATTTCCGAGAAACCACTAATACTTAATACAGGATACAAAAAGATAGCATAATTGGTGTTTGTTACATTATCGATAAGAATCAACACGCGTAAAGCCCTTAAAAAAATAATAATAGTGCGACCTGGTTAGCTTATGCAATATTATGTTATGGAAATTAATTATTGCGTAACCTCCGTAAATAAATAGAAGAGAAATGTTGCGTTTGCCACATTTTAAGACTTCTTATCGAGGCGAATTCATGTTGCAACGGACTTCTCATTCGCACCGAAATTTCATCAATTACGAAGAGCGCTCTCAGCAAAAGTTTGCCCCATTTGCCATCATCGCTTAACGGCCTGTCTTAAATAAATAAATTAGAAACTTTCATCGATTATCTTCCAATCTAACAGGGGATATTCCTCCATATTAGCCGTTTAATTAACTTTTTCGATTTTAATGAGAGAAGGCTTTGCGTAAAGAAATCCGGATCGACCGCCAACAAAAAGTAAAATAAAATTAGCACTAATAGCTACAATGATTCTGTTATGAACAAGCAGGTTTATTTACGAAACTAATTCAAATTCCGTATTGACAAATTGTGATCCCATATCAATAATTTGCATACAAAAAGAAGCGGCAGGTTGTTGCAGTCGACCGTACCAAACCAGTTACGAATTTGGTCAGTTAACCCGCTTACACACATACGAAGGCAGTAAAAGTTTCCAGCTTCTTCCCGAGACGCTCCACGTTTCCTTTTCGATGGCCTATTGACATTCCTCGAACTGTCAATAGCACGTTGGTCACTCACCTCGATATTACGCATTCAACGCGATTTCTACCACAAGAATGACAACATGGACAAATCGACGGTCTGCAAAAAAGCAAAATTTCCAACCGGTTTCACCAAATTTGGCAGAACCAAAAGGGATGATGGAAAAAGTTCTTAAGTAGCGATTGTGGTTCATATTGCGAGATTTCAACAATTTTAAATAGCATCAAAAGGTAAAGTGATTGTTGGATGGTTACTTTACTTGCTAGATGAACACCTGCGAGAAGAATAAGAAACTCGTTTGATGATTTATTGACTTGCTGCAAACACTGCGAGTTCCGTTTGCTCATCATTACGAGCTGCCGCACAATTAGACAAAATTGTTCGAGTAAAAGTAACCGAAATTTCGTACTCTCATTTTTTTACAGTTGTGCGAACCGGGTCCTTGTCTCCCAACGTACCACCATTAGATTTGCACACTTCCACAAATCCTTTGACACCGTCGATACCGTCGAAACTTTCCGGACGACGTTGCCCTAAAACACACATGAAGTCTTACAAATAATAATTGCTCGGGATCAAAATACCAGTCTCGCCTAAAAAATGCCTTTGGCAAATGTAGCTGATGAAGAATGAAGGCGACCAGAAGAGAGAACGACCCTGCGGCTGCGACTGGACCACTTGATGTGAAACTTCAACGAGGAGTCAGCCAAGCAGGTCAACGGCACAGGCAGGCTCAATTCACACTTTTCGATAATTCCGACAAAAATTATCCAACACCAAACAAAAGTTGCGTGACAAACTTAAAGCAAAAACCGCCTATTGCTTTAAAACCCCCCCAAAAAAATTCAAATTAAATTTTTTTGATTAACCACCCACAGTAACTTAGTTTTGGTTCAATTTGCAAACTTAACAAAAATATAACGTTTCCAATTATTTCCGTTATCGGTCCCACCTTTGCCGTCTATCTCCCGGTTCCTCCTCTCAAGTGTGTCAGTGTGTCGTCCCTGCGAGTCGGAAGAGCGCCATCAGCATCTCCGCCATCGGAGGCATTCATGGCGAAGTCTTTGATGCGGTGAGATGCGGGAGTGCGGTGATCGAATACGAAGAGAGAGAAGCTCGCCGACGAGTCCGCGAATGGTTCTTCGTCGGGTGTTGGTGTTGTCTGAAGGTAGACAGTTTAGGGAGGCTGCCGCCGTTCTGCAGAAGTTAAACTGTAACAGTATCGCCGCAGTTGCCGGAGAACTACCCTTGGATTTGCTCGTGGAAGGGTTGCCGCATTCGGCACAACTCTTGGAGACGCTTTTCAGCAAGTGAGTGAAGACAATATTGATGAGATTCAGTAGAATGACTAAAAATGTTGAAATAAAGAAGGAAAGAAGAAAATTTGAAGGGGTGGATGGTTTAAAAAAAATTATGTCTTACTCTTTTTCGCCAACGAGAGCACTGCTCTAGAAGCAAAAGTTAATAATTTTAGTGTTTTAATTAACAACTTTCTGTATTGAATTGTTGTGATACATTGGAGAAATAACACAGATGTTCCATAATTAGAATACAAACTTTGGAGCGTATAGAGGGCGTATAGAGAGACGCAAATATGTCAATAATTCAGTGTCGGCAAATGAACTATTTTAGGTAAGTAGGATATGAAAATTCATTGCTTTGTCAATAATTGAAGTTTGACAGGTAGGTATCCCAATTGGAAGACTACATATATGTCATCAGAAAGCTACGCAAATAATTTCTACCAGTGGCGTAACATGCAACATTGCAATGAAGCAATGGGCAATTTGGCAAACGTACACCCGGATTATTTGAAAATGAAACACTTGCATTGCCTGGTTTGACTGATTTGGCAACATTGTAGATTACATAGGTTATTTAGTGCTGGCGTTCGAAACGGTTCGGTAAAGCTCGGTGCCTTTGATCTTACCAGATCTTGCTATGCAGCCTACAATGTTGCCAAATCAGTCAAACCAATGATTCAACTGTATCAATTTCAAATAATCCGGGTGTACATACATACGATACTGGCTTGTTGTCAGAAAAACACTCCCTAATGTTTTAATGTTTGACTAGTCCGGATTGATTTTGTTGAAGTGCTCGTGATGACGTATGTGTAGTTCTCTAAATGAGATTGCTATACAAATTGGGGAAACTAATTTTATTATCACATCCTGTGTAGTCATATGCGTAACTGCTCATGTGCAGACACAAATTTATTGACAGAGGTTGCTTGCTTATAAACGCCCAAAGTTTGTTGTCCCTAATTATAGGACACCCTGTAAAAATGTTTAGCATTTTAAATAAATTCTAGAATAACTTCTAGCAACAAATGGTACTGCGGAACAGAATTATAAAGAGTTTTACTAAATTGAAGATAGAAATAATTAAGAAAGTCGTTAAGAAATTAAATAACTTACTTAAAACCTAAAACCTTTTCGTTATTGTTGTATCGAGTGTTCTAATAACTTTTCACGATAACATGTCATAATGTTTTTTTTAAATAACTACGTTTGAAGAAAAGATAATAATAAACGAAGTACCTGCAGTAGTGGGCTGTCCACTTAATTTAAGCTTTAGCTTTAACTTTAATACCAAAATGAAAACAGATACGGACTCATTTTGATTTAAGAAGGCGTCCTTACTGATATCAAAAAAATATTACTTTTGTTTGATATTTTAGTGGGCAGTTCTCAAAAAATCTTAGAACGTCTAAAGTTACAGTAAATTGTAAGTATTAACAAAATGAAAATAATCATCAATATTGGCATTATTATTATTGTATTAAAATTCCAGAATAAACATAAATTTGTCTTGTAATTGAGTAATCTACCTTTAAAGCTTCTCGTATCGAAATATACAGTTTGGTCAATCAAGATTGGTTTTAAATTTTCAAACGTTAGTCGAGACTGGTCCACCCTTTTCATTCAAAAAATATGAAAATTAAAAACAACATAACCTAATTTAAATGTTGCATTTATAATTTATTGTAAAAAATCAAACCTTTGTTACCCAAATTGTTGCAATTATTGTTCTCAGTGCAATGATATCTATTAGAAAAATGATCTGACACACGAAGTAAGTTACGACACGCTTTTTTGTTTTTAAACCCTCTCCGATTAAAATTTTATACTGCACCTTATTAAAAGACCATAATGACGATCATCTTTTGTTTTAGTAGTAATTTCTTAATGATAAGCTCGTTAACTGTGCGACCAGAGGAAAAGCTTCCAAAATTTCGCCGAAATAACGACTTGAAATTTTGGCCACAACAATAAATTACCACCTAGTTATGGATAATTACTATGTTAATTAATTAAGAAACTGGTTAAAACAAACATTGGAAGTGTTTTAGAGTACAGAACTAATTATAAAATCCGGTCCAGTCTAGTTAAAAAAAAAAACAACAAATTGTGCTGCTAATGTTATTGTTTAAAGCCGCAATTTGCATAGCGCTTTCAGCCAGAATTCCCGTTGTAAATAATTACAATATTCAAAAGACGACTATGATTCGAATATTATCACGTAGCTGTGGACGCCTCGAGCGATCAACTCCACACCTTTCTTGGCGCTGTTAGACGAAAGCGAACAACAAAATGGAACGATCGAAAATTAACAAAATTGTTCGGCTCAAAACAATGCCACTGCAATCAGTTGATTAGTTATTAAGATTGGGAAACCGGTGTTTTGATTGTGTTCCGATTCCGAATCTTGTTGGATAAAGACAGTGGTGGCTCGTGACCTTTTACAGGCCAATTTAGTCAGCTTGAATGCTATCAATATCGATAAATAAAATTAACAAAGAGTAGGTATGTTACTAATTTAAGTCACCAGACAACTACGAGGCATACCTCAAGTTGATATGTCTGCCTTCACCTCCGAACCATCAAGACGCGCGGCAGCAACATTGCCGCCTGATTTCGGTACTCCACTTCCAACCCCGGAAGTTATTCACTTGCGACAGTTTCAAACTGACAAAACAGTTTTTGTGTTTTTTTTTTTCGATGGTAAATTAATTTTAAATCTCTTTATTGCTATAGAATTTCTATTTGCTTTGTCTTTCGCCTCGAAGTTGCGATTTCGTTATTTCACCGTCGGTTTGTCACTAGTTATAAATCTTATCTATCTTTCTGCCCTTACTCCCAACCTTCCACTTCCTTCTCAATGTCTTAAAACCCCCGTGAAATAGAAATAATATTAATTGACTTTTTTTGTAAGTCAAGCAACGTATTGAATCCAATAACCGAGACTAAAATCGACTCCGGAGTTTTTCGTAACGAGCTAATCTTGCTTATTGAGATAATTGCTTAATTTTTACACCAACGCGCCCGACTTCGTATATTAAGTAATAATTGAAGGTCTTTGAATTGGCTCGTCGCAAAAAGAGACAGCACGACGTAAAATTAATGAAGCGCGTAAGTTTGTGTGATTATCATACTTTCTAGATCGTTGGATTTCTAGAGATGAATAAAAACCGTTTGGTGTTGGCGAGATCTTAATTCCGACCTCGAATGGAGACGATCAATAAAAACGAAAGCCAGCGGGTTCGTTTTTGTATTTAAAATAGTTTGAACGTTTTTGTTTAAAAGAACCATCAACGATCTAAGACCACAATAGGAAATTATTCGAAGCGACTAATTTTGCCTACACCACTTTCTACTTCTAGAAACTTTACACAAGAACACGTACAGTTGAATAGTTTGGATTCTGGATTGGGAGTCTAGCATCGACACCCCACTAGCACTTAGCCCCCTTTTATTCAGTCTCTGCCCTAGCTTTATCATAATTATGTTTTTTCAATTTTCAAAATACTAAATAAGTTTTAGAGTGTAATGGAAAAAAACATGATTAATGAAGTTGAGGATATTATTAATAAATAGGAAATGCTCAGGTTAAGTCAGGACAATGTTAGGAAATTTTAAATCCATTTGTTTAGAGTTTAGAGAAAAAAAACCGCTTCTAGCGGAGTATTTTTTACCAATTGCTTTTTGGGATATTGCAATAAATATTGTTACCTATGATTTTTGTTACAGTTTATTACAGTTATTACAATTATTTTCTTTGTCTTGAAGCGTGAATAGCATTAGTTATAATTTTTCTCCCGCTTTGTTTTAGTTGTCTTTACAGTGCTCACTTTAAGATTTCTCAGTATCATTTTTTTATGGAACAAATATAATGTACACCAAATTAAACCATACATCCCTTGCACTGTCCACCAGAAAATTTAATGAGCATCAAAAAATCTAAATCAACCCCAAATTATTATACATCAGAAAATGAGAACATCACCACTAAAATAACTATGCTGCGTATTGTTTTACCATTGCTTACATTTTAAATTCTATATGTCTATCAATTTTACTAAATGTTCACCAAATTTAGAACGCTCAAGTTACGCGTCCGTGCTGTACATAATAAATATTCGCGCTATCCATTTATATTTAGTGTTTCTCAAAAAAACTATTTGTGCGTCAAATAATTATTCTATTACTCTAAAAATAAAATATGCTCGCGCATCTCTCCTTGCCGCTTGCGCTTCCAGACAAAAGGCACGCAAAAAAAGTTTCGTACAAGGTCAGTTCAGGGCCCTGTAATTTTTTTTTAAAGCACGATTAGAAATTACCACTAAAAGAAGTTTTACATTTTACATAATGCAAGCCAATTACAGCCAAGCATTTATATATTACGGAAATCAATATCTTTTTCTGTGCAAACAACTTCTATTTTTACTCTTATTTTCCTTGCCCTAGCACATCTACATTTATAATTTTGCATAAAATTATTTACCATTTGCACAACATTTTATTGCTTGTGTATTTTTGATCAACAAATAGTATTTTTAACTGCTAAATAATATAAGACACTGTCAAAAATTAAACATCTAGGTATTATGTTAGAATTAAATGCGGAATAAAATTTGGTGAACATTTAGTATTTTTGGTCAACAAAAGATATTTTGGCGAACAAAATATATAAGAGACCAGCATTATGTCAATATTTGGTTGTCGCTTTAAGATTATGTATTTTCTTAATTTTGGTGAGCATTTAGTATTTTTGGGAAATAAAAGTATTTTTTTGTATAAAAATTTTGGGTAAATTTGGTAGACTGTTAAATACGCCCATTTTTTATTACTTTAATCAGTTAAAGCTGCATTTGTTTGGCTTTTTGCGCCTCCGTACAGGCTTTAAATCTGTTGTTAACAACGCAATTATCTAATTAGTCCCGCAGAGCTAATGGATTCACCCGGCGCCTCCGCCATTAGGGCAACGACGCCCTGAAAGTGTCGAGATGCTTTTCGAACCGCTGCAAAAGTCGGAGGTGATGTTGAAGTCATCTCGATTTGGTTGTTGACCCGCTGGCAGGTGGTCATCTCGCGTCATGACTCAAGAGATTTGACGCTTCCGTTATAATAGGTCGAAATTTTACAACAGCACCCAAAACCAAAAGCAATGCTAACAAATGGGTGTGAAATGCGCGACTGAAACCAATTTTATGGGTCATTTATCACAATTGGCGGACACGTGACGCGATTATTATTCCATCAAGAAAAGAAAAAATGTTGTAAACCGAAGAGAATGCCGACGTTGTTGATTAATTACCACTTTTACTGCGCTCTTATCTTCGCCGATATTTAGAACGACCACGTTCCATGTTGCGATTAAGATTCGGCCGGATGCGACACGAATTAGGCAAAAATTTGCCTCTCACCGTCCGCTGACAAAGAATGGAAAATCGCTTCTACGGGGGGGAGTTCGATTTCTTGCTGGAGTTCCGAGATTTGTTTTAAAAGCGATTTTACGATGCGCTCAGTTCACAGTAATTAATTAAAAGAACAATTCTGAGAGGTCGATTTACATAAAACAAAATTGCTCGCGGTCGCAGCCGTTTCCCGCCACCAAGAGCCATTATGCAACAAAGGCTTATTTAGTGCCGCTTTCTGAAAAAAACGTATTAATTAAGACCAGACTACAGGTTGGGAGCAATAAAAGATAACGGAGGTCACAGTGCACGAGGGGAAAACCGTTTAGGTGCGACGGCAAAAATTCATAAATAATTACATGTTATTGCAATGAATTGAAAAATCGGTTCAGTTGTAGAGAGCTTTCACCGGTTCTTAACTGCCGCTCAATGTGTTAACGATCTGTTCCCTGGAAATATCGCAAGGCGTCTCATCTTCGTTTGCTGACTGATTGATTGGGGTCATGAATGTTTTCTTGCAGTAAAACAAAATGAAGTTCGTGCAAGAAGAAAGTAAAGCGCTTGCTCTTGCTTATCAAGATAACGGTCGGATCGAGAAAAGTCGAGGATCCATCGATCTTGTGCAGGTGGATTGCTGCAATTAAGAGAAACTGGTAGAGGCGCGGTCAATTTCCATCGTCTATTGGGACCCTAGCCACAAAACCTTAGAACCAGGTCTTCACGACTCAGAAAACTTATCCTCAAAATAGAGAAACAGAAAAATACAAGAATTACAAATAAGAAAGTTATTAAGGCGTTGACAAAGTCACTTTCAATTACTCTTTTGGTAAGATTCAATAAAAACTGTGTCACTGGCGTAACTATCGGGGGCAACAATTAAGAACCAAAGCCTTTGGGGATCCTAAAGCTCAATCCTAGTTGTCCTAAAATACGATACCATGCGTTTTAGTATCACGAAAAGTATAAAACATTCAGGAACAAATATAATGTACACCAAATTAAACCATACATCCCTTGCACTGTCCACCAGAAAATTTAGTGAGCATCAAAAAATCTAAAAACCCAAATTATTATACATCAGTAAATGAGAACATCATCACTAAAATAACTATGCTGTGTATTGTTTTACTATTGCTTACATTTTCAATTCTATATGTCTATCAATTTTACTAAATGTTCACCAAATTTAGAACGCTCAAGTTACGCGTCCGTGCTGTACATAATAAATATTCGCGCTATCCATTTATATTTAGTGTTTCTCAAAAAAATTATTTGTGCGTCAAATAATTATTCTATTACTCCAAAAATGAAATATGCTCGCGCACCTCTCCTTGCCGCTTGCGCTTCCAGACAAGTGGCACGCGAAAAAAGTTTTGTACAAGGTCAGTTCAGGGCCTCGTAATTTTTTGTTTTAAAATCACGATTAGAAATTACCACTACAAGAAGTTTTACGTTTTACATAATGCAAGCCAATTACAGCAAAGCATTTATATATTACGGAAATCAATCTCTTTTTTTGTGCAAACCAGTTTTATATTTACTCTTATTTTCCTTGCCCTAGCACATCTACATCTATAATTTTGGATAAAATTGTTTACCATTTGCTTGTGTATTTTTGATCAACAAATAGTATTTTTAACTGCTAAATAATATAAGACACTGTCGAAAATTAAATATCTGGGTATTATGTTAGAATTAAATGCGGAATAAAATTTGGTGAACATTTAGTATTTATGGTCAACAAAAGTTATTTTGGCGAACAAAATATATAAGAGGCCAGCATTATGTCAATATTTGGTTGTCGCTTTAAGATTATGTATTTTTTTAATTTTGGTGAGCATTTAGTATTTTTGGGAAATGAAAGTATTTTTTTGTATGAAAATATTGGGTAAATTTGATAGACAGTTAAATACCACCCATATTAAAATATGATGGTGAAGAAATGGCTTAGGTTGATTTCAATTATTTTTATTTTTAAGGATCCTGTATGTAGAGTTTTTGCAGAATTTTTAAGTTTAGGTGGATAATGTCGTAAAACTTCAAAAATTTTTACAAAGGTTGGCAATTCTTAAAATTTGGCGCTAGAGGCAATAGTTTCAACTGCTTAAGGGTTAATACATCTTTGCTAGCAGACACGTTCTACCACCCTCTGTCATTCAGAAAAGCATATTTTTGCATTTTTGTACCTGAGGAGTTTCTTCTCGACCATTCTTGATAAACCGTTAAATACGACCCAAAACATTCTACGGCCGTTATACATATACCCACTACTCGTATAACGCAAGCTAAACGTAAATTTTAATTGTTGTTAAAAAATGAAAGAATGAATACAGTCCGACACAGTGTTGCCATGTCTCAAGATGACGAGTCAATTCGTCTTGTTTTTTCCTTCTAGCAAGGATTTGGTGTTGTCAACTGCTGCAGCAAGAGCTTGTACCAATTCTGCAAAGAAAATGATGAATTTATCCGCGAGAACGGCGATGTTACGATGTGGGAATTCATTTATCTATTAAGATCATCGTGAGCTCGAAACGAAAACAGTTTCACTGAAAATTATCTCACATTAAATCTAATTATTCGTCGCACATGACTCAAACTAACTATCTAACTGGAAGAGACGGGCGGTACTTTGTCGAATTCAGCAAGAAACTCTCCCGTCTCTTCCGTCCGAATTGAACCTTTCCAAATGAAATATGAGTGCATCGTGCCGCAATTAGACACCTCTTAATTCAGCTTGACGTTTCACGACCTTTTTTACCTTTCTAGGTTAATAACGTCCGGACAAAGGCCGAATTTGAACGCCGAACAAGTAATTTGGCAACTGGTTCGTCTTTTTGCCGCTCATGACGATCCAACCCTTAAAACGAAAGTGGCACGACTCGCCCGTATCTTACTCGACTACCAACCGGACTTTCAACGGTTGCTGTCCTCCAGGAGGAAAGCACTGGAACAGGCCGTTCAAGGTAAGTTTGACACCATGTGAATCGCGTGTTTGTTAACTATTGCCGGAAATTAAACGCCATTAACGCAATCACAACCGCTAGAAAGTGCACAATGAACGTTTTGATTTGCGATCTGTGTGAATTGTTCGAAGCGGTTATTGTGTTGGTGTTTTGGAAAGGAAATTTTTGTTTGATATAAAAGATGATGCATAGTAAAATTTGTTTGGTGAGAAAGCAACTGCTTTTGCTAGAAACTCAACTTTGGAAACTAATTTGCTATTCGTCAACGCAAGAAGTTGGCTATTACAAAATTTACGAGCTCCAACGGAATAGAATACGGTATTGGTGTACCTACCTACCTACACGAAGACACAGGCCGGCCAGATGGTTTCACATAAGTTTAACTGGCAATTAATTGTTTTCCAAAATTTGCAATAACGGAGAAAAATTCTTGCCAGGTGCCATGGTGCCAAAGGCTGCATCAGCAAAGTTTGATGACAACGCCCAAAATTTGTTATTACTGATTATTAACGTTCCTGAAAACACAAAATCAATCTGTCTTCTTGGATCCACCAAACGTTTCTAAGTCATTTTCAAATATAAATTTTCTCGTAGATTTTCTTCAGAAAAGTTGCAGATGTTTCTAGTCTGATCCCCGCATTTGTAGACTATCCTTTGGTGCACTGCAACTTGAGATAAGAGTAAGCTTTAGCAGATCTTTTTCTAGATTACAGCCACATGATTTTAATTTAAATAACAGCTAAAATGCTTTTTATCATTTTAGAAGTTACCTTAGTAATACTTTCCAAAAGGGAACATGTCTCAACGAGACGTTAAAAAAGGATTTTGTGTATAACTGGTTGCCTAACGTTGTCTTAATTAATTTAAAAAAAACAATTGAATTAAGTGTAAATAGCTGCAAGTAGTAAAAAGCATTACGTGCACTCTTTTAGTAGTTAACTGGACAATAAGAAAAAAAATTGGCGTAATTTAAAGCAATTTTAACTTCTAAAATAGCAGTGTATTGTTGGTTGCGCGCTCTTCAGGCGCTCTTCGGTTTTTGACTCATTTTAGAAATCATAGTTATTGAATTGGGCCCTTTTGTATTACAGGTCTGGGTTGCCACGGTTTGACCCCCGATGCCAGCGGTTTGACCCACCTCCACGTGGCGCTAAAGACGGAACTGCACCGCCACATCGACGCCTACAAGTGCGCCTTGCACCGTCTCGACGAGCTCGGTTTGGCCCCCACCGACTGCAAAAAACCCGTCGACGCTTCCCACCAAAGACTCTTATCTCTCCACCACAACGACGTCCAACAGAGATTAATCGACAATAAAACTCTCCTCACCATACTGGACAAGGCGGATTTAAAACAATTGAGACCCCTAATTGACACCCTCTCAGCCCGCGTCCAGAACGACAAAGAAGCTCTCTTCTCCGTGTCCCAGATCAAGAGGTCGAACTATTTGTTAGTGCCGATTGTGGCAAATTTTTACTAATTATTACTGAATAAATAAATTAAGTTAATAATTTTTTGGGGATTAATAAAATTCTTATTCCAGGCTCCAACCGGTGGTCGAAGATAAACCTGTAGCTACAGTTCTGATGTCGTTCTCGCGGGGATGTGGCGCCCTCTTGGAGTTGATGCAGGTGCCGGAAAGTCCTTGCCACAGTGACGGATATCATTCGGAGTCAGAAACGGATAACGATGGCGGGTAAGCCGGAAATAGAATGGGATATTTATTCGTTTATGCGCCGTTCACTTGATTAAAGCTGGAAATGCCGGGAAATGATTTTATGTGGCGCGGCAAACAACTGCGGACCGCTGCGAAGGATTCCCCTAAATTACTTTCCCTGCTGCCTCCATCGGTGCAAAATCTAGAAATTATGTTTCTTCCAAAGAGATAAAATTGCAAGAGCGACAGCTGCAATATTCTTTAATTCCACTGATTTTGTGTTGGAAAGTTTGGT
This sequence comes from Schizotus pectinicornis, assembly GCA_951805265.1. Classification (NCBI taxonomy): domain Eukaryota; kingdom Metazoa; phylum Arthropoda; class Insecta; order Coleoptera; family Pyrochroidae; genus Schizotus; species Schizotus pectinicornis. The sequence continues at coordinate 10,319,169 of OX638207.1, read as the reverse complement.
CAATTTTCGCAAGATTGATCCCCAGTCGATATTCTTGTTTTCCACCACTGCTCAGGAGGAGGTTTCCGATGACAAACAACTGCGATCTATTTTTAATGTTGCTTACCTAAAACTTGCCCGAAAACCTAAACACCCTCGTTCTCCCAGTTAATGGGTCTATAATCCTAACAATATTCGGGATAGTCTTGTTTATCTAGCTGCGTCCTTAAATACCCTACACAAACAACTAATTACAATAAAACGAAAACAAACAAGAACAACACACCGGAAAAAATTAACCCAACAACAACCGCAAAAAAAATATATTTTTCTAAAACAAATTTCAAATTAAACTGAATCAAGACAGTTTCTGGCGAACATTGCGATTGTTTGAGGAGTTATCCTATTGTTTTAACGATCCCATTAAATTTCATAGGCTACTGGGTTTACGCACGTTGTTTTACGTTTTACTGCCCGCCAATAAACGGTCCATTTCCGGATTCGCGGTCATAATCTTATCAAGCTTTCTTAAGGGGCGATAACCGGTAAAAAAAAAGTTTCAATTTGTGACAAACCGCATCGGGACGTCAATGTGGTGAAAATGCACGACGGCAAAATTTCCTTCGAAAGATCAAAAACCTGCTGCTGACGGAACTTGCAGAACGATTAAGCACAGATAAGTTAGGGATTAATGCGGTTCTTTTTTGGATAAGTATATCCTATTGAAAAATTAAAGAAAATTGTTTTACAAAATGGCGCGACAATCTTGTTTAAATTGAACCCTCTGATTAATGGCATTTGTGTTCAAGTGCCATTAACTTATAGGGTGTCCAAAAATGAGACTGTTCGCTCATGACAACTGAAATAAGACAAACATACAAATTTTGCTGTTAATTTGTTAATGAGTCCACATAGCTCGACAATGGTGCTAAATTTTTTACAAATCTTATCCATAAGTGGTCTTATTATCTCTTGCTACATTTGTTGTTTTCAAATTATTATTGCAACGTCCAGTGCCATTACATCAGCTACTTACAGAATTCGAGTACGTCTACGTCTCAATAGTCGCTTAACTCTCATAAACGAATCTTTTTTATCGTTAGAAAAATTCATTCTATTTTACATCTTTATCAATTATCATTTATTTTCTGAATGAATCAAGTGACTTAATCAAGTGAGGTGTCACTCAACGTTAGTTGCAAGGAAGAGTAGGAGCGCACCCCTTGCTTCACGACATAATTTGATCTTCAGATGACCTCGATGACCTCTCCATTTTTCGTTGCCCCTAGTTTTACATCAATCAAGAAACATTTTTTTCTCACAAAAGAAAAACTCCTGGTTTGTTCCGACATTGCGTCGTTTGAAAGAATTTTTGTCCGTATCTGATATCTACTTTGATCGCGGTGGAGACTCCTGTCAAAAAAGTGAGTCGTTCAATTAAGGTCGCGGTAATCGAGTCTAAAGTAAGTTAATTACGTGCCATAACGCAATTAAGCCGATCTGCTTAGTCGCTTGTATCTGGTGCGATAGCGATTCCGGGGTCCGAATTTGGTTTTCACGAACTGACAAATGACGTGCCGGCATTAAGGGAAGGAAAGCCGGATTAAGTCGAGAATGGTGGAGAGCAAGAATTGGCCGGTGCTCGTTGACTCTCGACATTTAGGCCATTCATTTAAATTAAACGACCCTTCTTTAAATGCACTTCCTCAAACAGATGCGAGGAGAGTCGGGAAATTGGACCGTTATCAGGGGTGGAACATGAACGGCAAACGGCCAACTTCAAATCTTTAAACAGAAAGATAAGTCGGCCAATTATGCAAGCTGTATAGGGGCAGTTGTTCAAATCGCGCCAAATTCTGCCCCATTAAAATTCCACGACCCCTTTCAAACTTTTTTCTTGAGTATTCAGTTGTGTCAATGTTTTATAACTATTTCGATATTATTTATAATTAAAATTAACAAAAGAGAAACTTGTTGGAAATTGATATCAGTGATGCTCTCGTCACTGATCAATATCCCGGCTTGGAGTGCGCTGTTTCGGTAACATCATCGTTCAAGGGGATGCCAACAGTGTTAATGGATATTGTTGATATCCATTAGTGTCGTCCCATCATTTGACAATTTTTCTTCTGCTTTTCACTGCCCCTTAAGTGCAATCTCTTGTAAATATGTACGCGCGCAATCAGCAACAAACTCATTTTGAATATTGAACTACAAGCGCTGTCATTCCCAGAAATAAACCCTAAGGGGGTTCATTTAGTCAACGATTTTAATTTAGACTAGATAGAAAAAAAGTAGTTAATTTTGAGTCGTATTTAACAGTCTACCAAATAATTTACCCAATATTTTCATACAAAAAAATACTTTTATTTCCCAAAAATAGGTACTAAATGCTCACCAAAATTAAGAAAATACATAATCTTAAAGCGACAACCAAATATTGACATGATGCTGGTCTCTTATATATTTTGTTCGCCAAAATAACTTTTGTTGACCATAAATACTAAATGTTCACCAAATTTTATACCGCATTTAATTCTAACATAATACCCAGATATTTAATTTTCGACAGTGTCTTATATTATTTAGCAGGTAAAAATACTATTTGTTGATCAAAAATACAGCAGCAATAAAATGTTGTGCAAATGGTAAATAATTTTATGCAAAATTATAGATGTAGATGTGCTAGGGCAAGGAAAATAAGAGTAAAATAGAAGTGGTTTGCACAAAAAAAGATATTGATTTCCGTAATATATCAATGCTTTGCTGTAATTGGCTTGCATTATGTAAAACGTAAAACTTCTTTTGGTGGTAATTTTTAATCGTGCTTTAAAAAAAAATTACAGAGCATTGAACTGACCTTGTACAAAACTTTTTCGCGTGCCTCTTGTGTGGAAGCGCAAGCGGCAAGAAGAGATGCGCGAGCATATTTCATTTTTGGAGTAATAGAATAATTATTTGACGTACAAATAGTTTTTTTGAGCAACACTAAATATAAATGGATAGCGCAAATATTTATTATGTACAGCACGGGCGCGTAACTTGAGCGTTCTAAATTTGGTGAACATTTAGTAAAATTGATAGACATATAGAATTTAAAATGTAAGCAATGGTAAAACAATACGCAGCATAGTTATTTTAGTGGTGATGTTCTCATTTTCTGATGTATAGTAATTTGGGTTTCATTTAGATTTTTTGATGCTCATTAAATTTTCTGGTAGACAGTGCAAGGGATGTATGGTTTAATTTGGTGTACATTATATTTGTTCCCGTTATTTTTTGTTACGACTGTTGCTACAACCTGAGAAGTCGTGGACTGTATTGCGGTTAGGTGACCGAACCGCTAGAATAAACAACCGATTTGTTATTTGTGCAAGGGATGGGGTGGCCAATTTTAAAATCGTCCCGCGTTGCTGCAAGGTTCTCAAAAGCTCAATTTTGCAGCAAACGAACGTTTCTGGCCGGTTTTAGTGCCACGTGTGTTAATAACGTGGAGGTTCGAGGAAATGGGGCAATTTTTCTGGCAAATGCACCCCGTTCGCAATAAAGCGGACGTATAGCAATCATTATTGTAAAACTTATGTCGTTTAATGCCGGGCGGAACGATGCGACATTGTTGCTGCAATTTATGTTATTGACTCCCGGATTTTTTCGCATATGGCGCTTCGTTCCCTCTTTCACTCATCCGAAATTTATGACGTTTACAAAGCCAAATTCGGCCGGTTTCACGAAACGGGGTAATGTGCACAAAACGGTCCAATCAACCTAACCGTTCAAGTTACGGCGTTCAATCAGAACGACAAAAGTCCTGGAGGAGAATAAGACTTAAATTCCGTGGTCGTGACAAAACGAGAATCGAAAGTCCAATTCTTTTTAATTGAATGGCAAAAGCTACGGTCCAAACTTTCCCTCGTCCATCGTCGATTTTTCGCGATGCGCCATTGTTTTACTGGGTTGTTTTGCGGCAAGTTTCCGTGGCGGTGTAGGCGTTAAAGTGGATGTTTGCGAAAACATGCAAATTGTCCCGAGTTTCTTCAAGGACGCGTCAGGAACTTTGTTCCTTTTTTTGTTTGGGCCCGTAAAAAGTTGTTATTTCTTTTTGGCGTCGGTGTTGGCCATATTAATTTGCTTGACGATTTCAATTATGGCGCGTGTTTCGTTTAATTCAATTCGTTTCGCCGACGTTATGTCGTGGAATGCTCTCAGGGGAATGAAAAAATTGTTTGGGGCCCCGGGCGGCCGGTTTACGATGCTGCTCGGGACGTTGTAAAAATTTTACATCTTGTTGCTTGATCCCGGGAATATTCGCGATTTCAGCTAAATTTCGGGGAACGCGTGAAAAATTTGCTTTATGGGCAGCGGGAGCGATATGAACGTCCCAAAAACTCAAACGGCTCCCTCGATGTTCCTAAAACCAAAGCCACACTTAGGATCGTCTTTAATAAGTATTTTGAGATCCTTCAGAAAATCTAAACAGTAAACAGTATGTCCAACAAAACCATAAACAATATCAAGCATGGGGCAACTTTGACTTGTTTGAGTTGTTCTTAAAGAAATGTTCTAATAATGTTCAACATTTGCAATATTTTTCTACCAAAATGAAAATTTTTTGTTTTAGTTAATATCAAGTAAACTGTGACAAGTATGTTAAACGTTATTGTCCTATTGAAATAAGCCCTGAACGTTGTTGTACATAATTAGACCAAAGTCGCCACTGGACACCCTGTATAATTACCATTAACCAAATTGTTCATGAGGAAGCGACAGAGGCGGTGGTGAAACTATTGGAAAACTAAGTTGATACTCAAGGAATTTGGACAAAAACAAAGTTTTTTGGAACAAAAGAGATTTTGAAATATCCGGCTTGTATCGAAGAAACGACATTAACAACTATAGTCTCAAAAGCCCTGCGAATAAAGTTACATTGTACTAAAAGCGGGAGCGGAATGGATATAGCGGGATTCCCGCCCAGAGCAGCCCACGTTTCCAGATCCTCTCCATAGGTGATCGTAAAACTTTTCATATCATCCGTCATCAAGGCGGGATTTAACGCAATTTTCACATTCATATGGAGGCATCAAATATAACTGAACCCGCTCGACTCCTGCAAAAGTCCAAGTGACTCAATATTAAAGTTCCTCATCTTTCAGTTACTTAGTGCCCAAGTTAAGGGTAATCTGGATGACGTTTTAGTGTTTCTGGTTCAATAGACGGGTGGGATTTATTATTTTCTATAATAAAACTAGATTTTGAAAAATCTAACTCGTTTTTGAAATCTTCCCCAAAACGAGGAGGTACAAACAAATTTTGAAAAATGTCGTAATAACGTAGTAAATATATTGGAGATGTTTTTGGGGTTGCTTTTCCTGTCGACTTATCCGTTGCGCTGTTGCAGGAAGGACGCCGTAGGTCGATACGCGACTCTCTACTACCAGAACCGTCCTCGAGCTTTGGAAGCTCTCGATTCTCTGGCTGAACTGAGTCACGCTACTCAACTCAAGTCGAAAATTCTTTTCTCCGTTGTCGTTGTAAGTTGTGATTTTGTGAAAATAGCGCGTGGGTGAATTAATGGGGGATCTGCCTTTAGCTCGCTTTCAGGACATGCAGGAACATTCGAGAAGCGAAACTGAGAGAAACTTTCGGAAATTTGCACGTCGACGCGAGGACGACGCTGGGTCAAAATTTGAGGGACGACGTCATCAGGTGTTTGGCGGCGTCGGCTGATACTTTCCCGCTAACAGACGCCGAGAACCAGGTGCGCAGTCTGGTTTGCGACACGCTTAGGGAATACAAGTGTCTAGACGGTTGCGGAGCTTTGCGCAGGTAATTTCCAACATCCGGTTATTGGCACTCGAAGTTCTAAAATCTATAACGGCAGCTTTTTATAAATCTACGTATTTAACTTTTTTTCTCGTTTAACTGCCAAGAAGAATTTTTATTCCTGCATTTACAATGTAATTGATTGCGCTTAAAATTTAATTAATGCATTTCAATTATATTGCCAATTAAAATTATTGTGCTTTACGACAAATGTTCTCCTCATTTTTTGTTTTTTTCTTAATTTTTTTTTCTTTGCTTTGTTCAGCTTTCTTCTATTTCTATGCCTTTTTTCACCATATTTGCTGCGTCATTTTTCCACACATTCTGCATCTTCTACCATTTTTGCTAATTCAATACTTTTTACTCATTCTCACTCTCTTCATCTTTACTCCCAAACGTTGCATTTGTTACTTCTGTCTCTCTCATATGTTAGATACTTCGGTAAATTGTGTACAGAGTGGCCCAAAACGTCTACACCACCTTAAAGGTGCGTAATCTACAATTAGTGTAGAGTACTGGAAAATTGCTAAAAAAAATTTCTTTCTTTTAATTTAGAAACTATAAGCAGTGTGTACACCTAAATTTAAACTTTAATTGCAGCTTCCTTAAAGGACCGTAAGTTGAAAACTAAATGACATAGAATTGTTTAAACAATTTTTCAGCAATCTACTACAAGTCTAGATTACGCACCTTCAAGGTGGTGCAGACCTATTGGGACACCCTGTATGTTTATTTACTCCTACCTACCATTTTAGCCTTTTTATTTTTATTCTTTTTTTTTGTCTCTTCATATTTCTATCTTGTTCTATCAACTTGCCTTTATTTTCTTCCAGTCTCTTGTTTCTCTTTCCCTTTTCCGTCTTGTTATACCGTTTTCTTGGCCTCCTTATTTTGACCTTTTTATTTCTGAGACTTGATGTGCACTCGACTTCATTAAAAACGTTTAAATTTTATAGATGGAAAGTTAACCATATGTAGTCTTACTATTTTGACAATATGACAATTGTAATTTATTTTGTAAATTTGTTTGGGTAACTACTGATGAGTGAAGTTAAAATTTAAACCTTTCAGTCAATTTTTGTGGCAAAGTCTTGTATTCTGGTTGCTTCATCATTTATCTAAACAAGGAAAAGACATCAGACATGGACCCTTCAATAATTAATTAAATTTAGTGAACCTACAGTTTATTGCTCTCTTTTATTAATTCTCACCTTGTTTCTTTTTACGTCCTCCATGTCTACTCTTAATCTATCCTCTCTCCGTGTCTTCTAACCCTTCCTTTTGACCCTTCCATCCCCAGATCTCCATTCAATGTACTGAATTCTTCGACAAGGCTTCTGAAATCATACTCTTTCTGTTCTATAACTGTTTTTAATTTTTGTACCATCGTTCTATTTGTGTTTTTGTCAGCTTTCTTACAAGACCGTGACTGTCCTTGTTTTTTTGTTCTTTCGTTATTGATTGTTCTTTGCTCTTCCAGTCAATTTTTTTATATTTATGTTTTCATATTTTCCATATATTTTTTTTTAAATTCCAAATTTCAGTTTTCTTTACGTTCAATTTTTTTTTCATATTTGTCTCCTCTTTTGCAAAAAGTTTCTTTATTTCTTTTAGCTCACTCCGCTCTTCTTGGTTTCACTGTTTCACATCTTTCTCTTCTCTACTTTCTTTCCACTTTGGTCTATAGATATTAGGGTTTGAGGCTTTTAACCCTTAATTCCTTCCTTATTTTTTTTATTTATCTCGTTGCATTCCTGACTCTACTAACAATTTCTTACATTCTCTATCGTCACTGTCCTTCCACAACTGTAATGTCTTTCTCAAGCGTTACTTAATTAACTATTTTTTCAACTATTTTCCAATTTTATCTTATGCTCTCCTGACATTTTTTGTTTATTATGGCTAAAGTTTGATATTTTACGCATTCCTATTAATTTATTATTACCTACTTATTATCATTACTGTTTCTTCCTTTTACGTGCTAACTTTTCTCTTCCATTTTAGTTTTACTTCCACCATTTGGTGAGTCAATTCTCGATCTCACCTTAAAATCCCCAATCCCTTCTCATTCTCTGGATTCTCTTGTTACTATCATAGTTCAGCACCGTGTTGCCGCTTGATATCACATACAGGATGTTCCAAAATTAAACTGCGATACTTTATCAAGAGCTTGATATAAATTATAATTTAAAAATACTTTCTAGAAGGCACTAAAAAACGACCCCCTTAAAAAGATTCTCTATGAATATTTTCCAAGCCAATAATATAATTTGGTAATCTGAGTAAACATTAGAATCTAGAGCTGAGGTTGTAAAGATTGCATTTTTAAAACTTTATTCAGAGATGCCTCAAATTGGATAAGAGTAAAAAAATGTTGCAAGTATCCCTTGATTTCATTATCATAAGACGCTTCATTCCCAGTCCAATTCTTATTTTAATTAATTAATTTAATTTTCTAACACTCCGTATACGAGTTCTTCCTCATCTCATTGCAGTTTCCATCTAATCCAGTTATTAACACTTGCTCTAGCCAGGTGATTGGGCAAAGATTTCGAGTTGCCAAAGTTGGGTGTTTCACCCTGTTCGGTTTGGTTAAAATTATTGTTGTTTTCCTTTGTTAGGTACGTGGCTGACGTGACTCGGGTCGCGTGGTTCCTCGTTAATCAAGTGCCTTCGTTCGAGTTGGATGTCGATTTCCAAATTCCTGCCCGCCTGCAACTGGAGAAGCACCAGAGGCACCATTCTGCCGACCGCACCAGCGACACCATCAGGTCGTACCTGTGGCCGGCGTTGCTCCTGCAGAACGTCTGCGTTTACAAGGCGGTCGTCGTCACAGGGGGTGCTTGAGGAAATTCAGTATTAATTTTCCACGTTTCAATATTAACTCTTATAAATTATGTTGTAAGCATTGTTATTAGTTTATTTAATCTGATAAGATAACACTATAAATAAATATGTTTGATGGCACATAAGTACGTTTGATAGTTACTGTAAATACATTGGAATTTATCAATAGGACGGACTTGGACGCACAGAATTACCACATTTGATATCAGGCATGACGCACAAATTTACCTGTTATTAACGTGCATACATCTACATCGGTAATTAATTTACACGACTGTCTCGAAAATTATCTAGACAAGTGTCATTGTCATTGTTAACGAAAGATACTTTCGATTTCCGTTACTGGCCGAATTAACAATAAAATAATTAAGTATTAATAAATTATTCCCAGGATACGACCAGCTTTCTCGACGGCTACTCAGTGCACATACTTGTATCGAAATGTGGGCAATAAGTGTGAGTGAATTCGGTTCCGAATACTAATACTAATAGTAATGAATTCGATGCTGCGGCGTGCGGTTGTGTGCGATAAACTCGCAAATTTGTGCACGAAACATGACCGGAACTAGTTCAAATTTGCAATAGTTCTTCCCCTGAAAATCGCGTGTCTAGGTAATGAAATAATTATTATCATCAAAGTCTTGTTTCCTTAGTTAAACTTATCCTTATCCCAACAGCCTTGTTATACGTGGAGTAACATGTGAGCTTCTGCGTTCGTTTCCATGTTGATAACTCCATCCCTTTGACCTTATTCCACTTGATGTTCACTCGGCTTCGTCACTTATTACCATATCAAACACTTGATTAATTTCTAAAAAAAATCGCTCTCGAAAAAGCCCCCCTTGTAAGAGAGTTACAGACGATATTAAATCAATTCCTATCTACTAGAGAGTTAGTGACGTCAATGGGTGAGTTTCGGGTAATCGTTAAAGTGACGTTAAATACCGCTTTGCCAGTAATGAGTGCCGTCAATTTTTCCAAATTCCAAAAGAGTCCGCTGTGGGTGCTGCAACCATGGCCATGGTGTTGGTCGATCAACAAGAACCATGAAACAGTAATTTGTCAACATTACAACCCTCAAGCCGGAGCTAATTACCAATTACTGTAACACAAACTGGTGAACTACTGGCTGTAGAGTTTTGTAAGTGTCGTCACTTTCACAGTTACTCCTGACACGTCATCTTTGCTCTCAATTACTACAAAACAATTTTTCATTTGATGCAAAACTTGTAAACTTTCCAAAGGTCAGAAACTGATCCTGAAAGCAAAGAACGGAGGTCTTTTGATGGGAGGTGACCTCTATAAATTTTTATCTCCTCCTGATCTTCAGCTCTCTTCAGACATCTTCTCCTTCACGCTCCTCCCCCTAATAAATCGTTTATTAAATTTCCAATAAACCAAAATCATCGAGTTAAATAATGGGTCGTAATAAACTGATCAGTATTGAATCCATTATGTACACCCTCATTATTTGGAAATGAAACACTTGAATCGCTAGTTTGACTGATATGGCAACATTGTAGGCATAGCAAGGTCTGGTATGATCAGAAGATCAAAGGCACCGAGCTTTACCGAACCGACCCGAACGCCGGCACTAAATGACCTATGCAGTTTACAATGTTGCCAAATCAGTCAAATCAGCGATTTAAGTGTTCTATTTTCAAATGATGTGAGTGTACAGTATAAAATCATAAATGATCAGTAAGATATTAAAAGAATTACTACATTTATAAAATTCGATCGGTTAAAATTAAACTTTCGATCAGTAAAATAACTTATTTGGTCAGTATTTTTATGTTTAGTATTTGTATTATAATGATTTTATTATTATAATGAGCAGTAAAAATTAATTGTATTGTAACTTTAATGAAGCTTTAATAAAGCTTTAATGAGCCACTCTGTACTGCTCAACATTTGGGTAATACTTTTACTGATTGTTAAATCTCTACCCACCAAGTATTAATGTTATTGGCCAATTATTAATTAATTTTATTGATTATAGTTTATTTTGCAGGTAAATTATTAATTTTATTAACTTTACTAATCGATTATTAGTTGGATTGACCGTAGTTTATTTTATCAACCGTTTATGAAATTTACTGATCGTTTACAACTTTTACTTACCAATTATTATTTTACCGACCATTCATTATTTTTACTTACCATATTTTCGTTTGAAATACAATATTTGATTCAGGTTCCGAGCGATGCTGGTGGATCGGTCCGCAAGCGGCAGCGGGGCGCCGGCGCCCGTCAGCGTCCGTCCCTGTTCTCTCAGTTCAGCGTCGATCGTGCCCGTGTGAACCGGGCCTCGTCCCGTCTGTCCTTTAGCGCTAGTTGAGCTTGCGGCCGCCAGTGGCGCATCCGCGACCAGAGACGCGTGTTGTGAACTCTGTGTGAAATCTGCAGAGAAAGTCGTGTTCGAAACCGCCAGGGTGGCAGTGCGAGGGTTGCAGACACACCCCAGATCGTCACGAGTCGAGTTGCGGCGCTGACAGAGCCCCCATCGCCGTCCCCACGTCCCCGCCTCCCGTCCGTGTCACAGCATCCCCGGAGTGGGACCGAGAGAAGGGTGCAGGTGCATCAACCCTCGGACACCCCCGGCCCGCGCCCCCCATAACCATTAATGGAAACGGGTCGTTCACGGCCCGACTCGCCGGGTAACAACAACCACCAAGCTGGAACTCATGGAATTGGAAAACATCGTCGCCAATACAGTCTATCTAAAAGCGAGAGAGGGTGAGTAGTGGCGGTGGTTGGCGGCGGCAAAGGGAAGGTTAAGGTTACTACTGACCGGTATGTCGTCTTCCAGGTGGTACCGATAGTAATAAAGGGAAGAGCAAGAAGTGGAGGAAGATCCTGCAGTTTCCGCACATCTCGCAATGCATCGAGCTGGTTAACAAAATAGGCAAGTAGAATGCAACCCCCGATCCCCCGAACGAGGTTTCCGTTGAAAACCGCCCGGTTTTATTTACCACCCCGCGAATTAATAACGGCAACGTGAGCTTGAAACGGAATGGAGGAAAAGTGAGGTTAGGATCCCCTCCAACACTTTTTAGACGCAATTTTTATCTAACGAACTTCGTCAATAACGTAATTAGGCCCTGGAGCGATCTCGGATATAATCACAAACAACAACAGGGCATTTATTTTGAAAATAAAAAACTCCACCGAGGCTTTGTTGAGCTAGGGAACCCCCCATTTTATTTGCAGGTTATTTTTAATTTTCCCTCAATTAACCCAACACGTAAAAGTTTCGTTTCGGGCAGTTTCCATGTCGCGTGTCGTTGTTGTTTACATCTTTACTGTTCTTTTCAAAAATAAATCGAAAAAGCTCAATTTTCTATCAGCTAAAGTAAATTAACCGAAATATTTTTGTTTTTATTAAAGTTACAGCTTTAATGCATGATACAATTAAATAGCTTAAATTTTTCTCAGTACATAGGTATCTTCAAATGCCACTTAGTTTTATTCCGAGAGATTTTTAATTAAATGTATCAAATTATTTTTTTAATTTTTCAAATTCAGCTATTTTTTTTAGCTAACATGTAAAGGGGAAAGCCTTGACTATGATACTGGCGATAAAATTAACTAAAAGATGCAATTAGTGTTATAAATGAGATTAGGAACTGCGACTGTCGAATGCTGAGGCCTGAGGACGTATGTCGCAGCTTCTTTTAAGAAATTTGAAACTTCAAGGAAGGTTTGCAATTGGGTGGACTTGTGAGAGATGTGGGCTGGGCTAACTACAATGGAATAATGTACACTTGGATGATCTGTAAATGAAACTCTTGAATCGCTGGTTTGGCTGATTTGGCAACATTGTAGACGGGTCTGGTAAGATCGAAGGCACCGAACCGACCCGAACGTCGGGTAAAGTCGGTTCGGTACCTTCGATCTTACCAGACCAGTCTACAATGTTGCCAAACCAGCGATTCAAGAGTCTCATTTACAAATCATCCGGGTGTACCTGCAGCAAATTGCTGGTAAAGGGATATTCAACCTAAGGAAGGCATTGGAAACCGCCCAATGATGGACTTCAAAGTGCGCCCCGTTCCATTGTCAATGGCGAGAAAGGGCGGACAGTTGAGTGGATAAATTTTAGAATTTCAGAAATGATCAACGACATGCTTTGCGGAGCAGACAAATTTGGACCGTTTGTAAGAGCTTTTTAAAACCAATTATGCTCATTCTTGTAACTTTTTAATGGACGTACTCCCTCAGGTCACCGATAATTACTCACACAATTTACTAAATACTCTGTGGACGTAACTTAATTGAGTAGATTGTAAATATCAAATTTAAAAAAAAAACTATTTCGGCCAAAAAAATCTGATTTTTTTAGCTCCTAGTCGGAGTTGAAACTTCTGATCGTCATTAAATGTGATTAATTACCATTTGAAAGAAATGGGGTTATGATGTTTCATTTTCCTTTTATGATGACGTATACCGTGTCTATTGTTTGATACGCTACGGAAGCGCAAGTGACGTCATGAGGGTTCTTAAAATCGCTATAATTAATAGAGTAACGCAAAAACTTATATTTTTTTATTGAAATGAGTTTTTTTATGTGCTGATAATCTTAAAATTCCGATAGTGTCCAGTTTCCTATATTACCCATGATTGCGGCCAGAGAGAACGATTGCGGACTTCCTGTGCCAACTCTTGTTCAAAGCATCAACAAGATAACGTAGAACCTATTTAAAAATTTGATTTGACAATCTAATTTGTCTAAACCGTTACTAAAATCAATTATTAAGACATTATGCCAACATTAGCCAAATTTTTCTACCTTTACCTTGATGATCGCATTGCCGCAATATAAGTTATTTTCCCCAACAGAGTACCTATGTGCAGGTGCGAAGAAATTTTATAATTATTTATAGTGGGTCTTGTAAATAAGTTTAAAGCCATAACTTTCTTTTTGTTTTTATTTGCTGAGAATTGCCACTTGAACTGGGCCTTATTCTTGACGTTTTAAACAAAGTGCAACAAGATGGCTTATAACTTTTAAAAATCTATAAACACCGCAATTTCTTTAAAATGTAACCAAAATTAATTTTGAAGATATGCTGCTTCACCATAACATTTTTTAGCAATTTCTGGCTCATTTTTACCAACTAAAGAAATATGATTCAAATAAATTTCAAAACTTAAAAGGTGTACAGTCGGAGACTTTGAAAATGTACAGTCGTGTTTGATCCTTTTCACGCTTTGTCAGTTTTGATTTAGGGGTATATAGTTGAATCAATGGATCTTTGCGTCTTATGTTATCAACCCCAGGTATACATTGGCTAGTCAGGGCAGTTAAGAACCATTTTGGTTTGAATAAACCGGGCGATACACTTGCGGCAGCACCGCTGTTGGTTGTTGTGACGGTGAAGAAAATGTGGGAAGAGAGTGCCGCAAGTGTGGCACTCTCCTTATGAATACGTGTGTAGCGGCGGCGCCCTTGCGCGCTTGTGCCGCAAGTGTGACGCCGGACTGTCAGTTGAGAAATGTGGTACGGTTCAGCAAAAGCCGTATGTCGTAAATTCTAGTCGTATCTATTTACATACTATGTGAGAAAAGGCATATTTTTGACGTTTTTAAAAAAGTCTAGTTTCTAAAGTTGGTAGGTATGTACTGGCGCAGATTGCGGCTAATTTTCTACGTCAACTCTCGATCCAAATCAGAGGTCAAGAAGATAACGCGAAACGTTATCTTTTAAAACCGATTTAACAGGAAATTATATTGCATTTTTGAATTGAAAGGACGAATCAGCATCGAAATACGTTTGAGATTATTTCAGAGCCACCATCAATTTCAAATCAGTAAAAAGATATTGTAGTTTTGCAAAATGAATGACGTTCGGAAGTTGTGACTCGAAACTAAATTGTCACGTTGAACTGATTAGGTACAGCACCAAATTTCTCTTCAAAATTGCCACAGTTTATATTCATGAAAGTACGTCTTAACTTGAAGGTTGATTGCATGCATGCAAATTCCAAATTTGCAAATTGTGGGGTTAGAAATGCACAATAACGCAGAGACATTGTTGAAGTGAAGCTAAATAATAATAATTGAAAAGCTTTAAATGTGTTTGTATAGTCGAGTTCACGATATTTGAAAAATTGCCAACAAGAGAGCGTCAATCGGCGGCATTGTGCATAAGACACCTGCACTGGGATCCCCGACAAAGCGTTTTGACCGCGTCGCTTCCAAAGTGACCGAAAAGCTTCAATGTCGACCAAGTCGACTTGCATTTCTTCGGTTAAACAGAGAGTTCCGAGAAGCTATCGCTTTTTTTGGTCGCTTTGGAAGTACGCGATCCCAAATCGAGGATCCCAGTGCTGGGACGTAATTTACAATTATTAGAAAGACTTGTACAATTGGAGACTTTAGCAATGTCTGTTTATTCAATTCTCAAATTCCGCCAGTAGTGGGATCCTGGAAAAAGCGATTGCGATCGAGTCGCTATCTTTACGATTTCGGTCGCTTTGGAGGGAAGGGGTTTAGGGGAGGATCTTTTCAAAAATGCGAAACCAATCATTTTTCAGCAATTTGTTAAGGTGAAAAGTTTTCAAACTACCTAACCTAAGTATCGTGAACGTAAACCTCGTGAACTTTAATACACTAAACAATTGTCACTTATAATATTCCTAGTGCATTGATTATTTCCGAAAATTTTTTCGAATGCATTTCTAAAACGTATTAATTAGCCCGAGTGGAACATGCATAAGAATAAAATTTCCGGAAAAAAAAATTCAGGAAATTTTTACATTGTCATAGAAACGACATCGAATTCTATTTTTCTATTGGCTACTTTTCGGTGTCGTGCGATTTTCATCAAAATGGATACCAACGATACATGATAACTTAATTCAGTAGTACATGTGCAAACATTCGGAAAAATTGATCATAAGAGTCAAGAGTTACGACAATTTTCAAGAACTCTTCCACCGTTATCAACCGTTTTCGAGAACATGTTTATTAAGGGAAGCCGTTTAATTTTTTGATTTTATATCCGCCTCTCAAGTTTGTAACAGTTATTCAAACTTGCGTTTCAATCTGACAGAGTTAGAATATAAGCTACTGTATATTATGAATCCAACAAATTATTATAAATGTAACAAAATTTGTGGAGGATATTATTTTGGTATAGAAACATACTTTATGGGACGATTGTACCTAGGACTTTTGTTTACAGATATTTTTTCTGAATGTAATTACAAATGTACAAGTTGACTGGAATATAACGTTTATTCAAGGAAATAATTAAAATGTTTATCGAGATTAAGATTTAGTAAAATTTGCAAGCACGTTTTGAAGAAGAAATTCAAATAATCTAGAGATCATTTAAAAGTGGTTTCGGAAATGAAAATTGTTATTTTTTACCTACAAAAGTAATAATATTGGTACATATTATGAACAACAAGATAAAGATTATTTAAAAACCCCTTGTTAATTTCCAAATAACGATAAATATGCAATATCCGAAGAATCGCTTTTAAAGCAGCACATTTGGAGTTGTAGAAACGGTTTCTACTAAAAACAGGTAAACTTGGGTGCCGGAGGCTATAACCCTTCCACTTGTACCTGAAAATATCTGAAAATCCAGCCCCTAAGCCGTCATCTACCAATGCCATTCATAGGGATGCACCTTCGGAACACCAAAAAAAGCGATAGCCTCTTGGAACTCTCTGTTTAACCGACGGAAATCCATTGCGACTCGGCTGATATCTATCCAAAGCAACCGTTTTCGGTTGCTTAGAAGCGACTCGGTCGCAATCGCTTTTTCCAGGATCCCACTACTGGTCCGACTAGCCGAACGGGTGGGCACCTATAGTAGAATTTTTGTAACAACTCCACGATGTCATATAAATGTCTAAATAACTGGGATAGAGTTTATTTTCAGCTTTATTTTACGAAGATTTCGCAAATCCAGGAGACAAACGTAAAATGGAGCTTAAGAAAGTAATGCTAACAATGGACCTGCTTATTTTAGGAAACTGTCAAGGGATGCTGCACATTTGTTTCGAACCATGTCAATGTTTGTTGACGGATTTCTTCCGGAAATATAATTTAAAACCAGCAAATGAATGGTGAAATAATATTTGACGGTGTAGAGTCTATAAAGCTTTAACTAAGTACGTATTTTTTTGGTCCGAAACAAAGGAAAATAGGTAGTACGATTTGACATAATGAAAACGTCTATTGTTTGCGTTCTGGGTTTCCAAAATCTTCATAAAATGAAGCTGAAACCTTTGTCGCAAAAATTGTGAACGTGAGTGTACTTACTTTACCATATCGTACTTTGAAAGATTGTCGCTTGCTTACTTCATTCTGATGGCGCGCTACGCACCATTTTTTTGTACCACTAAGAAGATTCGCTAAGAGTTGCCCAATCTAAAACGTAACTGACCATCCAGCTACTGTTTAATAAAAGAATTCAAAGGCTGGACTTACGTTGCAAATCCGATTTCGATGATTGCTTTTATACATAAACGTATTGTGGCAGAAGAAGCTCGGATATTTATAGCATGCCTGTTATGTGGGAGAAATGTCGCTAATTTTCTACTGGCCCACTCATGTTTGTGTCCGATTCAATCTTTGGATAAGTAATAAGATTGCTATTTTAAGGTGACGCACTGCAAGAAAAGGGCGCAATCGCGACGAATGGAGCCAAGAAGGCAAGTTACCTGCTGATTTAATTAGGAGGCGTAATTCTATTTCCGATACGCCAATATCGTGTCATCTCTGCAAAACCGATCGTACAGACTCCGTAACATCGAAGCAGGCCTTTGTCGAACCGAGGGAGGCTTAACTGCAGGTTTGATGCCAGACGACCCCCGTCGAAAAGTTGAAAAATCGCGGATTTTTATCCAACATTGACCAGGCGGATTTCTAATGGAAACCTTTCTATACAACATGTAGTCGTAATTACGAAGAAAAGCTACTTTGTTGATTTGTTGCTGAGGAGGTCTTTAGGAGACGAAAAAAGAATAGCTATTGTCGCTCCCTTTTAATACGTTGAAGTTGCGATTGCTTTTGGTAAACAAGATCTAAAAAGTGGGTATTTTAAAGGAAAACAGCTTGAACCTAATAATGTTGGGCGTACAAAAATACTTGCGCGCATATGGTTGGCGGCAAAAAACGTCCAAATGTTCAAACGATGACTGATTAGATCTATGTACCCGAAAAGCGCGGACGAAAAAAACCCGAAGCCAATTAAAACTAGTTGTAGGTTTACGAAAACGAAATATTTGGAGTACCATGTAACGTGTACGACCCGTCTGGTCCGGACGGATTTGTCATTATCTCCTGATGTTGCGACAAGAAGATTAATTACCGTTTTGCGCAAAGCATTGATTAAAATTGAAACCAGATCGTCGGCATCAATTACTTCTTGTTCAAAAGAAAGGGGTCTCTAATACAATGGACAAACAATTCGAGCTGTTATCAGGCTTTCCTTCATCTCCAGCTCCTGGATCGAACGGTATTACAACACAACAAAATACCACCCCCCGATATCGATGCGGGAAAAAAACTGTGCAGTTTATAATCCGGACACATTCGCGAACCCCGGAACAGTGACAGGATGTCGGGAGAGAAACGTCCGCCAACTAGGGACGTGTCGATATTTTGACATAATCCTCCTGCGGGATCTGAAAATTCTCCGACAGGTCTTTTGTTTAGATAAAAAAAAGTTGCTTATTTGCCGGTTATGAAATGGGAAGGGCGTGTCAGTTGGGTGGTGGCAAACTGCCATACTAAAATCCGAACTTACGAGGCCCCCCCAACATGTTCCGGAGCGGAACGGAACCGCCGCATGTTTTTTATAGACGACTTTACACGACGAAAACGCGCCTAGGCCATTGTGTTGGCAGGCTGCACCGTAAAAAATTCATGACGAATTTTCCAATGAAATATGGCAAAAAAACGAATTTTCATCCGTTCCCAGCGGCCGGGGGGAGGCACCAGAAGATTTGACAGATTATTATCTCTGGATATTAACAATTTCAACGGTTTCCTCATTGGAAATTGGGGAAATTTCGGGGCCATCGGCTTTTGCGTGTTCTCTACCCCCTCCGGCGCTGACTCCTCCGAAGCACGAAACAATATTCTGGCCCCGGCTCCGGGGATAAATCGAATTAGGGAAGTTTCGGGTGGCGGAGTTTCATATGTGTCGCTCAGACAGGCAATAATAACGCGATTTATGCCTCGGTCCGCCCAAATTAGGAACAATTAGCCGGGCGATAACGCAGGAAGCTGCAGTTTTGCGATAGCCATGAGTACGTGTTGTTATTTATCTAACATTAATTTGACAAAAAAAAAAAAAAAAAATTAGGCGAGTTTTGAAGAGTGGAAAGAAGCGTTGAAACCGTTGCGACCGAAATTTTCATATCGCTCTTGAAATTATTAAGCCCAACCCTGCCTTGTACGTTAATGTTCCGTAAATTGTTCCCGTCCATAAATTTTCAGGGATCTGCAAGAAAATTGTGGACGGCCCCGGGGTTGGAGGAAGTAATAGGGGGGCGAAAAGCTGCCGAATATTCGTCCTCGCAATTACCGGCCGGCGCTTCGCCGAAAAAACGTCATTTCAGCGTCGTTCAACTGGATTTTTCTTTTCCAAGAGTTAATTTGGCCCGGGTACACCTCAATAAACCCAGAAAGTTCTGACGTCAATTAGCACGATGTGGACGCATTGATTGTTTTCCAATGGGAAATTCGGGCAAAACGCAAGACATTACAAGCGGTCCCAAAACTAGCAGACAGAGACTTACCAATAATAAATTGCTCTAGAAATACCATAAAAGGTTGCGCACTACTTGATACATTATTTCACTGTTCTTTTAAAATCCGTAATCAATTTTATTAAATACTTTTTATTTTTACGATTTTTTAAATAAATTCAGATAGAAAACGTATAGCAATACTACTATTATCCTGAAGAGGATGAGAAGATGCAAATGCGAAAAATCTGAAGACTATCTTTCACGTAAACGAAGAAATAGACTAAAATGATAGTGAAGAAATGGCTTAGGTTGATTTCAATAATTTTTATTTTTAAGGACTCACCCTGTATATGGAGTTTTTGCAGTATTTTTAAGTTTAGGTGGATAATGCCGTAAAACTTCAAAAAATTTCACAAAAGTTTGCTATTATTAAAATTTGGCGCTAGAGGCTTCAACTGCTTATTGGTTGAAGGGAACAAATATAATGTACACCAAATTAAACCGTACATCCCTTGCACTGTCCACCAGAAAATTTAATGAGCATCAAAAAATCTAAATGAAACCCAAATTATTATACATCAGAAAATGAGAACATCATCACTGAAATAACTATGCTGCGTATTGTTTTACCATTGCTTACATTTTAAATTCTATATGTCCATCAATTTTACTAAATGTTCACCAAATTTAGAACGCTCAAGTTACGCGTCCGTGCTGTACATGATAAATATTGGCGCTATCCATTTATATTTAGTGTTTTTCAAAAATACTATTTGTGCGTCAAATAATTATTCTATTACTCCAAAAATGAAATATGCTCCTGCATCTCTCCTTGCCGCTTGCGCTTCCAGACAAGAGGCACGCGAAAAAAGTTTTGTACAAGGTCAGTTCAGGGCCCTGTAATTTTTTTTTAAAGCACGATTAGAAATTACCACTAAAAGAAGTTTTACATAATGCAAGCTAATTACAGCAAAGCATTTATATATTACGGAAATCAATATCTTTCTTTGTGCAAACCACTTCTATTTTTACTCTTATTTTCCTTGCCCTAGCACATCTAGGTACATCTATAATTTTGCATAAAATAATTTACCATTTGCACAACATTTTATTGCTTCTGTATTTTTGATCAACAAATAGTATTTTGAACTGCTAAATAATATAAGACACTGTCGAAAATTAAATATCTGGGTATTATGTTAGAATTAAATGCGGAATAAAATTTGGTGAACATTTAGTATTTATGGTCAACAAAAGTTATTTTGGCGAACAAAATATATAAGAGGCCAGCATTATGTCAATATTTGGTTGTCGCTTTAAGATTATGTATTTTCTTAATTTTGGTGAGCATTTAGTATTTTTGGGAAATAAAAGTATTTTTTTGTACGAAAATATTGGGTAAATTTGGTAGACTGTTAAATACGACCCTTGGTTAAATACGTCTTTGCTAGCAGACACGTTCTACTACCCTCTGTTATGCAGAAAATTATATTTTTTCATTTTTGTACCTGAGGAGTGTCTTCTCGGCCATTCTCGATTCTCTCAATTAATGTTAACTGTTCTTTTATGCTTGTAAATAAATAATGCGATGTAGGTCGGGATGTTATGAAAGGACGAATCGATCTCTGTAAAAACAAATATTGCGCGTTAATAAGCATGGTGTCCGTTAATGTTCCTTTGACGGACTTCAAAGTGCAATCAATAGCGTCCGCCCTTTGACTGTTTAGTGTTGTTGTCCTCGCGATCCTCGACATGGCCGGGGCACTGAAGCTTTGATGTCATCGGAGCCGGGCGTTATCGAAACCAGGAATTCGAAAATTTCCGTCGGTACCGGTGTCGCCCGGCCATCAGCCGAACACGAATTCCTTCGCCGACTCGACGACTTCCCAATTTACGGATTTCCGATCCGTAATCGCTGACGGTTCCGAGACGGGGACGCGATCGGATTTTAAACATTTAATCTGACGGCGCCACAGCCACTTTCACAATTGGAATTCGGCGGAACCCCCCCTTGAATTTACGAAAAACCCCCACGGCGCCGCCGCCCCCTTGCCATCGATCAAACAACACATCACATACCAGAAACAATTCAACTAATTAGCACTCGGGAAAATGTCGCGTCAACATTCAAGTTAAGTCACTAAAAAAAGTTGATGTTTGTTACCTATTCAAGTTTTAATTTTCGGTTTAATTACCTTGATACCGATCGCAGACGCGATTATAATTTTAAAACGAAATTAACTGACGTCATAAGTTGCGGTGTAAAAAAAGCTCCTGCACCGAATTTAGAAAACAACTCGTTAATTAATTAGCGCCCGGCGGTTCTCAATTAATTTCTCAAAGCGAAATCGAATTATACCGTTAAGTTAACGTCAACAATTCGATGTAATCTTTATTATCGTTAATAGACCGCGTCTGAGCGTGGAAGTGCTCTCGAGCCGACATTAGCAAGACCATGAACAGCTACTGTGCGGATCGGAGTCGCCGGTTGCAACTCCATTTAACGAACGATTAGGAAGTTTCGCCATGTTTGCAGTAATCCTGTTGGGCTTATGCCCCTGTCGTAAACATAGAGAAAAGCATCTGCATTCAACTAGAAGCGGCTCCGGTCCGGCTGGATGCAGCCAAGAACTTTGCTCGAGTCGTTCAAAATGATCGAGAATGGGTCAAATGAATCAAAACCCTAGATTTACGTTATCGGACAAAACAGGAAGTTGTTAAAAAGTATTATTTAATATTGGGTCGTATTTAACAGTCTACCAAATTTACCCAATATTTTCATACAAAAAAATACTTTCATTTCCCAAAAATACTAAATGCTCACCAAAATTAAGACAATACATAACTTAAAGCGACAACCAAATATTGACATAATGCTGGCCTCTTATATATTTTGTTCGCCAAAATAACTTTTGTTGACCATAAATACTAAATGTTCACCAAATTTTATTCCAAATTTAATTCTAACGTAATACCCAGATATTTAATTTTCGACAGTGTCTTATATTATTTAGCAGTTAAAAATACTATTAGTTGATCAAAAATACACAAGCAAAAAAATGTTGTGCAAATGGTAAAGAATTTTATGCAAAATTATAGATGTAGATGTGCTAGGGCAAGGAAAATAAGAGTAAAAATAGAAGTGGCTTGCACAAAAAAAGATATTGATTTCCGTAATATATAAATGCTTTGCTGTAATTGGCTTGCATTATGTAAAACGTAAAACTTCTTTTAGTGGTAATTTCTAATCGTGCTTTTAAAAAAAAATTACAGGGCCCTGAACTGACCTTGTACAAAACTTTTTTCGCGTGCCTCTTGTCTGGAAGCGTAAGCGGCAAGGAGAGATGCGCGAGCATATTTCATTTTTGGAGTAATAGAATAATTATTTGACGCACAAATAGTTTTTTTGAGAAACACTAAATATAAATGGATAGCGCGAATATTTATTATGTACAGCACGGACGCGTAACTTGAGCGTTCTAAATTTGGTGAACATTTAATAAAATTGATAGACATATAGAATTTAAAATGTAAGCAATAGTAAAACAATACGCAGCATAGTTATTTTAGTGGTGTTGTTCTCATTTTCTGATGTATAATAATTTGGGTTACATTTAGATTTTTTGATGGTCATTAAATTTTCTGGTGGACAGTGCAAGGGATGTATGGTTTAATTTGGTGTGTACATTATATTTGTTCCCTTTAGTATTATTTTAATTTGCAACTGAGGAACTATGAAAATAGTTTAGTATCGACTTTTTGGGACTACCTCGCGAGCTGATGCCATTGTTAATTGTAGTTTTAGAGAGTCCCTGGAAATTTTGAGGATTTGTGACAAGCAGGCGACTTTATTCAAGCTGGATAATTTCGTGACAATGACGCCTAAACGCTGATATCCAGATATATAAGTGGCAGTGAAGGCAAGCGACTATCATAAACTTAAATGGTGGATGGGTAGCCACAAAAGCACTCAGTAAGCGACCCTTGAGTCTCCTCTTTGGTTGAAATTTAAAAATCCATGTTATTCAATAGCCGTTTGATATAAAGCTATTCAAATTATTCGTTATAAATTTTTAGGTCGTTATCATGAGCTTGAAGAGAATCAAAAAGATGAAGTAAATATTTTGATACGAAATCGCGATCAAAAGTGAAATATGTACGCTTTTGTGCACCGATGATTTTTTGCCACCCTGTATTTTACGGTTTGCCGCTTTACTTTTGTGGAGTAGGGTAGGTATGTGGTAATGTGATTGGTTCAAAATGATCGAGTCGTTCACGAGGGCTACAAAAGAAACTGCTGATTTACGTAGTTATGGCGTACTGGTGGAAAAAAACCGCGGCTGGCGTTGGCGGGTAATTTTTAATGAATACCACAAGTTGGACTTTTAATCTTCAATCACCAGGCGTCATGCATGCGACCGTTTGCGTTTCCAATTAAGCAAATGCGGCGTTACCAAATCAATATCGAGGAATTCCGTTTAAAAAGACAGGCATCCAGGTGGGTATCGATGTGAAGTCGGATTTTAATTGACAAGCCGCTCGGATAGTGTGAACCTGTCTCGTTCGATTTAAATAATTCGTTAAATTTCAACGAGTTCGTGGGAGTGAAATTGCGACGTTATCAGTACGAAAAGAACAAAGCTGCGACGATAAACAGGAAAGATGGAAATCCGGCTCGCACTTCTCTCCTCACATCATGTGCTGCTGCTTCCAGTTTCCACCATTGCAGTTTTAAGTCGGGCTTTGTGTACGTTCCGGCGATAAAACCGAGTCGCTTCAAAGGCGAATAATGTTATCTCAAACGTTCAAACACAAATACTTTTATAGCTCGACTCGCGGTTGCAACTGTTGAATCTTCGCAAAAAGAGTTACCTATCCGACGACGTATAAGTAAATAGCCCGGAGAGGACGGGCGGAGAGTTCCATCTTTTCCCCTTTTAACTGCATCATCATCTTTTGAAGTTTCATTACCGCGAAACTGATGCAAGCTTTCGATGATGTTTATCTTTGCGAAAATGTCGTCGTCGAGTAATCTCGGTTTTATCGGGTTCGTGGCGGATTAAATTTGTGTGTTCTCGGACGTCTTCGAGACCAAACACCCTGGCGAGGACTTTACGAGCTTTTGCAAATTACCGAATGGGCCATTGGCCGGCGACGGGGCGGTATTTCTGCCGTTAAAGTTCGGCCGCGTCGCAGTTATTTATTAGCGATTTTATTGAATCGTAATCCGATGTCGTGAAAGCGGCCGAGCTTTCGCAATACAAAGAGATTAACACCTACAACAGGGGAGGCCCTCCAAATCCGCATCAGTTCAACTCCTGCTTCGAGCACCGTTCATGAAACGTTTTGGGGGTGGTCAGAATTTGCCAGAACTCAGTTTTTGAACGAGTGCTTTTTATAGGGGTGAAACTAGTTTTTCTAAGGTTTAGACTATCGAAAGGTCGCTGGAAATAAACTTTCTTTTGTCCTAATAAAATAAAAAAAAATATTAGAGAAGTCTTGTAGAAGAAGGTTCCAAAACTGGAAAAAATTTTACTTTTTTTTTCAATTTTTAGAATCTATGGTAACAACGGTGTCCTCCTATTGAGAGTAGCTTTTGACGGTGATGGTTTTATTGAAGAATCATGGTGGAAACTGACCTCACCAGACAACTATGTGGCATGCCTTCGTCTCCGATTCATCAAAACGCGCGGCAGCTACGGTGCCGTCTGGTACCGGCAATTCCCCCGAACACTAGAAGTTATTCACTTGCAAATTGGGAACAATTTTTGTGATTTTTTGTTGACAGTTGATTAATTTAAAGTTTCTCTTTCATTCACTTCGTCTCTGTCGCACTTTGTTGCAATTTTCTCTTCCTTCTGAAAATAAATAGCACAGGCCCTTACTCGGTCTGAAGGTTTCAAAAACACGCTTGAGGATTTTGAGGGGTGATGAGGCGACGCCTGTCGTAGCTGGAGATCCGAGCAACAGACCATTCACTCCATATATTCAGAGCCATAGTCTAGATGACTCTGCCATAGAGCAAATGAGAAAAATGAATAATTCAAAAAGCCGCCCCTAATGCGCGGTTTTTATGTTTCTGTTATTTATTTAAAAGCGCTTTATTGGTGAGCCGCCACGTTACGCGTCTTCGCCTTTCCGTCTCCTTCGGGGTCTTCTTTAATTCGCCAACCTTGGAGTCCGTCGTTGATTGATTTGTTTGTTCCAGATGTCCGTTATGAGTACGTGGTGGATCTCCAGCCCATCGGCGCCCTCCTCTTCGAGCAGTGGTGCGAACTGAAGCGTCCTCAATATTACCGTTGCGTCAAGTTCCTCGACGTCGCCAAACGCTATGAGGTCGAAACGGACGAGCAACGTCTGGAATTGGCGAAGCTCATCAAAAAAGAGTTCATGGTCGGCGCGGAGGGGGAGGAGAACATATCTCTCCCGGAGGTCGGGCTCGTCCTCGCCACCGGTGATAAACTCATGAACGGCCACAAAGACTTATTCGCGCCCTGCGTCCAAGCCGTTAAGGCGTGTCTGGCCGGCGAGCCCTTCAGGGAGTTTACCGTGTCGATGTACTTCCATCGGTATTTGCAATGGAAGTGGTTGGAGGCGCAACCTGTCACCTACAAGACGTTTCGGATGTACCGCGTCCTGGGCAAAGGCGGTTTCGGAGAGGTCTGCGCGTGCCAGGTAAATAGAAGTGCTAGAGCAATTTTGACGATTTGAAGATTCCCAACAGCGCCAACAACTGGAAATGATCAAAATGTAGCTCAGGTGTTTGTAGTGTTTGTTTTTCCGCTCTTAAATAGTTGGCGCGTTTCCCCCATCCGCCGGATTTGTTTGGGGAGTATCGTTACAGCGGAACGAACGAGGTGTTGCCTTTGAAGTGCGATCGGGTTCGGGCCGCGACTGTGCCATCATCCACGAGTGTTTGTTTAGGATAAAATAAATTGGAGACCGGTAACGAGGCTTTCTCCCCTCGATCGCGGCACCTGCTGGCAATTTTCGAAACGTACAGATAACCCGGAGGAGGAGATCCTGGAAGTTGCGAGATAGCGCGGCGGAAAGTAAAAACACAATTTCGTCGTCGTCGCGAAGGACGAAATTACAATCGAGTCCTGCCTATCTTTATCTCGCCCTCGTGGCGGCGTCCTTGGCCGAAAAGGATTTCCTGCCGCTGAATACGTACGGCGTTGGATTAGGGTCCTTGGGGTCGGGCATCATTCATACGGGGACACGGGAACGGGATAACTCGGGAACGTCGATATTGCCGAATTGGCCTTGATTTACGTTAGTTGGAATTATGGGGATGTGGGGCGGTTGCTCGGGGGGGCGAGAGGATATTTGTTCATTTGAGATTTCCCAGTTCGGAAACTGGCGACGGGGATGTTTACGTTGCAAAAGGGAACTCGAAAGGAAAATGTTGTTAATTAAAAGTTTGACTCGGGAAATTCCAAAGAAGCCGCAAGATGAGGCGAGTGAAGAATTTTGATAAAAATTAACTTTCTGTTGTGGCGCTTAATAATTTGTTACAATCGGACCAAACGAATTCAAACCGCGCCATAGTGCAGCTCCTGTTTGTGATCTTTGCCGAATTATTTAGAAAAATTTTACAAATAATATTTTTTACAGTTAGAGGGACCTGAAAGAAAATAATAAGAAAGAAAGAGGGAGAAAGCGGGCAACTAAGGGCTAATTGTACGAAAGGAGTTGATCTGCGATTCAGCTGCCTCTGGTTCAGTTGCTACGGTACTAGCCGCTAGTACCTTAGCAACTGAATCTACTCAACTGAACCTACGAGCCCTTAGAAATACAGAAACAGAGAAAAGGCAAATTGAGACTCATTATTACGTGACAGGGGTTGTTCGTCTCTATGAAACCATCGTGACTGCGACTTAACACATTTGGAAACGATTGTACAAATGTTAGAGCCGGCAATCTAGGAGACTGTAGCTTAAGGAAAAGCTTATGTTAATCTTAAGATGATGGAAACTTAAATATTCTACCATCTTGTTACAATCGTGAGTCATGAGAGATGACGTCACTTGCGTAAGAGATGTGGAAGGTTTAAAATTAGAGAAGGAGTTCGTTCCGTGGCGCAGCGGCTAGCGCTTTAGGCCTGAACCGGGAGGTTCGCGAGTTTAAATCCCAGCCGGTTCGACATTTTTTCTCTGGTTTAAATCCTTCTTAACAGATCAGAAGTGGGATTCACTGCGTGCTTGGCTGCTTGGAGTAGCAAGGCGTGGTTGCTATAGAGGTGTACAGCTTCGGTGGCAATGACAGTTGATCTAAGGTGTCGAGAAGACAGCTGTATTGTCAGGATTGGTCGAACTGTTACAATCGTGAGTCATGAGAGATGACGTCACTTGCGTAAGAGATGTGGAAAGTTTAAAATTAGTGAAGGAGTTCGTTTCGTGGCGCAGCGGTTAGCGCTTCAGGCCTGAACCGGGATGTTCGCGAGTTCAAATCCCAGCCGGTTCGACATTTTTTCTCTGGTTCAAATCCTTCTTAACAATCACCTTAAATTTTTATTTTGGCGTTCCTAGATGAGGGTTGAAGGAAATCGACGGGGAGGCAACAAACGTCGAATGCGGGGCGTAAATAATTTAATTAGAGACTTTGGTGCTAAACATTTGCGGGGATGCTGCAAAGGGCCCGCGTCCGAAATCATTGATTTTTGCCCCGGAAGGGTCAAGAGAGCCGATTCCTCCTTTCAGTGAAAAAGCTGACTGAGTACACGAAACGTCGAGATTCTCCCCAGATATCGATGGCTAAATTAGTTGCGGTCACGTACCGCCATTTTGGCCAAGATGTTGCCGGAACGAGCGAGGGAGCGACTGCTGCAGTCGTCCCTTTAAATTGGCCGCATTCAAGATGTAAATTTGAATCCGGGAGCGCGGCGGGGCGTTGTCAGGCGCACTCCGGGCGATGCGCGATTTTTCCGGGTCCCCGTTCAAAAGGACGTCCCATAAAAATGTTTGTTAATTAAAAGCGTGATTGTGTTTAATTATGTAAGTGGTTTATTCGTTGACCTTGACCTCGGAACGGAGGAAGAAGACCCGGAGCGGTTTGAAATTCAACAAGCGCTTTGGAGAATGAATGAATATCTCGCAATGACGCTGCTCCGTTCGGCCGTCGAATAAAATTCTGCGAGAATTGAACGTGGTAGGTACTCGAGGAAAACGGCAGAATTCCGCCAGTTTTTTCCGTCGAGGCGCTGATGCAAATTTTGTCAATTTGTGACGAGTTTTGATAATTTTAAGTTGGCTCGGGGGAATTTGCGTTATTTGATAACGGCGAGTTGGGAGAGTCGCGTTAGAGGGGGCGAGGGTAGGTGGTGTGTATGGTGGAAAGGAGGAGGAGGAAGCGGCTTCTTTTCCCCGGGATCGGCAAATATTTGAATAAAAAGCCGAAAAGAGCACATTTTCGAGGAGCCTCATTCTCCCATCAAACCGCTTATTGATCTGTGGGGCAGTAAATATTTTAGTGGGGCCCGATATAAAAGATGTCTTCCGACCTTAAATCGGATGGTATTTCGAGATGGCTTTTTCGCGCGGCCAGTAATGAAAGTTTACCGGTCGTAATTAAATTTAAGGAGCATTTTTGACACTGCGTCAGTGCCCCGCTTTCACCTTGATTACCCGAGGAAGCGGGGCCCGAAAATTTGAATAATAGCCAAATAGGAAAACTCCTCGAACGCGCGGAATCTCAAGTTTTTCCCCACTCGAAACTCGCCAAGCGTGATTGTTTACAAGTTCCTGTTTTCTTAAAAGGTCATTTGTTACGTTCATCCTTTGAATAAATTTTTCTGGTTGCCGTCGTGCTGCAAATTGAAATTCACGAGAGAAACTTGGTCGAATCCACCGGAATTTATACGGCAATGAAATTTAAACCTTTCCATGTTTATCTGTTGAACTTTGATAGGAGGACGCACAACAGCGGAATAACTTTTGCCACTGAAATTAATAAAACATATTGTCGGAGCGCGCCACCGACTTTTTGATACATTGTCGGAAAACCACTTTCCATCCAGAGCCCCGCAATTACCATAATATACTGGCGGTCCGGCGGGCAACGAGAAGCGTGTTTATATTGCTCTCGAACTGACGCAAATATCAAAAACTTCCACCATTGACCGACCGAGCCCAGCTGGAGGCGGCACACCAACCGCTTTCACATCACTCGCTATTGCATCGCAAAGCGAACCGTATTAGACGAGAAGTTAAGAAATTGCGAATTCACCCCCGAAAAGTTTCAACTCATACTAACTAGTTCGGTAATTCCCTTACCAAGTTTCACCCGGGGCGACCCATCAAAGCGAGTTCGGAGGATGCCCACCTTCGTGCGACCTCCAGCTTAAAATGGCGCTTGCAAATTTTCGGAATTTTTCTGCCCAAACTCATTTCTGGCTTGTGCCTAAGCTAAGCAGACCTTATCGTCAACATTGGCCGCTTTTTCTTGCAAATTGCAGATTCCTCCTTGTGTCCAGAGTAAGTCTAATTCTGGCTTCCTCTTGTTCTACCCTAAACTAAAGCAAGGCTCAAACGACTCGCCAACATAGACGAATGTTTGCCGAATAACCGAGTATTGGTTGGTGCATTCGAATGTTTGACTTTGTTTGGACTTGTTTGTTCTAGACTGTCAGTCCCACACTTCCTATCAACAATTGCAATTGACAGTAGTGATTTGTTGATATTGCATTTGTCATCAAGGTTGGGGGGTGGTAAATACGAATGAACGCAATGTGATCAATGGCAGCTGCGCCCTTGGGGCGAACATTTCGACGAACGTTGGCGGGTTTTTCAAATGTTTGTGTTGCAGGTGCGAGCCACGGGCAAGATGTACGCCTGCAAGAAGCTGGAGAAGAAGCGGATCAAGAAGCGAAAAGGGGAGGCGATGGTGTTGATCGAGAAGCAGATTTTGCAGAAGATCAACTCGCGGTTCGTCGTCAATCTGGCGTACGCTTACGAGACGAAGGACGCCCTCTGTTTGGTGTTGACGATAATGAACGGTGGCGATCTCAAGTTCCACATTTACAATATGGGAGGCGAGCCGGGCCTGGACATCGTAAGGGCGAGGTTTTACGCCGCAGAAGTCGTCTGCGGCCTAGACCATTTGCACCAGCAGGTATAGTGATGCATTTCAAGATATCGTGAACCCTTGAAGGCGTGTCGTTTCGCCAATAAGTAAGCAGCCCCTCTTTGAGTGAGAGAAGAATTTTCTCTCTTGTGCAGGGACTCAAAATTATTTGCAGCGCACTTCCTTTCTCGAAGCAGCTTACCAAGCCGCCATTTTTTCAAGTCGATCAACGATTAAATAAAAAAACATACATATTCTCCCTGCACCCTTAATATTATTTTTATTTTATTTAATAAAGAAAACAGAAATATTTCGTTCTGCCACGTCAGCTGCAGTGCCAGTAGGAAGCAGACCGTGCCATCTGAGACTATTCATACATTTCTGGGATCGGTTTGTTGAGGCTCAGTCATATAATCATAATGAGGCTCCAGAAGTCATTCCCTTGTATTTTGAAAACGACTATACGGGATAATTTCGGGACTATAGACCTGGGGGTTCCCTAAACGGCTCTTCCCGATGTCGAGTCGGAGAGGCGAGAGTAAAGCCGGGAATTATGATTGGCCGGTTGTTGGCAGTTTCATCTTCCAGAGGAATAAAACGTGCATTCTTGTTGTTGGTGTTTGCGAGGATTACGGAGAGCACTGAACAAAATCCGAGATCGGACCTTTTCTCCATTTCGCGTTTTGCTGTTTGTGCCGAGCCCGTGGCGAGAGAGCTGTCGTAAGTCGGCAATTGCCGGGTATTTCGGCTCATCAATTTTTATGGCCGACGATTTATCAGTGATTTTTTTTTCGTCCGGCTGCGATAAAGTTAATTTTCCGGGCGACGGTGCGCACTGAGGCAAGAACATAAACAGTGCAATTTCGCGTCGTGAACCGTGTTCGCCCTTGGCGTATCTCCTCGATCTTAGGAAGAAAAAAAAACGGTTAAACCGCCGGTTACTTTCGGTTGTCTGGCAACCCTCGCGGCCGGCCTCGCCCGTAAGTTTCGTTCCTCCGGGATCAGTTCTTGAAGGATTGTTTTTGTCGTCGGTTGCGTCGCGGGCACGGAAGCGGAAGGAAGAGCCGCGTCGCGGGAACATCTGCGGATTCGTTCTTTTCGTTTGCGGAGCGTCGCCGAGTTGTCCGTTGTGTTTTTTCAATTAATGAATCTGGTTTGCTAATTTCCGGAAGGTTAACGATGTAATTTGCGAGTTAATTTCGCAAATGAATCATAACGTTATTTTTTCGGCGTCTGACGCACAATTGCCTCAAATTCCACGTTTGAATTTAATTCAAGGATTCAAATGCCTCACTTCCTGGATACAAATGTGCCGCAAATCGATAAATGTGCAGCTGGATGAACTTGCGATTTCTCTCGGCGCGCCAACAACGGCGAAAAATTCAGGAGACTCGACGGACGAAAATTCCATCGAGGCGTGAATTTTCAACAATTTTCACGATAAGGCGGCGCACTAAATTTTTAATAACAGCGATAACAGAAGTGATTGCGCCATTTAAGAGAATGATGGAATCGCTTTTACGGCCGATGGTCCTCGATGCCGGCACGTATTCTTTCGGGTCGACCGCAATTTTAATGGACACTCGGGAAGTTTATAATGGCCCCGTTTCAATATCCTTTGGGTGGCCGCGTGACAAGTGATTCGTAAACCCCGCGATGACGGTCGAAATTGTCGATCTACCGTGGAACTCACCTAATATGCTCATTGAAATGCCAATGTAAACACCAATCCGAATATCAATAAGCTCTACGTAGATGCCTGGCCCAATATGGCGAATTTCCCGCAATCTGGCGCCCTACTTAATTCCAAATTGAACACTCCAACTCGTCCAAACACATAAAACCTAGTCGGAAATTGATTTGTGGACTTGCAGGAGCGTTTTGCGGCCAACTAAAGAAATTTAGGGGCCGTTGCCACCACTCGACTAAACATCCAATTTCGCCTCAACTGTTTGTTATCGGTTGCGGCTCTTGTATTCGTTTTTTGAACCGTCTT
Source organism: Schizotus pectinicornis (assembly GCA_951805265.1). Classification (NCBI taxonomy): domain Eukaryota; kingdom Metazoa; phylum Arthropoda; class Insecta; order Coleoptera; family Pyrochroidae; genus Schizotus; species Schizotus pectinicornis. Next base: position 10,286,745 of record OX638207.1, on the reverse strand, counting down.
CATCCCGCGTCCATCCAGTCCGATCGCAATTCTTAGCTTCCTTTTCAAACTGTGCATTTGGGATTATTGTTAAAAGCGAAATTCTGGAAACGCGTTATTTTCGGTCCGCTTCCTCTCAACTGTAAACTTGTCTACAGGAATAGTCGCTTAGAACGTAAATATCGGTTGTTATCACGTAAACCGACGGCGTTTCCCCAAACGACGATGGTTACCAGACTCCACCATCATCACCGATATCATCGCCAACCTGTTTCTGCATTTATGTTACGCAACCGTTTTCTTTTCGCGCCGGATCTAACGTAAATATGGCGTCGCGACGCTTTGTTTTCATCCCCAATTCTCAAATGAGAATCGCCCGCCAACACGGCCGCCGCCGTTTTTAGAGAAAGACGTAAATTGCATTTTTACTAGGGGCTAATGGCTGAAAGCTTTTACATCATCGGCGGCGCCGTCGACCTGGAAATTTTGCACCGAGTCGTCGGCGACTGGAAAAAATTCCATTAATTAGTTTTTAAAGTTAAATCAACTTTTTTTTTTGTTTTGTTCTAGGGCATTGTGTATAGAGACTGCAAACCAGAGAATATTCTATTGGACGACGCCGGTCATGTAAGGATCTCAGATTTAGGTTTAGCTGTGGATATACCTGAAGGAGACTTCGTCAGAGGCAGGGTCGGCACTGTAGGTTACATGGGTAAGTCACGTGGAACGTTTTATAGTACGCTTCGAGTGCCTGCACCCAATATTCGCTACGTTATTGATCTACCATCAAAGTTATGGTTCATAACAGTAAAGTTGGTAAATATTTTACGGAACTTTTCTCCGGCCGAGCAGGTGCTCGCAATCGGGAAAGTCGAAACAGGCAAGGTCACGAAAAGCAGAATGCCGTTGTTTCAGTACACTAACCCTATTCTTAATTTTTACAAATTACCAATCATTCAAATTTTAATTCCAACTCTGACAATTATAAAACTTCTGTAAGGATATGAGCAGCTGAACGGAAGAACGATGAAGGTCCTCAGTTGGTCGAAATTTTGGCTTAACTATCTACTGGAAGAAGAGTTTTAGATCCTCATCTATTAATTAAAGTAGTTTTAGTAGTTGCGTGAAAGTGCCTCGCTTTTAATAGAAACATGATGAACATCGCTAATTATTATTATACCGGGTGGACCATCACTTGTGGTCGAATTTTTCCCGTCCAAACGATAATAGATTTGAATTTGAGCTTCCGAGGATATGATCGAACCATTAAGACATACTTTTCAAAAAATTTTGAAGTTTTTTGGCCCACCCCGTACGCGTCTACACAGTGATTCATTCAAAATTGTAAAATAGTTGACAATAAAGTTGCAACTTTTTTTATACCGTTGTACGCAGAAAATTTTTCAGATTACGGCGGTCTCTTCAGAATTTCGAAATTTTGATTTCTGGGGCCGTAGTATTTCGTAAAAATGCAACAGCCAAGTTGGTTCATGGAATACCTCCCTTGCCTCAGATAATTTTCAACAAAATACTACGGCCCCAGAAATCAAAATTTCGACATTCTGAAGAGACCGCCGTAATCTGAAAAATTTTCTGCGTACAACGTTATAAAAAAAGTTGCAGCTTTATTGTCAACTTTTTTGCAATTTTGAATGAATCACCGTGTAGACGAGCACGGGGTGGGCCAAAAAACTTCAAAATTTTTTTAAAAGTAGGTTTTAATGGTTTGATCATATTTTCCTCCGAAGCTCAAATTCAAATCTTTTATCGTTTGGGCGGCAAAAATTCGGCCACAAGTGATGGTCCACCCGGTATTGTAGGCATGTGAATATAGTATAGAATTTTATAGTATAGAAAAGTGTGAAGGTTAACCGTAGATCGAGTGCGACAATCACGCGAGTGTGTTTGTTAATTCGTAACGAACTTTATGAACCGACCACCTTAAAAAAAGCGATTTTCTCTGATATACCTATATTTTTTCCAAAAAATAAACTGAGATATACTGAAAGTACACCCTCATCGTCATTCCGCCAGCTCCTCATGTGTGTAACAACAAAAAGGAAAATGATTCGTGAGAAGCATGCTACGAAATGATTGAAACTGCTTCGTGATAGAATGAGGTTTAATTTTTGCATTTCTAGCCCCCGAGGTGATCGACAACGAGCGGTACACGTTCAGCCCGGACTGGTTCAGCTTCGGGGTGTTGTTGTACGAGATGATCGAGGGTCAGGCGCCGTTCAGGGCGCGCAAAGAGAAAGTTAAACGCGAAGAAGTTGATAGACGGGTCAAGTCCGATCAGGAGAAGTATTCAAATAAGTTCAGTGAAGAAGCCAAATCGTTGTGCCAACAATTATTAACCAAAAGTCCCTCGCAACGATTGGGGGGCAAAGCGGGAAGGTACGGGGCGGGCGTGGTCAAACAACATTTGTTCTTTCAAATCACCAACTGGAGGCGGCTGGAGGCCGGAATGGTTGAACCGCCATTCGTGCCAGATGTAAGTAGAAACATCCTCTGGGTACTGTTAACCGACCACTAGCCAGTATTTGCGATGAAATAAAGGCCACAATGTTTTTTTTTTGTTTATGTGGATTTTTACCACCCTAAAATATTGCTTGCGCCTTCTAGAAACAGCTACTGTAGATTGAAATCCAAGGTTTACAAGCTTAAGTGTGTAAAGTAAAAACTATTTACGGATCGAGGGCCGAAAATAAAACTTTACACCCGCGGACAAAGGTTTTATTCTTCCGAGGGTGTAATTTGCTGTAATTTTGAGAAAAGTTGTGTGAATTAAATTATAAAAGTCTTGTATGTTTCAGTGGTTACATTTCCACGAAAATTTTTAAAAATATAGCGAATATTATTGGCTTTTCTAATATGCAAACCGCATCTTTCAGCACAAGGAACTAAGGTGCATGTAAACAAACCGTTGTATAAAAACAATGATTTGAGTGATTTTTTTACATAATACCAATGATGATAACTCTGTTGATTTTATAGCTAAAATCCCTTGTTTGAGTTTTAATTCCGTGCTGTTGGTACACCTAGTTTCAAAAGAAACTGGACAATTACTCCCCTCAGTCACCTTTATATGAAGGCTGGCAACGCACATGTTTTGTCTGGTTTCTTTTGCACTAGCTGTACCATTAGAGTGGTTGTGTACTCGAGACCAGCATCTGCAAAAAAATAAATAGTTCAAATTATAGTTTTCATCTCTACAAATGTTAATTATTCGATTTAGACTCGAAATCTGGAAACAACGTTTTTATAAAATGAAATTCTGGCTGAAGATGTATAGAGATCTGTAACGAACTCTTGTTGCAGCCTCACGCCGTGTACGCCAAAGACGTGTTGGATATCGAACAATTCTCGACGGTGAAGGGCGTCAACATCGACGAAAGCGACTCGTCGTTCTACAGTAAGTTCAGCAGTGGCTGCGTGTCGATTCCCTGGCAAGCCGAGATGCTCGAAACCGACTGTTTCCGACAGCTTAACGTGTTCGGTCCTAACGGCACTAGATCGAGCGACTTAATCCTGCAACCTGTCACTAGCACAGAAAACGAAGGGTGTTTTCCTTTCAGGCGAAAGGTAATTTACTGTTTAAAATAACTGTCAACCACAGACTTCATAAAATAAACGGAACTAATGACTCTTCATTGTAAGACTAAGAAATTGCAGGAGAAACTGAAGCTCCAACAGACATAGGGTATAGTTGTTAATGCGTGGTGATTTTGCAGAAGAAGCAGTTGCCGAGGACGAGGCCCATCCCGATCAACCCCACTTTGATATCGCAAGTGACCGACAGCTGATGCCTCGAGATTTCAGCGAACGTCATCCGCCCCCTTTCCCCCCGCCCATACTGTACCATTTCATCTTCGTCTTCCCTGTTATCGCACAATCATTCGTCTGCTGATGAGGCTAACACCCATTTGTTAACTTTTGTATATAAGTGTTATTAAGCATGCACAATTGTTTTCCATTTCGGCCCATGATTAATAATTATTTTTACCACATGATTATTTTTTTGTATGTATAAAAGTCGTGTTTTTATTATTGTACGATGTAACTTGTTGTAATTTTTTTTTATATATATGATATAAATACTTATGATTTGAACGAGATTGTTTTGGTGGTCATTTGCCGAAATGGAAATTGTTTTTGTTACGGGTTAGCTGTCACAAAAAGAAAACAGAAACGTAGGACGTCCTTGGCGCATTTGAATGTCGGTTTTTTTTTCATTCCACAATCACATCTTACATTGTAAGCTAAATTCTATGAACTATAGATAATTGATGTATTTAAAAAGACCATTATATTGTTTTATTGTGATATTTTAGCAGCGTGTTTATTTAAGACCCTAATGTTGAGCTCCTGCTACCAAAGCAGATCATTTTTTTTTTACAAAACCATAAAATATACTGAGGATTGAAAAATTGCAGATTGTATGAAATTTCACATTGTTCAACTTCACATGTTGAGTATGAGTCTAGGTACTAAAATAAATTTATGAAAGTCATTCCTCAACATCTCTAGTTTCTAAAGATTTTTTGTAACGCTGCAGTTTTGCTCCATATTTCTATGCAGACCATGCAATAAGACGTGAAGTTGAGTTATGGCCTATTTAGCATTCTGTAAATTGCGAATTATAAAGTAGACAGAAGAAGCAATAACTCAACACCCTAAATTACCATTAAAATTTATGAGTCACTCTAAGCAGAAAATTGGGTAGTACAGTGGCGAGCAAAAAGATAGGCACGACTCCTGAAGCGAAATTGGCAATATTGAAGTTGTGTAGAACGAGTTGTAAGAGTGACTGTGTCAGTAAAACCTGTCAGTTTAAAAAAATATTTATTCCGTTTGGAGTTTATACCTACTCCAAAAGTTACCCACTTTCCTCGCTCGGCAGGGAATCACCTAGAAATGGGTGGGTTGCAATGCTCTGTTCATCTTTCCGAATGAAGTTAGTTTACACTGGAAAGAAACATCGTGCCTAATTTTTTGCTCGCCACTGTACAAAATTCAGTCAGAGTCATTCTTGATCTTATTATTTTAGATATTTACTGGTATTGCTATTGTATCTGAATTATAAAGAATTATTTTAAGTAATAATCAAGATTCACAGTTTCTTGGTAAGATTTCTAAAATATCGCAAATTCAAATACGGGAACTAAGAAGGTTCTGGGCTATTTTGGTAAAAGGTTTTGTTGTTTGTAAGGCGGGTTTTGTCTAAAACCGTGACATTTGTCACAATTCAGGGTCAACGTAATCGATGGGGAGGCCGCTCTTGTATTATGTGCGGCCCGAAAAATCTCGCCTTTCAGATTTATTGCATCTCCAAGGTTAAAGTTTCTCACACAACACAAGATTTACTGAAATAATATACTGGCTCGTAACGGAACTTTTTTTCATTAAAAGAATTTCCAATATTGCACCAACTTGACTTAAATTCTCAATCCACACCCACACAGAAAACAACCTTTATTTTCTTCTACCTTCTACAAACTAGACATTATATTTGAACACAATTTCTGGACTAAACTTTCCTAAATTCGATTACAACCAAACTATCGTCCAGAAGGAAATTCTGAAATTCTCGTTCTAGCTGCATAATTGAAAACCTTCTAGACGAGTTCTGCACTAATCAAACATGCGAAAATTGAACACAATTAGTGGGGAAAATATCCAGTTAGGGTTTTTGCACAGTGCAGTTCGTGACCGTGCCGAAAGTCTCGTTGTAATAAAACTGGCAAACCGCCGCGTTATTTTCGAAAGTAATTTCTGGCACTTTGTACTCCGGATTTACAGCAACCTTCAGGGTGTACGTCCCAGGTTCAATATCCGAAATGTCTACCCACTGACAGTCCACTGTGTATTTGTAAATGTCCGAGCAATTAACGGAAATTCCCTGATCGCCGTAGTTGGCACAAGCGTAACGTTGCTTCACCCCGTTGAGACACTGGTTGTCCTCCAAACAAAAAGAGGCTTTATGGCCCTCCGCCACTCTACGGCCTTTGCTGTCGTAAATATCGAACGTAGCGAATACTTCCATGCTGTGGTAGTGCCTGAAACGTTGTAAATTTTACTGCCTGTCATGCGGGAATGTTGTTATGGCGGAAATAATGGTCGCATGGTCATAAATGGAAGTTATTATTTGGGCAGGATATTAATGTTTGTTTATCGAGAAACGCTGGTGGTCGTTAAAGACACGCGGTAGTTCTCAAGCGGTCAGTTGAGGCGCTGGCAGATTCGCCCGGCGCATCCACCAAAAGTCGCCGCTCGCTCGGCTACCAGCAGGAAATTTTCAACAATTTTTTTAAACCTAGATAAACTATAATTGTGAATTAAAAACAATTTTTTATGTTAACGTCCACGAATTTTGTTGCAATTTTTTGATTAATATCAGCGATTGAAAAATTGCGGAATTTAAGATAATTTTTTAGAAGGGCCACCAAAGTTTCAATAACCTGAATAGAACATACAAAGTTACTATGCGTCTTTCTAACGCACTCTCCATTGATTTTAGCATCAAGCTTCGTAATTAAGGCCATCACGGTCTTAACGATCCGGATACTGTTACATGCGGAAAATTTAATTTATAGCCCATTAGAAAGTCATCCTGTGAGAAAAGTAGCACCCTTATCTGCGCTACTTTTTAACAAACTACTACAACAGTACTCCTGCTCAGTTCTTCACGTCGTCATTGAGTTTCCCTCAAGGGTAATTATTGTTACTTGAAACGCCCCGAAAGAAACAATTTACCAAACTTAATCGCCACGTTTTCTTTTATTGTTCCCGACAACCGGCAGTAAATTCCACCTTACGGCCCTCTATTTGCCGCACCTTGCCCCTTTCGAAACTGGCAATTTTGATCCAGAATTTTTGGAGTAGAAAAATTTCTCGTTATGCAATCGCAAAGTTTCCGCTGGATTAAGTTTGATGCGATTAAGATCGTGCTCCGATGCGACGATTCTAAAGTCGAATGGCTTGAGTCGATCTTCAGTTTCATGACATCTCTTATTTTTAATTTGCAATTTGGCACAGTGGCCTGACTGAATCTCGCGCTAAGTATGAAAATTTTGAAATGATTTAGATAAAAAGCTCACGAAGAACTAAATTAGTTAAAGATGCGGCGTTAAGACGTTAAAATTTTTATAATAATTACAAGTCTGTCACATCTTTATGCGAATTTTTTAAAATTAAAATTATATCTTCTGCGTTAAGAATTTGCGACGTTATGTAACCGAGTTTGTTATTGAAAATTACAAAACAAAACTAAAAAGAAAAAGCTGTTTAAAGAATAAAAGAGACTAAACAAAAAAAAAATTACGAAAAATTATACGGCAATTAAAAGGCTGAAGAAGAGGGGTGTAGGCTAAACATAATGGCCACCATCAGAAAAGATTTGGTAATATTTGTAAAAAATTAAAGTTTATTACAAAAATGTGAAGAAAATTTAGAACTGACAAAATATCAACAATAATTATTATAGTATTTTGTAAATTTTTTATTTCATACTTAAGCAAATGAGAGTAAAATTTTATCATTGTATTGCAGTGAAGAATGTAAAATTAATAATAAGCCATGGTACTGAAGAAAAATCCATAACCTAAAAGAAATGACGGGAATAAAGTAAAATTGAGCACTTTGTTCTCAAATATCATATAGAAAGTAAAAGTAAGTTTTATATTATGCAACTAATAAAGAAGAAGATTAAATACCACGAATAAGACATTAGGAGAAATGTAAGGGTTGTAGGAAACATTAAAAGTAAAACCAAATTTTTCTATAAAGTGATTAATTAATAAAAACTAAAAAAGTAATAAAAAGATAATTAAAAACTCTAAAGACATCATAAAGAATTTGGTTTAAATCCAAATTGTGAAGAATATAATGCAGAAGATTGAAAAATTATGATGAAGCTTTGAATTAATTTGAAACCACAAAAAAATATATTCTACAATTTTTCTGTCACTTTAGCAAAGGCGAAAAAATATTTTTACATTTGCTTATACAGGGTGTTGTAAAACAGCTATTCTTATTTTTAAGAAGTAATAGAGGGTTAGGTATGTAAATAAGCGTTTTTGATTAATAAATTAGCTCTCGAAGACGCTTTCATATCTCTAGTATATCTCAAATAATATAAGCATAAGCAATAGGAGATACAAAACTCTTAACTCCCATAAAAATCAAAGAAAACATTTCACTCTTGAACAATAGGAAGACACCGGGATTAAATCAGATAACCTCTAAAATAGTTAAAAAAACTTTTTAAAGAAAAGGTTAATTAAGCTAACTTTTATTTTCAATGTCATCTTAAGCTTTTATTGGCTTAAAGATCTTAAAAGTCAAAAAATATTCTTCTTTCAAAACTTGCAAAAGCATTGACAGATGCTGCTTTATACACCCCAATAAGTTTATTATTTATAATTTTGAAAATGATGGAAAAACTATTACTAAAAGCGTATCAGAAAAAAGATTCTAAATATAATTCCTAAATATCAGTTTGCTTTCCGCCCCAAACACTCAACTACCCCACAGTGCCATTGCTTAATACATGCCATCAATAATTATGCAAAAAAATATTGTTCAGCAGTTTTCTTGAACGTCAGTCAAGCTTTTGACAACGTTTGGCATGATGAGGACTGTACGATAATAAGCAATGCCTTCTAGCCCCGTGCTTCAGTCTAATAAAATTATTCTTGACAAAACAAGAGTAAACAAAGAAACTTTAAATTCCAACTATTCAAGTCTGGAGTACTGCAGAGCAGTAATTTAGGACCGACTCTCTACTTAGCTTATACATCTGATCTCGTGCACACTGACTGCACTGAAATAGGGACATTTGCAGACGATAGATTCTCCTGGCAGTTCCCGAAGATCTTGTAATTGCAAGTTCAAATATTCAGGAATTTTCAGCTAGAAGAATGACTCCGTAAATCAACCACAAACCGTATGCCTCACCAAGATTTTAAAGTGCCAGCGGTTTAAGAAATGATTCTAAAGCGGCAAACATCACAATAAGCTGAAATGTCATGTCAACCCCATCCTCCAACAAAAAGACTAAAAACGAAGTGACCAACTGAGAAACGCAGATAAAAATGTTAATATTAAAAAGTACCTTATTCCAATTTCTTATAATACTGATAAAGACAAGAGCAATTTTTACATCTACCTACGGAGTGAAAAAAACAACCTTAGGGAAAGTTTACGTCAGGAAGTAGTTCGCAAATGTAGCTTTGCTGCAACGTTGTAGTTGCTAAACTATTGATTAATGATTCAAGCACTGGGGCGATGTTGAGGTTTGAGCTTGATTTGAGTGTCTTTATTGCCGGCAATAAAACTGAAATTAAACCGAGTCATTAAGGACATCAATGACGTAACAGTATTTGGCTTCGTCTGTCGCAGTAAAGACGTCTTTAGAGAAATCTCACAAAACGCACATATTTCGAAATTTCTGCCATTTCAATCAAAGCGTCTCTTCCAGAAATATTTAAAATAGAATTTCTCTTCAGAAACTATGTTATCGAGATCAAGTGTCTATTCGCGCCCACTTTCCCTCTTTCTAGACGTCACAAGACGTGAGTCTCGAGCCGAGATTGAATTTCTCCGAAAATAGATTTTAGTTCGGTAACTCTAAATATTAACAAGCACAAAGACTCGAACAAGTTTCCAAACCTCATATCATATTCCCCGATCTCCCCCAAGTCCCCGTTATTCTATTCGGCCGCCCCCTCCTCACGCGTCAAGAAATATTGAACGGGTTTCCATGTACCTATTTCGAACATTTAAATAATATCTCTGATCTCCATCTCCAAACTCCGCTCAGATTCAAGCACAGGTGTGCGTTTTATTGGAACATCAAAATGGATTATTAGGTGGATGGAAAAAAGCGGAGGTGCTTTTCAATTTTACAACAATAGGAATCAACTTTATGACACCGATATCGCCAGTTAAGTCTAAAATTATCAACAGCAACAAAAGAGGCGACAATTCCTTTACTTGTGATTCTTGAAGCTTGTCGTTTCGTATTTTCCAGGACTAGGGGTTGAAAAGGTTTGACTCCCGCCATAGATTCCAGCGACAGTGACTTACATGTGGCACATGTGCCATTCCCACAGATGTTTGGGGATGGAGGGTCGAAAATCGGCGGTTCCCGCGTTAAAAATTCTCGCCGTGAACCTCAGGAGTCTTCTGGTTTCCAGGTGCCAGGAAGTGGACTCCTTCTGGATTTCGTAGGCTTGCGACGCCAAACAGTTCTCCTCCATGGCGCACTGCAAGAAGAACAGTTGTCGGTCCTCCAGATGCGCCGTTCTCATCAACTCTACGTGGTCGACGACCAGATCGGCCATAGTTTCGATGCAAGCCACCGCCGCGACGTCTTTTCCATCACAAACGCCGGTCGAGGCAGCGTCATGCACGCATTCACTCAACGAATTCTCATTTCCGCGACATTTCACGCCGGAAAAGCTCGCGCTCGACAAATTTCCTCCGAAGTAATCGGTTTGCATCGCATCGGCTGCGTATCCTACGAAAACGATTTTACTTAACTTTATTTGGAGGAAGAAAAATGATTAAGAGTACCTAGAGAGAGTTGCTTGCAGACGACGATGGCTTCCAGCAGCGTCCAGCCGTCCCCGCAAATCGTCTCCCATTTCCCGGATTTTATTCTAGTCTCCACTCGTCCTTCTTGGGGAATCCTGCCGGCCCTTAATCGGATTTCGAGAAATTCGGGCAGCGGGACCCTGAAATTTGATAGCGTTACCGTAACGCAATTATTTAACGTTGAAGGCTTTTACTGCCGCGTGAAGGCGAAGCAGTAAAAGAGGTTTAAGCAGCATAAGTGCTTCTGTTAATGGGGCAATTTTCAAATTGATCAAATTATTGGAAATTTATTTGTTTTGCGCTCGACAAAGCACAACTATAATTGAATTTCTCGAGCAATTAGCTGGCTGTCGATGAAAACACTTTTAAACTCGCGAATCTAATCAAACGAATGCTGGTATTAACAATTTTTAATGATCATCCCCCACTAACACTTTTCCTGCATCAACAAAATCGACCAGCAAAACTTACAAAGTTTTCATCTTTTCGACCACCTCCGTGCGATTTTCCGCCTCGTCCTTTGAAGTTTCGTCAATTTCGTGTTCTTCGCACACAACTCCGGCGGCCTCCGTCGCCCCGCAATCGTTCTGCCCCCATCCGTCAAAGCGACAATGGGTGATATCGCCCTCATTACCATTACAAAACACGTTATCCATCCAGTACTTTCCTGTTGATTTCAAACGATTTAATTTACGCGTTTCCTACCCCCATCTGAATTCACATATTACGTTTCGCCGGACCAAATTGCGAGTTGCTTGTCGCCCTCGCCGTTCCTGCGGGATACCCTAATTGCCTGCATATCACATCGGCTTCGGCCTCGTCCCATTCGTCGTCGCATATGGCGCCCCATTGACCGTCGTGCAGGATCTCCACGTTACCTACAAACTTCTAATTACCGCAAATTGAGCAATTAGGGCTTGATTACCTTCGAATTCAGCACGACCTCCCACCAATTTGATTGCTCCTTCCTGCTTTTTGAGGCGCTTCAAGTGCTTTTTGACCAAAAAAGCTTTTTTCTTCTTTTTTGTATCTTGTTCGCCGGAATTTGCCAAGAGAACGGCAGGAAGTAACGTTAGCACTAAAAAGTAAAGTGGGTTCATCTTGTACTAATTACGACTGATAATTCAGTGATGGGTTAGTGACATAATAGCAGCGTGACCTTTTGCGACTCTTGTTATCGCACTTTTCAATAAATTTCAGATATTAAAGAGAACAACAGCTGAGTTACGGTACAATGGGGTTATGTTGGCAGGTTTTGGCCCTGTGGTAGTGTAACTAAAAGACTCGTAAAATCAACTTTTTACACGAAATTTTTACCAGAAATCTTAAAGGATACACGAAAAAATATCTGTGGGCTGCAAAAGTAAGCAAAAGTAAGCAGACTTTTGAGGTTATTGTTGCAAGTTGCAAAAGTTATAATTACTCACCTTTATGTTATTTCTTTAGTACTTAGTATTAGTACTTAGAGAAAATTTAAGGTGCAAATTTTCATCATCCAAAAATCTTTTTTTGCTAAATTAAATAATAAATTTTGAAAACATTTTTATTTGAAAGTAAACATAAACATATTTTTTGAAGAATTCTTAAAATATAAAAATAGAATTTTTCTTCTTCTTTGGAGCTCTTTCTGGTTGAGGCCTAAATGATGGTGCTGAAGCTGTTGTTCAATGATAGTTGGAACGTATTCACGTGTTCAATCCATGACCTTAATTGCATGCTTTTTTATAAGCAACTTGTTCGGTACCCTTACTTAGATAATTAGTTCATTTTTTCTTTTTATAGTTAGTTTGGTTTCATTAGGATAAGAACAATAGTTTAGTTGTATGCTTGCAATTGCGTTGAAATTCCCCCCACGTGACGTGTTGAAGAGTGGTGGTCAGGAACTTCTCGTCCACCCTTTGCACACTCACTGTCTTTACTTCTCTTACAACCCTTGCAAGGGACAGTCGCATAGTCAAGTCGGTCAAAGGTCCTCTAGTTTTGTGCGAAACCACCCCGGTTTCAGAGCACCCTATCACCCGAAGCCGACTAAACCACAAAATTCGCTACTATACAGGGTGATTCACGTAGCCCGTCCATTAGAAGTTTTTCAACTTCCAGTTGAATTAAAAATTTGAAACTTGGAAGGCAGTCATTATCAGTCATGCTCATTCTATCTAAAATATTTTGAGCTCTCTAGCTATACAGGGTGTGCGAAAAGTCGGTATCAACTTTCTTATTTTAAATGGAAACGTACCATTTTTTCTACATGGTCTAATTGGTCTTCCAACTCTGAGTTTTTATAACATTTGTTATGTAAACTTATTTGACAATTTTTGACATTATGTTAATTTATGTGAAAGAAAGGGTTGATGTGGTAGCTTACGAAAAAATTCGTATCTGGCAGACGGTTTGAATTTATGAAAACCAATTTGTAAAGTACTTAGTTCGAAGTCCAGACTAACTTCTGATATCTTAATGGTAGTTTCATTTTGTACCGTATGGGCGCAGACAATTTTCAAATATCGCACCCAAAAATGGTCAAAAAGTCATCTTTTTCAATAGGCACCTACAGATTTTTTTTACATCATTCGATAGAAAATTGTATTTTGGGATGAGTCACTTAAGCATTCCCTATACTTAACTTCATTCCCTATCAAATTAAAAATTAAAATCCAGAAAGTCCATCAATCCTGCCAAGAGATTTTTTTAGTTGTTCAAGTATGCCATGGAAACAAAAGACAATTGCAACATTTTAATTATGAAATGAATATGTTACTAATTTTATAAAAAAACAACAACAAAAACTACCAAGAACCATCTTAACAAAATTCTAATGTAGGTGTTCAATGTGAGCACCATTTTGATTACTACATACATTCTATTAATCCATTTTCAACAGATTGTGTACCTCTTTTAATTTCGTTGGGACCAAGACTATCGAATGCTCTTATTATCTCCAGATCTTACCTCATTAGACTTTTATGTTTGGGGTCGAATAAAAGATTTAGTTTATACTTCACCACTTTGCAACATAAAGGAATTAAGCGGGAGAATAATAAGAGCATTTGACAGTCTTGACACCAACGAAATAAGAAGAGCTACACAATGATATAAAATGATAGAATGTAGTAATCAAAATAATGCTCACATTGAACATTTACATTAGAATTTTGTTAAGATGGTTCTTGATAGTTTTTGTTGTTGTTGTTTTATAAAATTAGTAAGATATTCATTTCATAATTAAATTGTTGCAATTGTCTTTTGTTTCCATGACATACTTGAAAAACCAAAAAACCTTGTGCAAAATTGATAAAATTTCTGGATTTTAATTTTTAATTTGATAGGGGATGAAGTTAAGTATATAGAATGCTTAAGTAACTCATCCCAAAATACAATTTTCTATCGAGTGGTGTAAAAAAAATCTGTAGGTGCCATTTGAAAAAAATGACTTCTTGACCATTTTTGGTTGCAATATTTGAAAATTGTCTGCGCCCATATGGTACAAGATGGAACCACCATTAAGACATCAGAAGTTAGTCTGGACTTTGAACTAAGCACTTTACAAATTAGCTTTCATAAATTCTGAACCGTCTGCCAGATACGAATTTTTTCGTAAGCTACCACATCGACCCTTTTTTTCACATAAATTAACATAATGTCAAAAATTGTCAAATAAGTTTACATAACAAATGTTATAAAGACTCAGAGTTGGAAGACCAATTAGACCATGTAGAAAAAATGGTATGTTTCCATTTAAAATAAGAAAGTTGATACCGACTTTTTGCACACCCTGTATAGCTAGAGAGCTCAAAATATTTTAGATAGAATGAGCATGACTGATAATGACTGCCTTCCATGTTTCAAATTTCTAATGCAACTGGAAGTTGAAAAAGTAATTAATGGACGGGCTACGTGAATCACCCTGTATAAAATAGGTTGAAACCCTAGTGGGAAATAATATTTTTGGCGTTCTTATTGCTATTTTGGCTCTTTATAATGTTGATCGCTTGGTTCTAAACAGTTTGTAACTGCCTTCAAATCTTCTGAACGGTTAAAGTTAAAAAGTCCTGAAACAGAGATTAGATCGTTTAAAATCTTCACACTTCTATCCACAATCTGCTTAGGAATCTTGAAAAATGCTGCTTGATTATGGAGTTAGCAAACCAGCTCTCCTTGTGCCATCCTCCTTTATTTTTCTTTTAAAATCAAAAACTGCAAAACAGAGGGGTTGTATTGTAAAGCATAATTTTCTTTAATTACATACCTATAATAAAAAAAATTCTTATAAAAGCAAAGACTGCAAAACCAGGTGATTAAATGTCAAAAACTAAATCAAAGAAAATTATGCCAAAGCTACCACTAGCACTAATTGGGGTCTGTATTTTTCTTTTCTAATATTACATTGTTTTCCAAATTCTGTTCTCTGTCCTACCTTATATATTTCTTTTTCACTATCTATCTTTCTATTGTTCTATAATTGCTTTCGTTACTTTCATTTTTTATTTCTCAGGTTGTCTCACTTTGATTTCTCTTTCTTTACCCCACGCTCTATATTTATTTTTTCGTTCTTTTATCTCTTCGCAAGCAAATTGCACTCATTAGAGTGATTAGAATGTTTTCTAGATTTTTATGCATAACATTTTGAATGCCCACCTAAATTAGCAAGTAATGCGCTATTCTAAAAAACTACAAAAGCATATCATTGGTCTCTCAGAGATATAAAAAAAGTGAGAGAAGAAGGAAAAAAACTAGAATTATAAAGAGCAACTTTATGTGTACCCTTATAAGGTATAGCAATTTTAAATCCAATCAAGTAAAGCAATACTTTTCTTCTCAGTTTTTTCTAATGATTATACTTTATCTTCTCTGTCTATCAAAAATTTCTATCAAAATTTTTCAATCCTGTACCACTTTCAATATTCTATTTCTAGCTTTCATCACTCTCTTCCTCAGTCTCTATAGTTGTTTCCAGTTACAATCTTTATTTCCCAGTTTCTTTCACTCTTTAGAAGTCTCTCTTTTATTTTCCAATTTTTTTTCCACTTCTCGTCCATCTCTTTTACAAGCTACTTTGCTATTAATTTTATTCAAAAAAAACACACTATTGTGTTTCATTGTAAAATTGTTTTCGGTTATTTATTCATAACACCTTAAATGTTCATTTATGTTAATATTTATACTAACCTAAAAAAACTAGAAAATAATATAATTTTGTCTATCTCTCTAAAGTTAACAAAGTGAACAAAAAGTAAGAAAAATTAAACTTATAACGTAGCAAAAGAGGTCACTTTTGTAACGTTTAAAATAAATCGGGAACTTTCTAGAATTTAGTTTCGTGATAGTGATGGAAGAGAGGAGTTCGTCCATTATCGATTTGCGTATTCACTTTTCTATTGCGGTCGCCTTATCAGCATTCAATGCAGCTACTGTGCATACGCTTAAGCCGCCTAATTGCAGGCAGACAAATTAATTGTGCAATAACCGCTCCCGGCCAACAAATCCGGAATTAATGGCTTTTTCCCATCAACGTAATCCCATGGTATTTAGCGATTTCTCCATGAGATCCCTAACGAAATCAAACAGCGTGCGCTACCAAATTAGAGGAATAATTTACGAGGCACCTGCTGCCGAATTTCTTTTCCATAGCGCCACACCGAAACGGCTTTGATGTCTGAACGAGGGATATTTTTGCAATTTTAGACACCTAACGAATTTTGGGCCGGAAAGTTATCCAGTTTGCGGCCTTTGAACGGGGTTTATAAGCCTGGAATTGGTTGCGTACACTTGAAGCATACAAATTTCAAACTGCCAATTTCGCTTCCAATTTGGTTATATTGTCGACGTGACGATGCGATAAATAATAAGCAATAATCACGCATTGAACATCATTTTTATTAAGCAACTCGAGACCAATAAGGGACAACTATTGCTATTGCTACATAGCAGTTTTAAAGGTAATGAATATGCACAACTTAATTAACATTCGTAAAGACTAGAAATAAAACGATTTTGCACAACTGGCTACTTTTGCTTCCCGATCAATTTGACGAGAAGGGCGAGGACGGTGTACGCCATTTTCAGGTACTGAAAATAAATGGAAAGTGGCTTCGCAACGCCATCGGCGATTCTTGCACGTAAATTTACCCATTTCAGAAGGACATTATCCAACGCAAAGACACCTTTGTACGAAATAACGACGGGTTTGACGTTTTTCATGAACATGAGCAACGTGGATCTATTCCTCGAATTCCAGATATTCCAGGGACATCGGGACGCAGATTCCAGGCACCGCTCCGACTGAAATCGTGAACCGATAAATCGTGATTTGGGCAATCCTGAAAATCACCTCGTTCGTCAGCAGTTGGCCAGAAAGGAAGTTAATTAAGGCGAACACCAATACGAAAGATAGAAAAGTCGACAGAGTAATCACGTGCTCAGAGAAACCCTAGAAATGACAAGAAAAAAATTAAACAATAACTGCACCATAATTTTGTTTTTATACAGTCAACCATATAATTTGTACTAATGTCAAAAATTCTAAGCTTTCTTTTGATCCCTCTTAAGCGTAACGTGCTGTAGTAGATAGTAATATAGTCCCTCAAATTTTTGGTCAAACTGGAAGCAAACTTACCCATAATATGATGACTACGACCAAAGATGTTAGAACCGTTCCAAAAATCAGTTGGACAACCATTGGAGCAGCTATAGCATCACTAAGTAGAACGCTGGTCCTAAAACACTTTTCTAGCATCCAAAAGACCGAAAGGAAAAAAATTACCGTTTGAGCACCACGTGATGTTTAATGGCCGCTTTTAGTTTGGCATCAATTATTTTTTGGTAGCTCTGGTTTTGAATCAAACTATAATCGTTAACGCAGTAACCGATCGATATTTTTAATAACAATTCGTTCAGTAAACAGAACTGAAACTTGAGATGAGTGGTGAAGTAAACCACAACTAAAGCTTGGGCGGTTAAAAGACCCGAGCTGTAGAATATAGTAGCATTGACCAGCAACCGACACCATAAAGGATAAGTTTCAAAATTTTCTTCAAAATAGATGTTTAAATATATCAACTGATTATCTTGGAATGATAGTAAGACGTATTGGAGTGACATTGTTATCATTAAAGTTCCTAAAATTGTTAAGTAGAAGTATAGGACTTTTCGTCCGTTCAAAATTTTTTGAAAAAATTGACTTCCACCAAAGGCTAAACACCAAAATTCTTCACGGTAAACTTTCAAGAGTTGAAAGATGCTATCGGATTTTAGTAAACATGAAATTTGGACTATCAATATCTGAAAATGATGACGACTTTAGTAATAATAGCAACAGGGTGTCACTTACGTACGTAAATTTGGGAACTTGCAAAGAAGTATGACATGTATTTTGATTCCGTTTTCTCGTTTCTAAAATCCAATATCAACACTATAGTGGTACCAACATATAGTGTTGTCATCACTATGATCAAGATTCGCCAGTAAATCTTGGTTGACCAAAATCGTAAAAATAATTTTAACAGCAGGCCCAATACGTCGTCTTCTTCCAAACCCATTTCACAAAACTATTTTTGTGAGCAACTACAGAGAGCTTCATGTACAAATTGATTGATACTAATAGAAGAAACTAAGAAATTAGAGTTGAGTCAAGGTTAGCCGACGATTGATGTTAACATCATTAAATGATTAAACTTTCCCTTTGTTGCTGGAATAATTTACTCAAAAAGTTCTATATAATGCTACACCCAGTCATTTGGATAGTATATTTACCAGTTGTTGATATTTTGATAAGAAATGGTTCAATAGGCCAATCTGCCACAGTGGTAGCTAGTGACATCACTTTCATCACGGTTTGTCAAGTTGGAGTTTGTGGTACGGTACGCGGAGCGGTGCGGAGCAAAACTTTTTGATCTTGGCTCGTAATTTAAAATTTTCTTTTAATTTAGAAACAATGTTTTGGTCGACTGCTTCAAACAATCGAATCTGCGCTTGTTCGTCAGGCTCGGCCGCTATTGGTTGGCGCATCACCTACGTCATTTTGTGTATGACAAAATTCGTCTGTTTTGAGAATAGCCCCCTTTTTCATTCGCGTCATTCCTGGTTAACTACAGTTTCATTTTTGTTTTGCCATTGTCCGCTTCTGTCGTGGCCATCTGCAGGTGGCGCTCCAGCTACCGTTGTCGAATTTTCCGAAGCGTCTCCGCATGTCCTGAGACGCTTTCGCGTGTTGTACTCACCCCCATCGCGCACCTCTGATCAATACCGGCACGCATCTCTGTCCGGGACAAGCATGTGCGGCCAGTCGGCATGAAGCAGTGCAGTTTGCAGTCCACCTGGACGTCGTCCTCGCGGTCTCGCGCGTCGTAAGGACATGCGGGACGATGATGACGCCACCTGCCGCCGAGGACGACTTAACGTCGGCGGGCACTTGGCTGGAGGCGAATACCGACATCGTCGAACGATGGCTGAAAGAGCGCGCTTCACATGGTCTCCGCCAACGGGTCCAGGAGGCCGTGTTGGCGGCCCCCAGACGTATGTCCGCCGCTCCCGATCTTTTCCATCGTTGGCTCAACGCCACCGACCATCACGTCCGTCCCGTGCCCGATCTCGCCGCCATGGACGAGTCCGAGTTGTTCATGGAATTGATCAGGGACGTCGCCAACGAGCTGGACATTGACGTGTTGTGCCATAAGATTTTGAAGAATGTTAGTTTGTTGACGCACGCCGATAGGGGGTCGCTGTTTTTGGCCAGAGTCACGCCGGATGAGAGGTATTTGGTGGCGAAATTGTTCGATGTGAGACATGATACTTCGCTGGAGGAGGCGATCAAGTTGGCGAGGACCGAAGAATTCAGGATTCCTTTTGGAGTCGGTATTGCGGGCACGGTGGCGAAAAATAAAATGCCGATCAACATTAAGGACGCCTATAAAGTGAGTAGTTACGGAGTCACGTTGCTGGCTTCGGTCTCGAGAAGAGTAAACACTCTTGGCGCCTCAATTCTGGGGCAATAACACGTTTCATTGAAGTTGTATAACGTGGCCGGTGTTTTGAATTATACCTACGGCATACTTAACCAAACTCTTTTCTATGTCTTTCATTACAATACGCTTTATTGCAAGCAAATCTCAACCAAAGCTTACTTAAAAAATGCAATAATGCAATAATCTTTGAGAAACGCGATTGTAATCCAAAATTGAAAGATTTGATTAATTTTGAGCAACAGAAGCTTTGATAATAAAAAAAATTGAAAGATCCGATAATGCTCCACAACACATTTAATTTCTGGTTACTACAATTTTTATTATTATTTAATAAACTTCTGACAAGCTATTTCTGAAGTAACGTTAAGTTCAACAAAACTGTTGTCAGTGATTAAATGGTTTTAAAATTAATTTTCAGCTGTAGCTTGAGCACTCTACACTTAATATGACACTTTAAAGTCAACTAGTCGAAATTAAAATTTGCCAGTTGTTCGGTACAAAAACCTATAATTAATAATGAGGAACATGTTAGGTTTGGCCCAAATCGGGTTAGTGGCACGTTTGATGTCATTCTCCCGGCGCCTCCGCCATTTGTAGCTATCTGATCGCAACATATTATTGGGGCTTAGCACTAATAAAATTGACTCCTATAACTGCATCTATAAAGAACATTAAAACTTATCGACCACATATAACATTTTTAGCTTGAAAAATTTAAATTTTTTTTTCGGAAAACTTTAATTTTTCCATGATTTTATTCAGGGAAATATTTACTATACAAGAAGCGTCGAGTAAATAATGTTTGTACTTCCAAACCTAAATTGTCTGAAGTATCCACTTGCAAAAAATTTCTCACTTTTTCCTTCAACTACTTCTACCTTAGACTTTTTGTCTGTATTTTTTATATCCCTTCTCGCAATAACTGTGCGTGTGCTATACTTTTATTTGCCAGCATTCTGTAGTGTTTGCTGCGTAATATTTTATTCTAAGTTAGCCTTATAGTTTATCAACTGATACTCTAGGATAGCTTAACAAGCTAACAATCATATAGAAATCTATAAAAAATAGTAAAGAAAAAATTTGTCGAGGGTATGTATCAAACTTGTTTGATATCAAACCTTGTCTAGTAACCGCTTTGATAAAATAATTAAGACTATCACATCTAACATAACCAAACAGCTTAGTTGCTTGTTCGTCAACACCTCAAATCAGTTTTTAGAGTGCCACAACGCCAAATTTCCATATTAAAATATTTTAAATATGGTTATGTAACCCTGAACAGCCCTGTTATTGATCAAATGGCAAAGAAGCATTACTAGAAATCTTTGGAAAAAAAAAAAACATTTTTGACTTTTACATAATTTATTTTTTTAATGACCTAATTTTGACTCTTCATACTTTAAAAAAAAATACTACCCTAACCTGACAAGTTATTCTAAAAAATAGCTCATTGAATGTAGTTTTTAAAATGGTGTAACAATTTCTATGTTTTACATTAAAAAGAAAAATATTTCCATTTGACTGCAAAAGGAGCGTATTGTAAAATTATTTTAATAATAAGAAAATCGAATTAAAACACGTGTTAAATTGCAGTGACAAATATGTATTAAAAAATAAAACAAATAAAACTCAACGGATGTGTTCAAACTGGCTGCCACCAAGTTGAATGCAAGCGCAGCATCTTCTTAAAAAGGATCTTTTTATCAGTCTTGCACTTCCAGCGGCATTTATTTGTTGTGTAGCATTCGCGATGCGTTCTCTCAATTCATTTTCAGTATACATATATTGGTGTTGAATCGGCCCTACGGGCTTCTTAGCTCTCGACAGAAAGGAAACATTTTCCACCTCGGTGTGTAATCTACTATTTTTTTTCTATTTCTTGTAATGTAAAACATAGAAATTGTTACACCATTTTAAAAACTACACTCAATGAGCCATCTTTTAGAATAACTTCCCAGGTTAGCGTGGTATTTTTATAAAAGTATGAAGAGTCAAAGATAGGTCATTAAAAAAAATGAATCATGTAGGTATCAGTCAAAAATATATTTTTCTCTTTCAAAGATCTGGCTCTAGTAATGTTCCTTTTTCTTTTAATCAATAACAGAGCTATTCAAGGTTACGTAACAATATTTAAAATAATATAATATGGAAATTTGGAGTTGTGGCACTCTAAAAACTGATCTGAGGTGTCGATTTTCACAAAATTCATAAAAGTTCCAATATTTTGAAAACTAATAACCTTTCACTGAGGTCATGTCATGATATTCTGGTCAGTAATGAGCTGGTCTATCAGCCCTCCACAGAATGACGTTGAATTTTGGGACAACTTGTATGTCTTTTAACTTTTAATGTCTTGTGTAGGTTGTACATTAGGAATTAGTCACCATTTCCACTAGTTTCTCTAGTTTCTATTCTTCTATGGAAGCACTT
The DNA here is from genome assembly GCA_951805265.1 of Schizotus pectinicornis. Classification (NCBI taxonomy): domain Eukaryota; kingdom Metazoa; phylum Arthropoda; class Insecta; order Coleoptera; family Pyrochroidae; genus Schizotus; species Schizotus pectinicornis. The sequence continues at coordinate 10,264,777 of OX638207.1, read as the reverse complement.
TGCTTTCTCTTCCTAAGTTAGTAAATTATTTGACGTTTTTGACAAAATTCTTTTCCATCTGCTCATATTTCTTTAATATTAGCAAATGTTTTTTATGAGTGTCAGCATTTCATCAACCATCCATTATTATTTCTTGTTCCATCTAACGGAGCTTCTAATATTGGTTCACGCCTTGCAACGTTCCAAATAGAGTTATTTCTTTCCATATATCGCTCCAGCTTCTTATTATAATTTTCTTTACACGGATTTCTAATTTTGAAACGTTGGTTGGAGTCTTACATAAAACTAATTTTTTTTTCTGTAATCTAATACCAAATTGGTAACTTGCATTTATTTTGATATCAACTAGTCTTCAGTCTTAAGTTCTTTAGTCGATAAATCAATATTGTTTGAAGAACTCTTACTTCTTCTTCTTATGCAATCTACTAATGGATATTTGCGACCACATTATTTATTTCTTCCTTATTCACAGCCATATGTATCAGACTTTCTGCACACATTTTTTGAATATCTTTTGATGTACTATTTTGAGAAACACACTCAGAGCATGATTCATGAGACTAATGGATCTGTGTTTCTCACATTTCTTTGCGGTGTTTTTCTTTCTCCTCTTCTTCCTACTCCTACAACGTCAAAATCCTTCATGTTTTGTATATGTCGCACCCATTTAGTGTGCTTGTCCTTTTCATGAAATGGACATCCAGTTCATGAACTGGGTCCAGATCGTGTAATCTTAATTTATTTTTACGACCTGGACACTACTTCTGTCCAGTTCATGAATAGGACAAAACCTTTATCCTTTTTCTGAAACTTCGTAAAATTACTGCATCCAGACATACAAAGCATCCATTTCATGAAATATACAACTAACTAGTTCACTTCCTATTACACTGTCAACTATTTACGAACTGGACAGAACTTGTCAATTTATGCAATCTATCCAGTTCCTGAAGGAAACTGTTGATATGTCAGACAGACCTGTCGTCTGTGGTCTATGGTTCATGATGTTATGTAAAAAAAATGTAAAACCAAAAAATGTTGCTGCTTTAAAAATGAAATTCTTTGTACAGTGGCAAGCAAAAAATTAGAAACGATGTTTCTTCCCAGCATAAACCAACTCTATTCGGTAGGATGGGCAGAGCATTACAATTCACCCATTTTCAGCTGATTTGCTGCCGGGCAAGGAACATGGGTTCTTCTGGGATAGGTATAAACTTCAAACGAAATAAATAATTATTACCCGTAGCACAATTTGGCGATAAAAAATTTCTGGGGTCCAATACGGCAGACTAGCAGGTTCCGCTAGTCACTCCTACAGTCCGTTTTACACAACTTCAAAGTCGTCGATTTTGTTTCACGAGTCGTGCCTAATTTTTTGCTCACCACTGTACTAGCAGATGCCATCTGAGTCTCTCGTGTAATAAATAAATTCAGTGTTGCTTTCCAGACCATTCATTATTTTTATTAAACTTTTATGTAGGCTTTGTTTTATTACGTTTAATGTTACTTTATGATAATGTTTATTACTTTTTTAATATAGAGGCTTTTTACTTTTTAATTTCTATTTATTAATTAATTTTTTTGTTAAAACAGTTTAATGTGTGATTATTTTATTTGCTTTATACGAAGTTATATCAATTTACGTCATGAACGACAGACGACAGATTTTCAACAGTTTTTTTCCACGGAACTGGATAGATTGCATAAAGCGGCAAGTTTTGTCTAGTTCGTGAATCGTTGACGGTGTAACAGGAAGTGGACAAGTCAGTTGTACATTTCATGAAATAGATGCTTTGTATGTCCGGATGCCGGAGTTTCAGAAAATGGATAAATGTGTTGTCCTATTCATGAGCTGGACAGAAGTAGTGTTCAGATCGTGAAAAAAATTAAGATTACACGATCTAGACCCAGTTCATGAACTGGATGTCCATTTCATTAAAAGGACAATTACATTAAATAGGTGAAACATATAGACTTCAACGAATGACAAAAATCGCAGCTTTAAAATGAGCAGAAAGGTTTTTGATATAGACCAAACTTCTTGTGTTTAAAGTTTTTAATTGATGCAAATTTATGCGTATTAATTGTTCAGACTTGCCAGGTGCTAGGATTTCCATTTGTTTGAAGATTGTCTGTCATCCAAGTTTGCAATGAGCTTAAAATATTCCAAAAACTTTTTTTGAGCAAGCAAAAAGTTTGGTAAGCCGTCGAATTACAGGTCACTTTAATCAATACGTGTCCCCACTTTCCAAATAAGTTAACCACTTGTGGTTCCACAGTCGTCCATCGTGCTCTTAAATTTTTTAACAATATCTTTAATCGTAAAACTCAGTAGTTGTTAGATGTGTTTAGCTAAACGTCTTGATAAATAAACAAATAAAAATATTTTAAAATTTTATACCTACCACTTTATCAAATGTTACTGGGAACTTGAGGACTAGAACCAGTCGCAGCTCTGTAATTATAATTGTCACTTAAAGTTTGGAAATAGACGATTGATTGAAAACTTTATTAAAATACCTAAAACTTTATTTAATATTCGCAGCTAAAATATCAAACTTACTTAACGATTCCACATATTTGAAAGTTTAATTTTAACCAAATATAATAATGACTGCAAGCGTACAATTTTATGGAAAATAGACCAAATGTTAATTTTGGCTTTGCACTAGTGGATAAAGTGGTAAAGTGATTTCCATAAATAACTGAGTTGTGGATGAATAGAATTCTCCAATATGCTAAAAGTACACAATTTCCCTGCATCCTGCATGCAGGTATTTATACGAATCGTCTTGAAAGCAGTCACGCGAAAATCAAAAATCGCACTTTTCCCCCTACTCGAACATTCAACACACTTTCAACAAAAATTCGGCGGATAAAATTAATTCCCCACAACTTTCGAACCTAACCGAACTCTCGAGGAAGACATCCAACAAAGTTTCAAACGATCCATGGCGAAATTGGAGTTGGACAACCGGTTTTAATTAAACAGCGGCCAGCGGTCCCTAAGGTCCAATTAGCAAGTTCGTGTTTATTTCTTCAACGAGTAAAAATGTTGAAACAGCCATGTCAAAAAGTCTTTACGGCACGATAATTTACCGAAATCTCAAGAGTTGTTAATGCGATAAAATTAAACTTTTAATATAGACCGCCAAAATTAATGGGGTCTTCTCCAAACACTGCGAGTCAATAAAGGGCGATGAAAAAATATGAAGGGTCAACTTATTAAAACCCTTTGAGTGCGTTTGACCGCAAACACTTGGTTCGTTGTTATTTCAATTTTCAGGGCCGCACTCCAACAAAGGGTGCTAATTCCCACCCCCAAACATCATTACGAACAAGTCTCGCTGGACATTGGAATTAATTAATTAACGACTAACAATAGTTAATGGCGAATTAACTGCGTGAAGACCAACTAATTAGTCGAGGAAATTGACTTTCTCCCGGAGTTTTCTTTTTTTTGTAGTTTTTGCTTGGGCGGCCTAATCGAAATCAAGATCGTCAACGTCCTCAAATAACTAAATTGCCTTACGTCTTCTTTAGGGATGATGCGGCTTAGTGTAATATAATACCGCCTCAGTTGGCCCCAATACCCTGGTTAAATATTGAGTTTTACTCCGGCAACTTTGAGATTGGGTTTCGGGAGTTGACGCGGAATTTAGGCAACGCAACTAAAATCGTCGCGAATTAACAAACAGATTGGTGTTATTTTTAAATTGCAACCTTACCTTTGTTCCCGGATCTCGCAATTACTTTTTTTAAATAAGAAGCGGTCTAGACGGTCTCTCGACTGCAACTGATTGAATCCGAGATCGATCTTATTTCTTCCGCTTCTCCGGCTCTCTAATTAATTTGGGAGTGTCGGAGGAAATTCAAGGCGACACCGAGACAAGACGCTGGATGGGCACAATAAAAAGTTATTAGCTCGATAACGCCGGCAACTTCCTCGACGAAACTGGAGGATTTAAAATTTTCGACAAGGGACTTATTTATTTAATATCATCCCGCGAAGGAAGCGAGGTAATATTTCATGAAGCTTTGAACGATTTAATGCTCGCCTCGACATTGTCGCTGGAAGCTGCGTTACGTCACAACCACGAGTTTGAAGGGCTTAACGGCTCCTTTATTAGCTCATGCATTAAACATAACAATCGGTTGACTTAAAGCACCTTTAATCATAGCGAAGATTGCGTCATAATTGAGGAAATCTAGGATAACGTCAACGATATTATCCGCGTCCTTCGTCGTCTCCTCATTGAAATCGCTACCTTTTGACACCGCTGCTAATTAAACCGAAACGAATCGCCATCCAAATTTGTCAAAGCTTAATCACCTTTATGCCTTCTTCGCAGGCCCCACACGTCGGCACGGAAGCCACTGCTTTATTGCTGACGGTAAACGTGCTGTAATTGAACAACCATCTGACGATTTTTAATCCTTGCCTGGATTTTTCATGCGTGTTCTCGAGGCCGCAATTTCCCTTTATAAACCCATCAGCTTGTTACCATGTTCCGGTAAAAATAGACCACTCCCATTAGGGTTGGTTGAAAGAGCCTAACTCGGGGGTTATTATATCTGATGCTCGGGGGAATCGACGGGGATAATACGAGACACTTTGCTAAATGGCCCGAATGGAAGTCACGCAAATTATAATTGCAATTTACGTAATTAGGGACCATTTGAAAAATTACTAGACGCACCGCGATTCTTCGGAGGTAATGGGTCGTTTCCATGCGATGCGTCGGGGTCTTCCAGGATTCTCGGCCGGCAAGAAAAAGCCATCCCGTCGGATTACTAGTGTCAGCTTAACCGGGTCCTTCCTATTCCTGTTTCTTTAATTGCTCCAGGAATTACTGCTTTTGGAAAAACTCGTCAGGCCAACCATCGCGAAAACTTGCGAACCAAAAAGCCAATATGACTTTAGCGCCCCAATTTTGCTTCTTCACTTCTTTCGTTATTCGCAGCAAACAATTTCCATCACAAAAACTTCTACAGTCAAGCCCGAACCTGTCCAATAACCTAAGTCTGCTCACCACCCCTCATTATTTGTTTGCGGCATCACGGCCCGATTACGTACACTTGATGGATCACATCTTGTTTGGTCTATTCAAGTCTCGGAAAGCAAAACAAGTCATTCTTGTTTGACAAGCGAAATTTCCCTGTTATACCCCGCAATCTCAGTTCCATCCCTCTTCATTTATTTCCTGAACTTCTTTCGTGCACCACACCGCCCGCGCCACTTCGAGGCCACAATCGTAAAAACAAACAGAGATTTTCAAAAATACCCGACCACGCGTTGGAGAACCCAAGGGACGACGAGAATTTGTTGTTGTTAAAGTGAATTGGATCCGTCGGTCGAACCTTATCGCAAAGCCCAGGACACAGGAGCAATTCTGCGACGCAATTACGTAACGGTCTGTTGGCGCTTAAACGGCCATTTGTAGGTCGACTTGCAAATGGGAACGCGCGAATTTACGGCGTTACGTGGCGCCCCAATTTCGCCGCACCGTAATCGGCCGGAAGCGACCTCGAGCAGGAGCCGGCGCACCAACCCCTAAAACGCTAGTCAAGACCCGGTTGCATAAGCAACTTAAAGGAGACTGTAAATTTAAAGTTCCAATTTTTGTTTGTTGTAACAGTAATCATAATTTTTTTTCGATTTTCAGCCAGTTCTATAATCAAGTTACCTACCTATTAATGGAGACTTTCAAAATGAAGTCGACAAATAGCTAAGTTAAACATCGTTAAAACAAACAAAAATTGGAACTTTTGGACCGTTTCCAAGCTGTCAAAAGCATTTGCTCGAAGTTGGTCATGTTGTCAAACTAAATAGTTAGTCTCTAGGGGTTGGTGCTAGGTCTGGAACTGCACCAACTACAAGGATTGCCCGGAATTAAACCTGCTAATCGCATTGTCAGGGGAGCGCAAATAGATCGCCGCTAATTGCTTTAAAGAATTCAGGTAAAACTGCAAAAACTAATTAACCTTTCGCGAAGAACCCTCCCTTAATCCGCCAGCAAGCTGAAACCGGCACCCCGCGCGGTTTCCGAATTGTATCCGAAACGCGCCTTTGATGTCCGTTTCAATGATTCACTCCGTTGACCCTTGATTAATTTCCTGGAATTTCCCCGGGATTTTGCCCATATCAAAAGCGCAAACCACTGCAGCAACATTAATAATTAATTTGACGTGGGACGACGAGGGTAACAAAATGCGAAATTATTTTTTAATGAGCCTTTTGTCAGAGCTGCCTCGAACCGCGAAGGAGTCTGGGGGATGGCTCTAATGAGCCCTTTGAAGCGTCGATGTAACCACACGCAACGTCGGAATCTGTTCCGTGTAAAGGCTAAAGTGTTGATGGTGGTTGAGGATAAATCGATCGATTTACCAATTAGGCGATTGTTCCAATAATTAATTGTAACGGACGATCAATCACGTTCGCAACTGTACAAAATTCAAAGTCACAGTTGGTTAATTGAGGTAAAATGGGGCTTGTTAAGGTCGTCGCGCAACGTCGATCCCAATTTGGAGTCCGCAACCTCTGTTTCGTCTCAGATCGTTAGAATAGGCAGGCCGGCAAACTCCAGGAGGATTTAGTTCGAATCTATAATTTCCTAATTTAAATTCGAAACGTTTTCATGTAACGCTACTGGAAAACTTTGATACGCGGCAAACGAAAGAATATAGTTTTTTTAGTCACGCTGAGATCTTCCCCTTCGTCAAACTAATTTTCCTAAACGGAGGATAAAAATAATTATACCGGTTTTGAATTTATTCCTGACGTTTCTCAGAAGTTCAAGTGATCTGGAGCCAAGCTATCATTTGAGTTCCTAAGCCAGCACCATGAGCAATTAAAGGGAGTGGCAAGGTGGGACAGTTACCACCCTTGGAAATTTAATTGTACGATTTACCAAGTAGGTACTTGCCGAAAATCCTATAATTATGTAAATCAAAACTATAAATCTATTAAATAATTTTTCTTATTTTTAAGTTACAAAATGAGACAAGTTGGACCTTTTGTACATTTTTTTTAAGAACTTTTTCGTTGTATACTTTTATTCGTGTCTTTATATTTATCTTGTTTCTAATTTTTTACGAGCGTGCTTTCCGTTACTTCATCTTGTCTAGCACTTTCCAAGTTATCTATTGTTGTTTTCTAGATATGGAGAGTATATTTCTCGTTCTACTTTTCTCAAAGTATTTTTTATATTTTTTGTTCTTACATCTAGGTCTAAGATATGCTTAATTTCTTCATTTTCCGCACCCTATTAGTTGGGTTGAGGTTGGCGGATGTGCTTTTTTTATTTTTTTGTTATTGTGTTGAGGACTCAAATTTTCTTTCTATTAGTTTTTTTAGTTTTACTTTCATTGTTCTTACCACAAAATGGGTCGTATTTAACAGTCTACCAAATTTACCCAATATTTTCATACAAACAAATACTTTCATTTCCCAAAAATACTAAGTGCTCACCAAAATTAAGAAAATATCTAATCTTAAAGCGACAACCAAATATTGACATAATGCTAGCATCTTATATATTTTGTTCGCCAAAATAACTTTTGTTGACCATAAATACTAAATGTTCACCAAAATTTATTCCGCATTTAATTCTAACATAATATCCAGATATTTAATTTTCGACAGTGTCTTATATTATTTAGCAGTTAAAAATACTATTTGTTGATCAAAAATACACAAGCAATAAAATGTTGGTCAAATGGTAAATAATTTTATGCAAAATTATAGATGTAGATGTGCTAGGGCAAGGAAAATAAGAGTAAAAATAGAAGTGGTTTGGACAAAAATAGTTATTTATGTATCAAGGGAATAAACACCGATTTAATTCCCGATAATGTAAGTAATTTTCATTCGTGGGATTAACGATGTTTATTCCAGAGATGCATACAAAACTTTCTTCCCAACCGTTTAAGTTAATAATAATAATAAATTAGAGAAAAAATAATTGTTATAATTGACAGAAACCTAAATAAAGTTGGCTGACGTTATTATGGAAACGAGTTTCTTTATGTTAGGATCGGCATTTTTTTTACTTTATTCCCCGGTAATAAAGTGGCACTTTATTCCCTCATTATGAGGGAATAAAGTACCACTTTATTTCCGGGTGGGAAGAATAGTTATTTATGTATCAAGGGAATAAACACCGATTTTAATCCCGAGAATGTAAGTAATGCACGAGGCGAAGCCAAGGGCACTTTCATTCGAGGGATTAACGATGTTTATTCCAGAGATGCATACAAAACTTTCTTCCCAACCGTATAAGTTAATAATAATAATAAATTAGACAAAACTTTCTTCTCAACCGTTTAAGTTAATAATAATAATAAATTAGAGAAAAAATAATTGTTATAATTGACAGAAACCTAAATAAAGTTGGCTGACGTTATTATGGAAACGAGTTTCTTTATGTTAGGATCGGCATTTTTTTTACTTTATTCCCCGGTAATAAAGTGGCACTTTATTCCCTCATTATGAGGGAATAAAGTACCACTTTATTTCCGGGTGGGAAAAATAGTTATTTATGTATCAAGGGAATAAACACCGATTTTAATCCCGAGAATGTAAGTAATGCACGAGGCGAAGCCAAGGGCACTTTCATTCGAGGGATTAACGATGTTTATTCCAGAGATGCATACAAAACTTTCTTCCCAACCGTATAAGTTAATAATAATAATAAATTAGACAAGAATCAATTGTTATAATTGACAGATACCTAAATAAAGTTGGCTGACGGTTATTATGGAAACGAGTTTTTTTATGTTATATTGGCATTTTTTTTACTTTATTCCCCGGTAATAAAGTGGCACTTTATTCTCTCATTATGAGAGAATAAAGTACTACTTTATTCCCGGTTGGGAAGAAAAGATATTGATTTCCGTAATATATAAATGCTTTGCTGTAATTGGCTTGCATTATGTAAAACGTAAAACTTCTTTTAGTGGTAATTTCTAATTGTACTTTAAAAAAAAATTACAAGGCCTTCAACTGCTTGTACAAAACTTTTTTCGCATGCCTCTTGTCTGGAAGCGCAAGCGGCAAGGAGAGATGCGCGAGCATATTTCATTTTTGGAGTAATAAAATATTTATTTGACGCACAAATCGTTTTTTTGAGAAACACTAAATATAAATGGATAGGGAGAATATTTATTATGTACAGCACGGACGCGTAACTTGAGCGTTCTAAATTTGGTGAACATTTAGTAAAATTGATAGACATATAGAATTAAAAATGTAAGCAATGGTAAAACAATACGCAGGTTAATTATTTTAGTGGTGATGTTCTCATTTTCTGATGTATAATAATTTGGGTTTTATTTAGATTTTTTGATGCTCATTAAATTTTCTCGTGGACAGTGCAAGGGATGTATGATTTAATTTGGTGTACATTATATTTGTTTCCCTACAAAATTGTATTTTTATCTCTGCTGCTTCAAACTCTTAATCATTCCAAATATCTTTACAGCTTTCCTTTTTTCCTTTTGTTCATTAAAGTGGCTCATAACTAAAAATATTACACTTTTTAGGATTTTGAAGAGCATAAGAGCAGTCGTGTCTGTTGTTATTTCCAACATTACAACCTCCAGTTAAAGAAAGGAACAAATCCTATTTACTGGTTTCTTTATTTTTGTTGAGTATTATAGCAATTTAATATTAATTTTATTGACAATACCGGGTGGACCATCACTTGTGGTCGAATTTTTTCCGCTCAAACGATAAAAGATTTGAATTTGAGCTTCCGAGGATATGATCGAACCATTAAGACCTACTTTTCAAAAAAATTTGAATTTTTTTTGGCCCACCCCGTACACGTCTACACAGTGATTCATTCAAAATTGTAAAAAAGTTTACAATAAAGTTGCAACTTTTTTTATACCGTTGTACGCAGAAAATTTTTCAGATTATTTTAATTTCTGGGGCCGTAGTATTTCGTAAAAATGCAACAGCCAAGTTGATTCATGGAATGCCTCCCTTGCCTCAGATAATTTTCAACAAAATACTACGGCCCCAGAAATCAAAATTTCGAAATTCTGAAGAGACCGCCGTAATCTGAAAAATTTTCGGCGTACAACGGTATAAAAAAAGTTGCACCTTTATTGTCAACTTTTTTACAATTTTGAATGAATCACCGTGTAGACGAGCACGGGGTGGGCCAAAAAACTTCAAAATTTCTTGAAAAGTAGACCTACTACTATGGTTCGATCATATCCTCGGAAGCTCAAATACAAATCTTTTATCGTTTGGGCGGGAAAAATTCGACCACAAGTGATGGTCCACCCGATATATTCATTGGAGTAAATTCTGGATTCTGGATTTTTGGTTGAGGGTGTAGAGTCCAAAAGACCCCACCGGCACTTAGGCGCACAAATGGGATTGTACCCATTTTTGAGCAATAAATAAAATTAACGCAACTTTATGGAGTGATCGTGTTGAATTTAGTGAATACTGCAATGGCGCGTTCTATTTCCGGCATTGTGCAGTACGTACATTTAGTTATCCCGAGGGCACCGAGCAAATTTACTTTACCCAGTCAAGGAGAACTCCAACAACAAAATTGAAACTCCACCACAACGAGCATAACGCTTTTGTAGTTCGAGAAATAACATTAGAATATACAGAATGAGCAATTCGAGTTACGAAAACTGAATTATATCAATAACCTTGTTTTAATTACTCAAAGCTTTGGTCTTGCTTGCAATTGACGTCAAAAATACGTAACAACCATAATTCGACTTCTGAACTGAACGTTTCCGTCACCATATCGCGCCTTTTTGTAATTTTCACGAGTTTTTTTCAGGACCCGCGTTTCAGTAGCGAGGTGGACTTGCGGACGGGCTACAAAACCCACTCCATCCTCTGCATGCCGATCTGCAACTACGAGGGTGAAGTGATTGGTGTCGCCCAAATCATCAACAAAACGAGCGATTCTCAAGAGTTTACGTCGCACGACGTCGAACTTTTCCAGAGGTATTTAACTTTTTGCGGGATCGGCATACAGAACGCCCAACTGTTCGAAGTCTCCGTGTTGGAGTATAAGAGGAACCAGGTGAGTTTGGCAACATTCTGTCTTGTGCCTTCTTGCGTAAAATGAGGGTGAAGCAACAAATATCACCGCACCCTAGTGTGTTTTGCATTAGAGCGATTACTCAGCGTATTCGAGCATCATCCATCAATTATGCAAAACGAAACGGCTCCAACGTTATAACTCGATAACGCCGAAAATCCGTCCGGTTGGATGAAATATTCTTGCTGGAGAAAAATTGAGAGGTCGACCCAGAATTGTTTAATCAAGAGCTGAACTCTGAAGTAAAGCTGCGTTTAGTGATAAAGCTACGATTCAATTTGTCTCAGTAAATCGATGTTTTACTTCGATTTTTTCCGACTCATTTTCGGCGTGTTGACAAAGTGGGCCAACAGCGTGGGCTGCTCAGGATTTATTGACTCTACGACCAGATTTCAGCAATTTTTGAAAAAGCGCAAAACGACATTTCGAGAAAATTTTACAAATATTTGCTATACGGGGGTGTATTAAGAAATTTTTAACCTGCTACATGCCCTACACGGGGTGATTTGCGTAAACCCTGCATTAGAAGTTGAATTAAAAATTTGAAATGTGGACGGAGTCATACTCAATCATGCAACAAAGGATGAAGTGATAGGAAATGCTTCAGAAATTTATTTCAAAATATTATTTTCTTCCAAATAGCATCAAAGAACCAGTAGCTGTCGTTTAAAGAAAATTTTTTTTTCAACATTTTTGGTTGCGTTATTTAAATCTCTGTGATAATATGGTACAACATGGAGCCACTAGTGGAGTATCAGGACTAGCTCTAGATTTTCAGCTATCTGTTTCACAAATTTAGATTTATAATAATAACGGGTGCCTTCTTTTTGAGAGTAGTTTGGACGGTGATTGTTTGTGGGTTGTTAAAATTTAGAATTGGAAACCAATCGACTCATTTCTATTTAAAATAATAAAGTTGGTCACGACTCTTGGACCACCCTGTATAACTGGAGGAGTTTGAGGTACCGTCAAACGGCTTCCAATTAAAGTGCCGTTAATGCGCGCGCAACACGCAAGTGAAAGACTAGACACTACAAAGATCGAACACGCAACGACTAGCGAGGTTGATAGAGCCGTAGAAAACCGGTGGCCTACCATGGACAGTTCTCGGGTTCAAATTCTCGTTCGAACGATACTTTTTTTTTGGGAAAAAGAAGTTCTACGCTAGGTCAGTTCAGGACCCTGTAATTTTTTTAAAAAAAGCTTCATTAAAAATTACTACTTGAAAAGATTTTTCTAATCTTTTTCCTTGCCCTAACACACAGAAGTGCCGTCATATGGATTAACGGCACCTTAATAGGAAGCTGTTTGACGCCACTTTAAGGCCAGCGAATATTTAATATAGAACGAACGTGATCGATTGACTGCGCACCACATTTCAAAATTCAAATCCAACTGCCACTTGAAAAACTTCTAATGCTACTTGCTTCACCCTGTATACTTGCTGCTTAAAGCTCGAATTGAAATTGTAATTAACGTCTTGCTGGGCCCCGCTAAAATAATAAAGGGAAAAGTTGCGTAATTTATGTGAAATTGTCCCATTCGTCGTGATGGAGGTGAGGACGGCTTTTCTTAATTAAAAAACGCGCCCTGCATTGTTGTGCAAAAAGGTTTTTCAACTCGCCGAAACCTGGTTAGCGTCGGCTTCGTATTAACAACTTTTCAGGCGAATTAGCTAATTGCGTCGGTAGAATAACGAATTTCCCCGTTTCATGTGAAATCCCCGCAAATACGCAGCGAAATTTCGCAAGATACTTGTCCAAGAACAACAAACAGCTTTAGGACCAGACGAGAATAATAATTAAAATCGTTATTGCCTTTTTCACTTTTCAAAACAACGCTTGGCTTAAATTCCTGTCTTGTTATTTTGTTGAAAACGTTATTTCCGTATTATTAAGTGCGAGCTACACATTAACATCTGCTAGACGCAAATGTTGATGTTATTTAAAATAACGAACATTCACCAATCATAACAACCGTTAATTATAGGAAAGAGACTCAATTTCAATTTGGGGAATTTTTGAAGTGATAAGTGAAAATTGGGAGAAACGGTCGAGAAAGCTTCAGTGTTTGTTTTCGGTGACGTCAGCTGACCGGGGGAGCTTTCGCGACAAATCGACGACATCGTTTCCGAAACTTATAAAATTCAACTTGAACTCGCTGGTATTTTTAGACCTGTTGTTGTCAAAATCCGCGACTCAAAACATCCGACAGGACGAAGATGACCAGTCACTAGAACAAATTTGTTTAAGGTAAATTGGAAAGTTTTTCAACAAATCTTTAAACGTGTTGCAAAATTTTTAAAAGTTAAGTAAATTATACATACTCGTCGTCGTACTCATAAAAGTATTGCAAAACCTTACCGAACAGTTAATGAAATAATAATAATAGATTTTAAATTTGCAACAATAGCAAGAAACTTATATGGTAATTCTAAGAATAGAAATTTATATAAACTGGGATTTGCTTCCTGCGGACAATCCTCTTTCTGCATCTTCTACTTTTCTTGTCTATCCAATATTGGCATCCTCTGCAGTTCCACAATTAAACTTTACAATCGTCACTGTTGTCTAGCGACATGCTCACTTGCCCGATATACAAAAATAAATCTGTAATGATTTTTATGCACACGGTATCAAGAAATTAACCTAAAATATTTTAGTAGCAACTCTCACGACTAAAATTAAAAACAAAAGTTTGTGTAGAAATGCTATTTAAGAGCACCACCATCCCCTGAGACCAGCGTCTTGAGTTGGTACAAAGTTTTTGGGGGTGGTAGCTTTCTAAGAATGAATTTCTTAGTTGACATAAAGATTTGATTAATTTTTGGTTAGAAAGTGCATTGGTAAAATATTGTAGATTAATTTTGGGACACACTGTATATCGTGTCATCTTATCTATCCTTAACACTCATCTGAAATAGTTTTTCTGCGCCTCTTCTAACACCCCTGTTTCTTTCACCCTCATATTTTCACGTTGTGCGATATTACTCTTCCGTATTTTTAACGTTTGCTGAATGATTCTTTTGATTTCTTTTTTCGCCAGCTCCCTAATATGATGTATTTGCTTCTATCCACATTAAAGATATATGTAGATACCTATAATCTCTTGCTTCTCTGTTTTTGTGGGTCTGTGAATAGAGTAAAGAGTTTCTTTCCATTTTTACAAAAATAATTCTTCCCCCCTCCCCCCCTTAACCTACTCAAAATTGGTTTCAGTTTTGCTCTTCCTTTTGAGTTTTGCATATTGACATTGCTTCTTAAAATATGATATTTTCAAGAGTTTTTTTATTTTTTTCTTGTTTGAATTACTATATTTTTTTAGTTTTATATTATTCTTTTTCTAATCTTTCTTTTCATAATAATGTCATTTAGATTAGTATTGTATTGTATTCTTCTTTTTTTGCGTCTTTATTCTTTAAAATTTTTATGCCATTATCTATTCATGCATTACATTTTTCTTATCCTTTCCAATAATATAACATTCTTGGCGGATATTCTTTTCAGCACTTCCACATTACTGCTCATTTCTTCCTGGATTTTGTATTTTTAAGCTATCTACTATTATTGTCTCTTCTGATATTTGTTTCAATTTTTAGATCCCTTTGTCCCATGATCAGGAGTCAGTATATGACTCCCGCATCATTGTTTGAATGTATCCCAAAGGCTTGCTACAAGGTTCAAATCTGGGCTTCAGGGTAGTTAATCTATAAACAGTTGCGCTTGATTTTGAATAAAAGTAGCGACTTGACTCATATTTCTAGTCGATTGTCATCTATAATATCGTCAATACATAGAGGTTCAAAACGTTGTGTTTCTTTGTCTTCCTTCCAGTGTTTATTCGATCTTCGTTTCGTTCTCTAAAGTGTCATTTATTTATCTTATCGTTCACCATTTAGTTTTACTAGTTTCTTGTTTTTTATTTCTGTTTGTTCTTGCGTTAAATTCTCCCTTTTCTCAAACCTGGAATAGATTTTTAGAGTTATTAAGTAATCCTACTAAATCGGCACAAATGGTGGATGCGCCGGGATAGCAAATTAAAAGTGTCAATATCTTACTGCTATCTCAACATTTGAAAATCGGGATGACGCAGACTCCCGGCAGCTGTAAATTGTTTCAATCGAGCTTTCGTGTCGATTTTCAGAACCCGTCGACACGTGTTTGCACTTCAGTTACCATTTAAAATTAATAGTCCGAGCCCAGTTTTCTCGAATGTCCCGTCTGTGTGCCGGAAGCGTCAAAATATGAGTAGATAAGCACGAGAAGCTTCCGGTAGAGAAGCTTTCGTTCGGGGATAATGAATTCAGAGTTTCAAGTGCTAATTGCTCAGCCGTCGCGATCATCGATACCCGCCTCTAACTCGGGATAACTTTGCCGGTAAGACGGCCAAGACAAACGGACCCCCGCACGGTCTCGGGTCCCAAGAACAATAAATTCATTACCGCCCCATCCGCATGCCTTTGCCGAAAATTTTCACGCTGAGCAAGATAAATGTCCCGATTTAATTACGATTTACAGTCGACCATTTCTCTTCTTTTCAGATACTCCTAAACCTGGCACGCAGCATATTCGAGGAACAAAACAACTTGGAGTGTTTGGTGACGAAAATAATGCGAGAAGCGCAGGATTTGTTGAAGTGCGAAAGATGCGCCGTTTACTTAATGGATTTAGACTGCGGCGAAGCCGTAAGTAACTCCGAAGCCAATTAAAAATACATTAGAGAAGCTTTAGGTAGGTCGGAAATCTCGCGATTTCAGGACGGCCGCAATAACGCAACCCTAATATTGGGCAAATTGTGTCGTTTTTACCCTTGGTCGCGTTCAGCCCGATTCGGGTCGAGGTTTGAAAATTGTTAAGAGTCGATAATTTGACTCAGTTTAAAAAGAGCCGCGACAACTCATCAACTAATTTAATTACGACCCCGAATTTGTCGGACGGTTTAATTAAAATTTTATGGTTAAGAGGCTTGGATGATATTTATTTTAATTACTCGACAAATAAGCGCCGTGCTAATTAGGCTTCGCGTTTGCGAACCTCCCCATCGTTCAATTTGGACCTTTCACCTGATCAATACGAGGGGCCAATAATGCTCCAATATTATTGACCAATGGGGGAAATTGAAAGATTAATAAAAAAGATAAAAATGTTGCCTCTTGGCCATTGAGAGCTGATTTGAGGAAAATGATAGATAAACGGTACAAAGGGACCACCTACCTAAGAGGGATCAAGCCGAGTCTCGACGTGAAAATGTTCATTTTTTTTATATTTATATAGAAAATGTACGAATGTGAAGAAACGAACGCCTCGAAATTTTTCTAGAATGGAAGGCGTTGTGATGGACTGATTGCCTCGAGACTCTCTTAAAGCAAAACGTTCCATCACGATAAAAATATGCTCTTGCAGCACAATACATGCGAGCTGTCTCGTTAAGGGTGTCCGATAAAGAATATAAGAGTCTTCAGATAAAAGTTATCTTAGTAACGTCCTGAAAACTGAAGCCTTTATAATAAATTTTTAAATTCAAAATTTTAACTCTACAAAAGACCAATTCCATAGAGGCTACATTACAGCGTCGACATGTGGTCATCCAGATGTCAGCTGGTCACGTCGGTCCTAGGTAGACAATTTAAATTGTGGCGTCCAATGTAGCCAGTTCTGTCATTTGTAACAATTTCTTCGAAGCAATATTAATTATTACATTACTGTTACGTCCCATGAAACAGAATTATTCAATATTGCAGTTTATGGGAAAACGATAGAAAATGTAGACAACATGAGTGGTGTAAGCAATTTCAAAAATTTAAAATTTTTGATTGTACCGCATTTTTTTGGCAACAAGCAAAGTAAGCTAGACACGGCTTTACTTTTGCATCTAATTTTATCCCTTTTATGTTTTTACGCAATTTTTTAGAGATTCGCCTTTTTCTATTTGTATCTTGCTTATCATTTAACTCTCAATTTGTCTTTTGTCTCATATTTTATTTGCAGTAGTCGTATTTGATAATGACATCACAAATAACAGAAATTATTCAGTTAAGTTGAAATTAACCCTTTTGGCATATAACTATAGGTACTTTAGCTACTCTGTTATCGCTTCTTAAGTCACTTTAAGTTACTCTTCCTTCCAAAAATTTCTTTAAAAAATTATTTTAACCGAAATGGCGGATGCGCTAGGAGAACGGTAAACTAACTTAAATAGAAGACTTATTTCTCCCAACTGTTAAAACGGCGAACCATACCGCCCTCTTGTATCCTCGCCAAGTAAAGTTGTAGTAAATTGTTCCTTTGACATATCTACGACTCTGCCTGGTGAATTATAGCTGCCAACCCCAATAAACAAGCCTCCTCTCTAGTTTACGGCTACATCTCTTCGTTACCTTCCAGAATCACCTGGAACGTATCGTGGAACGTCCTGGCCGTGTAATCCGCCGCCACGCTCCTTTGAACCGCGTCGAAAGCGGCACGGTAACCGCCGAAGACATGAGAGAGAGCGGAATGCGGATGCCCTGCTCCTTCACCACAATTTTCGAACTCCGCGACGGCGGCACCAACACCCTCGTCTCCAGACCGTCCTCGTTCGACCTTCAAAGTTCAACCCTGGCCCAAATCGCCGGTTACGCCGCCACCACCGGTCAAATACTCAACATCGGAGACGTCCGGGCCTGGTTGAGCGAGCAACACAGCGAAGGCGACGCAGAGTCCGCCAGGACCATCCTCTGCATGCCTATCATCAACGGCCAAAGAACCCTCATAGGTAACTATCGTAAATTTTGCGTCGAACTTTTTTAGTTTCGTATTGATCGCGCTTTTGGATACCGAATCTAATAACGTTGTCAAATCACTGACGGCTCCAGTGTTTAAGGTTCGTGTTAAACCCGGATGGTAAGTAGAACTTTTTGGGAAATCCGGAAGTCGCTTTCAATCACCTGCTCTTTGCCAAGAGGCTCCCAATCTCGTTAGGGAGCTGCGAAACGAAGTGGCGGAGCAAATAAGGATCGGAATATGACGGAGATAAATTTAGGAAAGCGCTGCAAAGCGGAGGGACGAAAAAAGATTTTTCATTAGGTTTGCATGAAACCGAAATGAGTCGTCGGCGAAAAGCGGCGTGTTTGCAGTTTGTCGAGAGGCGTCGCGACGCTCTCAAAGCTGTCGATGGTGCAGGGTGGAATAATAGGACAAAAAGTGACGTTTATAAGAAGCCGAAGTGTCGACTGACGTTACTGCATAGATCAAAGAGCAGAGGAGAAAGACGGAATTGAGTTTTTGCGATAATTTGAGCGATTGAAAAGAATTTCTGCCATTAGCTGAAAGGTTATTGGCGATTCCGTCAAGTGAAAGTTATAGTTTTTTTTTTTTAATTTGCCATATAGAAAAGTTGGGCGATTTTAAAGTCGACACGTCGACATAAAACTTTATCGACTGGAACCGCGTGGGTCCATAAATTTTAATCATCTCTTTACGTCAACGAGTTTCATCTGCGTTTCAGCTCCCTCGCAATATTTTATGGCTCTATCAGAGACAATAATCTTCAGGACATCACCATTCTTTTATGACACAATATTTCGGGATACCTAGCGCCAGTTTTTCGTTTCAAAAAAATTGTAATCTTAAATTTTAGGGCTTTTTTTCTCCATTAATAATAATCTGTCCCTTAAGAAATATTTTTTTTTCATTGATGAAACTTTGGTCGTCTTTCCACTTTGACCCACTTTCCATCATTGATGTGTTTTTCTAATAATTTTTCTTCCTGCTATCGTCAAGATGCAGTTTAATTTCACAGTTATATTACCCCGTATTTTTTTATTAATTTAAGGGCTAAATTTAGACATTTTTCTGCGTAGTAACAATTTGACAACAAATCTTATTACTTTGTCGTTTCATGAATATTTAAATTTTCAAGCTTTAAGTTTTTGGGGCAACTTACTCCTCCCACCTTCCCAGAATCGTCGCTTGAATAATTAAACCGCCATCAATATTAACCGGTCCGAAATAAAGCCGGAACTTTATTATTAATGGCGGATACGGAAAGTCAACACAACACGAGCGACTCCGTAATCCCCCCGAAAATCGATGAGAGTTAATTTGGCTCTTTTAAGGTTCCCGGAAACTCCGGGAAAAGTCGAATAAATAAATCAACCCCCCAACAAAATACTCCAAATCTACGTTTAATTACGCCATAATTAATTAACGCCGTGTTAAATTTAGAAACATCCCCCCAATATTGACCCACTTCCCCGAAACAAAAACCGGCCTCTTTGTTCAATTCCGCTGGGATTGCCCGGCTTTGTTCCAGGTGTCGCCCAGTTAATAAATAAGGATAGTTGCGTCCCGTTTACGGATTGCGACGTTTCGCTGTTCGAGGCGTTCGCCATCTTCTGCGGCTTGGGGATTCACAACACCCAAATGTACGAGAACGCCTGCAAATTGATGGCGAAACAGAAAGTGGCGTTGGAGTGTTTGTCGTATCACGCGACGGCCAGCAACGACGCCACCGAGAAGCTGATCAAAGAAGATATACCGTCAGCGGGCAATTACAACCTCTACAGCTTCACATTCATCGATTTCGAATTGTCCGACGACGACACCTGCAAGGCGACCATCAGGATGTTCCTGGAGTGCAACCTGGTGCAGCAGTTTCACATACCGTACGAGGTAAGAATCCCCCATGCTCCACCAACGCACGTCCAAAAACTTCTTTCTACATTAGGTACTTCCTTATCTAAAAAAATTTGATGAAAAGGGATTTACTCTTCCTAGCAAATTTTTCTACACTGGGCAAGAGATTGGGAAGTCAGAGGAGACCAAATCCAGGGAATGGGGTAGATGGTCAACCATTTCGCATCTTAATTTGTTAAACTTTTGAGTAGCAATACAACTGGTGTAACATAGATATTGTCGTGATTATTCAGAAATTTTAACCCTTCAAATTTTATATTCTTTTGCAATATCTTACTGATTTTATACTGTACATAATGGATTCAATACTGATCAGTTTATTCCATTTTGCTGATTGGAGGCCTGATTTTAAGTTGCCAGTTGCGACAATGACCGTGCAGCCAATCCTCGTAGTTTATGAGGCGAGCTCGACGAATCGGCTTTGACTCCCCACCTCCCAAAATCATAAAATTCCGGGTCGATGCTATAAAATATTTTCAACTTTTAATAATTTATACGGTCATTTGTGACTATTTACTTCCAAATTCTATTAAAAGTGATCTATTTTGTCTTAATTAATGTTACATGAGTTATGAATCTTGATATCAGTTACATTTCAAATTGATCTACCAGGGAAATGAGGATCCGGTCGCAAAGTGACAGGTCCGCTCGCAACTTTGCGACCCCGAGATAGGGAAAAGATGGCGGCAACGGTAGTTGCAACTAATTGCAACGCCAACTTAAAATTGGGCCCTAAAATAGTACAACTTTTCCCCTGCAGGATGGTAGTGTAAAATTCCTTTCTTGCTTGCCGATCGTGCTCGTCAACAAACTATATTGTGTCAGTTGATAAATGGGCAGACACGTAGCTCCATTGTACTTCGTATTTATAGGTTCGCTGTCGATGTTGCGGTTATCGGGACATTTTAGTAATGTATTGACGGTCCAGCAACAATAGCAAATTAAATGAAATTTCCGGCCTCTATTCCCAGCAGCAAATCAATAGGGAAATGTCGAAAACTATCGCTCGTCCGCTTAATGGTCAGTCACGCAACATGTTTTTTGTTTAAGTATCGTTTTCTGTCCGGCTAACAAAAATTAATTGTTATCGCCGCAATTAGTTGTTGGATCGCAATTTCGAGCCCACCTGTTAGCTCGTAACGCTAAGAACGTTTCCGTATTAATATCGTCGATAATAACAGTTCATTTCCTGATTGACGATGGAAGTCAATAACGAAGGTTCGATAATTAGCTACAATAAGCTTCCGATTAAGCTCGCGTTAGCGCTCCATTGATCCTGCCTATTAAAATTTTGATGATGTTGCTCTCGTGGAATTAAGACCGATTTTTGTTCGGTTTTGTCTGGATTGAAGACTTTATCGTAGTTTCTCTCTGCCGGCTGGTTCATTTCCGGATCTGCGACGTTTGATGATGCCGTTTCGCTCGCTCTAAAAGGCCGGTTTAATTTAATGGAGTTTTCGATGGAAGCAGGCGACTTAATTTCCTGATATGACGGGCTAGGAAAAGCTCGACAAAACCGAGTCGAGACACAATGCATTCAGGTAGCAGGAAGTGTCTGTCCCATTGATAACACTCGTTTATATTGGTTCCAAGCGATTTGTGGACAAAAGAAAGATAGCGAACAAAAGCTGCAGCCATCCCCCGCGAGAAACGCGACGCCCCTATTAACCGACGATAATTTTCACCTGGTAGAGGCACGCAAACCGTATAGTCTTGTATTGAAAGTTGATGTCACTTTAAACAAAACCAAGAGCGACAAGGAGTTTATTGTTATGTAATTTTATTTTTGACCAGATTTTTTATCTTTATCTCAAAAAATGAAAAGCATCATCTATATAGTATATAGGTCTAAGTATGACCAAAGAGACTAATTTGTAAGGGGTCGTATTTAACAGTCTACCAAATTTACCCAATATTTTCATACAAAAAAATTCTTTCATTTCCCAAAAATGCTCACCAAAATTAAGAAAATACATAATATTAAAGCGACAACCAAATATTGACATAATGCTGGGCTCTTATATATTTTGTTCGCCAAAATAACTTTTGTTGACCATAAATACTAAATGTTCACCAAATTTTATTCCGCATTTAATTCTAACATAATACCCAGATATTTAATTTTCGACAGTGTCTTATATTGTTTAGCAGTTAAAAATACTATTTGTTGATCAAAAATACACAAGCAATAAAATGTTGTGCAAATGGTAAATAATTTTATGCAAAAATTATAGATGTAGATGTGCTAGCGCAAGGAAAATAAGAGTAAAAATAGAAGTGGTCTGCACAAAAAAGACATTGATTTCCGTAATCTATAAATGCTTTGCTGTAATTGGCTTACATTATGTAAAACGTAAAACTTCTTTTAATGGTAATTTCTAATTGTGCTTTTAAAAAAAAATTACAGGGCCCTGAACTAACCTTGTACAAAACTTTTTTCGAGTGCCTCTTGTCTGGAAGCCCAAGCGGCAAGGAGAGATGCGCGAGCATATTTTATTTTTGGAGTAATAGAATAATTATTTGACGCACAAATAGATTTTTTGAGAAACACTAAATATAAATGGATAACGCGAATATTTATTATATACAGCACGGACGCGTAATTTGAGCGTTTTAAATTTGGTGAACATTTAGTAAAATTGATAGACATATAGAATTTAAAATGTAAGCAATGGTAAAACAATACGCAGCATAATCATTTTAGTGGTGATGTTCTCATTTTCTGATGTACAATAATGTATAATAATTTGGATTTTATTTAGATTTTTTGATGCTCATTAAATTTTCTAGTGGACAGTACAAGGGATGTATGGTTTAATTTAGTGTACATTATATTTGTTCCCATTTGTAAGTAAGGGTTTAAGACCAAAAGTGTCTTCCTTGCACCCACTCAAAGTTTCCTGGTCAGCCCCAAAGGAACACCTGTATAGTAAAATGATTATGTCCATGCATTGATTAAGTAAATATAGTAGAAGCATAAACATACAAAGCTATGGAAAGACAAACTAGTTCAGATATACTCTAGTCATCCGCTACCACCATCAAACGCCCTTATTCTTGATTGCTAAAGACCCAATTTTAACGAAATAAAAAGAGCTAAAGTTGTAAAAGGTTGGCTGAAGCCTTCGCCGTAGCTATTTCAAGAATAAGAGTTCTAGTGGAAGGTTTCTTGAGTGCTCTCATGGATTTATTGGGTTGCAGGTGCTGTGCCGGTGGGTGCTGAGCGTGAAGAAGAACTACCGCCCTGTCAAATACCACAATTGGCGGCACGCCTTGAACGTGGCTCAGACGATGTTCGCCATGTTCAAAACGGGCAAAATGGAACGTTTCATGAGTGATTTGGAAATGTTGGGACTGTTAGTAGCGTGTTTGTGTCACGATCTCGACCACAGAGGCACCAACAACGCGTTCCAAACCAAAACCGAATCGCCGTTGGCCATCCTGTATTCTACTAGCACCATGGAACATCATCATTTCGATCAGTGCGTCATGATCCTCAATACAGACAGCAATAATATATTCCAAGTAGGTGGGTTTTGGGTACGGTTTGTACAACAACGCGTACAGTATAGTCTTTGTATTTAATAATGTCGCTCTTGAGGCGAGGTTTGGGTCTTAGAGGTAAACTAGCGATTAGAGATGACGAGAAAGGTACCAAAGTACCGAATGTTGAAATATTTTTCTAAGGGGGTTCACAACCCCATTTGGTGAGATTTCGTAGTAACGAAACGAAATGATAGAGAAGAGACGCTAAACCGAACTAGTCGAACTCGGATGGCTCGTCCCTGATACCCTCAACTTTGTTTATCAAGTGACGTAACCGGTATTAAGACTCGACGTCTTGTTTTCAGGCGTTGTCCACTGATGATTACAGAAGAGTAATGAAACTAGTGGAGACAGCTATCCTATCGACTGATCTAGCAATGTACTTTAAGAAGAGAAACAGGTTTCTGGAACTGATCGACGATGGCGAGTTCGACTGGCAAAGCGACGATAAGAAAGAGCGTGAGTAGTCCATCGTGATTAACGACAGAGAAATCAATATCAGAAGTAGGACACTTAAAATTCCAGTAGCGATTAGGGAAAATTTTGTTTTGTATAAAAAGATTTTTTTCTAGTGTTGTCTGGGATGATGATGACAGCTTGTGACGTCAGCGCCATATCGAAGCCCTGGGAGGTTCAGCATCGCGTGGCGAAACTGGTGGCGGACGAGTTTTTCGATCAGGGCGATATGGAGAAGATGCAGTTGAAAGAGCAGCCTATCGTAAGGGGAATTTATGGTCGGATCGATCCCTAATCTCGGTTACGTTTCTGTTTTGTAGGCCATGATGGATAGGGAGAGGAAGGATGAATTGCCCCAAATGCAAGTGGGATTTATAGACGTGATTTGCTTACCGTTGTACAGAGTTTTATCGGAGACGTTTCCTTGGGTAAAACCCTTGTATCAAGGGACCCTCGATAACAGGAAACACTGGCAGGACTTAGCCGAGAAAGTGGAAATGGGCCTTACTTGGATCGACCACGATACGATAGATAAGCCGGTGGAGGCGTTTGCAGGTAACGGCGCTGCTCACCCAATTCGCTTCAACCATCTTGCAAGAAATATCCAAGACTCTCATTAATCCCATATGCAGATAATTAAGATTTTGAGTAACAATGGCAAAACCGGCCATCCCATCTTATCTCCTAACGTCAAATCACCTACTACCGCAAATTAGTAGCTAACATACACTTTTGATTAGTAAGTCATTAATGGCCCTTTAGCGTTTTGATACCGAAACTTTTCTACTATTATATTTTGATTTACTGCAAACTGACAGTTAATATTTTACGAGGTCTGTCCAAAAAGTATCCGCTCTTAAGTTATGAAAAGACATCGATTCTATGGATGTCTGTTGGTAAGCCACCATTTGCAGCCCCTCCTTCTTGAAAGTAATATTTTTTAAATGTTTAGGAGTAACCTGAAACTGTTAGTCTTTTAATTAAATCACCTTTAGATTTTAGATAAGGCTGAGACACATATTCGAATTATTTGAATATAACTATTCAAATTATTTGAATATTACTACTACTAATTATTCAAATAAATGACTAATAAAAAGTTGCATGCCCGCGTTTCGGAATGACCGTCAAATAAAATTAAGTCTTTGTGCAGACTAAAGCTAAAACTGTTGCTGCTGGTTTTTCATAATTTTATTAAAAATTGCAAAAACACAAAAATATTGAGCATTTTCAAGGGTCAGTAATATTATTGGTGCTAAGCGTTCCTGTTTAAAAGTAGACAACGTCGAGAATTAACTGAAATATTTAAATTTAATTTTGTTTTCTTTCGCGAATTCATCTATTTCATATTTAGTTCATTAGTTTGTTCATTTATTTTATATAAAGCACGTACATTAGTTATTGATACATTAATAATTACGACTACGAGGTAGTTTTGATTTTTTATTTATTTAAATAATTGTATACTATTCGGTTATTTGAATAAATCAAATATTCGAGTAACTAGTCCCAGCCTTAATTTTAGGTATGTACAGCTTGCCGAGAAATTAATGTCGTATCGAGAGGCGTTGCGGGCTGCACGATTAGTTTGGGCGACTGTCCGGATTGTCGTGTTGGCTTATTTTGAACCCTTGGAGGGCTTTTGCTATCATGGTAAAGCTACCACTGCCCATACTCTGGTACGAAAATTTAAAAAGTGACTCATCAGCATCATTTGGAGCGTTGCGAGGGGACGCTAATAGTAAAGACATTGTGTGTATGATGCGGCAAATTGGTTGTACATATAACTCGACAGCAGTCGCGTGTTAAAGATGCTAGAGCTTCTTAGAGATTGTGAACATACATTAATGAGTCACTTTTTAAATTTTCGTACCGGTGTATAGGTTACTTATTTTTTTAGTGGGTCTTTTAATAATTGTCCCAATTAGGTTCTGATCCTTTGGACCATATTCATGGCCACAGTTACGAAGCCAAAGAAAACAGTGAACAATGTTTTAAAAATGTTTGATTCCTTTGGCGTCTGCCTTGATTCGTCACGGATTCTCCAAAATTTTGACCAACTCGTTGCTCGATATCCTCGGTCATTGTGAACAAAGTTAAAGCGACGCTAGTTGACAGAAACATTTACAAAAAGCAATATTATGTCTTTTGGCAACACGAGATTCAGGTAGAGATATTGCAACAGGCCATAGATTGGGTAGTTTCTGGACAAACCCCGTAATAAGCTGACATGAAGCTGATACTGACATACAGTGTGTCCAAAATAAACAAGAAATTTACCCCAGCTAGGACTTCCCATTAGTCAAGCTATTATAAATAAAAACAAAATCGAAAATTTTACTTTTTATTTATTATCAAGTAAAGGGCCGTATTTAACAGTCTATCAATTTTACCCAATATTTTCATACAAAAAAATACTCCATTTCCCAAAAATACTAAATTATATTATGCAAAATTATAGATGTAGATGTGCTAGGGCAAGGAAAATAAGAGTAAAAATAAAAGTGGTTTGCACAAAAAAAGATATTGATTTCCGTAAAATATAAATGCTTTGCTGTAATTGGCTTGCATTATGTAAAACGTAAAACTTCTTTTAGTGGTAATTTCTAATCGTGTTTTTAAAAAAAATTACAGAGCCCTTAACTGACTTTTTTCGCGTGCCTCTTGTCTGGAAGCGCAAGCGGCAAGGAGAGATGCGCGAGCATATTTCAGTTTTGGAGTAATAAAATAATTATTTGACGCACAAATAGTTTTTTTGAGAAACACTAAATATAAATGGATAGCGCGAATATTTATTATGTACAGCACGGACGCGTAACTTGAGTGTTCTAAATTTGGTGAACATTTAGTAAAATTGATAGACATAGAATTTAAAATGTAAGCAATGGTAAAACAATACGCAGCATAGTTATTTTAGTGGTGATGTTCTAATTTTCTGATGTATAATAATTTGGGTTTCATTTAGATTTTTTGATGCTTATTAAATTTTCTGGTGGACAGTGCAAGAGATGTATAGTTTAATTTGGTGTATATTATATTTGTTCTCTCAAGTAAACCATGGAAAGTTTGTGAAACCTTATGATTCTATGTATTTAAATCGACCCTTGGCTGGGGTAACTTTCTTGTAATTCGACCCAAGTCGCCACCCTTCATATTAATTCGGTAAAAATTAACTATAATTAATGCACTACGAGATAACAGCATCAGTTTTTCCAAATTTATTTTTGTTTTTTACTTTTGATAACGATTTCGTATAGAAATATTCACTTCATGTCTTTGATTTTCTTCAAGCTGCCACGACCCTCCAAATTTATAACAAGTAATTGGAATATTTTTATTTTATTTATAGGTCGTCTACTGTTTGCCTTTGTGGCTACCCACCATTTATGTTTATGGTAGTTCGTTGCCTTCACTGGAGCTTATACCTACTTATACCTCTATTAAACCATAAATAACTGAAACGTTTACGCGTTATTGTCATCAAAATTTTAACATTAGAATCGTGTACCTAACGGTATTACAAATGTAATAATAGTAGAAAAAATTTTCTAACTAAAACACTTCATAGCGTCTCGACGGCATATGAAATTAGTTGCAACCTAAACACTAACGCCATATTTTAGCGCGTTATTCAAAGTTTATTTCTATGGAATTTCAAATTTGTAACTATATTAGAAGTGCGTTTTCAAAAAACAAAATTATGATCTTTACACTCACACTAAACGGCAAATATGTCTTACAAAAGCACACTTCTTGTTTGGATAAGTTGCATGATGCCAGGCTCAGCTAACACCGAATTTGTTGCTATGATTATTTATTTGCAGTTGCATGGAATGCAAAAAACATTCTCACAAAGATCTGAAAAAAGTTGTTACTTTCTCTACTTAACATTTTCCATAATGAAAGTAAAGGCGACCTTAAATTTGGAACTATCTCCATTTAAAAATTGACGCAAATAACAAAATTATGACTTTTGAATATTCATAAACAACGGTTATGGCCCAGATTATCCTTCTGCCGCTAGCAGAACAGCAAGTTAACGTTAGTTATTAGGGTGGTGATGCTGGACACAGAAACGTACATAGACAAAATATTTATTACAATCTCCAAGAGTCATTAATTATTAAGTAATAAATAAAGTAACATACAGTAATAAAAAAAACCTTAAAAATGCAATAGGTATAAAAATAATTAACATATTAGTGATTATTAACACAATTCATACTGACTTACGCATTACTCACAAAACAAAAAAAAATATAACAGTAGAAACAACATACAGTAGCACCACCTGATTAATACCGGCCAACTAAAGGTTAAGTTGTTACACACAAAACAACTCCGGTGTCGATTAAAGGACAAATGCATGTAGTTTGGCAGTTAACGATGTTTTTGTTGCAGACACTGAGGAGACCAAAGAGATAGAGTTAACGGTACAAACCCTTCATACCGCCCCCGTATGTCAACAGTTGCCACCCTTGGGCCACAAACGACACAAGCACAAATTGTGTTGTGTATTGTGACACATCCCTCTAGTGTCGTTGAAATTACATACATTGTCATAGAAAAGTTAAAAAAATGCTCATAATTTAAGTCATAAGAAGAGAACACGACAAACGGATAGCGAGAGTGGTGATGCTTGATTTCAAAAGACATTTTGTAATTATATTTGTATCTAACAGCAAATAAAATGTATATATAGAAAAAATAAAAACTATTAATAAGTAAATTGAAAATAACACGAATACATTTATTTCACTTGTTTTACAACTATTGACGTTGGGTTGGGGTAGAAAAAACAATTAATTGATGAATGGGGGCGATTCGAATTTTCAGCGGGACCGTGTTTGTCTTCTTTCTGGAAAATACTTGGAAGACAACTAAATTGCTTTAAAGTCATCGAAGAATTCGTTGGTCCGATTGAAAATTCTACAGTCTAACTTTTTAGATATAGGAATTCCGTTTGACGCCTCTCTCTTACATGAAGAACTCCTGTGTGGAGTGCGACAACGTGAGTCATGCGTTGGGGGGCCTGTCGAGACAACTAATCTCTATCACTCTCAGTCCTCGCATGCTGGGATCAGTCAGTTTCAAACCGCGAGGTTCGAAAACCGTTTGGTTCTGTTCTGCTACATACTTTGACACTTTTTTGAGACACTACAACGAAAATCGTCGATGATAAGATAACGATCGCCCCGACCCCACTTACCCTTTCGTAGTGAGTTTCTTTACAAATATAGATTAAATACGCGGTCAGACACGCTAAGCATCCCTCGCAATAGGTGGAGCAGGTGGCGTTCTCGGCCTCCGCAAAATACCCATTCAGTCTATTGATTGTGGCTTCGAACAGTTGTCGTTCCACCTGCGAAAACGTCGAGTTATCGGTGTTTTGCGGCAAGTAAAGAGACTCACTCTGCCCTCCAGCTCGGGGGGGAACCTCGTTTGGAATTTGACCACAGTCCCGTCACTGTAATCCCTTTGGATAAACACCTTCAAACATTGTGGGGGCGCCATCTGCTCGGTTTCGCCCGCCCGAGACCCGTTGTTGTGGTGGTTGCTCATCCCTGCTACGTTAACTGTTTTAAGGAAAAGAAAATGCAAAACACGAGATCACACAAGTGGATAACATCAACACACCTCCATTTTCAGCTGTCACTGTCACCTGTCAAGCGACAGGTTGGCCAATTGCAAGGGCCCAGGACCTGGGGCAACTAGGCGGCGGCGCCAAGTTCAAAACAGAGGTGGTCAAAAATTATTTTTGAATTTTCCAAAAATTTCTAATAACTGTATAATTTGCGTTAATTAGTAATTAACAAGTATTGTAGAAACGCTACATAAACAATTATTTTACCAAAGTAATTTTTAGATAATAATTATTTAATCAAGTATCAAGTGTTAATTATTAATGGGAACAAATATAATGTACACCAAATTAAACCACAGTAACCACACATCCTTTGGACTGTCCACCAGAAAATTTAATAAGCATCAAAAAATCTAAATAAAACCCAAATTATTATACAGCAGAAAATGAAAACATCACCACTAAAATAACTATGCTGCGTATTGTTTTACCATTGCTTACATTTTAAATTCTATGTCTATCAATTTTACTAAATGTTCACCAAATTTAGAACGCTCAAGTTACGCGTCCGTGTTGAACATAATAAATATTCGCGCTATCCATTTATATTTAGTGTTTCTCAAAAAAACTATTTGTGCGTCAAATAATTATTCTATTCCAAAAATGAAATATGCTAGCGCATCTCTCCTTGCCGCTTGCGCTTCCAGACAAGAGGCACGCAAAAAAAATTTTGTACAAGGTCAGTTCAGGGCCCTGTATTTTTTTTTAAAAGCACGATTAGAAATTACCATTAAAAGAAGTTTTACGTTTTACATAATGCAAGCCAATTACAGCAAAGCATTTATATATTACAAAAATTAATATCTTTTTTTGTGCAAACCACTTCTATTTTTACTCTTTTTTTTGCCCTAGCACATCTACCTACATCTATAATTTTGCATAAAATTATTTACCATTTGCACAACATTTTATTGCTTCTATATTTTTGATCAACAAATAGTATTTTCAACTGCTAAATAATATAAGACACTGTCGAAAATTAAATATCTGGGTATTATCACGTATTATGTTAGAATTAAATGCGGAATAAAATTTGGTGAACATTTAGTATTTATGGTCAACAAAAGATATTTTGGCGAACAAAATATATAAGAGGCTAACTTTAAGATTATGTATTTTCTTAATTTTGGTGAGCATTTAGTATTTTTGGGAAATGAAAGTATTTTCTTGTATGAAAATATTGGGTAAATTTGGTAGACTGTTAAATACGACCCATTATTAATTAAAAGTATTGATTGAATGTTAATCATTAAGATCGAACTGGACTTGGCTTGAACAAGGTTTTTGCAACTCACTCGCTTATTGTTTTTATCTATCAAATTTCCGGTCTTTTTTAAAATTAATTTATGTAAATTACCTTCTAAAAACTTGCGCTGCTAAAACTATGGCAAATTGATGAGCAAAAATGTTTAGTTGAATGCCTTTAAAAGAGTTTTACATTCAAGTTTCACGTCTTTTTAGCCATTCAACATTCGCAATAAAATAGAAACGGCATCACGACGCTTTGAAAGTAGCATGTTCGTCCCTTACACGTTGTGCTGAATTTCATCAAAAGAAGGAGCATTCCGTACATTTTCATGGAATTCAGTATGCAGGTAATAACAAAACCGTAATATTGTTTTCACGTGAGCAAAAGGAATCTTGACGTGTTCTCTTGCTTGAACTATTAGAGGACATTAAAGACGTTTCGATAATCAACCGGATTCTTCTAATCTTCTGAATCGGTCAAGTTTTTACTGCAGGTCAACTTATTAGGTAGATACCATATTTAATTTTAACCGGGGGCTTTATCGAAAAACGGTTTCGTGGGGGCCAAGAAAGGTCGCATTAACCACTAATCGTCTTGCCAGCGGTTACGCAATTCGAGTAACTTAGTTAGAGCCTCTGGACTGAATTAAGGTTTTAGAGTTTATCAAATAAAATCTCAAAGGAATTTATTTGCGATCGCCTGCAAATAGTGCAACCAAAGTACAAATTAAACTCGCAATTGAAGTTCAGAGAAGTTTCTTGCAAATGCAAATTTGCAAAATTCTAAAGACATGTTTTGATTGCGGTTCTATGTAATTAATTATTTATGTGTGCATAAGATGCGGCAACAACCTTGTTGCCTCAATTACTTGGGTTACTAAGCGAGAAATTACGTTTTATTTTAAGATTAATTGCAGATTCCGAAACTTCCAGCTCGATTTCGCATCAGAAAATGAAAAAAGTTTATCTTAGCAAATAAAAGCAAAGTGATGCAGGCTTTTCTCTTACTGCTTCGTGATATCTCGGCGAGTCGCATTTGTATAGTTGACACTATAGAGACATGGGCACCTGCAGGGAATGGCAAGGTGGGGCACTTGCCCACTTCTTAATACCCTAAGTATATATATATATATATATATATATATATATATATATATATATATATATATATATATATATATATTTTCAAATTAGGTACTTACACAAATTATTGTTGCTATTATTATTGTATTAACTCTAAGTATTTTTTTTTTGTTTTTTTTTTAATTGATAAGTAGGTGTACTTACAAAAATTATTGTTGCTATTATTATTATAGGTCCCCAAAAATCTTTCTTCTACGACAGGATTTTTGCCCCCATCTCCCTTTACAAAAATTCTGCGGGCTCCTTTGTACCTATAGAGAGAGCATCTTTGACGAAATATTTCAAGTTTTTTAAAGTTTTGCCTGGTCCCGAAGAAGCGTTTCCAAAAATGCTGGAAGCCCCATTTGCCATTTACGGCGAAGCGCCTTTCGAACCAGTTCTCGTCTCGTCTTTAACTTTCTGTTAATGCCAATGTCGTTTCGATTTACTACGTTAATATGATTTTAGTTAGATGAAGGTCAATCTGGGTCAGCATTCTGTGTTAATGCGTTTGAAATTATTGATTTGAGACGGGGGCAAGTCTCAAAAAACGGGGTAAACGCGTAGCTAAACACGTCTTCTTAAGTATGAGTCCGGACTCATTACTATAGTTGTGGAGAAATCTTGCAATGTTATAAGAAAGAAATTACAAGTCTCGTAATAGACGGGAAGCTTTGATAATTGAAAGGCGTGCACATTTCCACTAAGTACAAAAACAATTAAAGTTTCTAAACGTTTCCTGAAGACCTAATAAAAATTTCAATGTTTTATCTTCAAGTCTTTACCAAATTGGGCGAATCCGGTTTGTTAATATACCTACTTGTTGGCCCAACCTGACTTTGTTTTGTTAATTATGTAAATAGGCAAAAATTCCAAAAGTTCTAATGTTGTCCCAATTTTTTTAACGTTTGATTGTTGTACCTGGAAGTAATTAATTTTTATTTACAAAGGTTCTAAAAATAGCCAGAAGTGCAAGTGCCTACTTACTTCTGTAGGTAAATTGTCGCCGGCTTACTTTATTTTCCACCATAATTAAACCGTTGTTGATTTCATGACATACTTGGATATACATTGAATAAGCCTGCCTCAATATCGTTAAATTTTATGAGCGCAATGAGCTTCCGAATTGTTGTCATTACGTTTGTGTACATTGTAAACAAGCAGCAGCCAATTCGCGCTGATTCAGCTTCAATTATTATTATGAAACAAAAATTTTTAATTATTACAACTCAAGCTTTTGGTCCTTCGAGCCGGATTCAGTTGGTGCAGTTTCAAGCGGTTCGGCAATAACACTATTAATTACATTATCGCCTGCAGTGTCTTAATTAGTCTTTGTATAACATTCATTACGAAGTAAATAATACTTTCCAGTACCTTCTAATCATGTGCTTACAAATCGATTTATGACTAAGACTATGTAGAAATTTGCATACCTGCCACTTAAGAAATTCTTCAATGTATACGAGATATTTAAACCAAATCTAAATCTTAAGCTATCGCTTCCTTAATACGTGACGTCAATAGACCAATTTTTTTTAAATAAAAATCGTTAATCTCTATTATGTAAATTACACATTACGGTACTTTTTTTTTGTTTTTGAATCCTTTCGCTCCTGCTCCCATTCTTGGGTGATACCGGCTACAGGGTCAACCTTTTAGCACAAAAAAGTGCTCGGGTTCTCGTCGTCTTTTCCCATATCAACAGACGCGACACGTGAAAAGAGAGAAAAAGAGCTTCTTTCCTGAAGCTCTCCGTATGAGAAGCAAAACAAGTTTAGTTTAAATCGATTCAGTACCTATTTTTTTCTTCAAACTCTTAATTATAGAGAGTTTGAAATTAGTGATTTTTTACATACCAATTGGCACACCTAAAGAGTGATAAACCTGACTTAAAGTTCAAAAAAAAATTGATGACTACGTGTGTGAACTTGAACCAATGCGGGCGTGTCTCTGGGTCGCATCCGTAACTTTTTGCGGACTACGTAGTAAAAAGGACCGTTAGAAATGCTGAAATCGGTACGTTTCCTTTTTTTTAATTTTGGCTGAAAGCTTTTTTTATTTAGAACAAAAACATTCAATTTGCTTCGAACATGTCCATTAATTATAAAAAGTTTAGATTATAGTCGGGTACACATTATTTGAAAAGCCACTGACAAGGAATAAAGCTGGCAGTCAATATACTGCATGTCAGACACAGCCGATAACTAAGAATGTTCGGTCGTCCCTGGTCCTTTTATATCTTTTCAGTTATTATTGTCGGTGTATCTATCTATGCTATAGGACTAGTTGCAGGTACTTGGCTTTGGACTTGTATCTAGAACAAGGTACTTATCTATAGCAGCTGCGGTTAATAAATGTAAAGTGTTAAGATGTAGCTGGACGTTCTCAAAGTCCTCTACTGCACGCTTAGTTGCAAAAGAAACTAGAGTTTGATCTGCCACTCTTATGTAGATGAGAATTGAGACCCTAACTCAAAATGAAATGTTTTCTAGAAACTAAATTTCAAACATTTTTTAATTTACCATAAAAATTATTTCTTACCTGCGAAGTTTGGAGGGGAAAAATTATGCCTTTAGTTGCAGTTTGACTTTCAAATTTTGACAAACTTTTACTAACATTATGATCCATTCATGAGAAATTACCTCCAAATCAATCATTTCAACGGATTTAATCGGATCATCTCGTGTTACTGACAAAATCACAACAATCCATTTATGTTAAAGTGCAAAAAAGATTGTTCTTGTAGTGGGTATATCTACAACAAAAGCGTGGGATTAGAAACTGATCTTTGCCAATGTTTACAAGTAATGATAAAAATTTCGAGAAAGATCCTTAACGTTGAGATTTGTTGTGAAATTTATGACATGGCATGCAGAAAAAATGCATCCAAATAAAAAAAAAACACTAAAATATGCGTGACATGTATGACATGTGTGAAATATTTCAGAACGAAAGCGTATTAATTCTAGACTGTTGAGCACAAACATATGTTTCAATTTTTAAAAAGCATAATTTTTGATTCACTCTTTTTGATAAATGACAAATCTTTATAAAATCAAAATGATTGTAAATTATGAAAAAGTGAATATTTAGGGAACAGTTTATGGTGAAGTAAATCTTTATCTGCTGCTACTTGGGCAAAACTTTAGTATGGCACACACACGTGATGTTGTCAACCAAGAATACGACTGACTTCAGAAATGTGCCATAGTCAGGACTAAAAAGTGTCATTGTAAGAATGGATAAATAGATATTATTAGATATTAATAGAGGGAAGTAAAATGGTGGGTACATTCTAGATTTGATACATTTTTTTGAAGAGCAAGACCTTGCATTTAGAGGAAAGCTTTATGTAAAATTAAGCAGAATTAAAAACAGAAAAACAATAGTTTTTGAACAATTTGGTAGAGTCGCGCGTATTTGTCATTTTGTAGTTGTCATTCTATTGTTCTATTGCTCATTTGGAGGCAAGTGAAAATTAGCTATTGGATCAATAAAGATGCAGTTCTAGACTCTCGACTGAACAGAGATACAGAATATTGACTGTGATAAAGAAGAAAATTATAGCATACTTGAGGCACATTATGCAAGGTCTAAGATGTCAACTGTTGTTCCTGACTATTAAAGAAAAAATAGATTTTTTTTACACCACTCGATAGAAAATTGTATTTTGGGATGAGTCACTTAAGCATTTTCTATACCTAACTTCATCCCCTATCAAATTAAAAATTAAAATCCAGAAATTCCATCAATCTTGCCGAGAGATTTTTTTAGTTTTTCAAGTATGCCATGGAAACCAAAGACAATTGCAACATTTTAATTATGAAATGAATATGTTACTAATTTTATAAAAAAACAACAACAAAAACTACCAAGAACCATCTTAACAAAATTCTAATGTAGGTGTTCAATGTGAGCACCATTTTGATTACTACATATTAATACATATTAATCCATTTTCAACAGATTGTGTACCTCTTTTAATTTCGTTGGGACCAAGACTGTCGAATGCTCTTATTATCTCCAGATCTTACCTCATTACACTTTTATGTTTGGGGTCGAATAAAAGATTTAGTTTATACTTCACCACTTTGCAACATAAAGGAATTAAGCGGGAGAATAATAAGAGCATTTGACAGTCTTGACACCAACGAAATAAGAACAGCTACACAATGATATAAAATGATAGAATGTAGTAATCAAAATGATGCTCACACTGAACATTTACATTAGAATTTTGTTAAGTTCTTGATAGTTTTTGTTGTTGTTGTTTTATAAAATTAGTAAAATATTCATTTCATAATTAAATTGTTGCAATTGTTTTTTGTTTCTATGGCATACTTGAAAAACCAAAAAATCTTGTGCAAAATTGATAAAATTTCTGGATTTTAATTTTTAATTTGATAGGGGATGAAGTTAGGTATAGGGAATGCTTAAGTAACTTATCCCAAAATACAATTTTCTATCGAGTGGTGTAAAAAAAATCTGTAGGTGCCATTTGAAAAAAATGACTTTTTGACCATTTTTGGTTGCGATATTTGAAAATTGTCTTCACCCACATGGTACAAGATGTAACCACCATTAAGATATCAGAAGTTAGTCTGGACTTTGAACTAAGCACTTTACAAATTAGCTTTTACAGATTTTGAACCGTCTGCCAGATACGAATTTCTCCGTAAGCTACCACATCGATTATTTTTTTCACATAAATTAACATAATGTCAAA
Organism: Schizotus pectinicornis; assembly: GCA_951805265.1. Taxonomy (NCBI): domain Eukaryota; kingdom Metazoa; phylum Arthropoda; class Insecta; order Coleoptera; family Pyrochroidae; genus Schizotus; species Schizotus pectinicornis. Next base: position 10,228,279 of record OX638207.1, on the reverse strand, counting down.
AATTGTCAAATAAGTTCACATAACAAGTGTTATAAAAACTCAGAGTTGGAAGACCAATTAGACCATGTAGAAAAAATGGTACGTCTCTATTTAAAATAAGAAAGTTGATACCGACTTTTGGCACATCCTGTATAGCTAGAGAGCTCAAAATATTTTAGATAGAATGAACATGACTGATAATGACTGCCCTCCAAGTTTCAAATTTCTAATTCAACTGGAAGTTGAAAAACTTCTAATGGACGGGCTACGTGAATCACCCTGTATAAGTCTATAAGAAGTTCAAATGGAAGAATTTTCAAAATAAAATTCGCATGTTTTAATTACAAGAAGAAAGTAGGGAAAAACTGAAGCAGGCAATTTTTCTTGTCTTCCACCTCGATTCCAAAGTAGATTTAAAATGCAAGCCATGTACCTACGCTTTTGAGTCATGTCCCACATCTCGTCCTATTATGGAAAAAAAAAACAACAGCGCAACGTTTCTTGCACCATTTAACACACAACCCAATCCAAAGCAGAATCTCTCGCGATTCCCGCGTTTATTTCCTTTTTCAAGCAACATCCGCCAAGCCAAGGCCGCACAAACCAACACCGTCCCTCCCGAGGACATAATAATCACCCTTCCCACTGGCATTGGTAACCTGAATCGTTTCCTCAACAGTTCCACTTCTACAAACCTTTTTCCTTCCTCATCATCATCATCATCATCACTAACGTGACGTTTCTCGGCATCGCCAAATCATTTTCGTTAAAAATATCGTCCCTCCAACTACTCGTTCCAATTCTTTTCCATATAAGCAACCGATAGGTCCGGTAATCTTCCATTCCATCCGTTGCGAACACGCCGAAATGCACGTCAATTTTTTACGGTTACTCTTCGTCCTCGTGTCCGTTGTGATTTTCGGAAAATTTGTGCGTTCCGATGATTATCTCGACGAGATCCAAGGACAATGCCACAAAAACAAAAAGGTGTTGACGTGTGCCAAGTATAAAGTTTTCAGGTACCTGAACGATTACCGGTTGCGAGACTACAACTTGACCAGTGACAGTTCTGTGAGAATTATCGGCATACCCGACAACGGCGAAGACAACAACAGTGATGATGCTGCGGGATTTACACAAACGCGACAGTTACCGGATGATCCGGAGTACGTCAAGATTTTCAAGTTCCTGAAACGACAAGTCGAGAGGGTGTTGAGCACGCAAGGATTAACGATCCAACTGCCGGAAGGAGCAAGGGTGCTGGAAACTGGACGAAAGGAAGGAGCAGAAGGTATTTATTTGAGAACGTTTAATTAATCCCCTAACTATTACGTGACGGGACAATCGACCACTAAATTTTTAATTTTTATTCGAGATTTTAGGGAGTGAATTTACTTAAACAAGTTGAATCATCAAAAATGTGATTTCAGCGCAATTACTTCAAATAATAGATTTACGACCTCGCAGCATCACTTACTAGAAGATCCTGGTATTGGGGACGTAACTCTGTTACTTGAATCTCATCAAATTTTGTGGGTTCTTAACAAATTACGGATTATGCTAGACTTGTGACTTTTCGACTTTTTGGGCAAAATATTGCGTCCTCTGCCTGTTATCTATACGCCCTGAATTTGTGTTGGATTGAACTAATTATGTTTCAATCATTAGGTATAGCTGGAGGCTTCCGCCCACGTAAGTAAACTACCATAACAGTAGTTGTTTGTTTGTAATTTGTGTAACAAAAGTATTATAATTGATTGACATTAACCCTGGCGGTTTAGAACGAAGACGACCATTGGTTGAGCGAAAGCAGTAACAAGTTTAGTATAATCATTAAAAGCAAATAGAAACTAGGTCGATTAATCCAATTAACATTTTTGAGTTTGAGCTGCTAACAACATCAGAACCCAAACAAGTTGCCAGTAATTTGTAGAAATAACATCGTATTGCCCCTTCTAACCCGCGTAGGTTTTTGGTAGCGGAATTGCTCGATGGAGGGAAAAATAGCTTATAAGCCCTTAACTCGAGCAAAAAGCGTAAATCTCCCACGTTTTCGCCGTGGCGCAAAAATCTCCGCTCGAGGCGCCGCAGTTCTTTTCTTATTGTTGATCGCAGACCTAATAACCTTTAATGTTTTTGTCTTCACGAACGCGGAGACAATAATTAAGGCTCGGTTAATATGTAGCTATTAGTAGCACAAATATGTAGCGTGCAGTCAGCTTTTACAAAATTATTGTAAAACCAGCTAAGTCTCGTCTATTTTCAAATTCCGTTAAACATCAAAAAACTAGATACTTATAATTGCGTCTTAAGCAGTTAGTAAGTTGTCGTAGTAAATTAGCTCATTGAAGCTAAACAGGATTGTGGAAAACTCGATTAGAGAAAGTTAAAAGTTTTCCAGGTATTCCGCCCGTTTTGTACACGATGCCAAAGTTGTCTTAGAAAAATTTCCCGCACCTGACGACCTAAGAAATCAAGTTAACCGTTATAAAAACTCGTAAAAAACACGTCCAGCACACTTCCCTACTTTATCAATCGCATCACCCAAACCTCTCCATCTAACCGCTTTTAGACGCGTCGCACTAAACCATTTACATTGTTAACGTGGGAGTTTGCGTTTTGTCAGTGATTGCCTTCATAACTTTGATTCGAGCGTTAATTCCGTTTGTTTATCGTTAAATTCGGCCTGCGTCAACCAACAAACCCCGATCGATTTCGATAAACTCACCCATCAAACTTTTTGCAGCTCGCATCAAGAAGAAGAAAGGCGGCCAAAGCATCGTGGTGCCGCTCCTCACCCTGCTTACAGTTTTCAAAATCAAGATCATGACGAGTTTGATTTTGGGCACTGTTCTTCTGATCACGAAGGCGTTGATTGTGGCAGCCTTCTTCATACCGGGCTTGATAGCTTCGATTAAAGCGCATTGTAAAGCTCAACAGTACCACGTGGTGCCGTATCACGTCGAGGATGATCACCATATCCATCACGATCACGATCATGACGATATCACCGCAACGGGATATGGAGTTTCTGGATACGGATCGGACAGCCACAAGGCGTGGGAGCGGATCCATAACAAACGTCTCTCTCTGGGTTAGAACGTTGAGAAGTTGGTGGCGGAGGTACGGGATAGGTTATCATCGTTATTTATTTTGTTAGTAAGTAATTTAGATTATACAGGGTTGTAAATGAAAGTTTCAATTTAAAACTCGGATAATCAAAAAGACTGCGGAAATTTAGTCATTAGTCCACGAATTAAGGAAGGGAATAACCAAAGCGACGCGATTATTTAGTTCTAATCCGTTAACTCAGGTTTCCTTAAAAGGAGCTACTGCTTTGGATTGAAGAAAGTAAATTATTGTAAATTTAAGCTACTGCATATAAGTAGCCTTTAGTTAATTGTGTTCCTTTTGTTTATATATTAATTTATTAATTTATTAACTTATTATTTAATTGTTGCCAGCTGGTTGTTGCATATTTTATAAATGTGTGCAATAAAACTTTTAACGAGGTCCTTCAACTTTCTGTTCCTAAATAGTAATTAAGTTGACCGCATCATTAAATACAGGTAATATTAACTCATTTGACATTGAGTTAAGAAAAAAAACTAGAATCACCGTGTTGATCTGATGTGATGTTCCGGGGAGCGCAGTAGGTCGTTGTCTTTTAGTAGAATTTGGTGTGTGGCGTAGCTGGTTTAGAGAAGTGTAAATTCAATCGAAAACCGTTATTAGGTTAGTCGGGCTAAATGCCTCCTTTGGGCATTGATATGACGGTGATTCAAGCTGACCCGCCCGCGGTCAATTATTAAAAATTAACAGAAAAAATGGGTGCTCATATAAGCAATAATTAGACTTGTTCAGAATTTCCTTCCAATTGAGCACAACCTACCGCAACTTACCAATTGAGAGGCAGTTTCTTTTACAACTAGCAGATTAGCAGAACGATCAATATTTTAAGAACAATAATATATTAAATGAAAAAGATTTCGACTAAACAGAACTTTGCAAGCTTTTATTGAAGGCATTATTTTATATGGCAGTAATTTTCTATTGGTTGTTATTTTTTTTTTGTTGGTAAAATGTACTTATTTTATCAAAGTTATCAGAGTTTATCATTTTGATAAATTAAAAAAAAAATTATAGTCTATTTTTAATTTCCTTAGTTCTTCTTTATGTCTTTCACTGCCTTCGAATTTTTTAGCTACATTGTATAAACTCGTTCTCAGTTTCTGCAGCCCATTTCCAGTATGTATAACTTATTCTCAGTCTCGATCTAAGTCTCAGTGTCTAAAACTTATTCTCAGCCTCTATAAGGAATTCCCCTTTTACTCATTCCCAGTTCTGTCCTCATTCTCAGCATCCAACTTATGCCCAGTTCCTGCAATCCGTCACTAGGGTTTTTAACTCATACTCTATAATAATTATCATTATCATTATAATTTATTATCAGGAGCAACTCTAAAATTGCTTTGCATAAAGAAAATCTGGGAAATAAAAAGATATATTAAAAAAACCTATTCAGATATATCTTATCCATCTAATTGGTCAAAATACACCCCTGAGGGCTTAAGAAGACCGAAGTCAACGCCACTTAAAATAAAGAGTAAGATTTAATTTTTGCTCTTCTAAGGTAATATATTTAATCATTTTTAGCAAAACGCAAAATAATCAAGTGGACTGAAAAAAGATGGAAAAACAGGAAACTGAAAGAGAGCACGGGGAAGAAGTCCACGAGATTCGAAAGCAACATTTAATAGAAATTCATAAAATCCAAGTTGAACAAGCAAAGAAAAATCTACGGAAAATAAAAGAAGAACATGAAAAAAAAATTGAAGAGTGGCGTTTAAAACTGCAAAAGATGGAAGCAGAAAATATGCGGTTAAATGATGTGATTAAAAAAAATGGCATGTAGAGTATCAGTCTTTTAATTTTGTTCCAAATCTTAAATCTATGATTCAATGGTTTAATGGTCTATGGTTTAATAGATCTATAGTTTGTCTATGATTTTAAAATCTGAGTGTTCTGGTTTCTGAAAAAAAAAAACTAGGAGACTGAGATACCCTTCTTACATGTTGTAGTCAGGTCTACAATAAGCATAGACCCCAACATAAAGGAGCTCTGAAAATGTTATGTACACGCTCATCCATAACTTCAGTTTCATTTTATAAAGATTTTAGAAACCAAAAAGACGAACCATTGTTAGCATGAATTTCTTAAGCTCCATTTGTCGTGGATGCCAATAATGGTTTGTCTTCTGAATTTAAAAATAATTTGTAAAATAAATAAAATAAAGCTGAAAATAAACTCTGCTCCAGCGGTTATAGCGATGGTTGTGTCTACTACAATAATTGTCTATAAACAAAACCAATGATTTTGGATTAACTTTTAGAAAGATAAGTGAAGGGAGAGAATACCTATGGGGATGACGGCCGAGCTAACTTCTTCATAGCATGTCATATCATACAGGGTCACGGGAAATCTTGACAGGTAAATAGCAGACTTATGTTCTGTCATCAACCGATGCAGAGAAAGACAAGCGAGATGTCTATACATTTGGATCGATTATTGGGAGAATTACACCATTTACATATTGTTGATAGTTAAATTGTTTCTGAAAAGCACGTACCTAACTTAATTTTGCACCATCAAACCAAATATGTAGACATAAAATATAATTTAATATGAAAGCCACTTGTGAAAGAACGCTTGAACTGAAATGTATTTCACCAACTGAAACTAGGTCGTCATAATATTTCAATGCGCTCACAATGTATTGGCAAGAACAAATCATAATTGTTTCATTGAATAATCGAATCCTTGGCTGTTTTAGATATTCAAGACTTATTTTGCCCGAACAAAAAGAAATGCACCTACTCTGAATACTACAAGTACTTTGAAGTTTTATATGGATCATTATCTTAACTTTTTTTTATTCACTTTTTAAAAGACAGAGACAAAGATGTGGCTCTGAGATTTTCCGAAGACCAAATGCTCATAAAATCCACAGTTGAATGCTTTTTCATCGCCCTTATTTGTGTACTTATTTTAGACTTTTTCACAATAAATAGATTTTCTTAAGGAGGCCATTCAAAAGACTTAAAGCAAAGCAAATTATTTTATGCACATTTTCCATCTTTCTTTTTCTTGCTCTATTTTTACATTTTCTTCATCACATCCAGCACCCAGGATCCAGGAGAGCCAATTTGTATGAGCACAATTTCTTTAAAATTGCTGAGTCTTTTAAAGCCATCTTAAACTAGACCTTGTGTTTCGGTGAATTATTAACAATAAAATAACGCCAGAAAGCTCTATCAAACACTACGATTGCATTATATAACATTCTCGATTGAAGCTTGAAGGTGATAATATTGGATATAAAACACGTCGATCAACTGAAAACATGAAACCCTGTCGGTTATCTCCACTTATTTTCATTCGATTGTAACGTCCAAGAATTTTCCGTTTCTCTCCTATCTATAAATAGTCCAAAAATTTCTTTACATAATGAGCACTTACGAAACTTCAATATCGTTAAATAACGTGTATGTGCCTGTAACGTGACCCAATTTTCTATTGAATTCGTCATAAACACAAAACCTGACAATAACAAAGCTAATCCTATTGATGCAACCTACAATAATAATTATTATATTCCATTCTTTGTCCGGATTCGTTGTTATGCAACCCGTTTTACGTTCATGGTTCCCACTCGAATTAATCGGGGTGCTGAGCTTCGAACTTGTAATTTGTCAGTCAAGTCATCGCTATGACGACGGCAAAAAACCCTTCCGGCAACAACCCTTCAGGCTCGATCGTTTTACGTAAAAACATCGAAGGGATTTTAATCAATTAATTAATTTAGCTACGTGCAATGTAAATTTTGGTAAATTTAGTTTCATAAATACCAATTTAAATTTGTAAACAATCATAAAATTGCGTAACCGAAATTAAGGCACGGGTATTAAGGGTCCGATAATTGTCAATAAAAATGGCTGCCGCTGTCGTCCTCGACTAATTAAATCACTTAATTTAGGATTTGTGAGGAAATTACAACGGCTTTGTGTCGTCGGTTGCGGCTTAATAGGTGCTTTATCTCGGGAAAACAGAAGCCGCACAAGATGATTTGTTAATATCAAGCGGCGGCAACGGTTAAATTAAATTTGATATTGATTACGTCGCTAAAAACTTGTTTAGATCTTAAACAACATGATAAATGTCCGACGCATAAAAATAAACATATTTTTCGCCTGAAAAGCCGCCCGCCAAGTGCTTCGAGAACAATTGAATGGAGAAAGCTCCCAACTCATGACGTAGGTAATTGCGTTACTACAACAAAAATGAAGTTCCGGACGATGAGCTTTTTCTTTCTGGAACTAATTAAAATTGCACTGCAACTTGCAGGGTCGAAGCGGGAAGTTTCAGGATCGTGGCAAGAATGGAAATTGGCATCGTGATTTTGTAGATTCATCTTTTTTAATATTTTCAGACAGTAAGCTGCGGTTCTACCAAAGCTCTCTACCAAATCTCTCTAGTCTCCAGACCTCGATTTTGCTACGAAATTAAGCTTGAAGAAGAGCTAAAACTGAAAAGGCACTAGCGTAGAAGAATTTTCTTCAAAGTGAAGAGATGATGACGTAAAAAAAGTTAAAACAGAAATGACTGTGACTCCACGGGAAAGGAATCATTAATTTCTTTTATTGCAAAGAACCAAGAAGAAAAAGGCAAGAAGGTTTTTTAGATGAGAGGTACGGTATATTTATCTAGACCGTAAAGAAATACTCTTCTTACGACCTCAAACATCTATGTGTTTCTGAATTAAAGGATCATGAGTAGGATCCTTATGGGCACCCCTATTAAGAAAAGTAAACCGATTTCTGTTCCCTGTAGATACCAGAAGTTTCCTGATCCAAAAGACTTGGCTTTAAGCAGCAGGCATCTGTGATGATGTTACAAGAAGCAAAAAAAAACTTTTGGGTTAACTTCTTAAGATACATCATGCTTGCTTGTAGTCAATCTTTAGTAATGGAGCCAGAACTATAAGAAGAAGAAGAAGAAGAAGAAGAAGAAGAAGATGGGAACAACATTGACCACCTAAATGTTTTAGGTGAAGACTCATCATTGCTTTGGGTTATTATGAAAATGAGGATGAAGCCAAAGATGTGAAGTAGCAGTCAGGAGGCTGGCTTAACAAATTTTTATCGTCTGCCAGTTTAGCTAGATGAGGCCCTGAATCAACATTGTATCATATTCCGTCCGCAGCTGGAGGGAATTTTTATTGGTCGTTACCGCATACACAAACATTAACGTCGCCATATACCACGAAAATTGCAAATCAAAAATATGGCAACGGGGCCTGAATCAATCAATATAATCCTTTCGTCCTTTCAGCCGAACTAACAAATGGCTGTTTGCTCCGACATTAATTGCAACTAAAATAGATTTTTAATTAAACACCACCTCACGATTTCGTTCGAAAATAGTTCGTGCGCTGCGGTTGTTGAATGAATGAGTTTTACGTGTGGCCGGTTTCGTTCGATGGTTGTTTTGGTGATTTAACGCGAGCAAGAGGTCGGCAAGTAGTTGTGCAGCTTTTACCGGGCGGGCCGAGTGCCCGGCCTGAAAGCTTTCAAATTACGTTTAATGGGGGCAACTGGCAATAATTAGATAAAACGTGGCTTGCAAACACCGACACATAGTCGCTTAACAAGATTAGGATCATTAACCTGGTGCGAGAAGAAAAATCTTGAGAAAAACCGCCTCTTTCAGATTCGCCTCATTTTTGTCCTTTTAACCAAACCAGATTAGTCGTCGCAACGTCGGAAACTTTTACCGAAGCGTTCGAGAGTGAAAAGCGGTTTTCGGCGATTCAGTTGGAAGAGTTTTTTAGAAAGCTCGAGAAACTTCTGATTAATTAAGAACGGATGTCGACAAGAAAAAACTGCTAAAAATTAACTGTCCAACTAAAAAACGGCTTAATCCCCCGATCCTCTGCGATGAGCTAATCGCAACTCTTGCCAGGATCAGCGCAGAGCTTTAATGAGATAATTACAAAAAAAATGTTTTTGAAGTTTGCTCTTTCGAAGATAACTTCAGGATCGGTCGTGGTCGCTTGCAATAAATATCAATCAGCTATTCGCCAAAGCTGGGAAAAATGACAAACAAATAAGTTACACAGCAGGAAGTAAGGCAGCTTTAGGAATGTACAGTGAGTGTCTCTATGTCCATCTGTCAATGCCAGAATGAAAAAATGGACTTTGCGTTATCCAATATCCTGTCAGAAGAACAATAAATTTCACTCCAACTTATGATCTTTGACTTTACACAGGGAGGCAATAATGCGTCCGACCGTCCGACTTCGATAGCTCAAGTTCTATGATGGTTAAAAATTTGATTTAAAAACACAAATAAACTAGAAAAAAATCAATAACCAAAAATTATGTTGAAACATAATTTTACAGGCTGAGTCAAGAAAATTATACAGGAACAAGTAACATTTTTTTAAATGAAATGTTGTTTGTTAAAACAAAAATTTTTTGAAGCCTTTTCCTAGACTCTTTTCACTCCAATATTATTACTGACTATTTCCAAACCACTTGAATGTAGTGGTTCAAATTATGAGTTTTAAGAAAAAATTATGTAAGTACTGGTTAGGAAACATCTGTGAGATGTCTTTGAATTGTTTTTATTTTTAAAAAATTATACCGGGTGGCTAAACTTAATTTTTCAATTTTGAAATTTTTGAATTCAATTTTTTCATTTTTTTAAATAAAATTTCCTGTATATTTTTTAACAATATGATACAAAAACTAAACACAAACATTTTTTGTAAGTATGTTCACTCCTATGGTTATTTGTAACTATTTTCGATTTATTGACCAATAATTACAAAATTCAAGAATAATCCTAAAAAAATTATTACATTACATTCAAGTGGTTTGGAAATAGTCAGTAATCATATTGAAGTGAAAGGAGTCTAGAAAAAGGCTCCAAAAATTTTTTTTTAGCAAAGAACATTCCATTTAATACAATTTTACTTGCCTTTGTATAATCATCTTGGCTCACACTGTATATGTTCAAAGATAGTTTCCGGTTAGAGATTTTTTTTGAAACGATGCTGTAAAAAGAATTTAACTTACGAGATCCTTCCTGTTACAAAACACGAGAACTTAATCTGACGCTAGCAATTATCGGTTCTGAATCCCTTTCGAGGTGGGCTTCCAAAAGGTGGTCGATGGAAGCCAAGACTTAACCGAACTTTTGTTGGCCGGGCACCTGACTAACACGCGTATAACATAACGGAACCATAAAAGCACACTTTTCAAAGAAACTTTTTATTTACGGGCGTGAAAAGGATTTTTATTTCAATCAAGCCCCAAAATCGCCCAAGCTCACAAAAGACTTTGATGTTGTCCGGACCGGAGAAAAAATTAATTTCGCAGCGTTTCCCTTTGCGACAACTTCAGTTGCTTTCAGCTTATCGATTGCACTAAAACTTTAATAAATCACATTTTTTTCCCCATTTTAAGTGTCTTTCTATGTAGGAGACTTGATAAACATAGACGGTTACGTTCTCGCTTACCATAATTGCGAACAAAACTTGACGACTTAAATGAATGCTCGTTAATTGTTCAAATTTTTTCTTAAGAACAGCATTTAAATGATGAACTGTGAAAATTCAATGAACTTTTGCTGAAGCCCGAAGGCTTGTAAAAACAGCAGCGGTTAGTGTCTAACGAAAGCTCTCGAGACGAGCTTTGACGTCAAACTCGCGTCTCCGCTCTTCCGTCAACTGAACAAAGTGAGAACAACTATCTAAACAATAATTGGTTTTTATTTCTCATTTTTATTGAAAGCCAAGCAACATGCGAGAGTATTGCGGTGCACAATGTCGTTAAATTAGCTCAACAAGCAGTGGCAATAGCCGAAAAGTTATTCACGTGATATCGTGTTTGTTACCAAATAATAAGCCATCAATTAGTCTCTAATGCGTTCACGATTAGTCCGTTAAATTGACTCAATTCTACAAGGACTGAGCCATTCGTGCCATTTTAGACTGTAGCAATTGTGCTGTAGCACGATTCACCCGGCGCCTCCACCATTTGCGCAATTCCTGTTTCATTGTTACAGTCGAGCAATTGGCATGTTAAACATAGACTTGTATTACTGCAACGTTCTTAACTCCTCGCATCCGTTCCAGATGACGCCAACATTTTTGTATTATTGTAGAAAAAGTTTCGTGAATTAAAAAAAAATTGAAACTCTTCAGACGCCTTGTTTTATTGCAATTTTTCTCGTTGACATGGATCAGAAAAATAAAAATTCCGAACCCGTAAAGTTCAAAAGCAACATTCCTGCAAGTAAAAAGCTAGCGACTGCAAGCTACAAAATGAAGCTCGGTGGTTCACAACCTGGAAGCAAATTTCTTTTAGTTCTCAATAAAAACAAGACAAGGTACAATGTTATAGAATTTTAGCAGCCAATAAAAATGAGCAGTAAAAATATTTAATAAATATTCAGTAGAAGATGTTTTGATTTCCTCTTAGCTGGACCGAGGAGGAAGATACGATTTAGGGCGCCAACCATCGTGATGGCCTCATTTGATTTCGTTCCTTAATTGCTGGTCACTGGAGTCGCGACCGTCATGATAAATCACGAATGCTTCCGATCATCGGCTAACAAACAATATTAATAAAAGGAATCCTCGTTGTTATCCTCGTGATAGTGGGGATGGCGAATGCGCCGCGACGCGTGCCTCCGCTTATAAAGCTACAACCCGTCCGAGATAAAACAGTTTCCCAAGCGTCGTAACGCGTCGGTTCTCTCCTTGAAAGTGGCGGGACGGAAGCGCGCGAAAACTTTTATCAAAGTGTCACGTAGAGTTGCTGTCGGTGTTGGTGCGTTCTACATTTAGTTGGTGTAACCTTGTTACTAGTTTTTCGACAAATTTTCACAGTAAGTTTGCATCAACATAGTTTTGCTTATTGCCGATCAATTAATTACGAAGTTGTAATTGCCCCAAAACTTTTGCTACAAACTTAATTTTAAAGAGCTTTAAGAAGTTGTATTTAAAGTCTTTCATTTCTGGTCCTTGACGGCATTAAGGCATCTTAAACCGGTTGGTTGCACTCAAAAATGCATCGTGTCTGGAACATTCTCTGCCACTTTGATCTTGTGAAAATTTTATTACATTTGAAGGGAAGAAATAAGCGTATCGACAAACAAGGTGGGATTCAATAAAGTCTGTATGTTTCTTTGACAACGTTTCTTTGATAAGCTGAAATTAATAACAAACTTTTTGTTATACCGTAAAATTAATGTTTGAATTATGGCTAAAGCCCAAAGGTAGACAAGAGTCCCAAAATTACATATAACATTACGCTTCAAACAATTATGTTGATGGTAAAATTAATTGCAGTTAGTAACTAATTTGTCGCCATTAATAAACTGACGCTCTATAATTATTGCTTGCTCAAAATTATTAACGTGACGTAATAATAACAATAATCACTTTAATGTCTGCTAAATTGTTGGTAGAACTGCAAATAGATACACAATTTTTTTATAAAAACGTAGACTAGATTAGAGATTAGTTTTAAGATGTAATTTGAACATTCAATTAGAAGTAAAAATATATTTCCAATTATACTACCTACGTTATTGTCTGATATTGAAACAATTCTAAAAATTCTATACACACAAAAGTTGTGTATCAATTCTTTTACGGTGACAAGAGATTCTACTTGGAAGATATTGATTTCTTGTTGTAAAGTTGAGAAGTAATAAAATTTTACCCGCCATTGTCCTGAAATGGCTAAAATTGAATCTTTCAAGTCTTTAGTAATCTTGGAGCAATGTTCAATTATGTTCTTAAAGCTCGATAGCAGCAACCAACGTTCATTCCATTCCATGCATTTCTCTAAAGAAAGGATTAGTTAGCTCGGCGTTACGAGTTTCTAGGTTCGTAAGAATAAATTTACGATAAAACGTTAATGTCATTATTATTTACCAAACCAGTGCGCTTTCATAGAGTTAGTCAACTTAAATTGAAAAGATAATTAATTCATTTGGTCAGTTGGAAGCCATTTTGTAGAAGTATTTTACTTGCACAACTAGTACTGCAAAAAACTATTAAGCTTTTATTAAAAAAAATATATATATATTTAAAAAAATTATGAAAACAGTGAAGGTTGAAAATATCTCGGAAAACTGCTTAATATGATTTTTTTTTAAATTTGCCTAAAGAATTTTGAGCGGATTTTTCAAATATTGACAGTAGACAAATGGTGAAGGCGCCTAAAGAGGAGCAAAATATAAACATTAATAAAAAATTAGCAAAAAAGTTACAAAGTTAAAAAAAAAATCAGGAATATGATTGATTATGTCTTTCCAATCAGCCAGAAAATATTTTATTACAAATATTTATATATAATTTTTGTTCTTTATTTACAATATTTTAAAAAAGTCCATCAATAACTTAAAGATTGTGTTACGTACTTAAATCACTCCATAGAGAACGACTCAAGTTATTATAGCGAACATAATATGCGCTTATTTAAAAAAATTAAGAAACTTGGAGATACTTTAGAAATTTGAATAATGTTATAAAAATTAATGAAAAATTAAGAAATAAATAAGTTATAAAGTCTATAAATTTTTATTAATTATTCAGTATTTTCTAAGTTCCTTTTTCACAAAAATTTTGACAAATGTACTCATAAGGCAATTAAGGAGTTTACTGATAAATAAATTTTTAAACTAAAAAAGTTTAAATTAACAGACCGTTTGCTTAAGAAGTTTTGAACTAATTTTGCAAATCGACAAAATACAAAAATTTATAAAGAAATGGATTAATTTATTTGAAAAATCACTACATACTTTGAAATTAAAAAAAATATAATTAGCTGTTTTTAGGCCCCTGCGGGATATCTTAATGCAATATCTTATTTATTATGTGCAATATTATTCAAAAAAGTCATTAATAAGTTAAAAATTTTATTACATAATTTTGCAGGCAGAGAATAAATCATATTATTGAGTAAAGGTTGCTTAGTTAAAGCCATTTTAAAAAACTTGTTTAAAAAAATTAAAATTATTTTACAAAATGTAGAAAGTCGACAAAAGGTGGACAATTTATGTTCGAAATGAAAACAATAATTAATAATCAAAGATGTTATAAAGTTGGTAAAATTCGTTCTTAAGGAGAATTGGGTAATATAATATACATTTATGTCGCATTCACTTGGTGAAATTGTCCATTTCATAAAAAGGAGGTCCACTTCATGAACAGGATATCCACTTCATAAAATGAATTTGCCTTGCCCTAATCCGTTTCATGAAGTGAACATCCTTTTCATGAAATGAATCATTTCACTAAGTAGGTGCGACATATACTTCAAAACTTTTAATTTTTTTGTACCATATATCTTAACAATATTAAATTTATTACATAGAAGACAATTTTTTTAATGTCAAACTTTAGTCATTTTTGACCTGCGCTAGGCTTTCTGATCTAGTCTGCTTGGTGAATTATAATTTCAGTAAATTTGGATCCATAAATTAACCATTAACCATTTGGTAATATTTTGCAAGAACTTTAAGCATTTCCTATCAATTACTCGACTTCTCAATCATAATAGATATATTTGACTAGACAATTTAAGTAATTGCTGAATCTAGTCGTTACTTAATATGTACTCCATTTAACTTTTCAAAATAAAAGCGTTGATAGAATTAAGAGACTCATCATTTTCATGAAGTTTTAGCATTGTTAGTTATTTACAGTTAGTTTGAAAATTTAATTTGGTGTGGTAAAGTTTAATTAATTGACAACCGCTGTTCAACAAAACTTTGCAACGCTGTGTAGTCGTAAGCTACTATCACATGACATGTTTTTACTAATTGTTGATGGCAGCTACAGCTTTTGATTATCAATATCTAATTGACTTAGGTTGTAGTTTTGCAAATTCTTTTAAACTTACAAGCTCTTCTTGGAAATTCCAGTTTCAAGTTGTTGTTTTTTGAAGTGACCGTCAATACCTGAGTGTAGAGGGTGGCGCACCAAGCCGCAAGCCAGATACGCCAATCACGTTCAAAGATATCGACACTGACTGGCAGAAATTTGCAACAAATATATTTCTTATTGTTCGCTGAAGCCACAGAGAACTCGTCGGTTTTCTGCAGGTCTTCACTATTTCAATATTCAAACGATTCTCATTGAAAAACACTTCGGTTTCGATTCCGGCGTCTATTCCTGATTTATTACGTCCCGCATAAATTTCGTCCTGGACTCGGGGACTGCGGTAACGCTATTTTCTCGATGCGGGCGTTAGCAAGTTGGTTTGACAGGATTAAGAAAGTGCAGACCTGGATTTATGTCACCACACACGCGAGTTCAGTCACCCCCCATTAGAGTCGCTCGTTTTTCATCGCGACCCTGCTCAATATTTACCAAGTTTCCGCGAGACTTAAGACAAAAGAAAAAAGTAGAGGAGAGGAAATTACACGTCCGGTCCTAAATCCGGAATTGCATGGTTAGAAAATAAAGAAAATCGCGGTTTCTTCGTTTTGTTAATTCGAAACGTTGTAACTTACACCTGCAATTCGGGACAACTTCGATATTTCGCCGACGCCAGACGCGTCGGTATTTACGTAGTGGTTTTGTGTTACGTTGCGATTTATGTCTTCAGGGCTGTGTAATGAAGCTATTAATGCCGAGGGAATGATGCGACGTTAATTCGTCAGTGTCGGTTTTTAATGGAAACCATGTTTCATTTGACGGATCGATTTGCGATTAATTTTAATTATTTGGATGGAAAATTGGATTTTTTGGGAAATTGCCACACAATTTTTTTCGATTTACGAGCCACGTCTTGGTAATTATGGTGACATGCAAAAAGGGAAAACTGAAAGTTTCTTGGGGAATTGAAGAAGTTTAAAGGATGGAGAACAATAACAAGATTACGCGCGTTGGATGGGAAACGCCAAAGTTTCATGCAAAAAAAGAAACTCGATGGTGATGACAGCATGTGTAGCATTTTTAACAAGGTTACAGTTTAGAGTACGGATTAAATAGCATCGAATTATTCGCCTTTTAACCATCTCCTGTAAATATACATCGATTTTACGAGCTAATGACGCAGGTAGTTGTAGCACTAAAATGACAAGTGCCAACAATCAGGTCAGAAATGACGTGCGGCTTGCCGCCTGTCTTGTTTTACTTATAAATTTAGCAAATAGTGTTTTATTCGCGAAACACTTGACTCTATGGTTATATCCTCGGTTACTTCTCGCTCTTTATCGAGTTTCCAGTTTTTTGAAAATTTGTAATATAATTCTTAGGGTAATTTATCAAGGACATCTTTTAGGGCAAGCAAACCGCCACTGGACTATAAGAAAAAAAATTAAAATTCAAAGACGTATCTGTTTAATTATGAGAACAAATATAATGTACACCAAATTAAACCATACATCCCTGGCACTGTCTACCATAAAATTTAATGAGCATCAAAAAATCTAAATAAAATCCAAATTATTATACATCAGAAAATGAGAACATCACCACTAAAGTAACTATGCTGCGTATTGTTTTACCATTGCTTACATTTTAAATTCTATATGTCTATCAATTTTACTAAATGTTCACCAAATTTAGAACGCTCAAGTTACGCGTCCGGGCTGTACATAATAAATATTCGCGCTATCCATTTATATTTAGTGTTTCTCAGAAAAACTATTTGTGCATCAAATAATTATTCTATTACTCCAAAAATGAAATATGCTCGCGCATCTCTCTCTGCCGCTTGCGCTTCCAGACAAGAGGCACGCGTAAAAAGTTTTGTACAAGATCAGTTCAGGGCCCTGTAATTTTTTTTTAAAAGCACGATTAGAAATTACCACTAAAAAAAGTTTTACGTTTTACATAATGGAAGCCAATTACATCAAAGCATTTATATATTACGGAAATCAATGTCTTTTTTTGTGCAAACCACTTCTATTTTTACTTTTATTTTCCTTGCCCTAGCACATCTACATCTATAATTTTGCATAAAATTATTTACCATTTGCACAACATTTTATTGCTTCTGTATTTTTGATCAACAAATAGTATTTTTAACTGCTAAATAATATAAGACACTGTCGAAAATTAAATATCTGAGTATTAGGTTAGAATTAAATGCGGAATAAAATTTGGTAAACATTTAGTATTTATGGTCAACAAAAGTTATTTGGGCGAACAAAATATATAAGAGGCCAGCATTATGTCAATATTTGGTTGTCGCTTTAAGATTATGTATTTTCTTAATTTTGGTGAGCATTTAGTATTTTTGGGAAATGAAAGTATTTTTTGTATGAAAATATTGGGAAAATTTGGTAGACTGTTAAATACGACCCTTTAATTATAAGTAGTGTCAGTTCTGGTACTGCTTCAAAAGTGCAACATTTGTTTTCCTATCAGTTTAACTGCTGAAATTAATTTGACCACTACTCCCCATTACTACCTGCTGAAGCTTTTCACGTAATTCTGGATTTATGCAAAGTTTAATGGTTCGTTCATTAGTCATAATATGAATCGATAGAGCCAGGTGTAATCCAGGGGCGGCCTCCATGAGCGATAAGGGATGATTTCGGCTATAGTCTACCTGCAGCAGCGGCAGCAGACATGAGGTTTAAATGAGCCTCGAGGACTCGGCGTGGAAGGTGATTCTTCTCAGTCTCATCACCCCCCGGTCGGCCACAATCGTCCTTGCAAAATAATGGTTCACTTGAAGTCCCTTGTTACCGATTTTTCTCCCGGTTTGCCATCACCTATCCCAGACCTAAACGAGAGCCACTCACAATGTAATGGAACTTTGGTGTAGTGACGCTATCATATTATGCACTATCTCGGTTTAAAAGCAAGCATTTATTAATAATCCCGCCAGTCACGAGTTAATAACACGGGATTTCATCGAAATCCCCCGATACTCGAACAGTGATTCAATTTCCACCCACACGCCGGCCCGCACTGATAATTAAATGTTAACACAACTCAACAAAGCGAACTCGTCACAAAAATGTTGTCGAGAAAGCCGACAATCCAATTACTTTGTTCATCTTCAGCCACACTCAACCATACAAATTGGTGAGGGGCGACCGGACAGTTCTCTTTATCGGAATTTGACGTGGCGGATTTGAAATTTCTACGGCAATGTTTGACGGCTTTTACATCCATCATTAAAACACGCGGTTGCCGCCGTCGTAATTAAATTCTTACCCCCATTTTAGGGGAGGTGATCGGTGCATCGATTTTGCGCCCTTTGCCATCAGCGCCGTTTCTGAGCCAGGCAGGAGTTCAGTATTTCGGCGATTTATAGGAAATGAGTAATGAATAGTGATCGTTTAATACCTGGGTAATCATCAAGATATGAATTTGGGTGAAAAGGGGTTATTTTGCGGGTTTTATTGCCACTTGGGGAAATTATTCGGATCCACGGCGCTGCTGATGAGAGAGGTGGCGGCGGCGGTCGAGATTCTGGTCGTTTTATGTAAAGCGGAATCCAAAGTGGAAATCTAATCAAAATGCAAATCTGGGGAACGTATCATTTGTAGCAAATTTTAATAGGGCGCAATTAGGCAGGTTCGCAATACAATACAGTTATCCGCCGATAAGTTTCACGAATAAATTGTAGTCGTCACTGAAATTACGCACCATTTCGGCTTTGTCACCCACCCGTCCAAATTGGCCTAGTTGTTCATTGCCACTATTACGCACAAATGATCGTTTTACCAAATTACGCCCGTTCGACGATAAAGCGATTGTTGGCAAATTCTTCGAATAATTTCCGACTGTTTTTAAATTCAAAGAATGAAATTTATCAACGCGGCATAAATTTGCCAATTTCTAAAATATCGCGGGCAATTGATGGCCGAGGATCCCGAGTTATGGATACATAAAATCCTATTGCGAGGAGTCAGGCTATAATTCACGCTCCGTATTCTCCCTACAATAATAAACGATTTCGTAATGCTATAGAAAATTTATTCTTGGTTACTGTTGAACCGGAATCGCGGCCCCTAAGCTCTGTTTCACTAAATTGTTGTTACACATTGAAGTCCAGATTTCGGAGTCGACAAAAATTTTGAGCCAGCAAACTTTGGCGGCTTCCGCAGAATGGTAATTGGTAAATATCCAATATTTTCGTATCGCAAATTAGCTTCGGGTCGTTCTGCTACCTTAGCTCTGTTGATCTTGGGAGGGGCCGGATTTAAATACTTCCTTGCTGACTTATTCGGATTTTCCAGTAATTTGCACAAGAAAATGAATTCCATTGTGCTGGCAACATTAATCATGTTTTTTTCATTCTTACAATCCTAGAGTTACGTCAAAAAAAGTAGAAAGTAAAAAAATTCCGCAATCAAAAGTACGATTATTTACGTTAATTTTTTCAGCCAAATTTTCAGTCCCGCAAGTTTTAAAATTTAAAATTTTGCTGCAAGTCTAGAAATTGACAAAGTAAGAACAAATTAGTTTCAGCACACATTTAAAGAGTACCCACAAACTTATTTTTCTCGTTGCATGATAAGTAATGGAAGAGTAAAATCTCCACCAGGTGCTAAACAAGCCTTATACTTACTAGATTATTGTATTTTGTATATAAATATATTATAATATTATTATTATATTACCTGTATTGAAAGAGAAAAAACTTATAAAAGGGCTTAATTAATCATTAACGCATTTGTTGTCACGTTTGTTACAGATGTTTATAAAACTGATTTTCTTCATGGATCAGTGTTAAACTCGGTCATCAATTTCGATATATTGCTATGACCTCTACCGAGAACATGCATCATTTGGTTTGTGAATATAATGCATGTTTTGCCTGCATCTGAAAGAAAAGCTTCTATGTTGAGTTAAGCTTTGACTGATTCTAGGAACTCTTCCGTACCGATCTCTTACAGTCTTGCAGTGACCAAAGTCTTTCTAAAGTGAAAAAAAGTGGCTTTTTTTAAATATGCTGTCGGGCTAAGTCAAAGTTGCATTAATTACAGGAGCAAAATCAATACTAAGGGCTTGATTTCGAGTTGGGAGTTGCGATATTGACAATCGAGCTCATCCTAGTTGATTATGAGGCGAGCTCGATTAATTCCCCACCTCACAAATATTCAATATTATCACAATTAAATGCATTACCTGAGGCAGGTAAGGTGGTGAATTTACAAAAAAATTCATGGTCGTTTACTCCAAAATTAGATTGAAAGTAGTCTACTTTGGCATAATTAATGTTCTGTGAGTTATAAATTTTATATTATTACATTTCCAATTTTCTTCCAGAGAAATAACAAGTGCGAGGGCAAATTGACTGGTCCGATGACAACTTTGTAACTCCATAATAGGAAAAAGCTTGCTGTGTTTATAGTGTTTTTAAGGCGACAATAGCTTCAAATATGCGCAAATCTCAAAATTAGGTCAAGTTGTATAAAAATTCAATCCTGTGTTAAACTCCAAAATAGGATAAAATACCATAAAAATAATTATTGGTAACAACTGTTTCTATGCTATTTTATCCTAGAATATTTTACTCCACGTTTATACAATTAGACCTAAGTGCCACAGTTTTTGCCAGGTTGCTGCATGCTTTGGTTGTTTATATTGCAGCTAAAATATTTGACTCTAATTTAATTTCTTTGCAATTTTTAAATAAATCTGACAGCAGGGATTTTACGTAATTTGTAATTTATTATAGCAGTTGCAAAAAAAATGTTATGCGCAATACGCCACGCGAGCAAATTTGACAGATTCCTCTGGCGATTATATTGAATTTGTTTACTTGTTCTGTAAAGTGGCACTGTCCTGCATTGCGAATGCAATTATTACATCTCTAGAAAGGAAACAATATTACACAACTCATTAAAAAAAGCAATTTGTTTGCATAAATCTCTTGAAGCTTTTTTTTCGTCATAATCCATGAGCATAATTGTTTGTACAGTTTTTTCTTTCTTTACTAGCATCACCATTCTTTCAGAAAAAAGTGCTGCCAACCGTAGAACCTCTATTTTAAGTGTTCATTCCATTATAGAAATTGTAATTTTCTATTTTCTTCAAATAACATTCTTGGTTCTTCAACTTCTTATTATTTCTGCTAAATCTCCGTTCTTGTGCCAGTTTAGAGATACCAATTAGATTATCTTTCATCGCAATGGTTTCTTATTTACATTAATTTTCTTTAACTGGTACTGGGACATCTGTTTTTACCACTTTTTTTTTGCTGCACTTTAACTTGTCCTGTTACGTGGTTGATTCAGAAATTAGTATGTTATAGCCTTAACTCTCAATAGTTAGTACATAATCTTTATTGCCTTGTAACTCTACAGTCACCTTCTATGGAATAATTGGGTGACGAGGTTGCAAAACTGTTAATTTTCTTTACTGGGTAGATACTTTTTTAGAACTTTTCGTAATAAATGTTTCTAAAGTTATTTTTAAAGTCAATGTTGTCCTACTTTGCTATTTTTTAATAGAATTAATTAATTAATTGTACCGACGATTATGTCTATCGGCAAATCGGCAAGATAATGTTGATAAACTCCGATAGATATTGGAATATGTACCTACAAAAGTCTTAATTTAATTAGTTTTAAACGTTTTGTTTTAAGTTACTTGCATGCGATACAAAACATATTTTTTCAAGTAAGAATTAGGGCATTCAGTAAGTAGAAGAAGACCTTTTTTTCTTTCTTGTAAGTATTATAGTATATTAGATTTGTGTTTTCTGAATCTTGTTTCAGATTGGCTGGAGTGTAATATTTGTATTGTTACAGCTTTTTAACAAAACAATGAGAAATGGCAATTAATTGTATCAAGTTTGCATAGGTGCGGTGTGGTGTAACATTTTATTCTGATAAGTTGACTTGCTTTTTAGTTATGTGTTTGTGTAGATACCTACCGTTTTTAATTATTATTGTATTTTAAATGTTGCGTGCTTACCTAAACCTTATTATTGGTTTTAATTAGAAATAGTGAGATAGTCAAATAATGCCTAGAGATAGTAATAAAACTGTGATTAGCTCAAAAATAATTAATTTAAAATTTACTAATTAAAAGTAAGTCTAGATTGCCTAGAAAAGTTTTGTGTATGTTATGAGCAAAATGCAAAGAATTGCCATCATTTCTCAATGCTTCAATACATGTTTAAAGTTTGAAGAACTTTTCATTCTATTTTTTATCTTTACACAGCTCTATTCCTGGTTGCATAGCTAATGTTATAAAATTAATCAAGGATTTGTTTGATTTTCTTGACAATAAAACCTCGTCGAATCTGCGCGGATACCATTAAACGTTAAACATCAGTTTTGGAACCAAACAGCTCACCTAAAAACATTTTAACTACAAAAGTTTTTACTATATTACCTACTTAATTGCTAAACTTTTTTCTAGAGGACCTCTTAGGGAATGTGGAATGTAGGCACTAAAAATGTTTTTTTGCTTTAATATACCGGGTAATATTAAATAAATAGTACCTACTGCTCGCTTTTTATAGGAATTTTCAGGCCGAAACGAAATTGCGCCTTACGCACTGACGTACATTTATTTATTTATACAGTTTCGCTACTTTATGAGAAAGTTCTCCTCAATTCAAGCCACATATGACACATAATTTAGCTACAAAACCAATCTGTTACGCATTTTTCACGAGTGTTTATTAAAGAGTAGCTTTGATGCCAAGAAGTGAATCACCCGAATTGTATGTTTTCACGCGCTAACAAAATACTAGCACAAACAACAACCTTACCGACACGAAATACGCGTGTAATTAGGACACTTCAAAGAAACTCGTTAGTATTTACGCGTAATAACTTCGTAGATAACTAGAATCGGGATTTGATCCCACAACTTGCAATACGAGCAAAGTAGGTGGAGGGATTCACGAAGAGTCTGTTTCGCGAATAATCCCGCTAATAACGACACAATAACGGAAAGCTCAACTTCTGGATAATTGCTGATTCCGCTCCAACTCCCAAATCTTGAAACTCCGTCTAATTCGAGATTTTTGTTGTAGAGCGCGTCTCCACCTAGACATCGAGCTTTTAATTCCTGACAATCGTTCATTAGTTAATAACAAAACGAAACTTTCGAAGTCTTTTATTTCGTTAAAGCTTCCGGGGTTTCACGTATTAATTTCTAAAAATGATATTTATAGCTTCAAGTACCTTCAGTACTTATTTAGAGCAATCGATACGAGTCGATTGATTGACTTTTGTTTTTATCTGGGAGTTTGTCAAAAAAACTATTTTAGGCTACCTAATGGGGCATTATCGTTACTGTCACGGCAGTTGATGAATTAGTAGCACCAGGAGATAAAAGCGGAATTTACCCGTCACCCCCGCCAATGCTCCACACGTCGCAGTTTTATCCTGATTGCCTAAACAAACAGTTATTGAGCTTTCGGCTTTTTGTTAAAACCACCTACAAGTTTAATTGGTTGCGGACAAATAGAGACATTTGTGGAGGTTTTCGGGGAAGATTAGAAGTGCTCTTTACGGGGTGAAGCGATCTCGTCATGATCTTGAAAGTCACGCATGCAAATTCCAGAACCGGGCCTGAGGGGTGGGTTTGGCGTTACTTTCACGTAGGGCGCTTCGATAAACTGATGTGTACAAGGAGGCTGTCAGCTCGTCTTTTATAAAGTCTACTCCATATCCAGGTGAAGCTCCCACAACACCGACAAGACATTAACGTGAAATCGAAATCCCATTCCGAAATTGCTCGCAGACAGTGAAGTTGCTATCGAAGCATCAGTAACTGACAAGTCATATCAAGCAACTTTAGGAATATTCCAAATTTTTTTCCACTTAACCAGATCGAAGCAACAGTTTACATTAAACAAAAGTTAATGTTTTAAAAATAATCAAAAATTATTGGATATTACCAGAACTGTAGGTACTTAGTTTCAAAAATAAAAAAATTGTTGGAAATTACCTGAACTGAAAATTGTGTTAATGCTTGAACCGGAGATTTAAGTTGTTTGCTTCTACACATCAAGAGTTTTAGTACCTACGACGCAACTATGAAATCGCCCTTCCTGCGTCCTTTCGAATTTAATTAGGCAATTAAGTGTTCCGAACTGCCGGATCAAATCTCGTTGTCAATCCTCCCAATTCGTTGTCGGGTTGAAAAAAAAATCGTTTGCGAGTACGAGCTCAAAGGATTACCAACGTTCGTCGTTTATTTCGAAAACACCCAATCAATTTTGTCCAATTCTTCCAGCAATTTGTCGACGATACCTACAGCAGACTGTTCTTAACGTTTAATTATTCCGATAAAATTAACTACAACGACGTGTTTTACTTGCCGAATAAACAGCTAATGGTAGACGCAAGACTCCAGGCTGCATAATTCAGGAGAGTGGCTCACAATTTAACAAAGTTTTAGAGAATTCAAGATCTTCCTTGCGTCTATGCGCGAAAACGATTCTCTTCATCAAGAAATTATTAACAGTTGCGTTATTAGCAGAGCAGGTGTTGTAAAGTTTAACAGGACTAGAGTTGACCATAAATTCTGAACTTTGTTTGCTTATTGTGGGAGCTCTAAACCAATTAAATTAGCAATTTTTCTCAGTTTGGACGTTTGTTTGCGTTATTTTCAACATTTCCCTTTTGAGTGAATTACGCAATAAAAACCGCCATTGAGTCGGGAGTACACAGGTCCGTAAATAAAGTCCTCGACGTTTCACCGTGTCCTCCACAACATCCGCCCAACAGGACGAATGATAATTCGGAGATTTATTCCGCCAAGTAATCGGAAGTGCTTTCGGAGTCCCGCATTTTGTCTCTGGGCAAAAAGAAGTCTTTGACCGTCAACGTAAAATGCGAAATTGCGGTCACAGACCCGATAAATTTCAAAATCAGACAAAGATTCGACATCAAAACAACTATAGAAGGATATATATCATGTTTGTGGAGTTCATACAAAAGTTTGGTGGGTTAAATAAATTGTGGCTGACTCTATGAAAATTGGGGACGGCGGTGTAAAAAATTCAAGAGCAATATTCTACACGGACACAATTATTTATTGCGGAGCTAATTTATTAAGGACGAAAATTGGAAAAGAAGCGGGAGCATAAAGCGGCTTTTGCAAAATCGTGCAAGTTTAATAAGTTCGCAAGCCGGTGTGCGTAAATAAATTAGAATAGAGAAAAGCTTCGTTCGTTTCCAATTAGAAGAAAGCGAATTTGGAATAATTCCGAAAACATAATGTTTTAGAGATTTGGCGGTCAAGAATCCTTCGCTATGTTCCTTTCTCAAAAATTTCAAATTAGTTATAACACCAAAGAAAATTTTACTTAGTCAAGTTTTTTTCTGAAAGTGCTTCAATTTTGGTTAGTTATAATTAGTTATAATATGTAGGTAGTACTTTTCAACAAATTTGAAATTCAAAAATTCAGCTTGTTTTTAAAATTTGTAGTTTAATGAGTCTGTACTAGCTAAGTGTCCTTTGTTCTATATCTTCTATAGTATAGTAAGAAAGTTTTTATCAGAACTAAATAATGATAACGATTTTAAATAATTCCGTTTCAGTTGAGGAATGGTGTAGGTTAAAAAAAAATATTTAAAATAAATTGTAAAAAAGAATTTAGGTTTAGATAATTAATAAAAATTATTGTAGAATATAAAAAAAACTTTGTTGTATAACTTACGTCTTTAAAATATATTCTTGGTTACAATTTTTCTTCTTCATCTCAGTTCTTTAATCTGCGCCACTGATGACATCCTGCCGCGCAGCTCTTGATGATTTAAATGACGCTATTAGCTTATACGATCTCTACTAATCAAAGCTTTGCATCAAGTTTAAAATTAAAAAAATTTAATCGTTTTTCCTAAATTTTAAAATCGGTGGTATTTAACAGTCTATCAAATTTACCCAATATTTTCATACAAAAAAATACTTTTATTTCCCAAAAATACTAAATGCTCACCAAAATTAAGAAAATACATAATCTTAAAGCGACCACCAAATATTGACATAATGCTGGCCTCTTATATATTTTGTTCGCCAAAATAATAACTTTTGTTGACCATAAATACTAAATGTTTACCAAATTTTATTCCGCATTTAATTCTAACATAATACCCAGATATTTAATTGTTGACAGTGTCTTATATTATTTAGCAGTTAAAAACACTATTTGTTGGTCAAAAATACAGAAGCAATAAAATGTTGTGCAAATGGTAAATAATTGTATGCAAAATTATAGATGTAGATGTGCTAGGGCAAGGAAAATAAGAGTAAAAATAGAAGTGATTTGCACAAAAAAAGATATTAATTTCCGTAATATATAAATGCTTTGCTGTAATTGGCTTGTATTATGTAAAACGTAAAACTTCTTTTAGTGGTAATTTCTAATTGTGCTTTAAAAAAAAATACAGGGCCCTGAACTGACCTGTACGAAACTTTTTTCGCGTGCCTCTTGTCTGGAAGCGCAAGCGGCAAGGAGAGATGCGCGAACATATTTTATTTTTAGAGTAATAGAATAATTATTTGACGCACAAGTAGTTTTTTGAGAAACACTAAATATAAATGGATAGCGCGAATATTTATTATGTACAGCACGGACGCGTAACTTGGGCGTTCTAAATTTGGTAAACATTTAGTAAAATTGATAGACATATAGAATTTAAAATGTAAGCAATTGTAAAACAATACGCAGCATAGTTATTTTAGTAGTGTTGTCACATTCTCTGATGTATAATAAATTGGGTTTTATTTAGATTTGTTGATACTCATTAAATTTTTTGGTGGAGAGTGCAAGGATTCGGTGTACGTTATATTTGTTTCTTTTTAAAATTAGTTATAATTTTAATAGTTCGATCAGTGGGGACAAAAATGGTCTTTGCCTTACAACAGAAGTGAGGAATAAGTTAATTTAATTCTATAATTATTATTTATGATGAAAAATCCAAGTATTTTAAGCAATTTGACATCTTGGATGAAAGATCTTGGTTTTTCCAAAGTAACACCTTAAGGGTTAAACTTACTAAAAAAATATTTAGACATAACTCGAAGAAAACAAAATTTTCTAGATTTTTTGTATAAAGCATTTTGATTGTTGGTCTAATATGTAACGAGTTACAGCGACCAAATTTGAAACAGAAAATCGTCCAAATCCTCATTTTTTCCATTTTTCTCATAATTTCTGACTATTCATAGTAATTTAGTTTAAAGTTAACTTATTATACTCAACTTATTAATTTTTTTCCGCTTTGACGATCAGTTGATGTCAAGATTAATGTTGACGTCTTTGCCCTCAATGTCTACTTCTAACTTATTATCTGTGCTTCTTACAATCCGTGCTTCCACTAATAAAATGTTCGCATCTTTGTCTTCGCCCGAGTTTTATTTTATAAAATTATAATGAATAGCTAACAATAATAAAAGAATAATACAAAATGAAGAGTTTGACCAGTTTTTGAAAAAATGTTCTGTTGTAACTTGTTACATGTTAGACTTAGAACCAAAATGTTTGCACAAAAAATGTGCAGAATTTTGTCTTGTGTAAGTTATGTTAAGATATTCTTGTGTTAAAGATTAACTGTTGAGGTGTTATTTAAAAAAAAACAGTTTTAAGCAATTAAACATCTAAACCTTTTCCCTCGAGATCAATAACTTTGATTTTTTATTATGGTCCCAAGCTAAACAACATAATGTATAGTAAAATCACTTATCTCACCTTTTGTAAGGCTAAATCTTTACTAATTGGACTATAAACAAAATCCTTCATAATGTTTCATAATGTTCAATCTTTTTGTTAAAGTTTTAAAATTGGAAAATAATAATTATGTAATAGTGAACCAGACCCTTTACTTAAAACTGAAGATTTTCAGTCGTTTTTACCCAGTTCGGAATTTCGTTATGAAATGAAATTAAAAAGGAATAACAATAAAACTCAAAGTTTATTTCAAATTTGCAACATTAATTTCTAGTTTTCTGCAGCGCAATAACCGCAACTTACAATATCTTGGAAGATTTTAAAAGCATCCTAAACAAAATTAGCTCCGTTGGGGAATTTTTCAGCGCCTTAAGAGTAACGGATGTCATTATTATCAATTAAATGCAGCAAACGAACCGAGTTTGTTGGTTTCCCAGTTTCTTAATATGAACAGATGCCAAGGAAATGAGAACAACAAATTTATCCCCGCGGAAAAGCTTCGCCTCAACTGAATGTTTGTATTCTCGGTATTAATTTTACGTTTTACCGTCAAGACAAAAAATCACCTTGTCTGCATTACGAAACGAAATTAATTACGCAAACTAGGGTTTTCTTAAAATTTTATTTAATTAACGTAAATTTCCTTCAGGAGCTGAATAGGTTTGCTGCAGTCTTGAAGGAATGGTAATGAGAAAAAAAGTTGGCTAGAACTAGAATTTTTCGTTTTGCACATTTTCTTTTAGTGGCTTCAATGACTCACTTTCAGTGATTGGCGAGATTACTCCTAGCTAAAACCACTGTCTGATTCATCAGATTTTCAGATTCGACCGAAAACTTTCCGAAGATCTGAAGCTTCTATTTCAATGTAAAATTTAAAATTTATTGGAGCGTCTCAAAAAATGAATTTTGGCAAGAGAGCAGAATTTTGCACCGGCATGTTTTGTTTGCTTCTTATCGGCGTCGCCAGTGATTTGTGGCCATCAATAAAACGCGATATTAACTGCAGAATAACGCGAATTTCCCGACAGTAAAAACCTTTATGTAGCACCAAATGTCTCGGAAAGCGAATCGTAGAAGCAACTGAGGAAACGACGTTGGACGTCCGGTCGCTCAAGGAAACAACCCCAAAAAAACAACTAAATTAAAATGTCTCATAGCGCTCTGATTATCGCTTAGCCTCGATTTCGGGGTTGATAGAACACCGAAGCGCAATCATTCCTCTCATCGACGCTAATTAAAACTAATCGCTTCTTTTTTCGTTCCAGATAATGTCGAAAATTCCCCACGTTTCGATGCACCGTCACAAGCAGTAATCATGGCCTTTCGATCTCGCGACGAGATACACCCGGAATTGAAATCGTAGCTAATGAAACTGTGATATAGATGTCAGGATGGCGAACGAAACTTTGTTTCATAATATCACGTCTGACATCGACGACATCGTCGAGAAGAGCAAAGGGATCGACCCGAAACTTTTAGACAGATATCTGCAGAATCGGGCCATCGACGAGCCCGCCTACACCAGACTCATCGCCATGTACAGCATCCTCATCATATTAGGGGCGCTCGGGAACACCTTAGTGGTAAGTTCAAGTCCCGGCGGGTCCTAATAGTGATAAAGGGCCGTTAAACGGCCATATATTCCAAGTTTATCTAAATTGCTGCTAGGTGCACGATTAGCTCGATTAGCGAAACTTCACCAATATCAACATAACAATTAGCTGCTTCATTACTGTCTTAATTTTGCAGAATTTAGATTTGTTAGCGCTGATAGAGCTTTTCGAAACTTACCTCTAAATACAGAAGTGAGACTTGACAGACAATAATTAAAGGAAACGGCTAATTGATCTGTATTGTGTTGTTTCAAAGAACTGCGTGGCGCACTTCCCTCCTCAGAAACACTTGTGGTCAGGCTTTTTGAACAATCACCTGGAATTACGTTATCATTAGTTCTTATCAGGAAAATTTATGATAAAAGATTAAGCGGCAGCCAAACCGATAATCGGCCCCAACTCAGTGTAATAGTGCTAGTTACTGGTTTGATT
Source organism: Schizotus pectinicornis (assembly GCA_951805265.1). NCBI lineage: Eukaryota > Metazoa > Arthropoda > Insecta > Coleoptera > Pyrochroidae > Schizotus > Schizotus pectinicornis. The sequence goes on along the minus strand of OX638207.1, from coordinate 10,198,566 downwards.
GTAAGTTTCGTTCGTGCCTTCAATGCCTCAAAGTGATCGTAAATTTTTGCAGTTTGCGATGGCGTGCGGAAAAATAAGGAAGGTTTTGGAAAAACGTCAAAAATTAATCGGCTACCTCCAAGCCAACAACTTGAATCGCATCTCCGCCGTTGTCCATCGCGATCCAGACGTGATCAACATAACTTTCGGACAACCCTTCAACGGAAAAACCCTCCTCCAAATCGCTTGTTGCGACGAAAATGGCATGGAGAACGTTTCTGGAACCACGATTGAAAAATTGTTGGAAATGGGTGCCGATCCAACTCTACTCAGTAAAAAAGACCATTGGGAGGTTCTCCATTACGCTTCAGTTAACGCTAAAAAGGAAAAACTTGCCGCCCTCTTGAAGCGATTACGTCCAGTTCACTTATTGTCGTTAGTTCATTGTTCGGAGCATCTCAAGAAGCGTTATCCTTGGACGGAAATTAAGGATATTCCCGAAAGTTATTGCAACAACGCCTTGCACGTTTTGTTAAAATACGGTAACCCTGCCAAGGACTTGAAGGATTGTGTCGAGTTGTTGATACAGTCCGGAGTTGATGTTGATCAAAAGGATTCTAACGGAGTAACACCGAGGAATTTGATCAAAAATTTCGAAGATGACCATTTGAATTTTTTGTTGGAAAACTCCAACGAAGTTCAATCAGTTGGCCGCAACTCCTCCAGTTTTGATTGTTTGCGCTCTAACGATGAAGAAAGTTTTCTGAATTTGGATTTTAGACAAGTAATTGTTGATGGATTCGATGGCGTTGACAATATTGCTTCGAGTTGTACACTTCTACAATTGGCTTGTGTCAAAAATTTGGAAAAATGCGTCAAGTTGCTCTTAAACAAAGGTGCTAATCCTAACAAAATAGTTGCTAAAAACAGGACGTTACCCATAATGCTCGCGATTAAGCACGATCATCAAAAAATCGTCGAGTTGCTTCTAATGAACGAGAAAATTGCGTTGCCTGTGAATATTTTGATTAAAATCCAAACAAACTATAGAAAACTTGGCAGCAAGAAGATTGCTGATAAGTATATGGCGATAATTTTGAGGTACATTAGGAGCCATCCAAAAGGAAGTTCCGAAATTTTGAACGCCACTGACGACCTCAACAAAACTGCTCTACATTACGCGACTTACTACGGCTGTCCCGAAAGTATCACTCTACTTCTGTCGATGGGAGCGTCGCTAACCAAGCGAGATTTCCTCGGTTTTACCCCTCTTAACTACATAGAGCCGGATTTGTTCGAAAAATTTCTCGATAGTTGCATAGAAATGCCGAACGCCGACGAAGATTTAACAAACGTACTCTATTCGATTCGTGACGAAAAGAAAAATTTTTCCCTTGAAATTAATTACAAGAATTTGGTTCAGCAAGATGACGGCACTGCTTTAGAATCGGAGTTTTTGCAACAACTGGTAAAAACGAAAAATTTGAAACCTTATCTCAACCACCCTGTAACTTGGAGCTATCTCGAGATTAAGTGGCAGAAATTCAAGTGGTTCTACTTCACTAGTCTCCTACTTTACTGCATTGCTTACTTTGCTTTGTTGTTCTACGGTTTCGCTTTCTACCGTTACCAGGAGGCGTCCAACACTTTTCTGTTAGTAGCCCTCCTGCTGCTTTTCTTTCGCGAATTTGCCCAAATTTTTATTTTCAGACTGACACGTCTAGAAACTTACGTCGATTTGCTGCTGATTGCAGGAATAATTTACATTTTGGCAGCAGGATGGTACGAGGAGCTGGTTAACAGAAATCTATTGGTTGCGTTTTCTGTCGTTTTTCTGCTGTCCACTTTCGGAATTTTCCTTCAACTCGAAAACTTTCCCATGTTTACGATAAAAGTGATAATTTTGAGAAGAATCACGTACAATTTTTCGAAGTACATAGTTTTCTATTTGTTTCCGATTTTAGCGTTTGCCTTCTGTTTCTACATGTTGACCGACAACAAGGACGATACTTGGTTGATCCCCAGAAAAATTTACGAAACTTTCGTAATGTTCTCCGGCGACATTAACGGTGACTACCCCGAAAGCTTCGAAACTAACCCCATCTTTGGACATTTCATCTACGTCATGTTTGCTTTATTCATCGGCGTTATCCTCCAAAACCTCCTGGTGGGTCTAGCGGTGAGCGACATGCAGGAGGTGCAAAAGGAAGCGGAATTTATCGAAAAAATTGAACGGTCTGAATACATAATGAAAATTGAAAAGGTGATTTTGGACATGGTTCAGAGAGCTGATGTCAGCTTAGTCAAGAGGATGTTCAAGGGTTTGCTTCGAATGGTTTCGGTGTTTCACCACAATCCCGTTTTGGTAATTCAGCCGTACAATTCCGGCTGCGTTTACACCAAGGACAATCAAGACGACAGGTTTTACATCAACGACAGCGGATTGATCAACAATTTGCAGGAAATTTTTAAAAATTTCCATCTCGAGGACGAAACGTACACGCTGAAGTCGCTGCACGAAAAGGTCGAAAATCTGGAAAACGTGCTGAAGGAAATTTCGAAGCGTCTATCAATTCAAGATCTGACCTAAAACAATTATTGTTAATTTTAATTTAATTAGCAAAACTTTGCTTTTTGACAAAGCTATTAAAATTATTTTTTTAAATATGTTTTATCTTACGTTAATTATGTTTAATTATATACATTAAAGTAGTTACCTCTTTTAAATTTTTTGAAACAAATTTTGCTATCGAATACCAAATTTTCCAATCTTCAAATAATTGACAAAATTGTTTATATTTCACTTAACAATTTTGTGTCTCAAACTTTTTGTTGGGCGAACAAGTTTCTTGCAACATCCTCGCTACAGCGCAACAAAAGCAAAGTTTCTAAGTGAACGCAAATCCCCGAAGACAGGGCTAAAAGTTAATATTAAAAATCAGCCACTTGAAATACATGTTGGGAAGCAAATGTCACGTTTCAAATTGAATCATACATAATGCAACCTATCGCATAGGTGGAAAGAAAACAAATAAACACGATTTTCCCCTATTGTTGATTCAATTCTTATTGCTTTTTAAATGGTTTCTTAGATAGCAAAGATAAGGGCGTCGGCGGTTACAGATAATTTAAAATTTTTATCTATAAGATAAGTTCGATAAACTCGGATCATCTCAATATTGCATTTTTCCTCATTGCTTTAGTCATATCGTCAGTGACTTCAAACAAGCCGCACCAGGTAAATCGACTTAGTAACTATTTAGTTAGCTCGTAATTTTGTTTTGTAGTTAATTTTTTCTGATGGAGAATCGTCCCTTTGCTAATACCCTTGGTTTCGATTATATCGAGGAAAATGATTTGACCAATTTCCAGTCAGTTGTTTTAAGCCGATCGGATGCTGACACTTCGGACGACATCTACACGTTACTTCAGCTATGTTGCGAAAAGAAGTTGCCAAATTTCGTAAAACATTTGCTTCAAAAGGGCGCAAATCCCAACAAATTTACAAAACACTACCCAGTTTCGCCAATAAAAATCGCACTTCGACAAGACTCCCAAGAAATTGTCGAGCTTCTTCTCAACAGTCCTCTCGATTTGCACGATAACATCTTGATCGATATGCAACTGACGCTCCATTCAAAATTGTCCGATAAATACACTAATATGGTTTTGGACTTTATCAACCGAAATTACCCAAATGATAAGAAATTGGTTTACTTGAATGCGACAGATGGCGTGAACAGGACAATTTTGCACTACACTACCCGCTACGGATGTTCTGAACTAACCTCAATGCTGCTTTCGATGGGAGCTTCGTTGGTTAAAAAGGACGATTTTGGGTATACCCCACTGACCTACATAGACCCCGAAGTTTTGAGAAAATTTCTGGATACTTGCGTGAAGGTTCAGGGAGAGTCGTGCAAAGGGTCGCTGCAGCTACGAGAAGACAAAAGTTTTATTTTGGAAATTAATTACGGAAATTTATTGAGTCGCAACGAAAACAGCTTAAATGTAAGAGTCAATCAAAATCGAGATGTTACCTTAATTACTGATGAGAATCGGGAATTCAATTCCGGTATTCACCAGGAATCGGAATTTTTAGCAATTTTGGCCGAAATCCCTAAATTGAAACCTTTGCTGAACCATCCAGTGATTTTCGCCTATTTGGACGTTAAATGGCAGAGGTTCCAATGGTTCTACTACTCTACTCTGTCTATTTTTATGATTAATTACGTCTTGTTGCTGCTTTTTGGTTACTTTTACCATCACTTAGGCCACCCCATTAATAATTTGTTGATTGTATCCCTTGTTTTGCTGCTACTTCGGGCTATTTGCACCGTTGTTTTTCTCGACTGGCGTCGCATCGAACCTTACATCGACTTGTTAGCTATTGGGGGAATAACTTACATTCTTGCAGCAGATTCCTTCGCTCAGTTGGCAAATCAAAACCTCCTCGTGGCTTTTTCCTCCGTTTTCTTGCTCTCCACCATCAGAATTTTTCTTAATCTCGAAAACATTTCCGGATTCACGATTAAGGTGATAATGTTGAAGCGAATCACTAAAAATTTTTGCAAATACATGACCTTTTACATGTTTCCAATTTTAGCTTTTGCTTTCTGTTTCTACATGTTGGCGGAGAACAAAAATCTTCCCTATCTATTCATCGCCACTATTTACAAAACAATCGCAATGTTCGCAGGCGACGAAGACTCGGCTTATCCTAGGAAACATTTTCAAGCTAACCCGATTTTCAGTCACTTTATTTACTTGGTGTTTGTTTTGCTCGTCGGAATAGTTTTGCAGAACTTGTTAATCGGCTTGGCGATCAGCGACTTACAGGAAATCCAAAAGGAAGCCGAGTACATTAAGAAGGAGCAACGGGCGGAATACGTGACGAAAATAGAAAAAGTTTTGTGCAAACTGGCGAAACAATCGTGGTTTAAGAAGGTTTTCAAGGGTTATTTGAGGAGGTCGGCGGTGTTTAGGGGTGACGCCGTTCTCGTAGTTCAGCCCTATCATCGAAATTGCATCTATTCAAAGGACAGTCAGGGTCAGAAGTTTCACATTAACGATTCCCGTTTGACTGACAACTTGAAGATGATCCTGGAACGTGTTAATTTGGAAAAAACGCTATCGTTGCGGGACCTGTATCAGCGGCTCGAAAGCATCGAAAATCTACTGAGAAGCGAAAGACAACAATAATTAAAAATAACAATAATCATAAATTGTTAATGTTCTGAGGTAAAAAGCAAAAAATAGGAAGAATTTTCATAAAAAGTTAATTATAGTTAATTTAATTGTTCTTTTTTAATAATAATAAATAGAATAAAATTTCTTAAGATATAGTTATCTTATTTTGAGATTTTACAATCCTAAAAAATTTCAATGGAGGTCATTTGGTGCCTCAATCCAGTGTTTGCTGCATTTTTTTCTCATCGATAAAATTAATTTAATTTAATTTAATTAATTTACCGGATTTTAGTGTAACTTCCATACTTACATAATTCTCATTGGCTTCCTGAATCGGGACAATAGAACGGTGGTGATTGAAATTTGGTGAAAAGATGGAAAAATATTTTCTTGTAATGAAATTGTTGATAATTAAATTGTGTTGGGCCGAATCCGCGCAGGAAATTGCGAAATAACGTTCCGGTAAAAGTCTTTAGCTTTTACGCAAAGTACGTCCAATTTCAGGCGTCGGACCAGAATTATTCAGAGGCAGCTGCAAATTATGGCTGAAAGCTCCATAGAGTGCAAAAAATATTTCTCGACAATCTTAATAAAACGAGGCCGTCTTTTTAAAATCAAATTTGATGCACCCTATAAATAAACCCTTAAATGCATAAATTGCCCAAACATGCATTGTAAAGTTTAGGATTAACTAAGATTCACCCATGCAGTTATAAGAATGGCATAAATAGCTCCCCTAAATTTTTTTTGTTAGCTTGATTAGAACTTCAACATTACATTAAACCGATAATATTAAAGGGAACAAATATAATGTACACCAAATTAAACCATACATCCCTTGCACTGTCCATCAGAAAATTTAATGAGCATCAAAAAATCTAAATAAAACCCAAATTATTATACATCAGAAAATGAGAACATTACCACTAAAATAACTATGCTGCGTATTGTTTTACTATTGCTTACATTTTAAATTCTATATGTCTATCAATTTTACTAAATGTTCACCAAATTTAGAACACTCAAGTTACGCGTCCGTGCTGTACATAATAAATATTCGCGCTATCCATTTATATTTAGTGTTTTTCAAAAAATCTATTTGTGCGTCAAATAATTATTCTATTACTCCAAAAATAAAATATGCTCGCGCATCTCTCCTTGCCGCTTGCGCTTCCAGACAAGAGGCACGCAAAAAAAGTTTTGTACAAGGTCAGTTCAGGGCCCTGTAATTTTTTTTTAAAAAGCACGATTAGAAATTACCACTAAAAGAAGTTTTACGTTTTACATAATGCAAGCCAATTACAGCAAAACATTTATATATTACGGAAAGCAATATCTTTTTTTGTGCAAACCACTTCTATTTTTACTCTTATTTTCCTTGCCTTAGCACATCTACATCTATAATTTTGCATAAAATTATTTATCATTTGCACAACATTTTATTGCTTATGTATTTTTGATCAACAAATAGTGTTTTTAACTGCTAAATAATACAAGACACTGTCGAAAATTAAATATCTGGGTATTATGCTAGAATTACATGCGGAATAAAATTTGGTGAACATTTAGTATTTATGGTCAACAAAAGTCATTTTGGCGAACAAAATATATAAGAGGTCAGCATTATGTCAATATTTGGTTGTCGCTTTAAGATTATGTATTTTCTTAATTTTGATGAGCATTTAGTATTTTTGGGAAATAAAAGTATTTTTTTGTATGAAAATATTGGGTAAATTTGGTAGACTGTTAAATACGACCCAATATTAACTAGATTGAGATATTAAAATATGTTTCAAGTTTCAACTTCAGAACGTTGTTTAATAGCAAAGCGGCCCTTGACCAAGACCGACTTATTAAGTTTCAATAAATTTTTTTAGATAACGGTCAATATGAATCTAATCAGTAATTCAGTAATCAGTAATTAATTTAATTATAAATAATTTGAGAGGCAATTACGTTCCTTATAATGCGAGTCGCAACAAAAATTTTTTTAGATGAAATTAATTACAGCTTTCGCATGTCTTTCATAGCCAGATCGAGATCCACCCTAAACGTTTGAGATTCGTCCCTTAACGCTTTCGTCATGCATCGGCGAAGTGACTTTCGGAAGGTAATCCGCCGGGATCACAGCAAAACACCATTCGTTCTCTATTTCTCCGATATTCCGATAAAAGCGAAACGAGACTCGATTTTCGAAACATGACGCCGACTTGTTGATTGCAGAAAAAAAGCCTCGGAGCAGAATTTTGTTTACGGGAATTTTACAAAAAAAGAAAATAATATTTGTTTTTGTTTCAGATCATTTCGGTGGTTCGGAAACCGGCCATGCGCACCCCCAGGAACATGTTCATTGTGAATCTGGCCGTGTCGGATCTCCTCCTCTGCACTGTTGTCATGCCTTTGACTCTAATGGAAATTTTAACCAAATACTTCCCCCTAGGAAACAACGTTTTTGTTTGCAAACTGATCGGAACATTACAAGCTACCAGCATTTTCGTTTCAACAATTTCCATTACGGCGATAGCTCTGGATAGATACCAGGTAAATCGAGTTTGAGAGCCACTACCGTAGTTTTAGCGAAATCCACCGGGAATCGGTTAAATTTTTAACGACACAGACCGGAAAAGTTTAAATATGTTGTGTCCAGGTTCATTTAAAATGGATTAACGTTAGTTCATTAGAATTTGTTACGCCAATTTGCGTGGCAGAGATAAACCCTGAAGACCAAAAGCAACTAAAGCAAATAGTGGCTTGAATGTAAAGTGTCAATTTAAAAATTTTATTCTGCATTCTAGCAGGTTGATTACTAGTTTTGAAGTTAATAATTTATTTTTTTGATGGTCGAATCAGGAATCAAAATAAAACCACGAATTTTGGTCGCTATTTAATTTTGCCGGAATCGATTATTTAATGTTAGGTTCGAAAGTGAAAAATCAGCACAGACCTTATTGAAACGTACTTTGTTATTCATGGCATTTCATTTCGCGGCGCGAATCGCAAACCGGCCACTGTTTTCGGGTCTTCGGGACAAAAGACGTCATTAAGCGGCGGCGAAAAGCTCCAAGATATGAATTTAAATGCGACTTTTCGCGACTCCGGCAAACAACCACAATCGATAAGGGTCTTTGTTGTGTCGCTTCCAACTCAATTTATTTTTCGCGTCTGCATTCACCTGATTAGCCAGAAAGAGGAAATTTTCGCAAATTTAATGGCTACGATTTATAGAAATTATTTAGAAAAAAATAATGGTACGATTAAATTATTTGACGGTACGGCGAGAGTGTATTAACAATGACCCGGAATCGGTGTTACCTTTCTTACGTTAACTAGTGTGATGGTATAAAGAGATTCGTCAGCCACATAGTTTGCGCTTGATAGTTAAAGTGAAGGTCTCGAGTGCTATTGAAAATAACGGAGGAAACTGCCTTGTCAGCAGTGTGATAAAGCACTTTCATTTGAAAGACTAGAACTAGTCTGCTGCTTCTTCGTTTTCAATAGCTAAAACTTGGTTGTCGAAATGAAAAATGGTCGCGTATAAATCAGGAAACATATGAGATTTGTTAAAAAAATAACACCAAGCACTAAATAATGCAGAAAATAATTTGGAGTTTCCAACAACTGCTAAAATAAAGTTATTTTTTTATAAAACATATAGGGTCCAACACAAATACCTGTCAACTCCAGCACAAATAGTACAAACTCAAACAAAAACAAAGTTACTAACACTGGAAGAAGAAATAAGGAAAAGTATTGAGAAAGAAGAAATTGAAGGAGCAATCCATAAGAAAGAGAAGGTATGGAAAAAGTTCTTCAGCTAATCTGCTTTAATATTATTTTTACTGTTAAATCAGGGAATACTTCAATAATTTTATTTCGTACAAATCTCAATAGTGAGACCACTGAAATAAAAAAATATTGTAAACATACATTTTGAACATAATTGTCTAGGGCTAGAACGAGTACTTAAATTGAAAAAAATATTTTGAGCAAAAAGAAAAAAATGTGACAGAAAAATTTTACAATTTTGTAAATTTTTTATGAACTAGGTAACTATAAAAATAATATTAAAGCAAATTATCTGATGCATATTTCCCATCTTTTTCTTACTGTATTTTTAAATTTTTTTCATCAGATCCAGAAAAGCCAACTTGTATGAACAAAAATTCTGCACTTACAAAAGATAAATAAAAATAAACTAATTAAAACAAAAATAGAACATGCTCCAAAATAATATAAAAGTTTAGAAAACCTTTGAGACAAAAAACCTAAAAATTTTGACTAAATTAGAAGTTCTAAGGAATTGCGAACTATAGCAGTCCTCGATAGCAGTCAGTGGCTTAAACCTTTGCCGACACAAGAAGATATAAGATCAAATGCAAAGAAATCAACCCTTCAAATACCGATAAAATAGTTAGCTTTCCGTGTCAAATTGAATGAGCTGAATTCAATCAATGCAATCCTAGCAACAACCGAAATCAGACTAACGTCTTAAAATAAAACTATGTGAATAAAAATGCAATAAAAAATAATAGAAATTTATTTAGACTGATGAGAAATCATAAAAGAACAGGCTACGCCGTCAAGTTTGTGTGGATAAGAAACGTAAAAGTATTTTATCGAATATCGAAATAAAGCTCTTTCATCTAGATATGAAAGACTCGTGATGTGATTCCACCCGATGGAAAACAAAGTTAAGAGAAACATGAAAACTCAGATCTTATCAACATTTTTGATACTACAGGAAGACATGTTTCTAACCACAATAACTTTAATTTACATTATGCAAAAATTTACGGATTGTGTTATATTAATTTTTTTAAATCTATGGAATAATTTGAGAGAAATCGAACAATATTGAAACAATATATTATTAAACTTAAAATGACGATGTCATTACCAAAATGTGGATAAACTTCAATTTTTAACCCAGCAAAAGGAAAAAAGTAAAGCTGGCAGTATTTATTAAAAATAATATTTAGCAACTATTATCCTGAACAGATTTTACAAGTATGTACTTACCTCAGTATAAAAAACCAGCAAATAGCTAGAACAGTATATAATAGTTAGTTAAATCTTGCACAGATGACCCGATGGTCATACCAAAATCTAAGAAAGAAAACGGACTAATAAACAGAGAACATATGATATGATGATGATATGAGATATGATTTTGCCGTGGTTAGGATAAAAGCGATAAAATTCTTAAAACTCATGACGTATATACTCTTAATAAGATACTTAGGCACATAGCCAGTTAAATGAAGAACAAATCTACATACAAAAATAAAGAGTAACATCGGTAGTAGCTTCAAGAAAACGCACTACTATCTACCACTTCACACTAACAAACTATACTCATTGTGAGCTTTTCAAGGGCGGGATTATTCAGTTGCTAACCACTTCCAACCAAGTACCAAAAGGATACAAAAATTAATATGATTATAGACATCGTTACTCTAGAAGTAAAATATAAAACTATACTCCTATTGAAGACTATATCCAACAAACTCCTATCAAAGTGCAGAACAACTTTTAAAAATAGGGTTACAAATTGTTAGCAACAACTTTACATCGTTTTCAGATTTTTTACTAAGAACTTGCAAATTATTTTACAGCATTTTTTGTGTTGGGATATAAAATGTAGATTCATGAAAACAAATTAAGAGCTTTATTTGTTCTTCAACTCCTAACACAGTACGTGTACACAATTCTGCGATTACCATAACCAAGATTTAAATTACTATTTCATATCTTTTATTTTTCAGATTAGACTCCAAACAACTGTAATATATTATTTGTAGCAAGAGATTTTTGTTCAAGTTTCTGGTTTAAATAACTAATTTGGAGACTATCATTTTATACTGTGGTCGCTTCATTGTTAGAATAATTATTATGTTGTTGAGCCAGTAGCTATACTGTTGAAGAATAAAATAATTTTTTGAGTGATAAGAAATACGATTTTTATATTGGGTCATGAATCTACATTTTAAATTATTTTTGTATAACGCGATTCTCCCGGCGCATGCACCATTTGTATAATTCTCGATTCAGGCAATAATTGGCAAGCTAAACACAAAATTCTTCCAAACATTTGTAAAGTTGTTTTACACTTAAAACTATCCTTATATTTACAGATTAAGTAATGTCACGGACTTACCTATGAGTAAATGCAGGGTTAAAATTGGCAATTACTGTTGGTTATCTTGCAGTTTGCTGCTTTATGGTTTAAATACATTGTTTTACGTTATCTTCAAACGTCAAACCCTACAAAAGTTGATTTCTTCTTCTATACCAGCGTCGGCATAAATTTAGAAGCTGAAGAGGTTAAGGTGCAATCATGTAAAAACATTAGAATCAAAGATTCATAATTTATAATATTAAACTTCTTGTTTTACTCAGTTTGATAATATTTTTCGTTTTTCCAGGTGATCGTCTACCCCACCAAGGAAAGTTTGCAGCTGTTCGGCGCGGCCTTAATTTTGTTTTTGATATGGATTCTAGCTCTATTGTTGGCAATGCCAATTTTCATCATCAAACAGTTAAACCACCACGACATCACTCTCAGTAATGGCGTTGATGGATTGAATTTCTGCATCGAAAATTGGCCTGTCGAACACGGAAGAGCTTACTATTCGATATTCTCGCTAATTTTCCAATACACCCTCCCCATCATCATCGTGTCGGTGAGTGCGGGGAAACTAACGGCAATCGTAATTACCCGGGTATAAACCCCGCCATCCCAATCAGTTCCAGCGTGTAAAAGCGGCACAATATTTCATATACCGCGACATACGAGAGAGAACCACTATTTTTAATAATCAATTTTTACCCCCTATACAAGTTGTCCCGTAAAGGACATCAACTTTCTCTAGTTTTCTTAATTTTAACTCCTTATTTACGTCGAATTAAGTCAAAGAAGACTAATGCCGACACAACTTGACGTTTTGTCAAATGTCAAATTTGCTTATATTTTGTAAATATCGGCGCTGAATTTAATCCGTGACAACTTGGATTTTTCAGTTGAAATTGAGCGCAACCGATTTGCGCTGCGCCGCCCATTTATGTCAGGCGAAGTCGAGTTGAAATTGATCTACTATAGAGAATGAGTAGTAAATCTTCCCTCTTAACCTCTTAAGTGCAAGTACTTCAATCCTCTAACTTATACACTCAACTTTGGTCAAATTGTTCTTTTTGTATCAATGAGTGAGATTTGATCTATTTGAAACTTTGCAGTGACATTTGAAATGAGTTAATTGCTATGGTAACGGAACTTTCCTTTATGCTGGGACATTGCCAGGCTAACTAGATATCAATATCCCCTTGTAGGCTGACTTTTAGATGGATGGTTGGGGCGCCCGACATAGATGAACCCACCTACAAATTTTATTGCTGCGTAAACAATATAGAGTGCCTACGCCGTAATTTAATTTTGTTCCAATAACAAACAAGTTTAAGTTAATTAGACAGTGGGCGCTGAAGATACAAAGGGTTAATTTGAGTTGAATGCGAGAACCTGAAAAAGGAAATTATTACGTGAACACCGTTCCTCGTGTCTCGCAATTCGCATTATATCTACGCAGAAGTATGGCTTTCATTAGGATCAGTTCTGTGAAACGTTGCCAAGGTCACGTCACATGGGCGAAATTTCGTTATTCAATTAAATCTCAAAATTAATTCAAACCATTGTTTGAGACGAGAAGAGCACGACTTGATGAAGGCCGTCGAGTGAACGAAAATACCTGCAATTCCCTATCCAGGCATTGTTTGACAATTATAAATGACCTCACGGTGATGCCGGCAAAGTGAGGAAAGCCGGGAACGAGGGAACGGGGGCAAATATCATTACGACGCCCTTTACGACGGTTTTGGGCGCTAAAAGCCCGGAGTCGGCTTGCAAATCGCGTTTGGTACCTAAAGGAGGTTCGTATTACCGGTTGAAATCAGCTGTTGCGGCGACAAAAGCCTCGGGTTTCCCAGTTCAAGTTCAAGAACGCTAAAGAAAAAACCCAACAATATTGCTTTAAACCGAACCCCGTGACTCTCTACTCCACAAAACTAATTGTTTTTGTCTTTAAAATTATGAAAAAAATGTTAACATCTTGAACTCCTCAGGCCGCATACGTCCGAATCTCCTACAAGCTTCGGTACCGCTTCGCCACCGGCTTCGTCAGCAGCGACGACTCCTCCCAAAAATGCCGGCGCCAACTCCGCGGGCGTCGCCTCCAAAGAACAAACATCCTCCTGGGATCAATAGCCATAATCTTCTGCATCAGCTGGTTACCCCTAAACTTGTTCAATCTCATCGCGGACCTCTCCACCGATTCCGACACCTTCTCCTCTCAACCAATGATGATTTGTTACGCCGTTTGCCACATGATGGGCATGTCGTCAGCCTGCTCCAACCCCGTCCTCTACGGTTGTCTCAACGAGAATTTCTGGAAAGAGTTCAAAGACATCCTCTGCATCCAGTCGGGGGAAACGTCCGACAACGCGTTGGGGGAATCCAGATTGTCGATCCGTAAGCAGTTCCAGAAGGTTCTGGGGCGGACTAAGCCCGATTTAGTGACGGCCGTCACCGATTATCAACCGTGCAACACCGTCAGCACCGACATGACAGTTTTGACAAAGTGCTAGCTGTTAAAGAACGCTGCCGCGCGGAACAACGGCCATCGGGCGGTAGTTTGCGGAAACATCGACAACCACGATGTGTGAAGTAGACGAAACGTGATTCAGTGAATTTGCCTTAAATTTCTGCGTAGTTTAAGTGTATTTAAGAGATTGTGAGTTTTCTAATATTCAGTGTGTCTTCTATCTCTTGTAGGTATAACTATCAGACTGATTTTGGACGGAACGAATTAGTGTTATTATCCAAGTCGTTGTCATTAGCGTTACGAATTAGAAGCATTACGCAGCTACTTGCAATTACTCGGAGGGCCATAAAATCTTTCAGAAATCAACGAGTTTCCAGCTTTACGTGACCAAGCATTTAACGGCTTCCGCTCCCAATGAAGAGGAGATTGTAATCGGGTGACCGAAGGGAGTTTATGGTCAAAACAATTAACTAAAAAAGAGAAAAGTGAAGTAAGTAAGAAGCCAGTTCCTAGTTTGAATGTCAAAAATAGTTGGTAAATGCTCCATTTTGGGCGCGGAAGTTCGACAAGTAGCTGCTGTAACGTAATTTTAGCATCTACTCGTTAACTCTGTGTTAATCGTGGATTTTGTGTCGATTTCGTTAAATTTCCAAGCGCCAGTTTGATGCAACATATCGCGACTCTCAACGTTCAAGCAGCGAGCAGTGGCTGTTCTAAAATTATGCGCCCTGTACAGATGCTGTTTTTTGTTTGAACAAAAATCCTGGCAATGTTTGATTTTAATAGGGGTTTTCAGGGTGTTTTTTAACTGTCATTGTTGGGATTACGAGAGAAAAAGGGTCACACCACCGGCGAGTCCACGGTGCTGAGTGACGCTGCGCTATTTGGTTGCGTTGAATTGGCCCTAAAATCGAAATTCAATAACGAGTGCCATTTTGTCAATTTTCGGACCCAAAAACCGATTAACGTTTCCTAGAACGGGTTGTAAATATGAGAAGTGCGTTGGCGTCTCTTGTGCTGAACAGCATTTAATCGAGAAAGTCAATATTATAAGTACTGATTGTTTGTAACAACGTAATTATTACCTACTATCATTATGACATTACTACATAAAAATACTTCAATATATTGTAACATTGTAACAAGTGGTTTCATTTTTTTGTATTTAGATAAGAAATGTTTCAATTCTAGAAATTTTCTATTAAAATCTTCCTCAGATGAGAAATTCCTTCAGTGAAAAAATTATGAAGACAAAAGAGGTTGACCAGAAAATTGAAAAAAAACTACAAGGTCTGACGAAAAATGATCTAGAAGTCTTTTCTACCCTTCTCATTATAACTCTCCAAATCGAGTCAATTGTTTTGGCGCACAGAAAGTTTCCCGGCAAATGAGATGTGATCAGTAAACTTGAGATTTTTATCAAAAATTGCTCCAAAACTTTTTACCGAGGAGCTCTTTGCCACCATATTTTCACAGTCAGACCCAGCACCACACGTTTCATCCTCAAGCGATGCGATGTGCTAAAAACAATCGTCCTGAGTCCTGAGCGGATTTAGAACTAGACAATTTCTGATTAACCAAAGTCGCATGAGCTCCAAGTTAGCATTAATGTCAGCCATCACACCTTGTACTCTATCAGTCCTAAAGACTGAATATATTGGAATATCATCCGCATACATGTGAAGTCACGATCAACTGCGATGAGTCACTAAAATATAATAAGAATAACAAGGGACCTAGTACAGCACCTTGTGGGACTCCCGAAAGAATGTTCCTTTACCGTGACATATTGCCGTCACATATGGTGGTCTGTAAAAAGTCTTAGTTTAAGTTAGGCGAGCTCTAATAATAAAGACATTGAGTCAGTGAGTCAGTGCTGGACGGTGAGTGGCCGTTGAGTCCTCACAACAGCTCCATTCAAGATTTTTTAGCCACACAACATAATTATGGTACCTTTATTAGTCAGTCAAGTAGAAATAGCGTTAGAACATAATCACCAAATACCTTAAATACCTTCTGGTGGACAGATCTTGTATGTAAAGTTTTTTCAAAGCACTTCTTTTATGTCCATCATTCAAACGGAATAACTAGTGTCACTGATGGATATTTGCAGACTTTTGGACTGGAACTGAAATCGTTTGTGTGCCAGATCCGGAGCTAAGAGTTATTAATGGAAAGGTAAGTGCAAATTAAGTCTCTCTTTTGCTCTCTCGCATCTTACAATTTCCCTTAGACTAGCCGCCAACTTACTGTTTGAAGTAAACACCTTCGAGTCCTTGCAACAAACTTCCACGTTATTTGCTGCGAAGTATGATGAAAAGTTAATGGATTTGGTGACATGTTTACAAGTAAACAAATGGCACGTGGCCCAAAAACGTTCTTGTCTCAAGAAGCTTCTCCACCACGGGATTAATGATATCACGTTCCCTTAATCAATAATCCTGGAATGTTTGGTTCCAATGCATTGCTCTGCTCTCATATTTGCTGCAGCATGACTCAAACCGGATCTAAGCTCATATGGTATTAACATTGGTACTTTCACAAGCTAATGGTTATTCAAATAACTGCCACGTGCACAAGAAATTGTGTTTGCTCTCAAATCCTTCTATATTAGCTGACATCAAAAAATTGAACAAATGTAGATAATTCTTGCGCCCCCTCGAGAGTTTCTAGATGAAGGATTGAAGCCTCTCGTATTTTGTCAAATTGGTGACGCAACAATTGCGACAAATGAGGCATCAACATTGACATACGTAGTTTTTCTGTAGATGGTTATTATCTGCAATTATTTCCGGTTGTCTCATTCTACGGCCGTTGTTAATGGCTTTCTCGCAGCCTCCGCACGCGATTTTTTGAAAAGGTACTATCCGTACCGTTCGCTTCGTGACAGTTTCAATAAATTGTAAATTTTCCGAAAAATAGCTTCGACAACCTGCACGACGAGTTAATGTCACTAATTGATTTCAATTGCGTAAATGTATAGTTTCGATATAAAGCGAGTTGGCATAACTGGAACACTTGATCGCCGTAAATGTTGTCTTCCTTACATGTAACGCTGTAAATATTATTTTTATTCCGGGTTTCCAGTCGATGGAGCACATCGCTATAGCATGTGTAACCGGATTCGCCACAAGAACGTTCCTTGGTTGGTTGCTAATAAAGGTATCGCGAAAAAAACGGCGATTTTGCGCCATTTCAGTTACTTTATCCGGGAATTAAAGCGATTCCCCATTCGTCTTCCAGGCAATTAGGAGCGAATCTTGTTGAAAAAGCCACTCCAGCTCAATAACGCGTAATAAAGCTCTCGTCGATGGGAGACGGTCAAAGAATGCAATATACGTAACGTAACAAGTCTAATCACAAAAGCTTCTTTAAAGGAATCAAACGGACGGAGAATAACGCGGACGGGAAGTAATCAAAAGAATTTTATACCGAAACAAAATGCTGGAGGGTTCTTAGCGAAATGGGCAGATAATAAGTTTCAGGCGCCGTTTTTCTTATGAAGCTAACACCAGCAGCTGAAGATCGCTCTTCGTGGATCAACCGGTCGAAAGGAGAAAGTTCCAAGGTTGCGTTCGTAACCAGAACGGGTCAATAAAAAATGGCCACAAATTTAAATTTGTAGTCCGAATAACGGAGCCGGAACATACTTACAATTAAAATCGGTGCATTTGCTAAATTCATACGTGTTTCGTGTTAATTGATCAATCGTTATAAACACCGGGTAGAATAACGTAGCAATTATTCAAAAATTTGTGTTTACATGTAATAATATATTGTATTCCACGTAGTTTGAGGTAGAAAAATAAATATTGCAATATTGTTTGAAGCGCATTAAAAAATAATATCAAAGTTTGTTCCTTTTTGGACCGCGCTTAAAATACCAGCATCTCGAACAAAAGCTCTGTGATGTCACAAGTCTACGCGCTTTCGGTGCGAGCCGGCAATAGACGGAAACAAGCTTTTAACTTTTATAATTTGCATTTTGCGTCATTCTAGACTTATAGCACAAGAGAAAATTGTAAAATTATATTTTCCGCATTACCAAAGGTAAACATTTGTTTTAAAATATTAAAATAGCTAACACGCCCAATTGCTGTATCTACATAAGTGACCTTATTTCCGAACTACTTGCTCTCTGCCCGAGTTTTCAGCTAAAACCTTTTTAACTTAAATGAAAAAAGAGTAATTTACGTCCAGTTTCAATAAGAAATTTAAACGACCTTTTTTCGCTAAGTTTACCGCGATAGAACTACTAAAGTCGGATTTTCGTTAAAGCTTTGATGATGGACGAGAGTCCCGGACGAAAGCGCAATATGGCACCGGAAACAAGAAAAACGATCCTCCGATTGGCAATGTGTGCACCCAGAGATTGTTCATCAATCACAAAAATGATCGACTTTGTAATTTTGTTATTTACGTGGAAGCTATAAATGCGAAAAATAAACGGCGTTAAGAGTCGTCCAACAAAGATTCAATTAGTTGAAGATTAAATTGGACACACGTTGTTGTTTAAAGAGGAGACACACAGTTAGAGTTTTTTATAGGTGGTTAACTAGAGTAAGGAGAATTATTGTAATAGCAGTGAGCTAATGGCGTTTCTCGTCAAATTTAGACACTTGAAATAAATTCTATTGTTACTTTTCTCTTTATTAATATATTTTCCGACCATTTGGTTAATTGGACTCGTCGGTCGTCAGCGTGACGTTGTTAATCTTTTTTGTCACAGTCGTACTTAATGTTATCACTTTATTATTTTAACTTCTGAAGCGCCGACAATTAACAATTAGTTTGATGCGCTACACAAAAAGTGCAATTTTCAATATGCTCCTTTATTTAGCCTCATTGATTAGATATATGTCAGGACGCGCAAAAAAAAGAAAAAATCAATGAAATCACCGATTTTTCCTTAATATGCACACCAATAGATAGATTTTTCTGAGGTGTGGTACTTGAAACAGCTTTTTTCCTTTAGGACTTAAAATAAAAAAATTTCCCTTAGTCTAAAGACGGTGAAAACTCTTTCCCCCAATACAGTCAGTTATTTTAAGATTTGGCTAAATTAGTAGCTTTGAGATTGCTACGATTGCAACCCTCTACCTTTTCTTTATGACAACTTGTTGGCTTGTACTGTTTTTATTTGTGGTAGATTATGCTTCCTTTTACAATATCTAAGAGAACGAAAAAAGAAAAAAAAACGAAGAGACAAAGAGCACCCAAGCGTAGCTAAAAGTTTTATTAAAAAACCTCAAGTGGACCACAAAATTGAAAAACTTCTACTTTGGATATTTGACAAGCTAACTGAGCTACTTGCAGAAGCACCCCAAAAAAGCAACAGGCAATTACCACAAAAAGATTAAGGATTTAGCTGCTAAAAGAGTAATAATAATTTGAGCTAGAAAAAGTGCAACAAATTTAAAATTCTACTGGAAGATTAAATTGGATTAGATTTTAGCCTTTTTAAACTCTGACGAGTAAGATCTTTTTTTCAAACCCTGCTTCTAATTATTGTTCCAAAAACATAAACCTTTTTCAAAGTTCACAAGGTCTTTGGAAGATCCTTTCTTCACTTCTTCAGTCAAAGTAAGTTTTTCTACAGTGGCTAGTGGCATAGTATATGTTCTGAGGTTTTTATTCCAATATACATAGTTTGCACCAGTATCTCAGTAGGTAATGTCCAGTGAGGAGATTAGTGAGAGTCAGTTTGAAAAGCCTTATGACATTTTTGCAAAGTTAACCTATAACCTTCTTCCCCTGTCTTTGTCCTGGAAGTTGTCGAACTAACCTCGTATCTTGAACCCAAACAGCATAGTTTCTATACTACTCGAGAAAAATTTCTTCGTGAAAAACTTCCAAATGACGTTAAAATTTCCGCAAATTTGTCAGCACGATACTTTGTTCGCGTCATCTCCGTCTGGTGGTTGAGGCTTCGTGGGCAGCAACGTCGTCGCGGACGAGTGACCCCATGACCTGAATACTCCAAGTCAACAGTCCATGCCTGCTACACCTCTAGGTGCATACACGGCGAGCCTTTTCCCGTAGTGTCGTCCAAGAAACGTGCCAGACAGTTCGCAACGCATTCATTAAACTAAATATCTTAGGTACAAGCTAATTGCGCGCAGCACGTGCCAGATTGTTTCGGGTGTCCATCTCAATGTGATAAAAACAAGAAAAAGTCTTTTTTCGCCGACACATGGATAATTAACAATCTACAGGTGAGGTGAGAGAAAAGAATTTTTTTTTTTTTGAAAAAGTTTTTGGTATGATTAATAGCCGGGAAGTTGTCGCATATTTCAATAAAAGACGGGCGTGGAGAGTTATCAAAATGGAAATGGATCGGCGTCGAGCGAATTACGCGGGTTCTGCGCTTCAAATTTGCAATGTATGTACATAACGGATGTGCTTTGTCGAGGTGTCTATTGTGGAGGGTGAGAAAACTCAACAGATTGACGTCGTAAATTCGGAAATTCGATGGTGGCTGGGTGCGGGATGGGAATTGTTGAAAGCTTTAACGATGTTCAGAGTCTATAAATGACACGTCTTGAATTCTAATCGCGGTCGTAATTGATTGAAATTTAACTGGTTCTCGGCCCAATGGCATGTTTTTCCACTCACGAGGAGAATCGCAGCCATGCCAGGGCCAAGGGACGGAAACCTCCCTCACCACTTTCTTGCCCTTTAACCCTCCCGGCAACAACTGCCACAAATATCGATATTATCTTATAATCAGGTGCTTGGGTGGACAACTCATTACAAGTACATTTTGAAAATTTCAATTAGCACTTCTTGATCCTTGAATAACATAAAGAAACAATAATGCTGATGAACAAGATTTTTGAGGTTTTAGTTTTTTAGACACATCGATATTTTTAATTGCATAATAATAATAAGTCGTTGCAGAATGTAGAAAATTTTTGTATCAAAGCTGAATTTCTAAGCACCTGAATTAAGGAGTTAACACTCTTAAGTAAGTTAATGATGGTTCGAGCTACTCCAGTAAATTTCTGCTCTTTAACGAAGCTTTTATGGTAGCAATAGAATTAAGATATGAACTAATCCGTCAAATTAATTTAATTTAATGGAGGTAAGAATTATTATTGAAAGGAGATTACGATGTCAGTCGAATGGCTCGAAAACTTTCTAATTGAAACAGCATCGCAGAATTCGTGGCACATGCACGGGCTCATGAATAATATTTGTTGTTGCAGCCGAAAACAATAGAGCATGCGTAAGTTCCAACAAAAATAAGTAAAATCAATATTTGAGCCATAATTATTATTGTAAACGCCGATGAAAGCCTAGCGCAATTGAATATTTATGTTCATGAAGCGATGATAACGCGGCAACTAAATTGATCATTGTTTGTTATTCAAGAGTCTCGCTTATATAAATTTCATTGTTAATGGCCGAGAATTATTTGAACAATTATTGATTGAATCCAGTTACATTGAAAGCTCTTGATAAATTGTAAATGCGTTTAATTTGGTTCTTAGAACCAATTGCAACGCAGACCTCTAATTTGCTTTAAGTGGTCATTAATGAGTTGCAACCAATTTTCTGTACTCTCTCGAAGTTTCTCCCTATTGAAACTTTTGTCCTACTAAAAGTTTTTTATAGCCCAAAACAGAAACGTGGAGATGAAATAAATTTAATCATGAATGCTGGTGGTCCAGTCTTACTGAATTGGAAAACCTTTGAGGATTTTGATTTAAGCATTTTATTGCTTAGTAGGAAACCGAATTAATCAATATCAAAGCAACACTGAGCCCCCCGGGTTGATTGCGATCTAAATCAAAATTAGCGCCTTGCATTAGTAAAAGCTCCGCCGCGCTCTCAGCGCTTCGTGCGACTACCCTTAATATTTAAGTTGTTACAGAAGCTTTCTGAGTATCCTCAATAATTGAGTAGCGACAAACATTTGCTCCACCACCTTAGTCGATCGAGTTTAACGCTTTTACCAAAACAAATTCTCTTCTTAATCAAGGACCGAATAATAGACGAATTAAATTCAAATCACGATTTTCTCGAAACGACACTACTTTCTATAATTTTGCTAATAGCGCTCATCTTCCGGTTAAAACCGCAGATGATTCAGTCGTAATCTGAATGTGCGACATACGAATCGCGTTTTCACATGTATCAAACGTTGGGTTAGTAGGTCTCTTGAGTGTGAATTCAGTTGGCGTTTGTTTGGTATGCAAAAAGTGGAACTTGGGAATTACCGGCCAGGAAGTCTTGATAGTTTTGTTATAAAACGTCTAGGATGGCAGTGGTTTAATTATATGAGTTTTGCTAAGAACTGGTTTTATGTAAGACAATAGTTTGTCTTCGTGCCGCGAGGGTTTTGTGAAATTTGAGCGCAAATCTTAAGACGATTATTCATCGGAAATTTACTTAGTTGTTGGTATGACTTACGAAAGTAACTAAAACTGCAGTTTGATGTTGAGACAATGATTAAAAATTCACCCGGCGCATCCGTCATTTCAAACTTTTTACTTTTTTGTTTCCTCTCTAACGGATTAAGTTCGGTGGAGCAAAAAAATTTTAGCAATTTGTTTTCTAAACTCCTAAAAATCGCTGCTTTTACTATTGCCTAAAGAACCGTTTTAACTATTTTAACTATAACTCTACAGATTTTAACTTCATAATATCTCTAGCTAGAGTATTTTAATTTTAGCGCATCTAAAATCCGCTCTCGAGAGCTTTACATGATGCATAACTTTCATGCATACACTCACAAAGGAATTCTGAAACGTAAAATTTTCTGTCGCGATTTAAGCTCTGACATTAATCTTATTTTTAATATACCCACCTACCTATAGAACATAAAATCACAGTTTCTATCAGTGCAAATCCTAGAGAGCTCCTATTAAACTTTGGAGTCTATCTAAGCTGCAATTCAAGCTATTAAATAGCTTAAGAATGCTACTTGACGTATTTCGTAACGCCATCATTATCTTTGGATGTTTCTATGTATTAATAGCTAGTCCTAATGATGAGTGATCAAATAACTGGAATTGTATCCCGACCACGATTGCAATTACCGAAAAGGATCAGTTGCTGATCCCAGAAGAGAAAATCCCTATTGATTTTAACGAATTTGGCTGAATTATTTTTTAACTTTTCAAATCCTGCTTACTGAAGCCCGAAATAACAAGACAAAACGAATTCGAGGTAAATTCAGCTAGTGCTGCCATTTCACAAGTGGATTTTGGCATACACAAACATTCGAGGATCTGTTAACGAATTTTCAGAGTACACAGTAATTAATAGAATGGTATTTTAATGTTTTATGTATAAATGCAAATTTGAGTTGCGAATTGCGATTTGTCAGCAGCTTCATTAGTCATGTAGAGTTTTTCCAAATTTAAATTGTAAATGTGTACTGCAACTAATCTAAAAAGCTAACTAACAATAATTCGTCGATGCACGTGCAAAAAAATATACGTGCCTAAAGCACAATTTATGAATATTGACAGGTTTATGTTAAAATAGAATTAAGAAATTACACATTGCCAAGAAGAAATAACTCTATAATAGTGGCGTCTTCAAGTAAACCACGTAAAAGAATTATGGCGCACCGAACAATTATTTTTAAATTTAAATTAGCTACGAAAGGCACTAAGTGTTGAGTGCCATTAGTATTTTCCCAGGTCTAATATTCTGCTAGCACTTCACCTCCCATTTTCTTCCTCACGTTTTACTCCCACGTGGTCATAGTTAATTTTCTTCTAATTATTGCTCTTCTGAATAATTATTTTGAAATGCAGCTGAGCAATTCATGTTCATTTTGAAACCGTGAACTTTTTCCCACCTACACCACTCTTGCCCTTTGTCTCTCGGTAATATACTGGGTGGGGCAATGGTGCGTCCGACTTCGATAGCTCGAGTTCTATGATAGGTAGAAATTTGATTTAAAAACACAAATAAACTAGAGAAAGAAGAGTATAACCAGAAATTATTTTTGAATATACAGGGTAACCCAAGACAATTATACAGGGGCAAGTGACATTTTCTTAAATGGAATGTGGTGTGTAAAAAAAGATTTTTCAGAGCCTTTCCTTAGACTCTTTTCAATCCAATATTATTGCTGACTATTTCCAAACCACTTGGATGTAGCGATTTTGTTTGTTCAAATAATGGCATCTGCAGATGCATGTTAAAAAAATCACAGCAGTCACAATTATGAGTTCTAAGAAAAAATTGTGTAAAGACTAGTTCGGAAATATCTGTGGAATGTCCTTGATCTATTTTAACTTTTGAAAAATTATACAGGGTGGCTAAATTTAATTTTTCAATTTAGAACTTTTTGAATTTAATTTTCTCTATTTTTTTAAATAGAACACCTGTATATTTTTTAACGATATGATGTATAAACTAAAAACAAACATTTTTTGTATGCACACCCCTATGGCTATTTGTAACCATTTTCGAAATATCGCCAAATAATTACAAAATTCAAGAATAATTCTAAAAAATTAGATCGTTTTCCAAATAACTCGACAAAAAACTGCAAATGTTTCAAAATTGACATAAAAATGACAACTGACGACAGGTAATTGCGATAAATGTGTATTTCTTGTCGGATAATATAAAATGCAAAAAAATTATCAAGATACAAACATAAAGTAAACTTACTAAAAAAACTTATGCTGTTTTTTAAAACAAAACCTTTGGAGTACTGATTACAATTTTATCTATGGAGTAATTTGAAAAACAATTAAATTTTTTAAAATTATTCTTGAATTTTGTAATTATTGGGCGATAAATCAAAAAGGGTTACAAATAGCCATAGGGGTGTACATACAAAAAATTTTTGTTTTTAGTTTATACATCATATAGTTAAAAAATATGCAGGTTGTTCTATTTGAAAAAATTGAGAAAATTAAATTCAAAAAGTTCTAAATTAAAAAATTAAATCTAGCCACCCTGTATAATTTTTCAAAAGTTAAAACAATTCAAAGACATTTCACAAATGTTTCCTAAATAGTCTTTACATAATTTTTTCTTAGAACTCATAATTGTGACTCTAGTGATTTTTTTAACAAGCATCTGCAGATGCCATTATTTGAACAAAAAAAATTGCTACATCCAAGTGGTTTGGAAATAGTTAGCAATAATATTAGATTGAAAAGAGTCTAGAAAAGGCTCTGAAAAATCTTTTTTTACACCCCACATTCCATTTAAAAAAAGATATCACTTGCCCTTGTATAATTGTCTTGGCTCACCCTGTATGTGCAAAAATAATTTTCCATTATAGACTTCTTTCTCTAGTTTATTTGTATTTTTAAATCAAATTTCTACCTATCATAGAACTCGAGCTATCGAAGTCGGACGCACTATTGCCCCACCCTGTATAATATGATCCTCACTATAGCGAGTATCTGCTTTATAATATATGTACATAGCTCATTGCATATTCATAGATTGTTGATTGTATTAATTTTTCGTACTAGCTCTGCATTACAGAATGATGAAGTCTAGTTTCGTGCTTCTGGACGACGTTAGTAACGCAAGTTCAGCAACAAGAAATGATCAATAAGCTTCTCTCTGATCATCACTTGAAAAAGAAATGTTTTATGAAGAGTTTTAATTAAATATTATGTTACAAGTTTCGAATTATTTAAATGCTTATTTATAGCTATGGAAGAATACTTTATTATCAGAACCGACATCCAGGTATTTATAGCTGTGTTAAAGCTTATTAAGTGATTTGATTTTTGTAAGCTTATATTATAGAAAAAATTACAATCATATAACGTGACTAGACCTAATGTGGCTCTATTTAAATTAACTTTGATTTGCTTTATTATTCAATTATCGAACCAAGAATACAGATGAGTGTGACCTGCTATCCACAATATAGTTTATTTTGAGACCATCAACAAAGCGCTGGTGAAGACAAAAGATCTTTTCATCGAGGGCATTATAGAAATAATGACCATCTTAAATTTGATATTTACATCACATCTGGAGTAACCATGACATAATATATGATTGGTAATCTTTATTAAATTTTACTTTGGAAAAATTTTGTTGTTATCCTTTGGTAGAGCTCCAAAGTTGACAACCCAATAATTCAGAAGTACCCTGTTGTACATTGATAGTAGTTTTTATCTTTTCTAAATCAAATACTCTTTCCACTGTCTTTTGACGA
This sequence comes from Schizotus pectinicornis, assembly GCA_951805265.1. Taxonomy (NCBI): domain Eukaryota; kingdom Metazoa; phylum Arthropoda; class Insecta; order Coleoptera; family Pyrochroidae; genus Schizotus; species Schizotus pectinicornis. The sequence continues at coordinate 10,172,649 of OX638207.1, read as the reverse complement.
CCAGATAGTCTTATTGGTGCATACTTTTACGTAAGATAGACTTCCGTTTGAGGAACCTCACTGGTACACTGTTGACAAAGATATAGCTTTCAAGAGTATTAGTACTTTAGCTCCGAGGAATTTGTTGGAAGAAAACAATAATTTGGTGAAGCTCTCATACCTAAAGACTCTATAAGCCTCTATAATTGAATAGATTTGCTTTACAATGGTTTTTAGTTATTTTGCCTAATTACATTTTTAATATAAAAAATTAAAGATCTTCTGAAGAATTAAGTAAAGATAGTATTGTGTCAGTTCTTGAAAAATTTACGCTCAATACTGCAATACTGTTGTTTGTCAAAAAATCAGTTATTCTATCAGAAAACTGGTAAAAGAATTGCGTTAATAAGAGAATCCAAAGGCAGTTGCAGTTAATCTTCCCAAATACGTCCGCATGTGTCTTTCAAATAAAACAACATGACGTCTAGGACAATAAAGTTGAGTGCATCCACTTTGTACATTCTAACATCTCGCTATAAAATTTTATCCAACGCTTCCATGAACCGGAGTAACGGCATTGTTTTACCCCCGGTCATTTATTAAGTTTGAGTCTTGGAGAATCTCAACCCCTAGAGATTTACGCGGACAGTTTGCCATCGGCCCGATTGGAACAGAAATTAACCGACAATCGCGTCGCCCGCTATCCGTGAAATTGCACAATTATTTTAGATACAATTTCAGCTTGTCAATAAACCTGACAACAACAGGACAGTTATGCAAACAATCGTGTTAGTTCAACAGTGAAACGCCCCCATCTTGGTGGGTAATTAGGTTACCAACTACGCACGCAACACGATAATTACCTAATTGAGAATCAGTCGCGTCGCGGCAATAACTTTTATAAAAATTTTATTTCAAATCGCGTTTTTTTATCGAATCGAGTAATCCGCCACCCTTCACTTCAATCGCGCTTAATTACAAACGTTAATTAATTCACTCGGGAGGTCCTGCGATTGCGTCAAAGTGACGGCCGTTAATGAAAATCTTTGAAGGAAATGACGACAATGACCCCCCGACGAAGCGCCTTCTCCAACAGCGACTCCCCTAATGCAGGAAGAAATTTTCAACCCTTAAAAAAAATTATTATTATCCAGTAAAATGTTTTATTGTGAAGAATTTGCAAAAGTTGCCGCTTATCAACTGAAAATGTTTGACCCCTAACGAGATGATTATTATTATTAATTCTGGTTCTATTTGCAAACGTTTGTTGCAGCAAACTTATAAAAGCTGCTTATCAACTGTATTGTGGCTAATGTTATAATTATGTTAAACAATGGAGCCTCCTCTCACATGTCTTGTTAACCTCTAATTTAATGAAATTGTAATTGAATTGGGGGCACGCGACGCCGGCAGATTACACATAAAAGTTGTAAGGAAGAAGGGACGATAAGTAGCTTGCGAAAGTGGCGTCGTCAGCAATTTTAGCATCATAGTTTCAATTTCGTGAACGTTTGGCGTCTTTGACAGGATTTAATTAAGGGTCTCTTAAGGGTGAAAAGATAACTCGCAAAATTAACGTTTGGACTTTTCGTTAATTATGGCCTACCCGCAAAAGTAAAATGGAAACTAGAAACGAAAATAATTAACGAGAACGAAACTGCTCGCACAAAAACGTCACGACCAACTTGACTAGAAGTTTTATTCGGCTAATGCTAATTCTTGCAGACTCATCAGAGAGTGGCTTTTCGGGCTGATGTTGGCAAAAAAGGTGAAAAAAGCTGCGACTTCCATCGAGCACTTGGCTCGAACGATCAAGTAGTCGTTGCCCCCGATAGTAGAAAGTCGCCGGTGTCCATTGTGAATAAGCGAGCGGTTTTACCGTTACCGAATTCGGCAAGATGACACACAATTGTGCCAATCCTCCACCCATCCACCAGGTCACGCCACAATTTCATAAGTAATTGCTCCTTTGATAGAAATTCCGGTCGGCGAGCTATACATAATGTTTTTGTATTTACGGAAGCGACGCAACACACGCGAACCACTTTGTCACTTCTTTGTCAAGTGGCGCGCCGCACGACAACAATTATCGCCCTGCACTTAATTAAATTAGTTCTAACTCCACTTTTGGGAATCTAACAATAACTCGAATGGCTTTTCAGACAACGCCAATGGCACGCCCTCAAAATGGACGATAGGACATGGAAACAGCGACGGAGGACACTTGGTGCGACGATCAAAGTGCTCTTCTGGATTTGGTGCTGTGCGGCAAATTGTGCATCCGAACAAACAACCAATGAAAGTGTAGTAGACGGAGAGGTAAAGAAGTATGTTGATCAAGTGCTGAGTGTGGACGAATTCACGATAATGCCCGGTGTGGGCGTCGAAAGAGCTGTTAATGCCTCCACCGACAATAAACGACGGGATAAAAGCGACACGGCGAGAAGTTTGGACACAATAGAAGGATATGTGATGAGGGGGCTGGACGAGTACACGAGAACGCACGTTCTGGCCGTCAACATCCCGGAAACCGCCAGGTTCTTCAAAGGTGAGACGCTCTTTGCCTAATTTTGATCGATGGTCGTCGCGGAAAATTACATTGAAAATTTCTCTTTCGAGATAGGTACTGGAACTACCCGAACGGGCGGCGGTGGGAACGGAGTGGTTGAGAATTGGAAAATAGAAAGAAAAACAATAGCTTGAACCTTCTTGAGCGTTCTATAACTAATTTCTCGACCAAAATTTTTTTCTGGAATTTTTCCATTCTTTTGTCCTTAACGGGGGATAAACATTCTCCCATAGGACGTTTTTATAGCTCTCGTGTAAAGCAGCTCGTAGAAAAGGAGCCCGAATATTATGCTATTGTATAGTCGAGAGGGCTTGGTACATATTTTTATTTCTGGACAGGGCTGCGCCCTCTAGAATAACTTTGCTTTATCACGCATCTGCGAAAGTTCAAGAGTAAGGATCCTTGTTACAACCCTCCCCATCAAAAGCGAGACAAAGTGACAAAACACACTTTTAAAACAAACATCTCGTCTCCTCACATTCCCGCTGTCAGATCGATCCCGGAACTTAACGTGCCTCCCAAATCGAGTTGAAACGGGACGCAAAGTGCGTGTCGAATTTCTTAATCCCCCCCCAATAACCAATTAAGGGATGGCAAAAATTACCATATTTTTTTCTGTTCCCAGTGGAAACCGGAAAGAGTTCGTTTCTCACCGGTTTCGGTATGGGATTCTTGGCGTTCGGCTTGAAAAAACTCTTGTTGCCAGTCTTCATCGGAGCACAACTCCTGAAATCGGTGCTGATAGCGATGTTTCTGCCGTCGATTCTCGGCAGCGTTGGAAAGCTCCTCGGCAAGGGATTGTCGACGTTTTCGGGTGTGTCGGGAGCTTCGGCGGGGATCAACAACAACAATCAGCAGGTGGAGGACTTTGAATTCAAGGACACCAGTCCCTACAACAACGACGACGCTATGCAGGAGTACAGCGCCGATTCGGACACTCTTAGTCTCAACGTCGTGGGGTCCTCGACGACGGCGCCAATGGCCAACAGCAGGTGCGAAAAGCTTCCTAACGTCATCCCCTTCCTTAACGCCTTGAATTTAGTTAATTACTTTTAGTCTACTTTTTCCATGTTATCCTCAAGTGTAACGTGAAAAAGCTTGTGGGAGACATTAGAATAGCACAGCGGGGTCACAAATGGCCAACTTTCTCTACCTTATGTGATGATAACGTGACAAAATAGCTTATTTCCGCATTCCCTGGTGTATTTTAAATTTTCCCGGTTGTACCTATGTAAATACTTACAGTAATAGTACCTATAAAAATAAGGCAGGACTCCTGAAACGTAATCAGCAATTTCGAACATGTGTGAAACGGGCTGGGTGGCCGTGTCAGCGTCGGCGTCCCAGCACTAATGATGATGATTTAGAGCTGTACAACCTAATAGGTACGTATAAATAAATAAAAAAAAATGTTGCATCCATTTAAGTAAATATCTAATAATGTTATTTAATATTGGGTCGTATTTAATAGTTTACCAAATTTAACCAATATTTTCATACAAAAAAATACTTTCATTTCCCAAAAATACTAAATGCTCACCAAAATTAAGAAAATACATAATCTTAAAGCGACAACCAAATATTGACATAATGCTGGCCTCTTATATATTTTGTTCGACAAAATAACTTTTTTTGACCATAAATACTAAATGTTCACCAAATTTTATTCCGCATTTAATTCTAACGTAATACCCAGATATTTAATTTTCGACAGTGTCTTATATTATTTAGCAGTTAAAAATACTATTTGTTAATCAAAAATACACAAGCAATAAAATGTTGTGCAAATGGTAAATAATTTTATGCAAAATTATTGATGTAGATGTGCTAGGGCAAGAAAAATAAGAGTAAAAATAAAAATGGTTTGCACAAAAAAAGATATTGATTTTCGTAATATATAAATGCTTTGCTTGTAATTGGCTTGCATTATGTAAAACGTAAAACTTCTTTTATTGGTAATTTCTAATCGTGCTTTTAAAAAAAAATTACAGCGCCCTAAACTGACCTTGTACAAAACTTTTTTTGCGTGTCTCTTGTCTGAAAGCGCAAGCGGCAAGGAGAGATGCGCGAGCATATTTCATTTTTGGAGTAATAGAATAATTATTTGACGCACAAATAGTTTTTTGAAAAACACTAAGTATAAATGGATGGCGCGAATATTTATTATGTAGTACAGCACGGACGCGTAACTTGAGCGTTCTAAATTTGGTGAACATTTAGTAAAATTGATAGACATATAGAATTTAAAATGTAAGCAATGGTAAAACGATACGCACCATAGTTATTTTAGTGGTGATGTTCTCATTTTCTGATGTATAATAATTTGGGTATTACTTAGATTTTTTGATGCACATTAAATTTTCTGGTGGACAGTGCAATAGATGTATGGTTTAATTTGGTGTACATTATATTTGTTCCCTTTCATATTTTGTTGGAGCACTGTTTACCTCTATGATGCTCGTACGATGCATGGAAATTAATCAAAAGATATTTTGAATATAACTCATGCAGTGGCAAATTATCCCAGACGTCTTCAATAGGAGCCCAGAGATGTTCGATATTCTAAGCTAAAGATTTTTAAAGTTCTCAGGATAAAGCTGAGAGACCGACGAGAACATGATATTCTCCATCAGAACTTTAATATATTGTTGAGAATTGAATCGTCCATCAAAACGTCACCATGCACCTTGTTCCTGCATCCTGATCCATGCCCAGACATTAACGAAAAAACGACCGCTCAAACGATTGAGTTGATCAAGCCGAGCATTAGCTGGTCAATATACTTTTATCACTCGATCAGAACTGAATTGGAAGACTTCTGCATCAGAAAAAAATTACTCTCCCCAAAGACCGCCGTCTTCTTGAACGTGCTAGCCAAATTTAAATTATGTTCTTTAGTTAAATTTAACTTAGCGGTTGACCAATTTTTTTTTAGTCCCGCTGCTCATCCGTCGTCCTGCTGTATGGGCAGAACCGGAAAAACGACATGCTGACAACTCGGCCGACGCCACTTCGGAAGGGGTGTTCTCCTAAGTAGTCCACAAGAGCAGCTATCGTCTTTTTTCACATTAAATACTTGTGACCGTCCTGATCCTTAAGTCCTTTTCAACGTTTCGTGTGTTGCCCATTTTTCACTCAGGACTTCCCACAACAAATGACCGTCTTCCAGAAATCTCAACCCTAACTTCTTCTCTTCTATAATGTTCAGATGTTTCTTGGCCCCTTTATACATATCTGACGTCACAATAAAATCAGCAGAACGCGAGACAAAATTAAAACACCGAGTCACCAAATTAAACAGCGAACACCAAAATATCAAAAGCATTACAGAAATTCATAAAAGTCCGGACCAATAGATGGTGAAAGCACTGAAGGAACGCGATAAAATATTCGAATTTATAAAAATTGAAGATTTGTTTAAGTTAAATACCGGAACAAAGTCTTCAACGCCTCACACGCTTCTCACTTTCAACGCTTAGCTTGTTAAATTGCGGCAAGCGCCGATTAAGATGCGGCGATAACCTGGAATGTACTAATCAACCCGAAAAACCGAGTTATTTGGAAAGCTCCAGTTTATTTTAGCGATATTTCTTCCAGGACAGCCGGCGTTACATTATTGCCTTGCTCCAGATTACTTCGCGATATTTTATATGAAGCTCAAGCTCGCGGACACAGGTGTGGTGATAGAAACAGGCCGCCACTATTATTTGAAAGCTCTCCTCATAAATAATTTGTGGGCCGCGAGCTCGAGGATTACTCAAAGCGTTCGGTGTTAATGGAAGCCGGTTTTATGGATTGAAAGTCGCATCTTCGCCGAATTTAAGCGTCGCCTGTGTCCTTGACTCGGATTTATTGTGAATTTAGTTTAATTCAGTTAGACGGATGTCCTCCGCTCCACGTTGCAGACCCGATTAGGTAAAGTTCAGCGAATTCAGCCCATAAACAATGAGTACCTGCCAACTGAAATTTCCCGCCTGATTAAATAAAGCATAAATCGAGGTGACTTCATGCATTTATAATTTTACAGAAACTCGTCGTTTTCCGGAAGAACAACCTCGATACTTTAACACTTACTCACTCAACTGTTTCATGTGACATTCGGACGTAACGCGTAATAATGACCCGTCATTACCCCTCCGGGTTCTTCGTATTGTTTCCAGTTGCCGGTTTCGCGACGCTGATAACTGTAAGTCAAATTGACGGCTTTACTTAATACTGATGCCGAATATACAGACAAATTTACTTGACATTTCACGCAAACGAACCAATTATTAGACGTGTTCTTGCTCAGCGCGAAAATCTATTAGTAACTAAATGTCAGATGTAGTAATTGACGTCAAGAGAAGCTCTAGTTTCATCCAATAGTTTGGGTCCAATTATTGGAGCACAAACGGTATCAATCTTATCTAAAGTTTTGATATGGAGCGAGTTTCTACCAAAAAGAAAATTTATTACAATGGGGTTTATGACAAGTTGCGAAAGCCATTACAACTAAAACGTTCAGCTCTTGAACCGCCCACGTACGTTTATTAATTGACAATGTTGAGTACCAATCTAGTTATAACTTAATCCGCAATAACTTCGAAATTACCTTTGAAGTAACTCGAACTAGCTTCAATAAGCAGCGTTCCAGTTAGACAATTAGAACCCGCTGCAGATCTCTTCCTCTCCATTGCCGCAATTAATGACGGAATTGAGTTACAAATAGAAAAATTTGTTGCCCTAAAATCACTTGCAATTTATTGTCTCAATTTGCTTGAAAATTGAGAGAATTGGTGAAATTTAGGTGCAGTGGCGAGCATAAAATTAGGCATGACTCGTGAAGCCAATTCGGCGATTTTGAAGTTGTGTAAAACGGCCTGTAGGCTGTAGAAGTAAAACCTGCTGGTCTGACGTATTAAACCCCAAGAAATTCTTATCGCCCAATGGTGCTGGTAATAAGTTTATTCCGCTTAGAGTCTATACCTACCCCAAAGGTCACCCATCTCCTTTGTTCGGCAGCGAATTACCTGAAAATAAGAGGAACAAATATATTGTACACCAAATTAAACCATACATCTCTTGCACTGTCCTCCAGAAAATTTAATAAGCATCAAAAAATCAAAATAAAACAAAAATTATTATAAATCAGAAAATGAGAACATCACCACTAAAATAACTATGCTGCGTATTGTTTTACCATTGCTTACATTTTAAATTCTATATGTCTATCAATTTTACTAAATGTTCACCAAATTTAGAACGCTCAAGTTACGCGTCCGTGCTGTACATAATAAATATTCGCGCTATCCATTTATATTTAGTGTTTCTCAAAAAAACTATTTGTGCGTCAAATAATTATTCTATTACTCCAAAAATGAAATATGCTCGCGCATCTCTTCTTGCTGCTTGCGATTCCAGACAAGAGGCACGCGAAAAAAGTTTTGTACAAGGTCAGTTCAGGGCCTTGTAATTTTTTTTTAAAAAGCACAATTAAAAATTACCACTAAAAGAAGTTTTACGTTTTACATAATGCAAGCCAATTACAGCAAAGCTTACGAAAATCAATATCTTTTTTTGTGCCAACCACTTCTATATTTACTCTTATTTTCCTTGCCCTAGCACATCTAGGTACATCTATAATTTTGCATAAAATTATTTACCATTTGCACAACATTTTATTGCTTGTGTATTTTTGATCAACAAATAGTATTTTTAACTGTTAAATAATATAAGACAGACACTGTGGAAAATTAAATATCTGGGTATTATGTTAGAATTAAATGCGGAATAAAATTTGGTGAACATTTAGTATTTATGGTCAACAAAAGCTATTTTGGCGAACAAAAATATATAAGAGGCCAGCATTATGTCAATATTTGGTTGTTGCTTTAAGATTATGTATTTTCTTAATTTTGGTAAGCATTTAGTATTTTTGGCAATTGAAAGTATTTTTTTGTGTGAAAATATTGGGTGAATTTGGTAGACTGTTAAATACGTCCCGAAAATAAGTGGGTCGCCCATCCTACTAAATGGAGTTGGTTCACACTGGGAAAAAACTTTGTGTCTTATTTTTTGCTCGTCACTGTACCTACAAGTGGAAAATTGTTCAATGCATAAATTAGAAAATTACAAAGTATTATTGCGAGAATAATTTATTGTGTCGTGTCTTACAATAAGAGTACCTACTCTTTTGGGAGATTCTTTTATGTTCTTTAGTTATGTGTTGTCAAACAAAAATCGTAAACCAAAAAATTATGGGTTGTTATCTAAACATCAAGAGCAGTTTAGGCCATTTGGTTTGAGAGTCAAATTTGAAACAGAAATTTAAGTGAACATAAGTAAAATGTGGGAAATTTGAAAAGTTTGTTTTTTTCAGACACTGTGTATAACTATTTGGAAAAATTAGGTGGTTACGACAAAAAGAAACAAACAAAAAAGGAGGTTAAACGCAAATAATTTTTTATTTTGTTTAAAATTAATTTTTTTCTAAACTATTTAACCGAAATTATTTAAATATTATATCTAGTGCTCTGCATAAAATTCCGGTCATGGCTCTGATGGAATCTTTGTATTTATTGCTAGATTAAAATGCAAATTCGGCGTGCTTCAACGCAGCAAAGTGGCTTCCCCGCCATCGCCATGACACCTATTAAGGTACCGTTCACACCCTAATTTATGACGGCCGTTTCCTGCGAAGGCGTCCGTCCGCCACCAGTCGCCTTTCTCTCTCTATTTTCCGCCAATTTAACTTTACGAGACGTATTTACGAAAAAATATACGGCGTTTATGTCGTTTTTATTACCGAAAGAAATCCGATATTTCAGACGGGATAAGAATCTTTTATTCTTGCAGGTTCGGCGTTGGCAATCAGAGGATATCCTATATATCACAGCAGAACGATAACTACTACATGAGGAAGCCCAGCAAGAAGACTGACTACAAAGTGTTCCATAAAATACCGTCGTCCTCGCTGCTTTTAACGAGCTACGATCCCTTCTACAGCCCGTTGTTGTCGCGTCTCGACGCGGTATTCCAGCAGCTGGGGTTGGGCAACGAAAAGTCACCCATGACGGAGAGGTGCAGGGAGAGGCTCGTCTGCATGATGTACGCCAACCCTGCCAAGTACGCGCCATACAGCAATCTGGTCTCAGCTCAACTGAGCAGGTAACGTCCCAACAATTCCTAAGTAATTTCAAAACCGCCCCCTAAACCTTCAACAACTCGGGGAATTAACAAGTAGTTCCCGAAAACTCCTCTTGGCGTCTTGTTGCGTTTATTTTCTCCAACGCGGATTAATCGCCAATATTGTCGATTTATAGGGCTCGCCGTTTTGTTGGAAAATTTCGTCGCGTGGCTTTAATATAGAATTTCCATACTGATGCTCAACAATCCCGCTCCCTCAGGATTACTTTCCAAAGAAACCCATTAAAAGCACGCATATGCCGGGAAAATTTTCTAAAAAATAAAAGCGCCTCGTTCCCCACAGCAACCACTTCGATATTTCGATCCCTCCCAATCATTAATTCCAGCGAATTGTTGGCCCTCCAAGGACCTGAAACCAACACAACAATTCACTTCCTTTCCGCGTCACCGGGGAATCGACGCCAAATTTTATGATTGGAGAGTTCCACCTCGACTCGATTTGTTTCATTTCACGCCTCCAAAGATAACAAAATGTTATTATCACGCGGCCACGCGACCTCTCCAACAGTTATCAAGACCGAAATTTTTAGAATCATTTTTATTGCCTTACATTTCGACCCAACTCACATCCTGGATATCACTCACATATCCCTGCCAAATTTTCGGTCGTTAATCATAGCGTGCCGCTGGGATCTTTTATCTAAGAGGAGCTTTCGAAGGGAATTTCGGGCTTCCCTAATGATCTCCACAATTTCATCAGTCACTGTTTGTCTTGATGGATTCCCGTTTTTTTATTAATTGTGGTTGTTTTTAGGGAACTGAACGAATTGAGGAAACCCGCTTCGGATAATCCCGATATTTTGAGATTTTTCCGGTACATGAAAGCGGCCAAGGACGGACAGGACGGGGAAGAGTGTTTGGCTCATGGAGGATGTCCGTCTTTGTCGACCAACAAGCCTAGTCCCGCCATCCTCACCACTTTCAACGACATCAATAAGTTGGTGCAAGCCAGGAAACTTGCGTGAAGGAAAATTAGTCATGAAAAGTGAAGCCAATACGATTTTTAACGAGTCGTTTTAATTATTTATTTTTGATATTTATTTATTTTATTTATTTTACTTAGCTTTAGATGATCTTAGGCTGTAAGTAATTTATTATCTATCTTAGGTACAGATTGCATCTTTGTTAATTGCTCAATAGTACGTGTTGTGATTCATAAGAATAACACAGTTAGTTGCGTGTAAGTAGAAATCAGTATGTGGAATAAAATAGTCTCAGATTATTGTTTCCATCCTTAATTTTTTTCCTGCGCCTATGAGAGGTTCTCCCTGGAGAAAGATTTATTTTATTTTACTATTGTCTGAGTTCTGGACTATTTGCACCCATCAGCTTTCCCGGGGTCCCTCATATCCCTCATCTGAAGAGGGTTTCCATTTCACAATGCCACTAATAATAAAAATAACTTATATTTCATCAATAATTCTATGTATGTAACTTTTTCGACGCCTTTATGTTTTAAGTTTGGTTTCAGCTGCGTTACTCCCCAATTTGATTTCCTACGTATGGGGGCCCTCTTGGGCCAATACAATACAATAAAAATGACCAAATTAACACAATAACTTCAAATCTTGGCAGCAAAAACTTTCTACGTCAAGATTTTTGCTATATTATTATACACACATTAATAGTTTTCAATATAATTTTTTTAATGCTACATTTGATTTTCCACAGAAGAAGTACTTAATTGTTAACCTTAACAAAATATACGTCTAAAGCATTAAAAAAAAATTGACTAAATTTATGTTGTTAATTATGAAGCATCTGAAAATAAAAACCAATATTTTTTTTTACTTTCGATTTAGATCAAAAGAGACAAATTTTTTAATTTTTAAACTATATCGCCGTTTTTTGCAAAGATAAATAGCAGATGTTATTCTTCTAAATTTAATAGCACTTAACGTTATTTTATGGTAGGAGCACCATCCACTTTGATTTATTAGAGCATCAATTTTCCTTATTTTAAATATTCTTTGGTTTGTTAAACCCTGCGAACCTTATTGTTCCATGTTAAAAAAAAATTATTACATCATTAATTATTTGTACATCGTCTTAGAACCAAGAAAAAAAATTTAATTGATATTTTTGTATTTTTAAACGCAAGGCAAGCAGTTACTGGGATTTAAAAAATTCTGAGCGATTAACCCTACAATCAGAGTGATATGGGTCGTATATAATTGTTTACCGAGTTGTTTACCAATTTTAACGAAATTGTGCACACAAAAAAGTACTTTTGTTTTTCAAAAATATTAAGTGTTTACTAAACCTTGGATCATATTTCTAATCTTCCAGCGATAACCAGCTAATAACTTCTTGTTATTTTCTTATATTTATTCTTACTAAAAAGAACTGTTGTTACCCAAAATTACTAAATAGTATTCACCAAGACTTAACAATAAATGATCGTAAAGTGTTAACCAAATATTTTGTTATCTTCAACGTCTTACGTTAAAAAAAAATTGTTTTGAAAAAATACAACACAAAATAAAAAAACTTTATCCCCGTATCGGTTCCGCCACTGTCTTGATGCGAGAAAGCTTTCTTATTTATCAACTTTTCGCTTTTTCGAGACCACGAGTGAGAAAGTGAACGGCAACAAATCACGTAGTTTAGTTACTATCACTAGTTACTCTATTGACCTTAAGGCTCAAAGAATAGTAGCCGCTCCATCAGTGGCTTGAACTGAATAATTTAATCAAATTCCGTTAAAAATTTCCTTGAATAGAGGATCAAAACTATTTGTAGATTCTGAAGTCGCGTGACTATTCCTAAGTTTCAGTTTGTTGCCAAATTTACGTTTGCAATTGCCAGCTCTACCCGTCTAGTTATCTGAGTGAATTAAGCTAGATAAGGCGTTGAATGTCGGTTCATTACCTTCTCAGTAATTTCTTAATAATAAAGTTTCGGAAAGGAATGTTGACGTTTCTCCGAACTCCCGAACGAAAGGATGAGTAAACAATTCGAACGGGTAGCAACGATGCGCCGTGGAAACTTATGATTAAAACGCTGCCGAAGCAACATTGTAATCACGAATTTGTGTTTTGGTAAATTAAAACACGAGGGGAGAACGAATTTGCATTTACTGGGCTATGGATTTCCGACGAGGGAATCAGCTTTGACTCCATCAGACTGAGGGTTAAATTGAAAGCAATTGAGCGAAACCGCCACCAGACTAAATTCTTCTCGTAACGTTAATCACCGCGTTGTTTCTATTTCCAAAAATTTTCTTCGCTCATCAAGAGTAATAAAAATTATTAATTCTCCTTGACTTTGACGACATTGAGGCGATGATATTTGAAATTTGTTGGAAATTCCGGCAAGCTAAAAAAATCTAATAAAGTTGCCCGAATTTACTTCATATTTGGCGAGAGTTATTCTGATAAAATTTTTGTTATTTGCTGAGCTGCGAGGGGCAGGGTCAAAATAAACATGACTCATTCCCAGGAGCACGTCGTGAAAGCGGCGATTTGGAAGGCGCCAAAGCGGAGAAAGTAAAACAGATCCGGCTCGTCATTTTACGTCGGAAAACCCTCCGGATTACAGTGCTATAATGTTGTAATTGTTACCAAATGGAAATTCATTTACGTAACATTGAAACCGACTTCCCTTGAATAAGAATTTCATTAATTGCCCCGGCGGGGAAATACCGTTTTTTGAATCTGGCCCAGTTTCAGTTGTCAAACGTAATCTGTACTGAAAGCTTAAAGCAGGCGCAGCAGTGATTTTACTTAATTTTAGCTGGTCCTTCCTAAACTACAAAATTAACATCCTAACATTTATTAGAAAGTAGTTCAATTTTCTGCTGCTACAAAAGGACCTAACACTAAAGTTAATAGATGACGATTTAACATAAAAATAATTCTTAAATAAAAAGATGAAACTTAACAGAGAGTCGGATTCACTCTTGCATATTTTAGAGTTCTCCTGTAAGCCCAACCAGCATCTACCAAAAACTACAACATTTCTGAAATAAGGTTTGGGGGTCATCATCATCAAATAGACAAAATCACTGTTACATTTTGTAGAGTATAAGCGGTAGTAGGTTTGTGGTAAAATCTAAATTAAAGATGCATACAAGATGGATATTAGATCAATTAAAGATGGAAAAATTGACAATTTTGCTTCATTAGTCAATCCAGATTTCTTGGTGATACTGGCAAAGTTAAAAATTTGTAGTTGATCGCCAACTGATCTAACAAGGGTGAGTTTGGTGATGATGATGTGAGACAAATAAAGTTGAAATTTTTGGATTTTATGCTGAAAATGGGTGCAAATATAACTAAATTTTTGTAACTATTGTTTTTTAAAAGGGGCCATATTATTGAAGTTTAAAAAAAATTGAAAGATTGACATTTTAGCCTGAACCGGCATTACATTATCTATTATCTATTATTGATGACACTGATAATCGATATTTAAAAAAGGGAACAAATATAATGTACACCAAATTAAACTATACATTCCTTGCACTGTCCACCAGAAAATTTAATGATCATCAAAAAATCTAAATGAAACCTAAATTATTATACATCAGAAAATGAAAACATCACCACTAAAATAATTATGCTGCGTATTGTTTTACCATTGCTTACATTTTAAATTCTATATGTCTATCAATTTTACTAAATGTTCCGTGCTGTGCATAATAAATATTCGCGCTATCCATTTATATTTATTGTTTCTCAGAAGAACTATTTGTGCGTTAAATAATTATTCTATTACTCCAAAAATAAAATATGCTCGCGCATCTCTCTTTGCCGCTTGCGCTTCCAGACAAGAGGCACGCGAAAAAAGTTTTGTACAAGGTCAATTCAGGGCCTTGTAATTTTTTTAAAAAAGCAGGATTAGAAATTACCACTAAAAGAAGTTTTACGTTTTACATAATGCAAGCCAATTACAGCAAAGCATTTATATATTACAAAAATCAATGTCTTTTTTTGTCCAAACCACTTCTATTTTTACTCTCATTTCCCTTGCCCTATCTCCCTAGCACACCTACATCTATAATTTTGCATAAAATTATTTATCATTTGCACAACATTTTATTGCTTGTGTATTTTTGATCAACAAATAGTATTTTTAACTGCTAAATAATATAAGACACTATCGAAAATTAAATATCTGGGTATTATGTTAGAATTAAATGCGGAATAAAATTTGGTAAACATTTAGTATTTATGGTCAACAAAAGTTATTTTGGCGAACAAAATATATAAGAGGCCAGCATTATGTCAATATTTGGTTGTCGCTTTAAGATTATGTATTTTCTTAATTTTGGTGAGCATTTAGTATTTTTGGGAAATAAAAGTATTTTTTTGTATGAAAATATTTTGGTAAATTTGGTAAACTGTTAAATACGACCCTTTAAAAAAACAAGTGCTTGATCCATTAGGTCAAATTTAAAAAAATACTTGTGGATTTCCAAACAAATGCTTTATTCTCCCCGATGTGCAGAACTGAACCCGCCTCTGCGTTAAGAGCAGCGAATTTAATCTTAAAACTGTGCTGTGAAAATGCATCAGATTCACTTTCAAGTTTATTGCCACGACTCCCATAAGTCCGGTTCATGGTCTTGAGAAACACTTTCTCTGGGCAATGCCCTGTTGCAACGAACCATTACTTCATCGGGATAACCGCTTGCAAACCTCCACCCCCAGTTTTCTATAAAACACCCGAAGCGTCCAAATCACAAGTAAACCGATTCAAACCGTCAAGTCCGCAGTATCGACGGTTAATTCGAAAAAATTTTAAATCGCGTCGGTGTCAGTTGAAACGCAGCCGTTACCTAACCGACGTCATCGCCGGAGCACGTTGTTCTTTGTACAGTTATCCGGTGACCTGGCTCGCGTAATTCCAACGCCAGTTCCTCCAGCAACGACGCTTCGAAATAGCCATCGCAAAATTCAATTTAAAACCAATTTTCGACCAAAGTCTATTTATTTGCGATAATGTTGGGAGCCGCCAAGTGGTTGTTTCTCTCCAGTTTAATATCTATAGTGGCGCTGCAGTCGATCGGACAGAATGGCCAGAGTTTCGGGCCGGCTCCGCAAGAGAACCGTGGCGGCGCTCAAGGTGAGTGATCTCAGACTATTGCATTAAGGAGCACTTTCTTATTAATTTATCGGGCGGCGGCGACAGTACCGTCGTCCGAGCCTTCACAGGAAATTACCAAAGACTGTTTCAAATCCGACACTTTTTTCTTTTTTTTATTATCTATGATTCTTCTTTTTTAGGGAGGAATTTGTTGGACTGGGTGGGGTTGGGCACAGGGCCGGACCAGGACCCCTACCTGGCACGCACAAACGCCGCCTGCCTCGGCGGAGATCTAGCCGAGTGCTTCAAGTCGCAAGCTCTCAACTCTTTGAGCGACTTCTTCGATAAAGTGAGTATTCGGGCTTTGTGCCCTTTCAAAAGTCTACCAACAATGCTCGAGACGTCTCGCAGCTTCCTGATGTTTGTTAAGTTATAGATTTTTATTTCTGAATGTTTTATTGACGTTGCCAAAACTCTCGTTACTGTCAACAGACGCGATTTCTTCCAGCCATATATCTATTCCAAATATAAATTGTTCCTAGTAGCAATTCCGACGTAACTCAATTAAATTTCTATGGCAATTAGAGTCCTTTGAGAGCTTAATTACGACACCTTATAACGATCCAGCCGGTACTAAAACTATTGAAGGAATGCAACTCTCGAGCCGTTAACGATTTAACAACGATCAAATTAACTCAAAGTTTGGCTTAAGAAAATCGAGTAAGGGCGTAATTTAAGTTTTACCCTATCCGGAACTAAGATTCTCAGAAAACTAAACAAACTAAAATTAATTGAGAAGGAAATTTTAATCAGGAGACTCCGCCTCGAGGATTTTGATTGAAGTAAATTTTGCCTATCATTTCCACAAAGCTACTGCTAGCAACTGCAGTTCAAAGAAGTGTTGCAGCAAAACGAGCAAAACATCAAAATTATTTGGTGTCAAAAGCTGCCGACTATTAAACGTCGACAGCTTGTTTTCGCGTTAACCCTTAACCAATTAACGATCGATTCGCCTTTCTAGCCTGCCTATGAACTAACCGAGCACGCCAAAATTCGACGGATGCCGGAACCCCAATTGCGACAGCTCTCCCGAGAACCTTTCGAGTATTCTCAAGCTCCACGTGCTGATGAGTCCGAATGGGACCAACTCGTCAAATTCGGCATGAGAAAGGTGAGGTTAACGATTCGCGGCTGGTAGCAACTTTAACTGATTCCACGTTTTAGGTCGAAAAATTCCTGAAATCATCGGCGTTTGTGCTGGAAGTCGATAATGAAGTCACCGAAGAGGGCCGCTACTCGCCCAGGTTCCTCGACGAAATCGCCGACGAAATCGACGTGATCGAAGACAAAAAAGACTCACTTTTCAGTAAGTTTTGAGACTCGAAGGGTTTGAAATTAAACGGAGCGATCAAAAGGCGATAACGACGCTTGTTTGATCGGAATTAATTGTGCAGGCCCGGCTTCGGCGGGGCGAAATTGGACGACGTAAATTAACGAATTTAATTTTCCTCGGGCCAGCCTCAATCAACCCATTTAACTTCGACATCCCAATTCCGTAACTAACTGGATTTTTCGACATTTTTTTATTAACAACTTTTACAGCAACAAAATTGCATTTTCTGACCCACTCGCGTAATAGTTCTTTCGTAGTTAGCTGGCCGTTCTAATTGGAAAACTTGCGTTGCAGAGCGAAAACAGCTGAAGAAACTGTTCATCCCGATGTTGATTATCTTGAAACTTTTCAAATTAAAACTGCTGCTGTTCCTGCCTTTGATCCTCGGCCTGGCCTCGTTCAAGAAACTGCTCGGTTTCCTCGCCATCGTTATTCCCGGTCTGATCGGTTTCTTCAAACTGTGCAAGCCGAATTTGCAGTCGAGCAATTACTACGGCGGTCCGCATTATTCTCCTGCCGGGGTGGGATATCACCAGACCCACTTCAGGGAGCCCCAACCCGGATTCTCTCACGAGTACAGCGAAGGTCCGCAATACGGGGGTGGGTCGTCGTCTCACGGGGGTGGGCCGTCGTCTCATGGAGGCGTGCATTTCGGCGACGAAAATCACGCTCAACATTTGGCCTATAATGGATGGGGACATTACAGGAGTAATGGCGGTGACATTAAGGCGGAGGGTGAAGAAACCACCAAGAAATCCATCCTGCCGGATGCCTGAATTGTACGCGGCGAGCGACGCCGCGAAAATGTACATATCACTTAGGGGTAATTAGTCTGTAAATATTTAAATTAGCGCCTAATTTATTCGTTGTTCTCATATTTATTGCAAACTTTTTTACCAGCGTTGTTTTGTATAAAATTGTAAATATACTATTTACGGTGTAAATCCCAATTTATTTACTTGCCAGAGTGTACGTACCAATTTTAAGTGTTTGGCAAGGTTTCAACTAAAATTTCTCACCTCTTTGTTTCCACTTATATACATCAGTATAGTTACCTGCTTTTGTGTAACCAGCCGTGATTTCCCCAGTCTCAATTTCACGTCTCTAAACCTTGTTAAAACAGCAACTATTACATTTTTCTATTTGCGTTCGGGCAAAACTTTTCCATTATACATGGCAAGCTCGCTACTCACTTCCACTTCGCCGCACATAGTAAAGATAAGTACAAATTTATCTCCTGGCACAAGGAATGTGCAAACTATATTTTTAAGAAAAACTTAACTCAAGACGACAAGACATCTTTAATTTTCCGTTCTTAACTAACCTTAAGCTACATTTAGAACCTCTAAATTAACACTTCAATTAGTAATAACAATTAGCCGTAAGAGTTTGACAGTGATACCTCCAAATCGTAGTAGTTTGATTTGGTTTGTGCTTTCAAATTTTTCCACAAAATCTACTAATTCGACATTAAAGAAAATTGTTGTGGCAATTAACTCTGGGACGTGTCTACTAATTTTAATTATAAGTGGAGGTTGTGAATGTAATTTAAAGTTAAAAAATTTACTGGGTACCTCCTAGTAAGCCAGCACGTTGCCATCAAAGTGCAAGATGGTAAAACGCTTCTAACTCGTTATACAAAAACTTTGAGAGCATAAATAATTTTAATATTCACCCGGCGCCTCCGCCATTTCATACTTGCGATGCAACCAGTAATACAGTGTGCTGCTGTTTAACGTCAAGAACCTCGGTACGTTGATGACTCGTTATACACTTGTGCTCACTCGATTGACTAACAATAACGATTCCTGAGTGTACATAATTATAACAGTAAAATGGAGACCCTCTAAAATAATAATGAGAGATAATTATCAAAATAATACGGTTGAGCTGTATGCGAAGCAAGTTCGTCTCTGCCAAGTAAATGTGGCAAACAATTATCGCTGCAACAAATTCTCTTTCTGTTTCCTCCTGAATGATCCTTTTTGCAACACCTGCATTTTTCCACAAGTGAAAATAGCTACCTCTCGTCTAATCTACTCGCCTAGAAAATTTATTTCGCGCCGTCGCACAAAAACAACGCTTGAGGCAAACTCTGTAATTTAAATTCCTGGGATAATCGTTTTTAAACATACGAAAATTTAGTCCTTACAAACGATCTTCACCTGATGATGGTCGGTTGTAATGTGGGTCACCCTATGTACGGTCAAGGCTATTTCAATGCCGGCCCTGTTTGACCCGTCGTGCCCCACATAACGGCTGCGGTGCCCTAAAGGATCACAAAAAAAAATTTCAGTGACCGCTGCCGAGACTCGTCTGACGGCATTCTGGACGGCATGAATGGACTGCACGAAAACATTCGTCTGGTGGGCGGTTCGCGCTTGTTTTTCTTGGTTTTTCGTTTTGCAGGACAATTTTGCTTTCTTACAAAATTAAAAAGTTTGCAGAGGAAACATTTATCTTCTGATAGTAATTGCTAATAATCAAGAAATTAGCGTTACTAATTATTTGTCTTGCCTTCCAGCAAGACGTTTTCACGTATGAATTGAAAATTGCAGACACTTACGCATTAAGTGTTAATTATAATCAGATAAGGTGAAGATTACTATGTAATTAATTAATAGACAAATCATAGATCAATTTGGCTTTTATCTTATAAATTTTTGTTATAGTTCATCTTTTGTGTTCAATATTAATTTTGCTCCTACTTTAATTTGTGAAATTACTTATAATAATATTCAACTTTTGAATAGTTTTTAGTTTAAAATGTTATTTAGTGTTTGATAGGTTACCGTACCTCTGGCATGCTACAGCTTTTGACATTTTATATGACGATGTAATAAATGGAACTTTGGTAAGTACCACAATTAGAAAGACAACATTGTATCAATGTAATACGTGTTATCAGTTCATCATGGACAAGTAAGCATTTTTCTACTTATGCTGAAAGCAAAGTAGGTCGTAAAATTGTATTTAAGTTAGTAGATAATCAAAATGTGAATGAAAGATTAAGGCTCTAAAGTTTCCGAAAGCCACACCAGCATTAAGAGTCGTAAAGATTATCTTGCAGACCTGACAGAATGTTCTAAACAAGGTTAATAGTTATCCGTAGGTGTAAGTAGACATTGATTTCCGCATTGTTAACTTTACTTCTATTTTTTGAGAAAGTTCTTCCTTCAACCATTTTCCACCCTTTAGACGTACCTATGTCTCTGTGATGTCAAACAGTACTATCTCATTACCAAAAGGCTACATTTTTGGCAATATCCTGGACCTCAATTTGTCCCTCAATGGTCTTTCAGCGCGATTTTCAATATTTTACGATCTGCAGCCACCTAATGGATTCGAAGCTTTTTAATGTTGGCCCAGGTAAAGATCCAAGTTAATAGATTAGCAAAACTTAAGAATGAAGTTCAAATTAACGTCGTTAACGTACACACCTGCAAATTAGTGTCATTTCTATTTGAAACTCATTAGCATTCACGACTTTGCCTCCGGAATTTTTACATAAATTTAAAGCTTTACGTCTCGAATATTTCCTTCATTCTGTATGACTTTACACACAGCAAAGCGTCTCACTTGACCTATTGTAACTAATAAAATGACAAATATTTTATGAACAGAGATTTGGAAGTATATGCTCCATGCGTTGAACTTGAAACAATAATGAAATATGTTTGTCTCGTTAAACAGAAATTCAAATAAATTTATATTTTACACGTATAAGCCCGAAAACTGTACCATTTTAAATTTACGATTTAAAGGAAGCAACTAGGCGGCTCGAAACTTGGAGACTGCAACAGCCAATCAGAACAGTAACCCGCTACCAACATTCATTATCACCTCGTGTAAGCAACTATTTGATCCCTAAAACGGACAAATATTATCTTTCGTGTTTAATTTAACGTTGTATGTTTCTAATTATTATAGTATGAATTATTTTAGAAAGTTGTATTGATTATAATAAATAGATTCAAACGCTTGTTGAGTAACCTAGGGGTTTCTATAGCAGCGCTCTGACAAATATTCATCAAATTAGAGTGAAGTGATCAAAATTTTACGTCAAAATGTTTGCCTTTTCCGAAATACTAGCGCCGCCTCTGAGATCTCTGGACGAATTCTTGGCATCACCTGTCGACTACCAACTACCGAACAATTGGGAGTTTTGGCTTGACCGCGCATCAAACAACGTGCTACACTTCCAAAGCAACTATTTTTGTACGTGCTTAGTGTTGTTTCTCTTCGTAAGCATTGCACTATCCGAAATTGTGGCTTCAGGAACTTTAATTGTAACAATAATTTACTTGGCCATAAACCACTTTAGAAACCGACACCCAGTTTCGGCAGCACTTCTCGTTTTCGCCACTAGCTACGCGATTGTCAAAATGTCGCAAAACTGTTGGTTGTTTTTAATTGGCGCTGTAACGTCTGTTTTAATTATTTTGTGTCACGCATCTTTTGTAACGAGAAACGGGATAAAAATTAAAAATCACTAAATGGAGGTCTCACTGTAGTTTTCTTTTTGCCATATTTAAGACACGAAATTTCTTTTAACATTCCGTATGGGTAATTATTGTTTATATCGGAAGAGATACCAGATGTTTGTGCTACTAGCAAGAAACGAGGTTGCAGAAAGCATTTCGGTCGATCGTAACTAATTACCGATATAGTATAACGCCGTAGTTTCTACGACGCGTTGTTTTATTTTCCCAAATTCACTGTCTTCATCCGTCAAGATGATAACTTTCAAAGCAAACTAGTGAAAATAGACCTTGTTTACTTGATAATTAGGACCTAGAAGCCGACGTTTGTTCCCAGCCACCGGCAACTCAATGGGTTCTTGTAAAATACGTTTGACACGGAATCTGAGGCGTTCCATTTAAGAGAAGATGAAAGCATTTCGTTTCACCGACCTCGAACGGGTCGGGGGACGAATCCGTCCGCTATCTTAATTAAGTTACGTAAAGCTACAGTGCTGGAGACTATATTGGTTCAATTTGTAGGAACCGAACTACACATGTGTTCTGGAATAGGCAAACTCTCCCTAGAAACATCCGTGTAACAAGTTGATAGAGAGAATTCCAATAGAGATTGAGCAGAGGTTGTTAAGAGTATTTTTAAAAATGGCTCACTTGTCATTTTTTGGCGAAAAAATTCTTTGACATCAATATTAAGCTAATTTTTGCCCAAAATAATACAATACTTCAATAGTAGCTACAGTTAAATATTTCCAAAACAAAAATTATTTATTTATTTTATTATTACTATTTTATTATTTATTTTATTTATTTATTATTAAATATTTGATAAAGTGGCTGTTGGAAAAGCGGTTTTTTGAAGCTCACCCTGCTTTTTTATTTGACCATTTCAGCACGCATATGAATACGATTTCGCCCAAAGAAATTCACCTTTTAAAGTAAAAACACTTAAAATTTGCCTTTTTGACCGTTTTTTGTTGGGACACTTCAGAACACTTTTTGTTTTTAAGGGTATTAAAAAAGTCTTTGGCTTATGGGCATGTTCAGCACATCAGTTAAAATATTAAAAATTTTACCCAAACGGTATACACTTCAGAAAATGGCCCAATTTTTAAGGTCATTTGAAAAATATAATATTTCAAGTAAGAGCAAAAATAACCAATTTTAACAGGGTAATTCCGGAGGCTTTTTGAAAACAAGGTAGGACCTTTAAAAAAATAATGTGTGCTGAAGGGGCCTTACTAGTGGTAATGGTTGATGGTCATTTAGCTATGGCCGAGAAAATAAGGGAATGGGCGAGAAAATTTTCCTCGCGCGCTTGCCGGAATTGGAACGACTCGAAAAAAGTGTTTTCTTGCATCCACTAGGTCAACTGTGTTTTCTCACCGGCTGCTTATTTAAAATGCGAGATTAGATGGCTAGAAAGGAATCCGTAAATATATCTGTAATAATTTAACGTTACTTCTACTTGACACGTTTAGGAAAAAGCAAAACCGCTTCCATTGCTCAAGTGCGAAACTGATAAATCGCGTTGCGTGATCGGAAATCCCGTTGCGCTTCCACCCATTGTGTATCGCAACTATTGTCCCGTACATTGAAGATCTGGTTCACTAGTTTAGATTCATAAATCACCTATTATTGTCCGAGACATATTTTATCGTAATTTTGAGAGGACGCGATGAATTAAACTGTTTTCACTACGTCTCCGGGGGTGTAATAAATTTCGCGAAAACACAATGGTGCAAAGCGCGCCGTGAACTTTAATCAAAGGCCAATTGACTGAAGTTTATAAAGCATTCATTTCGACTTTTTTTCTTTCTAAATGTGTCGCTCCAGGGCGCCATGAATAAAACATTGCATGCAATTTGTATAGGTGACGTTTGCATGGAGGTCGAAGGTCGTTGCTGAAGCTCTGTTGAGTTCTTTGTAAAAATTGGTTTAGTTAAAATCTTTTAACCTTAAATTAAGTTGATTCTTTTTGACCTTTTCTCATCCCACTTTAAAGCAAGCAGTGAGTTATATTTTTCCAAGTAGATAGACATCTCATCAAAGTAAGGTTTTCACTATTTATTCCCTAATTAGTGGGAATCAAACCAGCTGAAGAAACTTCCGTGTGACAATGCCCAAGAAGCCAATTTCCAGTTGTGGAAACGGGAGCAACATTAAAATATATAACGTATTTAATCCTCAATTATTACTGCCATGTTTCTAATTGCCTATGTCAGTTCCGAGTTAATAATTTGTCGCTAATTGTCACCTCAACTGACCACTAACGTTATTACAATTTGCAACAATTTAATTTATTGTTATTACGTCTATAAACAAGTTGGGGTCGTTTCGCTTGAGACCCGTCGAGCTTTTAGTGACATACCATCTTGAGATTCTTAGATTTTTTCCACTCGCGTGATGAAATTATTGACCTTGATTCGTACTTTTAAATGTGGGACTAAGGTCAACGCCAGCAATCGTGGAATCGGACGATCCTGAAGGCGCTAAAACAATTTTTCCACAATCTGGAGTTCGCCGCTTTTAACCACCAGATTTCGAAGGAATTGGAGTCTAATTAATTAAATTTGCGGAAATTTCAGTGAGAGGTTAAGGTTACCTCCAAATTCTTCGCATCGCTGAAATATTTAGCCAACAATGTCGGTTTAGTGCCAAATGCTGCTGTCGTTGGCGTGTTGCATTAGAAACTATTGAGTTGTCCCACATTCGCATCTCCGAGTTTTATTGACCCCAAAAAAGCGATCTTGGTCGGAAAACGCGATTCGTTGCTTTAACCACGACCAAAACCATCAACTCGGTTAAAAGTCTTGTTTATGTAATAATTCAAATTTTTTATTAAATTAAATTAAATTCGCAATTCAGAAAGCCGTTTTTCGACGTCAAATTGCAGAAATTTCTAATTCAAATTATTAATTAAATTCGCAATTCAGAAAGCCGCTTTTCGAGGTCAACTTGCAGAAATTTCTTCGGAGGCTTTCTACGCACTTGCATCGTTGCGACGTTATGCAGCTTCCAATGATGGACCGACGGACAAAACCGGACCGGATGCCGGTTTTTGTCCACGTGTCCGCGAAAGCTCTCGTAAGTTTTTTGTCGATAAAAAATAAAAATAGAAAGTGGATTAAGAAACCGTGAGATTTTTCCACGCGGCCACCAAACTGTCTGGATGGGTACAGTTCAAGTGTTGCGGATGGCCGTGATTGCTGAAATGACTCAACACAACTGGACGATGCAACAGCACTAGTTGGCAGTAAAAGTGTTGCTGATTCGTTGCCAATTATTAATTCGGAGACGAAAAAGTGTTTTGCAACAACGGCGAAGCGGAGCGGCCGATGCACCGGAGCGGCTATAACACTTTCGGGGCTTCGCTTCAACAACAAAGCCGGCAAACGGACAAAAGCTTCCGGTTTCAATTAACAATGCAAAGGCCTTAATTTTAACACGGTAATTAACAGCTGCAGCGCTACTTAACAGCTCAGCCAATTTAGAGTTAAGTCTCTCCAGCTTTAGTCTCTTCAGCACGTCTTCCAATACCTTGTCTGTCATCAAGATTTCTTGCATTACCACCTAAATGGTATTTAGATCTTCAAGAATAGGTTAAATCAACGTTTTTCGTTCTTCTAGAAAATTGTTGAGAGACTAATCGCCAGTTTATATTATCAACTGAAGTTTCCTTGTTCCTCAGACGCTTCATCTCTAACAATATTGCCATATTAAAGACGTGCAAACCTACGCTTAAATATTTAACCAATTAACCTAATCTAATGAAGAAGTAGAGTTTCTTTAAATTTTCTGGTCATCTGTGCAGAGTTTGGGTGCGTTTTTGGTTTCCTCTCCGCATTTGTTGATTTCCCTTTTCCAGTCGAAGCTGGTGTCTGTTTCTGTAACACTTCTTCTAATCGAGTCGCTGCAAGCTGAATTTCGGGCGTGCCCAATTACCGGGTCAGCTCCAAAAAACGGCCAAACATCCGTTGTTTATGGTAGCATGATTCTTAATTAGCGGACCTGATACGGTTTTTATTGAAACTCTACGCACAATAACGCATACAGTTAACCATTAGGTACTTTGGCGATGGTGCGGTTACAGGTCCGTGAAAATCTGCATGACACACTTTCCCGGCTATCTGGACGAAATTTGATAATGAGAACGTACCGGGATGATAAGCCGTTGATTACTTTCGTTGTTGCAATGAAAGTTGTAACTGTTGGTCGGATTGTTAGAAGCGGCTAAATAGCGTTATCGGTTGCTCATTATTCTCCATCGTGGGCACAGTCTAACATTTAATCACTCCGCAGTATACCAATATGTAAATTGTGCTTTGTCAATATTTGCAGAGTGTACGCCTACAACAAACGCCCAGTGCTAAGTAATTGAACTGCGGCCAGTACCAACCGCAAACGTGTGGGAAAACATGTTAATTACATTTTTGAAAACTCAGTTATTTAACGTTTTCGAATTTAATTAAATTTTCAGCAATAAGTTCCAAGTTTACTAGAATTGGTATTGATTGTAGGGAAACTAAGCGAAAAATTTGTTAACGTTGCCTAGCATGGTAGTTTGCGAGAACTCTACAAAGCTCTCGTGGGAGCTAGCATGTGACTTAACGTCCATGAAACTAGAACAATGTTTAGACAATTCATATTCATATCGGCTCCTTTAGAATCTATTGAAACTAAACCTCGCCGTCCTAAATAAAAAAAATTACGTTATTGTTACGGAAAAAAAAGTAATTTCAATGGCCATCTGCCGTTTCAAAATGATCCAACCTAATAAATCTTTGTTGCAGCTCCAATGGCCGCAAACTCCACCTATCGAGAGCCTCACGTCAATAGAAACTTTAGCATCAACCTGCTTTTTTGCAATAATCAGTTAAAACTAAATTAATTTTTTTGACTTATCTAGCTCTACAATAAAAAAGTGTAGAAAATTTTGATTTATTCTTCGCAATTTTTGTTGTTGAAAATAGATGTCTAACTCCCAATTAAACTCGTTTCATCAGTTTCATTCTGTTTGTTATTGTGAAGACCCCCCAACCTCTTGTGGTTGTTGCTTTGATTATTGCCGCTAATTGCGCGTGTGGCAAAGCCCTCTCTGACGGTTTTGTTTCCAAATACCCAATCCGTTGTTATTGCGTTTCTCCCTAATTTTCGCCGTAATAACCCTAAGGAGCGTCGAACAACAATTGGTACTGTGCTTTTGATTGCGCTATTCCGGAAATGACGCGCTTTTACCGCAAAACTTCTGAATTATGAACGTAACAACCCCCAGTAAAAAGATTAACAATATGGAAGTTTAAGAGCTTCAAGCTTAATTTTTTGCTCAAAATTTACTCCTTAACGGATGCTTGGTAGCTCATTAACGTTTTAAAGGTAGCTTTAGCGAGCTTTACAACGTGTAGGGAATTTCGAAACTGCTCTCATAATTAAAGCAACGCAAACTTTACTCGTTAACGTACACACGGAACGTCACGTTGTTTTCAAACGTAACGAACAACTCTTTTAATTCAATAGGACCCATAATATGGTCATATCGTTTCTAAACGTTGGGTCTTTAAAACTTTTGAGGTCGGGAGTCGACGCAGGGACAAAGTTTAACAATACGTCATCTTAAGTTGCACAGTTTTTAAGGAAAGAATTCAATGGACAATAATTTTTTTTCATAATAACTTAATTTTTTTTTGACTAACCAAACAAAACTACTAATGTAAAATTAAGTTCAGAAAAAAAAATATCCCTAAAGTACCATTATTTTCCCTTAAATTTAGTGAGATAAAATTTAAGTTAAAATAAAGAAAGAAATTCAATTACTGTATGTGGATTTTACTTTACAAGTGTTTTGAGCATCTTTTTAATTTAAGTAGCGCAACATCATTTTTGGTGGATGCGCCGGGAGAATTGAAGTTGGCTACAATTATTTAGATTTATGATTTTTGCATCATAAACCAAAGGTATAAAAGTTTTTGAAAAAACGTAAGCATGACATAATCAAATCTTTGCTTGAAGCATGAAATTGGCATTATCCACCCAGCTTGACAGTCAATAATGATCGTGCAACCGACCATTCAGTCTATAAAGCGAAATTGTGCTTGGATCTTCTGATCGGTGCTAATGAATAGAAATTTGCATGCCCGAATCAATATTTAAACGCTGTCAAACCAGTTTGGCACAAGTTTTTGCACAAAGAGGAGAAACTACATTTTAAGTGGAGAATCAAAAGTAGTTCCGAAACCAAGAAACTAGTTCCACATTTCGCTTCTGGGCTTATAGCCATATATTATGTAGGGTCAGGAGTCCCGAGAAGGATGACAAAATATTTGAAACCACAAAAATTATACACATCACCTTTAATTATTTTTCTTTTAATTTTTCTTTATTTTTTCTTCTTCTTTTAAGTCGTGAGGGAGCGGGTTACTGCTCCGGTTTTGCGGTTATGTGGTTTTTAATACAAATAAAAGTAATTGGTGCTTAAGCTATCGTTGTGAAAATTTCGACTTTTTAATTGACAACAAGATTGAAGTTGCAATTTTTAAAATGTATTTTTTGCCACCTTTTTTTTAATATTTATTTCAAATAAAAGTTTACAAAAATGTGTTTTAAAAAAAATTGTAACAACTATGAATGTAAAAAATCAGAAGCGCATTAATTACTCCCGAAAAATTTTGCTCTTCACATCCGATATGGCGAGCATTCATTTTAATTTATTAGCACAATAACCTATTTGGGTCTTGGTAAGTAAACAAGTGAATTTACGTTGAATGATCTAGCGATGGCTGATAATTTTTACGTCCGGTCCGGATTCGAGATCACCAAATCGAAATTCCGGAGATCTGGCTAGAATTTTCACTGTCGGTATAAATCATGAGCACCATTGACCTTCCTCCATGGTGCAGAAGACCAAACAAACAACAACGACTCCCATCGCGTATGCCTCCGAGTAAAAACGGACACATGCCATAACCCTAATTCCTACAACGAACTGGTCCATACGACACACTTGCAAAGGCGCTACCGGCAGATATAAAATCTTACCACTTCCCTGCCATCTTCATTCCTTTTGCAACCTCGGTCATGCACAAAGTTTTTGCATAAAAACAAACGTTTTTCTTAAGTTTTTGATATCGAAACGAGTTGCGAACGAAACTGTGACAACATGAACGTTAAAGTGATCAGTGCTGTGCTGGCTTTTAGCTTCGTGGCGTTGGCCATCGCCAACCCCGTCGTCGACGACACCAAGGGCCACATCGACAACTCGGTAAGAGCCACCAACCCAATTATTTTTGTCCATGAGCATAGAAAAGTGGAGCGCCCTTCAAAGCGTTATTAATTTTCGTAAATCCAACAAATAAACAATTTTTGTAAATATTCTAAATTTGATTTGGGGTTTAATTCTTTGGTGGTTGGCGAAGAAACGTAATTGTAATCACGTAACTCTGCCTTTAGAGCGACGGTTGACAAAAATACCAGGTTCATGAATACTTAGATGTAATTATGAAAACCATAAAAGTCGCATAGTAAATTCTAGATGATTGTAGAATTGCAACCAGAAATATTAGCGCGCAAAGTTCTGTGGTTAACTAAGTAATTTGCTCACTGAAACTGCAGCTTAGTATTAATGCTGCAAGTTTAGATTCTTTCAAGCTAACTTTGTTACAACAACCCTGATGCAAGAAAACTTTTGTACGAAGCTTTAAATTTGCAGGAAGTTTCTTATTTAAATACTTGGAGATATAAGTTTGTAAAGTCCAGAAATTTTAAAATTAGTCACTAAGCGTCAAAGCACCATCTGTAACATGGATTTTATAATAATCGTTTTTTACTTGCAAATTTATCAAGAAGAAAATAATTTTTGTATTTTTTGCAAAATTAAAAAACTCAATAAGTCTGTGAACAAAGGAATCTTTGTTTTGTTTTTCTACAAGCCCCGCCGTTTAACAATCGAGCTTCATAAGAATGGCAGACAATCCCACTCGATTGGCTGCCCTGAAATCATATATTTCAGGCCGTCGAGACTGTGATTGATATTCAGTTCGCGAACCTGGCAGTTATTTTACAATTTTTTTTTAAATCCTGAAAAAATCCGTTTGCAATTACAACCCACACGTTCCAACTATCCGTCATCCTGAAATTAGAGTAGGGCTCTTTGACATCGTTCAACATCAAATTCGAGCAACAATAATTCCTATACGTAGTTCATTGCCGTTTAATTAAGTTTTGAGACTAATTAAATTTCAAGCTCCGCCGTTTCGAGACGTGCCATTTATTTGCAGAAAGAAAAAAGCAAGAATAATTTAGCAAAACTGCTGCTTTACGCTTTTGGAATCGCTGAATTCACGATTTTTTTTTCAGGTTCACACGAACGAGGATACCGTCGAAGAGTCGCTGCTGAAAAAGCTGAATTCAAAATGTTCCAACCGCGACATCAGCTCCTGCATGATGCTGAAACTAGTAACATATTTCAACCGAATGCTGAAGAAGTCTTCGATTGAATTCGGCGACGTCGAAATCACCCAAACATCGACCGAAACTGTCACAGTCGCCGATACCTCTCGCAGTCTCAACACTGAAAACATGTCCGAGGAAGCGCAACTCAGCCAAGTCCTGTCCGATAAAGTTTACAGTTTCCTCAAGACGCGCTCGCTCAAATGGAAGGTAAATTAACGGGTTGATGAGGTCGCGAGTTTTGAATGTTAGTTTTTGATAATGGCGTGGGAGGATCCGGAAAGCCACCTCTGACCTCGTTCGAGAGCAAGGTCAGAACTTTCACAATAAGCTGAGAAGCGTGTAGCCGGGACGGCTCGAATTCTTCAGACAACTTAACTCGAACAAACACGCCAACAGATGGCGGTCGCGTTACCCTAATCCGTCATTGTCGGGGCGCTAATTGAGACCGCCTCAACCATTCTTTCAGGGCGCCATCTGGCAATTTTGCACTCCAGTTAACCGCTACACTGCCTACTTAATCGCAACACCTCGAAACCGATGACCACTCAACCAAGAAAGCGCTGATTCCAACACAAGTTCTGAGACAAAAATAACAATGAGACCCATAACTGCAGTCCTACTGTCCTGCTAAGATCAATATTGTCCCAAGATAATATTTGGCATACCACAACTAAATCCTAATCTTAATGATAATGAATCAAAGCTTTTTTTATTTTCTAAATTAGTCATAAATTTTCAGACATTTTAAAACTTAATTTTAATTTTAATAATTAAAACAGTTGATTAACTATTCAATAATTCAATCAAAGCCAGTTTGTAACTTTTTGATTTATTTGTTAATAATCTTCCACATTATCTTAAAGTGTTAACAAACTTCTAGATAATTGATAATTGACCGGACTATTATTAATCTTCCACGTCATTGGCACTCTTCTCACATTTAAATTTGTTGATGAGTCTGAGCAATTTTTTTAATGGTTCTTCTTGCAGGTTATAGATGGCGCCGACGTGGTCATCTCCGGTAACAGCGACAAGGACGGCAGCCTCAACTTGGGGTTGTCGCTGCGTCCCAGCAAGTCCACTGAGGGCGATGCCAGGAAAAAGAAGGACAACGGCATGAGCACCATCATCGCTGCCGCCATTATGAAAATCGGTTTACTGAAAGCTCTCGCTTTCAAGGGTCTCGTTCTCTTGGTCGGCAAAGCTCTGCTCGTCAGCAAGGTACTTTTCAGGGTAATTTCGTTACGATTTGTGCTTACTTTTCGAATTTTCAGCTCGCTTTAGTTCTCGCCGCTATCATCGGCTTGAAAAAGCTTCTGTCATCTGAAAAGCACGTGACTTACGAAGTGGTGGCCCATCCCCATCACGAGCACGAACACCATCACGACAGCCACAGCAGCGGTGGCGGACATGATTCGTACGGTGGAGGTTGGGGAAGAAATTTTGAAGCCCAAAATCTCGCCTACAGAGCTCACGTTCCTCAAAATTAAAAAGAGGGTTTTTATTGTTTTTAAATATCGCCATATTGGTGGTTTAATTTAAATATTTATTTTGTATTTATTTTATTTTTTGCAATATTTTGTTACTTAATAAAACGTTACATTGAATTGTTAACAGGATTGAGGGCTTTTTTCGAAAAGGTGCTCCTCAATGGAAATTGCTTTCGCGACGTTTAATTACTAAGGCCTTCAGGCTTTGTTGCTCGAAGTCGCGCCAAATATTAATTAATCCCAAATCTCAAAGAGGCAATTGTCTGGAAATCTTAATTATACTTAAATGGATGTGACAATGATAATATTGGTGCGTTGGCAAAAACGTTCAGTCGAGAAATTCAAGGTAGGAGAGGCAACTCTAATGCCCGGTTCCACAAACAATTATTAAAGTTAATGAATGGTTCAACAACTTTCTTTTAAAATTTCTACTATACTTGTATCGGCCATTAATCCATTATTGCATTGATGCAGATCAATTGTTAAATCAAAACACCAACAACTAATGGTAGTTCTCTCTTCTCTCTCCTCACCACAATCAACATATCAATCCAAAGGTATGTAGATAGAATTTTATTCTATATAATATAGTTTCTAAATATTTAAAAAATAAAACATTTGGAAATTTTATTAAGGTTCATAATCTCCGAATTTTAATAAATAAATAAATAAATAAATAAATAAATAAATAAATAAATAATGACTTATTGCTAACATCATTGACATGGTTGAACAAATGTTACAGTCACGACTGGATGGTGTACCGATGGACCGTGAGCACAGGCACCGCGGTCTTGCGTCGAGCAACGTCCCGACGCCTCGCCACCGTGCCAGCGACAACTTGTTGATTCCCGGTGGCAGTGGCGTTGCCGCCAGATGGCTCGATAGTACCGTAATTAGTGAGGGTGTCTGAAGCGGCACCGCTAGGGACGTAGTTGCTGTAACCGTAGTAGTTGGTGGAGGCGCTTGGATGGTATTCATCGCCTGAGGAATAAATTAATTTTTAAATTTTTAAAAATTGATGACAACGCAATTTCCGCATTGATTCTCCTGTACAACAATAGCAGGAGAGAGATCTGGTTACAGTTAGTGCCCTACAATAGAATCGGCAGCGAAGCGGTTAGGACCAATCGAGATGTCATCTTGTCAGTCTGTGGCCTACACCATTGGTTGACTTTCTACAATTTGTTCACAATTTCTTAGGAAAACTTCTTAAAGAGAAGAAACAAGCGTTTTTAATATGTTGTTGCTTGATTTTTATATCTAAAAGTTTATTAGTGTAAAATAATTTAATTTTGATGAAGTATAATCAAAGTTTGTATTGTGTGAGCTGCATAAAAAAGTTTTTAGCTTTTGAAATCGCTCTCACAATAAAATAGTTCCTACAAGTTTACATTATTGTGTTGGTAAAAATCATAACTTATGAAGTGAACTAAAATAGTCTTCCGGCTGTCAGAGAATCTTTTTAAGAAGATATTACCATTCAAGTTAGAAAGACCAATCTTAAATTTTAAAAATACAAAATTTTTAGACATCAAAGAACAGATTTACAAAATGGTAAATACAAGTGCGCTATCTCAAGCTTTATTTCCTTTCGCTGAAACCATCACACAAATATTAAAATTTTATAAAATACAGAAAGTGATAAGAATGGATGTTACCTTCTTATAAAAAAAATTCAAGAATGTTATTGAATGTAATAATCTTATTTTGACGTAAAAAAAATTCTGGTTAGCTTTTGACCAGACCTTTATAGCTAACCCTGCATTATGGATTTTCAGTTGACTCCTTCACCATTAGCGGACAAAAGTCCTTTTAGTTATTTGAAAAAAATGTCAAAAATTACTTAGAACTGCTCAAAAACGCAAAATAAGTCAATTTTACGTATTTGGTAATGATGTCAGCACAGCATTATTTATTATTTATATCTAGAAATGTATGGAGCAAAGAGTTTAAATTATTGATAGACTGTTAAAGTTTGTAATAATTAGGAACTGCATAAAAAATTGTAAATTTCAAATTAGATATCAATGCTTACTTATTATTATGACGCTACTTTGAAGGAGCAAATCCTAGTCACTTTAGGAGAAAATTATGTTTCTGATAAGTGTACGCATTATTTATTTATAATTAATTGGGGAATGAGAAAAACTATTTAATCTGACGAGAATAAAATCTATAGACAACACTTCTCAACTTAATCTTGCGCGCCAAGGCAAGATCTTTAAAAATCAAACTTTCTAAAAAAAATATTGTTTTGCCAGGTTAAAAAATTTCGGCCTCTTTCTATTTAGCCTTTACTCAGCTTTATGTTGGCCAGCAATTAGTTTAGACTTCAAGAGACTGCAACAAAAGCCAAAGTCAACTAATTACGGCAGAAAATAAATGAGCGTTGTTAAAAGTGGCTCATTGAGTCCGTTAAGTTCGTGCTTGTTTCCTCCGGAAATGCTTAATTACCGAGTGCATTCTCGCCAATTGTGTTTTAGTGCATCGTGTCAGCTGCAGCTTACCTGAAGACGAAGTCTCCGGCAAGGCGTGATGTTCCGGCAGAGCCTCTATCTCCACGTAAGCCGGTGCGCGATGATGCTGCTGGGGCTCGTGATGAAACAATTTAGACACAAACACCAGCGCCGACGTGAATAAAGCGAGTTTGGCCATGCCCAAAGCCTGGAAGGTTACGGCTCCCAGGACCGCCAATGTTACCGTCAAAACCGTCGCCATCTTGTATCCAATTAGCATCACCATCATGGATTGTTGATCCTTTTTTCCGCGACCTGAAAAAAGGTCAAGAAAATCCAGTTTCGCCAACATCCTTCAGTAAAATTGTTTCTAACGTATTTAAGGGATGAAAAGTTTTTGGAAACTCGAAGTCACCAAACCATTCTCTCGATATTAAGAAAAATTGCGGATCAAGCAAAAATTATTGTAACAATCTCGACCAATTTCTTTCTTAAAATTAAATTGACGCTGAAAGACTAATTCCTCAAAATGTCCGTTTCTCTAACTCTGCTTCCAATTATCCGCCGTCTCACCTTCTTCTCCATTAACAAAAAATCCAACTTGCACCGCTTCTCTTGTGGGTGCTTTCGCCACATTGACACTGTATCCTCTGAAATCAGCAATCAGGGCTAGTCTTTCCATTAACGTATCGTTGAGCTTTTTGGAATCGTGCAACTGCAATTTGAGACCGTTTCCCACGTCCAACCCTTTCGGCGACACGAAATTCTGCAACCAACCCCCTTGCGTTAAAGCCAGCACAGTACACAACACCACCACATGGAGAAGCTGCATCGTGGTTAATGGCGATAAAGTTTTCTTAGCCGTCACTTATATATTATTTACGGTTCGCAACCAACCCTAACGTTGCGTGAGATATTAGATTGAGTATAGGTAGAGAACAGTGGCGTCCCAGATCCGAAACGATTCGATTTTAATGATGATGAAGACGACGGGATAAGAACAGTTTGTGCGTCGACTTTAAATATGTTCATTTAAAAGAGATGATGACGACAAATCAGCAGCCAAAGTCATCGTAATATCTCCAATTGTTAAATTAGACAACTAAAATGAAGAAAGATAAGTACGCCCTTGTGCTATAAGAGATATGAATGCTAATTAAGTGATGCACTTGCATGTGTTTATGCGCTATTAAGCAGGAGGTTTTAAGTTTTGTGCAAATTACACAAATTATTGAGAACACTCTCTGTAGTCTCTGTACCTAATAATAATCATTTTTCCCATCTGCTTGATTTATTTATTACGTTCTTGAGGCGATAGTGTTATTGATGGAAATTAAGCTGCTCATAGTCAGAAATTGTAAAGTGTTGTGATGTTTATTAAAAGTGTCAGAATTTGTCAAAGACCTGATTTCTTTGAAATTATTTCCCTCATGTACAGTTAACAGCAAAAATAATGTCCACCTGTTAAACTTTAAACTTTTTATTTTTTTAAAAACGTGGAAATTAAACCCGGATCCTTGCTTGCTGATAACATCCAAATCAAACTGAGCTAGCCACTTGTCCCTGAATACTCCCCCGGTATTTGCAGCCTATTTATCTCACGAGAAACGCTGAAGAACTTGCGTGTAGGATCAGGCGGTCCTCGGAATTTGAACCCAAGACCTCCCGAATTGTGAAATTGCATGACTAGGAGAGCTTTCTGTAAGATAATGGCAAACTTCCATGCCACTATCTTACAGAAGGCTCTAAAAAATTTTCTTGTGGTAAAAAGTAATAAAAAGAAAATCAAACTCCACATTCTCAAAGTTGCTTCGTATTTTTACTGCTGCGTAAGGTAATTGATTACAATGCCAATTTTTTGCTTCTTTCGGTGTCATTTTAAGTAATGATATATTTTGCAAATGATAAATAATCCTAGAGAAAAATTTATAGATGTAGATTTATAGATGCCCTAGGCAACGAAAATAAAAGTAAAAATATAAGTGATTTGCACAAAAAAATATATCAATTTTTGTAATACATATACATATAAATGTTAAGGAATGCGTTGCTGTAATTGGCTTTTTGAAGATCTAGAAGTGGGTAAAGTAAACAATGACCAAAGTTGCTTTGCGCTAAATTAAGTGATAATTGGCATGCACCCTATATGGAGATTTAGAATGCGTAAAATACAATCTCAAATCGGAACAAACACATCCGGAAAATTTCTATAGAAAACACGGAATAGACATTGCGGATCTTGTTGTTACACTTTGAGGCGTGTTTCTCCGACTAACCTCGTAATTAAAACGCCAACTCAACGTGTCTAGTTAACCATAGCTAATGGCAACAATTTAAAAATTTAAGCATTCTTCTAACTGATCAATTACCTATACATGATTATTTTAGTGCACATTGAACTGACAGCATGCCGCAACATTTATTAATGGCTTCGCTCGCAGCAGTAGTATTAACACCGCGTAAAGTTTCATTCAAATAGGATTAACGGACATGTTTAAAGTATTGCGTAAAAGTCTCATTGAGACTTCTACTAATTTTTCTACTAATTCTATTTTTACCCCTCCTAATTACCATCAACTGACTCTACTCCTTTGCTGCCTCCTATCAATAAATTTATTTAATTGCTTCGAATTGGCGTTTGTTTGCACTGCCTATGTATTATAATTACTGCAGTAAAGATTATCTGATCGCCTAAGGTATATTTTGTTTAATAGCTTATTGAACAGTAGTTCGACGCTTAAACACAACTCTGCAAATTTCTTGTTTATTATGTAAATAAGCCGAATTACAACTCTGGTCATTATCGCAGTTAGACAAAGTTTGAGAAACTACACATCTGTGTGCACAATATTAAATTGGTTATCTACCGAAAGCTTTTGTGGATATGCTAAAGACTTAATGATAAACAAATGTTTTAATAGCTGAAACATAAAAAGTCAAATCAACTAGCAGTCGTTTAGATTATTGTGGACGACTCTAGAACCCTTAACTGGAACGTTCCAATTTCGCCTATCTGACCTAATTGTTAGATTTATGAAAGAATTGAGTCAAAAAATATACGGCGCCCGATAACTCTTAAGACGTGATCGAAACCGCCCCTTTGTCTGATTTACGGTCCCTGTTTTAGTTCTGGAACTGAGCGCGAACGGACTTATTGTGCTTCTGGGTTTACTGCCGAAATTTACGCAATTTTCTGCATATAGAGTAAAATTACGATACGACACTAAATGGAGGATGAAAGGACGTCGGCCTCGGAAATGACCCGATAAATTCCCGAAAACAAATAAGAAACTATCCGCAAAATTTATGGGTTTGTTTATTCACCTTAAAAGCCATCTATTAGGGCTTTTAATGCACCTGATAGACGCGGCCTCACAAACCCCCTGCGGCCATTAAATCTGGATAAAAATGTAGGGCAGTTGACCATCTTCCTCAAGACCAAGTTTACACCCTCGTTTGATCACTGTCTGTTCTTGAGTAATAAGTAATAAATTTTGGGTGATATTTAACAGTCTATAAAATTTATCCATTATTTTCATACAAAAAATACTTTCATTTCCCAAAAATACTAAATGCTCACCAAAATTAAAAAAATACATAATCTTAAAGCGACAACCAAATATTGACATAATGCTGGCCTCTTACATATTTTGTTTACCAAAATAATTTTTGTTGACCATAAATACTAAATGTACACCAAATTTTATTTCGAATTTAATTCTAACATAATACCCAGATATTTAATTTTCGACATTGGCTTATAGGTATTATTTAGCAGTTAAAAACACTATTTGTTGATCAAAAAATACACAAGCAATAAAATGTTGTGCAAATGGTAAATAATTTTATGCAAAATTATAGATGTAGGTAGATGTGCTAGGGCAAGGAAAATAAGAGTAAAAGTAGAAGTGGTTTGCACAAAAAAAGACATTGATTTCCGTAATATATAAATGCTTTGCTGTAATTGGCTTGCATTATGTAAAACGTAAAACTTCTTTTAGTGGTAATTTATAATTGTGCTTTTAAAAAAAATTACAAGGCCCTAAACTGACCTTGTACAAAACTTTTTTTGCGTGCCTCTTGTCTGGAAGCGCAAGCGGCAAGGAGAGATGCGCGAGCATATTTTATTTTTGGAGTAATAGAATAATTATTTGACGCACAAATAGTTTTTTTCAGAAACACTAAATATAAATGAATAGCGCCAATATTTATCATGTACCTACAGCACGGACGCGTAACTTGAGCGTTCTAAATTTGGTGAACATTTAGTAAAATTGATAGACATATAGAATTTAAAATGTAAGCAATGGTAAAACAATACGGAGCATAGTTATCTTAGTGGTGATGTTCTCATTTTGTGATGTATAATTTGGGTTTCATTTAGATTTTTTGATGCTCATTAAATTTTCTGGTGGACAGTGCAAGGGATGTATAGTTTAATTTGGTGTACATTATGTTTGTTCTCATAAATTTTGGAGTAAGAATTTTAAAAAAAAATTAGCAAATTGCTTTAATAAAAAATCAAAGGAAATGAGATTATGAGAGAGAATTTTAGAAACATCCCCAAGGTTCTCTGCATTTATATTTCCGCATTGTTCGGTAGAATTTTTAATTTGCTCCTAATTTTGTGGAATCTGTTGTAGAAAGTGGATGAGTGATGGCGTTGTTTTCATGGCCGCCATTGCATCCCAAGTGCATTGTTTTTGAGAGTACCGCTTACGCAACTCGAAGACTGTTATAAAATAAGCGAGAGTAGAAGAATGGCGCTTTCGGTTAGATCGCGATAACTCGCTAATCTCCACGTATTTAGGAAAAATTAATAAATCAAGGCGCTAATTGGCGGCCACTTGAAACTCGATGAACTAGGTCGTCGGACAAATTCGAGCAGCAAAGCGATGTTCTCGATACAAAAACCCAATTTACATAATCGGTTATAATTCGCCATCAGGAAATTTTATTCGACATAACGACGTAATACCGTTTTAATTGCGATATAGGTCCGGCCGGGCCCCGCTTTAACATTGATTTTCATTAACATCGAAAACCTGAAGACGAGTCGCTTTAATTGATTGAGAAGGCAATGCCCCAGAATCGGCCGCCTCCGGTTCTCCATTAACGATGCAACGGTGGCCGCAACAGCCGGATGCCCAGGGGTTAATTGAAATTTCGGGTTGTTAGTTTCGATCGTCACATCGCGATCTTCGAACAGACAACAAGGGTTGTTCTCGGCGCGGTTTCCCGCGTCCATCTGCTGTCGATCCTCTCGTGGTCGGTTTAAATATCAGGACCGGAATTAATTGTAATTGGTCGATTCGAAAGGACTCGCCGGATGTGCAGCGACCTGTTTGCCGCCAGTTATAATTACCGTAAAGGCGTTATTAGAAAAGGCGTTTGTCGCTCTTTAACGTGTATCACGTCCATAGCCATCAGATCTGATGACCTTAACTCGCTCTAGATATCTGTCTCAAAAAATCCGAGATCAGAACACCATCACTTCCCCGCCGTAAACAAGAATCGCACTTGTACACTGAGAGATTGTGGAATTCCACAAAGAACCAGGTCAATTCATAGACCAAGCGATCTAATTATCTCGCTTTATTTTTTGAACAGTTCTATGCTCCATTAAGCTTCCAATAATGAAAAGTAGTCACTTTTTTTGCTAAGATATATAAGTCGGGTTTTACAAAGCGGAGCCACATTGCGAAAGTGTCGTCGACGTGAAGATGTACAAGCTTCTGGTGTTAACCGGTGTTCTTACTGCCGTCGCGACGGTCCACGCCGCCACCGAAACGGCCGATTTCGGACACGGCGTCCAAATTTTGGGCAAGATCGTCCGGCAATACCTCAACTCCCAACCGGAAGATTTCAAAGTCAGCGAAGGGGTGCATTTGGTCAGCACCAGGAGCTCCAACGATGCCAGAGCCATGCCGTCCGAGGACAAGTCCGTCCTGGGAGCCGTGGAGAACTACCTGCAGACCCACGAACTCAGGATACGCTTGCCCGAACTCATGCCCGGCGAAGGGTTCGGCAGGGCCTTCAAAGACGCCCTCGACGGCATCGAGACCAACGAAACAGGTAACCTTTTTTAGTTGTTTAACGCTCATCGACGCCCGGGTAAACAGCATTAAATTAAATTGATTGAATCCGCGTGAGGAAGCATAATGGGTCTGGTGAATAATTCAATGGAAACCGATAGTCCGCAATGGCCCAACACAAACATGACGGGCCGGAGATTAATTTTGAAACGGTGCGCTTTTAACAAAACTCCTTTGGCACGACCTTGGCCAAAAAGCATGATTAATGCCCCGTCTAGCTAGATGCTCATGTGAAATGGCGACGTAATTAATTTAACGTTAAGCTTTTAAAGTTTGAGATATGTGGAAATTAATTCAATTTTGGCGTTGTTGTACAGGAAATTTAATTTAGATGAGTTTAGCTTGTAGTCATTACGAATTTTGAACTGTAGATATTTTCGTTGCTTTGAAGTTGATTCAACGTTCACATAGTCAGCAACTGAATTCGGTAACGTTAAATTAAACTAATTAATTTTTTTTACACCTGTGGGTATGTGAAAATATTTTTGCGGCAACAAACCGTAAAAAGCGTAGTTGTTCTTTTACATGAACATATAAATGTTATATTTATAATCTGCCCCCCATGCCCATAGCTGTTGTAAATTTATACAAATTTGTGGATAAAACAGTGGTAATAAAACTTTTGGTTCTACACACAAAACTCCTCTATTTTCTTCTGTCTTGAGTCATCTCTCATATTTCTCTTCTTGCTCTGCTTTCAAGTATCTTGTCAATGCTTTTATCCTATGTCATTTTTGGTCTGCCCCTCAATCTTATTTCTTGTCTTTTTGAGTTTCACGGTCTCTTAACTGGTCTTTCTGGCATCATTCTTGTTAAATGTCCAATCCATTTCAGTTGATCT
Organism: Schizotus pectinicornis; assembly: GCA_951805265.1. NCBI lineage: Eukaryota > Metazoa > Arthropoda > Insecta > Coleoptera > Pyrochroidae > Schizotus > Schizotus pectinicornis. The sequence goes on along the minus strand of OX638207.1, from coordinate 10,131,682 downwards.
TTTTCGAATTTTCTCAAAACTAAATTTACTTGCAGTTGTTCTCATTTCTTATTCTGTCCATTTAAGTTACTCTCAAGATGTTTCTAAAAAAATTATCTTCGTACTTTGGATCTTACTCTTTATGTTGCTTGTGAGAAGCCAACTCTCCCGTCCATCTTATGTTACGCATGTTTTCTATTAGTTGTCTTATAGTAAAAATGTGGTCATAAACGCTTCTTACTTTTCTGCATCCACTTTGTGTCTTTTCTACATGTTTTTCAGTTTTTTTCCAAAAACTAATTTTTAATTTTTGGTTGCAATTGTTGCATTCTATTTTGTCGCCTTCTTTGAAAATGAGCAATCTCCAATCTCTTGGTATTCCCCCTTCTCTTCATGTCTTGTTATTAGTGTTAGCAGGTCTACACCTTCTTCCCCCATGTTCTTTAGCATTTTGCCTATGATGCTGTAATTTCCAGTGGCTCTTTCTTTTTTGAGCATCTTTAATGCTTTCTTATAACTTTATTCAGGTCGATGTTATTATTTTCTTGTTCTTAGTGTTTCTCTTCATTTTTTTTGTGTGCTTTTCCGCCGTCTTGTACATACGCATGTAAAATAATTAATAAAATTACCATCCATTATTAACTACTGTATTAATTTCAATTTTTTTTTCTACCAGTTAATTTGTAATTGAACTTGGTTAAGATAAATTATTTTGAACAGATGTAGCTACGGCTAATAAACACTTAAGTATTTGAATTTACTTAACGGTACATTTATTTGTAAGTCGAAAGTGTAAAATTTGTTTCATTAATTAGTGGTTTAACAAATAGGTAGTTCTAGTAACTAGTGTTTACGTGATAATTAAAATGATAATCAATGCTACTTAATTTTATTATTAAATCGATTGAAGTGACAAAAAAATTATTAAGATATTTTTGTTTATAATCTTTCAACCTCCGTTACCAATTAATCTATTTTTTTAACATTTGACGAAGATCACCTTTCTATGACGGTTTTCAAAAGACATCTGCAGTCATTTTTGCTTTAAGAGAAACTTTCTACCTACTGAAACCATAGTAGGAATCTGACTGACTACTTCAGTTTTCTATAAAAGAAAAGTAAAATGAATAATAAAATTGATTTAAACCCTAATTTCTTTTAACTCTTAAGTACATGTTAACGCCATTAAATAACAATTTTATTTATTTAATATCTAGTAATTTTTCTGACTTGACGTCTTAAAAATAATTCTACCTAATTTAAAAAATAATACGTAAAAGATTATTCAGTGGTCACTAATGCTATCAAAAATAATTCTCTGCTTTTAATAATTCATGTATTTAGCAAAGCACGCCGTTTTCGAATCACTGAAAACATGAACGTTAAACAAAAGAACAGATTTTGGAAAACACGTCGACATGCCGGCATTTTTCTCAAGCAGCGGAAACGCGTATTCAGTTCAACTCGTTCCCTTCGAACTAGCAACAATTGCTTCGATTCTTTGTCTGAAAAGGTTGACTTTTTTGAAATTCGTTGCTATGGATAACGTTACGTCTGCGAAGAAGCCAATTTATTCGTTGATTAAAATTCCCGGCTCTCCTGTGTATTTTCAGGAAATATAATTTCCGATAGCATCAATCTGGATTCCGATTTAATTAACATCTGGAGGTTACTGTGCGTCATAGCAGTTCGATGCTTAATTAAATTAAATTATTAATTAACACAACAATCAGACGTCTAATTATTCCCATCCCTGAGCCGTCGCTATTTGCAGTTAATTTAAATAAAGGAGCTAGTCGTGCTGTCCAAATGAATTCTTTAATGAAAAATTACAGAACTTTTGAACTTTTCCACCGGAATGAACCTAACCGTACTTTCGGCACTTGTCCGCTTCCACAAACAACCAAAAGTAGCAGCCAAGAACGATCCGAACACGCAAAGGGAAAAAAATTGCGTTACCGCAGGAAATTCAATCGGATGTCGGCAATTGTTACCCGAGTTAATTCCTCCGAGCATGAATTTGCGTACCTAAAACTCCTTGCTAAAGATCAAAGACATTTGCGGAAATAAACTCAAAGAGCTAAATTCTAAACAAATAATGGAAACGTAACGTGAAAGAGACAGTTTCAATATCTGCAACTGTCGAAGCTTGCGAGCTTACAACGTAAGCAAAGCCATTCCTCGTTAATTTGGTTGCCTAGCCATCACCGACGGTAATCCGGCTACTCAATAAAGTTTGCGGAAATTAAAATAAAATCCTGAAAGCCCCAGAAATAAAATCTCGGAAATTTTAAATAGAAAGTAGCAACTCTTGTCTTGTGCCATAACGTGTCTTAAGGGGAAACTAAAACTCCAGTCCCAGTCTAAACTTACTTTTATGCTTTTTATCTTATTATCCTGTGAAAAATACGCGAGATTTTTACCTAAATGACTGAATTTTGCAGGAACTCCCCGAGGTAAAGGCAACAAGGGCGGCGGCATGGGCGGCATCGCCCTTCTCGGCCTGATGATGGGCAAGATGATGGCGGCGCTGGGTATCGGCGGCGTGGGTCTTCTCGCCATGAAAGCTCTGATGGTTTCCGCGCTGGCCCTCATGCTCTCCCTCGTCATTGGACTGAAAAAGTTGGTGCATTCCGGCGGCGATGAGGGTGGCCACACTGTGATTCACGCCAGTCATGGCGGGCACGATTACCGGAAGAAGAGAGAGGCTGCGGATATCGCGTACAGGGCCTGGAGCGCGTACAGTTCCAGTTAGGATGTGAAGTATTAACTTTATTATTTATTCAGTTCAAGTGAATTTTATTTAAACGATCTCTCGTTGGAAACGGCCAATTCGAGGATGACTCCTTTTTCTTCTTTACGTCTATTCTTCTCGCTCTTGGTTTTCCAGCTCCAGTTCCGTTTTGGCCGAAACGCGCGGTCGACTTGTCGCGATAATTTACATTATTCGTAAATTGATCCCAGTTGTTAATTACCATGTAACGTTTTGTTTTTATTGTTATTTATTTAATTTATACGAAACTTCCTTGTTAGCCGAGATACCTTCTCCAAAAAAAGCACCTGAATAAAAACCGATTCATCGCATCCGCCTTTTTAATAACATTGACCCGAATACCGGATCGGCTTCCAATTTCTCCGCGTTACATTTCGTTCTTTTTTTGTTGTTGTTGCTTTGGAAATCTCTCAAGTTCAATGAATGGTCATTACCTAGAAATACACTGACCCCGTTTCGGAAGACCGGTTTCACGGAATGAGGAACTGTAGTGAAAGACGTTATTGAACTTGAGACCGGAGCCGCAACAGGTTCAAGATGTGGTGGGAAATAGAAAGTGTTTCATCAGATCGGAACTAGCGCATTAGGTCAATACCGAGAGGTCGTCTTCAATTAAATCAGGAAAACCGCCGGAAGAGCAATTTCCTCGATCATCAACAGCAATTATTGTTCTCAATCATGCAACAAGTCCGCAACGAGCATAGAGTAGAGGCGATGTGCAGCATCGGGCGAACCGAGTGTTTCTGCCGAAGAATGTTGCCCGGCGTGGCTCTTTATAAGGATATGAACAAGACCTAGAGACCTACATTTCCGAGCAGCGAGACGAAGTTTGATGGTACCGTATTCCACAAAGAATTTCACCACCAACTGACTTATCAATGAGTTTTCCACTATACCAAAACCTAATTACAATCAACTCCATGGGAAAGTTTCTAAAATTTTGACTTAGATTTCAAGCTTTTCGCCAAGAGCTTTCACTTTATTATTGGCAACTACTGATATAGATGGAGTTGATGTTCGATTCACGACCACTCAACTAACCGCGATGGTTTCCTTTCGACCAACGAGGATAATATTTTTTTTGGTTGTTACTTCCGCATAGTGAATGGATGCTGAAAGATGACAAAAATGTGGCTTTCTCACCTGAGATTGCGGCAGTTTGCGTTAACTTAATTGAAGCTGTGACCTCTTCATAAAACTGTAATGAACGACAAAATCCACTTAGGAGAAGATTTTCCGCATAATTGATAACGTCCTCTCTTCAAGCCAATTCTTGATATTATAGCGGCCCACAAAGTGTGCTTACAAATAGGTCTTTCAGGTAATTGGTCTTATTGAGAAATTTTTCAAATTTTAAGTTGCTGAAACATTGCAAATTTTGAAAGGTACAAATGAAACCTTTAAAACACTCCTTAAGCATCCACTTCTTCGTCTTCTCATTAATTACCTTTTCCTAAAAATTTGGGAAAAATTTGCGGGCTAGTTATGGACAATTTTCTTATTTCAGCTATCACAGGTTTTAAATAAATTGATATAATATGTAGTTGTTTCATGAAGCAATTTGGAAGTACCAGGTCAGAGGCTTTGTCAGTTTCTTAGTTGTTGAAGTGTCAGGTTGTCACATTTGGGCGTTATCTCGCTTATGAATTCAACGTTGTTTTAACCAATTAGCAGTAAATTATCTCAACCCATTTTGATTCGGATATTGTCAAATACTGAGACTCGTAAAATATCGTTAATGTATTCGTGTCTACTATTTCCTTGAATCTTGTGACACTTTCTGGGATCTTTACCATATTATATTTTTTCTCAAGAGCCAGCTGATTTTGATCATGAAACAAAAGCTGGGAAAGATATACAAAAATCTCTAACTATCAGCGGAGACTTCTTCTTTAGGAATTTTTAATTATTATTTGTCTTAAAGAGAAGTTGATTCAATAAGACCACAAGTTTCTTTAATACCAAACAAAACTTAACTTTTCACAACAAAACAACTATCAAGTCTCTCATAAAATGTAAATTACAAGAAACAAATATAATTGTATACAACTAAATTTTTTACAACTAACCTAGGTTCTCTACTAGAAAACGTCCTGATCACGAATAGATGTAGGCTAATAGAAAGATCTACCTACACTTAGAAAGTCTTTGGAACAATTTGATAGTGTCTTTAAGTCTGACAAATTTTAGATTTCAGAAAATGCCCAAAGACCAAGAATCGACAAACGTTCTTGAAATATACAAATCTAAGCAATGGCAAGAGCAACGGCCCAGCAATTCCAAGACTTCGAAAAATGTCCAAAAAATCGGCGAGACCAAGACTTGGAATTTGCGATAGTCTACAAAAAGCTTAAGCAAGATGACCTGACTACAAATAAGAAAATTAACATTAAAATAAAGAATATGCTTAATCTGTAAAATGACAAAAAGAAAATTATGGGCATGTAGGAGAGGACGAGAGATATGATGATAGACATTGGAGAAGATAAAATAGGATACCAAACAAGAACCTGAAAGCAAACTTGGTTAACAGAGGAGATTCTCCCACTGATCAATGAACACCGGAAATGTAAGAGCAACGCTGACCAGAGCAAATACAAACGCATTCACAAATTGATGAAAACAAAGATCAAGATAACAATGAATGAATTGCTGAAGTAGAAGTGCGAGAAAATTAAGAAGCTATAAGCTGTTTTTAATGAAGATAACGAGATGATTAGAAATATTAGAAATACAAAAGAGAGAAAGATAGTATGAAGAATAGATAGTATGTATATAGTAGTAGAATGAGAAAAGTATGTAAAAGGTCTCTTCTCGAATGACAGAGCGAGCACCAAAGAGGTAGTGGATGGCACCTCCTTGTTGCAATAAAGAAGGTATGTTTACATTTAAAAATCAAAAGTTAGTCTACTTCTGGTCCAAACCGAAAGCGCCAAAAATTAGTTTCTTACACGTCGATCATAGAGATTTTTTGCCCACTCGGAATTTTTTCTCTACGTTTTCAAATAACTTGGCTACAATTCCATCCGTTTATGGTGAAACAGTCTGTGGAGAGTTGATAGTCCTGCTTATTACTGACTAGAATATAATAATATGACCTTAGTAAAAAGTCATTAGTTTTTGAGATATTGGGACTTTTATAAATTTTAGATCAGTTTTTAGAGTATCACAACTTTAATTTTCCATATTCTATTATTCTAAATGTTGTTACGTAACACTGAATAGTCCTGTTATTGATCAAGAAGCAAAGAAGCATTAATACAGCCAGATCTTTGGGAAAGAAAAAAACATTTTTGACTGATACATGATTTATTTTTTTTGACCTTCATACTTTTGAAAAAAATATCACGCTAACTTGGCAAGTTATTCTAAAAGATGGCTCATTTAGTATAGTTTTTAAAATGGTTTCACAATTTCTATGTTTTGTATTAGAAAAAAAAGATATTTATATTTGACTGCAAAAGGAGCGCATTGTAAAATTATTTTAATAATTGAATTAAAAACGTATTAAATTTCAGTGACAGACATGTATTAAGAAATAAAAATAAAACAAATATAACTCAACGGATGTGTTCAAACTGCCTGCCACCAAGTCGAATGCAAGCGCGGCATCTTCTTAAAAAAGATCTTTTTATCAGTCTTGCACTTCCAGTGGCATTTTATTTATTGTGCAGCTTCCGCGATGCGTTCTCTCAATTCATTTTCATTATTTACTGGTGTGAAATTATTTAGACCAAACTTATCCAAAGAGATGGATCGGCCATCGTAGTCCCATTTTGTGACCTCCACGGTCACCAGATTTAAATCCATTAGATTTTTTTTGCTGGTGTTAGATCAACGAAAAGGTCTATTCAACACCAGTAAATAATGAATTAATGAAAAATGAATTAAGAGAACGCATCATACTTCAATAATGTCATACTGCGATTTTGTTTAAAAAGTATTTAAAAACTAGCCAAGTTTTTCCTTCTTGGCCTTTTTGTCAACTATCACTTGTCAGCAATTTAAGAAAAATTGTCAAGTAATTTGTAGGTGCTCATTCTAGTCAAGACAAAATGTCGAAGTTGGAAAACTCTTAACCATGACCAGTCAAAAACCATAGTAGTAGGCAATGAGTCAGAAGTTGTGGAGATTAGAATAGATAGCATACAGCAGAAAACTTAGGGCAAAACTCTCTAAGGTGCGGCAATTTGCATTAACTTCTTAATTGAAACGCTGACAAGAAGTGTAATGATCTATAAAGCCCACTTACGTAAAAGTCGAGGTAAAAGTCTTCCAGGTAATTGGTTATCTTACTTCTCCAACTCTACGTTTGTTATTTAATAGGTTCTTTTAGAAATAATAGACTTATTGTTGTTCTACTAGACACAGGTTAACCGTAAATATTTCTAGGTGTAAACAATGAAGTTGAAGCCTTTTCACATATCGATCTCTTACCTTTATCAACGTGGTTCTCACATTTGAAGACATATAACCAACCACTGCTGATCAAGTATATGGAAAACCTAGTAGGAGCAAGAAAACTATTAATGGCAGATTTCTGAAGATTGCAACAATAAGCAAAACAAATTAAAATAAAATTAATTTTAAAAACACATCCCTTAAATGCAGAAATTTTTTCAGCGCACTTTATTTCTAAGTATGTGCTTTGCTCCCTGTAGAGCATCTTTTAGTCTGTATATGCTTTTTGCTTCGTAACGACCCGCTGTCAACCGAAAATGAATATTTCAAATGCCCGCAAAAACTTTTCAGCAAAACAAAATCGACTTTTTAAGAGCTTTCGCGGCGATCCCTCGCGGCAACCCCTCGCATTTCTTAAGCGTCGCTTTCATGAGACAAGTGATCCGCGATGAACACCTGAATGAATCATCACTAGCAAAATTTCAGTTTTATCGTAAAAGCACGAAGCTTGCTGGATGGTAAAATGTAATTTCGGTCGTGAATCGCAGACATCTGACCTAGTCCTTGACCCAGCATCGTAATGTCAACCAAAACTCCCATCTCGCAATCAGCATATTTCAAATACCTGAATACAAATGGTCGAGCCGTGACTAAGAATACAAGAACAGTAGGCAACTCAATAAAAATAACTGTAAACGCCATGTAACACAATTACGAATAGAAAACAAGCATCTCTTGAGCGTAAGCCTCGACGAACGAACTAAAGACGCCACTTTTGAGCCAAATCCAGTAATTACTTTCTAGCACTCTTCAAACCGTAACTGTCGATTTAAAGTCGTTATAACCCAAACAACTTTAAGGAGAACCTGAAATCCTGAAAAATTGGCGCGTCCGAAATTGCGACGGGTTTTGCTAGCAAAAAGTGGGGCCGAAAAGTATTAAAATAATGCAAATTTACCGCAATTGTCACAAAGTTTTCAATTTACCAAGATGATTGCGGGCAAATTTCTAACGTGGTGGCTGTTGTCGGTTTGTTTGGTTTCGGCGACGTGCTCACTGGACAGATGTCTGAAAAACGATTCCATTTCGTGTTTGCAGAAGCAGGTCGGTGCAGTTTCAGCGAGATTCCGCAACATACTCTAATCGAAGTTCAGATTTACAGAACGGCGAGACGCTACTTCGACAAATCAAACATAGAGTTCTTCGGATTGTCCGTAAGGACGAGACGAGAAGGGAAATCTTTAGGGGAAAAGGAGGCAGAAGAACGGATTACATCGGCCAGCAGTGTCGAACAAAGACAGGTCGCTTTGCAAGATTACTTGTTGGAAGAGGTGAAACACTTGTGGCGCGACGGGTCAGTATCCTGGAGTCTTCTGAAAGCGGCCAGGAATCTGATCGAATCGATACCGGAGGATGTCAAAGTTGAAATTAGCAACTTTGTCGAGGAAGGTAAGTGGAAAAGTTTCGGTTCCGCGGCCAGAAATTGAAATCTTGATTGATTCAAGATGTTGCGACGTCAAGTAAAAAGATGAAATCTCGGAAGGCGACAATGTTCTGTTGTGATGGCCTTAGTTACCAGTATGACAGAATCTTTATCGCCTCGAGGCTTCTCGTTTGCAACGCTACGGAACTAGAGATAAACTCGTAAACCGACGACAAATTGTCCTAAACTTTGTCCGGTTGATACAAATCTGCATACGGGGTTCAAGAAATAGACTCTTGAAAATCTAAATTAAACATGAAAAATTTATCTTTTGCTACAGTAAAACAAATTTATTTGTCTGATTTAAAATAATGCCACCGCGTCCTTCAATGAAGCAAAAGCTTCCGATCAATTTTAAATGGCCGATGAAGTATTTGCCCAAACGGAACAGAAAACTTGACGAGTCACTGCGATAACATTTACAGAACAAACACTCGTTCAAATTAGTTATCTTACAAAATATCCCGAGAAGCTCATTAACGCAGAGCGAGCTTCACCAGCAATAGAATCCACAATTGGAAGTAACCTGAAAGTAAATAGAACTCGATAATAGCTATTACTGTTTAGCATAATAATAACTTCTGCAAGTATATCACTTATTAAAAGGATAATCTGACCACGAAGTGGAAACTTAAACATTGCTATGGACGAGTCTTTCATTAGCGCAAAGTTAACCAACCAATTCATCGACAAGTTAAAGCAAAAATTGTAATAATTAAAGTGGTGCATAATTTTATTCTTCACTCTTAAAATTAATTGTTCCCAGAACAGCAAACCAGGTTCACCCCTGGAACGGTTACTCGATGTAAAGCGGCCGTTAACACGACTCAAAACGTGATAATGGTCTAATTAGAAGTTATTCACACGACCCACGATTATACGTCTTTTATTTTGCAGGTCGGGCCAAAGAGAAGAAACAGATGCAGATGCTGCTTCCGTTGCTTATCGGAATCAAGCTGAAACTGGCGGCTTTAGCAGCTCTGGGTTACATGGGAATCGCGCTAATTGCCAAAAAAGCGGTTCTAGCTGGAATGATATCGTTTCTCGTTTCCGGATTCATTGCTGTTAAAAATTTAATTGACAGCTACAAGAAGCATGATGAAGTAGCGCCTTATCATGCTTGGGAACCGGTGTATCCCTATTGGCAGCAAGGAATGTACCATCAGCAGGATCTCGCAGGACAAACGGCGCATCAAGGGTCGTAGCAAATTTGTGATTTATTTTTATTTATTTATTTATTTTATTTATTATTAATCGTTACAAAATAAAGTTTGAAGTGATGTTTAAGAAATGCGTGGTTGTTAGTTTTTAACCGGCAGTTAAGAAGTCAGTTTAATTATTTAATAATTAGTTGCGGTACTAAATTGAAAGTAGAACTCTTTAATTATTTAAGTAGCAACTAATGATTTATTTGATTAGTTAATTAATTGGTTCAGCAGCTATGTTAAAAATGGTGGATGCGCCAAAAAAACCTAACCCTCATAATCTCTTCTACCTCGCACTTAATCTTTTGTCTAATTTAGCTTTGCCTTGTGACTAATTTCTCTCATCAGTTGAGGCCACATCGATAATAAAGTGTTTATGAGTAACGTTTACAAACTTTCTACTTGAACTTTGACCAAGCAATGCAAGTAAATAACGACTAAGTATTGTGGGTGTTAGTTCATAAAGTATTTCTAAAAAAGAAGTTTGGAAGAAGACCGCCACTATATCTAATACACGATACCTACTCTGGTCTGCAATCGTGCTATAAATTGACACTTTGATAATAATTATTTTGTTAATAAAAAATTTCTTGAAAGTTAAATACGACAAAATTATAGTAATAGTAGTATAGTAATACTAGGTAGTAATAGTAGTTCGACACATTCCAACTTCACCAGCATTTTTTTTCATTGTCTTTGAGTTGTAGCCATCAAGCTTTTGTTTCAAGTAAAAGCCACCAGTCTAGGAGGTAGCACGTATCAATATAACCACAGATATTTCTTAATTTTTGCTAATTCAGTAAAACAAGCCTACGAGTCTATTTCAGAAGTAGTAGACTCATAATTATTATTATCTGTTGGTCTTAGAAAAATTCTTAGTTAAGGTTCACCACACACAGAAACTTTACTCTATGCTCCTATAATTTTTTCTCACGGCAATAAACAACTCTTTTATGCGCTTGCCGTGCAGTTACTTGAAAATTGTTTATGGAAGTATTTGCATACTTGGCAATCCCACACCAGTTATGGCATGTCGGTCATCTTCCAAGAGAAAATAGTTTTAGTAAATTTTTAAAATAATTTTTGTCAATTTTGCTTTATTATAATATTCAACTTGAAACCCGGAGTATTCGCATATGTACTACTCATTGACGTCAGAAGCTTGACAGATATCTTCGCACAACGTTTAAAACACTATTTGAGATCAATCCAAATAACTGGAATGGTGCTTTGAAAGAAATATAATTCGACGATACGTCTAAGAATTTCCTATTGTGGACTTAGGAAGCAAAAGGGGCGTAGGAAAGCACGAAAAGATCCCGGTTTTGGATTTTTTGTTTATATCTCGAAAACAGTTAATGATACGTTCGTACCTAAAAGAATTTTCAAACTTTTTCAACTTCAAACTCTTCAAGAAATGACCTATACTCCAAAATATTTCTTGTTTTCTTGTCTTCTTTAAAAAGCAATAACTTGAAAACTGAATGACAGAATTTTTTAAATCATTTTTCAGCATTCTACTGAACGCACCTTCAAGATAATGGTGTGGTAGTTTTGGGACACCCTGTAGAGCTGCCACCTAAACTTCTATAGTGAAGTTCTGGAAGAACATTATCCTTGATCGTTGAGAGCGGTTTACATATTGTGCTTTAACAGTTTTCCAAAATCGGATCCGGCCTAGCAAAAGTGTTACAACTTGTCTATGAAACTGTAAAAAGCTTATGGAATAAAGTTAATTAGTGAATATTTTATATTTATGTTATTGTGATACCAATTCCTCGCTGTAGGTTAAAGCTTCCAGAAAAAGGGAACAAACTTTACTTCATTGACTATAAGTCAACTTCCGATGCCACTCCTACGTTTCATTAAGGAGGGACTGACGCTTTGTACTTGTCTGGCTATCTCTTTAAATTACTTAAAAAAATTGTAATTCAGCATATTAGAAATTTTAGCAAGGCAGTGATGAATTTTTTTAAGGCTTAGGTGCTTTATTCAACTAAACGTTGTTAATTAAAATTAAAAATGGCGGAGGCGCCGGAAAAATTTGCGCTTTATCTAGTAATATTTCGCCTCCTTGTTCTTTATTATTCATAACAAAAAATTTTTAATAAACCTTGTTTTTGTTGATAATTTTGCAAAACCAACTTAATGGTAAAAAAAAATTTGGGCTTCGACAACGATCGAGCAATTTAATTTTAATGTTTAGTCAATTATCAATGAGACCGGAACGTTTTTTTTTATCCGAATTACGCACAAATTAAGCTACTTAACTATTATCAGTCGGCATGAAATTGCGGGCATACTTCCGAATTTGGAGCAGATTAGCCGAGTTTTCACCAGAAAATAAACTTGACTCATCACCTACGAGCCACGAATCTCGCGAAACTCTTCACGGCGGCTTTTCACTTACCGTTATTAATAATTAATTAACCATCAAACGGGCGTTGCTACAAATAAAGAATTTTATCGATAATGAAACCGTTTATTAAAGCCAAAAGTGCGCATAAAAGCTCAATTCGGCCGGGTTTTATCCGCGACATCAAACTAGGAAAATAACGAGAAAACGACGGCGAATAACGAACTAGCCGCTGTTTGCCCTCGAGCCGGATGAAAACAAGAGTTGCATTCACATAAATAATCATCTCTATGATTTGTGGTGTCATAACTTTTTTTCTGGTTCTTGGGGGGAAATTTGACGTCAATTAATTGATCCGTCATCCTGTTGGCTTTCGGTATCGCACGCGACACGAATTTCACTTGTGTCGGCCGATAATTCTGCTAATTGGACAGCAAACAGTGTGGGGAAAAGAGAAACCGAAACCGGGGAGCTGCCTTTTGGGCTTATTAAATTCAATTAGCAATAATGCGAGTAACAGACCGAATGTAGTTCTATGACTGGCGGCCGAAAATTGAATGGAATTATCGCACTTCGCGGTTCATTAACTAACACCTCAAGTCGAGGAAAGTAAGAGTACTCGTAATTTCGTGGAGCAGTACTTGGACCACGAACAAAAAAACGCGAGAAAAGCTTTAAAGCTCCTAATAAGCACGTCTAAGTAGTCGGAGATTGCCAATTTCAGTTTTTAACGCCGAGTTTGGCGGTGGTTTAATTACCAGACGCAAGTTTTTGTGGTAGATGCATAACTTTCACGATACGCAACAAAAGCTCATTTCGTCGTCGATAATGTCCAAATTGACCTGTCGGAATTTCGGTGCGCTTTTAGCCGCGAGCCAATTCTTCTAACGCTGCGGCAATAACAGAAGTGCTTATTGTCGTTAGATCACGTCTTTAAACCTTAACACGGTTTTTTCGACGACTACGCATACAAATTATCCTGAAATTGCCGTTTACTGTTAGCTAGATTTTGTTTAATCTGCCGTTCGGTATGTCGGTGCGTTAACGATTTGACACGATTTCACTTTTACTTGCCTCCACCTTGCCGGATTCGGACTCCTAACCAAAGGGAAGTTTACGACAGTAATTAGCACAGAATTTCGCAAAGATCGCTTCTATTCATAGCAGCTTTTTCATTCATTGTTTTTGGGAGTGGTCGGTAGCGTAAAAATCTACTAAAAGTGCACGTTAACGAGTTGTAAATTATTCTAATCGCTCGATTAAACTAGTTTTGTTCTTCTTTTCTCCGTTGGGCACTTCGGTGTCGTTTCGACTTTTACTTTTATCGGGCGATTTCTCGCGCGACAGAAAGTTTCTGGACGAGCTTTTTTCGAAACTGCAACGAGAAAGGAGTCGGCTGCAAAACGCAGCTCGCATCATTAAACTTCTGAAAGTTTCGGAAAAATTTGTCGTGATTTCTAGCAACAATAATTGTGTGTATTGAGCACGTCGTGCTTTAAGACAATCGCGAGTTGTTGGGCCGCTGCCCATCTGCCAGCCGGAGGTGACCATTGACAAAAGTGTGTCATTGCGCAGCAAAAATTTAAACCGGCAAAATGCCCAAACGACCTTACTATACCGACAAAGGTTAATTCGCAATTTTTACGTCAATTAGAAAAGAAAGTCGCATGCTGCACATCCGACTTTTCCCCGCTGCCCATCGAAACGCTATATCCGGTACCGCGTACATAAAGTAAAAGTGACTGCGACAAGGATTATTCTGACCTACTCTAAAATCGCTCATATGTCCTGAATATCCCGCAAGTTCCATCATCGGCTTCGTGCAGCGTTAATTACGAACGTTTGGTCGATGACGAAAAGCGATTTCGCGGTCCACCCATCGTCTGCACGTCAAAATCCGTGGAAAAGTGGTCTAGACGAAATTTTGCTTTCTGACAAAAAAGAAGCAAACTGTCTGGAAAGACGCCAAGGGGGTAAAAAATTGAGGTTTTGTTTGCCAATTGCACCACTTTCATTTGCACAGAACGCTGTTTGTTGTTGAGATCAAAGAAATTCGAAAATGAACAGTTAAGCAAATATCCTGTGAAATTAAAGTAATGATAATTTTGGCCCGCTAAAGCTAAGCTGTCCTAAAGGAGCAATCCTACAGTCATTGTGTAGTTGTCTAGATGCTGAGAACTTCTGAGCCAATTTAAAAATAATTAGTGACTTTTCGCTTCTCTTGGAAATTGCTTGAGACTGTCTCGTTTCATTTTCTACATAGTCAGGTTTCTCTTGAGGATAATTTCAACTTCGGAAATTTAAAGATTTACATAAACTTAATGCGCAAAGTATTTATTTGCAAGTTTTTTTGTCTATAACTCTTTTAAATAATTAGCTTTTGAGCAGCCACCCTCAACATATTCAAAAGAACAGACCTTTTTGGGGCAAACCTCGCTTAACTTTTCAACTTCCAACACTTTGTAATTTGTAATTTTGACTCACTTAAAGGTAAACTTGTAATTAGCCCAAAAAAAAGAATCTGCAAAATACATGTTTGATTGAGCTTTACAAAAAACAATTTTCTGATAAAATCTGAGGCTCAACGAGGCTCAAAGGTTGAATTTTCAAAAATTTTAAATAGATAATAAAAACAATTTTTAATAATTATTTTAATCCTGAACACTTTCGACTTAATTTAAAATTTAATAGTCGCCATTTTATTCTTTTGTACATTGTCTGAATTTTTCTAGCTATACTCAAAACACCTTCCTTTTTAGAACAATTTTTACTTTAGCAATTTAAAGATTTACTTAAAATGGTTGCTCACATCCACACATCCTCTCACATCTTCTCTTGCCTATGACGCTATCAATTAATCAGCTCTTTAGCAGCAACCGTCAACATATTCAGAAGAACACAAACTTTTGTGCCAGATCTCGAATAACTTTCAGCGATTAGAGCAATTTGTGATTTCATCTCGTCTAAAGGTAAACTTGCAAATGCAATAACTGAGCAATGTGTTATAATCGTTGGGTAGACGATTAAAAACTCGAGAGAGTTGAGAGCAGGGTTAAACCGAGGAAAGTACGTGAGTCCCGTGGCACAGTGGTTAGTGCATCCCGAATTCGGCGAGAAGGGTTGTCGGGCTGTAGGTTCGAACCTCGTCGGTGCATCATATTTTTCTCTGGTTCAAAGGTGATTATCAAATGGTTCAAGGAGATAATCTTGCAAAATATTAGAACTCGGTATGAGGCAATTTTTTGATCAGATCTGAGCCTCAATGAGCCTCAAGAATCAAATTCCCAAAATTTGGAAATGAGTAATCAGCACCATTTTCAATATTCCAGTGTAATTGTTTCATTTCTCGGCACTTCTTAGTGAATTCAAAATTAGAAGTATTCTTGCATGAAGTATCCCCGACAAAAAGCAAATTCTTGACTTTTAGGGTTCAATAAAAGGTTATAAAGCCGAGTTTCCAGAAATTGTGAGAACAACAAGAAATTGATTATTTTCAACAATTTTGTATGTATAATGGTTTAAGTCTTCAGCAATTTTCAGTCAATTTAAAATTCATTAGCTGTAATGATGTAGCAAACTGAAAAGACAATTGTATACAATTTTTACCGTTTTTTCAAAATGACCTGAAACTGTCTTTTTCTACATCAACAAATCTTTGTTCTCTCCAAAACAATTTCAACGGGGACAAATTTTTTAGGTAAACTTGTACTCAAAAACTCTAAAATCGTATCTATTTAATGTTTAGGATTTCGGGCTAAACTCGCAAAACATTCGAGCTTTCAACTCTAGCGCACTATTTATTGCGTTAGTTGCACTTATCGCTGCACAAATTGCTGCTTACCTTCCACGCCTGTTCATGCGTGCGTCCTTAATTTTCCTCGACTTTTCCAGAGTTGTCGCGAACAAAGCGTGAAAGAGACTAATGCAGAAAGACACAAATCACTTGACTAGAACCGTGTAGGTCAAACATCTCGTCTTGTAATTTGTTACGGTACATTCGTTTATTGGTTTCAATAAACTCGATGATCAGATGAGGTAAAACGAGCCGAGACTTGTCGCATGAATCATACTTATAATCAAATTTACGATCGCCGCCCGAGATGATTTCGGTGAGAGCTTTCCAGGTTAAAACAATGTTAAACATCTACCTAACTAAACGGAAATAGGAGCTCCTACGCACTTTTCTCTATTTATCTTTGCGTAGTTTGGTCTTGTCTCGAGTTGGTTCTGCAAACTGCGATAATTGCATTGCGTGCAATCGCAGCGAGAGTGAATCTGGATCGCTTCCGCCGTCGCCAAGAACTATTGCCGGAACTCGGTCGCCCCGCTAACGGGTTAAGTGTGAGAAGTAAAATTTTGCAAGTCAAGTGATTTGAACTAGATTTAGATGGGAAATTATGCGTATTGTTGTAGGTGAGCCTCGTGGTGGATTTGGGCCGAATTGGGTTGAAACGCGACCTTTGGCCGGTGGTCGTCGATGACCCGTTGCCGCTGTGGATGTTTCCGGTGCTGGACAACAGGAACAAGTGGTGTGTAATTGGAGGTGCTGCCAAGTGTGCAGACGTCGCTAGGTGCATATCGCACGGGGCGTCCAAATCGAGGTTAGTCGCGACTACACTGTGAGAAAGCGGTCCAAGATATCGCCCCGCGGCCGTCATTATAGTCTCCGGACCCAAATTGTGCTAAGACTAGTCGGAAGGAGAAGGGAGAGAGTCATATATATCGCCGTAGCATCTCCGCAACATCACACACCGATAACTTGCACACACGGTATACGTCATGGCTTCGTTTAGAGCTGGGTTGTTGTTGTGCATCGTGGCAGCCTCTTGGGCCCTTCCGGCCCAAGAAGAGGCTCGCGGTTCCCGAAACGCGGTCCAAACAGAAAACGACCTCCTCGACTCGATCTACACGGATTGTTTGCGAAAGGACTCCATGTCCTGTCTCAAGTACAAACTTTTCTCCTTCGTCGACAAGATGCTGGGTCACAAGGATACCATCACTGTGACCGAAGGTGTGCAAATCATCAAAACCAGTGGTGAAAAAGAAGGTGCTCCGCGCGCCCTCAACGGCGACGAAACCGTCGAATCACTCATCATGGGCAGAATTTCCGACTTCCTGGAGTCCCACACAATCAAAGTCGACCTTAAAGGAAGTGAAATTGTTAACGCTGTGACATCGACCGCAAGATCCCTCAACGACGTCTACGACTCGATTTCCGAAGACGAAAACGCCATCGAAACCGAAGAAGGCAGAGGCAAAAAGAAGAAGCAACAGAAAATGATGGGACCTCTGATGGCGGCTTTAGCCCTCAAGGCCGCAGTCCTTGGCAAGCTCGCCCTCGCCGCCATCGCTTTGATCGCCGGCAAAGCTCTGTTGATAGGCAAGATCGCTTTGGTCCTTTCCGCCATCATCGGCTTGAAGAAACTCCTGGGCAGCGGCAGCGGCAAACACGTCACTTACGAAGTGGTGTCGCACCCTCAACACTCCTCTAGTCACGTCAGCAGCCACGAAACCGTTTATGGCGGCGGCAGCAGCGGCGGCGGTGGCGGTTACGGCGGAGATGTCGGCGGTTACAGCGGCGGCGGTGGCGGTTCCGGACACGGGGGCGGCTGGGGCAGGTCCCTCGAAGCCCAACAACTCGCCTACAGAGCGCACCCGCAAGCCAGTCAGCAGTAAAGACGCCGGCGAGTCCGGCCCTGTACCTGCAAATTCTCAGCGAGCTTCTAGTTCCGTTCGTTGGGCCTGGCCCGCGTACCTTCATAATTTATGTATTTATTTCCGATTTTTTTAATTATAATTTAATTTAGTCTACTTAAGACCGACGAACAAAGACTATAAAGATACCATTATTGTCTAGTTTTACTAGACTCCCTAGTTGTTAGGAATGAATTGTTATTTTTATGCGATGTCAATAAAATGATGAAGAAAAATTCTCATGGGCTTTCTTGAAGACGCGTCATCCATCAAACGTTAAGGGGGCACGGGGTCACAAAAGTGGGTCGAAGGTGTCATCATCTGACTGATGCCCCGATCCGGATGCGTCTTCGAGAAATTTTCCTTGACCTCCAAAATGGCCTTAAAGAAAACCTCTCGAATGGGTGGTCCCGGTTTGGTGTCAGCAGAGGCGAAACCCGTTTCAAATATTTCAAAACCAGATTAGCTCAACACCCGCTATTTGCCAAGTTCATCTTAGGGTCAAGTTCAATAGCGATCACCTCTCTTCCGCACTTCACGCCAATTCACTTTCGACCAAAAACGCGCAGAACCTCTCAACTCGACCAAAAATTTTCTCCACCACCTCGCGCCAGGTTTCTCCTCGACGTTGATGCACCCGCCCAGGGTGAAAGTTGCGAAAATCCTGCCTCGTCAGTAAATTGCGAACTCCTGCTGAATATTTCGACCAACCAGTTCTAGAGCATATCGCGGAAAGAAGACCGAAATAAAGTTGGAATTAATTAAATTCTAGACCGTTTCATCTGTTTTACTGTACATCTTTTTTACGATATGCCTAACCCAATCATATAATTTATTTGATTAATTAACTTCTTCGTTAAGAGTCGAAGAGGAAAGTTGGCGCGCCCTCCTCCACCTGCGGGAATTAGGAGCTCGTCACCGATCCGGTCCTGAAGGTGGTCCAAGGAGCCGCTGTCCCACATAATGCATGGACGATGCGTAGCTCTTCAGCTATGCGGCCGTTTTTCAGTGTCAAGGCTGGGCCTGTCGACGACAATTATTCTAAACCACACACGGCGCCGCCAACACCTGTGTCATGTAAATGGGGCCCGCGTACAGGGTCGGGCTTGTCGCGTACGACAGGTGCGATGAGTGCAAACGACACATTAGATTTCCAACGGGAAACCAGATGCTGTGTTGTGCCGTAATCGCAACGAGGACGATGACATTGCTTTGCACAATGATCGTTTACCCATTAGCCAACTTGAACTTGCGGTTTGACTCCTAAAAGCGATAAAAGAAACTTTCGTTGGTAGAGCGCCCGCCGAAAAACGTCGAGATAATGGACAACTTTCTTCCTCTTTCAGCAATGGAATCGATGAACAAATTTAACTGACGTTTTAAAAAAAAAATTCTTTTATCAAAATCGCTCTTTGGAGGAAGATACAATAATTGAGGCAAGGACTTGTGCGTGCTTGAGCGACGTTGGAATTCTTAAATTTACTCAGTCATTCGGCTCTGTTTGTTGTAGGTAAATTTGGCCGAGATCAGCGCTACAAAGCTCTTTTCATTGTTAAATTGCCTGTCTAACGTAATGGATATAACCATTACGAGTGTTTATTTGAGGATCCGTCACGGTTTTTTCATCGATTGTTCATCCATGTGCATGTTGCATTAAAGCCGTGCAAATGTTGGAACAAGTCTCAGTGAACGTTTTAATAACCGGTTAAAGTTTGCAATTAACGCTACATTTCGTTTTGTGAGGCGTTTGAGGCGAAATTTTACCTGGATTCTATGTGGGAATTCGTATTTGATACGCGACCCAGTTGTCTGGATTTTCGGAAACTTAATGCCAAATTATAGCTTTGTACGATGTACCTACGACCCTGTTATTATTCGAATAGTGGGTGTAACAAGAGAAATGATTTTGCAAAACACGAGCCTTATTACACTAATTTTTTAGAGAGCGTGTAAAACACTGACTAAAAAATTAAATTAACAACAGTTTTCACAGACCTGGTAACAAGTAATTGCAGTTTAATAATTCTTTGTTATTTATTTGTATAAACAAACACGAGATTACGTGGACAGAAAAAAAAACAATTTTGTTGTTATTAACTTTCATTTGTATTCTATAGACTCAAATCTGCACTTACTTGAAAGTCTACTTAAAATTTGCAACCCCAGTTTGGTCACTTGCTCTAGCGTGGCACACTCATACAGTTACTTGTAAGTTAATAAACTATACAGGGTGTATCTAAAATGTGTACATATTTAAAATTTAAAAAAAAAAATTTTAAAGTTTTTTATTTAAGTGTCTGTTAAGGGAGTTACAGTCCCTTGAAGATAGCCTCCGGAAAATAAATTTGTATTTAACATCTTCCAAATTGTTTAAGATATAATAATAAAATCTTAAACGATCACTAATCTATTTATGCTTATTAAACATTAATAGAATACAATAATCTCAAGTAAAAATTATTTGAAAATTTTTGGCAGAATTTGAGGGTTGATAATTCAACAAGACAATTTTTTATTTGTAGAAACGTTTGAAATTTTATGTCAAAAATTCAAAAAATTACAAACAAAACAAAGAACTTAATGGGTTTTTAGCAATCTCCTTTACCCAGCTTTAAAAAGAAATTAAACTTTTATTTATTTTGTTTTATTAGGCATAGAGTCGTTAAAAATTTCATTATTATATCTTAAATAAAAATCTTTAAAGGGTCACCTTCAGGAAACTTTAGCTCCCTTAAATTGAACCAAAAAACTTTATATAGATTTTTATCATCGTTAAGTTATAGAAGGTTATAGAAATGATAGATTTGTTAATTTCAATAGAGACAAACGTTACAATTATTTTATGATTGTTCTTAACATTAGAATCTATGATGGACGTAATTTATTAGACGGTGTCATTAATAAGATATTAATAGTCTATTTTTCAAAATGGGTCTTCAAGTCACCATTATTGCAAAGATGCAGATGAGCAATAATGCAATGGTATAACATTGAAGAAACTAGATCTAGAAAAGTGAATGAGAATAAGAAATGGAAAAGCTTCTAGAGAATGAAGACGATATCAGTTACATGATTAGAAAACTCAAAGCAGAATACGAAGAGGCCGGTCTCGAAATGAATTTACCTAAATGCGAATACCTAATAGTGGGGAACGACCAAATGAACGACTTCATGTTAGCTACTGCCAAAATAAAAGGGGGTGAGCAAAGTAAATATCTCGGTATATTCTTCAATAAAAGAGGAAACAGAGCGAAAACGAAATACAGGCAAGAATTAACAAGAAAAGGAGATTCACCAGCACACTCTTCAGATATCTCTTCTATGGAATAAGAACATTAAAAAAGCCACAAAGAAACGCATATACAAAAATCTGGTTCAAAGTGTTACTTTCTATGGATTGGAAGTTGGGGACGTTACTAAAGCCAAAAAGAGTAAAATAGTGCCAACGGAAATGGATTTCTTAAGAAGACGCTGGCGACGATCGAAGTTGGAAAGGGTCAGAAATAACGATATCCGAGCGAAAATGAAAATGGAAAGCCACATACATAAAAAAAATTAAAAAAGGGAGTTAACTTGGTTTGGACGTGTTAAGAGGATGAGTGAAGAGAGATGGCCCAGAAAGGTACTGGAATGAATGCCGCCGGAACGTAAACGAAAGGAACGGCCGCGAAGAAGTTGGAGGGATGACGTAAATGAAGCTATGGCTGCGAGAAACTGGGAGGAAAACGAGGTGTTCAATAGGACAAGATGGAAATTGGGGACGGAAAGACGACGGTAGCTGTAGAACATCCGTTATTAGTTATAAAAGCTTCTAGACCAAGACCAGATAATTTAACAGCTTTCATGTCATTATTTTCAAACTTCGGGATTAATATTTTATATGATCAGAAATTAGAGCAAACCGAAGAAACCTAATGCTGCAATTAATTGTATCTACAAAACAGTCTTTTTGTGAAATGGAAATGTCGACCAAATATCTTGTGACATTAAAGTTTTTTTTTTGTTTTGCAGTGATTGTGACGTACGTAAGTACATTGCTTTATAGATTATCAGAAACTATTTCACCGGTTCTCACAGCATGGAAAGGTGTCTTGAAGAATGTAGCCGTAAATAAATTACTTCATACTTTTTTAATTTTTTCTGACATAAGAAAGGGTGTCCAAAATTGGGTAATTTAATGAGGTGTAAGACAATAGCATTTATAACTTGGCACACATCTCTAAAAATCTGATATTAAGTTGTTGCCAAGTGAAAAACTGATTAACAATCACTTAATGCCAAAAAAGTGTAAAATTCTGAACGGTCTATAATATTTAACATTCTGAAGATGCAGATCTAGATGTAAGAAACAATTAACAAATATTTTGGAGACCGGTGGTTATTGTGAATCAAGAAATAAAAAGATTCGTCAATAGAAAAAAGGAGAAAAAATTGACTAAAAAATTTCTTGCAACAAAAAAAAAATTAATTTGTATCTTCTCTCTGGATAAACCCTCATTTAAAATCCATAGTCCTCCCGTAGTCTTTCGTATCTCGTCCAGAGATTGCTCACCGATTTTGACTGGATTTGCGCGAAACAGTAAAGTTTTATAGCAGGACGACCGCCAGCTATAAAGTTCACTCGAAAACCGGAAACGTCGTTTTTAAGTCCGCCACGTCAGTGTTTTAGTGCTTTGTTTTCCAGACTTTCCTTACTTTCCGTATAGTTGGCAAACTATCCAATAACAACACTTGAATCGCCATATCTATCTAGGTAAAGCGATGACATCAAGCGTTGACAAGCAAAAAATTTTTTAAACAAAAGTCATATTTTTTAATTAATTTTACAGGGTGACAAGAACACAATTACTTGTACATTCAAGATTCTATTTAATTAATTAATTACTTACCTTAATAAATAATAAAAATTTAATAATTGGATAAAACTTCCTTGATGCAGCAAATTAACTAGAGACCGATTATATTTATCTCTACAGTTGCGCCATCTTTTACTGCCAACATCACTTGCATAAATGGAGAAATTGCCACAAGAGTACACTGCGCTGCTTTCTTCTTTTTCCACTTAGAGTAAAACTTAGCCCCACTATTACCCTAGTGACTACCTTTGCCATCAGTCAGTGTTCCACTTTTTACCAATAAGTTACAGCAAATTCGTTAAGAATTTGATTCTCGTTTCTGAATTTACTAACGGTTTCTGGTGAAAATTTTTCATTCTTCAGGTGATCCAATTAGAGAAACTTTTTTTAGGTAGCAATTTGTCTCGCTTTAAAGTGGAGCTTTTTTATCCGAACGTATTGTTTGTCTTGGCCAAAAATTCGTCGCCCGATCCCCTTATAATTGTTAATCCGAAAACGCGGCGCGCTGACATGAATAATAGATGTCGCCCGTTGTCCATAATTATTATTTATGTTCTGCGAAAACATAACTGTTCCCTTGAGACCTGATAGGACGCGTAATAGCCGAATTAAGAGCATCTCACACACAAGTGCTCACCTAGTAAAATTTCGTCACGCGCCACGATGGCAGTACATAACTCCAACTGTGAAAAGAGCGGCCGGAATTAATTTTATGGCCGTAAAATATCAACATTACCTTAATTAAGTATCCATCGGACTATGAGTGCGAATTATGTTGTTGGTGAACTCGCATCGTAACATCAAATCCGGAGGCTTTTAATTGACGGTGCGTGAGGAAAAAGAATCAATCTCTTTGCCACGCACGAACGCAGGGAGAAAGTAAAATATTGACGGTGCCACCCCCAAATTGATTTGAATCACAAATTTTTTTAAGTCCCACCTGATCGAACGCGACAGGGCAGCGCCCGTTTTTAATCAAGCTGGTCGAAAGTTCAATCGAAAGCCCTTTGGCAGGACCCAATTGCTTGATTTTGATACTTTTTGTAACTGCTCAAAGTTTATTACTTTAACTACGGGACACCTGTGTAAGTTGGAAATTATGCAGATTTACTTAAGACAACATGGATGCTTTATAATTGAATCGAACAATTGGCGTTTAATTACCAAATTGCTATCCTCCAGACCACGGCTCCTTTGATCACGTGCTGATGCTTTGATTTACCGAAGTTACCCGTTAAACGTCAATAGGGAAGCTTGTGTGAGCAAGGCTTTGATTAATTTGCCGCCATAAGCACGATAATAGTAGATCATAAATTGAAAGAATGATACCGCATTGATTGTCAGCAAGGGGAAACTAGAAAATTACTAGCATCGCCAAGACCCTTGCCAACTGCCGCTAACTATTGTTTCTAATCAGTTGCCACCCTCATCAACCCTTGCGATGTTAGCACAAATTTCGCCCCAATTCCGCAAATGAACGTTTTTGGTTCTTGGAGTTAAGTGTGGAAGTTAGTCGTCTCTCCTCGACATGTTTACCTTATTACGGTAGCGTCACGCCACTGTGAGCACTTTAACCGGAGTGCAATTGGGAATCCGTATCGAGGATTGAGGGAATCCATGACGATTGACACGCTTTTGCGCTGCATAATTTATGCAGTTTTGAGAGCTTCCCTCGCTCCATTGCTCACCGACCAATTGATACGTCCCCAATATCTCTCCCCGTTCCGAATTGCGTCTTGTGACTCAGATGCGGTGATTAATGAGTTTCATGTCATCGTTATGGAATCCGAATAAATTTTTATTGTCTTGCAAAGTTAACAACCTCATTTCTCTTCGTTAGCAGACGAATTATTGTTTTTTATTCAACTAGAAATTGGTTCGCCTACTTAGCGAATCTGCAGGATCTCCGCTGCATGAGTTAACGCGACGGCTGGTTTCAGTTCAAAAGTTCGACCTTTCCAGAACGTCGTCTGCAGCAGGCGATTTCAGTCCTAATACTCCCGTGGCGTTCTTCGGATTCGGAGTCCGCAGGGGTGACGGACACGTAATAAATAAATATTGGTTTCGCGTTCTCATCTTGTTCGAGCAATAACAATTTCTCGGTCCGCTGAAAGTGTCAAGTTGGACGGGAAAATGTGACTATTATCCTCGTGCCATTGGCGAGACCTCTCATCCACGAGGAATGATTCGTGAATTATAATCAGTCCTTCTCGTATGATCAGGCACGGACTATTAGATCCCACTTCTGATTAATACCTACACTCAATTTAATCCCACTTCTGACTAATATCTATATTAATTTGAATCCCACTTCTGATTTGATGAGCTAATTTCAAAATAAAGGGGACGTCCTTTTTATTTCTACTTTCTTAGATTCTCAGATCTAAATTGATCATTATTTAGTGCTTTTGATACAGAATTCTGATCGTTCTCTATTCCATATTTACTTTCTCTTTATTTCTTGTTTTCTCTCCTTCGCTCTCGCTGTGTGCGTTTCTTTATTATAAAACATCAATTTAAAAAAATTATGCTGCCAGACTCTCACTCCATTCTACATTATTGGAATAGACGCAATGACTTACTGCTTTTGAAATAGTTAAGTAGTCTCACTTCTGAATTTTTTTAAAACAAGTAGTATGTACTACCATCCTTTGCATGGGTCTTTGGATAATAATTGTAAATTGTAAATTAGTTTATTTTGTTTTTTTGAAAGATTCGGAATCAATTTATGGGCGTAAATAAACAAAATATTTATTTACTTTCATTTATTATTTAAATTTTTATTTTAAATTTCTCTCTCTTCTTCTCTATCTTTTTATTTTTATCTCTTTTTTTCTTCCTTCTTCTATTGCTATCGCCCTACCACTCTTTCTTTTCCTAGGTATTATATCTTTTACTCTGAGCTTCTGTGTGTCTCTTTCTGCCTCTATGTGTATCTCCTCTTTTCTACAATGGGGTACTTGCCTAAAAAAAATATTGCACTTTTTACTTTCTAGATGCATGCAAATAACTAAAAAAGGCTTAAATATTTTTTTTTTCATTTTTTTATTCCATATTTTCGTAGATATTTGCAATTTTGGTCTTCGGTGACGTCATCGGCCCCCGTATCTAAGACTCACACCTATATTGAATAGACTCTTGTTTTTGGCTACTATGCTGCGCTGCTAGCAGAGGGCGCCACATTTTTTACATTGGATCGGCATTCGATTTATATGGAATCTGAGTAAAGCGCCATCATACGATTTCTTTGAGAACTACGTCGAGCTGGGGTCGCTTACGTCACAAATCTTCCACTCCAAAAATTAAAAAATTAATTCTGGACGTAATATTGACCCTAGAACCAAATAAAAAAATACGGGTCTAATGAAATCGCCTACATTTTCTAAATATTATATTTCCCAAACATGAGGCAAGTACCCCATTGTTTTTCTTTTTTTCTTAAGTGTGACTTTTTTCCTACATATTTCTGTGGCTCTTTCTCTTTCTCTGTATGTCTCTTTTTTTTATGTTTAGATCTCCTAATTATGATAAATTTTTTTTGATAGGTTGTGAAGTATTTACACTCATTAATTGAATCCCACTTCTGATTTATTACAACAGGTTTTAAACTTTGTTTATTTATTTATTTTATTTGTAGATTTGTATATCTTTAGGCCTCGATGAACTATGAACTCTTGTCCTCAAGTCACTAATAGCAGACTTAATTATGATAAATAATTATGAGTCGTATTTAACAGTCTACCAAATTTACCCAATATTTACATACAAAAAAATACTTTCATTTCCCAAAAATACTAAATGCTTACCAAAATTAAAAAAATACATAATCTTAAAGCGACAACCAAATATTGACATAATGCTGGCCTCTTATATATTTTGTTTGCCAAAATAACTTTTGTTGCCCATAAATACTAAATGTTCACCAAAATTTATTCCGCATTTAATTCTAACATAATACACAGATATTTAATATTCGACAGTGTCTTATATTATTTAGCAGTTAAAAATACTATTTGTTGATCAAAAATACACAAGCAATAAAATGTTGTGCAAATGGTAAATAATTTTATGCAAATTTATAGATGTAGATATGCTAGGGCAAGAAAAATAAAAGTAAAGTTGCACAAAAAAAGATATTGATTTCCGTAATATATAAATGCTTTGCTGTAATTGGCTTGCATTAAGTAAAACGTAAAACTTTTTTTAGTGGTAATTTCTAATCGTGCTTTTAAAAAAAAATTACACGGCCCGGAACTGACCGTGTACAAAACTTTTTTCGCGCGCCTCTTGCATGGAAGCGCAAGCGGCAAGGAGAGATGCGCGAGCATATTTTATTTTTAGAGTAATAGAATAATTATTTGACGCACAAATAGTTTTTTGAGAAACACTAAATATAAATGGATAGCGCGAATATTTATTATATACAGTACGAACGCGTAACTTGAGCGTTTTAAATTTGGTGAACATTTAGTAAAATTGATAGACATATAGAATTTAAAATGTAAGCAATGGTAAAACAATACACAGCATAGTTATTTTAGTGGTGATGTTCTCATTTTCTGATGTATAATAATTTGGGTTTCATTTAGATTTTTTGATGCTTCTTAAATTTTCTGGTGGACACTGCAAGGGATGTATGGTTTAATTTGGTGTACATTATATTTATTCCCAATAATTATTAATGATCGATTAAGAAATTATTTAGTTTTAAAAATCTATGAAGAAAGGTAACCTCATAAATTTGCCAATAAGTCGTACTACATCTTTAGAAAATCAATTGAATCCTACTTCTGATTAATACAACTAATTGCCAAATTTATGACTCCTCCCTTTTTTATAGATTTAAAACCAAATATATTTTTATTTTGTCTCGTGTTATTGATTTGAGTTATCTCAATAAATTATAAAAAGAAATCGTTCCATTAATGTTAGAGTAATAAGAATCAAATCCTTCTTTTGATATTAGAAACTAAACTAAATCCTACTTCTGATTTAAGACAGCATTTTTTACATAACCCTACTCTTTCAAAATCTCCATAACACTTAAATTGCCTGAACCTGCTTCGCATAAAAAAAAATCTCGTTTCACGACGTCGCACACTAACTGCACGCTCCAGCTGCGGTCCCAGTTCTCACATTTTTTTCAGTCCTGATTAATTAGGAACGTGGTTTGGAAAACTGTAGTTTCGCAAAGACCCGTAGGAAAATTTGAAATTAAAACTAACGAGGTTTGCGTCGCACCCGGACGATTGCTAACTCTCTTTCTTGCTGGACTTCGAAAAGAAAGAAACTACCAATTACCGAAACGGGAACGGGATAACGATGAGATCGAAGCTTTGACGAGTTGGGTTGTTATTGAGAACGACGTTGGAAGGCGCCGGAAAAATTTGAAAGAACCACTAATTTCGTTACCAAAATTGGTGGAGGCGCCGGGTGAATGCCTGGAAGATTGTGGTTCAAAAAATTTGGAAACTCATTAAAGACAAAAATGGAACACCTTAAGTTTTAACTTAACTCATTTTAAGAGCCGAATTGAGTACGATATTAAAGAAATTGGCATTTCTGAAGGAGCTTGGAATTGTAGATAAGTTTCTGGGCGAGTCAAGGATGGAAGTGCCGTTAACTGTGTTGTCGTCGCGATATTTGGACCGCCTCGAGATTAAACCAGGTTACGTCTGGCACTTCCAAAATTGTGAGCCTATTAATTACGCAGTTAGTGCGTCTATCCAGCAATTATCAAGCCAATTTGCCGTCAGAAAGCCTAAAATTAAGGAAACAGCGTAGCTCGGATAACTACCTCATCGAACAAGACCGCTTCCACATCCTTCCCGACGCCACAGAAAGCAATCAGATTGTAACAAGTTCAAACGCACGATTAGGAAAGTGAAAAAGTAATGCGCGTTATTGTTGATAGATGATTTCTATCTAATAATGACGGTGGTTGCAGTGCAAATCAATTAATTTATTGCAACTGCTCTTCGAAAGAGGACACTTTAGAAAAGTGCTGGTGGCAAAAATGCGCAATGTCACGGTCACTAACTAAACGTTACATACAAAAGTGCAACGCCGTCTGCTATTATCGAGTTTGTGTCGTAACGTTGGCTTAATTGAGGTAAAACCAGACAGAATCTTCTCCGGGCCTTTCTAGCGACTTGTTAATGAAAGTTACGAACAGGTCTAATAGTAAAACACTTTCTCTCCGACGAAATTGTATTTACCCGAATTTAGGTTAGCGGATTCGGCAGTTTCAATTGTTCGATTTTACTTTTGTTCGGTGAAGCTATAACGTCACAACTGCAACGCAAAATTGGCGGATGCGCCGGGTGAATCTCCACCATTGACAAAGTGCAACTACTTAACCGCGCCATTAACTAAGTGCAACTAATTGACGCTCAACTGATTGCAATTGGACGTTTTGAATCTAAAATCGTGTTAGCAACAATTGTTCGAAGGGTGATTCATCCGCTTCACCGGAAAGAAACTTGATTCCGGGTTAAAATGGGTCGCGGTTTGGAGTGAAGCACCTGGTGCTTATTTTCCTCGAACCAGGATCTAGGCGTTGTCTAGAAATTTTACTTTTTGCAGGAAATGGTGGTACCGAACTGAGGCGATCGGACGGGTCTTGAACTCGTTGATGAAGTCGAGGTCGAGATTACCAGCTCCAGGAACGGGACGAGAGAAATGTCCAAAGGAACAACAAATACGATCTGAATTACTTTCGAATGTGGGTACTTACACATAGGAGAAAGTTAGCAGTTGCGGATTTGACGTACCACATGTCCACACGCACACCGAATTCGGCTACGTCGATATGCATACAATCGAAGGAGAGACAATATGTAACGGCGTATTCCCAATAGGACCAAGATACCGATCAGCACCAATCCAATTGTCTTCGAATACTAGCAAAAATTCGATCTAGTGGACAGATGTAACGCATGTAACAGATTACTTTGTGATTTTAATTTTTTATTACTTGATTACTTTATGAAAATAAATGTTAATAATTTTAACTCGCAAAGACTTTTTAATGCACCAGTTTAAAACTAAATCTGTAATAAAAAAAAATTGTTTTAGTCAAATTTTTAGAACAACTTTTTTAAAGTTTTCTAATAACTAAATTTATTAAAACTTTTCCACTTTTCTGAAGGGGCTAAATTTAATTATATTTTTCAAACTTAAGTAATGTAATAATGTAACGTAAGTAATGTAAGTATATAAAGAGTCAAATTATTATTTAATAAACTCAAATTACAATTTTTTTACCATGTGTCGGGAAAAATGGTTATGGATTTAACTTGCAGAGACTTACATTAGTTTTATAATTCTTAGGTTTGGTTACATAACGCTAATGAGCTGTTAACGAGTCATTAGCACTCCTACAAATTTTGTATTCCATTTAATAGTTAATTTTTCAAGCGTTAAATTGAAACAAACTTTTTAGAAGAATATTTACTCTCAGTTAAAAATGTTTAATATTCAACAGATATTTGACTTATCTAACCTTCTTAAAGCTTTTGGAAGTTATTTATCCATAATTAAATATATTCAAACTTTTTCAGTTTCTAGAAAATATAGGGAACAAATATAATGTACACCAAATTACACCATACATGTCTTGCTCTGTCCGCCAGAAAATTTAATGAGCATCAGAAAATCTAAATAAAACCCAAATTATTATACATCAGAAAATGAGAACATCACCACTAAAATAACTATGCTGCGTATTGTTTTACCATTGCTTACATTTTCAATTTTATATGTCTATCAATTTTATTAAATCTTCACCAAATTTAGAACGCTCAAGTTACGCGTCCGTGCTGTACATAATAAATATTCGCGCTATCCATTTATATTTAGTGTTTCTCAAAAAAACTATTTGTGCGTCAAATAATTATTCTATTACTCCAAAAATAAAATATGCTCGCGCATCTCTCCTTGCCGCTTGCGCTTCCAGACAAGAGGCACGCGAAAAAAGTTTTGTACAAGGTCAGTTCAGAGCCCTGTAATTTTTTTTTTAAAAGCACGATTAGAAATTACCACTAAAAGAAATTTTACGTTTTACATAATGCAAGCCAATTACAGCAAAGCATTTATATATTACGGAAATCAATATCTTTTTTTGTGCAAACCACTTATATTTTTACTCTAATTTTTCTTGCCCTAGCACATCTACATCTATAATTTTGCATAAAATTATTTACCATATGCACAACATTTTATTGCTTGGGTATTTTTGATCAACAAATAGTATTTTTAACTGCAAAATAATATAAAACAAAATTAAATATCTGGGTATTATGTTAGAATTAACTGCGGAATAAAATTTAGTGAACATTTAGTATTTATGGTCAACAAAAGTTATTTTGGCGAACAAAATATATAAGAGGCCAGCATTATGTCAATATTTGGTTGTCGCTTTAAGATTGTGTATTTTCTTAATTTTGGTGAGCATTTAGTATTTTTGGAAAATGAAAGTATTTTTTTGAATGAAAATATTGGATAAATTTGGCAGACTGTTAAATACGACCCGAAAATACATACCTGCTTTTGCTAAAGCTTTATCAAGCTTCTGCAAAAATTAGAAATAATTAAATCTTTCAAAAAGTATCTTCAAGCTTCTTCTGAGTATGTAATTAAACTTCACAAACTTTTTCAAGTAAATTTAAACTTAATGAAACCTAATAAAGCTTCTGACTTTATTCAACTTATTTATCTCTAATTTCTAAAGAGTAGTTTAGCGGACTTCCGTTTTTTGGACTTTTAAAAAGACTAAACTTCTTAAAGCTTCTGGAGAGTTATCAGCATTACTTCTTCTGTTTCAATTTTACGACAAAATTAAGCTCAACAATTGTTAAATGTTTTAGAGTACTAATTAATCTAACTTATTTTTTTTAAGTAAAAAAATTAAACCTAATTACTTTTTAGGCTTAATCTTGTAGAGAGTAGTTAAACTTATATTTACTTGTTTCAGGTCTTGGACAAATTTACTGATAAAGCTTTAGAGAGTAAGTAAACAATATAAACTTTTTAATATATCATTTTTTGTTAAAATTAAAATTAATTAGAATATTATTTATTATTATTATTATTATTATTGGTCTTAAGGGTCCTGAAACTAAAGTTAATATTCCTGCTAATCTTGAAGAATAGTTGAACTTATTGTAACTTTTTTCGGTTTAAGAAGCACAATAAAAAAAGCTTGTCAAAGTAATGAACCATCCTCAAATTTTTACACGTTTTGGAAGTTAATCCAATTTACTAAAAGCTTTAAACCTGAATCATTACCATTAAATTCTTTGAAGCTTTCACAGACGTTAAATTTAATTAAACTTTGCAACTTTTCTGGAGAGAAATTAAGCTTTTTAAGCCCGCAGTTGTCCAGCGGCAAAAAAATCGCAATTAATAAAACAACACTTAATTCGCGGCCCTTCTCTTGCGCTCCTGAAGGCATAATTGCACGTTAACTTTTGGAAAGACGTCGTTTTATTTTCCGTTTTTGAATCTTGTCCACCGAAGTTGGTTGAATTTTCTCCGCGTTGCCCTGCAACGCTCGCTTCCGCCTCTCCGGTAAGTAGGTGAGGGTTATTTGACGTGGGAACCGGCGGAGAGGCCCTCGGCCCGTCCGGTCGTCCTTGGTCTTGGGCGTTTACTGTCGTTTTGGTCCACTTATCCGTCCGTTTTCTCTGGATCCGGCGTCGCCATCTCTAATTGGCATTCCGCCGAAGTTTTGGTCTACTTGCGAAGTTTCTGCGTTCGCATGTTAATTGGTCTGATGCATTGCGGTCGTCCATGGGCTGTGACGACACGCGCTACTCATTGAGGATGTGCCCGTAGAAATTCGATCTGTTTTTTGTCTCGGTCAATGTCACGGTTAGGCGCGAGGTAGGGGGAAGATAATACAATAACTGACCGCAGAGGAGGGGTACAACGCACACGATCCTAAAAGAAATTCCTTAGGTGGGACCACGCTATATAAACTTAGTAGTGTAAGTGAATTTGTATCAGTTACCGGCAAAATGTTGTTTGAGTGTGTTATCTTCGCTTTGGCAGCCTCGACGGCGTGGGCCCGCACCACACCGCCAATCCAAAACACCATCCACGAAGAGGCGAGATCCCAGGAATCCTCCTCGTATTTCGGTGATTTACGTTACGTGTACAAAGTGTATCAAGAGTGCGCCGCCAAGGATTTAGCCCCCTGCCTCAAATTGAAGCTAGTCGCCGCCATGGACAGAGCCGCAAGAAACTACCCCGAATTATCGCTCTTTGACGGAATCTCCTTCGTTAAAGACCCCAAAGCAGCCCCGGCCGCCACCGAAATCAAATCTGAAGAAGAACTAGAAGCGACGCTTCCCAGATCCCTCAACGAACGCGACGACGCCCTCAACAACCTCATCGCCGATAAAGTGGCCAGTTTCTTCGACACCCACTCCCTTCAAGTAAGTTGCAAAATTCCAACAAATTTCGAACGTAACTCAACGAAATTTCAGGTTAAACTGCCGTCTGCCACCGACATCCAGAGATCCTTCAGCGAGGAGAGTCGCGGCAAGAAGAAGAAGAATTCCGGCTTGTTGATCCTTCCTTTAATTTTGGGCGGTACCCTCATTCCTTTGGCTCTTGGAGCTTTGGCTTTGTTAGCCGGAAAAGCTTTGATCGTTTCCAAGCTCGCCCTGGTGCTCGCCGGCATTATTGGATTGAAGAAGCTTTTGAGCGGCGGCCACAGTAGCGGGCACGAGGCCGGCCACGAAGTGGTGGTTTCCGGTGGCGGTCACGGCTCCGGCTGGGGAAGATCCTACGAGAAGGAGCAGGCGGCCCAGAACCTCGCCTACAACGCTTACGCCCCCAAAACCCGATAAGCCCCATCCCCCGTTTTAATTTATTTAAACTATTTATTTTTTTGTATTAATTAAATTATTTCGACTTGTATTTAATTGAAACGTAATAAACCCGTGCTGATTGTTATTCTCTGGGTTTTAATTCATTTCGATTTCGTTCGCCAGGATTGCATAGTTGGCCGTGAAAGTAATAAAAGGACATGAACTTGCGCTCTATTACGTTACATTAGATGGTGCCGGTTTTACTTTCTTGTGTGTTGGAGAAAAGCGAGATTTGGCTGATTCATAATTGGTTGGAGGGCCCCGGGGCCGTTTCGGCTTCTTGATGGAAGTAAACCAGAACAATGACCCGATATGTCGGCCGACGTAGGTACATCTCGTGATTGCCGAGTGTCTCTTGCTCATCGGTCGAGAAATTGGTTTAACATGCGTTCGATACGCCCCAACTGATAACACTGATTGCTGTTCGCGCTAACAGCAGCTTTGCAAGGCGCTAATGGAAGTGCCAAACCAACTCTCCACATCGACTTGGTGATCAGCACCCATAACTTTCGCTTATCACAAGTAGTTAGACGTTAGAGCGATTGCAGATCTTGGAAAGCCACACGTTTGTTTTTGTTAAAGAAAAGTAATTCAGAACTAAATGAAAAATTTAAACAACCAAACTTCATTGATTCACAAAACCCCGAACTCCTCTTCTTCCTTCTTTTTTACTCCGTAACTAATTGCTAACATTCTTTGAAATTATTTCTTAATAAAAAGCAGGAACGACAAAAATTCCTTTTCTTCCAGATTTCAGCGGATATGTCGGTAATGAATCGAGAATACCTCGTTTTCCTGCTTCGCGTCCAGCCATCTGTTATTGTCCTTCATCTCGCTAACAAATTCTTTTGTCGGGCGGTGCGCTGTGCCTACCTGCCCTACTTTATTAACAGTTTCCGAGTCGAGTAGACTTTTACAAAAGCGTTAAATTCTCGATGCTTAATGTTTAACGCATTTAACGCATCCTTTGCCGTCCCGCGATTGTATCGCTCCAGAGCAATGTTCTCCAAGAAATCTCTTTTACAGTTGAAACGGTTTCCTCTGCAGATCAATATATTTCCAAACT
Organism: Schizotus pectinicornis; assembly: GCA_951805265.1. Taxonomy (NCBI): domain Eukaryota; kingdom Metazoa; phylum Arthropoda; class Insecta; order Coleoptera; family Pyrochroidae; genus Schizotus; species Schizotus pectinicornis. Next base: position 10,096,992 of record OX638207.1, on the reverse strand, counting down.
AGTTAAGTGTTTTAGCCAACGGAAACGGCGGCATAAATTACGCGAAAACGGCGCTTTCGGCCTGCATCCAACGCAACTTTGCATCGCTCCCGGACGCGAAAACGGCGCTTTCCGTCTGCATCCAACGCAACTTTGCATCGCTCCCGGAATAGTGTTAGGCGAATTAGAACGAAAACATGAGATGAGGTTCGCACGAAAATGAGAGTGGAACAAATTATTGCTAAGATAAGTAATCTTTAATGTGGCGATTTGGAAGCGATCAACGCTAATAATTGGCACAGTTTCAGGAAAGAGGAAATCACCAGGATCGAATCGACCAAAAGCTCCAGGGCGACTTTAACGTCTTATCTTATTGTCTTGTTAAGTAGTTATCGGAAGTGTTTAATCATATATCTATTATAGGAAAAAATGGGAGAAACTGAAAGAATCCTCGATAAGAAGTTACGTTAAGAGGCTCTTCAGTGATGATAAATCGCAGTAGGGTCTTTGACGTTTTGTAAACTCAAATTCTAAACCCAGATGTCACTAAAAGAATACTTGGGTGGCGTTGGTTAAAAAACTTTTTTATTTAATGAAGATCAAGCTATTTCAGTTAAAGTTAAAACAATTCCATATTAACTAACAGTCTCTGCAGTGTTCAGTGTATATTGTCCACTGCGTCACAACTTCAAAAAAGAGACTTTTAAACACTAGGTCCAAAATTCATACCTGAAGAAAACTACAACAGTAATCATACATTGTGAAACTCCAGAATCAAAACAAAAAAAATCAGAAACGTATCAGCTACGTCCATAACAACTGGAATAAAATTTATTTTTAGCTTTATTATACAAAGATTTTGCAAACCTAGAAGACACATCAGTGCTGGCCTTCATAAAAACAAAGCTTAAAAATGGATGCTATTAATTATTTGCTTTTGATGGGTTTCCAAAATCTTCATAAAATGAAGCTGAAAATGACCCGTTGTCCCAGAAGTTATGGACATGGCAGCGGACCTGAAATAAAATAAAGAAGGAGCCTCTCGATGGAGATAGAAGTGAAACTAACTCTAACTATAGTTTTCCAGTTCCTATTCAGTAAAATAGCTTATAAAGTTAAAACTCTGGTTGCTGTTTAAATCTTAAATTTAAAACAAAAATTAATAAAAAGAAATAAGTTGTAAAAAAAGTAAGTAAGTAATTTAAAATATCGATAAATAAATCGAATGCAAGATAAATAAAATTAACGAATATTAGGAAGACAATAGGAAAGACAAATAAGTTGTGAAAAGAAAAGTAATAGAATTAAGTGTAAAAATACCGATAAATAAATCAGACAAAAAATTAAAAAATTTAACAAAAATTAGGAAGACAATAACGTGTGACTGAATCAACCGGATTTTGCGTACAAGAGATAAGCTCCTCAGCAAAGATATTGTTAAGTAGCACTTTAGCCATAGGTACCACTCTAATAACGTCATGAATAGATTTTCAGGGACACTTTCAAAGATATCGAGATAAAAGTTTTCTTAAATAGCTAAATGTTATTTGCTATATTTTTCAAAGGGAATAAAAGACAAGTTGCAAGAAGTGTAACTAGTTCAACTTATAAGATATGGCAGAAGAAGATTTTAATTACTCTAATTTTGCTATTAAGTAGGTTTTAGAAATAACTAATCATAAATTACACTTGTTATAAAGAGGATAAAAATAAAGGAACCCTTGATAAGAAAGTTTAACCTTAGAAGATGGTAGCAATTTTAAAACGGTTACAGCTGCATGAGAAACGTCTAAGAATAATTATTCTTAGGTTATAAAATAATTATTATTATATGTCTATACTAATATCACGCCACACGCAATCAAAATAAAAATTTTAAACACATATTTCTTTCAGGAAAACTGTTATTAAAGATGTGGATGTGAAAACTCTTTAAAAACCTCAATATAATTTGCTACCACAACTTTAATTAATAATAATAAATTGTTCTTTAAATTTACATTGTAACACGAGCCCCTACTTAATTCCCCGACCGACCACGCCCACCGCTTGAACCGCCAGTTTCGCGCGACTCAGCTGGACGATGCAGCGCCGCCAAGCGTCCGGGGACTGCATCGTCGCCTCGCTCGTTACTGCGCCCCTCCGTAGATGGCGCAGCATACAATCGCCCGCTACCCTGTCCTCGGTATAATCCTATATATGGACAGGGCCTCGATCACCAAGGCAGTCTCAACTCACGCAGTCTACAGTCACCATCCATTCGGACGACTACTAAGACGATTTCCTTGGCGGAACAACCAACCTACAATTATGGTGCGGCCCGTGTGCCCCGACTAATACAGTAGTTTCTCTTGTAACCGCCTGATGTATTGTTTTACTACTTTACTGAATAAATCGCTCTTACAACATAGGATTATTTATTGTATCTTCAAATTTCAATTAAATACAGCCAATATACCCACCCACTTATTTTGCCACTCCTGAGCCGGGAGGAACGGTAATTGTGACAATGTTTATTCGAAAGGATAAATTAACATTAATAAAGGAAAACTCAAAAATTCATTAATCTGGAACAACTGGTCCATGTTGTAATAAAGCTTCTAGTTCTGATAATCTACAAGCTTTTCAGATTGTGTACAGCCAACAACTTCAACATATAGCTATGTCTACAACTGTAACATTTATGTTAGTTGAAAGCTAAAATCGTTATATTTTACTATCCAGAGACTCAATAATATCAAGAAGTTGGTCATAAATTTTAATAAGTTTTTTATACAATCGTATCGAAATAGTACCATTTCGAATGTCATTTTCATGTTGAAATGACATGTTTTTTTCACTCTACTGTCACTTTTTCGCACTAGATACAAAATGTAAAATTAATAGACAAACACCTCAATTATCAATAAAATTTTGATTCTGTTATGTCGTATTTCCTAGGAAACGAAAAATTGTGCAACTAGATTATGCAGCAAGTATGTGCAATTTTATTCTTTCTTTTTACATTTTTAACAATTCTGTCGACGATTGTATAAAAAATCTTGTATGTAGTACGTTGCAAAATTCGTGTTTTTCGCACGCGACGTGTTACCAAACGAGCGAAGCGAGTTTGGTAATACTCACGTCTTAGTGCAGAAAACACTTTTATTTTGCAACTTACTACATGAATAGCTATTAGAACACTATACAAATGATCATATTTGCGTAAAAACCCTAAATAAAAATTTTAAAATTATTACTAGTTTAACTGTTAGAAACAATCAAAATGAATCATTAATAAGCTACTCATATTTCAAAGCATTCACCCAAAAGTTATGAACACAATTTTAGAAAATGCTGGTAGTTCTATAATCGATGAACAATAATTAGGTATAGACCAGTCTCTTGATATAATTGACCATCTTATATTTTTGATAAATTATTATTAAAAGTGACTAATTAATTACACACTTTTTACTTCAAAAATTTAGAGAGAAAATATAAGCATTGTAAAAATCTTTAGTCTCGTCTACACTGTATGACGCCGTAACGGCATTCGGTTATTGATAAGATATCCGAGATCATATTACGTACAACCAAAGATTCATAAACGGGAGAAACATAATAATTAATTGATTATGTTACTGCTTCGTGGATTTCTTCGTAAATTTTGTTTGTATTGCCCGCCAAGAGTTTTCGATGGAATAACGGAGAAAAGGATAACGCAATCAAAACTCACCTCGACTATACTAAAAATAAATAAAAACGTTTATTGCACAAAGTCATCAAGATTCTTAACTTAAATACATAAATTACCATTGCTGCCGACAAACACTTAACATTACTTCCAGGTACCAGCTTAGCCCGTGAAAATTCGAAATTTAACGACCCGAACGGGATCGCAATCTTTCGGTAATTATCCTTCCGTTATAATACTGTGATTAAACATTGAAGCACTGTTAATATCGAACATCGACCATCAACAATGTAGCAATATTCGAACGTTAAGAGCTATTGTGGCCTTTATAGGGCAAATTCGGAATAAAGGACCTGTCCAAGTGGCTGTAATCCTCCAAATGGGGATGAGCGAACACTTCGTAAGTTGAAGTGTGGTGCTTCTGTTCCAAAACCTTCTTCAGCGCTATCACACTAGCTATTGTGAGCGCTACCTTAGCTATTAGTAGCGCTTTGAAAGCTACAAAACCGATTAGTTTTATAGCGATAGCTCCGAGAGTGATCGCCTTCAATTTAAAGAGGAGCAGGAGGGGCATCATTCCTTTCTTGTCCTTTTTCTTGCGTCCTTGGAGAAATTTTAATGAGTTTTTAAAATTAGGTAGGAAAATGAAATACCTTCGTCCATCGATCGCTCTATATCGGTGATTGCGCCGGGGGACAATTTAAACTCGAAAGTGTGCGAGGTTAAGTAATCTGCGATTCTTTCGAGCAGGACCTGGTTCAGGACTTGTTCCCTGGCTGTTTCTTCACGGGGTAGGGAAATGGAAGCGTGTTGCCTGGATAACCTGCCGGCTTCGCTTTGTTTGATCCGGATCCCGCCTCCGATATCCAAGTTACTCGGCAGTCGCTCTATATATTTCAAAGCTTTCTCCTGAAACGAAAACAAAGTCTTAAAACGTCTGCCGGTCCGAAATGGGTCCATCGAAATTCATGATAGCTCTCGAGCGTACGTACTTCTGGATGAAAAGTTCAAAGCACTGAGAAATTGTAAACAGCAAGATGCAAAAGCGCGATTTACAGGTCCGGACTGCCAACTGATCAGTTGCGTGGAAAATCATACGCATCATGCGAAACAGATGGGTATTCAGGCCATTGAAGTGGCGATAAACGCGAGTACAGTTAGTGTGTGTAAATATTCCGATAAAAAAAATGCGATTGGCTCACTAACGTTTAATCAAAACGTCGAAGAGGTATTAACATAACGCTTGCGGCAGCACACTTTCTTAATTAGGTTCAAACAGAATTTAATTGCAAACTGATAATTGGCTTGTTGAAGCTGCTAACGACCGAAATTGGCTGCTGGAAGTAACGCCAGATGAGTTTCAACCGCTTTGTCACTGGAAACAATTTGGAAAAAGTCCCCAAGGCTTCATGTTTTACGCCTACTTTGGCCTCTTCTTGCAAATTAAAAGAAGCGACTCCAGACTTGAAGTTGTCTTATCGCCCCGCCGGGGCTTGTAAAAAGTTACTCGACTTCAAGAGATGCAACAATCACGCGAAAGCTCCGTTCTCGCCGGCGTAATCATGGCTGCCTACCCTCCACCTTTTGCAGCGTTCAACGAAAATTATCATAAAGAATATGGAACTATGATGGAATAACCAAATAGAAAAAATTAACTTTACCATTTGAGCATCAAAAAAATTTATGGGCAATCGTGAACCTCCTCTGCCGGTTTGCCACATTTACCTGGAGCAGCCTGTGGAGTCTACAGGCAGCAGGAATCAAATTGTTATCAATTTCAACAATTTTGTTTTGATTCATTCTCGTTTCTTTTTTTACCTTCTACACAAATTTACCTTGAGCAGCCTGTGGAGTCTACAGGCTGCTCAAGGTAAATTTGTGTAGAAGGTAAAAAAAGAAACGAGAATGAATCAAAACAAAATTGTTGAAATTGATAACAATTTGATTTCTGCTCCAAGGGTAAGTTGTTTAAAATTGCCCCATTAGACGTCAGCATCTTGCAGTCTCTACTTTTCCAAAACCTTCCACTGACCTTAAGACAGATTGACAGCGATTTCGATCCACACTCATCGATGAACTGGACGGCGTCTCTGTAGAGCGCGTCTTCGTACTCTACGTCTCCGCAGCCCCTCGAAACCGTCATCAACACAACCGCTAACCCCAAACAAAACTTCATAGTGCCCCGTTTGTTGTGTGCGCACTGAAACTCAAGCAAATACTGTGCGGCTTCACCTCATTACGTCCCCAGTTATATTGACAGGAGTTACCGTGAAGGATCTAAATTACTGGTGATTTAAAAAAATTTATGTTATCCGTACTAGTTTAAGTAAGTACCTACTAGTACGCACGATGTACCCGTTGACCCGTCGATGCGACTTTTTGTCGTGTTTACGATCGACTTTTATGGCCGCTAGCTTGCAACGGGTTCGACTTGGGGCCGTTTTGCGTCTTCTCAGAGCAAATCGGAACAGGAAATTCGGGCGACAGCCTGATTTGCATCGTTTCCGAAACGCTTAGGGAGCAGGATCGGAACTTCCGGTGCGACAGGAATGCCAGGTACCTAATGGACGGCGGCGCCGAGACGGGGTTTAAACTCCCGAATTCTGCCGTTGCGGCATTTTGGAGCTTCTCAAACTTAACTACTAAGAATTACTCAATATGATCGAACTCAGGAAATAACGGGAAGAGTGATGAAAGTCAAACCTGTGAAATTGATTATTTTAAGCGACAGCTCAAACGGAGTTCAAATCGGTCCTTAATACAACCTCCTAGTCCTCTACTTTTCTATTAAATAAGTATCTTGTTAATTTTTTTACAACTATTTGTCCACTGAAGATTAACATTGGCATTCAGGCAGTTTCGCTTCACGGAACATAAGCATTGATGAGTGGTAGCGATTCAATGAATCGGTCGAGTCTTGTATGTCATTATATTGCTAATTCCCGCAAATTGTACTGGACAAACTTTAGGGTCTAATTAGTACGGCTTAGTTCGTCACACCGTTCGCTATCAGGGCATTAGGGAAGCGGCCTACGCATCCCTAGAATGAAGGCAACTAATTAAACTAGAACTTACAATTGTGTTCTACTTTTTCTTTCAGCGGTGTCTCTTAGATGTCTTCATATCAATACTTTAATACTGATGAGCCAATATTTCATTTTACCCAATGCGATAATAAGTTTACAGATGTCCTGCTGAATGCTACGCCGCTGTAACCATCCTATAAGAAGTTGAGATATCTGGTGGTGGCTCTGTAATGAATGATTTAGGCAGAATCGGTCTTCGAGTTTAAAACCAACCTTGTAGGAATTCTATAATGTCTTAACGTTACGTTAAGTTGATCTTCAATAAACATGTTTATTTGCACTTTTTTTCTCTTGGTTAAAAATGGGCCCATTTTTAACCAAGAGAAAAAAAAGATTGCAAATAAAACAGTATACAAACCTCGGTGGAAATTTCTTTCTGTCTCGAGCATTAGCTCACCTCGGCCCTAGAGGCCTCAGTAAGCTATTTTAGCTCTCGACAGAAAGGAAACATTTTCCACCTAGGTGTGTAATCTACTATGCTTATGGCATAGACCCAAATTTTATCTCTTTATGCAAAATAACGCAAATTCATATATTGCTAGCATCACCATGATCCAACAACAAACAGAAGCTCCAATCAAAGAACTGGAAAATACATATACCTTTTGGAAGGCTTAGAAAGGCTTGGTCAAAATATGCTAGCATTTAAGTAGAAGATTACTGAACTTCCAGATAAAAGATTGTTGCATACCTATTTTTTTTTCTAAAGTATCTTTATCTTCTTTCTAGCTTAAGAAAAATTATTGATAGGTTTAATGTCGTTTTTGTCAATTTACAAGCATATATCAATTTATTATTAGAAGAAAATATTTTTTCAAAATGTATTGTGCAGTGTCTATCAAAAAACAAGGCACCACTCGTAAAGCAAAATCAGTTAAACGGGCTGCAGATGCGGGCATGTCAGCGCCATGATGATGATTTAAAATTTTACAATCTTTTAGTAGTTTATACCTACTCCCAACGGTTACCTATCAGCGACCGCGCGGCCGCCAATCAACTGAGTTGGCTTACACTGAAAGAAACAGTGTGCCTTATTCATTAATAGACACTGTACTAACTGTATACAGGTTAAACTTAAAAAGTTAGCTGCAAATACAATACTGTTCGCCTTATTTTTTGCGTAATATTGCGGTATTGAATCGGCTACGCGGGCTACGAAAACGAGAACTTCGCAGCATGTTGGTTGTTTGTTGCCCTATTAAAAGTAAGGGTATTTTCATTACATGACCATTAACATTGGAAGTTTTAAACTTTACGACACTTTCATAGTGTTTTCGACGCTCTTGCCACTGCAATAAAGTTGAATTTTACAATCCAGAGACGGTTTTCCACTAATTAGATCTCAAGACATTTTCCGGTCGCACATTAAAATACAGTTTGTTGCAAATAAAAGATTGGCAACAATGTGTCTTTATTTTCCATAGAGCATTCCGTTTTTGAGTCAAACTCATCCCTTATAATTAACAGTAGGTAATTGTAGTTCATTTATCCCATTGCGGAGCCAAAGTATCACAATTAGTTTAATAAAAATTAATTTTTTGGCGCTTCGGATTTAATTCTTTGTTGCAAGTTGTCGATTGTCGTTAACTTTCCTGATGTTTGCGAATTAAACGTAAATCGCTTTCGTTAGAACGTGGCGTGGGTGTCGGATGTGAATCTTCAGAGACAATGGGTCGGTGTTTGCTTTCTATTTCTGTGATATTTCGAGCGTGTTTCCTTTTCGATGGAGATTCGCAACGTTCGTTGTCCGCAATTCGCCAACTTAACCCTTGCGATGAAACGGAGATAAGTCGCGGTTTTTGTGCCATTCATCGCATGACCCCCCAACTGAACCGGATAACTGACGGAATCCGTCTGGAAGCTCGAAAACAAACAATTATTACTACTCAAAAGAAAACGACAAGAAATGACCGAGAATTGAGCATGGCAGACAATGGCAACCGAATTTGTAACGAATCCAATTAAACTAATAATTCCGGAAAGTTTTTTTGGAAAGAGATTAATTACTTCGGGAACGCTTCATCATTGCAACAGGACAAGTGACGTTCATTTTTGTTGGTTTTGAAATAATGGCCGTTTCGTTCCATTGCTGGGCACAAAGCTGTCTACAATTATTATTGTTCTAAGGTCAACGCCTCTCGCAGTTTTCGGGGCCCACTGTGTTGAAATAATAGCGGGTCGCAGTCCCTTTACAAGAGATGAGTTGTCCCCTTCCCGCTTGTTTTGAGGGAATAACATCATTTTTGTTGCTCGTTTTCTCCTCCACCTCGTCCACTCCAGATGTTGACAATTAGAATTTAGCAATACTTTGTTCCTTCTTTCTTGTCATCTGAAATCAAACTAATCTTTACAAAAAACAGTATAGGTCGGTAGGTCCAATAGAAGACAATGCTCAGTCGCGTCGACCCTTTCAAGTTACTTTTCTGTAATTGAGAGCTTCAATGCAATAAAGTAGGCAAGTTGCAAAAGTCTATTGTTCAATAACAATAATGTTTATATTCAGAAAATTTTGTGGAAAAAAAAATTTTTGGCGCTTCTGAAGATTTGCATTTTGACATTGTCATTTTTTCGACTGTACCTACAATACAATACAAGTATCTACATTAATTCAAAGTATCGAACTTAAAGAGTATCCGGGATATCCAGAGACCTGCAACTACAAGTGTCTATACTATAGCTAAAGAAGGCTCATCCAAGTTTGGAAGTTTTGAAATGGCTACTTAGGTACTCCTCCATTTGAAGCCAAATTCTCCTCTTTTCTTTGGACGACGCGTAAACTGCCGCTTCATGTGAACTGTTTTAACCTTAAGACAAAGATGTTCGGCGAAAAAATACACCCAATTGCTACTGGAGCACTTTCACTGAAAGTTCAAATTCACTCGAACATGACAATGTAGTGTATAAATCGGAGGCGTGGGATTTTGCGACTTCAATTTGCAAACATGTTTGGTGTAAAGAGCGTCTCCTTGGTCCTGGGGTTTGTTTTCATCTCAGTGAAGTGCACCGCAGTTAATCACAATTCGGTAGAGGAGTCATTCAAGCAATGTCTCATCTCGCAACCAGCCGGCACATTAGGGCATTGTTTGGGGATGGGAGCCATCACTAAATTGCAAAGTTTGGACAGCGATCCCGAGTTCGACCTGGTAGATGGACTCACTCTGACGAGAGACCAGCAGGAGTACAGGGAGGCGTACAACTTCGCCGAGGGAGACCCCTCGAGCTTCCGGTAAGAAGAAAATTTTAAGGCAACGGCCATAACTTTGCCACAAACTATAAGTCAGTTCTCACATTGGAGCAATTTAGACAATCAGCAAGTGGAAATAAGCTACAAGCATATAGTTTTCTTTCTCCGTATCTGTAAAAAATCAAAAATTATTGTTGGCACCCTTTAAGAATTGCACTGAATTTTTTTAATTAATTTGTGATTTGACCCTATAACTAAATCTGAGCGAAGCTTAAATAACATAATATTTTTGCTAAAGTTTTAAATTATTGCAGCTGTTAATTTTGATGTTGGGCAAATGGTCGTGGGGTGGTGTTTTTAATTGGGAATCACTGAAACGAGCGGTTGTGCTTGTTCAGGTGCTCGAATCGGAGGTGCCACGCCGTCAAGTGGAGGATTTACGAATTCAATTCGGGAGAAAATCAAATTACCGGGACTAAATTGAAGAACTTTCTCTCAAAATCCCTTTCAACAAACTTGAATGAAAACAAGAGACCTTTCCACTGAGAAAATCCCGACAACTTGCCTGAAATAATGGAGACGATTGAAAATTGTGCGGGCGCGAATCATTTTAGAGGGCAGCGTTGCGCGACAAATTATTCATTGTCAGTCAATTGCTTGTCCCATTCCGGAACACAACTTCAGATGTCTTGATTAAGTTTCTATTGTTGTTAACCAAGATAAGAATTTCGCCGTTTTTAAAAACTAAATTCGCTTTACAATAATTAGAAGCGAGGTACACCTGAACAAACAATAATTATTCAAGCTGTCCCTCCGTAATAATATTGTTATCTACTTTTAGAAACATCATCCCTAAAAAGCAATCAAGTAGGTACCCAAGTATTAGTTGGTGGAGGATGAAGAATCCTTTTTGCCAACGTGCGATTTCTTCGCTATCAAAACATATTTTATCGTTAAAGACGATTTCTCATTTAATTTGAAACGTCGCAACCCCTCGCTTGCAAAAAAACAACTTCAATGATACTATAGCCCATTTATCACAATTTCGCCTATAAGCCTATCGCTTTTTTCTCATATCCGCTGAGACTAAAAATATATTTTGAAGCACAAGTAAGAGAGAAAAGTCATTTTTCCAGGCGAGGCCCGTCCATCTTCGCAGATAAATAAAAAAAATTCTTTTAAACAAATCAAATTTAATGTGAAACGAGCAAGAAGGGTATCAAGTCAATTGCATTTCTTTCACTAAAATATTGAAATTACATTGAGTCACAACTTGCTGCACCACTTGCCAAATTGATACTTGGCAACTTTTTATTTTATATTTTCTTGCTTAATATAAGCAATAAAATGCTTCAATCGAACATGTTGCCTCTACTGTACACAGTTAATGCTAGATAATCCAAAAAATGACACTGTAAATGTATAAAAATATGATATATTTATAATATGAAGCACAAGTAAAAATAGTAAAAAGCAAACAGTTCTTCAATGTGGGCATATTAAAATTATGCAACAATTCTTTCTCGTAGAGAAAAAGTTTAATTAACTCTCTTGTGTAAAACGTCATTCAGAGTCTGAAGATGACGAAGAGGTCAGATCCCACAAGCTGGGGCACTCCCTTTGATCAGCAACAACTGGCTCTGTCTTTTCAGATCGATTGTCTGTTCTTTTAACAACCGAATCCAACAAACCGTTAAACCCATCCAATATCATCTTTCGTTCCTCCGCCGTCAATTCAAAATAGGGGTGGTTCAGTTTGTTGACAAGCTTCTTCCGAAAGTGCTGCTTTAAACTTTGCCAGGTCCGATTGACTTCACCTGAATCCGCCATAAGTTTCCACATATAATCTCCTTTCAACCGACGAAAGTCTTTTTTGACAATGATGTATCGCAGAATTGTCTTTTCCTCATCTAGAGTATACTCCGGCCGGTAGCCTGCCATTTCTTCTGTGGAAAGTTAGGTTAGAAACCGTTTAAAAGTTTAACCGATGCCAGCAATTGCAAACCTTCTCTTTAGTTATTTCCAATGACTCGGACAAATCAGCAGAGATACATGAAGATGATGCATATTACGTGAAAACAGCAGTAAGTTGATTCGCATCAGTGAAAATGACACGTGACACTTGTAACAGATGCAGTACACACTCAATTACAACTTCATTCAAACCACAATCAATCTGATAGTGATTGGTCGTTACCATGGCGTCACAACTTGCGGGATATTTGAATCTCTTACCTGTTGCTTTATTCCGTTTCTATTTCCTTGTTTGCCCTCCAGGAGCTTGGTAGATTCTCTCGGCCATGTATTCTCCCAGCGAAGCATGCATTGGGACATGGGGTTCATGTATCCCGGCCTAGGGTTGCGAGTAGCGCCATCCGGGACCCCCGGAGGCTACCTAGAATTCGTCCTAGATCCTCACAGAGAAGTGGTCAACAAGCATTCCTTAAAAGAAATTGGCACAGGTGAGTTCGAATTTCTAGTAAGTAAAAATACGCCATGTGAGTGACAACGTTATTCTACTTACAATTAATTCTGTAGGTCGTTTGCTCGCTCGCCAGTTCCTGCTGCCGTTCTTGCTGGGTTTTAAGTTTAATGTTGCCACAATTATCCCGATACTGTTCGGCTTATTGGCATTGTTGGCTAAGAAAGCTATAATTGTGAGCAAAATCGCCCTAATTATCAGCAGCGCTTATGGTTTGGCTACTCTCCTATTGGGCAACAATTTTAATAATAGACAGCCGCAACAAACGTACCCCTCAACGTATACTCCAGGATATGGGCCCCATTACAACAGGTACGGGATGAAATTTGGGAGAATTTTTGATTTTTTTGGTTTAATTTAAGATTTCCTGAAGACGAGTACCAGGAAGTCGGATACAGAGGTATGGGGGATAATCAACAGTTGAACGTTGATCAGTTAAAGTTATATGGAAACTTGCAAGAGGCATACGCGAGGGAAGACAAAGCAAAGGGCCGCAACTTCGCTTGGAGCGTCGATGAGAAAGTTAAGAAAGCGGCAGCGTAGTTGGTTGTTATTATTTTTATAGTTTTTGCTTAATTATACGGTGTTAAATGTGAAACAATGTGCTTTGTCAAGATTTCCCTTGCAAATATTTGATGTTCACTAAAAGAAATTCTAGATAAGAACGAACAGGTAAGAGGGTTTCGATACTTTCCAATCTCTGCATCGGCGTCAGTAGAAGGACCTCTTACATGTTTTGGGCAGCTTACATTTTTTTATTTCTCTCGATTAGACCTTACCTTGAAAAGAATGATGAAAATTTAATTGTTCACGAACGCTTTTTGGCGCTTAGGACGATATGGTTTGTCTCAAAAAACTTCCATTAGTATAACAACAGCTTAGGTATAGCCGGGAAATTAAGTAATGCGCAGGGGATGCCAAAGTAATCTACTTTTGCTATATTATTATTAATGTCACGTGGAAAAGGTTGACTATTTGTGATCACCCCGTGCTTTTAAAATCTTTTCTGAGTTCTTCCACCACGTTACACTTGATGATAACGTGGGAAAAGCAAACTATTTGCACACCCCTTATGCGTTACTTAATTCCCCGGCTGTACAGTCGCCGTCATTGAAGAAGCCCAGGGTGATGTAAAATTCATTCTAACTTACGATACATTTGCAACCAGGCTAAACCACGGGGTAGAGTTTGTTTGAGAACCGCACAAGTGAACTAAGATTAGTCGAAATAGAGCGGCGCATTTCAGTTTTAAATTATAAACAGCTTCAAGCACACCGTAAGTTGGAATGAATTTCACTTCACCCTGGGCTTCTTCAATGACGGCGACTGTACATAGATACAAGTACAGCCGGGAAATTAAGTAATGCACAGGAGGTGCGCAACTAGTTTACTTTTTTCACGTCATCATCAAGTGTAACGTGGCAAAACTTGTGAAAGACATTAGAAAGCATAGGGGGATCAGGAATCGTCAACTCTTTCCACGTTATAATGTGGCAAAAGCAGAATATTTGCGCACTATATGTGCATTACTTCATTCCCCCGCTATATACATTACTTATTATATTCAATGCAGTACCTACAAGAGTGATTACACCATTAGGAATCTTGAAGAATGTGAGGGAATTGGAGAAGCGTCAGGTATTGAATTCAAACCTCAAATAAATGGTTCAAATGTATATCATACTCTCTTTACATCAGATACTCGGTCGTACCATTCCATCTCGAATAAATATAAATTGATTCCGTTATCCCGATTACAGCTGAACAGTTTTTATATAATTACAAGAAAAAGTGAATTTTTTTGGTGATTTCAGAAACTCATATCAAGACAATAGTTTACGTATAAACGTTAAAAATGCACCCAGAAATTAAAAACAGTAACGCAAAATAAATTGGAATTCTTGCAATATTGTCCCAACTTTTCCAAAATCACGTAACTATTTCTAAATGTAGGTACTTTTAATCATTATTGTATGGATGCCCTTTCACCCATAGAGCCAATATACACATATTATATCAGAAGTTGCTAAGTTAAATATTATCAGATATACAAAAAAATTGAAATAGTCTACATCATGTCCAAATATCTAACAGGTTAAGCATAGAATATACAAATATAGAATAAACCGTTAAAGAAAAAAGTTTCGCAAGTTAAGGGTAATTGCAAAAACAAAATGTTCCAAAAGGTCGTTAAAAACGAAAGCGGCATTGGAAAAAATTACATTTCGACCGCAGTTACACCACCAGTACAAAAAAGCGAATTCGAACAATTTTACAACAAAAAGGATTATACGTTTCCATGAACAGTTACCGTAACTCCGTTCAAAACGGATAATTACTTTTACGATTCTACATTGGTGAGCTAAATTATGTAAGTAATTTCTCTTTACTACATGTGAATAGTTAATGAACAGCTACAGAAAGCATCAATGCTGTCAATTTTTGACGAATCTGATGTAAAATTAAGAATCTTGTTGATTCGACGGTACAATTACCAGTTTTCTAAGATCAGTGAATTTCCGGCTATACTGTCTCAATGACTTATAGCGCAAGTCAATGTATTGATTGATTCAAAAACAAATACGCCACTTTTTCGACTTGAAATAAAGTACGAATTTCCATTGAAAAAGTAGAATTTGTCTGCATAAATTTCATATAGATTGGGCGACAAAGAAACAAGTTACGACTTGTTTGCTTAAGTTACGGACAAGTGTGATGTTGAATTTCGAATTATTACGTTTTAGTTCGGTTTTATTGAAATTTACGTTAACACACCGAAGTCATTCATATCGGGAACCATCTTAAACCATTATTATCAACTCTTCAATTCTAATAGAACAAATCGTCGCCGAATCAATCGCCGACGATCCATTCTACCGACCCAACAACAGATCTAACGTTAAATACCATAAATATGATCACAGCAGTGCTCACAGCACTCTTCTCAGTCAATATATAATTTTAACAGTTGTAACAAACATATAAAAATATACATATGCTCTCAAACAATCAGTCAGCGTTACAGACTCATCTGAACACGGCTCAAGCTGCGTCGGTTAACTTTTACGAGCCGACGCTGCTCTCGTAGATTATCGTTGTTGAGCTAACGCGATTAAAAAATCAGTCACTACTTAGATAGTATCGCGGACGCACGGCCCGTCAGCGTCACAAACACTGATTTCAGTCATAAGGCTCGATAGTTCGAAAACACATTAAACAAAAAACAGTCGTCCAACATATCAACAAAAAAATTACACTTGCACTACACAGCAATTAACCCGTTTAGTGGGACGCGGTCTCGAGGAGAGCAGGAACGTCACCCTGACCCTTATGAGTGCTCACGCAGTCTTCTGATTTACCTTCAGCACACAACAAGGGCCCATCCTTGATTATGATCTCGTCCGCAGGAATGTCCCTGCAACAAATTGATGACATGTCAAAACCAAAATAATCATCAATGTGGAGTGAAAACCACCCCTCTCCGTTTATTTAATAATCCACTCTATTAACCTTATCGCCACTCTACACAGGGTGCTTCCTAAAAACACCTAAAACTGTAACTCATTTACTTGAGTAAACCAACAAACCAAACTATGTATACTTTTCTATATGGGGGGAAAAATCACCACTGCATAGTGTTTAAAGAATAATTTGCTACAGTTTCAAATCAAATAATTAATGACGGAGTTGCGGCTTGAAATGAGATTTTTTTTAGGAAACACGCTGTATATATAAAAATAACTGTTTTAACTCAGATTGAGGACCAAAATCATTTCAAAATTTTGTCACACCCAGAGCTAACTTGATCTCCGTCCATGCAACAACCTACCATTCCATGAATTAGGCAAAGACAGGTGCTTTTTAGGACGGTACACGTTCATCGAAATTATTAAACTCGAGATACTGTTTTCAAAATGCTCAGTGCAAAGAAAATAAAAATATAATTCATGGTTAAAAAAGTTACGCCACTCTTCAAACAGAGCATTTGCATCTTTTAACATTGGGACATTTGTACCCGTGCAACGCACAACGTGAGACATAAGTTAAAATACACACCCGCTCTCTGTTCTGACCGTGAGCGTATGTTCTGGTATCGTATCCTGCTGGTTCCTGTTGACCTTGGCGTTAGGTCGCCTCTTATTCGCCTGGAACAACCAAATTAGAACCAAAACCTCCAAATAATCTCATGTACTGACAACATTTCTCTTGTTGTTAGGAGGAAAATTAGAAGGAACTTGCTTCCGTTGCTGATACTGCCCTCTACCTCCTCCACCTCGTCCGTAATTGTTAAAGTTATGGTTTTGTTGATGATTGAAGTTGCCGCCAGGTCCCGTAACCGCACCGCGGCCTCTGCCCTGATAACAATTCATCGGAGGTCCAGGAGTTTGTTGTCTCATGTTCTGATTGTAACTGTAATTCGGACCCCACGAACCCACCACAACGCCGCCAACCTGCAATTGTCCTCCACGGGAAGATATTGCGGGTCTGGGACGCATACCGGCCGGCAACCTGTTAGGGGGCAGAGGCATCGAGGGGACACAAGACGGGGGAGGTAAACCGCTCTGTCGGATGATCCCTAAACAAAATCAATAGCAAATTACAACAAATATAAGTTGTTTCAAGTTATAGAAAGTCATTTCATGTGGTAAAAATGTTCTAACTCAGATTGAGGATTAAAATCATAATTGAAATTTCATCACCACCCAGAGCTAACTTGATCTCCTTCCGTGCAACAACCTACTATGCTAAAGATCAGGCAATAACAAGTGCTTTTTAAGGAAGGTGGAGTTTATTGACTTTATTAGTTCATCCCTACCTGTTTGATATGGTGAAAGAGGAACTTTGGCGAACTTAACGTCAAGCCCTTCCAAAATCGCTTTCCTCATTCTCTCCACTTTGACAACCCTGTCAATATGATTTCCGCACACCTCTAAAAGATTCTTTGAATGCGCCGACCTGTTCAACGTGTCATGGAACAATTTTCCATCAAAATACAACCACGGACAACACATTAGCCATGGTAAAGGGGCGCCGCAGGCATCGTTGGCCAACAAAGCCATTTCGACACCTTCCATGAACAAAGCTCCCAGCTGTATCGCTCGACTAGTAACAACGTTCAACTGGAACCCACAATTATTAATAATAATATTAAAATCACGATAAAGAGCGTACCGTTAACTCTTGAAGATACTGGGGGTTCATGAGATCTACGTTAAAAGCGTGACAGACGAACGCGTCCAATTCGTGTCTGCGCATGATCGGTTTGTCTTGCGACATGACGTAACGCAAGACGCAAGCCATCAGGAGCATGTGTTGTGGTACGTAACCGGTATTCAAAATCAAAGGAGTGTCGGAATTGAGACAGGAAAGCAACGCTCTCATGCGGCGACGTTTATCGTCGACGGCAGGGCCGAACCAGAGTCGCTGAAGGGTCGGCACGGCCCACGGTAAGGGCTCCGCTTTCACCTCTTCGGCATACTGATAAGGATTGGATCGACTATAAACCCACTCCTTCACGATTATTTCGGGTTGCGGCATGTTTTCGGGAACCTCCTTCGATTCTGGAAAGGCATAATGGAAAATTTCAAAAGAGACCAAAAACACGCAACTCCCGGCAGAATAATAATAATAAAGCTTATATAATAGTTATTTATATATCAAGATTATCATACAAGGGAAGTGCGAAGCGGAGTGTTCGAAAATTTTCGAAAGGTACAATCTTGATTGTGCCCTTGGTACAGTGTCAATCAATAAATAAGGCACGCCGTCTCTTCCCAGTGTAAACCAACTACGTTCGGTAGGAGAAAGGGGCATTGTGGCCAACCTATTCCCAGTTGATTGGCGGCCGCGCGGTCGGTGTAAGTAACTGTTGGACTAGGTATAAACTCCACATAGATTTTAAAATTCTAAATCGTCACCAAGTACGCTTACGCTGAGACCACTACTCCTACAGCCGTTTTACACAAGTTTGAAATTGCCGATTTCGCTTCTAAGTCGTGTATTATTTTTTGATAAGTACTGTACATACAATGTTTTAATTTTCTGGATAAAACCTGCCACGTCATTGTCATGAAGCCACAATTTCTTTCATAACTTCAGCGTAGATTACTGAAGTTGCTATAAACAATCAAGTTTCTAAAGGAAGAAACGACATTAATTTTTGCAGGAACTTCATGAGCCTAGACCTAGGAGATAAAAGCCATATCACGCCCGCTAATGAGGACCAACACACAACAATATGATCGCAAAATAAAATATTGTTTTAACTCAGATTGAGGACTGAAATCATGTGTAAATTTCATCACCACCCAGAGTTAAATTAATCTCCTTCCATACGACAAACCTATCAAGACATGAATCAGTCTCCAACAGGTGCTTTTAAAGAAGGTAGACACATCACCAATCTTCAAGTTAATCATCAATGCTATTATGAGCGCTTGAGTTAAGTACACGAGTCATGCAGGCTCTATAATTGTTATTAGCATTAGAGAGATGGAGACTACCGAAAACGTGCTTCTTAAATTCTGAAACAAACACCACAAACCTTTCTTCTTTCCGTGTACGTAACGCAAGTGGTGCAAGTTAAACAAAACAGCGTAAACTCGTTGCCTGAGCGGTCGGTAGATCTCGTGAATGGGCGGAAATTCGCGATTACCGTCGTCCTCCATCAAGCAAGGCAGTCGCACTTCTTGAGTGCTGAGAACGTGTAGAATAGAGGAAGCCATCAGACCTTTCTGATGACGTAACGAAGCGGTACGAAGAACATCCGGTGATACGATAGGTGTGACGAGATTCACTGTAAACGATATTTCGTTTCAATCAAATAAAAGTGAAAAGTCACCAAACACTTACAGCCCGTTGAATACGTCGCCGAATTCTTGGGCGAAGAAGGAACACTGCTGGTGCTTGACGAACTCGTACTCACGAGGGGATTGATCCGGGCACCGGCGAGATTTTGAGTGGCAGTGGGCGGCATGGAGCCGTTCATAAAATCGTTGAATTGAGGCGAATCTGACGAAAATTCAAATTTAAAATGTCGTTTTTGCTGCAGAATGCAACAGTAATTTTCTTAAATTCAAATTTAATGTCGTTTTTGCTGCAGAATGCAAAAGTAATTTTCATGATATAATTCAATTACAATGTCTCTATTAGTAAACACATCCAGAGCTTGTGCAAAGAGTCAGTTCGCATTAAAAAAAGATCAATGTCGGAATGTCTACGCTTTGATTGAGGGCCACAACTATGGAAAAATTTGGCCCGCACCCAAAGTTAATTTAATCTCCTTCCATATGACAACCTATTAAGTCATAAATCAAACGCAAACAGGTGCTTTTTTGGAAGGACATGTAGCTAACTGTATCGCAAGTTACCAACCGTTTTCAGAATTAATGATGGCGCCGGCAGCGTCCAAACTGTTCTGCGTCATAACCGTCAACAGGTTATATTTGCGTAAACTCTCCTCCTACGAGCCAATAATCGTTATTAAAAAAAAGAAAAAAAAAACACAACCGAAACTAACCTGTTGTTCGGTAGTTTCAGAAGCAAAACCTACTGAAACTTCCAGATCTTGTCCGCCTTCTTTCGGACTACCAACATTGTTGTTTTGGCTGCTGCACTTCTCTTTCGGAGTCGCTACGGTCAACAATAAAACTCTCTTTTAGTGAATCGCCACGATTTAGTGGCGAAAAGACTCACCAGGCGGAGCGCAATATTTGAGAAAACCGCTAGCAGTACCATTTAGATAATACTGTACGGATTGTCGGAGTCTAGAAGACCGTCGGTCATCAAGAGATCCCAGAACTGCAATGACTAGAGCGTCCATATTGGAGGGCGGGGGGAGAGTGCGGACGAATTCCGCTAAATTTTTTACGTTATCTTCGGCGGGAGGCTACGATATCGTTCAGTTAGTAAAGTCGACTGTTGAGAATAGAGATCGAGATACCTTCAGGTCGTCTCTATTGGGGCTGCTTATACTTAGACGTTTGTGCAAATCCTGCAGATCACTGTCGGGCAACAAAAAATTGCCCAATAAAGCTGCCATCACGCACAGTTGCTCGTGCGTTATCTGCAGAGCTTTCGTTAGTTCGCTTACCATATACTCTTTGGTTTCCAGGGATCCCTGAAAATTTTAGAAAATCTTCATCTATTCTGGAAGCAAATTTCGCGATTTTGTATTGAAATATTCTCTTCGATTTCCTGTATAGAAATGACTGTTTTAACTCAGATTGAGGACCAAAATTATTTCATAATTTCGTCACACCCGGAGCTAACTTAATCTCCGTCCATGCAACAACCTACCATTCCATGGATTAGGCAATGACAGGTGCTTTTTAGGAAGGTACATACAGGGAAAACCGCCGGTGCCAAATTGCGTATTTCCAATGGAGTTAAAAATTTCAAATTTGGCAGAAATCAACTTTAATGAATGCGCTACAATGTGGCGTCATTGTTTGGTCCATAATTAATTCCACGCGCCGTCGGGACGCCATAAAGTGCTTTTTCAAAAATTTTCAATAAATTTTTATTATTATTATTGTTCGTAATACCGCCAGGTATACGTTCCTGTTGTTAAAAATTTGAAATTTGTAGTTGAAGTATCGCTAATTGTGTTTTTAAGAAGTTTGCGGGATTTTGACGAACTTATGACACAAATACTTTATTAAAGCAGTCAAATTTTATGACAAAGACCGCCTAAACGGCGCGGTTATTTATGACTTAAAAGCGGTACCTACTCAAAAATCTTTGCAGTACAGAGACCATCATAAAATCCAATGTGGATAACCGCAAAAACGGCTACAAAGCTGTCAATCAAAAATCCCTTCAAGGCTGAAATTTAAAAATCCATGTAATTCAAAAACGGTTTGATATAAAAATATTTCAATTACTCGTTATCAATCAAAGAGATGAAGTAAATATTTCGATATAAATCAGGGTTGAAAGTAAAAACTCACCGTTTAAAAAAAGAAAAAAAACGACAATGTCATCTTGTAGTGCATTAATTGTAGTTTATTTCTACCAAGTTTCAAATTTTTAACTCCATTAGAAATACGCAATTTGGCAGCGGCAATTCTCGTTGAAACACTCTGTATAATGACATACTAAAATTAGACGATGGGTCACAGAAGCCAAATGTTGGTTACTATGTAATCAAATATTTCCAAGGTACCATGAGTGGGAGCTTTGTATAATTTTACAGCCCGCCAGGCATTTTGTTTGCAGCCCGCATTTCAAAACCATTTTGCTTTTTGGAATGGAAGGCTCAGTAGTCCGTGGGTTGTAAAATAAACAAAAGGCTCGCTACTTGTAAGTTATGATCATGGCACAGCTACTGGAAGAATCTAAGAGATATTTTTACCTAATGTAAACAAACTCCCTTAAAAATTTTAGTTCAAAAAAGGTTTATAATCCCTATGGAGTTAGGGCATGTGCGGTCTGTTTGTAAAACCCTTAAAAGTCCGTTTACATTGATAAAAATTTTCAATTTTAGCGTGAAGAGTCGTCCCTTAGATTCTTTCGCTAGCTGTACTAGTAACTAACGTATAAACAAACAATTTTTATCTACTTGTGCGTAAGTTTTGTTGGCAATATTTTATAAGTAATTTTCTGTAAGACTCCACCAAAGATCAATATAAAAAAAACTGTCCCGATCCAGATCTTGATTGATTTTTTTCCAAGCCACAGCCATATTGGTCAATATTTAAAACCAATAAAACAATCAATGGAAAGTTTAGTTTCCAACAACAAAAAAACGTACCTTATACGTTAACTTCAGATGTTCTGACGAAAAATATCGCGGCGGGTCAAAAGCCGCGTATTCAGCATCATCAGCAAGAAGTCCGTGAAAACCGTACTCCCGACAGTACGCGATCACCTCTTGATGATGATCGTCCATAGTACACATCTGAAAGATTTCGAAATTAAAAACTTCACTAAAGTACTTAATAAGAAAAATTTTGTCGGCTACAATTCTTTTAAAAAGTGACATAAAATCACAATTTTTCTTACTCTGCTGCCAATTGCTTTACTTCCGTAACCCACCTCCGCTGTTATGAAAAAAACAGCGCAGTACTTGCTGGAAGATCACCGTGACTTGATCTCAACTTACCACAGTTTGCCCTAAATGCCGCAGAGCCATCCTCAAAGCGGATCGCAGACACGTGGGCGGCGTCCACCAAACTTTCGGAGGTGGCGTCGCCTTGGTGGTGACGTGCTTCAAAACACTCCCGATTTTTTGACGATTATCTGCTTGAAGTGCCACCCATTCGGCCATGCGACAAGATTCGATGGTCCCATTGAAAACCACAGCCATTTCAATGTTGCCTCGCTCAATAGCGCGGGTCAAGAGCGAGAGAAATTGGACCATGCGGTTCCACTGTCCCCCGCATGCCCAATCTGTTGATTGTACCCTCGTTAGTTAACAAAAAAATCGATTAAGCTTTAATTACCTGAAAAGTAGCCGCCGTAAAGGCGGTCGAGACAGTTTTCCGCATCTACAATTAATTTGAGTTTGTTGCCGATAGGTCGAATTTTGCGGTTGGTGTTATGCGGTTGTTGTCGTTGAGTTACGTTTCTTGCTATTTTGAGGAGATCAACGGGGACGGCGCCCCCTTCGAGAGAGGGGCTTTCGAGGAACCACTGCAGGTCGTCCACCCCCATTTTTGACGCTTTTCGAGTTAATTATTCTTCTTCATAGCCAGCCTGGAAAACAATTGAAGCTACAGCTGATCACGTGGGTGGAGAGTTGACGAAAGTTTTTGGGATTTTCGACGTCAACAGGGGAAATTGAAGAAAAGCTAGTAACGGCAGTAAAACGTAAACATTTTGGAAAACACGCGTTTTGTTCCCGTAAACATTCAAGGGACAAAATCGCCTCCGCCATTATAGAAGCGGAGAAAATGTAACGAAATCGGGTCAAAAATCAACCAAAAGAGAGGGTTGTCGTTACTGCGGGTTAGCTTTGTGGGGTGAGACCGTGAATAGGGGCATCGCAACAGGAGACAATAATAAATAAACTTACTCGAGCCAGAAACGCGAAGTTCAACAGAACGCCTCCATTGACGGAATAATTACCGGCAGCCGGCAACGATAAATTCTGTTTTTCCGACCGCACCACCGATTCAATCTTTAAAAACACGTGCATTGGAAATACGAAACCGTTAAAGGCGCAAAGAATATAATACAACAAAACCCCCAATGCACATCTTGCCTCAACTCGGCATCCGCAAAAATGAGACAAAAAAAATCTTCTCTTCAGCAGCGGAAGCTGCACTAGAACAGGAAAACAGCGGCGCGCTTGTGCAGTTGTGCCCATTTCCGGAAGTTGAAGGCGCCATCTTTCTCGTCACCTATAAACTTCCGCGCTGTTTTTAATTTTTGCCGAGAATAATTACAATTTTTATCGTAATTTTGTTATTGTTGTGAAATTATGCAATTTTTTGATGATAACGCAAATTTATACATTATGCGCGCAAGTCGCGACAAAAATAAAGTTTTGAATTTCAAAATTATTGAAATATTGTGAAATTTGTTACAGTAATTATCATATTTGCTATCATTATCTATAAAAAGCAGACCAAATACGGACGAAAATCTCGACAAAGCCTATTGAAGAAATCGGTGGACACGACGGAACTTCCGGCGCAAAGGCAATTGTGCAGCTGAATTACTGGTGAGTAGATTAAAAATCGCATGACGCAATCTTCGGAAGGTTGCTATTTCGAAAACGGACAAAAATATCGCGTAATCGTACACGTGGCTGGATTATCAGAAAAGCAAAAACTCGAAAATGTTAAAACGTCCACCCAATACGTACATGCAGCTGTTACGGCCTCTGCGGTAATCGGCGCCCCTTTTTGCTTAAACTAACGTTTAACTCTATTTCTGGCAGCATGTTAGCGGAGCAATTGGATAATAGAAAGGATTTTTGCGTGCTTCCACTAGTAATCTAATCAATTCCCGTTGACCCTGGAAGTGAAGGGATTGATTTTACCGGCTGTTGTTCGTAATTTTGGCGGCATTTTCGGGAAGGTCGAGGCAACGTTTACACGTGGGGGTTCAAAAATAGCAAATCCTGAGGTATATGGGACGGACCGTGGGCGGCGAACTACGCACGCAAATCCAATTTGTTCTCTTAATTAACAATTCTAGTTGTCCAATTGCGGCTCGTTAGAACTTAAACAGGCGATTACTGTCGACAAATTGATCAGAAGCGGCCGCCGATACGATGCAATCACTAATGATTATCAGTTGATGCGACTTGATTATCGTCAGTTTAACGCTGTTTGTTCACCAGACGATATGGGCGAACCAAACGGCTATTTATCCGGTCCTAAGGGCTTTGCCACCACCGCCATCCATGCCTTCCAGGACCCGGAGGAATACGAATCCATGGCCGTGGTGACCCCCTTGGTTTGCTCCACCACTTTCAAGCAATACGGGCCTGCTAAATTTAAGGTATTTAATCTGTCGCTGTTGATTGCTCCAAATTGCAGCAACAACTATTTTTGAGGAAAATGTAAAAACTTGAAATTTTCTCCAGAAATATGAGTACGGCCGATCTGGCAACCCCAATCGCGAGACCCTGGAAAACTGTCTGGCTGCCTTAGAATCGGCAAAATATGGCCTGTGCTTCGCTTCAGGTCTGGGCGCCACGTCCACTTTGTGCAGCGTTTTCAAAACTGGAGATCACATCATTTTCGGAGACGACGTTTACGGGGGCACCAACAGACTCTTCTGCAAAGTCTTCAACAGGCTGGGACTAGCTTCCACAACAGTGGACGCCCTCGACCACGCTAAAGTGGAACAAGCTATTCAACCAAATACTAAAGTAAGTTAGTAGTTAATTGAAATTTTTGCGTTGTCACATTGTTGGTAACATTTTGTTAACTTTCCCTTTTCTACTTTTTTAATAATTCTACATGTAGATAACTATTGGTTTAAATACAAAATTTTGGTTCAAGTTTGCTGCAAATTGCTATTCCCCCGTAACGTGTTTACCATTTCTTTTTGTTGTCTTTTTTGATTTGTTTGAAAATTGTTTTTTCCTTTTTTTTATTACCATAGAAAAGTATCAACTTTATTTTTCGGATTTGGATAAAACTTATACAAAAAAAAAAACATACAATTTGGGGGCTGGTACAAATTTGTGTGCTCCTCTCAAAACGATTGAACCCTGTCGTCTTCACTGGGTTAGCAGGCAGCCACCCCCCAAATGAATCCGACTCTGTAGTTGACAAAAAAGAGGAACGTCATAAGGTGGTCTAGGTGGTCATGAAGCAGTACAATTTTGCGATCTAACCAAAGTAGCAAAATTGATGCTTATCAGAGACTAGCAACGGTGCCCCCCATTGAGAAGTGGTCTTTGACAGCGATTGTTTTATTGAAGTAATTTATTTTTCTCGTTTTTGTTAATTTTTAAGTTATTTATTTATTTCCATTAGTAATTTGTATCATCAAATGTTTTTTTAGTGTCTATTACGATTTTATCTTAATATTTATATTTTTTCCAATCTATGTCTTTCTCAGCATTTATTTCAATCTTTAAGTGTCTATATCTATATTTTCGATTTTCCCAGGTCTTCTTCCTAGTTTTCTTTATTTTTATTTCCGTGTTTATAAGTCTTTTTCAATCTCCCAGTTCAAACTAATTTCTGTAAATAATTTCTCGTCTCAAGCTCCTTTCCAGTAACAATTCTCAGTCTCGGATTTAGTCCCAGTATCTGTACTTATTTCCAGTCCCTATAACTCATTTCTAGTCGCGGACTCACCCCTAGCTAGTATCTAGGTACATACAACTCATGGTTAGACCCAAACTCTTTTGCAATCTCTAAGACCCATTTTCTATCTCAAACTCATTTCATGTCTCGACTCATTTCTAGTCTTAAACAGTTTTTCAGTATCTAAGGCTCATATCCAGCCTCAAACTTATTTCTAGTCTGGAACTCATTTCTAGTTTTTATAGTTCTTTCCCAGTCTCGGAACTCATTTCCAGTCGCGGACTCAGTCTATGTAAGTTTAACTCATTCTCAGACCCAAACTCTTTTCCAATCGCATAAGACTCATTTTCTATCTCAAACTCATTCCCATTCCCCATAACTCAATTCCAGCCTCAAACTCATTTCCAGTCCGTATAATATAAATCATTTCTAGTCACGGACTCAGTCCTAATATTTATAACTTAATCCCAGCCTCAAATAGTTTCCAATCTCTTAACTTAATCCCAGCCTCAAATAGTTTCCAATCTCTTAAGACTCATACCCAGTCTCAAACTCATTTCTAGTCTCAACCTCATTTCTGGTTTCTATAGCTCGTTCCCAGTCTCGAAACTCATTTTCAGTCCAGATAACGCATTCTAATTTCTATAGCTCATTCCCAGTCTCGGAACTCATTTACAGTCTTGAACTCATTTCTAGTCTCTATAACTCATTCCCAGTCTCCATCAACAATGGAAATTGAGGGAGAGACGTTTTTATAGTATGAAAAAGGCAAATCCGTTACCAATTTTGGTGATAAACTACGATTTTTAGATGATTTGGATCGAATCGCCAACTAATCCGACTCTCAAAGTGATCGATATCAGGGCAATTGTGGAAATCGCCCACAAGCACAACGTGCTTGTGGCGGTCGACAACACATTTCTGACGCCTTATTTCCAACGCCCCTTGGAGCTCGGTGCCGACGTCGTCATCCATTCTCTCACCAAATACATCAACGGTCACTCCGACGTCATCATGGGCGCTATAATAACAAACAAGCAGGATCTCTACGAGGAGCTGAAGTTTCTTCAAAACGGTAACCACCCCAATTACACGACTCGAATGCTGAAATCACTGAATTGTAGCTATGGGAATCGTGCCGGCTCCTTTCGACTGCTACCAAGTCACCAGAAGCCTCAAAACACTCGCAGTTAGAATGAAGCAACACATGTTTAACTCCCTAGAAGTTGCCAAGTTTCTCGAAAAGCACCCAAAAGTTGAAAAAGTACTGCATCCGGGCCTGCCGTCGCATCCCCAACATGAGACTTTCAAAAGACAAACGTCCGGATGCAGCGGAATGATGTCGTTCTACCTCAAAGGCGACTACAAAGAATCGGAAAAGTTTCTAAGTTCTCTTAAGGTTTTTGCATTGGCGGAAAGTTTGGGCGGTTATGAGAGTTTGGCGGAATTACCGTAAGTTTTATGAAAGTTTTTAAAGTTTCGTTAAATTTGAATGTTGCAGAGCGGTGATGACGCATGCTTCAGTGCCTGAAGATCAGCGAAAAGTTCTTAAAATCACCAATAATCTCATCAGGCTGTCGGTGGGCTTGGAAGACATTGACGACTTGATAAAAGACCTGGAACAGGCACTGGAAAAAATTTAAGAAGTTACAAATACAGGGGCGAGTCAAGTTGACCTTGATAGCGCTATTTGCTCCAGAAATACATAATATACAGGTGACGGGGGAGGATTAAAATTTGTTTTATTTTCACCCTATAGACGTTCGTTCACGAAAAAGACAGATTGCGGGACAATATTTTTTGGTCAAATATACAGTGTGTCAAATTGTCAAATTCAGTAAACTGGCGAGAATCAAAAGAATGCGACCTTAACGGAACCACGATGTAAAGCCTGATACATTGGTATAAAGAGGAAAAAAGGGTTTGTCATGGTCTATAAGAGAAAACAAAGTTTGTGTTATCTTCATAAAAAATTAAAGATGTACACCCGGATGATCTGTAAATGAGACTCGCGTTCGGGTCGATTCGGTGCCTTCGATCTTACCAGACCAGTCTACAATGTTGCCAAACTAGCGATTCAAGAGTCTCATTTACAGATCATCCGGGTGTACAAGAATTATGAATTAAGGTGATCAGCTTAAAATCAAACTAAAATTCCAAATGGGGGAACGTTCAAATACAATCAAAATATGTAGTTGTAATAGCATTTTTGCAAAAGTATTTATTAACATTTTCAATGTAAACCTGAGCAAAAATATTAACTTCATAATTTACAAAAACTTTTCTAGCACACCACAAATTGCGCCACATACTCCGAAACATACTCCGAGTTCTTTTCATTTGCTTCATAAATTATTTCACTAATATACAAATTATCTTACAAATTAAAATCAATTTTTTCGAATTATTACGAGATAATACTCTCAATACCCTCAATAATGGAATCGCAGGTCATCTTATTAAGATTGCCGCACCGGGCTAAATGCATCCTCACACTAGTTATATACTTCTCCAAATACGTAATGGAAACGTCCTGAAAGTAAGGTTTAGAAAAATCGATGCTCCTCACCTGCCCTTCCTCGCTATTCGAATTAACAAGCGTCTCAACCCCCCTCAAAAACCCGTCAACATCGATTTCGTCCGCCACCAATTCTACACGAAACTTATAAGGCACGAATTGATCTTCAAAATTCTCTTTCTGATCCACGATTAAACAACGAAAAGGCGACGCTATCAACGCTCCGTTCGCGCTAAACGGCGATAAAATCACCCCCAAACACGGATTTTTATCGCCGATCCAACGCTGTAAGTCCTGCTGAGTATCCAAATCTTGCTGTGACGGTTCTGGAGCGAAAGTGGGGTGCGAATGGAACCAACCCAAAATTCTCAAATCGCGATCGTGTATTCTTTCGGCGGCTTTCGCTTGAGAAATCGGACACATATCACAATGGGTCGATGATGAAGCGATGTTGCGGCAGGGTTCGTAATGGGAGATGGTTAAAACACTTTTGGGAGAGTCCCAAGTACCAGCTACAAGACCCATAATTTCGGAAAGGGAGGTGTGAGCGTGTAAATCCATCAACAGAAGGGTAGTTAAGTGTAATTTCACTGCGAATTTTTGCTGGTTGACAAAAAAAATTAGAATTAGGGGTAATTTTCAAGTTGAATACTTACAGGACTGGTGACTGAAAAGGGTCGGCAATAAATTAAGCGAATTGCCGGTTTCTTGATGTGGAAGCGGGGCTTTGCAGGTTCTTCGGTCACTATAGTGGTGTTGATGACGTCGCCTTTTTCGTCGTGAGTCAAAGTGTAGCCACCTTCGCCATCCTGAAAAAAAAATGTTACTGTAACAGAGGCTCTTGAGAAAACCTGCAACTCCTAAAGAAGAATGAGTTTCCAGATATTGGATCAATAGGTATCTTATGCCCCAGTCAATCAATACATTAACATACAAGGTGTTTCCTAAAACCGCCTCCAGCCGTAACTCAGTTATTTATTATTCCACTTTAGGGAACATCCTGTATATAGAACCTCTAGGTAAGATTTTAAGTCTACAATCGGCGCAACTATAGTTCGGCCGCCCAACAGATAAAAAATAATAAAATAAAAAATAAATAAAAAAAATCGCGTACATTCGCCAATTTTCGCTTTATTCTCGATCTGGCGCCCAACTCTGCGCCGCTCCTGATCTGAGGTTTGAGGTCTTTGGACGGTTTCTCCCTGTTAACTGGCGCCATGGCTTGGAAAACGTCATACAGAGGCCGGGAGTAAGAGGTTTGAGCTGCAATAGTGGTTGATAAGGGAAGGGGAGCTTAAGTGACGTCAGCAACTCACGACATCCAAAATTGATAACGCCAGTTTGTTCCAAGTAACAATGGATTCGACTGATGCAGTTGACGTCGCCGCAGTTCTTCAACCCTTGTCGGATGGACGTCTTGGTTATGTAGGAAGGTTTGGTCGATGTCCAGCAGTTGATTATGTGGTTCCTGATCTGAAATTCAACGCAATATAAAATAATTGTAATTTTAAAATCTGGCGAACATCAGCTAATCGGCAGTTATTTGCAACAAAAAGGGTCAACAATTTTTGGTTAAATTTGTGGAGAAATTTGACAAAATGTTAGTTATTAGTTGGTAGTAACAAATAGACAAAAAAAAGTACAGTTTGCTTTTATTACTTTTAAATATCTGAGAGGCGTCTTCGTCGGCCGCCCTTTGAAAAACTCGCTGTGCACAACTTTTTCGAGATCACTGATAAAATTTTCATTCAACACAACTTCGCGTTTGGGTTCCTCTAAACTCGTCAATTTTTTAACCAAATAATCGTCCAGCGTTGTCAAATCGATGTATGAAGATTTCTGTTTATTAGGGGAATTAGTTTGAAAATCTTCATTATCCAACTCATTAACTGGAGGCATTTCAACTGCTTTATGCTCAGTTCTGACGTCACACTTTGAGTCGGTAGAATCCACCACGTCTATTTCCACGTCCGAATCTGTGTCGTCTTTGTTGATTTTAATCTAAAACAATTGTTGAAAGAAAAAAAATTAAAAAGAAGCAATAATTACTATTTCTTCGCCTTCACAAATCGGTACCGCCAATCCCGGTCCAGTTGTTATCTCCACTTTTCCAACTTCGCTCCGTTTAATGCTGTGATTCATAACTTTAACAGTTTTTTGATTACACAATTCCACAGGAACTTTTAGTTCTGTTCTGAATTTGCATTTCATCAACTTTTTCGTTTTACTCTTGAATTTTGGTTTTAATTCCAATTTCGGGCTCCTCACTTTCACTTCTTTACGTTCAGCACTTGTTTTGACAACATTCACAAAGTTTTTAAAATACTCATCATCATTGCTAGACGAGTTACTTTTCTTTCTTTGCCTTTTATTAACCGCTACTGTAGGTTTAGCAGTACTGACAGCCGCAATCACCTCCTCAATGCTGGCAGGAATCTAATGACAAGATAAATAAATTAATAATATATTAAATAAAATTAAATAACAAAACAATTGAAAAGTGACATCAACATAAATAAATAAAATTAAATAACAAAACAATTGAAAAGTGACATCAACATAAATAAATAAAATTAAATAACAAAACAATTGAAAAGTGACATCAACAGACCTGATTGTCGACCAAAATTTCCGAAACTAAATTGCTGACGCTCATCCCTTCAACCATTCCTCCGTTTAAACTGGAATAAGTCGGGGGCACCTCCGAATAGAAGTTCTTCAAATAATACCTGACGTCATTGGAAGTTTTTGACCCAATAAACTGGGATAATCGAAAATTGCTCTTGCCGAAAATTTCAATTCCCCTCTCCAACAAATTCTTTTCTTTCTCGGTCCAGCCACTCTCGTCGGTTATGGAGTTTTCGGTGGAAACATGCCCTATCTGGTCATTGTCGTTGGCCCCAAAGCCCATGGGGGACCTGTCTGGCAGTTCTGTGGACAACACTGCATTGGTATCGTACCAGCACTCCAAATTTGCGCTGGGCCGGTCTAACAACCACTGAGGGTGTATGGTGTAGTCACAATTCAACAAATCGCCAGCTTGCGACACCAAGGAGGAGTTTTCATACCTACAACCAACAAGCAACATAACCACAAACGCCGCATTTTTGGGACACAAAATCGCCAAATTATGAACGGAAACGAGGAGCATTTTGAAAGAACTTACATGGCGGCATCGCTTTTAGCCAAAAAACTGTCCAAGTTGAAATCGCCGAGAACATCCACTTCGTCCTCTTCAGCCATGTTTGTTATGGTTTCATGGTCTCGTGAAGTAGGCGGCGGAAAACTTGTTAAAACAAGTGAAAAACCGTGATACCAACGTAACAGCGCCTTATTTCCTAAAGCTTAGCTCTTTTTTTGACATTCTTACAAATGACAGCCGTCATAATAATAGAAGTTGCAAGTAAGTTTTTCTGTTAATTTTGTTAATTCGTGGGTGAATCTGCAAAAATGGGAGAAGCGGCTCCGAAAATTCCGAGTA
The DNA here is from genome assembly GCA_951805265.1 of Schizotus pectinicornis. Taxonomy (NCBI): domain Eukaryota; kingdom Metazoa; phylum Arthropoda; class Insecta; order Coleoptera; family Pyrochroidae; genus Schizotus; species Schizotus pectinicornis. The sequence goes on along the minus strand of OX638207.1, from coordinate 10,064,871 downwards.
ACGAAGAAGTGGTCGATGAATTGACCAACGATTTGCGCGACGCACAGTTTATTGTAGAACCACCCCTAGGGGGTGCCTCCAACATTCCTGAAGATTTCGAGGATTCCGATGCTGAAGAACCAAAACCAAATGTAGTAGATTCCGAGGAATCTGACGAAGAAGCGTTGAAGAACCAAGAAATCGATTTAACTGATGAAGAAAAGGAAGCAAGACGATTGGAAGCTGTTACATTGAAGAATCGAGGCAATGACGAGTTCAAGGGCGAAAAGTACTTGGAGTCGATCAGAACGTACTCGGAAGGGTTGCGAATATGTCCTTTGAGCTGCACTAGTGATAGAGCAATTTTATATGCCAACAGGGCAGCTTCTAAGATTAAAGTTGAAAGAAAAGCTAGTGCTATCGATGATTGTAGTAAAGCTGTAGAATTAAACAGTAGTTACGTGCGAGCTTACTTGAGGAGGGCGAAGTTATATGAGCAGACCGACAAATTGGATGAGAGTTTAGAAGATTACAAGAAAATTCTGGAGCTGGATCCGGGAAATCCAGAAGCTCTGAGCGCAAATCACAGGTTACCTCCCTTAATTAATGAGAGGAACGAAAAGTTGAAAACAGAAATGTTTGGTAAGTTTATTAGCTTTTTCAACTTGAATGATCCTCATGAAATCAATTTTTTTAGCAAAATTAAAGGATCTTGGGAACGTATTTTTGCGACCATTTGGACTTTCGACAGAGAACTTCAAGCTTCAGCAGGACCCCAATTCGGGAGGATACTCTGTTAATTTCCAGCAAAATCCAACAAATTAATTTACTCACTAAAATTTATTTTACATATGCTAATAAAAAATAAAGAACCTTCAGCCTTACTTTCAAAACTAGAAATATTAATCCAAATTATCATCATCGGGCGCCGTGAATTGTGGTGGAGCGGCTCCACCACCAGGTGCGGCGCCTCCAAAACCCGGAAATCCTCCGGGAAATCCGGGAAAACCTGCTCCTCCCATTCCTCCAAAAGGCGGGGCCATTCCAGACCCGGACAATTTTCCAGAAAGCTTAGTGATCAGCGCCATGACTTTAGGATTGGACTGGTACTTGTAGAAGTTGCCAGGATTCGAGGAGATGTCAGAGAAGGCGGCTGACACGTCAGGGTCGGCAAAGGCGGCCATGATTTCCGGGTCCTGAAGGAGCTTGTAGAAATCGTCCATTTTCGGCTGCGCGCCTCCAGACGGCGGGGGAGCCGATGCTTCGGGAGCCCCGCCGGCGGCGGCAGCGGCGCTGGCCTTCGCGTGGGCCTCCTTGGCCTGGCGAGCTCTCTCCTGACGCGCCCTCTCCTCTCTCTCCTGCTGTTTGCGTTCCTACAAACGAACCAATCAGTTGCAACATTTTTAAAACTTTTTCAGGGCGTACAATGGAAAACCACAAGCAACCAAATTATTGAGCATTTTCCACTCTGGAGAATGCGTAAAATGCCCGATACCGTATAAGGAAGGATTCGTCTTCGCATGAGTACAGAATGTAATGTTTGTGGCACAACCCCAGAGATGACGCTACTGTAGTAGAATTTTTCTAACCACTCCACAATCGCATAAAACTGTCAGAATGCCGACTACAATCAGTTGCAACACGCGTATTGTATGACTGTCTCTCTTACTCACGGAGAACGACAAGTTTATCCGAGTTATTATTGACGCGGCGTGCTTCAGTGGATTTAAACGCGTGGTCGACTGTACGCCTCCGTTGGTGTCTCATTCTTCTTATTCATTCACTGAAGTGAGCGAGACGAGACTATAAGCACCAAATCGCTGTAAATCTGCTGTCTCATTTATTTTAGTGAATTAGAATGAAACACCAATGAGGGTGCAACTTAAAGAGTGTAGCTTTACGGTAAGTTTATACCCACTGAACCACACCGCGTTGAAAATAACTCGGATAAACTTGTTGTTCTGTGCGAGAAATAGACAGTCGATAATAACCTTGTTGCAGCCCGCACATTCTGACAATTTTATGCGTGGAGTTGTTAGAAAAATTCTACTATACTACTCTAAACTATAATAGTAATTCCGGACGCCACTGAGTGGCGTGGTTTGTTTGTTTCCGCCATGTTTCCGCTAAGGTCACTAGTTCCCGCTCTTGTAAAATTTGGATTTCAAATTATAAATGGATTGTTGACAACTTGTTAGACTTTTATATGAAGTGTGCAATCTAAAGAAACTGTCCGAATTATGGGTAAAAAAGTGACACTTGGTCATGACTGGCGTAGTAACGCCCAGAAAGTGCATCCAATTCTACTCTTCAGTTTACCTAAAAGTACCCCCAATTCTACTCTTCAGTTTACCTGAAAGTGCACCCACTTCTACTCTTCAGTTTACCTGAAAGAGCACCCAATTCTACTCTTCATTTTACCTGCTTGAGTCTATGCTGCTCGATTTTCTTGGCATTTGGGGTGACTTCCTTGAGCCACTGGTCGCTTTGTTCATCGCAATCGATGTTGCAGGCTTCCCTCAGGTCTTGAACGGCCTTCTCAAACTCGCCCAGCAGTCTGTAGGCGCGTCCCCTGAACTTATAAGCGGTGGCTGAATCCGGGTTGAGCTCCAAAGCTTTTGAACAGTCTTGAATGCAGGCCATCGGTTTTGACAATTTCAAATAAACTTGGGCCCGTCTGGCGAACAAAATCGCCGATCCCGGATTTAGTTCTATGGCTTCATTGAAGGCTGATAAGGCTTTATCAAAATTGCCTTGAGAAAATTGCGACATGGCTTCACTGCGTTTTTCGTCGGCTTTTTCAATGTCCTCTTCGCTGACTTCTTTATCGGGATTGCCCATCTTTTGGCTGGGGTCAATAGTGTCAGGGTCTATGCACCCTTCCATGTCGAGATCCAGGTCGGACTCGGCTCCCGAGTCGGCATCAGTTGCGTGAGATTCGTCTTCAGGTGGGCTGGCATCGGCGTCCATTGGCATTCTGGAGGGTGTAGGCACTTTGCCTCCGAAGGATTCGATGAAGTTCTTGAAAAAGCTCAAGTCCGGCGTTGATAAAACGTCGGGATTGGCGGTACAAACTTCAACAAATTTCTTCAGCCTGTCTAAGGCCTCTTGATTGAACGGGCAACTCATTTTCGAAGATTAAATTCGGGGATTTCTCGTCCTGGACTTAATTTAACACGTTGAAGAACAATGTTTGCAAAAAATTTCTAGAAATCGCAAACCGGCTGGTCATGGACGATGGTGATAAAACGCAATATCGTAAATAAAACAGATACCGGTATAAGCGGAAACTGTAAAAGGCGCCACTTACAAAATGCGGACCATTCATTGGTCTAATATTTGAAGCAGACCAATGAGACGGCGGGGATTTGGGTTGGCAGCGCGTCCTCAACCATTACCCCCCACCCCCATAACAATAAATTCTGATTCAACTAAACATCTGACAATCTGACATTTAAGTTAACCTAAAAAGGGAGAAGTTAAAGTTAATTTTTCTTCTTTCTGCGAATTAGCTGACTATGCCTGAAAAGTCGCACGATTTACTAGAAGACCAAAGATCAGGACGCTAGAGCGAAATCCAGATCGTTTTTGTAGAAAATGTGGGCTCGTCAATATTAGGTTAGTTTCTATTAATTTTTTAACTTAGCTTAATAACCGCACTAATTGCAGTGTTCGTTGAGAAAGTTTCGAAAACGTCGACTGCTTGGGCCGTCTCAATTGATCAAAATTTAATTCAAAGCAAGTTGGAGTCTGCAAATGCATCCCGTGAAATTGCCTAGGGAACCCAAGCGTACTGAGTAAACTTATGGCTTCCATTATTACTTAAGTGGGTTACTTAATCATCGTTTGTTGTCATTTTTTGTAAAGTTTAGTTTTTTAGGTTAGATATGAATCCAGTTGAAAACCACAAATGTCTCCAATGTGCCTTCGAGTCACAATGGAGCTTCGCTTTTAAAGACCATTTGAGAAAGCACCGATGCAAAGTTTCCTTTTTCACCTTTGACTGTTCTTTTCAAGAAAATTTTTACACTTGTGAAGTTTGTAATTTTGCAACTAATCTTAAAGTAATTCTTTTGCAACATCTAGAAATAAGACACAAATTAGAACTGCCTTTCAACAAAGAAATATTTTTTAAAACTGAACCAGTTGACACGAAAGCAGAAATTGTTGCCTACAATTCCAATGAGTTTCAGTGTGGTTGTTGTGGCTTGAAAACTTTTTCTCGTGTTTTTCTTATGAAACATTTAGAAAGGTGCAAGTTGCGTCATCAATCGATTGAATGTTTTTATGAAAAGAATGGATGTGAAAACTACCAACAGGGTAACCTTGAAGTCAGTTGTGGATTGGAGGCAAAAGGGTTTAAATGCGCAATTTGCGACTTTCATTCTAGTTACAAACAGTCTCTCAATAGACACTACATTTTGAAGCACGCAAACACTTGTACGTGGTCTGTTTGTTCTATTTGCAATTTTAAATGTAAGTACAAACCAAATTTAATGAGTCATCAAAGAAAGGTGCACGGAATCAACACTAAAGTTGACCAGTTCGCTAATGATTCAGAGTTGAAATGTATGCTTTGTGATTATCGGGCAAAAGAAAAGGGTCGATTGAAACGACATCATCTCGTCAACCATTTGCCAGCCAGTGAAGGCAAATGGTTTGAATGCATTAAATGTGTATACAAAACAAGGCGGAAAGACCATTTGAAGAGACATTACATCAACAGTCACATGGCGGCAAATGACCGTATTTCTGCTAAATCCAAAGATCATATAAGTCGCAATAAAACTAAAGAATCACCCAATGGAGTGATACAAGTTTTCAATTGTGTCAAATGCGAGTACACAACTAAACGAAAATACGATTTAGACACCCATAATCTAAACAACCACATGTTGGATAACGAAGGAGAATGGTTTGAATGTGCAAGTTGTGAGTATAAAGCGAGGCGGAAAAATCTTTTAAAAAGGCACATGAGCAAACACGCGTCAAATGATAAAGTCACGGAGTTTTTAGAGAAAACGTGAGACTTTTAAAGACTGAATTAGATAATTTCTTGCAAATAAATATTTTTTAACAAAATGGTAATACTTTTTATTTTATCCTATTTGTTAACAGTTTAAAAGGTAAATATCTTTTGCTGTACGCTGTAGCTGTAGAAGACTGGTATGCTTAGAGCCGGTCTCTCCTAATAAGAGCAACCTAGAAATATAGATTTCAGATATTATTAACAGTCCATGATACCCCCCAGATAGGGAATTCGGTCCTGTTACCGTAAGTTTTAATTGGATTTAATGAAATTTTTACAGAACCATAATACCTGAGGCCAACCCATTCATTTCTTTTAAATCTAAGTTTCAAAAATACGCTGGCCTTAAAGTTAAAGTGCCGTCAAACGGCTTCCTGTTAAAGTGCCATTAATCCATATGACGGCACTTCAGTGTGTTAGGGCAATGAAAAAGATTAGAAAAGTTTTTTTCAAGTAGTAATTTTTAAAGGTCCTTAAAAAAATTACAGGGCCCTGAACTGACATTGCTTAGAACTTCTTTTTCGCAAAGAAAAGTATCGTTCGAACGAGAAATTAAACCTGAAGCCTGTCTATTCGTACGTCACCTCTATTCCACGGCTTTATCGACCTAGCTAGTCGTTGCGTGTTCGATCTTTGTACTCTCTTGTCTTCCCGTAATAACATCACTTGTGTGTTGCGTGCGCATTAACGGCATCTTAATAGGAAGCCGTTCCACGGCGCTTTAAGTACAGTGTAAAAAATAACATTCTAGTCTTTCAATATGGTAAGGCCAATGACTTGCAAATTATGGGTTTAGTGTACCTTTATATGGGTTTTATGGGTTTATCTGCTAGCGCCCTCTGGCGTCAAAATATTTTTAAAGTTGTATTTTTATTTTTCACGCAAATAAAGCTCTGTAAAGCCATCACTTTTAAAAAATTTAATTTGCTATTTATGCTGCTTTTTACTTAAAATGCTGCTAGGTACAAAATTCCGCTATGCCATTTATTCCAAATTTAAAAGAGGTACCATTACTTGAGAGGGTGAAGGGTTAATAAAGCACATGTCTCTCTCGACCTTCGAATTGCCCAATAACTATGTGGCAAATATATACAGGGTGATTCAGCGCTTCTTTACAAACTTTGGCAATGAAAAGTAGATGTACTTATAACGAAGATATTTTAGTTGATTCACTTTAGCTGACTTACCCTGTATATGAGACTTACATGTATACAGAGGGTTTCAACGAGAACCGCCGGTGCCAAATTGCGTATTTCTAATGGAGTTAAAAATTTGAAGTTTGGCAAATATAAACTATAATTAATGCACTACAAGATGACTTTACCGTTTTTTTTCTTTTATTAAACGGAGTGAGTTTTCACTTTCGATCGCAATTTCATATCGAAATATTCACTTCATCTCTTTGATTTTCTTCAAGCTTATGATCACGACCTCCAAGATTGATAACGAGTAATTGAAATATTTTTATATCAAGCCGTTATTGAATTACATGGATTTTTAAATTTCAGCCCTGAGGGTATTTTTAATTGACACCATGACAGCTTTGTGGCTCTTTACCAAGCGGGTAACCACATTAGATTTTATGATGGTCCCTGTGCCGCAAAGATCCTTGAGTAGGTACCGCTATTAAATCATAAATAACCGAACCGTTTAAGCGTCATTGTCATAAAATTTGACTGCTTCAATAAAGGAGTCGTACCATAAATTCGTCAAAATCCCGCAAACTTCTTAAAAACACAATTAGCAATACTTCAACTATAAATTTCAAATCTTTAACAACAGGAACCTGGCGGTATTGCGAACATAATAATAATAAAGAAATATATTGAAAATTCCTGAAAAAGCACTTTATGGCGTCCCGGCGGCGCATGGAATTAATTATGGGCCAAACAACGACACCATATTGTAGCGCATTTATTAAAGTTTATTTCTGCCAAATTTCAAATTTTTAACTCCATGGGAAATACGCAATTTGGCACCGGAGGTTCTTGTTGAAACACCCGGTATGAGCATTTCTTTACAAAATAAATTTTTTTTTTTACTACCAAAGTTTGTAAAGAAACTAATAAATCACTCTGTATACGTAAGTACATAACTATTTAAAAAATTTCAACGTAAATTAATTGAAACATAACTTTGCTATCTTTTTCGTTAATTGAGAATAACTTTGGAAACTTTCTCTCTGGCATCACCAAATTTCTGTTATCTATTAAGATCACGTCATTTCTTTGGATCTAATCACCTCCAATCCTTTGATCTGCACCGAAAGTATTAATCAAACCCGATAACAGCCAAGTCACGTCCGGACTCGCCTAAATTTCGGTTCGATCCTTCCACCCAAAAAACCCATCTCCATCAACCCACCGTCACGTCATAACATCCGTTATCGTCCAAAACGAAAGGGCAAAACTAGTAAATTTCGGTAGGGCAGTGAGCATATTTGACGCAGGGCAATTCAGGACTTCCAAACTCCGTAGAAGTTTTGACTTTAGTTCATCTGGCGGCCGCGCACAGACAGCATCCTGTGCTTTATTCGCAACCGTACCCGCCACTTACAAACTACCGGCAAGTCCGCACGGGTCGCGCGACAAAGTCCAGGAACAAAAATTGCCAGCAAAATGACGAGTGCTAATTGTTTGTTAACAGGGGGAATTCTGGCCGGGTTCGTGGCGGCCGTTGTGGCCCTGCAATGTTTTCAGTGCGGCCAGTACAACGACGGGGTGGGCTCGATAACACCCTGTATTAACGAAACTCACATGAAACTGAAGGAGTGCCCCAGCAGGGACCACGTTTATTGCATCGTGAGTATCTTTGAGAAAAAAAACTAACTCACAAGTAGGCAGTAGAGTAGGTCCTTATAGTGCTGATGGTAGCCGCTTATCTTTGGCCGGTTTTAACAGTTTTGGGTTATCTTCAAGGGTTATCGCAACAATAACATTTTGCGCGCACTTCGAAACTTAAAGTTTTAAAACGAAAAATTGGGAATTTTTCTCAGTAGTAATTAAGGGTAGTTTTGACTTTTCTAGAGTGTCGCGACTATTTGGAAATTAGCGAAGGAGCTCTACGTGTTTTCTCTTCGGATATTGGATTTCGCTAAGTTGCGGTTTCAATTGCCCGCAAAAGTTGCAGTTTAGTTCGAAAACGTGCTGCAACTACCTCGCTTGTTTTGCTTTTGTGCAAAGTTTGGGTCTAGTTTGCAACTCTTAGCTCAACCCTCCTGAAAACTAAAAATGCACATCTCGGGTTTGACTGTGGAGTCACAATTGATTGTTATTAATTGCGGGGTAATTTCAGAAATCAATTTTGTTCTGCAAATTCACCCGGCGCCTCCGCCATTTGTGCAATTGCCAGCACCTCGCGCTTATTACGGCCAATAGCTCTTTGTGATGTGCGTTGAATAAAATCACAACCGGGTGATGGTTGCTTTGTTTGGTTCCTCACTGGGTTTAAATTAAATTTCCGGTAACCGCGCGTCTGGTTTCGGGAATACGTCGTTAATAAGTTTCGAGCGCCCCACAAGCGGTGCAAATAACGTCCCGTGGGGCAGAAACTTTGCAAGTGAAAGCCCGATTTTTATAAAGATCACTTCTTATTTCAATAGGTTTAAATTTTTAACGACCTCGGGATCTGCTGGATCAAAGGGTTTTAAATTCCGGTCACTAAGGACATTATTCGTTAAATTGGAGAGCAACGTCGAAAAAATCGGTGAAGCTCGAAGTGAAAGTGGAATTCGTCCAAAAAGTCGCTGCACATCTTAAATTTCCCGAAGGTGGACTTGTAATTTCCGCCACAATAGTGACGTTGGGCCGGTTTCATAAATTATTCAGTTGCCGGACCATTTTTGAATTTACATACAATTTTACCGCGCCAACCGGAGGCGACACTTTTAACTTACAGTAGAGTCCACCGCTATTTAGACTATTAGGATATCTGTTTGCACTTCGAGATTAAAATGTAAGACCTCTTTAATTAGTTCCTTATTCTTTGAAAAGCAATATTGCGTAGGTCGTCAAAGAAAGTTCTCTACAAAGGCGTTGTAGGGGTGAAAACCGCCCAAAAGTAAATTTACTTCATTTAAATACACAAAATCCAATAATTTGGGCATACAATAAATTTTCAATTTTTTTCTTAGTAAATACTCTTACACCGTCACCACTCGTTTTTGTTAATTTATGAAATAGGGTTGCTTAGTCGCCAGACGGCTAGATCAAGCACTTAAGTTTATGTTTGTAGCATCGTTGAACGGAAATTGCTTTTATTATTAGCGTACTACGACGGCTAGTAAAAAATTAATTAAGAAAAATTCATCCTCCATATCTAAAAAATTGTAGCATTACGAGATGCTTAAATGTTTGTTTTTATGGCTGTTAATGAGTATTTTTAAATATTGTTAGAAATAAATTTTTTGCAGCTTTATAAGTTTTAAGTATTAGGTATTTAAAGTAAAGTCTGTGGCAGCGCTCGATAATTGTCGATTTATATAAAGCTAACTTGTTTTGCGGGTATTTTGACTATTAATCACTCACATTTACATCTGGTCGTGGATTTACCTATTAATTAAGGGCTGTGGGTAATTTTTAAAAATTCTTGCATGCCTCCGGCCGTATTTTTCTTGAACCACCCTGACGAGAAACTCGCGAATTAGAAAAGGAACAAATATAATGTACACTAAATTAAACCATACATTCCTTGCACTGTCCACCAGAAAATTTAATGAGCATCAAAAATTCTAAATGTAACCCAAATTATTATACATTAGAAAATGAGAACATCACCACTAAAATAACTATGCTGCGTATTGTTTTACCATTGCTTACATTTTAAATTCTATATGTCTATCAATTTTACTAAATGTTCACCAAATTTAGAACGCTCAAGTTACGCGTCCGTGCTGTACGTAATAAATATTCGCGCTATCCATTTATATTTAGTGTTTCTCAAAAAAACTACTTGTGCGTCAAATAATTATTCTATTACTCCAAAAATGAAATATGCTCGCGCATCTCTCCTTGCCGCTTGCGCTTCCAGACAAGAGGCACGCGAAAAAAGTTTTGTACAAGGTTAGTTCAGGGCTCTGTAATTTTTTTTAAAAGCACCATTAAAAATTACCTCTTAAAAAAGTTTTACGTTTTACATAATGCAAGCCAATTACAGCAAAGCATTTATATATTACGGAAATCAATATCTTTTTTTGTGCAAATCACTTCTATTTTTACTCTTATTTTCCTTGCCTTAGCACATCTACATCTATAATTTTGCATAAAATTATTTACCATTTGCACAACATTTCATTGCTTGTGTATTTTTGATCAACAAATAGTATTTTTAACTGCTAAATAATATAAGACACTGTCAAAAATTAACTATCTGGGTATTATGTTAGAATTAAATGCGGAATAAAATTTGGTGAACATTTAGTATTTATGGTCAACAAAAGTTATTTTGGCGAACAAAATATATAAGAGGCCAGCATTATGTCAATATTTGGTTGTCGCTTTAAGATTATGTATTTTCTTAATTTTGGTGAGCATTTAGTATTTTTGGGAAATGAAAGTATTTTTTTGTATAAAAATATTGGATAAATTTGGTAGACTGTTAAATACGACCCGATTAGAAACACGTCTAATAAGCGGCTGGAGTGGGGCCAGACTTTTCCTTTCTGCCATTACAGTTGAAAATGGGGTCATTGCGGGGAAAACTGCCAATATAATTATTAAATTCCCTGTAAATTGGTTACGTGAGAAATTTAGTTAGGGAATTAGGCCCTGGGCGGGTTTTGTAACTTTAGCGGAATTCGCATCGCTAATTGATCGTCTGATTGGAAAATCGAGGTGTTGTCTTCGGCATCTGGATACCCTTAAGATTTTCCGCCGCCAATTCACCGAAACGCCTTTTGAGTACAATTTACTTAGAGTTGGCAGCCGCGCTAATTACTGTATTTTGTTGGAAAGCTCCAGTTTCCCGAGAGCGCTTTCGCTACCACCAAAAAATTTTTTTTTCAGAGAACTTAACCAACGTCTTGAATGACAACAATACGAACAAGAGTAAAAACTAGGTTTTAGCAGTGTCGAAACCTCAACATCACTGCAAAAAGCGCAAAGACAAGACGTATATTGTGTTTCGGGTCTTCCCGACGATATTGTGCAGCCCTCCGTTTTCACCCTTACTTACAAAAACCTCCATCGACCCCAAACACTTGTGTGTTTCTAGTAAATGATGTCTATTTTAGCAAAATTTTCAGCAAGCATCCCCCGCATTTGCCATTTTATTTTAATTTAATTACCTAAGTGGTTTATGAAACGGAGAGTCTGGACCATCGAAAATAATTATAAGTACTTTCTCAATGCAAATTTTGTTAAACCCGATCTATTCTGGGCGATAAGGCTTTTTTGGCGGCTCAGCGATTTAAAAACCCTCAACTAATAGCCCCCTGACGGGTTTCTGTCGCTCCACCCGGCCACGCGCGGAAAAATTGCATGTTCGAGTTTATTGTACAATTACTTAAACCGTAAAATGTTGTTACGTCGCTTTAAGACGCGGACCCTTGAGTCTTTCGTGAATAAAGTTTCGCCAGTTTTATCGGTTTTATTAAGGGTAGGTTTAGGTGCGTCTCTAAAACTCGCGGATGACATATTGTGAGTCTATTTCGTTCCGGAATTGAGGCTCGTCGATAAAAATTCTATTGCTCGCTTATTAGTGCTGGCGGAAAAATGATCCCGGTTCGGACCCCCCAGCCGGGAGTAAACATGTCGAGGGCTCTCGACGAACCGGCCTAGCCTGAATGGACGGAAGGAAAATTGTGGCTTTCTGGAAAAACGTCTAATCTAGACTCGTAATTTACTTCTTTGCGGATACGGAGGACTAATGGGCTTCTTTTGTGAGGGACGTGATAATTTTGTTGAAACACGCGCTCTCTCCATCGGAGCCGCAACATTATTTTCTGGAGAAATTCACGACCAGGTAGGGTCGTTATTTTCAATACCTGCATCAATAACGCCGAGGTTTCCGGGAGATTTTGGAAGAAATACTGATGATGTTCATAAAGAGAAAGTTAAGAAAAATAGTTGCTCCTTAGGGAACAGTCCGGACAATCGGTCATTTCCAATATTGATTTGTTCTATTTTTAAATCTTTTCAAAAAGATATACTGCTACTGAGAAAAGTTGCTTATTCTCGAACTCACGTAACACTTCTATAAAGTTTCCTAGAAACTGTTGCGGACTGTCGTGTCATAACTTTTTCAAATTTTAAACGTTTTAAAAATTGATTTTTTCTCTTATGTAAAAAGTTCCCTAAAGATTGGTCCAACCTGCCATCTTCATTATTTACTCTCCCTTAATGCATCTTGTTCTATTCTCTCAGAAGATCCTTAAAAATTCATTCAGAGAGATTTATCTGGTTGTTCAAATTCTTTTTTTTTTAAACTTTTCAAAACTTTTTGTCTGGCTTTCGTAAAAAGCTACTTAAGAACTAATTTCTAAATTCCTAAATATTTTTTTGCTATAAATTTTAAAATGTTTTATTAGAAACTAATATAAAGAGTCACTCTTGTTATTAAATTTTCGATCCTCAAATCTTGTCTAAACCGTTTTTTTGTTTTTAGAGACTAGTTCAATCACCTGATGACTTTTTTCAAAAGTTTTTGATTCTGTTCTTTAAAACCGTTGTTTTTTGGTCTTACGCATTCTCCTTTTGTTTCTCTTCTCATTATTGCGGAGGAAGCTCGATCCATGTGAAGTTTCAGCGACGGCAGAACGACTATAATTAAATTAAAATTCGCCCATTTATTACCGCACGCCGACAGTTCACGCGTTTAAAATCGTTGTCCTCTCGTGAAATGTTGGAATAGTTGCAGCAATTTCTCCCGAACTCGGATATGACATTCTTGCATGCTACACGACATACAGGAGGATTGTTGTTTAATACATGATGGCCGCTTTCTCGCTGACCGGACATCGGTGAAACGGTCCAATTTGCATGTAAACTCGAGGTACCTCAATTTGAATACGTAATACTCAGACCGCTCCAGGAACATGTCGAACAATTATCATAATCACGAAACTCCTACGTCGATGGCCCAATTTCGTCAATTAACAGACAAAATTGCCCCCTTCTGTCTGTCTTAATTCGCGTTTGTTCCGTCTTCGTAAGTGCTGTACCAACTCGAGTTTTTGCGAAAGTAGATAACAAATGTGTCGCTCTTTTGTTACAGAAATACATAAGCGAGGGCTCCACCGTAAGAGACTGCGTCGCTAAGTGCACGGAGAGAGGTAGGTGGTACTTTTGTCGTCTAAGGTAATTTATATTTTATTCTCCGACTTTTGCCAGATACCGCCCCGCTCTGGAAAACAACCCTTATTTCGCGGCCCCGCGCTAGTTCTTGCCCGCTACTACTTTGTACAACGGGAAATGCTGCCGTCATTAATTTCCCAAGGGCAAAAAGTTGGCCCCCGAAAACCGCGATTATTTTCTCCTCTATCATTCTTTATCCAGTCGGCCCGGGGAGAGCCAGAGCGGGCCGAAAACAATCGGCCACCAACAAAAACTAGTACATGGATTTTAGGAAACGGCCCCAAATTTTGCATTAATCCAAAAACACCGGAGGGACGAAATTATCAAACCCCGAACTCGAAAATTTCGTTTTTTAATTTCAAAGTTGCCCTCCGCCGTAATAATTGCGATAAATTCAACACGTTGCGTAATTCCTCCAATGCTACGTCAGTATTTTTTTCGGTACGTTGATAACCGTTTATTACGAGTCCGGGGGGATGATGCGACGGTGTAATGCGGAAGAGGAAAAAACGGAGAAACAGGAAGTATGGCACGAGGTCGGGCGTGGTTGTGAACGCTGTTTCGGACCTGACTTCGTAATAGGGGACGACTCAATGTTTAGGACACTTTTCCTGCAAGTAATCCCGCTCGCAGACACAAAACACGACGCGGGCAAAGGGAATTAAGAAGCTCGCTCGTCCTGTAACGCAAAGACGACTGTACCAAAAGTCGGACCTAGTGCGGGGTTTAAATCTTACCTTTAACTGAAAGGGGTAAAGACTCGCCGGAGTTGGCAACGAAATTTGGTGGTTTGCTTTTCCGAAACAGAATCATCACTTCGAACGACTGTTTTATGGTTTTGGTGGTGCTGTGGGATGATTTATGTCACGAAGCCACTTCCCGATAATGAATCGTTATTATGCAGTAATAAAAGTCCGGGTGATGATAAATCCATCGTAAACAAGAATTTTTTAAATAAATTGCTTGAATAATAATTGTTAATATTATCAGGGGTATTTAGTGATCTCCGAATTACACGTAACTTAAACGAAATGGGCTCTAAAGCGCCACTAGCAGCAAAGCCAACATAGAACACCACCCAGTGGTACAGTATCTATCAATAAATAAGGCAGGCTGTTTCTTCCCAATGTAAACAAACTTTATTTGGTAGGGCTATTGCGGCCGTCCCGTTCCCAGTTTATTGGCGACCGCGCGGCCGGTGGTAAGTAAGCGTTGGGATAGGTATAGACTTCAAATTACTGATTTTGCTACACAAGCCGTGCCTTATTTTTTGAAAGGTACTGTACATTTTGGAATTTTAAAAAAATTACGGCAAAAATAGGAAAAAGTTTATAAATCTTATACAGGGTGGGGCAATAGTGCGTCCGAGTTCGATAGCTCGAGTTCTGTAATAGGTAGAAATTTGATATAAAAACACAGATAAACTAGAGAAAGAAGTCTATAATCGAAAATTATTTTTGAAAATACTGGGTGAACCAAGATACAGGGGCAAGTGTGAGTTTTTTAAATAAAATGTGGTGTGTAAAAGAAGATTTTTCGGAGCCTTTTCTTAGACTCTTTTTAATCCAATATTATTGCTGACTATTTCTAAACCACTTGGATGTAGCGATTTTTTTTGTTCAAATAATGGCATCCACAGATGCCTGTTAAAAAAATCACTACTGTCACAATTACGAGTTCTAAGAAAAAATTATATAAAGACTACTTAGGAAACAGCTGTGGAATGTCTTTGATCCATTTTAACTTTTGAAAAATTATACAGGTGGCTAAATTTAATTTTTCAATTTAGAACTTTTTGAATTTAATTTTCTCCATTTTTTCACATGGAACACCTGTATATTTTTTATCGGTATGATGTACTAAATACAACTAACTAACTAACTAAATACTAACATTTTTTGTATGCACACCCCTATGGCTATTTGTAACCATTTTTGAAATATCACCAAATAATTACAAAATTCAAGAATAATCCTAAAAAATTAGATCGTTTTCCAAATAACTCAACAAAAAACTTCAAATGTTTCAAAATAGACACAAAAATGACTGACGACAGGTAACTGCGATAAATGTGTATTTCTTGTTGGATAATATAAACTGCAAAAAATGATCAAGATACAAACATAAAGTGAACTTACTAAAAAAACTTATGCTGTTTTTATAAACAGAACATCTGAAGCATTTTTTACAATTTTATCTGTCGAGTAATTTGAAAAACAATCTAATTCGTTAGGATTATTCTTGATTTTTGTAATTATTGGGCGATAAATCGAAAATGGTTACAAATAGCCATAGGGGTGTACATACAAAAAATGTTTGTATTTAGGTTCTACATCATACCGATAAAAAATATACAGGCTGTTCCATTTGAAAAAATAGAGAAAATTAAATTCATAAAGTTCTAAATTGAAAAATTAAATTTAGCCACGCTGTATAATTTCTCAAAAGTTAAAACATATCAAAGACATTCCACAGATGTTTTCTAAGTAGTCTTTACATATTTTTTTCTTAGAACTCGTAATTGTGACAGTAGTGATTTTTTTAACATGCACCTGCAGATGCCATTATTTGAACAAAAAAAAAATCGCTACATTCAAGTGGTTTGGAAACAGTCAGCAATAATATTGGATTGAAAAGAGTCTAGAAAAAGGCTCCAAAAAATCTTCTTTTGCACACCACATTCTATTTAAAAAAATGTCACTTGCCTCTGAATAATTGTCTTGGATCACCCTGTATGTTCAAAAATAATTTCGGGTTATAGACTTCTTTCTCTAATTTATTTGTGTTTTTAAATCAAATTTCTACCTATCATAGAACTCGAGCTATCGGAGTCGGACGCACTATTGCCCCATCCTGTATAATAATCTCTGGACCAATGAGTTATTCACATTCTCTTTGTCTGGAACTATTATTGACTTCAGTTCTGCATAAACATAAATTTTTTCCTTTTTTGCCCGATAGGTTGGTGATAGTTGTGCTAAGTTTAAGTTACACTCTGGAATGTTCAGACGGTCCAGAGATGAGATACAAGGGGTGGAATGTCAGCAAAGAAAGCGCTGAACTTTTGAAGCCGCGGTCACATCCGAACAATTGTCGTTTATCAAAAACGCTCGGAATTCCCAGCATTTTTAGCGCCCACGTAAAGGGTGCTTAAAGCCGGACCCTTTAACAAATGCTCCGGAAAATTAAGTAACATTTAACGACACCGCCCCGGACCTCAGTCGCGAATAAATTACTTCCCCTCCCGGATTGTCGACTTGTTCCCCCGATCCTTGCAAACAACGACATAAAAACGCCACGTGACTAGAAAAATTTCCCAATTTAAATATTAAATTTGAATATTTTACTTGACACACATACCTACACATCACGTAACTTCTTGCGGTTCTTGGTCCCAAGAAAAAAAAATCTTGAATTTTTCAACGGCCCGTGGTCTATTACCGCCCTAAAAGCTTTATGGGACAGTTAACAATCGATTACGGTTTCGGTTGGTTTTACGGGAATTGAGTGTTACGTGGGGATCGCAGCGTTAACGTTTAATTTCGAGTTTTCTTTTATTGAACCGTGAACTGTTTCGCTTTTTATGCGGGGCTTTTGTCAATTTTTGCTTCGTAGCGTCAATCGATGTAGGTTTGTGTTATTGACGAGAAGTTCGGTGGAAGTTTCGTAATAGACGGCGCGAAGCCGATTGTTCTTAAAACAGTTTTATTTCGTCGCCTTCCACTTGAAAAGTTGGGATTTGTTCGGAAAATGGGGGCGCCAACAAACACTGGTTACGCGATGAATACGTCACTGAAAAAATTGTGACCACAATTATCAAAAAATTGTCTATCGAGGGTAACCTTGAGGGTCTTAAAAATTTAATACCAACTTTGACTGCCATCCTACGAACTCCGCCTGGAAACCTACACCAAAGAAAACGTTATTGTTTTAGTAAGCGTGAGAGTTTCTGCAAAACGCGGCGCCCTCGAGCTGCTTAGTCGACGTCGGTACGCAGTTGAGTTAGTATTATCTAAAAGTTTAGCTGCAGGATTAAAATATGCACGCAAAAAATCGATCTTTTGGTGGCACAACAGTGACAACTTTACCGTTAATTAATACCAAACAACATAATACAAACATCATAGAATTTAGATTTTTGAACCTTTCTAAAATTGCTACTTTTTTTTTAAAAACAAAAAGGTAGTTGGTATGTGGAGTCTAAGAAGTTGAAACAATGCTATAAAAGAAGTGTGGAGTAAAATTGATACAGAACAACATATTTTAATAATTTCTGGACAAGCCTCGTATATTTTATTACCTTTTTGGATCAATATCAATATCAATTTTGGGATCAATATTGCTGTGTCAAGAAAAGCAACAAAGTTAACGTTTTTTTGAAAACAATGACCAAGGCTACGTAAAGCCTTTGCCACTGTTTTAATTTTTTTTGTTAATTAAATTCTCCTTATGTTTAGGAGGGATTGAAAGCAGTTTTAAAAATTGACATTAGGAAGCGTAATTTTCAAGAAGCAAAACTCAATCATCATTTAGAGAAACGTTTTTGCTAGTTTCAGAATGTAGGTACTTTGCATATTTTATTATCGATATTCGAGAGTAATATTTGATGGAAACGCCCGGTAAAACGATAAAAAGTTTATTTTTCTCTTGAAAAGCGCTATAACTTTCTTGCCACGGTTTTGACCTTTGTCGATAATTAGATTGTCCCTCAGTTTAAAGAAAAAGAGAAGGATAACGAATAAGTTCAACCAATTTCGAGAAGTAAGTTCAGAAATGGAACCGCACCTGAAAGAATTATGAATTCCTCAGAGAACCAATTGAAGAACATTATTGTAACTATATTATAAAAGCCGGTAGTACCTTTTGCTTGCACGCCAGTGTAATAGAAATGGATCGGCAACTTTGCATCAACGTTAAAAAGAAATGATGGAAACAGAAGATTGGGAGTAAGGACAAAAAGTTGAAATTTTATAACTGGAGAGGTGTGCTCCTTTAAGGTGACAATAATGGCACTTCAAGAAACGGGCCGACGGTCAATTCGCAACAAAGTGCGAAAGAGACAAAGAACCTTCAAGTTAATTAGTCTTCAACAAAAAAATCACAAAAATTATTTTGTCAATTTGAAACTGTCGTGTCAAGTTCGCGGTCTAACAATTCAACATTTGCAAACCTATACAGGCGGCAGTGTAGCTCCCGCACGTCTTGACGGATCTGAGACGAGAGCAGACATATCAACTTGAGGTATACCACATACCTTACTTGTCTGGTGACGTTAGCTTGTGTATGTGAGGTTATTCTTCAATAACACAGTCAATTGCCATTTGACACTTTTAGAATGTGACTGACAGGACCTACATAACATTTTACTTCAAATAAAGACATTTGACAGACACCGGGTGAAACGTGAAAAATAATTTTTAAAATATTGTTAGAAGTATAATTTTTTTGTTTCTATTGCACGTTGGTCGGTAATTTAATCCAAATTGCTTTCAAAATAAAGATTGTGCTTAAAAGCAAATTTATGAAGTTAAAATGAAACTGGAGAAGTAGATGGCGCGTTGAAAAGTATTTTAAAAAAGTTTTAGAAGAATTATTGATTCAAAATAGGTATATAAAAGCTTTTCCAATAGTTTTTGGATATACCTCGTATTATCGAGGTTTGATAGCCATCGGATGAAAAAAATTTTTTTTTTTCTGAAAACACAAAAAAAGTTATGTAATTTTTTTGCACAAACGATATTGTTAATTAAATCCTCTTTGGGGTTCATCTTCTTGACACGCGTCGCGCAATTCGGCACCTTGATAAATGAAGCTCGGTAAATTCTAACGTCAAGCGTCCTATTAGTGAGGACCTTCTTTCTTAACGCCTCTTTAATCAACTCTATCTAATTTTAATACGAATTTTTTGCGGCATCTAGAAAAATCGGATTACGTCCCTCGACAAAAGTGAAGCTGTAATGATTCAATAGAAAAAGTTGACGCGACATTTTGAGAGCTTTAATCAATGCAAATTAATTTGGTACGCGAAAAGGCGGTTTGCGTTCAGCTCAACATGCAAAATTTTGATTTTGGTTTTATTGCGAAACCAGCAATCATTTTAATTACAACGACGATTATTTATTGCTTTTGTTTAACGACTGAAGCGATCGAAGTGCCGGGTGATTGATGATCTACTTTCGGATTAAATTTACCGGGTCGTGGTCGTTAATCCCAGGACGCTTTTTTCAGATGGGCAGTTGCAATAAAATAAATCCTGAAAGGTGCGTTTTTCACAATTGAACGACGGAAAACAAGTTCATTTGTTTGAAGACTACGAGGGTGGGATCAAAGCGGAAGTATCAGTAAATGAGGGGTAAAATTAGCATCCTCGTAAGTGACACGACAATTTTACGAAAAACTGAAGAGATTCTTCTACGATAGTAAACTATTATTTATTGCCTAATTTGAGTAGGTTTAGTTACAAAGAATAATTACGTCCATTGGCTCGTTTTTGTTGTGAAAATAAGTACAGCCCACTAGCGACTTCCATAGCTCCAAATGCTTTGTCAACTTCGCCTACCGCATGCTGTAATGAGGGCCTCCACTTTTCGGTCACAATTGCCTTAAACATGAGACCCGTCCCGAAAAACCACCACCGCCATTTGCAACTGTTGGCGACCCCGTTTTTCCCCAAATTTATCTCTCACTCTTGCGTAATTTTTTGACGTCCTCCCCACGGACCTGAAGTTTCAGTATTAATAGTGTTTGGAGTGAAATCGCAAAATAAAAAATTTGTCCGCCACTCGGGAGGAGTTAGTCGAAAGAATGAAGTGCAACGTAGAAGTTCGATTGGGGATCGTTGCGATATTTCAAACTCATCCAATAAAACTTCAACGGACCCGTTCGCGAAATTGCATTATGCAGGAGGAGCGGTCGCGATTTCCAGCGGATCAAAGAAACTCGTCGTTTTAAAAATTGCAGCAGGTTTAGGTAACCAAACCAATTATTTAAGGGAAGGGAATTTGCGACGTAATGAAATCGTTTTCCA
This sequence comes from Schizotus pectinicornis, assembly GCA_951805265.1. Taxonomy (NCBI): domain Eukaryota; kingdom Metazoa; phylum Arthropoda; class Insecta; order Coleoptera; family Pyrochroidae; genus Schizotus; species Schizotus pectinicornis. Next base: position 10,044,545 of record OX638207.1, on the reverse strand, counting down.
TACGGGTTCAATTAACGCCGGTGCTAATGCGAAAATTCCCACCGAACCGGACATTTGAATCAATCCGGGACGCTTCGCTTTTTTGGTTTTTGTAATTATCGTTCTGCCGTTCGGCCCTGAATGAAAAAAAAACGTAACGATTGAGTTTGAACTGTATCCCGTTAAAACTTGATGGTGGCTGATTATGGTTGAGTTTCGAAGCGAAAAGGGCCGGCGCCGCGGCCAATTAGCGTAACGTGGGGACTGCTAGAAATTGAATTCTCGACGAGATGGGGCACAGAAAAATCCGGAAAGCCCGGCTCGGGATGAATACAATTTGCAGGAACTCTAGTTTGAGAAAGTTTGTTGATAGTTACAAGTCTCGAGGCGCCGATAAAGGCTAAGTGGTATGTACACTGAGGTGCGGGTTTTTGGCGAATTACTTCTTATTAGAGGCCTGCTTTCAGCTACTCATTAAAATTCAATTATGAAAAACTTTTTGTACCGGCGCTGCAAAAAACAGAAAAATAATTACACCTGAAAATGCAACCTCAACGAAAATTAGGCACTCATTGTGCAGAAACCAAGAACTTTGCAACGCCGAGCAACCGCAAGTTTGAACTTTTTACTGAACAATTTGTTTCTACGTAAGAGACGGATTCAGGGGCAGCTCGAGAAAAGTTATGTTAAAAGTAGAAAAAGTATTATAAAGAAACTCTTTTGTGGCACTCTTTCATTATAACACACGCGGCTTTGCCACTCGTTTTTTAAACTTGAACTTATGCCATAAAATATGCCTTAGGTCCTTAGGTATTTATCATTTTTATCATTTGATTTCTAATACAGGGTGTTTCATAATTAATAGGTGTAGAGGTAAAAAAACAAGTTTTTAGTTTTAATCTCTGTCTTTTTATTAATGCCACGCTGATTATTTGAAATAAAAAAATAATACGCCACCGCTTTTTCTAGAAACAAAAATTATATTATTAATGATGCTTTATCTTGTAATAAAAAAGATCTCTACCATTTTTCGTATGTTAAACTGCTTTTCAGTAAAAACAAAATAAGAACAACTACTTCCCTAAACTAAAAACATAAGCAACAATTTTTCTAATTTTTTTGTTTCACAAAATTGTTATTAATTTGTTAACAGGCAATTTCAATTATTAATTAATTCAATCAGAAATGGGTATTAGTTATCTGGTTGTTAAAAAATATTTTAAAGAGAAAGTGTAAAAATATTCTATTTTTAATATTTTTTCAATTTTGACATTCAATTATGAAACACCCTGTATACTATTCTTTAATCTAAAAACCAGCAGAACAATAAGGGAAGCAGTACTACGAGTAGGAAAGAATAACTCCTAACCAAACTTGCACAGTTCCACCCAGTGAACCTGGAAGAAGTCGAAATTGCTTGGTAAATTACAGAGATCTCTAATCATAATTAATAGGTGTAGAGGTAAAAAAACAAATTTTTAGTTTTAATCACTAGTTTTCCAATTAATGCCACGCTTGTTATTTTAATAAAAGTATAATACGCCACCGCCTTTTCTAGAAACAATAATTATTTTATTAATGATGCTTTATTTTGTAATAAAAAATAGGAACAATAACGTCTCTAAACTAAAAGCATTTTCAACAATTTTTCTAATTTTTTTGTTTCACAAAATTGTTATTACTTTGTTAACAGGCAATTACACTTATTATTAATTTAATCAGAAGTGGGTATTAGTTATCTGGTTGTTAAAAAAATATTTTAAATACATAGAAAGTGTATAAATATTTTATTTTTAATATTTTTTCAATATTGACATTTAATTATGAAACACCTTGTATACTATTCTTTAATCTACAAGCCAGCATAAACTTAAGGGAAGCAGTACTACGAGTAGGAAAAACCACTCTTGACCAAGCTTGCACAGTTCCACCCAGTGAACCTGAAAGAAGTCGAAACTGCTTGGTGGATGGCAGAAATCTCTAATACAGGGTGTTTCATAATTAATAGGTGTAGAGGTAAAAAAAAAAATTTAGTTTTAATCTCTGGGTTCCCATTAATGCCACGCTGATTATTTTAAATAAAAAAATAATACGCCACCGCTTTTTCTAGAAACAAAAATTATATTATTAATTATGCTTTATTTCGTAATGATAAAGATCCCTTTACTATTTTTCGTATCTTGAACTGTTTTTTAGTAAAAAATAGGAACAATTACGTCCCTAAACTAAAAGCATTTTCAACAATTTTTCTAATTTTTTGGTTTCACAAAATTATTATTAATTGGTTAACAGGCAATTACAATTATTAATTAATTTAATCAGAAGTGGGTATTAGTTATCAGGTTGTAAAAAAAATATTTTAAATAAAAAGTGTAAAAATATATTATTTTTAATATTTTTTCAATATTGACATTTAATTATCAAACATCCTGTATATTATTCTTTAATCTAAAAACCAGCATAACCGTAAGGGAAACAGTACTACGAGTAGGAAAAACCACTCCTGACCAAACTTGCACAGTTCCACTCAGTGAACCTGGAAGAAATCAAAACTGCTTGGTGGATGGCAGAGATCTCTAATACAGGGTGTTTCATAATTAATAGGTGTATAGATAAAAAAAATAGTTTTTAGTTTTAATCACTGGTTTCCCAATCAATGCCACGCTGATTATTTTAATAAAAAAATAATACGCCACCGTCTTTTCTCGAAACAATAATTATTTTATTAATGATGCTTTATTTTGTAATAAAAAAGATCTCTTAACTATTTCTTGTATCTTGAACTGTTTTTTAGTAAAAAAAATAGAAACAATTACGTCTCTAAACTAAAAGCATTTTTAACAATCTTTCTAAATTTTTTGTTTTACAAAATTGTTATTAATTTGTTAACAGGCAATTACAATTATTAATTAATTTAATCAGAAGTGGGTATTAGTTATCTGGTTGTTAAAAAAATATTTTAAATAAAAGTGTAAAAATATTTTATTTTTAATATTTTTTCAATATTGACATTTAATTATGAAACACCTTGTATACTATTCTTTAATCTAAAAACCAGCATAACCGTAAGGGAAGCAGTACTACGAGTAGGAAAAACCACTCCTGACCAAACTTGCACAGTTCCACCCAGTGAACCTGAAAGAAGTCAAAACTGCTTGGTGGATGGCAGAGATCTCTAATACAGGGTGTTTCATAATTAATAGGTGTATAGATAAAAAAACTAGTTTTTAGTTTTAATCACTGGTTTCCCAATTAATGCCACGCTGATTATTGTAATAAAAAAATAATACGCCACCCTCTTTTCTAGAAACAATATTTATTTTATTAATGATGCTTTATTTTGTAGTGAAAAAGATCTCTTAACTATTTCTTGTATCTTGAACTGTTGTTTAGTAAAAAAAATAGAAAGAATTACGTCTCTAAACTAAAAGCATTTTCAACAATTTTTCTAATTTTTTTGTTTTACAAAATTGTTATTAATTTGTTAACAGGCAATTACAATTATTAATTAATTTAATCAGAAGTGGGTATTAGTTATCTGGTTGTTAAAAAAATATTTTAAATAGAAAGTGTAAAAATATTTTATTTTTATATTTTTTCAATACTGACATTTAATTATGTATACTTTGTATACTATTCTTTAATCTAAAAACCAGCATAACCGTAAGGGAAGCAGTACTACGAGTAGTACCACTCCTGAGCAAACTTAAACAGTTCCATCCAGTGAACCTGGAAGAAGTCGAGCAGAGCAGCGTCATCCCTGATGCAATTATTTCTTTACCCACATCCCAAATTTATCTGCGCCGTCCAGCTACGGGCGAAGAGGTGACGTTATCCGCGCCGTGCGGGACTGAAGAGAAAGAGCGTCCTCAGGCTATTCGCAAAGAGTAGCTTATCATCAAATTACCATATTATGCCCTATAACGGCCACGGAGAATTAACGCGCGTAAATAGAAGCCACAAGCTGAGAGCGTGGCGGAATCATCAATGATCGCGTTGTTCTCGCCCGGCGCCTCCGCCAAATGTAGCCTTTAGACATCCAAGTTTCAAACCTCTCTAACTGCCAACGAAATTCTACCTGACATCGAGTTACGCTTTCAGTCGAGTTACTTTTGCGTGGTTTCCACTGGGTCGGCTTTGTCCGAAATTAATTAACGCCCGGCGTCAAACTCACAGAGATAAAGACGCGACAATAATAACACGCGAAGTTGTCTGGTTGCCGGCGTAATTAAGAGGGCAACTGCAGGTTAGTTAGTAATTAATTGAAGGTAATTACCGCGTGAAGGTGAGAGGGAACAATGTCGGTGATTTATGGCGGTCTACCAGTAGCTTTTGTAGCACACTCCCAAATCTGTCCTTGTACGGAACGTCAACCTGGCTGAAGTTATGCCGTTTATTGCCATTTCGCCTAACGTAATTTATCGGACCGGCATTAATTTTCGTATTTATGGAGGTCGTAGCGGGTTGTTGTTGGCTGAATTGTGCGTCTCCGGCTAACGAGAAAACATTTTGTTCGTCGCGCGTTAGGCGAACGGTAACGAAACGTTCGCATTTATCAGAAGGGGATGTTTATGTAAGTATCTGTTTTACGGTAACGTATCGACGGTATCAGAGAGGAAACGCCGGTGATTGATGGTAAGAACAGCATCGTTTCAGCAGATGTGCCCAGATAATGTCCCGAAAAGGGTTTACGGCCGCTCTCGTTTTCTATCTGCATCGGCCTTTATGAGGACATTAATGTAAAAGGAATGGAGGTATCGTTGATGAAGCGGTACTTTTTTATGTACGTGAAGGCGCCAATAAGGGAAGTTTGGCCCGTAACGTCCGTAACTCTTTGGTTAACAACACCGCCCCCATTTTCCTCGCCCTCCTGAGATGAAACAACCGTTGGTTTTTGGAGTTTTCTTTAAGTTACGCATTGATGCTCTTCACTGTGACGTTTTCATTTTTGCCTAGCCTATGGCAGTGATTTAACAAAATATGAACATTTAGGTGTATCGGATTAACTTTTTTCTGAGCGAAATGACTTTAAATATTACAGTTTAATGAGAAAACAGACTTTAAAAAGGTTTAACTCAAAAGATAAAGATCTTGGGGTAACTTTCTCAACATTAATGCTTTAAAAAAATTTTTTTTTTAATCAACTTTTCTTGGCTCTTGGATTTTACAATTTGAGCTCAATATAATGAAACATTATGACGTGCCCCCCCGGGGTAATTTTTTTTATTTTTATTAATTTATTTTTATTATTCGTAGTTTTTGAGAAGCCCTCATTTAAAATAATAGAAATTCTCCAAGATTCTTCTTTTGACTCGTGTTGAAGCTGAGACCTTCTAATATTATTTTATACTTATTAAGCGTAGTTTTTGAGAAGCTCTAATTTAAAATAATAGAAATTCTCTAAAATTCTTCTTTTGACTCGTGTTGAAGCTGAGGTCTTCTAATATTATTTTATACTTATTATTTGTAGTTTTTGAGAGGCTCAATTTAAAATAATAGAAATTCTCCAAAATTTTTCTTTTGACTCGTGTTGAAGCTGAGGCCTTCAAGCAGCTTGCGGGCGAAAAGCCTTGGCACGCTGAACTTTTTAATGACAAAACTTGTAATAAAAGCTCCCTTGGTCCGATTATCTGTCGCGGGTAAAAATGGCATCGGGCCGAAATTAGCGACAACTACCGGCCGCTCCTGTAGGTAATTGCGAGCGAAGAGGCGACCGAGCAAAAACGGGGCAAATTAAATGCAAATGTTAGAATATCCAATTTCCGAGGTTTCAACTCTGAAGGATCAAATAAGTCCGATAATCAAGTCGCGACGTGGATCGAACCTTATTTCGTTCCCATCGACAGAACTGTCCGAACTTCTGGTCTTTAACAGCCCGAAAGAAGCTGTTTGTCGACGAACTTTTATCGCTGCAACTTTAAATATGAAAGTACGTTGCAACATTGTCGACGGTTCGCCTGATAACAAAGTAAAATTGCGAAGAGGAAGGGTCTAAAATCAACGCGGATATTAGCGGCAGTAAATTGGGGAAAGTAAATAAAGTGAAAAATTGGCTACCCTCGGGGAATCGAAAATTGCTTGTTTTGGATCGCACTTGTAATTGGCGATTAGTTTCCGGACGATTAGGAGAATTTTTAACGAATCGTTGTCGTAAATGTTGAGTTTGGCTTAATAAAAATGGGTTTTTGCGAAAATGGGAATTTGTATCGCGGTCCTGGCTGCTGGCCAACTCGCTAAATGACGACGCGAAAAACTGAAAATTGAACAGTGACCCTGCCACAGCAACGGGGAATTAGTCTTTTCAACCTTAATTTTCACAAAAATAAAAAAATCTTTTAAGAAGTGTTTCTACTCTTTATTAATTTATCTTTTTCTTTAGTACAGCTTATGGCTTATCAATTACAGGACATAATATGATTTATGCTATTTTGTTCTCTAACACATTTAAGTCTCCTTTCTATTGTGTATTTTAGTTATTATTTGTAAAGAGAGACATTTGCATTCAACGTTTCATCATTATTGATTTCTTGAAACCTATTTCAGGTTCAATCAGTAACGATTCAGTCCTGAAAAATGTCGTGATTAATATTTCTTGTTCTTTCAAAGCTCCTTTTGGTTGATCCGGAATTCTTGATACCGACTGTTTCTAGCGTCTTTACACAAGGTTTTGAAAGCTCTGTTATAATTTACTGAGGTGAGTGTCTAGCTAGATGAAGTTTGAAGCAGCTGTCAAATAAATGCGGCATGTGGATATAACAAGCTTTACATCAATTCAATGCTTGAAACTTCTGAAAATTAATTTCATGTGAATGTTTGTTTGGATGAAAAGCTTGGGTTTCTGCTCTTATTAAATTAAAATGATAAATTTTTGATTAAACATGTTTCAAATTCTCGTACGCATTTGTAGATGAATAAAGTTGCGTCTCACAGTTCGGCTTATTCCTAGTTTTGAAAAGTACCAACGGATGTTCTCCAATGCTTTGATAAAATAATTAAGTGAAGCGTATGAAATGAAACCGGTGTAAGCGAATGGAGTTGACGGTTGACGTAACATCAGCCGGGCATCGGACGGTTGGATGCAAATGCACCGAAAATCTGCAAGCAGTTGTCAGATGTCGACAAAGAATGAATTATGAATTGCTTTCAACGCCAGCTGAAGCAGAGTTAAAATCAATTCCTATTTTAGGAAAATCAACCGACAACACCATCACGAAGTGATGTAACTAGAAATTTTAGAATCCAATTAATAGGTTGTTTCACAGAGGCTTCACCTTTTGGATTTTGTTTGCAAAATCAGAACTGCTTTCTATGGCCAAAACTAAGAGTTCTATTATGATATTATGAAATTTGCACAACTCCGCAAACAACTTATTAAGTGGATTATTTCAATTCTTTTTCTAATCTATATCACTTCGTGATAGTGCCAACGAAATGTGCAAGAAACTGCCAAGAAAAATTAAGGAAAACAAATATAATGTACACCAAATTAAACCATACATCCCTTGCACTGTTCACCAGAAAATTTAATGAGCATCAAAAAATCTAAATAAAATCCAAATTATTATACATCAAAAAATGAGAACATCACCACTAAAATAACTATGCTGCGTATTGTTTTACCATTGCTTACATTTTAAATTATATATACCTATCAATTTTACTAAATGTTCACCAAATTTAGTACGCTCAAGTTACGCGTTCGTGCTGTACATAATGAATATTCGCGCTATTTATTTATATTTAGTGTTTCTCAAAAAAACTATTTGTGCGTCAAATAATTATTCTATTACTCCAAAAATAAAATATGCTCGCGCATCTCTCCTTGCCGCTTGCGCTTCCAGACAAGAGGCACGCGAAAAAAGTTTTGTACAAGGTCAGTTCAGGGCCCTGTAATTTTTTTTAAGCAGAATTAGAAATTACTACTAAAAGAAGTTTTACGTTTTACATAACGCAAGCCAATTACAGCAAAGCATTTATATATTACGGAAATCAATATCTTTTTTTGTGCAAACCACTTCTATTTTTACTCTTATTTTCCTTACCCTAGCACATCTACCTACATCTATAATTTTGCATAAAATTATTTACCATTTGCACAACATTTTATTGCTTGTGTATTTTTGATCAACAAATAGTATTTTTAACTGCTAAATAATATAGTACACGGTCGAAAATTAAATATCTGGGTACTATATAAGAATTAAATGCGAAATAAAATTTGGTAAACATTTAGTATTTATGGTCAACAAAAGTTATTTTGGCGAACAAAATATATAAGAGGCCAGCATTATGTCAATATTTGGTTGTCGCTTTAAGATTATGTATTTTCTTAATTTTGGTGAGCATTTAGTATTTTTGGGAAATGAAAGTATTATTTTGTATGAAAATATTGGGTAAGTTTGGTAGACTGTTAAATACGACCCAAAATTAAGTAATAAGCAAAGTTATATTTAATTAATGAGGATTAATTAATTAACTAGAAACTATTATTGCTGCATTCAAATAGCAGAGTTTTAGGAAAAAGTTAAGAAATGAGACACTACTTTGCATTAATATTTAGACGTTACCATCTTCTAGAATCTAGAAAATAAAATTTTATAACTTCTTGTTATTAAATTTTTTTTTAAATTAAACTTGTTATGTTAAGTATATTAATTATACTGTGTCAACATATGAATGAAATACAAAAACAGCTCAATAATAGAAAAAATAGGTTATAGAGAGAAGCTGATGCAAAATTAATAATTATTTCTAACGAAAGTTAGTCGTTTTAAAAGTTAGATCGCAGTTCCAGGTCAGTCAAGAAATCTAATTATATTCTGTTCCTGAGACGGCTAAGGAATCTTAACTCGGGCATTTTTCTTTTCTGCAAAGAAACTGTCGCGACTAATCCAGTTATTGCAATGCGGAGGGGAGGAATTGGGTTATGTTGCGTAAACGTTAGGTGAGGGTTGAGAAAAAGCCGACAGATTCGGGTTGTGACGTTGACAACGGGGCAAAAACGCACTTTCACTTCAGACATCGATAAAACACAGCTGCGCGTCGTTTGCCTCATTTGTTATCCTATATTGGACAAAAAGAGGCGACAATTTTAAAATTGCCGCAATAATCCTCTAATAGGCAAAAACTACGTGGAATCCTTGAAAGTGAAAGACGAGTTTTTACTTCCAAAAAGTTAAGTCGAGAAAAGTAAGTTCTTGTTAAATATTTTAGTTGATGAACGTACCCATCCGGCGAAGCGGTAAATTACTTGTAACTTCCTCAAATAAAAACCGCTCAACACACGGACCATAGCCGAGACTCGGCGACGATGTTGATATCCAAATTCTCCCCAGAGTTTCGTAATTAGCGTGTTTGCTCACCGCCTCGTGTTCCATTAGTGTAATTTGTTGAATACGTCCCGAATAAACCTTCAAATTCGATCAGAGTTTCCCAACAAGTCGGACGCAATCGAAATCGCAACTTGTCAAATTCCGCAAGTCGAACGTCGTTTTGCCTTAATCCAAATTTATCCGGGAAACTTTTGCGTTCGATTCCAGACGTGTTCCGGGAACATTCCGAACGTGCGATTCTAAATCCCGACATGTTCCTGGCGGCGGCGGTGTCACCCTGTATTTGCGGCAATTAACGTGAGGTCGTTATCGCGATCGATGCACGTTTACCCCATTCAAATTGCATGCGGCGGTTGATGGCGGAAGCGGATGTCGCGTAATCGATAGAGTTGAATGTTGAGTGAATATTATTCTAAGAACGATGGTATTATTCCAATTTCGCGATGCCCTCGACAAGAGGAATTCGATAACGTAATTATCGGAGCAACTCCGGAAGGAGTTGGGAGGACAGAGCGGAAATGAAAAATTCATAAAAACGAGTTGCGGCACTTGAAGCCCGCGGCCCGGCCGGTCAGCCTCTTCAATAGGGACCAATCATGAAAGTTTTGCCAGGAACGATGACTTTTCCACACCACCCCCAAATTTGACGACTTGTCCTCAAACGACGACGTTTTACAGTTTGGAATGCATCTATCCCGAATATGCGCCCTGCAAGATTTTTTCTTTTTGTTTCTGCACTGGGATCTTTGACAAAGCGTTTCGACCGCGTCACTTTCAAAGCGACCGAAAAGCTTTAATGTCGACTGAGTCGACTTGCATTTCTATCGGTTAAACAAAGAGTTCCGAGAGGCTATCGCTTTTTTTGATCGCTTTGAAAGCGACGCGGTCGAAACGCTTTGTCGGGGATCCCAGTGCTGGTAGGAAATGGCATTTTTATACAATCGTATCAAAATAGTACCATTTCGAATGTTATTTTAATGTTGAAATGACGTGTTTTTTTTCACTCTACTGTCACTTTTTTGCACTAGATACAAAATGTAAAATTAACAGACAAACACCTCAATTATCAATAAAATTTTGATTCTGTTATATCGCATTTCCTAGGAAACGAAAAATTGTGCAACTAGATTATGCAGTAAGTATGTGCAATTTTATTCTTTTTTTTTACATTTTTAACAATTCTGGCGACGATTGTATAAAAAATCTTGTATGTAGTACGTTGCAAAATTCGTGTTTTTCGCACGCGACGTGTTACCAAAGTCGCTTCGCTCGTTTGGTAATATTCACGTCTTGGTGCGAAAAACACTTTTATTTTGGAACTTACTACATAAATAGCTATTAAGTCATTTGGGTTATTTTATACCAATTTTTTTTGTTGCTTCTTTCAAATAGAGTGCAGCTTTTAAAACGGTTATGCGTAATGCCCGGTAGCACATTTCTAGAATTTTTTTAGACCGTGAACATTAATATGGTCGATATTTTGGGGAGTGCTAAATTTGGTGGAGGCGCCTTTTTATCGATTGACTCCCCAACACGCCCAATCGGTTTGTGGAGTTACCCCGTCTGTTTTAGCTAGTCGAGAAGGTCGACTTGACATTTCCACGAATTCGCCAGCTAACGTTTTGATAAATGAAATTGTAGTAAATGGAGAACGCGAAATTCTAAACCCGGTCCGGCCAGCTTCTGCAGCGAGCGAAGCTCGCTTCCCTGTTCTTACGTTGTTTGCCGCCCGCTCCCAGTTAGATGACGCTTGTTAACCCGACAAAAGTTCGACGTTTCGTTAAACTAAGTTGTATCTAGTCCCTCGACGTCCCGATATCCCCCAAAATTGCATCTTGCAACATTTAAACTCTTTTCAATCCGGCTCCAGCGTCTGTTCTTCGTTTTTGTCGAAGCGGTTATCCGGAGTGTTCAATTTTGATTCTCGCCGAATTCGGTCGTTGACGTAATCCGCATTCGGTGCCTCCAAACCATCCCCGATTTCCCCGCCAACTCCTAATTAATTCGCTAAACAGCACGGACGATCGGGAATTTGAATTGGCAACTTTTTCCATCAATTTTCCCATCTTGAAGCTGGCGCCGTGTAAAATTTGAGTTGAGCCCGTAATTACACGGGGCTGGACGAGTCGTAAATCATTTTCGAGCCGTCGCCGCTGAAACAAGTGAAAAATTCAAATTCGGGTGATTAATTCATTACGTGCATTACGCGTCATAAATTTTGTAAAATTCGTCAATTAAAAGCGCTAATTTAAAAGGGGCGGTACGGCCCTGCCCGAGTGGCGAAACGTGGAAACTGTGGTCGCAGATGGGGTTGAAGAACTTTGGCGCGATAATAAGAAGATCTCAAAAATTTTATCACGTAAAGACGGTTGGTGAGTGGGTCCACCTGATTTCCTTAGTCGGTTATTAGGGCGGTCCTCGCTCCCTGCGCATTATTCAATGTCAAATCTGGGCCTGTACAAATGAGATTCGAGTAAATCATCGCCGGGGGAGAACACCTTCATCACCAACTTTATTTTGATACATTAATTAACTTTAATGAAATTAACTCGAGAACCGGAACGGCCACATTCATCAAAGATTGATGTGCGCGTTACTAGAGGAGATTAGCGCGGGTCGTAGAGAGGCCGCAACCCCCGCTTTTATGGACAATTAAGGAGAGACCCATCAACTGCGACAAAGTAGCTATTTAAAAATCCGGCATCAATCTTGTTCCGAATTTCCACCCGTTCCATCCATCAAATGAATTCTTAATATCGGTGTCGTCATTAAGTTTTCTCCCGGCGCCTCCGCCATTTGCGCCAACTCTTTACGTATTAAATATGACCAGAAGCTGGGGCGAAAAGTTGCGAGTTTCACGCACTTCCGGCTGCATTATTAAATTGTTTGCCGCCATTATTTGGCTGTCACCTACCTCGGCGAGTTTCTTGACGTCGCCGGCGCGTTATCTCTTTCAAATCGCCTGACGCGACTCTAATTTCACCCCGGAAATTATAACTAACCCGTCAATAATTCTCAGGTTCTCGCACTTACCAACTTGTTATCGACCTCAATTAGCTCCCCCTTAATACTAACGTTGACCCACAACGACCTAACTCAACTTGTGGGGCTTAAGTGTTTTTTTTTTCTTGGTGGCGCGAAAAATGTCCAGCTGTCTCTTTGGTGAGATCGCTGCCAGATTCGAAATTGATTCGTTCTTGGGTTATCGTGCGTCCAGGAAGACGTGATGGATGGACGGACAAGCCGGCGGACATGAAGGACGCTTTTCACGAGCATTTTACGACCACCATTTGCAACGGTACGCGATACACAAGAGAATCAAACAAAGCGCTCCTTTTTCGTGTGACAACAATATTATTCACGTGCAAGTGCTCGAATTGAGGTTTGGTTGATTACCGATGCTTTGACGATTGTTTTGAATTTCTATAGAGCTCGTTCTAGTTATGAAGATGAGGTTTGAACAGCTAGTTTCAGTTCAAAGGTTTTACAGGTCTGAAAAGACAGTTTCCAAGTTTATTTGCGGCCCATTAGGGCGCCTTGATATTCTAATTTCTCAAGAGCTAGCAACTAATATCGGAACAAAAACTGGGGCGTTTACTTTACAATTTGTGTTAGAGCAGTTCAAGAGGATTTTCGTTGATAATTCAATAAATCCTCAGAAATATTACTGGAAGCACTAAAATATCGCGAGAATAATGGGGCACCGTTAAGAATAATTTCCTACGTCAGGCTAATTAATTAAAAAAAGGTTGTATTTAACAGTCTACCAAATCTACCCAATATTTTTATACAAAAAAATACTTTCATTTCCCAAAAATAAAGAAAATACATAATCATAAAGCGACAACCAAATATTGACATAATGCTGGCCTCTTATATATTTTGTTTGCCAAAATAACTTTTGTTGACCATAAATACTAAATGTTCACAAAATTTTATTCCGCATTTAATTTTAACATAATACCCAGATATTTAATTTTCGACAGTGTCTTATATTATTTAGCAGTTAAAAATACTATTTGTTGATCAAAAATACACAAGCAATAAAATGTTGTGCAAATGGTAAATAATTTTATGCAAAATTACAGATGTAGATGTGCTAAGGCAAGGAAAATAAGAGTAAAAATAGAAGTGGTTTGCACAAAAAAAGATATTAATTTCCGTAATATATAAATACTTTGCTGTAATTGGCTTGCATTATGTAAAACGTAAAATTTCTTTTAGTGGTAATTTTTAATGGTGCTTTAAAAAAAATTACAGGGCTCTGAACTGACATTGTACAAAACTTTTTACGCGTGCCTCTTGTCTAGAAGCGCAAGCGGCAAGGAGAGATGCGCGAGCATATTTTATTTTTGGAGTAATAGAATAATTATTTGACGCACAAATAGTTTTTTTGAGAAACACTAAATATAAATAGATAGCGCGAATATTTATTATGTTCAGCACGGACGCGGAACTTGAGCGTTCTAAATTTGGTGAACATTTAGTAAAATTGATAAACGTATAGAATTTAAAATATAAGCAATTGTAAAACAATACGCAGCATAGTTATTTTAGTGGTGATGTTCTCATTTTCTGATGTATAATAATTTGGATTTTATTTAGATATTTTGATGCTCATTAAATTTTCTGGTGGACAGTGCAAGGGATGTATGGTTTAATTTGGTGTACATTATATTTGTTCCCATTAAATATTATGTAACACGTTGCCATTAAAAAAAGTTTTTATTTTTTTTTCTAATATTCTCCTTCTACATTGCTTTCATGTGCCACAAATATTAAATTTTTGTTTAGAATATTTTGAAGAAGTATAGTAAATTACCATTTTACTTTTTCTGGATCCTCATGTCCAGCTGAGATGACAATATTGGTTGCAAAGTTGAGTCGTCTTTAGATAAACTACTAGACTGATCACATTGTTCTTTATTACCCCGAATTGAAAATAAATTAATTAAATTAGGGGAAGAGAAAATATATGGCATTCCGTATAAGTTCTTCACGCAACATGGCAAAGCACTATCAACATCAACAGATTCAAGCGATGAAGGCACACCAGTAACGTAATTTACTCAATCATCAATACAATTAATATTAAGGCCTCCTGCAGTTCATTAATGCGAAGAGGTCATCATTGGTAAACAAAAAAAAAACACACAATAAAGTTTAAAGCTTTAGGGGAGCCAGAAGTTGGAAAAGATGTTCTAGATGAAACTTTATGGCACTGCAGCATGGCTCTAAGCGAGTATTAAGACTCGTTCACATAATTTTCAGTGTGAGGTAGGGCACCATCTGGGGGACGGCGAAAAAACGTTCAGTCCATGTTCCGGAACTGGCAACCCGTTTGTTCCGGTGGGGGCACGTGATGCCGGTTTTTCCCGTATATCATTTAAATGCGGCATAATACGACGAATTCTCGCTGTTTTGCTTTTAATAACGGGGCGTTTTGTGTGCGGGATGAGCCGGTAATAAATCCGGGCACGATTAATGGATGAATTATAAAACTAACGGAGGCGTAGGAAATTGAATCGCACCAAAGTCCGAGTAAATCGCGGCAAATAGAGCAAAGTGGAGCGGCGAACTAGATAATTGCCCCATTTGGCGGGGCCGTTTTGTTGTCAGCTTAAAATTAATTCCCGTCAGTTCATTCCGGCGAACCACTAAAAACTAGAGAGACCTATTCCTCAAAAGAGAACCATCCTTAATTTATGTCGTCGTTACTGGACGAAACGCGCAGGAAAAACTAGAAAGTACTCGTCAAATTGTTTAATTTGTGTCGTCGTTACTGCAGGAACCACTAAAAACTAGCAAGTACTCGTCAAATCGTGCGAAAGAGAAGCGGCCTTAATTTTTGTTGGAAGAATCTTGCCGTTTGACGGAGACGTAAGAACAGTAATTGTAATAAGAGACCGGAGTGTGTAAAATCCGGGCGATAAAGTTTCGGCCGTTTCCCACGGTCCTCCCCAATTCGCCTCCCACCGTTTCATTAATTTACGGTAATTTCAGACGGAATCAATAAATTCCCGCCATTTCTCATTTTCCGCTCGGCCAAGCGAAACGGATCTTCTCAACACAACAAATTGCAACGAACGAAAACTCGCGTGTTCCCAATCGATTCCTGCAGGAATTGCAAGGTACTTGCATGCAAAGTGGAGGACGCAATTAATTCAATCAGTCGATAATTTGTAGTGTCACGCGAAAACACGATGACCTTGCATAGCTTTCGAAAATTTCAGAGAGGCGTCGTGAAAAGTTGATTTATGGTCGGACGCCGATAAATTCCGGAAAAATCCCGATAATCCCGCCTTCCCGCCAGGAACGAGCTTAATTCGGCAAAGCAAGCGTAAACACGTCGTGCGTGCAGGTGTACGCACGTCACGGTGGCTGTTGTTATTTAATTATTATGATCGCGATGCCGGGAAGATGCCGCGATAAATCTTGGCACAATGGCGAAACGTCCAATTTTCTTTGATTTCAGGGCTAAACCTCCCCGACCGCCAACGCGAAACATTCTTGGTCAATAAAGATTTTTCGACAAAAAAAAAACTTTTAAGCAAACTTTAACTTAACGTAATTGTGTGATAAATTCCGCTGGAGTGCAAACTAACAAATTAGAGTTCAATTACAGGGCGAGGGTGCTTCTATCAAAAGAAGGCAAGCCGCTATCGACTTTCGATCACTGGCTAAATAAACTTTTACGTTTAGATGGCCCGAATAGTGGCGAGTGGACCGTTTTGGCGTTTTATAGTTTTATTGTGACGACGAGCTTTTCGCCCTCGTCGGGCGTTTCTCAAGAAGCTCCAATAATAACGAAGAAACCCAACTGCTGCCAATAATTCGATTTGATAGTGAACTGAGCGGTACGAAACTTGATTGCGCAAAAACGAAGTTAATAAAGCTGCAATAAGAAACAGAAATCTGATATTCGGCGGGAAAAGAAGACCTTGTTTCGGTGCCGCTGTTGTTTCAGACGGGGTTCGAGAGCCCGGCCACAATTAAGCTCCGGTTTGCCGGGAATCAAATTCCCGTCGGCGACACAAAAAACAAAAGGAGTGATTACGTTAAAATTCGCCCGACGCCTTATTGTGAATCAAATCACCATTAACATTTAAATTCGCCAACCTGGGGGACAGCCTAAATATTATTCCGCCTGGAAGCGGGCTTGGATAAACTCGCGGCAGAGATACCGCCGTAGTGGGCGGTAATAAAATTGGGCAAATGTAAACTCGAGGTTTTATGTCGGGCTTTTCGATGATTGACAAGGATTGTGCGGTAGCCGCAATGGCCCAGACGCAAATAGCGTCTTATGAAAAACACTTAACATTAGAAGCTTCCATCTGGTCGTAGGCTCCTGGAATTTCAATGGATTCCCGGAATTTAAAATAATTAACGAATCGAGGCACTCTGACTTGAATTATGTTATGCAATTAGATTCATTGGTAAGGTTAAAATAATTGGAAACAAATATAATGTTCACCAAATTAAACCATACATCCCTTGCACTGTCCACCAGAAAATTTAATGAGCATCAAAAATTCTAAATGAAACCCAAATTATTATACATCAGAAAATGAGAACATCACCACTAAAATAACTATGCTGCGTATTGTTTTACCATTGCTTACATTTTAAATTTTATATGTCTATGAATTTCACTAAATGTTCACCAAATTTAGAACGCTCAAGTTACGCGTCCGTGCTGTACATAATAAATATTCGCGCATCTATTTGTATTTAGTGTTTCTCAAAAAAACTATTTGTGCGTCAAATAATTATTCTATTACTCCAAAAATGAAATATGCTCGCGCATCTCTCCTTGCCGCTTGCGCTTCCAGACAAGAGGCACGCGAAAAAAGTTTTGTACAAGGTCAGTTCAGGGCCCTGTAATTTTTTTTTAAAGCACGATTAGAAATTATCACTAAAAGAAGTTTTACGTTTTACATAATGCAAGCCAATTACAGCAAAGCATTTACCTATACAGGGTGATTCACGTAGCCCATCCATTAGAAGTTTTTCAACTTCTAGTTGGATTAGAAATTTGAAACTTGGAAGGCAGTCATTATCAGTCACGTTCATTCTATCTAAAATATTTTGAGCTCTCTAGCTATACAGGGTGTGCGAAAAGTCGGTATTAACTTTCTTTTTTTTTTTCTACATGGTCTAATTGGTCTTCCAACTCTGAGTTCTTATAACATTTGTTATGTAAACTTATTTGACAATTTTTGACATTATGTTAATTTATGTGAAAAAAGGGTCGATGTGGTAGCTTACGGAGAAATTCGTATCTGGCAGACGGTTTTGAATTTATAAAAACCAATTTATAAAGTACTTAGTTCGGAGTCCAGACTAACTTCTGATATCTTAATGGTAGTTCCATTTTGTACCGTATGGGCGCAGACAATTTTCAAATATCGCACTCAAAAATGGTCAAAAAGTCATATTTTTCAAATGGCACCTACAGAGTTTTTTTACACCATTCGACAGAAAATTGTATTTTGGGATGCTTCACTTAAGCATTTCCTATACCTAGCTTCATCCCCTATCAAATTAAAAATTAAAACCCAGAAATTCCATCAATCTTGCCGAGAATTTTTTTTAGTTTTTTATGGAAACAAAAGACAATTGCAACATTTTAATTATGAAATGAATATGTTACTAATTTTATAAAAAACAACAACAAAAACTACCAAGAACCATCTTAACAAAATTCTAATGTAGGTGTTCAATGTGAGCACCATTTTGATTACTACATACATTTTATTAATCCATTTTCAACAGATTGTGTACCTCTTCTAATTTCGTTGGAAACAAGACTGTCGAATGCTCTTATTATCTCCAGACCTTACCTCATTAGACTTTTATGTTTGGGGTTGAATAAAAGATTTAGTTTATACTTCACCACTTTGCAACATAAAGGAATTAAGCGGGAGAATAATAAGAGCATTTGACAGTCTTGACCCCAACGAAATAAGAAGAGCTACACAATGATATACAATGATAGAATGTTGTAATCAAAATGATGCTCACATTGAACATTTACATTAGAATTTTATTAAGATGGTTCTTGATAGTTTTTGTTGTTGTTGTTTTATAAAATTAGCAAGGTATTCATTTCATAATTAAATTATTGCAATTGCCTTTTGTTTCCATGGCATACTTCAAAAACCCAAAAATCTTTCGTTCAGATTGATGGAATTTCTGGATTTTAGTTTTTAATTTGATAGGGAATTAAGTTAGGTATACGGAATGCTTTAGTGACTCATCCCAAAATACAATTTTCAATCGAACGGTGTAAAAAAAATCTGTAGGTGCTATTTGAAAAAAACGACTTCTTGACCATTTTTGGTTGCGACATTTGAAAATTGTCAGCGCCCATACGGTATAAAATGGAACCACTATTAAGATATCAGAAGTTAGTCTGGACTTCGAACTAAGTACTTTACAAATTGGTTTTTATAAATTAAAATCAGTCTGCTAGATACGAATTTTTTCGTAAGCTACCACATCGACCATTTTTTTCACATAAATTAACATAATGTCAAAAATTTTCAAATGAGTTCACATAACAAGTGTTATAAAAACTCAGAGTTAGAAGACCAATTAAACCATGTAGAAAAAATGGTACGTTTCCATTTAAAATAAGAAAGTTGATACCGACTTCTGGCACATCCTGTATAGCTAGAGAGCTCAAAATATTTTAGATAGAATGAGCATGACTGATAATGACTGCCCTCCAAGTTTCAAATTCCTAATTTAACTGAAAGTTAAAAAACTTGTAATGGACGGGCTACGTAAATCACCCTGTATATTACGGAAATCAATATCTTCTTTTGTGCAAACCATTTCTATTTTAACTCTTATTTTCCTTGCCCTAGCACATCTACATCTATAATTTTGCATAAAATTATTTACCATTTGCACAACATTTTATTGCTTGTGTATTTTTCATCAACAAATAGTATTTTTAACTGCTAAATAGTATAAGACGCTGTCTAAAATTAAATATCTGGGTATTATGTTAGAATTAAATGCGGAATAATATTTGGTGAACATTTAGTATTTATGGTCAACAAAAGTTATTTTGGCGAACAAAATATATAAGAGGCCAGCATTATGTCAATATTTGGTTGTCGCTTTAATATTATATATTTTTTTAATTTTGATGAGCATTTAGTATTTTTGGGAAAAAAAAGTATTTTTTTGTATGAAAATATTGGGTAAATTTGGTAGACTGAAATACGACCCAAAATAATTAACGAATTGAGGCCCTCTGAATTATGTTATATTAATTATGTTATGCAATAAGATCCATTTGTAAGGTAGCGTCTGTTAGCGCTCTCTTTATGAAGGAGGCCCCTTGCATTTTTGATAACGCTGCATTGTGCGGCTGACTAAATAATTGACGCGAACCCAATTCCATCCCAGAAGCCGTTAGAAAAATCATACACGAAATCCGGGAATTTACGCCGCGTCTGGACGTGCCCGGAAAAACAATTCGCCAAATCCCGGCCAATTACGCCGATATAACGCACCGAGGGGGCCGTTGTGGGACCAAATTACTCGGCCTCGATAGGCGCCAGAATTGACCCCAACACCTGCAGTGCCGTCGCCCGGCGCCCACGACACCTTTACCTCATAATTACAGGTTTGACTGGCCTTAGAGAGCCACATTTAGGCCAATAAATACATTTTAGATACAAATTGTATATTCTACTTATTCTTCTATCTATTTTAGCCAACGGCATTTATTTTTCAGGATTTTGTGGGCATCGATTCCTTCGGCTTCGCTTCGATTGTAACGCCTCAGCGGTTGAAAGATCTGAAGGATAAGTTGAATCTGTTAACCGGAAACAACCTCTCGTCAATATGAAATGTATCGAAAACGGAGGTTCTGTCCTGAATGTAATTAACTGTTATCGTTAACTGCTATCAACAGACCGTTTTCGTTCTTGAGACTTGGAGAAATTGTTCGGCTACAAGCAGTTCAACTGTCGGCCGCAGTATTCCAAAATGTCGGGAAGCTCGTTCATCAATTTTAACGCGACCCCAAATCGCGCACGTTTCATGGGTTTTTCGATTAAACCACGATTTATCTAAATTTGAAAGCAATCACTTTAAGCGATTATAAAGTGTCAAATATGTACAAGAGATCGATGCTGAACCGGCACGAAATTATGATGCCGAGATTCCGTGACCTCACCGTTTCTAGCAGATATCACCACTATTTCAGGAGAGTTTCCAAATTGTTCTCGGATCGAAATGGTCCCGAGTTGCGAATTTATCAAAAGTATTCTTAAGACAATTACCGAAATTCCGCAGTTTTGCGAGCTTTATTTGTATTTTGGGAATAATCGGAACTGAGGACGTTCTTTTCAATTAAAAACTTTTCATGAATATTGCGCGACATTTAAGAAGTTGCGGCGGTTAGGTCGTGCTCAGCATCAAAAGGAAACATTTTCCGACCGTGTCCCAACTTTCATTAATTTAAAATAACAAAAGACGGTTCTGCCCTATACTAGGCCAAAAACAGCACTTAGCTCCAGCTAATTGAGACCCCTTCTGACCCAAACTTGCACTAATAAAACTATAAAAATTAATAAAATAGAGAAGTTAATGGAAACAGCAATAAGAAAAAAAGCGAAATCGACAATTGTGTATTGTTTCCCAAAAGGTGCAAGGTGAAGCAAAATACTTTTTACATTAATTAGAAACTTTATTGCAGCTGCGTCTCAAGTTAGTAAATATCGTCCTTCTTCTACTCAGACAAGAAACTATTTTAATTACAAGCTAGGGGCTTTCGAACTTTAAAGTGCTCCTTGTTAATGTGCAAGTGCACTTCCAAAATTGGAAGCAGTCCGTCTTTCCCTAAATTGGCCCGTCGTTCGATCAGTTCGGACCATTTGTGCTTTTTGCCATAATTTTATGTCGTTCCAGAATGAAGCAAAATGCGGAAAGCGAAAATGGACATGTCACGTGGCAAGCTGTATCGAAAATGGGGTCTCCGGGTCGATCTTCCTGCAGCGGTGCGCTCTCCTGTTACGTTATTCCAGCCGGTGGTGGATCATCCCTTCGCTTTTTCATTCTGGATAAGGCGGCTTCGGCTCCGCTTGCATAATAAAAGAGCGCACGTCACTGTTTCCGGTCTCGTCTTCGCGATTGATGCACTTTCTCTCAGATTGCTCATCTGACGTGATTACAACGGAGGACATCAACTGGAATTCCGGGGTTAGCGCCTTCTTCCTGACAGGAATATCAAAGCGGCATCGACCTGTTGTAGAGGTGGTTAATAAATAAAGAAGCGCCTACGGCTTTTGCCGCAAATGGCGCCAATTTGCAAAAATTAAGATAGTTTTGTTTTAATCCAGCGACGCGTTTTCCACAAAAACCTCAAATCTGCCTCTGGGCCCACAAGCTTACTCCAAAGCTCAAGGCTTGTAATAGATAGATTAGGGATCGTTGAAAATTTTATTATTAGGTACTTCTCAAACGATTTTGAAAATGTTAAATAAAAATTATCTTCAAGGAGCCACCTTAGGGGACACGTAACTAAAAAATTTAATAAAGATACACCTTGCATAAAACAGGTAGAGTAGATAGAATAGATGGAATGGATGGAATAAATGGAATGGATAGAATGGATAGAATGGATAGAATGGATAGAATGGATAGAATGGATCGAATGGATGAAATGAATTGAATGGATGGAATGGATGGAATAGATGGAATGATGGATGGAATAGATGGAATGGATAGAATGGATGGAATGGGTAAAATGCATGGAATGGATGGAATGGATGGAATTGATAAAATGGATGGAATGGATGGGATGGATGGAATGGATGGAATGGATAGAATAGATAGAATGGATGGAATGGATGGAATGGATGGAATGAATGGAATAGATGGAATGGATGGAATAGATAGAATAGATGGAATAGATGGAATAGATGGAATAGATGGAATAGATGGAATAGATGGAATAGATGGTATGGATGGTATAGATGGAATAGATAGAATGGATGGAATGGATGGAATGGATGGAATGGATGGAATGGATGGAATGGATGGAATGAATGGAATAAATGCAATGAATGAAATGGATAAAATGGATGGAATGGATGGAATGGATGGAGTGGATGAAATGGATGGAATGGATGGAATGGATAGAATGAATGGAATGGAAGGAATAGATAAAATAGATAAAATAGATAGAATTGATGAAATGGATCTTTAACATTTGTTAAGTTTTTTTTAAGGTCAAGTTGCAATGATGCCAATAACAATTAAACTTTTATGAGATCAACACTCGTTTGAAGTCGATAATCGACCAATAACCAGAATTTCGAGGATGTCTTTTTGGTCAACGGTAATTACGCGTGTCTTCCGTTCCGACAGCTGTCCTGACACCATTATGTTTTCATATCTTCGCATCGTCGAGACAACAGATTTGCAGATTTGAATTAACATCAATTTGATTTACGTACCGCATCTCGGATTAAGACAGCGTTTTCCAGTCGTCCTGCGACGTAATCTGCTGAATCTCGAAAAACACCCCTTATTTACAACCCCTTCCCGCTGAAAGATACCTACACGTTTTATCGCAAATCTTTGTAACGGCAAATTTCGCAATTGCTTCCATATTTAGATTGCGTCGTGGCTTTTGCCGGATCGCTTTCTAATGACCTATTCCGGTTTTCCGGGGGAGATTTTGTTTCGTAATTTGTGAGATAACGACCGCCGTTTCGGGAAAGGTGCATTATCGAAACAATAGCCGCGATGTTTGTTTTGTTGAGTCTAACCCCCCGGAAATGCGTCTTGATTTATGATTTTGATAGACTATGAGCAATATGGGTGCGGTTAATTAATGGAAAAGTGACGAAATCCGCTGCTGCAAATCAAGTTCCATTGACTTCTTGGCAACGTTGTCAATGGAAGCAAAACAACTCGAAGAAACGAACGCGATTAATAAATCTCCGCAAGGGAAGTGGTGACAAGTTGGAAGTCTTTATGGTCGCCTAGCCGTGAGGTGTAAACAAGAGTTAGCAATTTTAGTAGGGCAGACGGCGAGGTCAAAGAAGTCGCCCTAATGTAGCGAAAAAATTACTTTTGTTCCTACGAAATTTCTCTTGTGTCACAACTCAACACAATTTAAACTGCCGTGAGTAGCTGACTGCGACTCTACATTTTGCCAAATTGGCGCCATCAAGGAAAATAAGGGTTGAATATTGCAACTACACTTGCACGTCATAAATCACAGGTTGACGCAACGAAAGCTACATTTGCCTTCACAATGCCGTATCAGTCGTGCAAAATTTGTCAACTCCCCCCGGAAACGAGAAGCTTCTAAAGCTCGAATCGATCGAGATGTCTCGAACTTTGATGTTCTTGGTTTGAAGCGAGACACTAGGTGGTCGCTGAAAAACAAACAATTGTTTTTGGGTCAGATCGCAAAAAAGCGACTGGACGCGAGCCCGCCTACCTATTTGTTTATGAAGAGCCCACCTACTTTATGGTAACTCGGGGGTTGTTTTTTCGTTTCTTTCTTCGGGAAATAGGAGCGGATCTGACAAGAGTCTATCCACTTTTACGATGATAATAAGAAAATTATCATATCAATACAGGTTTTTTTATTATTAGGATGGGCGTAGAAACGGACCTTGATCCATTATGCGAGCTCGTCGCTAGTTTAGGGGATAACACGGGACTTCGATTTTACGGAAGCGGTAAACATTTTTATCAAAAAAATAAATAATATCCAAGCTTCGCTTCGTCTTTGAAATAGTTGTCAGATTTAGCGACGACAACACTTATTAGTTTAAGCCACGAAGAGGTAATCATCATCATCATCATCATCCAGAACTTTGCCTCCACTACTGGATATACCTAAACACCTCTTATCCTTTGCCTCTCTTCATTTGGAAATGTTTGTAACAGAATCAATTCTTGGCAGCTCTCTTCATTTGCTTCTAAATAGGGTCAATTTAAGAAGATTTTTTTTATTGCAGCAATTTGAACAAAGAGTGGGAGATGTATTTATTTATTTTTAATTTCTCTGAAAAGTTGCGGTTATCCCAGGTATAACGCTATTCCGGAATAACTCGAGATAAATATTTTTTTACAAAAGTCGAATAAGCTAAATCCAGGTATAAACTGTGGACCGAGGGTATGTAAACCGACTCTTAGGGCCGGTTTTACGAAAGGAGAATATGCCAGGTATAACGCTATTCCGGAATAACTCGCGATAAATGGGCTTTTACGAAAATCGAATCGGATAAATCCAAGTGTAAACTGTGGACCGAAGCTATGTAAACCGGCCCTTATTTCGGAATAGTTATTCCAATGCTTATCCGACTTTCGTAAAACCGGCCCTTAGTCCGGAATAGTTATTCCAATGCTTATGCGACTGCGTAAAAAGATTTAAAATCTTTAGTTCTTTACAAGCTTCTTGGATATTCTTATAACTGTCGTGGTGTTTGAATTCTAAAATCCATAGAATTCTTCTCTTGGGTCGGAGTATATACAAATACCTATATTTCGTAATTTTTATGCGCTCTCTCCTATAATTTTTTTTAAAGAAATTTTTACCTTCTACCAAATCTTCTGAAATGTTGACGTTGCATTTCTTGTCTTTGCAGATGACTGGGGCTCGAAGACCTTCTGCTGTTCCGAGGAGGCCTGCAATTCCGGCTTGGTGACGAACCCTTCCGGCATAGCGATGACGGTTTGCGGCATCCTGGTGTTAGCCGCGGCGATGCACTGAGAACGGTCGACACTTGGACCCATCGGCTACCACAAGTAGATAAGCACATTCCTGAATGATATTCTAAATCGTTTTCTATAGTCTTCCTCGTTCATAAGTTTGGTTAACGACTCGAAGAGCCGAAAACCACAGCTCGTCTAGACGAACCGCCACTGTCTCCGAGTTCCTGCAAACGAAACCGTTAGTGCTTCCACAACTTCACCAACAACTTTTGCATAGACCAGGAGAAAAAACTGGAGTAACGCTAATTTTGATTTTGAAATTTTTGTTTCGAAAAAGTTTGCTGGAACTCGCGGGCACAACATCACCCGGCTATTCGCACGATATCACTTAGAGCAGTGGCGGCGTCAGGGGCGGGGACAAGTTCCCACTTTTTCCTTTCGGTTCCATCAAGTTCAGATGTTTGATTACTTAACTTAGACGATATCGTATTTAGGACTTAGGATACACTTAAATTACATACATTTATACTAGTTAAGCTTAATTGATTAATTAACGATCTATATATTCTAAAAAATCACAAATTCTAGTTATAAGGACGAGACGATGCGTTTTGGGCCGATCATCGCGAGAAGCGCCGTTAATTAAAACGGCCACCTGAATAATTTTATGCAAAATTATTCTTTGACAGCGCAAAATTCAGAAATCTTTATTAATGAGACGTTTAAACAGTGTCGTTTGTGAGGAGAACGGGCGAAATTAAAGCTCGAGAGTTAAGTTGTTGAGTGATGAGGTGTTTTTGACGCGCGCTCTTGATGGTCGGTCAAACGACGTGCTGGTTGTAAATGCACAATTAAAATGAGCACTCTGCCACGGTTTCCCATTGTATATAATAAGGTTTATTCAAAGATCATTAGAAATACTCATCATTTGTAAGTGCTTTCGTACAAATTATGTCACATGATATTGGTGTTAACACGCTGTAACGATTTGTGTAATGATAGTGTTATTATTAATAAATCATTCGGAAAATAGAGGAAACCTAATTGCGTATTCCTTGTGCAAAATCCACCTCTACCACCAATACCAACAACAACAAACATCTTCTGACAATACTCCTATAGGGCTAATAGGTAAGTGACAACATTTTTCGGTGGAACAGTCACTTTATTTCAGGAAATTTCTTTTCTGTCTTGTCGCCGTCAACAACAATAAGCGGCGTTTCCCGAAATTGCAGTTTTTTGCGCGACCTCCACAAATCACCAAGACTCCCTTAAAAGGTGCGACCTAATTAGATTTATTTAAGAGCCGCCGAGATTAAGCACCAATGTTGTTTCGTGTGGAGCTTAACGACCCCCAATTACCCGGAATGAGTCTTGATTAGAACCCAAAGCAAAGTCTACACGGATCTAATTGCAATTTGTTTCTATTTTAAACCTTTCAAATCTTTTGTAGCTACAATTAATTATTAACTGAAATAGCGTTAAATTTTTCAGTTTCTAAAATTTTCAGGCGGTTCCGTAAATATTTGTGCACCATCGGTTTTAGAATCTGTACGCTTTGTTGTTATTTTAAAATCACAGAGCTGACGGATTCTCGGACTGATGTGGTTTCTCTCGTCGCCATATTAAGGGTAAGTACCTGAAATTATCCTTCACAAACTAAACTGTTAACTAGTTCGTACGCATGAATAGAATGTAGAAGCTTCTAACAGAATATAAATATTTGCTTGTTTACCTGACGAAGTTGACCAGTTCAGCGCGTCTTGCGACTGGAGAATCGCCAACAAAAGAAGTTAGTGGAGAGGAAATTGGGCGCGATAAAAACGGCCAAGTGAAACAAGTTCAGCTTAAATCGACACCGCAAGGAAGTTGCGATATAAGCGAGACGAGGGAGTGACAGAAAAAGCCTCTTTCAGGATTTCGGCCTGCAGATTCATTATCAAGGAAACAATTTTTAACCCTTTAAGTTGTGGGTGTTGCACCAAACAGCAGAACCAATAAACTTTAGGGCTGTAAACATCCATAAGTTTTATTTCTAAAGCAACGACAATTAATTAAAATGTTTATTCCTGGAAAATTTGAATCCATTTTTCAGGTCGTCAAAGTTCTTGAAAATTTTATTTCGTAAAATAAAACTTTTTAATCTTTTTAAAAATCATGGTTATGGTTAACAGTAAGTCTTTAGAAAAAAAAATCAGGAATTTTTAAAAATTATTTTGCGTCTTCTAATTTTATTGCATTTTTAGAAAGAATTGACTGAAAATTTTTGTAAAAGTGGGTCCAGACCTGCTAGAAAACTATTGAAAATATCATCAATTAGCTCTTTGAGTTGTATTAAAAACATAATTTATTTTATAAGCAAAAGCCTATTAAAAAATTAAAGTTTTATCTATTATTACGAAACGTATGTAGTTTTATATAGTTATATAGTTTTATATTTTCTAAATTAGAAATCATATTAAAATAGTTTCTATGCTGTTAAGAAGAAGCAACTTTATAGCATTTAAAAATTAATTGTCACTAACGTAACTCTATTCATTAATTTTTTACACTTTTAAATGCGGCAACTTTCACCCGGCGCATCCACCATTTGCCGACCCAGACAACTCCTAACAAAATTAAAAATTTTTTGATAAAAATTTATCAATGGCAAAAATTCCTGCTGCTACAAATAGGTAAACTTGTTCATAATATATGCAAAATTTGTTAAAAAACTGCAACTCATTGTTAAAAAATTGTATAATCAAAATAAGAGTAAATAGTAAATTAAAAAATTTGGAACCAGAGCTTTAAGGCAAAAAATAATTGGCAATTAGACAATTTTTAAGACTTATAACCGGGAATTCTTTCTGCGAGGTAAGTTACATAATCCCGGAGAGTCATATCATAAGAGCAAGAGGGCTTAACCACTCAACGAGGCCAAGAACCAGCAAATTGCTTCTTGATTGGCCACTACCGCTTCGCCAGCGAATAAAGAAAATCTATTTCAAATTACTAACCGCCTAGCTGCAGCAAAATTAAACTCTCGTTTGCGAAACTACTAATAGCATTGCAGAAATTGCAAGTAACTCTACTAATATCCAACTCAACACCCACATCTCTTTAACAACTCGCATTTCACTGAATCGAAAAACCAAACACTATAATTAATTTCGTTAATTGCAATTAGTTGCAACCCGACCTTGCTGGCTCACCCTTGAATTGCCTATATAAAAATTGCAACAACCGCAAATTCTCAGTCAATATTCGTCGAAGCAACGATGAAGTTCTTGGTTGTTCTCCTGTTTTGCCTCGGCTCTTCCCTCGCTGTCGACAAAGATTTTCTCAACCAGCTGCTGGAGGAAGGTCGCAAAATCGCCGACGTGTGCATTCCGGAAACCGGAGCTACCAAAAAAGATTTCGTCAATTTGCTTGCCCACACTATACCTGAGAGCTACGAGGGAAAATGTTTAATTTTCTGTTTTCACCGGCACTACAACATGCAAAATCAAGACGGGTCCCTCAACAGAGACGGCGCGATAACCGCCCTGCAACCGTTGAAGAACCACGACGGTGAGGTCTACGAAAAAGTTCTGCAGGTGATGAACACTTGCAGTGCTTCTGTGGAGGTCGATAGCGATCCTTGTATTTATGCCGCAAACTTGGCAGCTTGCGGAATGAAAGAAGGAAAAGCGTTGAAGCTTGATGAAGTTTTTATTTTTGAGTAATTTTGGTCAATGATTATTTGTTACTGTAGGAATAAAGCACGTGCTTATTGTTTCTAATTTAAATAAAGTTTAATTTTTGTTGAATGGAAATGAATTTTTGATTTGAGATGTGCGGCGAGGAGAATCGGTGCTGCTGGTCCATTTATCTGGATGCGAGCGAAAGTTCGCTTTATCCCCGTTACGACAACACACGCCGCCTTCGCTCAGCATTCCGGAGCTTTCCTCTTCGAGATCTGGCAAGTTTTTTTGTCGAGATCGCACTTAAATCGACCAAGTTGATGACACACTCGACTCGGAAAAGGAACAGCCGGATCAGCCAATTCCGAAAATCGTCCCTTTAACCGCTGCACAGACTTATGTGATTTATAACTCTATTATGAAAACTATAACCTCGAAACGAAGGGTAAAAAAGTAAAAGATCAACGTACGTGAGCAGAAGTTTGCGGAATAAAAGGGGAGATGAACAGAAGAAAATCTATTCTTCAAAATATTTTTTTCTCTTTTTTCATATTCCTGGTCATTGTCTAACTAAACTAACTAAAATATTTATACATACTAAGAACTATAAGTAACAAATTAAATAAGACTAATTAGTTAGCGCACCGCTAATATAGACAGTGCCAATAGCAAAACACTGGCGGAGTTAGCATAGAACCACTGAAATCTATTATTATTAATTCTATGACGATAGACATGAAACAGAGGAGGATTCCGAGTATAACATCCACGCACGAGCAATGGAAGCAAAGCCAAAACCGGAGCCGAACTGACAATATCATTCACTATAAAATATAAAAGTTATGTTGGAGCGTAAAGTTTAGTCAAGCAAATCACTGAAAAGATTCGATGTAAAATCGGTTAAAATGCAATCTGATAAGCGAGCAAGACACCATAGACTCCACTAACAGTTTTCAACCGTCAAATGCGTGTTAGAGGAAAATTGCTTATTATTGCAGAACTCCCTGTGTAGTTAGTTATGAATTTGAGGCAAATTCTCTCTCACAGTCCAATTTCAAACTATTCAACCACCAAGCGAATGACGTGGCCAGATAAAGAATTACCGGAGCAATTCCAATATGACGCACTTTCCGGAATCCGGCGGTTTTCCGGACGCCGGATTCCCAGCGTTGGCGTGTTGTGGATTAGCAAATTTGATAATTGCGGGGTGTCGGTCAAATATGTCCGACATATTCGGTGTTGATCTCGTTATTGACAGCTTTTTGATCCTTTGACACTTTCAATTAGCCGTCCGCATGAACAACAAAAAGAATCGATCGGAACGAACAATAACCGCGAGTTTTTTTCACACCCTCCCAACGCGTGATTTTTTTTGTAGGTGTGTGGCATTAATGCGGCCATTAGCCCTGCCACAGACAAAAAGCCGAGATAAAAATTGCTTTTCTCCTAATAATAACGTGCCAGTTTGCTGCTCAAAATGAACCACTAAAACATGCCAAACGAAAATGTATTATCTGCACCAGACCTGAATAGAGAAACGCACCGACTTTAGGGGTTGCAACATCGGTATAGAACAAAAATTACAACGTGATTTGTGAGGCTTTTAATATTCAACAAATAGGTGCAGGGTGAGTTTTCAAGATTGAACGCCGCACTTATCTCATACTCTAATTGGCCCATATAAATTTTTTTTGCAAACTTACAACAGTGTCCCGCTATTGACAGTAGTCTTTGACAATGATTGTTTTATTTAAGGATAATACTGAAAGTTAACCTTGTCAGACAACTCTGTGGCATACCTCAAGTTAATACGTCTGCTCTTGTCCCCAATCAATCAAGATGCGCGACAGCTACGCTGCCGCCTGGCTTAAGTACCCGAGGCCCCCAGAACATTGGAAATTTTAAACTGGTTGACAACCAACCAACTTGACACGGCAGTTTCAAACTGACGGAACAAAATTTCTAACTATTTCCCAAATACTTGATTAGAGCAAGTTGGTCAATAAGCTACTATTAAATTTTGGGTCGTATTTAACAGTCTACCAAATTTACCCAATATTTTCATACAAAAAAATACTTTTATTTTCCAAAAATACTAAATGCTCACCAAAATTAAGAAAATACATAATCTTAAAGCGACAACCAAATATTGACATATATTTTGTTCGCCAAAATAACTTTTGTTGACCATAAATACTAAATGTTCACCAAATTTTATTCCGCATTTAATTCTAACATAATACCCAGATATTTAATTTTCGACAATGTCTTATATTATTTAGTAGTTAAAAATACTATTTGTTGATCAAAAATACACAAGCAATGAAATGTTGTGCAAATGGTAAATAATTTTATGGAAAATTATAGATGTAGATGTGCCAAGACAAGGTAAATAAGAGTAAAAATAGAAGTGGTTTGCACAAAAAAAGATATTGATTTCCGTAATATATAAATGCTTTGCTGTTATTGGCTTGCATTATGTAAACGTAAAACTTCTTTAAGTGGTAATTTCTAATCGTGCTTTGAAAAAAAAATACAGTGCCTTGAACGGACCTTGTACAAAACTTTTTTCGCGTGCCTCTTGTCTGGAAGCGCAAGCGGCAAGGAGAGATGCGCGAGCATATTTCATTTTTTGAGTAATAGAATAATTATTTGACGTACAAATAGTTTTTTTGAGAAACATTAAATATAAATGGATAGCGCAAATATTTATTATGTACAACACGGACGCGTAACTTGAGCGTTCTAAACTTGGTGAACATTTAGTAAAATTGATAGACATATAGAATTTAAAATGTAAGCAATGGTAAAACAATACGCAGCATAGTTATTTTAGTGGTGATGTTCTTATTTTCTGATGTATAATAATTTGGGTTTTATTTAGATTTTTTGATGCTCATTAAATTTTCTGGTGGACAGTGCAAGGGATGTAGGTTATAGTTTAACTTGGTGTACATAATATTTGTTCCCTTAAATTTTGTCACAATATTTTTTGAAGCATTGTTGATTCATGGTAACTTTATCTTTTTATGGTAGATAGTTTTCGGACACGCGGCACAACTTTCTTTGGCAACATAATAAGATTCTCCGTAAGGTAAATTTATTATGTTGGCAGTAAATGGTGGATGCGCCGGGAGAAAATGCAGACTATTGCTGTGCTTGGCATCTCATGAATCGTCATGTCAGCCAACGAAAAACGTTGTGATTTATTTGCAATCATGAGAGTTTCTCCTGCGGAGCTATTATTATTGTCATGCCCCTTTATTAGTTTTAGTCATAAAATAGATTGACTGATTTGAGAATTTTCTTTTAAATTGCAAGGTCGATTCGAACACAAGACGCTGATGGATGAAAAGACTAGTGCCCAAATGGCCCAAATGGCGATTGTGCCACTGTCACGTCCTTTTTGCCGGCTGCATCTTCCCGGTGCATACATCGAGTCCCGGAAAGTGCTGCAACTACGTTTATAAACCGGTGCTTAGCGCTCACGAAAATTGCCGTCGTGCCGGATTATAATTCCAAATCGCTCTTAACGACAATGCTTCCATAAATCCCCTTATTCGCAAGTGCAAAAAAGCTTTTAAGATAATCTATCAATGACACGAGATATTACTGCCGTCCCGACAATCAATAGGGATTCGAATGGCGCCCGCGACGAGACTATCGTCGTTTTTTTAAATTTTAATTAAAACGCGACCAGGTGCTATAATCAAAAACTTTGCGGCCGCAACGGGACTTGGGGCGATTTTACGGGACGTTAAATTAAAATACGTGAAAAGGGCGAAAAACCGAATTTCAAGCTGTCGTCGCAAAGACCGTAAATTGGCTTTGATATTGGACGTTCAACGCGAGACGACATTAATGGTTATGACGGGGGACCGACATCAAGGGACCAAAAAAAAAGCCGCAAATTTATTAAAGTCCAAACTTGTTTTGTTGCGGACACAACCATATAAATCGTCAGTGTCAAAAAATCGCCAGCATCACTTTGATCTGCGAAACGCCACAATTAAATAACTCACCTTGCTGCTGAAAATCTCTAATTACGCTGCATTTTCCAACGTTACTGCGCCGATATCGCCATAATATATCCATTGTGGGCATTAATCCCGTGAACAACCCTAAAGCACGTGCTTTTACTGGATCCCGACCTGCGACCGCAGTGCGCAATTTAATTCTCCGGGAAGTCGCGTGGGGAAATCGTACGTCTTTTCCTGTTACTCGCCAAATAAATACACGGCGAATAACGCGCAGAAAGGTTTGTGTTGACTTTATATAAGGCATTTCCATTTTTTGAAAGTGTTACAGTCAAGCTGCAGGCAAAATAAATAAACGGCAAAAAATGGAGAGCCGCCGACCGGAAACTGGATCCGGGAAAGAGCGCAATCACCGGAAAAATTAATCATCGCGTGTTGCCGGATTTTTCGCTAATTCAGCCCTGCTATGTCGCCGATTGTGGCGGGATTTTGCCGACTTTAATTCGGGGTTAATTATACCTCGTGTCGGAAAGTCGCAGTTATCGAATCAATTACAAAATTTATTGCGGGGCGGTAAAAATTTGCGGATACAAAGTGCGGCAACAAAAATTTTTCAAATAGGATTTTGGCAAAGACGAGAGTATTGGCTTGAGGGCGCTAAAAATTGGATTTATTGAGTTACATTTTTAAAAATTTGTGGAAAATTGTGGCGCTGATAATCCTCCAAGACGTTTCAACCCGATCGAAAATCGGGTTCGGTTGACTACAAGAAGCCGAAATCGTAGGCAAGACTACGTATCGTATTATCTATGTGGGGCATCAGTGAAAAGCGGTGTTGGTGATTAAAAAGGGTAACCATCGAGTAAACATCTTTCCTGTTAGTTCCGAAAACGAGGTCCTCCGTCGAGTTGCAGCGGAATAAGCGGTTGAATCTCTTCAACCCGATTTGCCTCAAGCTTAAGCTTCACGATGGCAATTATTAAGTATATTAATCCCGTAATGTTCTGTCGGTTTCATTATCACTAAAGTTGTAATGTTTGCAGTTACCACTAGTGCGTTGTAACAAAGTTATTATCTAACAAACTTATTGTATCAGCTACTTTCAGCAACAATTAGTTAATTGAGCGTCCTGTTGACCTACTATTCTGCAACGGTTACTTCAAGTATAAAAAAGATTCAATTGTTTCCTTTTCTCACCCCTCGTTAAGGTGCGTTATTTCGCCAAACTGAACGTTAAATCGAATTTACAAAACTCTTCGCTTTTTTCGTCCGACACCGGTGGAGCTTTCGCCGCCCCTCAGTCACCTGACGCATTAATTTTGCAATGAGTCGTGCATTTTAAATTGGGGTTCGTAAACACTTGTGCGTTTTTAGCCGGAACAAAATTTCTCCCATCGTCTAAATATTTAATTTAAACGTGTGATATGGCCATCTTAAAGACACTAATTCGAATTGGCCGTAGTTTTGTAATTAAATATTTGGCACCTGAAAAACAAAAATTTTGTCATTTCCTCTCTTCCAGGGGTGAAGATAAAATTTGGCAGAACATAGATTTAGTTGCCATTTAGTACTTAACACAATTTAGTCGAAAATCATCAATTAGTATTTTTAAATTAACATTCCACAATAGGGTAAGGTGTGTCGCCCAGTCTTGTATCCCTTATTTGCTTATGATATTTCTGAAATGGACAATGAGCACCTAAATAAAATATTGTAGGATCTGAACAAAGTGTTGCACTAAAATAAATTTTAGCGGTCTATCGAGACTTAATAATTAATTAATTAATATTAATAATAATTAATAAATTAATAAAATAACTAATAAAAATATAATTATTATTATAATAATTATTATAATACCTATAACTTTAATAATCTTTTTAAGGAAGAAGTGTCATTTTCGTAATTTTTTTGTTAGTGTTTTAATAATATTTTCCTGCTCCTTCACCATTTATAGTGTTATTACAAAATTTTATTTTGGTTAAAACTTGTGAAAATTGAAGTTGGCCTCTCTACCTCTTCGTACTTACTTACATGCACTGAAAAAATTTGTAGAAGTCTTTTATAAATTTTGTTTTTTTTAATATTCTTAAAATCCCCTTAATAAAAAAAATTAATAAAACTTTGTCTATAATCCTTCCTCCAATTCCAGAAATTTTTACGCATGTTCCCGTAATTAATTTTGCTTTTGCCAACGGACTCAACCTCGGCATTGCACGTCGCGATAAATCACAAACTTTTCGTTACTGTTCAGCGGGTCAGCCGGGGTCGCCGAATTATTTAATTTTTTGGCCGAAAGTTGTCCTGATATTTGATTTGATTAGCTCAGATTTTGTTACGGCCAGTTCAACAGGCTTACAGATTAAAAACTCCCACCCATACAAGCGCAACTCTTCCTGGGAATTATCCGGATTTTCGAGTCGGTGCGATACCGCCCAAACCGACTAATTTACGTGAAAACCCGACAACTAAACGTATTATCTTGTCGGGATTTCACGCAAAACTGAAAATTTATTTTTTAAAATAGAAATAAATGTTGGATATAAAGTTTTGAATTTCAAGAAAGCCAAACAAAAGTTTTGAAAACCCTCCCAAAGCTAGCGGTTACTTACTCGGCGGGCTTTAATTTATTTATTTATTCATTGTACGTAAGCGCGCCTGGTTTGAGGAATTAAAACTGAAACATTTGCATCGAATTCGGGACTTAACTTCGGCACAGCAGTGACTCCCGAACTCCAAGCTTTACTATTTATAAGCTCCACGATACAAGACAATCGCCTCCTTTAGCGGATCGCGCAGTAAATTCAGATTTAGCCGCCGATACGATCGGGGTCGAATTCTTTCTTTTCACCCCTCCATCACCATAAATTGTTATTAACAATAATTCTCCCCACCTCTGAGTTACGTCATATCCGCCAAGCGCCGCTTTATTGTCTTCTCGGGACTAACAATTTAGAGAACGAACTAGAAGACCGTCGGCTGTAACTTATGAAAATTTATGTGTTTTCGTAATAGTGGCGCATGGAAAGTGTTTTTGGAACGTCCACTGCTGTTGGGTCAAAGGACCGTGATCACCGTCACTTCGTATTTCTGATAGGGTCGTATTTAACAGTCTGCCAAATTTACCCAATATTTTTATACAAAAAAATACTTTCATTTCCCAAAAATACTAAATGCTCAACAAAATCAAGAAAATACATAATCTTAAAGCGACAACCAAATATTGATATAATGCTGGCCTCTTATATATTTTGTTCGCCAAAATAACTTTTGTTGACCATAAATACTAAATGTTCACCAAATTTTATTCCGCATTTAATTCTAACATAATATCCAGATATTTAATTTTGGACAGTGTCTTATATTATTTAGCAGTTAAAAATACTATTTGTTGATCAAAAATACAGAAGCAATAAAATGTTGTGCAAATGGTAAATAATTTTATGCAAAATTATAGAACTAGATGTGCTAGGGTCATGAAAATAATAGTAAAAATAGAAGTGGTTTGCACAAAAAAGATATTGATTTCCGTAATATAAAATGCTTTGCTGTAATTGGCTTGCATTACGTAAAACGTAAAACTTCTTTTAGTGGTAAATTCTAATCGTGCTTTTAAAAAAAAAATTACAGGGCCCTGAACTGACCTTGTACAAAACTTTTTTCGCGTGCCTTTGTCTGGAAGCGCAAGCGGCAAGGAGAGATGCGGGAGCATATTTCATTTTTGGAGTAATAAAATAATTATTTGACGCACAAATAGTTTTTTTGAGAAACACTAAATATAAATGGATAGCGCGAATATTTATTATGTACAGCACGGACGCGTAACTTGAGCGTTCTAAATTTGGTGAACATTTAGTAAAATTGATAGACATATAGAATTAAAAATGTAAGCAATGGTAAAACAATACGCAGCATAGTTATTTTAGGGGTGATGTTCTCATTTTCTGATGTATAATAATTTGGGTTTCATTTAGATTCTTTGATGCTCATTAAATTTTCTGGTGGACAGTGCAAGGGATGTATGGTTTAATTTGGTGTACATTATATTTGTTACCTTTCAGATATCGTTCGAAGGACTAAGTTTAATTGATTTCCGGCATTCAATGAGAGCAGCGCGGTTGATTTGATAGAACGTGTTCCGAAACTATTTTCAGGAAGAGATGGAGCTTAAAAGCTCTCGATAATTTTTTTCCAAATTTACACCTAATTTAATTTTTAAAAATGTGAGCTGGCGGTGAAGCAAATTGTGAGAACTGAAACTTGAGAACAACCATCAGTCGTTTTGATATCTTAGAAAATTTCCTATTCTTAACGGGCGGCAAGGGTTGGAGGGGTTGTTATAGACGCTGAGCTGTGATCGAAAACAATTTCTCGTATTTGACCAAAAAACAGATAAGTGTGTTAGTTTTCTAGTTGGTTCTCAAACGTACCATTGAGCGTTTTCAGGTGGCCTAACCGGGTAAGCTGCTGATGGAAAGGGCCACGAGTTTGTTTGCTCTCCTGACACTAAAAACCCGCTGAAAACTACCGAATAATTCACAAACGTCCCCAATAATTCCTGGATGAAGCAGTACTCAGCAAATCGCTTCGCGCTACATTTGTGTCGATAATGCAAACTTGCTGGAGCTGCTGAAAAATCGCCTCAATCGAAAAACTTTAAGCAAACTTTATCGTTTCTTTCTCAAAACCCTCGGTTTTGTCACAAGAACTCAACGTTGAAGAAAAACAACGCTGTTGGTTTCCCTATAACGTCTCAATTTAAAATTAAGTTTTGACGGAAACGGGGAATAAGGTAGGTAATCACTGTTTTCCAGCTATTCAACTGAGCGGCGAAGATAAACTACGTTCGCGTAACCAGCAGCGGTCCATGATTGATAGCGCCTGGCTGGATATTGCAATACAAATCCGACACTTGAGAAATGGAAGGTGTTTTGCTCTAGCCCGAAAGAGTCCGGCAAGTAGGTTTTCGTTCGACGAAGACCCTAACCGGGGTTTAATGAAAAACAAACAAGGTTCCGGCTCGCAACGGCCTTAACCTGGACGCTAATCTAGATTTAAATATTTGCGCCTCGCAGGTAGGTACTTCTGAATAGATCGGACAATGTTTGCCGTTTAACGCTTAATTAATTGTTTACACAAGCATCGCTATAATTTCAAATTCGCTACTAATAGTAATTTATTGTAATGCGGAGAAAATTTCGGACACTTCCGCCCTTTCGCTCTTGAAATTGGGAGAGGGTGTTCATTGGTATCGGTTCGACGCCAAAATCAAACGTTCTAACAACGAACCATCTATAGAGCCAGATGTTTGGGGTGCTTTGAGATCGATTCTAGCGATTACTCGTGCTACTTATAAATCATTCCAGTTTTCATCAAGAATTTCGAGTCAGCTTCTGAACGGACCTGCAGGAAGCCATTGACGGTCGTTGCCGGCCCATCGAATTGTGGCGTTATTGCTGGCCCCGTTCCAAACTGCCCCGTGGTCGCCTATAACAAACAAAACAGTCGTTCTCAACTAGCTCGAGTCTCAAAATGTTCCTCGTTTTCTAGCTGCCACAATCTTAAATTTCCTCAAAGAGGACGCGACGCTTATTGCCGAAAATTTTATTGCACCCTTCTAGGATAGCGAGGCCGAAGAGCGGTATGTTTCAATTTTCCGCCTGAATTATTTAACCGCTCATGGAGTTGATGGTGGATGTTTTTATGGGGCTACTACCGAACCCATAAACACGCCGAAGAAGTCACGTTGTCTTGAATAAGGAATGTCAGGATCGAATCGTGCAATATTCAAGTGCCGCAGCGGCGCAAATTCGAATTATTACGGAGTGACAAGTTGAAAACTGCTTTTACGGATTTACGTTAAATGATGTAATTGTAAAGTTATCAATGGGAGCGTAAAGGGTGGACGTAAAACACACGGACTAAGCGGTTAATTTAACGTCAAATACAGCCGGTTGGCTTTAATGAACCCATTTAACACTGTGAACGGGGTTAAGATGCACCAATGTTATTGTCTTGTTCAACTATTTACGTCGAAAGCAGGAAGGCGGCAGTTTCTTGAAATCGCCTATTGTTCCTTTGAGAACGGGAAGTCGCTCGATGTCTCGTCGGCTGATTGTCCGGAAAAACGGGGTTAAAAATAAATATCAACTTGTACTAGTTCACTGGAATATTTCAAGTGCACTTCCGCTTTTCTCGAAAATATTTATCAAACACCGGCTCCGCATGGCAAACTTGGGCCAACGTTGGCGCGTACATTTGTGACTGGTGTTGGAATATGCCAAAAAGATCGGCAAATTCATATTATATTCATTAGTATTCACACGATTAAAATGGTTTAATTGTATCTGAGAAAGCGGACATTAATACCAACGAGCGCAAGTACAAAATTGATAGTGAAGGAGAAATTGTTGTTGCTGATGCATCATTAATCTAACGCTAGGCAGTTCACAGTTCGAATAGGTGACTAATTTCAATAAATACCCATTGGTTATCTTACAAAAAAAATCAATTACAAAAAGTGGACTATCTATGGTCATACCAATGGTCATACGTTCTCTGTACGATATGGTAATTACCACATCACCAACTTCGGCCACGTTTGCCATATCGTGTGAAGCCGGTTTAAGACTTTTTAATCGTTGGTTAAAAATTTTGAACTTCTTTTGTGATTACTTTTAGAAATAACTGTGATCATTTCCAATTGCGCACTCCAGACGTGGATGGAATAATCTACATTAAATTTATTGCTGTAGTCACCCCACATAAGTTCGATAGAGGGCAGCACTTCGCGGCATAAAAATGTTATTTCTCATTTTTAAAATCTCTTTTTTGGTGCAATATTTCTAAGAGTAATTGCTGTATTTGCGTGCAACTTGCAACTTGCGTGCAACTTTGTTTTTCAAAAGTAAAAATATCGTTACAAAAAAACAAAAATATCTTTAAAAAAAAATTAACTAGTTCCGCTAATGAGTTATTTTAATACATTACCAACAGGACACACCTTTATTTTAATGAATCTTAAATTAACTCTTACGCTGCTCTAGACCTATACAGGGTGATTCACGTAGCCCGTCCATTAGAAGTTTTTCAACTTCCAGTTGGATTAGAAATTTGAAAATTGGAAGGCAGTCATTATCAGTCATGCTCATTCTATCTAAAATATTTTGAGCTCTCTAGCTATACAGGGTGTGCAAAGAATCGGTATCAACTTTCTTATTTTAAATGTAAACGTATCATTTTTTCTACATGGTCTAATTGGTCTTCCAACTCTGAGTTTTTATAACATTTGTTATGTAAACTTATTTGACAATTTTTGACATTATGTTAATTTATGTGAAGAAAAAGGTCAATGTGGTAGCTTACGAAAAAATTCGTATCTGGCAGACGGTTTTGAATTTATGAAAACCAATTTGTAAAGTACTTAGTTCAAAGTCCAGACTAACTTCTGATATCTTAATGGTATTTTCATTTTGTACCGTATGGGCGCAGACAATTTTCAAATATCGCACTCAAAAATGGTCTAAAAGTCCTTTTTTTTAAATGGCACCTATAGATTTTTTTTTATACCATTCGATAGAAAATTGTATTTTGGGTTGAGTCGCTTAAACATTCTCTATACCTAACTTTATCCCCTATCAAATTAAAAATTAAAATCCAGAAATTTCATCAATCTTGCCGAGAGATTTTTTTAGTTTTTCAAGTATGCCATGGAAACCAAAGACAATTGCAATATTTTAATTATGAAATAAATATGTTACTATTTTATAAAAAAAAACAACAACAAAAACTACCAAGAACCATCTTAACAAAATTCTAATGTAGGTGTTCAATGTGAGCACCATTTTGATTACTACATACATTCTATTAAACCATTTTCAACAGATTGTGTACCTCTTCTAATTTCGTTGAGACCAAGACTGTCGAATGCTCTTATTATCTCCAGACCTTATCTCATTAGACTTTTATGTTTGGGGTCGAATAAAAGATTTAGTTTATACTTCACCACTTTGCAACATGAAGGAATTAAGCGGGAAAATAATAAGAGCATTTGACAGTCTTGACATCAACGAAATAAGAAGAGCTACACAATGATATAAAATGATAGAATGTAGTAATCAAAATGATGCTCACATTGAACATTTACATTAGA
This sequence comes from Schizotus pectinicornis, assembly GCA_951805265.1. Lineage (NCBI taxonomy): Eukaryota > Metazoa > Arthropoda > Insecta > Coleoptera > Pyrochroidae > Schizotus > Schizotus pectinicornis. The sequence goes on along the minus strand of OX638207.1, from coordinate 10,003,741 downwards.
ATTTTGTTAAGATGGTTCTTGATAGTTTTTGTTGTTGCTGTTTTATGAAATTAGTAAGATATTCATTTCATAATTAAATTGTTGCAATTGTCTTTTGTTTCCATGGCATACTTAAAAAACCAAAAAATCTTGTGCAAAATTGATGAAATTTCTGGATTTTAATTTTTAATTTGATAGGGGATGAAGTTAGGTATAGGTAATGCTTAAGTAACTCATCCCAAAATACAATTTTCTATCGAGTGGTGTAAAAAAAATCTGTAGGTGCCATTTGAAAAAAATGACTTCTTGACCATTTTTGGTTGCGATATTTGAAAATTGTCTGCACCCATATGGTACAAGATGGAACCACCATTAAGATATCAGAAGTTAGTCTGGACTTTGAACTAAGCACTTTACAAATTAGCTTTCATAAATTCTGAACCGTCTGCCAGATACGAATTTCTCCGTAAGCTACCACATCGACCCTACTTTTCACATAAATTAACATAATGTCAAAAATTGTCAAATAAGTTCACATAACAAGTGTTATAAAAACTCAAAATTGGAAGACCAATTAGACCATGTAGAAAAAATGGTACGTTTCTATTTAAAATAAGAAAGTTGATACCGACTTTTCGCACACTCTGTATAGCTAGAGAGCTCAAAATATTTTAGATAGAATGAGCATGACTGATAATGACTGCCTTCCAAGTTTCAAATTTCTAATCCAACTGGAAGTTGAAAAACTTCTAATAGACGGGCTACGTGAATCACCCTGTATATGTGTACGCAAAGCGATTCGCTGCTCAAGCCGTGTATAGTATTGTGGCGGTGCACTAGTATGGACGCGTGGCGAGGCTGATTGTGTTCCCTCGACATGACGCGAGTCCATGTGTTGGCAGTCCACCTCCGTTTTGAGGACGCAACACGGGCCCGTCGAGGGTGGAAATTGTTCTGTGGGAAATTTTACCAATTTTATTTCAATGTAGATGTAAAGCACCTGTAGCTAGGAAATCTACTAAAATACCCTTTGTGTACCGTGTATATGCGTGTATATGCGTTTATGTAAACATTAATAAAAATAAAAATCTTTTTAAATGGTAATGGTCAGAGCAACCAACCGGCAATTGGGAGACCCAGGTTCGAATCCTGGTTGGATGGGGCAATAGTGCGTCCGACTTCGATAGCTTGAGTTCTATGATGGCTAGAAACTTGATTTAAGAATGCAAATAAACTAGAAAAAAAAACTATAACCGGAAATTATTTCTGAACATACAGGTTGAGCCAAGACGATTATACAAAGACAAGCATAATTTTTTTAAATAAAATGTTGTTTGTAAAAAAAATATTTTTTGGAGCCTTTTCCTAGACTCTTTTACTCCAATAACTATTTCCAAACCACTTGGATGTAGTCATTTTTTTTGTTCAAATAATGGCATTTGCAGAAGTGGTACTGGTAATGAGTAGGTATAGGACGTAAGTACCACCGGAACGTAGCCGTACGTTCCAAGTTTGTAGTCTTTGTCCGTGGTACTGGATCTTAAAAGGTTCGAAGAACCATGTTCAGAAAGGGAAAAGGAGGCGGAAGTGGAGACTGTCGGACCGTAATAACGACACACAACGTAGCAAGGGTGTTATGCTCACCATTCATCCTTCTCCTTCGCCATTGTAGTTGGGACTTACTGAAATCAACATTTGACAAGTTAGTTTCATCCTCAATTCTTTGAAATAAATTGGATAATAAAACTTAAATTTAAAAATTAAATATATTACCCTTAGTGGCAACACCTGTCGCAGTCGTCTACCATTAGTCACTTCACTACACATCACTCTTACTACATTATAAGTTATTTACTCCTGAAGTAATAGAGCAAAGATGCTCAAGTGCGTTATAATAATCCTTTATTTGTAATGTGCTGTCCACAAGCACCGCGATCGAACTAAGTAACTTTTTTAACCGTAAATCCTTATCGCTAAATTAGAAAAAGAAGTGTTTACATTTCTTACGTAACTAATACGTAACAGTATTGAGTGAAGTCACCGGAAGCCACGGCGGGCCTCCACAGTAAGTGATTTGGAAATAGTCAGTAAGTGAAGAGTCTAGGAAAAGGCTCAAAAAAACATTTTTTTACAAACAACATTCCATTTAAAAAAATGTCACTTGCTCCTGTATAATCGTCTTGGCTCACCTTGTATATTCAAAAATAATTTCCAGTTATAAATTTTTTTTTCTAGCTTATTTGATCAAACTTCTAGCTATTATAGCTGTACTGATTTTTTTTTTCAATATCTTACTGATCATTTATAATTTTATACTGTACATACATAATAAATTTAATACTAATTATTACGACCCAAATTTAAGTATAGAAAGGCGCCAATAGTAAAATCCTTGTAGAAATGATGAATAAAATTTATTGAAAAAATATAATAGAATCGCCACCGCTTAAAACTTGAGGCTGAAGCCCGCCCCCATTCTGCTGTTGTCAGTCTCCATCCCTATCCTAAAACCGTCCTCGTCCCCCTGCAACAGCACATTCAAACCATTTTCAACGCACTACTAAAACCAACCAACCAGTTTTTTAAACTCTCCGCCGCCAGAGGGCGGTTTCGGACTGGAAGCCATCGCCCTCTTCTGCCCCAACTCGCTCTTTGCCGGCCATTTAGGAAACTGCGATGGATCGATGGGCGCGGGAAACTCCAAAAAATACGGATGTTTCAACGCCTCCTCCGCCGTGATCCGTTGCGACGGATCGTAAGTCAAGAAGTTAGTCAACAAATTCAAACCGAAATCGCTCAACATCTGAAACCGTTTTCGCAGATTCGACGCGGGGTAGTTTGTGAATTTGACTTTTTGAACCATCGGTAGTTTGTTGTAGCCGGGCCAAATTTTTTCCGTGGGAGTTCCCAAGCACTGTAAAAACAAAAATTAGCCACAATCGTCACTAAGTTTGATAAGTACCTTGAAAAAACGGTTGAGTTGTTCGATTTCCGACTTGCCGGAGAATAGGGGGTGCATTAGGATGAACTCGGCGAAAATGCACCCAACCGACCACATGTCGATTGGCGCTGAATACTCTTTGGCGCCTAGCAACAACTCGGGGGCTCGGTACCATAAAGTCACCACGATTGGGGTGTAAGGTTTCAACGGCGAGCCGTACTCCCTCGCCAATCCGAAATCTCCAACTTTGAGGATTCCCTTATGCGACAAGAGTAAATTTGACGTTTTTAAGTCTCGATGCAAGATCCAGTTGTCGTGCAGATGCGCGACGGCCAACAACAACTGTTTGAGCAAACACTTGATCTCGCCCGGCATAAATTTTTGGTGCTTATTTCTCATGAGTTCAATCAAAGACTTGAGGTCGTGCTCCACGTAATCCATGACGATAAAAATTTTATCCATGTTACTTCCCACAACTATTTCCCGAACTGTTACAATATTCGGATGCTGACTTTTAAGTAACGTGTTGATTTCTCGCAAAGAGGTGATCGGAAATCCTTCTTTTTCTTTCTCCATTTTAAGTTTCTTCAGCGCAACGATGTCGTCGGTTCTTTTGTCCTTAAACCGGTAAACCACTCCGTAGGTGCCTTCCTCGATGCGGTTCAAACAAAGGAACTCTTCCACGGAGCGGCAACCCTCGATTGCCGGAAAATAAGCGGGCAAACTCTCGTCGATTTTTTGTACAGGTTCATCAGTTGCATTTTCAATTTCTTCCCCGAGTTCCTCCAAATCGTCCAAATTCAGCGGGGAGACCGGACTCGATTTATCAACGCTACTCGCTTTAGTTTCTTCCCCTGGTCCTTCGTCGTCTGATGAAGTCGAAGCGGCTGCAGATGAAGATTCGCCACTTTGCGTTTCCTCGTTGTCACTCGCTTTAAATTCCAATTCCGTTTCAACTTTTTCCAAAGTTGAATCGGCGCTTTTCTGGGGTTTTGTGATTTCCTCGAAATCATCTCGTTTTCGTTTTAACGAGTCACTTTCTTCTACCGGAGCCAAAGCTTCCTCGTCCATTATTTCATCAAAATACTCCCGGTCTCTTCTATTGTGTTTTCTGTTGTCTTCCCTGTTACTTTCGTGACTTTTGCTACTTTTCCTGTTTAAATCTCTTTCATGTCTCCTATGACTTTCTGAATCACGATGTGAATTTCTAATATCTTTCTTTTTGGCGTCATACTTACATAAATCGGAATGCCTAGACTCTAACAAATCACCTTTATTTTCCTTGTTAATCCGATCGCTTTTGTGCTGGTCGCCTTCCCTGCGGCTCCGCTTTTCCCTGTGGCTGGCGCCATGAGAACTGCTGGGTCGGTGATTACTTTCTCTACAATCAAACACGTCAACTGACGGCAAAACAGAAACCGTGGTTTTACCTGTAGTGGCGGTTGAGGTGTTTGTCTCGGTGCCTGTCTTGACGCTCCCTGTGGTGCTCCTCTCTTCGCTGTTTGTGTGAAGAAAGTCTCATTTGTGGCGGCCGAATGCTCAAACTGTCGCTATTCTCAAAATCTTCCCCGAGAAAGCTGCAATTTGAGCGGTTATTAGGGAAACTCAGAATTTGACTGGAAACTAACCTAATATTTGACGGGTCGAGTTTTCTGTAAAAACCGTCCGAATCCAGGTCTGTCTTCCCTCCCGATCTCTCGTCTTGCCTTGAATTGTGCGACATTTTCGGTTTAATCAATTAATTCGATTTGAGGAAACTAACGAAAACCTCAATCACTTTTGAGGTTATCTCCGCTGTCACTGGAGCTGGGGTAGCGCTGCCAATCTGAATTCGAGGCATTTCATTGGACAAGACAATCAATGCAAATGTTTTAAATGTATAGGTGCCAGGTGTTTTGTCGATGTGTATATTTGGCTGCCTACATACCAAGGAACATTAAAAGAGATAAGTAGTCCCCTAAAAATCGATTTTACCAAGCCATGACACAATGTGTAGTCATTTCTATTAAAAAATTCAATAATATGATAAGTACTAAATAAGTAAATATGTAAATAAGTAGATATATAAATCTTTTAGCGATTTTATTTTCTGAGAAACCTTGTAGCACGATGATTAAATTTAAGACGTTAATTAGTAAATTACGTAAAATAGAACTCAAAAATAGTATTCTTTTGCAATTAAACAACTACCCGGAATTAACATTCAATGAGTTTACTAATAACATCAATTTAATCCTCTCCTTTCACTGATAAGCCCTCTAGTTCCGCTTGTAGAACCGACAAACAAGATCTCACGTAGGTTTCCAAAGCTTTCACTTCGCGGAGAGAGCACACTTCATCCAAATTTAAAAGTTTGATCTGAAAACTAAGTTTAAGTATTTTCTGAAAAGATCTATCCAATAAATTTAAAATGATACAAAGATGTGTCACTTATAACTTCTAGTTTGCGTTAACAAAGCTTATTTCAATAGTGAAGAACTTATTCAACAAATATCACCACCTGAGAGCAAAGTGAAAACTTTCAGAAAAATAACAACTGTGTAGTAGAAGGAGATGAGGGCTTCTGGAACACCTCCCACCACTATTTCTGTCCTTGTATATTGTGTTGCCTACCAGTTTTTGCTCAACTTACTATTTTTCATGTTCTAAACAACTTTACATAAGTTCAAAATACTTCTAAACAACTCTAAACAAAGCTGTTTACAACATGTTTAAAGTTGTTTACACAGGTTCTAAACAACTTTAAACATGTTCTAAACAGCTTTGTTTAAAGTTATTTAAACAACAAGTTCTAAACAACTTTAAACATGTTCTAAACAGCTTTGTTTAAAGTTGTTTAGAAGTTGTTTAAAGTTGGTTAGAACCTGTGTAAAGTTGTTTAGAACATAAAAAATAGTAAGTTGAGCAAACTGGTAGGCAACACAATATACAAAAAATAGTGGTGGGGGGTGTTCCAGAAGCCCTCATCTCCTTCTACTGCAACTAACGAATAAGGTTGCAAAGTAATAGCTGAAACAATGAAATGGTTTTGGTTGAAAAATTAGTTTCGATTCTTCAATTTTTTGGTCAAACTGGGCTAGATATCAAAGACAAATTACCTCCAAAATTGGGTACGGGGTAGAGAAATTGGAAGTCTGCCTGTACCAGATATCTTTCATGATGCTGTAGATGCAGGTTCCTTGCTTCCAAACCCCGTCCATCATTTGTCCAGTGTCCAAATGCAGGTACCGACCTTTGCCGTGTTTCAAATCCTGGTGCCAGACTCCTTCGTACCTGTTAACGTTAGGCAGTACGAGCATTCCCAACCCTTGTCTCATGTCCTTAACCCAATCACCAGCGTAAAAATCACCATTAGAGAACCACATGTGACCGTAACCATGTCGCTTTCCGGACTTCCAGTATCCAGTGTAGATGCCACCATCTCGATATTTTCTTACCCCGAAGCCGTGCATCCTCCCTTTTTTCCACCCACCCCTGTACTCAAGAACGAAAACTTTATTTTCCAATTCGTAAGCGAGGAGTCCGAAGCCGTCCCGGTAACCATCGCGAAAGTCTCCCTCGTAGAGTTGTCGAAACCTAGTCAACATAGCACCTTTGCCTAAGAACATTAAAATGCCGTATTTTAGCAATACTCACCGGTTTTAACGTCTTTCTTCCACTCGCCTATGTACTTATCACCAACCACGTTAAAAATTGCGTGTCTCAACCCTTGTCTTTGCGCAGCATCTTCGAGTTTCTGCGACCGGGGAATCCCGTGTGCAGGTTTGAGAAACGGCATTTTAGAGCAAAATCAAATCAATAACTCATTACCTAAACAACTTCTGCACGATGCTACGTCAATAATGCGTGACTGGTAAGGAATCTAATTAATTTAATGTAATCAAATTTTGAACAACGCGCCATTCAAATTTGTCGGCGCTGCTGTCAAATTTGGCGGCGCCGCTGTCAAAAGTGGCGTCTGCGTTTTTAGATTTTAAGTTTTGTTTGTTAATAGTTTGTAAATTATGTCTCTGAAGGAGTCTAAGAAAAGGAAAACACCCAAAAGGGAATTAGAGAATGAAGAAAACAGCAAGGAAATTACCGAGGAATTGTCGACCGAGCCGCAGACTAAACTACAAAAAATTAGGAAATCGAAATTACAATCTAACCTCACTTCTGCGTCTGAGGTCGAAACTGTGATCCCAGAGAAAGAAAACAATGAAGTTGAGAAGACAAGCAATTTGGAACTTCCCGTTGCTTCAGACCCGCACCCTAAAAAAGTAAAAACGAAGAAGCGAAAATTAAAACTTAACCTCACTTCTGCCTCCGAGGTCGAAATTGCGGCCCCAGAGCGGGAAAGCGGTGAAGTTGAGACAAGCGATTTGCAAGTTTCGGTTGGTTCGTGCCCAAACGAATCGAAAGATGATTCCGAACCGTCTCCAAAGAGCGCCGGAATTAGCATCAAGTTCCGGGACAAGGAGACATCTGATCTGTACACGTTAAAGTTTCTTAAATTCATCAGCAAGTTTGCTGAATTGGAACCGAAATCGCTCGATGACTTAACGATTGAAATTTACATCAACGACGCCGTCAAATCCGAGGTTGTCGAAGAAATTGTGGATGTGCCCGAAATTCCCCAAGAGTCCCCGAAAAAACGCAAAAAAAAATCAAAAGCCAAAAAGGAACTCTTCATGCTTGACGTCACCCCTTCCACCACCAACGATCAAGATTTGCTGTATGAGAACAAGTTTACAATCAGTGCTAAGAAAGAGGTTGACCCGTCTGGACTGGTGGGGCGTCATGGTTGTTTCAATTGTGGCGAATGCCACAACATGCGCGACTGCCCGATGCCCAAGGATTACTCCAGGATCAACCAGGCGCGAAATAATTTCAAATCGCAACTAAAAACAGAGTAAGTGACGAATTTGGTGTAATTTCAAATGTGTAATGGTTTGTGTTTTAGGAGGTACCATGTTGAGGAGCAATTTGGTCACTTGAAGCCCGGGTCGATTTCGAACGAGTTGCGAAACGCTTTGGGGTTGCGCAAGAACGAAACTCCCCATTACATTTACATGATGAGGACCATGGGGTATCCTCCCGGTTGGTTAGAGGAAGCCAAATTCATCAATTCTAACCTAAACATATTCGATTTCGACGGAAACAACGTACAAGGGAACGCCGTGAAGAAGGCCGGGTTAGACCCGGAAAAAATCGTCGATTTTCCCGGTTTTAACGTTCCTTTCGAGAAAGGAATGAAAGATGTTAGTATAAAGAGTTAACGTCTCAATTATTTTACTTATCGATTGATGACAGGAATACAGGGATTTCGGGGTGCCCCCTTACTCGGAAAACTACAGCAAGGAGGCCATGATTAATTACTTTGACCAACAATTCAACAAAGACGAAGATAATTTCGAGAATTGCGATCAAGCTGCCAAAGAACCGAAACCTGAGCCGCGACCGATTGCCGTGGCCAAAGTGCAGGCAAAGGAAAAGATAGAATCGCCTTCTTTGCCGGATTTGGAGAAGCAAAAGCAACAGTTGCTCGACGAATTGAAGAACGAGGACAAGCCCTCGGGCAGTCCAGCCGTCCCCAAAAAATTGAAGGCCGCGGGTAGTAGCGGCGTCCTTGACGACTTTCAGAACGACGACAAGTCCTTAAGTAGTCAGGATGTCCCTAACGACTCAAACAAGGACGGCCAGTCCTCAAGTAGTCTGGACGTCCCTTACGACTCAAACAAGGATGACAGGTCCTCGAGTAGTCCACCTGGACTTGACCAAACAAATAATGACGAAAAGCCTTCAAGTAGTCTCGACGATTTAGTCGTGAAGACGACGTGTTTTGGTACTCCGATTTTAAAGAGCACTTCGCCTTACATGCGACTACCGAACCCCGACAATTTCTCGAAAGACGTGAGTTCCGTTTTGTATTTCGAAAACTTGCCCAATTCCACGGGCAAGTACGAACAAATGACGGATGTTCTGCAAAAAGTCAGGAAGACACTGAAGAACATTCAGAACGGCGCCACGTGATTTTGGCCGATCTTGGCGATGTTTCCAGTACAAAGTGTTTTGTACAAAGCGGTTTAATTCGTTTATATCGTCCGATTTATGAAACTGACGGTTAATTTTAGCTAATAAAATTAGGCAATTGATGCAATAATTACAGTTTTTCAAACATTTTTCCCGAAAAAAATTAACTTTTTGCAACCCTCTTAAACGTTTCACAATAAGATTGAGATATTTTTTGGCAAATCACGTATTTTGCAATTAACGCCCAACTACGTCACGGTGTTACTAGACGATTGTTGCCGGTAATACAGTTTCCTACATTTTTTAGCTAGATATCTGGTGAGCATTCCATGAAGCATTTTTACACGGAAATCGATCTGGATCATTATCAGGGACAGGTAATAAAATGCTCAAGGGCAATGATTCATATTTTATTATTGCAATAAATTTTTACAAATTGTACAACTACATACAGTTTTCGTGGTGAGCAACAATTAAAAGCCCAAGGCTGAACGGCGTTGGAATGTCAAAGACGCTAAGTAAATGCCTTGATACATTATCAAAATGTTACTGTAGAACTACGATATTTACATGAAATTGCTTGTGCATATAACAATATTTATAGATCAAGTGTCAACACTTTGAGAAAATCTTAGAACTAAAATGCCAGTTGTTTAATTACCGATAAAGATCCCTTTTATTGTAAAACTCACGACCCATTCTAACTCGATGGACAATTGAAACAGGTTAAAAATATTGCAACAATTTGTCGTTAATTTGGCCTTAAAACATCGCGGGAGGAGGCGTTGGTGGGGCCCCGTTACCGCCGTTCCTGGGTTTGGCGACGTCGTCAATTCTCTGAATATTTGGACGGAAGTAGTAGAGTAACAAGATTGCCAACATGAACACGGTCATGAATAACGTGTTCGAGTCCAGCCCCTCATTGCGAAACCCTGCAAACTATCGTTAGTAATCTTCCTCGTATTACCTCCGAACTTACCTTCAAAGCACTCATTATCTGTACAGGTGGCCTGCGAGTTACGTATCTAAAACCACACATTAACAAAGGATTGGTTACGTTAGGAGAACCAGCTTACGACGTTGAGGAGACGTCTCATCGCCAGTTCGTGGCCCCAAATGCACTCGCACGGATCCATACCTTCGTCACCCATTTTCAGCGAAAACAATCAAATCCGACCCTGCAACAATAGGTCGACCCACGCAAAAACGTCAAGTTATTATGCAATGAATTTTGTAGAACGTCGGCGTCCGTCGATGGAATGTCAACAACGAAAACGGCAAAAACTCAAAGAATTAGTCCATTTCCAGGATTGTCGTTGTTTATTTTGGATTTATTTTGCCATATCTGTCAGTTTGACAGCACCACTCTGACTGGGAAAGTGACACGCGATAATGGTGGGGATAAACGGACGTTAATTGGACGTGAAAGTTTATGTGGACCAATGAGGAGGAGGCTGCGTGTTGGCAATTTCCTTTTGATAACAATGCTATTATTGTTATCGCTAAATTGTCGCTATTCGTGGGTTTATTGCGATTCGCTTTTGACTTGCATATTTTTATGAGGCGACAGAGCCATCAATTCAAAAATTACACAGGTTTCCACTTCCTAGGTCGTTAATCAAGAGCAGCGTGCCGCCGTCCACAGCCACCTAAACCTCCGCCAGTCGCCAGTGGCGTAGAACGTAGAGGAAAGCACACCGTGTTGCATCAAATTACCAGATATGATATAACATCGAACTATTCTATTTATTTTGAGGCAGTAGAATGTTTACTGTCTCCGGAAGAGACTTTTCAACCAAAATTAAGATATAGGTAGGTATCTTTGTATTTCAGAAAATTGTCAAATTTTGATATATGTATGTAAGTAGGTAGGTATGATGCGCAATTGTTTCGAACAATATCAACACTATACAGGAAATGGAAATCTACGTAGGCTTAAAGAAAAGATAACCCGTGTTTTTTTTTATAAATATTTTGTCAGAACATTTCTTCCGAACATGAGATCAGAGGTTCAAATCCCGATCGTAGCAACTTTTTTTAAATCTTTTTTTAGCTTTTCTAATCATCAATTTTACACAAAACCGTGTCCCTCCTTTTAAGAATCCACGTGGAGTTTTTCGTTCTTACCAAATTTTATTTGGAAAAATATAATTTAAGAAAATATAAGTTCTCATGCTATTTTCCTATGTTTCAGTAGCGCTGGGACTCCCGGTATACAATATGACCACGTGAAATCGCATAAGTACATACATATAAACAGATAGATTCAAGGAAAATCAAAAAATTACATTTTTCTGATCTCTAAAGTTACAAGCAACCTTTCACTAAACTTTGGAGTCATTATAGATATATTAACTATAACTGTTTAAAGGTTACTGCCGTACCAAGATAAGAAAAAGTGCAAACAAACCCTTTTGAACGTAACAAAAAGAAAATTCCACAAAACAATAAAACTGTAAAGAACTACACGTGGTCTTGGTCTTACCTTTTAGCTTTTAGTAACTAACTGTACCTGTTGGTTGGTACCTTACTTCTCTACGGCACGATTGCAATCAGAAAATCAAAAAACGACATTTTTCTGATCTCTAAAATTTTGAAAAGCAACTCTTGCACTAAACTCTGGAGTCATTATAGATATATTCACTGTTTAAAGGTTACTGCCGTACCAAGATAAGAAAAAATGGAAACAAACAATTTTCAACGTAACAAAAAGGAAATTCAACAAAAGAATAAAACTGTAAAGAACTAGGTACACGTGGTCTTGGTCTTACCTTTTAGTAACTAACTCTACCAACAATCTTACTTCTTTACGGCACGATTGCAATCAGGACTTCAACTGCACCACACCATCACACTGCACATTATCTGCAGTATACTGACTTGTCTCTTGAGACATGAGAGAGACACACTTATGAGAAAATGCATATGACAAAAAAGAATCGCGCTATGGTTGCGCGATAGACTGGTAGTGGCATTTTGATAGTTAGTTTTTTTAATTTTATTATGTTGTCAAATTTACTAAGTAGTCACTAATGTCCGGCTCTCATTCCTATTTGATTGGTGGAGAATACATACTTTGCGCATGAGCGGTGCTGTCTTGCGCATAACGTCTGCATGGAAACGAAACCCGGATCTAGTTTTTTTTTCCACGCAAAAAGAAGTTTTATACAAGGTCAGTTTGGGGTTCTGTAATTTTTTTTTAAAAGCACGATTAAAAATTACTAGGTACTTATAAAGAATTTTTCCAATCTTTTTTCTTGCCCCAAGACACTGAACAGGTCCAAATTGACCGAACAGAACCGACGGTGGTCGAGTGTGGCCGTGTGCAGCTGTGAATTAAACGGTATCCTGATTGGTGGCCGCGCGGTCGGTGATAGGGAACGTTTGGGGTAGGTATAGACTCTAAACATATACCGGGTGGACCATCACTTGTGGTCGCATTTTTCCCGCCTAAACGATAAAAGATTTGAATTTGAGCTTCCGAGGATATGATCAAACCATTAAGACCTACTTTTCAAAAAATTTTAAAGTTTTTTGGCCCACCCCGTGCTCGTCTACACGGTGATTCATTCAAAATTGTAAAAAAGTTGACAATAAAGCTGCAACTTTTTTTATACCATTGTACGCAGAAAATTTTTTAGTTTACGGCGGTCTCTTCAGAATTTCGAAATTTTGATTTCTGGGGCCGTAGTATTTCGTAAAAATGCAACAGCCAAGTTGATTCATGGAATACCTCCCTTGCCTCAGATAATTTTCAACAAAATACTACGGCCCCAAAAATCAAAATTTCGAAATTCTGAAGAGACCGCCGTAATCTGAAATTTTTTTTGCGTACAACGGTATAAAAAAATTTGCAGCTTTATTGTCAACTTTTTTACAATTTTGAATGAATTACCGTGTAGACGAACACGGGGTGGGCCAAAAAACTTCAAATTTTTTTGAAAAGTAGGTCTTAATGGTTTGATCATATCCTCGGAAGCTCAAATTCAAATTTTTTATCGTTTGGGCGGGAAAAATTTGACCACAAGTGATGGTCCACGCGGTATTATTAAAATTTTAAATCATCACCATGGGACTGGTAGTACACCAACGCTCCCACAGCCACTAGATCACTTACTCGCAACCAAAGACCGAAAACCACTGACTAAGACCGTCTGTAGATGAGGCTTTTACACCCCGTTACTATATGAATTTTAATTTCTGTGTTAGTTTTGAACTTTGAACTTGACTATACACAAGTTTAAAATCTCCGATTTGGTTTCACGTTTTGTGCCTTATTTTTTGATAGGTACTGTACATACTCTTCAAAAATTCACTTTTAGTCAACTCCTAAAGAAGTTAAAAGTTGGCTCATAACATTTCAGTTCCAACTTTATAAGTTATAAAATCGAGATATGTAAAGAAAAGTATGCACAGTCAGCAGTAGAAGACAACAAGACCAATTTCTTGCCTTTTTGCTAACTTTAAAATAGCTTATAGTTTCTAAATTGAGAAAAGAATTTTTTTAGCAATTTTTCAGTCTTACTCTACCTACACTAGTCCTAGATAACGCACATTCAAGGTGGTGCGGACTTTTTGGGCCACCCTGTATAACTAATGAGAGTAAACCAGGTATAACAGTAATATTATTAGCAAACAATGGATGCATGAACGTCGTGCTCTTGAAGATGTTTCATTCATTTCTCATTATTATGTGTTATTGGTATGACATAACTGTCAATTACTTCTTTCGATCTTGAAACAAAAAAATTTAGTAGAAGACGTTAAGAAGAACCAAGACCAAAGTGGAGACGTGAATGCTGGAGCATTTTTTGACTCGATACCATATAATCGAAATACGTCAACCTCTCCAAGAAATGAGAAATGGGAGTAGCGCTGAAAAAACCGTGATGGGAATATTTTATGTCACATTTAAAATAGAATCTTTTTTTAAATATTGTAGACACTAGGTTCTCAATTGACATTTTTTAAGAAGAGTAGTATTTTCACGAGCATTTGAGTAGGGTCGTTAATGTCCAGTGAAGAACCCTAGAAAGAGATGCTGGCAGAACCAACACCAAAAAGTACGTCAATATCGGAGCAATACTGAGGTAAAATTTTATGATCACAATATAAGATAATTTTTAAAAGATTTATTACTAATCTTATTTCAGATTCTTAGGTCATTCATGGCCGTGTCCAAAGTTACAATGGGATATGATGAAGATTGAACGAAATACTGGAAGTTAACTCTACGAGTATTCCCAGCATTCAATAATTAATTGTTGCTTTAAGAATTTGGAGCACCGACGGAAAAGCTGTTTGGCTTTCTCAAACATTGAAAGGGAATGTTTGATCTGGACTATAATTTAGTTTAAAATAGGATAACTTCCGGCAGGTCTTGTACATACGTTCAATGGACACTTTGAGGTCTACAGTCTTCTATATTCTATATGATGGGGTTGTAAATTTCTTACGTCGCCGCCTATGAGAAAATTGGCCGTGCCCAGCCAAGTGCAGATTATGAATTGTGCCGAAAACATCAAATCTATCTTAATGCTGAGTTAACCACTGTAATTTCTAAGAACAATAAGTCAAAGCTCAAAATATATTTCGTTATTATCTCAGAGCAAATACCAATTTTCTACTTTCGAAATTTATACTTTACATAATTGGCATTGGCAACTCAAAGAGTTCAATTTTTTAAACCGACTTTACTTACCAAGTCAAGTTGCAACTGCAAATTGTTAATTTCCAAAAAGATCGTAGAACTCGTAGATTACCAGTTACTATTATTTGGACATTTCTGGAAGGGCAGACCGAAGAGTTGGAAGCTACAGAAGGGGCACGCATGCGGCGTGTTGGAGGCAGGAGAAGAAAGAAGGCGGTGGCTCCGGTGGTGCGCCTCCGGACTCGCGTTGTTGCCGGTGAAGAGCTCGCATGGGACAAAGCGACTCCAGTTTCGCCCTCATCTACACCCTTTGGCGTTAGCCGGAGATGCTGACATCAACAACGCACTGGTAAGTACAAAATTGTCGCTTCCCCCAATTAATTAAACTCGCACTCCACAATCTGAGAACATTGAACAATTTTTATTAAAAATAAAAGAAACTTTTTGATCGTATTATAATTTTGCGGTCTTCCAAAACCGATAAAATTGAAGATTGTTGCTAATTCGAGGTGTCAATAATGATGATGAGAGTGCTCCAGTTGTAGCTTAACACCGCAAAAACTGATTCCCTTAAAAACGGTTATTTAAATATTTTGCGTAACTTTTAATGGAGTCACCAACTTCGCGGAACATTAACTTTGCGTTGTTGGCGACAGCGGCGGAAGAGATTTTCGATGTTTCGAGATTTTGGTCCACGATTCCGGGATCGTCATCAAATAGTAAATTTATTAGCCTCACCAAGGAACTAATTACGTGGTTTCTGCCCCACTAATTCCGGCAGCGTCAACTGTCGAATTTGACTAAGTCCTCCCGTCGTTTCCTTGTTCTTTCCCGAGATAACGCAGTCGTAATTTTGCGAAAATCCCTTTCATGTCGATCCTTGGGGCATTCCAGCGAACGGAAACGTCGCACAATTACTCAATAAAATGTCGACAAATTTAAAGAAGCCCGATGACATCACCGCCGACGTCCTCGATTCCCACGAAACTTTCGGTGGAATTATCCAAAAAATTAGAATTTCTCGCGTTTTGTAAATTTTTTTTTTCGCTATTTACATAAATACTCGATCGGTATTTATAGAGCAAAGTGTCCTCTAGGTGGGTGCGGAGTTCATCGTTAATTATGACATATGTCGGACGCAGGAATCGACGCTTTGTGCCTTTCGAGCACTCTTGAAATTATAACACCCTGTACTTGGATAATAAATCGATCAAACGACTGTCACCATTCCATTAAAACGCATTTTAATCCTTGGCTATCGTCGTTGCGTAATGACATGGCCAGTAATTCATTTTTTTGCAAGCAAAGGGTCGAATAGTAGATTGCGGTGTAGCGAGGGGCGAAAAATTTTGCACCCCTCAAATATTGCCGAGTCATCTACCAAAAACAGGGACCAATTAACTTCAATGCAACGTAGAAGAGATTTGTTAGCGCAACTCAAAGAAACTTGTGGCAGCTGCAACAGAAATGGTTCAAATACTTGCCTCGCCACCACCAGTTCTGCAGGTCTTCAGTTGTCGCTGAAGGTTTCAAAAACACGCAGTCCTTTTATATCTACAACTTATGCAAACAAAAATTTTAGTATCTGTATCTTCAAAGTATTTTTCTTGGACTTTTCTTTTTTTTTTCATAAGAGTTACTTCTTCAAACAATTCTTAAACTCAATTTTTGGAATAATCTAGACCATCAGCTTTCTTACATTTTTGAATATTCTTTACATCTTTAGCTTACAATATTTTTGAGGGCAACTTTATCTTTGGAAATGGCGGAAAACCGAGGAGAGCCATGTCAAAAGAGTAGGTATTCAAGCTGATTGTAAGTAGATGAACAGGCACTTTGTATGTCCTCTAAGTAGTTGGAGTTTCTTTGTGTTTGTTGTAACAACCTTAAAATCGTCTGGGGATGAAAACTGTTGTTGTTGAAGACCTGTGTAAAATTAGAAAGAACAATTAATGCACTAGCCCCTGAATATAGGCAGCATAATATACATTATTATTTTGAACTTCTGTGCTAGTGTTCAGGATCTCACTTATTTGAAGAGTGAAGAGTGACAACTTTTTGGTCTTGCAACTCATTACCAACGACCAATAAGATTTTGTGATTACAGTAATTTTGATTTCACTTAACCAAAAAATTGAAATTTGGTCCAAGTGTTAGACCGAGTTGAAGACATTCAAATTTTTGTTTCCACTGTTAAGCGAAAATTCCTTTTCGTTAGCACTGGCATGACTCTTGATCAATTGAATTTGTGAAACCGATTGTTAAATGTCTTGATCAACTGGTTATTTCCGGCAGGGTTCCCGGCACGCTCTACCGCCCGCAGCCCCCCAGCGACGATGTCGTGTAAGGAGGGCGTGAGGAGCTCTCGGGGCGCCGAGGCCGCCGTCACCGACGACCGCGAGACCTGGGGCAAGAAGGTCGACTTCCTGCTCTCGGTCATCGGATTCGCCGTCGATTTGGCCAACGTCTGGCGGTTTCCGTATCTGTGCTACAAAAATGGCGGCGGTAAGTGACGTAGATACTGGGTCCAGGAAATTGCGGCATCAGCCTCGGGGACGTCGCGGCGCTTGACACCGACCGGACGCAACAGTTCGCGACGCCACCTCCTCCCTCCCCGGCCTCTCTTTAGCTTAAACCGGCGATAATTCGAGCAAATGTACCTTTCTGTCGATGAGACGTCCAAATAATTCGATTAGAAAAGCTAAAGCGATCGGGAGGATCAAAGACGGCGAGGGCACGACCTGATCACTTTAAAGCGGATGAAGATTTGCAGATTTTTCTAATGGAATTGCTAGGGCAATTACGGAGAGCATTATTGGATCCGGGCGCCTCCAGGGAACAAAGTTCTTTTTTCAACTTAACAACGACGAATAATTATATTAAGGCAAGATATCTACGCGTGTTAACATAGATTACAGGACGAGGCTTTTGACATGCAAATCGAGACATCGGTTTACAAGTTTGAAGCTTTATTTACGAAATTTAAGACAAATTTTACAACATACTATGAGGTCGACCAACCCCTCCCCGATTCTTCTAAAATTTTCTGTCGACTTTTCGCTCGGGTTCCTTAAACCCTTCCGCTAAACGTGTCGCTGGAAACAACGCGTTTGCGTAATGACTGACAAAGTAGTTGTTTTACAACTTATTTCGGCTGTTTTCATCTTCGTGCGTCGTGGGCCGTCTATAACAAGTGATAAAAGTGCATTAACGAGGTGTGTAGGAAGCGGGTTAAATGTGGGGGCGGCGAAGTGTCGTTGGGCTGCTAATTAGTCAGAAGCATCCAGTAATGAAACGACCGACGGTGTAAAGTGCCAATCGCGGCCTCTTTCTATGTCAATAATCGTAGTAACTCGATTTTCGAGCCATTAGTGTCGTCGGCCCGTTGTTACAGCGATACAGGGGAGGAGGAGCAAACCCTTACGTCTGACTCCTCTCAAATTCACATCTTCACTGATTTAGCTGCGAAGAGTTTTATAATTCTAGCGCAGCATCTAATCATTTGGGCCCTAGCTTCTGAAAGTAGACTGTAGGTACATAATTATTGTCACTTTTAGTCTTGTAAAAAGTCGGCATAATTACCTAATTGTCTAGTGTAGAGTCTTCTTCAGTTATTGGGAAATTTTTGGTGGAAATTATAGAAAAAGAGTTATTTTAGCATATTCTGTGAAATTTAGCATATTCTGTGAAAATCAAGATGAGGAATGTAATTTTTTTTACAAATGTCCTTTGCTTTTTTGGGTAGGCAAGGAAAAACATAGGGAAAGGTGAAGAGGATAGGCAACACAAAATACATAAATTGCCTACATGTACTACATTCAATAAATAATTAGGATATTAATCATTTGATTTTATTGCACTTTTTACAACTCCTTATTAGATCGAGGTTGGAAGCCTTTACTTTGTAGCAAATCGTTGCATTCTTGCCTGTTGAGGCGGGCTAGTAGATGTTTTTCGACAACTTCATCGGCTTCATTAAGGAAAAGAAGTTCTGGGGGGGCTCCTTGGATTTTCTTAAACTCTACATTATCGTACTTTGGAATGTCTTCGTAGACAAACTTTTTCACTTCCGTTAATCGGTTTAATGAACAACCTGGACAACTCTGCAATTAAAAACGGGGATACTCAAAAAGTGAGGTTAGGTTCAACAATAAATACCTCTAATCTTGCTCGAACTATTTTTGTATCTTCAACACAATTGCCCAACTGAAATACAGTAAAAAGAAGTGCACAAGTTAATATTAATTTCATTTTTGCAAGGAACAAGTTGTGATAACTACTAGAACTACGTGGAAATGGTAGAAGTTAGAACTAAACAAAGGACAGGGGCGGACCAAGACTAAATAGTGATTATAATGATTACATCAGTACCTATCATGTGATGTGAATAGCGATTTTTAAATTACAATGCGATATGAGATTCGAAAAACATCTAAATATAAGTACCTAGTTGATAAAAAAAACAATGTCATGAAAAAAAAATTGGGCAGGTTTATAACTTTTAATTAGAGATAGGAGAACCTGGAGCACAGGGGACCATTTAAACAAGAAAAGATCAAATCTTAATTACCAATGTCTAGATCAAAAAGTTTAGATCGACGCGGACAGTCCCATGTGCCCTACACTTAGGGGCACCCATTATTCTAAAAGCAAGAGCATGGGGTAAAAAGTATTGTGAAAAATATGTTTGAAGTGAGCATTTTGAAGGGAGTTTTAATGTGATTATTTTATGCGTCTTAAAAGGCGCGTTTTTGGAATACCAAATTGTTTGGCTGATAATAGCAGCTTCAATATCTTGTGAGTTCGACTTTGGGACAAATTTTTTCTTCTGATATATTCAGTATTATTAATATAGCATGTTAAAGAAACATCGGATTTAACAAAGCATAGGTACAGAATGAAAAGCCGGCCCTATATGCCTAAGCCCACAGGTTTTCTAAAAAAAAAATTGGTGAAGGTTAGTAACACACTTCATTATAACTTTCTTTTAACATGTTCTCAAATGTTTTTGAAGAAGCCTTTAGGTACCGGTAATAACACATTTTAAATTAGCAATTTTACTATTTTTAAGAGCAATAAATAGTAACAAAAGAATACATGACTTACTTACAATTCAATATTATAGTCACTGTATGTTACGGTACAAAAAGGGCCAACAGTCCAACAACAGGGATTATGGTGTAATGTGGTGTAATGTGGAGTAATGTGGAGTAATGTGGTGTAATGTGGTGCAATGTGGTGCAATCTTACACAACCCTCCACAGGTTGTGTAAGATTGCACCACAATGTTAAGATGTTAAAAGACTATGAGACGGTTAAGAGTAGGGTTGCAACACTTGTTGTAACCAACAATGAGTCACAATTCTTCTCATTGCCTATGGTGAGCCAGCACATGTGATTGAGTCTCCACAACTCGTCAATCACATGTGCTGGCTCACCATAGACAATGAGAAGAATTGTGACTCATTGTTGGTTACAACAAGTTGACAAGTTGACACAAAAATGACAACTGACGACAGGTAACTGCGATAAATGTGTATTTCTTGTTGGATAATATAAAATGCAAAAAATGATCAAGATACAAACATAAAAAGAACTTACTAAAAAATCTTATGCTGTTTTTATAAACAAAACATCTAAAGCACTTATTACAATTTTATCTGTCGAGTTATTTGAAAAACAATCTAATTTCTTAGGATTATTCTTGAATTTTGTAATTATTGGGCAATAAATCAAAAATGGTTACAAATAGTTTTTTGTTTCTACATTATATCGTTACAAAATATACAAGGTGTTTTATTAAAAGTGGAGAAAATTAAATTTTAAAAGGTGTAAATTAAATAATTAAATCTAGCCACCCTGTATAATTTTTCAAAAGTTAAAACGATTCAAAGATATTTCACAGATGTTTTCTAACTAGTCTTTACATAATTTTTTCTTAGAACTCATAATTGTGACTTTAGTGATTTTTTTAACATGCATCTGCAGATGCCATTATTTGAACAAAAAAAAAAATCGCTACATCCAAGTGGTTTGGAAAAATTAGCAATAATATTGGAGTGAAAAGAGTCTAGGAAAAGGCTCCGAAAAATTTTCTTTTACACATTACATTCCATTTAAAAAAATGTTACTTGTCCCTGTATAATTGTCTTGGCTCACCCTGTATGTTCAAAAATAATTTCCGGTCATAGACTTTTTTCTCTAGTTTATTTGTGTTTTTAAATCAAATTTCTACCTATCATAGAACTCGAGCTATCGAAGTCGGACGTACTATTGCCCCACCCTATATATTAAGCAGTAGTTTCTTTTGCAATCTCGCTAATAAGAGTGGACGTCCCTTTTAGGGGCTTTCTTGGTGCCCTACTGCATCATGCTGGTGGTCGGCGGCATCCCCCTGTTCTACATGGAGCTGGCCCTGGGTCAGTTCAATCGTAAGGGCGCCATCACCTGCTGGGGCCGTCTCTGTCCGCTGTTCAAGGGTGAGTACTGAATAACCCACCCTCCATCTCCCGACGTCTTTTCGGATTTGCGTGTCGACGTAATTTTGTCAACGAAAGCACGCCAAATCGCGTAAACCATCCCATAAAACCTCATCGGGATAAAGGGTAACAACAGGTGACGGGGCGAAGGGATTCCCCGCGCCAAAATCCAAAGTCAACGAGTCTGTCGGGAGTCAATTATCCACTCCCGCTAATCTCCGGAAGCTCCGGACCGGAAACGTGCGAGCGGAGTGCATTGTCGACTGCGTCTTTGCCACAAAAGACATTTTTCAGTTTCCTGCTCTCGCGCAAAGCGCTGAAAAAAGAAAAGGAACGAGAGGGAGTGAAACCATCAATATTCAGCGGGGGCTCCGCTGAAACGGCGGTGTAAAGTGCTTGGAGAATGGTCACTCGGCTGCTCGGATTACGGACCCATTCGCGGGGTTAAAGGACCATGAAACGCTTAAGGACCCGCTCTGCCCGACTTGAGTTTTAACCCAATATTTATTTTATGACAGAATTATTTCTTGTGTTCACACAGTTGCGAGAACCGAACGCGTACAGTCGGTGCCAAAATTAATGTCGTGATTTCTACCTCAAACACCATCTAAACACAACGCGTACAGTTGGTGCCAAAATTAATGTCTGGTCTTGAATTCTTCCTCAATCAGCACCTAAACACGAGCTTTTTAATTGGCGTTAATTTTGCTGCCATATCTTTAAGTGTAAAATTTCTTATAATTGCCGAAAAGGTAACAACGATCAATTTGTTTATTGCCAAAATTTGGATTGAAAGCCCCATAATGGTCCCATCAGGTATCGGCTACGCCGTTGTCTTGATAGCCTTCTACGTCGACTTCTACTACAACGTGATAATCGCCTGGGCTTTGCGCTTCTTCTTCGCCTCCTTCACCGACATCCTCCCCTGGACCAGCTGCGACAACCCCTGGAACACGCCGAACTGCCGCCCGGTAAGTTCTTGATTTTCGCATCTTTCAACTAACCCCCGATTCCCGCAGTTCGATTATTCCGCCAGGAACTTCACTCCGGAGTACAACAGGACCGATCCGTCGGTCCAGATAAATCCAACGGGAGATTCCCGTTTCGCTTCAGCCGCTTCCGAGTACTTCAAGTAAAACTTTGCGCGACTAAAGTCGACACCTAATTACGTTATCCTGTCAATTTCCAGTCGGGCGATTTTAGAACTACATCAAAGCAAAGGTCTGCACGATTTGGGCGCCATCAAATGGGACATGGCGCTGTGTCTTTTGGCAGTTTACGTCATCTGTTACTTTTCGTTATGGAAGGGCATCTCGACGTCGGGGAAAGTTGTTTGGTTCACGGCGCTCTTTCCCTATGCCGTTCTGCTGATACTGCTAGTGAGGGGGATCACTTTGCCGGGATCGGCAGAAGGCATCAAGTATTACTTGAATCCCAACTTCAACGCCATCACTTCGGCGGAGGTAAGAACGGGGTTGGAAAATGAAGGATTTAAGGGATTTGATTGCAGGTCTGGGTCGATGCCGCAACGCAAGTCTTTTTTTCGTTGGGACCCGGGTTTGGGGTGCTTCTGGCGTACGCTTCATACAACAAGTACCACAACAACGTCTACAAGTACGTTTAATAACTGCTAATGTTAAATCCGTTCCATAAGCCTTTCAACAAAAAGAAGGTTGTAGAAATTTCTGAGTAGATATACATAAGAAAAGTAGAACGCGTAATATGTTAGACTCTGAAAGTCTTGAAAAGAATTCTTCTCCGTTGCAAAAATGTCGGTCTCTTCTTGTTTTACCTCTTCAAAATATATTCTAAATTGCTATTGGTCATAATGATACTATACTAACACTTCACTATTAGCTCTAACTTTTTGCCCCATTTGTTTATTGTAGCGGTCATTTTTCTGAATTTCAGAGACGCCATATTGACGAGCGTCATAAACTCCGCGACCAGCTTCATCGCCGGCTTCGTCATTTTCTCCGTGTTGGGCTACATGGCGCACGCTGCGGGACGTCCCATTCAAGAAGTAGCCACTGAAGGGCCTGGGCTGGTCTTTGTGGTGTATCCCGCGGCTATTGCTACGATGCCTGGCAGCATGTTTTGGGCCTTAATCTTCTTCATGATGCTGCTGACCCTCGGTTTGGATAGTTCTGTAAGATCCACCACCATCCCTTAACTTGTTCCAAGTAACATATTGAATTGCAGTTTGGAGGCTCCGAAGCTATTATAACCGCTTTAAGTGACGAGTTTCCCAAAATAGGTCGTCACAGGGAAATTTTCGTCGCTTGTCTCTTCACTCTCTATTTCCTAGTGGGACTGGCTTCCTGCTCTCAAGGCGGCTTCTATTTCTTCCATTTACTCGATAGGTACGCCGCTGGATATTCGATGCTTTTCGCCGTGTTTTTCGAAGCGATTGCTGTGTCTTGGATTTACGGTAAGGTGAAAAAATTTTACGTTTGGTAGTAATAGGGATCTGTTTAGGGACGCAAAGATTCTGTGATGATATCAAGGACATGATTGGCTTCGCGCCGGGTCTTTATTGGAGGTTTTGTTGGAAGTTTGCAGCGCCAGTTTTCTTGCTGTTCATCATTGTTTACGGACTGTTGGGATATGAGCCTCTCAGCTACGAAGACTATGTGTATCCCGCATGGGCGAATGTATTAGGGTGGGCCATAGCTGGGTCTTCTGTCATCATGATTCCTTTAGTAGCTATCATCAAGATCATTGCAACTCCGGGATCATTTGTCAAGGTAAGTTAGTTACTTAAGTGATATCATCTAAATTTAAATTATTATAAACAATAATTAAGTTAAAAAAAATTGAGTCAACCTAAGCTTTTTATACTAGAATGTTAGACATTTCTTATATTGAGGTTCCGTAGTGTAGCGGTTATCACGTCTGCTTTACACGCAGAAGGTCCCCGGTTCGATCCCGGGCGGAACCACTCACTTTTTTTTTTTCACTTTTTAACAACAATTTTTATAGCGTATCCAAATTTTGACGACTCCTTGGAGAGACACCCAGATGGGGGTTCAGGTGAACGGAGTGGTGCAGTCCGAAAGCAACCAAGTGCGTTTGGCGACGCCGGAAACACCGGTGCAACCGCCATCCGAGGTTTGAGGATCGCGTAAATCGTGCAAATTCCAAGAATATTACGTTTAGTTAATTTTAGTAATAATAGACGCTCCAATATCGCTAACAGCGACGTCCCGAAGCTTTAAATATTTTTATTGACGTTTTTCACCCTGTTGTTGATCCTGATAGTAATGTTGGAGCCAGTAGCCTCAATCGTTGTTTGTATTAATAGACTTTACCGTAGCTATGTTAGTATTTAAGTAGAAAAAGTCTTAAATGCACCAAGTCCACCGGTTAGCCCACAGCCATTGACAGATAATAGGGGCTGTCAAGACTTTTATTATCTGTTACGGGTATTCTCGAGGAGTTCGTGGATTTCAGACAATGCGAGGTGGATACAGCGATGTTAAACTGTAGATAATTACACTAGAGTTGTATTAGTTAGCAATATGACCGAATTGTTGGATTGTACTAACATAATGTCATTTAATTAAGATACAATTTGACAATTTAAGAAATATTTGGTGTAAAATTTTGTACTTTGTATCGATTAGACTATACTTAGTAAGGAACTAGGGGTTAAGTAATAAGCAAGATTAACCAAGCAGCCATTTGGTTAGTTTTGCAAGGCACCAAATTAGAAAACTTAACAGAACAATATTTATTGATGTAACAGTAAATGTGATTCCTTAGACCAGTAATGCACTGTGTGATTTGTTAGTACAAAAGCTGGTTGCAACAGCCATTGCAAGCAGCTTCGAAATATTGATTATTAATAAAATTTTAATTTCCCAAGAATTTTCTTTTAACGCAACCTTCAAATTGCAACAATGTTGCCTTCAAACCAAAATGACTTAATTTTGTACTCTTCTACGTTAATTAACGTTAGAAATAAAATTATTAAATGGTTTCTTATTATCGCGGGAAAAGAATTCAAACTTTGGCTATGTGCGGGCGCCGCGGCGCTACAGCGGGACGCCGATAATGCTGGTCGGTATTACAGTTTCCCAATTTCAAACGTCATTTTGCTCGGCGTTGCCAACTTCGGGGAAATTTCTCTATTTTAGAAAAATTTGGAACGGTTTAGGAAAACTATTGTATTATCTAGGACTTTAGTTCCTATTGCGAGTACATTTATTTTAAATAAATAAAATTTTCCGCCTGCGGATAAAAACTCTTATTTAAGGAAATATTCGCCGACACAAAGGGAATTTACAGAACTAAATGTTGGCAACGCTGAATTTTGTTTGACAGCTGTCATTGTTTACTTTATAACCTAACCAAGAAAAGTCGCGAAAATGTCTGATAATGCGGCGAATTTGAGCGACTCTGAGAAGAAAATCTTCAGTTGCATCGAGGGCAACGATCCGGTCCTCCTAAAGACAGCGCTGCTGGAATGTCCCAACGTCAACATCGTCGACGACAACATGATGACACCCCTCCAACTGGCGGCTTACAAAGGCAACAAGGAGATCCTCCAAATGCTCCTGGACCAAGTAAGTTGACCAAAGTTCGAAATGGGGGGTTTAAATTTGTGTTTTAGGGCGCCGACCCCAACTTGTGTCAGCACGAAAACAACTACACTGCTCTCCATTTTGCTGCTTTGAACGGCAACGATGAAGTTTGCATGGCGTTGCTGCAGGCCGGGGCCAAAAGCGGCGTAACGAATTCCGTTAATCGAACCGCGGCCCAAATGGCGGCGTTTGTTAGTCACCATAATTGTGCCGCCACTATTAACAATTTCGTTCCAAAGTCGGCTGTCGATTATTACACAGTTACTCGCGGTACCGAAACGCAGCCACCGCTGCCACCTTTCATAAGCGAAAGCTTTCACAAGTTGATCCTGCAAAATAATATTCATCCAGTGAAAGTGGCGTTAAATGTACAAAATTTTGTTGGAATATCGGATCATCTGGCAAAAGTCAGAGAAGTGCTAGAATTAATGAGTCGACGGGAAATGAAGAAAGGGGCCGAAAACAACGAGGTCATGTCTTTCAAATACCATTATCTTTCCTACATTATCGGGGAATTACTAACGATTCGTCAACGCCAAGTAGCAGTGTCTGAGGAGAAAAGTTTAGACGTCACTGAATTGTTCACTAGGAAAATTTTGAAGCCCAACAGAGACGGTACGTTGGAGTTTCTCGACAATGTTCTAAAGGAATGTATCCGTGAATTTCCGTTCAGAGAGTGTACTTTGTTCCGGCAAATGGTCAGTACTTTAGCAGTTCAGGACCCGCCCACGGCTCTGAGCGTTGTTACTTCAGCTATTAATGGTCAAAGAGGGTTCATCGATAACATTCCTGTTTGTCAGACGTGTAGCGAGGAGAAACCGACGAAGAAATGTTCGAAATGCAGGGCTGTTCGGTACTGCGACAGAAACTGTCAACGTTTGCACTGGCATTGGCATAAGAAAGTGTGCGGGAAGATGTCTCAAGGCGCTGGGGATCTGGAGGCGAAACCTGCTCCCGATCCAAATGAATTGGCGGCGGAAGTACAAAATCTTCTAGTTCAATAATTAGGTTTACACTTTTATTTGTATGTGTTTTTTTGTATTTTTGTCTAACCTTAAGATAGCAATGCAATTGTACGTTTTTGACGATTTAGTAACATTACTTGATGTTGATTATCTTACTTGGTTTGCGTAAAATGTGTAATAGACATGCTGCCAAAACGTGATTATGTTTACTTATTTCAAATTGCGTTACTTTGATGTTTCAGAGATGGTACAGTCGAATTCAAAAGTAATGTCTACCTGTTAAACTTTAAACTCGTTTATTTTTTACATAAAAGCATTGCTGCCGTTAAAATTCATATTTATGCTAAGCATATGAAGTAATGGAACAGATGCATTGGGTTTCCTTTTGCTAGTACATCATCTGTAGAAAAAATTTAAATTTTAAAAGTGTGAGATGGACATTACTTTTGAAACTGACTGTACATACAAGAATATACGCTCAAAGTTGCTTAAAGTTCCGCTCATTCAGTAAATAGAAATGAGACACCATACTGAGGCATATCGCTGGACCACGTGCTTAAATCCACTGAAGCATTAGAAAATTAGAAAACTTGTTCTTTCAGTTATAATGAGGTACTTGCCTAAAAAAAATGTTGCACTTTTTATTGGGTCGTATATAACAGTCTACCATATTTACCCAATATTTTCATACAAAAAAATACTTTCATTTCCTAAAAATACTAAATGCTCACCAAAATTAAGAAAATACATAATCTTAAAGCGACAACCAAATATTAACATAATGCTGGCCTCTTATATATTTTGTTCGCCAAAATAACTTTTGTTGACCA
The DNA here is from genome assembly GCA_951805265.1 of Schizotus pectinicornis. Classification (NCBI taxonomy): domain Eukaryota; kingdom Metazoa; phylum Arthropoda; class Insecta; order Coleoptera; family Pyrochroidae; genus Schizotus; species Schizotus pectinicornis. The sequence goes on along the minus strand of OX638207.1, from coordinate 9,976,299 downwards.
TAAATACTAAATGTTCACCAAATTTTATTCCGCATTTAATTCTAACATAATACCCAGATATTTAATTTTCGACAGTGTCTTATATTATTTAGCAGTTAAAAATACTATTTGTTGATCAAAAATATACAAGCAATAAAATGTTGTGCAAATGGTAAATAATTTTATGCAAAATTATAGATGTAGATGTGCTAGGGCAGGGAAAATAAGAGTAAAAATAGAAGTGGTTTGCACAAAAAAAGATATTGATTTCCGTAATATATAAATGCTTTGCTGTAATTGGCTTGCATTATGTAAAACGTAAAACTTCTTTTAGTGGTAATTTCTAATCGTGCTTTTAAAAAAAAATTACAGCGCCCTGAACTAACCTTGTACAAAGCTTTTTTTCGCGTGTCTTTTGTCTGGATGCGCAAGCGGCAAGGAGAGATTCGCGAGCATATTTTATTTTTGGAGTAATAGAATAATTATTTGACGCACAAATAGTTTTTTTGAGAAACATTTAGTAAAATTGATAGACATATAGAATTTAAAATGTAAGTAATGGTAAAACAATACGCAGCATAGTTATTTTAGGGGTGATGTTCTCATTTTCTGATGTATAATTATTTGGGTTTTATTTAGATTTTTTGATGCTCATTAAATTTTCTGGTGGACAGTGGAAGGAATGTATGGTTTAATTTGGTGTACATTATATTTGTTCTCTTTTTTATTCTCTAGATGCATGCAAATAACTAAAAGAGGCTTAAATATTTTTTCCCAATTTTTTAATTTCATATTTTGTAAATATTTGCAATTTTTGTTTTTAATGACGCATTGGACCTCCGTATCCAAGACTCACACCTATATTAAATGGACTCTTGTTTTTGGCTACTATGCTGCGCTGCTACCAGAGTGCGCGACATGTTTAAAGCGGATTGGCATTCGGTTTATAAATAGAACGCAAGCAATCTGAGTAAAGCGCCATCATACGATTTCTTTTAGAACTATGCCGTGCAGAAGGCAGCTACGTCACAAATCTCTCACTCTAAAACTTAAAAAATTATCTCTGGGCGTAATATTAACCCTAGAACCAAATAAAAAAATACGGGTCTAATGAAATCGCCTACATTTTCTAAATATTATATTTCTCAAACATGAGGCAAGTACCTCATTATGGCTTTTTTTACTTTCCGACTTTGATCTTGAAGATGACTTTTAAGACTAAAGACTTTAGACCGACCAATCGGTCTTTGACAAAAATATGTACCTTGAATGTTGTGTAGTTGTACAAAAAATATAATTACCTACTAAATTAATTTACGCTCGTGTAAGCCAAAATATCGATATTGATTTTGTTGATCCGTTGATAAGGGTTCTACGAAAGATCTCGACGCGCCGCTGACAATGAATTAACTTTAATAACCTTCGAGAAACCGAGTAAAAAGCCTGTTTTACTTCTCATTTGATTGGTGCACGTATTTTCTCATTAATTTTCTTTACGTTAAGTTACGTGCGTTAAGTGGATGTAAACGAGGCTTAAGAGAGTCAAAACAAGATGTGCTGCTCTCAGGTTTCTTCTAATATACCTCAAACTTTATAATGCAATACTTTTTATTAAAAAGTAGGTACTTTGAGTCTTATGTGTTTTAGTTTCTTTCCCTAGGTAAGTAAAAATATTGATCAGTCTTTTAATTAAACAAATAGTCGCTACCTGAAGTCTCTCATAAAAACAATTTTTAAATTAAAGTTATACAAACTTATGACCAACTTGAGAGGCGGATAGAAAATCAAAAAATAAAAGAACTTTTCTTAATAAATATGCCTTCAAAACGCTTGATAATGGAGAAAAGGGCCCTCATTGTTCAGTGGCGTAGATATTGGGGAGTGTGTCCCCTTTTCTTCTTCCAATTCGACGTTACTGGAAATATTCAAAATTTTGCATTCAAGTTGAGACAAAAAGTTACTTTCATGAAATGTTGATTTGGACAACGGTTTCGGCGCTGGGAATATACTCCCAACATTTCCAAAATGACCCTGTATATATTTAGCCAGTGATTGCTAAGAATTTCTAACATTTGTTAATAAAGTTTTCCTCTACAACGCTCTAACCCTCATTTGTTAGATTAGAAAGTTTCTTCTTTATCTATAGTTCCTTCTAAACTCAAAGATTTTGCTTTGTCACTGGACTCACTGGCATGTCTATACTTGTGACTAGGCTTTCCTGCTTGAACCTATCTTAATGGCGGTAATTAGAGATTGCGTTACATATTTCATATACATACTTTATAATAATCATCGTAAATTGGACACACATCTGATCATCAAACTTATCAAGAGATTAGCCCTAAGGTCAATGTAACGTGGTGAAACATGCTGTACCTAGTCAAAGTTATTACTCAAAACAATTTTGCTGTGAATCATTTTCCAACCAAATTTGTGTTAACGTTTATCGATGTTAAGCACAATTTGTTTGTTTATAGAGTCCATTATTGTAAATGTTGTTAAGATGAATCATTTGCTGCTTACTAGGCAGAGATTCTAGGCAAGAGTTCCTTTTTACGTATAAACCTAGTGAATTGGTTATTAAAGTCAAATCCGACAGGTGATTAACCACATTCTGAAAGAATTTAACAGTTCTTAGACAATATTTAAGTGTATTTACTTCGGAATTAAACTTGCTAATGATATTAGCAGTTAGCAATTATGCTTAAATTGTTTATCGTTCCTTCAAGATATTTCCCGCAGATAATAAACCTAACAACGCAAACCATAAAGTGGCGTCCAGCACTCAAAACCCATTATGATTTATCTTTTCTCGTCTTCTTATTTATTGACTTTATAGTTAACCGGGGACCCCTCTTTATCGCGACTTTTACAACTTGTTAAAACGGTCCATCATAACAAAAATTATCAACGCAATCTTTCCAGGGAGCTTTTAAACTTTCTCTGTTGTTACCTCGAACGTGCGAGGTAATCCGCAATTACGCCCTGTTGGTTGCGAAGTGGTTGCTTTCTAACTGTTGCAGTTGTCTAATCGGTCGCCAAAGATTGCGGAGACAATTCTGCTGATGGCTCTTGTCTTGAAAGCATCCCAGACGAGACAAAAGTGGCGGGACACGCACTTTTAGGAGGCGCCGGCCTACCCGTGGCTTTTTAACACTTCGGGCTGAAAGTCAAGTGGCTGGTTTCCCCAAAGCGACAGCTCGTACCGGAAATGACATCGACACCATGCCAATTGTTTATGGCACCATTGTAAGTACCTGGCGGAAATTAGAGCGGTGCCCAGGTATGTGGGGCCGAGATTACGTCGCCTTACCGGCTAGTTTTCAGATTCACGGTTTCGAAAAACCGAAGTTTTTGACTTTGTAAATAAAGGGTTGTTTTTGAAAAATTGACACAAAAATAAATTATGTGTAGGTATAAATTAATAGAAATATTTTGCACGAGGATAAATGAAAATTAACGGAATTATGCACTGTTAATGGATGAAGAGTTGAAATCCCACGAGGTGGACTTTCGAAGAGAACAAAGGGTAACGAGCCCTTCAAAGTTACAAGAGAGAACCAAAAAGAAAGTTTATTAACTGAGATTGAAAATCGCAGCAAAATCCTAAAGAATAACAGATGAAGACGTGGAAGTCCAGAAAAACTTGTCAAAGAAAGTACGAAAAAGTGGGATCACGTAGTGTTGATGCTCCTGATGCATCTACCTGTCCTGTCGCTGACCATAAATTAATTGGGTAATGTACCAGGGGAGAGATGGTGGTCGTAAAGCAATTTGTGACAATGCAGGCACTTGACTTCTCGCTAGGGTCCTTTCAATTTAAATATTTACAGTATCCGGGCCTGATTTTATTATTTTACGACCCCCTCGGTGAAACGGCAACGGGAAGTTGTTATTTTGTTTAGGACGACCCTGTACAGAAAAAGTGTTTACTCTACTGTGATATTTCGCACTCGTGCTTCTAGAACCGCATATGGCCCTGCGGTAGCTAACGACGTGTGTTTATGGTTCTTAAGACAAACAGAGTTGGAAACATTGTCCTTACGCGGTCGAGGGCCGCCGTCTGTTGTCTGCAGAAAGGCCGATGGGCGCCGCCGCTTTTGAAACAAACTCAAGAGGATTCAAGGAGTTGAAGGGCAATTTTCGAGTTAGCAGTCACGCCATTTTTTGGTGATTTTGCTAAAATCGCCATCACCAATTTATGTTAGTCTCGAAAGTTTCGATGCTTTTGCCAAAATCGCCGACAATTCTCTCAGCAGATGTCCGTCGCCTCTTTGTTTTTCTAATTATAATCCCGTCCGGTTTCGAAGCGGCACGTTTTACCATTTGCGGAAGTTAGAAATTGACTTTTGATTACAGTGATTTAGTCACTTCCTCTCTCATCACCTACTTGTCTCAGCTTTGGGGGTGTGAGAACCAACAACAAAAGATGACCGTCTTTTATGTAGTAAAGCGTCTTTTCCGCTCGGTGCACATGATGTGTACATTATACATACAGCGGGGCTGTTTTATCAGTACGTAACACAAAGGGTGGTCAGTGCGGCCGAATTTGCGTGTTGTTTATAGCACAGTTCTACCCGTCCACTTAACTGTCTTTGAAGATACCGCGCTGGATTTACAATGGATGGTACAACTTTGATTACTAAAGAGAAGTTTGTCATTTCAGTTCTTCAATTTGCACACGTCTGTTCAAGTTGTGGGATTTTTATAATTTAGATACCTAACAAGCATCATCAAATTTCTAAAAAACGTCCCAAGCGGTATCTTCGTTATTTAACTTTAGCAAACTATTCTTTAACCACTGCAACGTAATTTCTTTAATTATTAACTTTAATGTCAAACAATGCTCAACAATAAAACTATAAGAAAAATATATTTCTATTTAAAAAAAAAGTTGAGCATAGTTTGACATTGAAGTAAGTAATTAAAAAAATTACTATTACTATTACTTTGTAGTGGTTAAAGAATAATTAGCTAAAATTTGTTTATTTATTTAAATCGGATAATAAATAACAGAGATACAGTTAAGAAACACCCTGTATATAAACACATAGTAGTTGAATAATGTTCCAATTATCTCAAATAGATATTTATGATTGTTTCTAATACTGGAAGATTATTATAGATTTTTTTCAAGATAAAACAACCCTTAATTATATCAAAAACGTTATGTCCTTAGTCAGACCAGAGATGCGTTTCTAAAATTGTCTGTTACCAAATTCTCTTACGATAACATTGAAGGTGAAGTGCTGTGGTTCTTCTGAGAAGTACGTACTTATCGTTTAGTTTAGTTATTAGTGGGTAAGGAGCGGAAATTGTCAAAATTTTCGGACATAGCACCACGAGAAGGTATTATACAGGGTGGGGCAATAGTGCGTCCGACTTCGATAGTTCAAGTTCTATGATAGGTAGAAATTTGATTTAAAAACACAAATAAACTAGAAAAAAAATCTATAGCCGAAAATTATTTCTGAACATACAGGGTGAGCCAAGACGATTATACAGGGGCAAGTGACATTTTTTTATATGGAATGTTGTGTGTACAAGAAGATTTTTCGGGGCCTTTTCTTAGACTCTTTTCACTTCAATATTATTGCTGACTATTTCCAAACCACTTAGATGTAGCGATTTTGTTTGTTCAAATAATGGCATCTGCAGGTGCATGCATGTTAAAAAATCACTACAATCACAACTACGAGTTCTAAGAAAAAATTATGTAAAGAGTAGTTAGAAAACATCTGTGAAATGTTTTTGAATCGTTTTTACTTTTAAAAGATTATACAGGGTGGCTAAATTTAATTTTTTAATTTAGAACTTTTTGAGTTTTATTTTCTTTAATTTTTCAAATAGAACAGCCAGTATATTTTTTAACGATATGATGCAAAAACTAAAAACATAATTTTTTTGTTATTTGGAAAACGATATGATTTTTTAGGATTATTCTTGAATTTTGTAATTATTGGTCGATAAATTGAAAATGTTTACAAATAGCCATAGGGGCGGTGTACATACAAAAAATGTTTGTTTTTAGTTTCTACATCATATTGTTAAAAATATAGAGGCTGTTCCATTTAAAAAAATGGAGAAAATTAAGTTCAAAAAGTTCTAAATTAAAAAATTAACTTTAGCCATCCTGTATAATTATTAAAAAGTGAAAACGATTCAAAGACATTCCACAGATGTTTCCTAACTAGTTTTTACATAATTTTTTCTTAGAACTCGTAATTGTGACTGTAGTAAATTTTTTAACATGCATCTGCAGATGTCATTATTTGAAGAAAAAAAATTGGTACATTCAAATGGTTTGGAAATACATAGTCAGTAATAATATTGGAGTGAAAAGAATCTAGGAAAAAACTCCGAAAAATCTTCTTTTACACACAACATTCCATTTAAAAAAATGTCACTTGCCTCTGTATAATTGTCTTGGCTCACCCTGTATGTTCAAAAATAATTTCCGGTTATAAACTTTTTTCTCTAGTTTATGTGTGTATTTAAATCAAATTTCTAGCTATCATAGAACTTGAGCTATCGTAGTCGGACGCACTATTGTTCCACCCTGTATAAGTAGTTTGTTATAGCCACGTGAAGTTTCAGGAATTTGGTGCACTCTTTTTGGTGTGTCGAATCGAAACAAGGTGCTTAAGGGTTAAATGGCAGAGACAATGTACCCTTGAAGAGCCTTCTAGAAAGACTTAAACATGTTGAGTGCGACAATTTCTCCCACTTTCAGCTAATATTTTAATTAATTCAGTAGCATTTCAAGACCTTCCTGAATTTCAGTGAAACTTGGACACGATTTTATAAAATTATTTCAGTTATTTTAGACCTCCCCTTAGACAATATTAATAAAGTGTATACCTAATAGAAAATGCTGTAGTAGTCATTAGAAACTCTTCAGCTACCTATTTAGATCATTGTTATCTTTTATTTTAATTTTTACAATTTTTTAATTAATTTACTTTTTAATTGCTCAAATGCTGCAAGTGGTTGTGTCAAAGTCGGTAATGGCGGTCAAATATTGGCGATGATTAAGTTGAGTGACAAATCCGATTTTCTGGAAAAAATTGTGATGGTCTCCGAGGTGGCATTTTTGTCTAGACTGGCTGTCGGTGTAAAATTCTGCTTGTTTGTAGGTCGAAATATGATAGCGCCGGCGCCAGCCACTAAGGGCCGGTACATTAGGTTAATTGCATGTTTTGGGCGCTTTGACAACCGGCCAAAAGCTCAACAGGTGCTTTCCGGATTGCGACTCTCGTTAAAAAGCGTCAAGACCAATAACTGATCAACATTGTGCAAGTAAATCACAAAACAGAATTCTCAATGGTAAAACGGCGTGAAAAAGACACCAAACATCAATTGGTCACACCTAGAATAAAATTTTCAGTCAAAGCAGATCTGAAGAGTATCGAACAATTTTTAAATTAATGTTATTTGAGATTTCTAGATTTATTCTAAAACTACCACTTTAGTCTTTTAAGAATAGGTCGTTGAGCATTAAAAAAAATGTAAACTATTTTTTTATAAAAAATCTTGAAACAAGTTAATTTCGATTCAAAAGTCTTATTTTTGTCAACAACGAAAAATTCGCTAAAGAGTGCCTTCACAAAAAAAAAAATAGAAACTCTGAAAGACATTGATAGAGGAGAACCCAGGAAGTGTTTACCAACCAAAAAGAGCATAATTGTAGATTATTCGTCGCTAATGATTCATCCAGCAATCAGCAATGATTTAACAGAAACGTTCCTACTTACATGCCTCCATACTTTATTTGGCACTAAAAACAATTCTATTTAAAAATTTAAAGTTTGAAACTTTAAAAATATTTTTGGGCAATTTTTGAAAAAATCTATTAAACTTTGTCCGAACACTGGTGCGATATTTTGATATCCGCCCTCTTTCAAAATTCTGGTTCTTGGGCCAATAAGGGTGACGTGCCACTGGGGATTGTATCCCCACTTTTCACCACCATTGCTCCATAAGTTTCTGCAAGTTTTGCAATACAAGGGTTAGTCAGTGTAAAGTAGGTCCTCGCTGTATTAAGAGTACACACTCTCCACTCCCAAAAATCTTCAATGTGCTTCTTGCCAATGTATTCAAGTTCAATGGATCACTATACCTTTGAGGGTAAGTTTTTAATTATTAATCTCCCGAGTCGGCAAATTCTCAACTATAAACAATCGAAAATTTTAAGATATCTTCCAGTAAAAAGTGTCATCCTCCACGCGTTTCGTAACTTTTCGTAAAATTTCAAAAATTGAAAAAGTTTTTTTTAAGAACTTTTGGCTCGTAGAATATCTTGGTCTTTGCGACTTTTGTTTTGTTGAGAGGTGTATAATTTTTAATTGAACTATTCTCTTTTCTAGAACTTTATCACGGAATGACAAAACGATGGAAAGTGACTTTGTTAGAAGAAGATTTATGGCAACAATTTCACAAAAATGAAACCGAGATGATTATCACCAAACCTGGAAGGTCAGTAACTGTTTGAAAATTTATGTTCATAGTTGTAGGTATAAGAAGGAGGTTTCAAAAACCACCACCACCGCGGTATCAAAATTATAGTGCTTCCGGTGCTGTAGCCCACAGTTCTCTAGGTCTTCTACATCACTTACTTAACTTATTTAATGCTAAGTCGACAGAATGTTTTACAGTACCGCTGCGTTACTTTCACCTTTTGAAAAGGGTTTGTAAGTACCACATAATCCTATACTACCCCTATAGATACATACCTAAATATAGGATTATATGGTCGTAAATAACGCTTTAAGTCACTTGTACTTGAAAGTTAGTAATAGCCCTTTTATACGTGACGTGGTAACTAAAAACTGTCGACACTTTGAAAATGTTGAGTATTGCCCAGTCTTTCTACGTTTTTTCAATTATCATGATTAGATATACATATGCGTCCATGTAATTAATTAAGGGCTAGTCGCCTTTAAATTTTTTTTGTTATTTTGCTATAGAATAATACTTAGCAAAACTACAACAACAAGTAATAAACGCCACTGAACTGACCATTTTCGGGGTCACTGACTGTACATTTGTGCATTTAAATTTGTATTGCTGAGAAAACTAAAGTACAAATATCAAGGAACAACAACTTTCAAACTGACCCATAGAGTAAAGCAAATTTGCTCAAATCTTTATTACTTAAAAGAAAATTTTGGAAATTTTGGAAGTCCAAATCTTTACTGCCCAAAGTTCAAATATTTACTGCTAACTAATTTTGAAAATGCTTCTTAAGTTTGGAATTTTATCCAAGGGCGAAGTGCATATTGCTTTCCAATCAGGGGTTCCTAATTAAGGAAGCAATTTTAAGTTTTCACCAATGAGACTAAGTTTCAGCGATAATTTGACAACTAGCTGCTGAGTTATTGTTGATAACTGCTTTAATCTGTTATTATAAACAATCACGTGTAACGGAAAGTAGAAGTATCGACAGCAATAATTTGTTTCAGTAATTTACTCAAACAGCCACGTGTAGAAAATTTTGTTTCATATTTTGGCCAACCATCTTGTATTACTTCGACAAGAGTCTACATCAACTACATCTTTATTTTTTTGTTGAAATATAGTTCCAGATGCGAAAAATACTAAAGAATTCTTTTTTATTACAAAATGAAGCACCATTAATAAAATAATTCTTGTTTTTTGAGAAAGCAGTGGCGTATCATTTTTTAATTCAAAATGCCCAAGATGAAATTAATTAGAAACTAAAAATTTGTTTTTTTTTACAAAAAATCAAAAAATGTGTTTCTACCTCTAGTTTACACCTACCAAGATTTTAATAAAATATCTAATGTAATTTCGGAGTTATTTAAAAAAAACTAAAAAATAAACATCTATCGCGCTGTACATCAAAAATAGAGCAAGAACGGTTTTATATTTATAGAAACTTTTTATACACAAAGCATCCCTTTCAGTATTGACATTCAACTATGAAACACTTTGTATACTAGCATCTTATGTAATCAAAAATAAGATTTGTTTTATACCTATTTATAAGCAAAGAAGTTACTCACTACTTTTTTGGAATTTTTTTAAATAATATTTTTGGCGATTGAGGTCGTTAGTAAAATATTGCTACATTAATTTGGGGCCACCCGTTAGGTATAAATACTTTAAGGATATCAACCGAAGTAGGTTAAGGGTTGATTTTTATCAAATTTTGGAAAATCCCGGCGGTTATTACAAAATATCTGTCAAGACGACATAAGTTTCGAACAGATGTCTGCCGCCTCTTTGTTTTCGTAATTAATCTTGCCCATCCGCTAAGAGGCTACGGAAGTAGCAAATTAACTCTTGATTATAGTTATTGAGTCTCTCATCCCTTATTTGCTTAAATTTTTTTTTTGGGGAGGGAGAGGTAGTAGCGGCTCTTTTGTTTACGGAAGTGTGAAAGATGCTTTTTCGGGTGGCGCACATGTGTGAGGTGCGACCCTTTGAGTTATTGTGACAAAAGTGCAAGTCCGGGTGGCCACTGGTCACTGTCTCCGAATTGGGTTCGGCGCCTTTAGTCCTCAACTCGACTGTTAAGTGTTAACCCCATTGTCTCCCTTTTGAAGCCGCCGATTTGCCGTTTTGCGTAATTTTGATGGCGCCATCACTGTTTTCAGGAAGATGTTTCCCGAACTCAACGTGAAAATTTCCGGACTGGACCCGCAAGCTAGTTACGATGTTCGTTTGGAAATTGACTTGCAATCGCAGTTTCGCTTCAAGTACAGCACGTCGTCGGGATGGACTCCTGGTGGTAAAGAAGAACATCAGAGCCCGAAGAGGATTTATGTGCATCCCGACTCTCCGGCAACAGGAGAGCGTTGGATGACTAGTACTGTCGAGTTCAAGAAAGTTAAAATCACCAACTCCGTTTCAACAGCACAATCATCATCACCCCTACATGTTCTGGAATTATCTTCGATGCACAAGTACCGACCAAAAATTGTGATAACGCAAATGTCTCCAACTTTTCCATCGAGGAGTTTCACGTTTCCAGAAACTGAATTTATCGCAGTCACCGCTTACCAAGTAAGATTCGCTTATCTTAGAATTGTCAAAATTTACTAATTTTTGTCTTATTTCCAGAACGACAAGATAACGCAACTTAAAATTGACCACAACCGCTTTGCTAAAGGTTTCAGAGAAAACGGCAAGTCGAATAAAAGAAGACGGGCAGTTGCGGAAGAAACTTCTAATTCGTCGAGCGAAGATTCGTCGCCATCTCCTTCTTCTCCGGAACTCTCACAATCTCCTCGAACTCCACCATCTATATATTACCCCATGAGGACAAATCCTTTAGCCATGATGTCATTGCCGTACTATGCAAATCAACATTATTACCCAGATTACTATAGATTTCCTCTTTTGTCAACACCACCCTCTCATTATTATCCTTTAGTTCCTAAAGAGCAACCTCAAGATTTATCTGTTCAGGCTAACGCTAATAATAGTAATAACACCAATAATAGGAGATTTACGGATTTTTCAATAGAATCTATTATGGCGTGACGAAAGTCGAGCTTAGGTATATTACAATTTAAGAGTTAAAGGTGTATGCGAGTCAAAATTAGTCAATTTGCTGAAAGTAAAACAAGTGAACAAGTGCAATAACTAAAAAAACATTTATCTCAGAATTCTCCTGACATTTTATTTTAGTTGTCTCTTTACAAACGTTGGTGATCATAAAATGACTTTTGAGATGTGGTTTCAAACTGCACTCTCGTGCCCGGTTGCACGAACGTTGATATACTCCTGACAGTATATCGGAATTTGACATAGCAACGGATCAACAAAATCACTATCGGAATTTAATGGCGTTGATGAATAATTAATAATAAATTTATGTTCGTGCAAGTCAAAATATCGATAATGATTGTGTAGATTTGTTGCTATCTATGAGTTCTCAGTCAAATCTCGACGTGCTGTAGCAACATGTCAACGTTTGCGAAACCGGGCATAAGAGTATCCATGATGCTATAATACGAGTAACTATCAATTTTTTAAATTGTTTGTGATTTAAAATGACAATTAATAACGTAGAATTGAAAATTTTTCTTTGGTAGTGTGACTGTCAATATGGCGATATTGCTATATTTCATTGTTATGTTGTTGTGTTGTTGACTATCTTCTGTGATCTGAATAAAAATACTGTTATTAATTCGTTAATTTTTTTTGTATCAAAGACCGAACCAACCCCGCCCACTATAATCTGGTATGGTCTGGTGTATGGTGGGCTGCCTGCTCTTTATGGTCTTCACCACCAAGAGGAGACTTTTTCGACTACCATTTTCGCATTTTTCCCTGCAAGCCCAAACCGAAGCAAGTTATCAGTTAGGGTTCTGATGGTTTTACTTGCGACACACCGTCCCGGTATTTTTTTTTACTTAGTTAATTTTTGTATTCAATATTAGTGTAAAAGTTGTTTTCTTCGTGTCCCTGTAGACGAATTTATTCGTTCTAAAACAAAGTACGGACCCTTAATAAAACAACCGCGAGAAAAAAACGGTTCTAATGCTATAATTTTGATGTTTTTTTACTTATCCCATCACCATGACCTTATCAGGAATGTTCCTAAAGGTTGCTAATTTTTTTCTTTTATCTGATTGCATGTCTAGCTCCAGCATCAGTCTGATGCGTTTTGGTTATTTACTAAAAAAGTCTTGGCTTGCATCGTTTTCTTAGAATTTTCCCAGTATTATGCTGTGGGATTCCTCATTCTCTTCCTTCTATTTAGTGCTACTTAGCTAAGATTTATGAAGCATGGAAACTTAATTGTGTCTAATTTCACATACATATCTAAAAGTGTCTACAAAATTATTTAAATCTTAAAAACAAATTACTATTATTGCTACTAATTAGGTAACTTTGGTGCTTTGGTCACTTTCTCTCGATAAGCTTTGAAGTTTATATGCTGGTATTTAAGATTATTCTTAACTATTTTGTTTTATTGGTCATTAGCAAATGTAACTTCTTCAGGCTTTAGAATTTTGTTCTTCTTGTCTCTTCATTATTCATCATTCATTTACTCCTTTATATTTTGAGAATTACTTAGTTTATATTTTGCTATCTCATAGAATTGGGTTGACTGAATTGGGCGTCATTTTTGTTTTAAAATGACTGAATATTGTATAAATGGACTTTTGTTTATTTGGTATGATTATTTAAATTTAAATGGTAAAGATCTTGGTTCGTCTAACGAACGGGTAGGTATATTCTTTTCTGGAGCTTTGATGGAGGTTGGATAACAAAAGAGCTGAGCGACCAATAGAGCCTAAAAAAAATATTGCATTTTTTATTCTCTAGAATCTAGACTAGAGAATAAAAAATGCAATATTTTTTCTAGAGTCTAGATGCATGCAAATAACTAAAAGAGGCTTAAATATTTTTTCCCATTTCTTTATTACATATTTTTCTAAATATTTGCAATTTTTGTTTTTGATGACGTATTGGACCCCCGTATCCAAGACTCACACTTATATTGAATAGACTCTTGTTTTTGGCTACTATGCTGCGCTACTACGAGAGGGTACTTTCCTAAAAAAAATATTGCACTTTTTATTCTCTAGATGTAGGCAAATAACTAAAAGAGGTTTAAATATTTTTTTCCCATTTTTTTATTTTATATTTTCGTAAATATTTCCAATTTTTGTTTTTGGTGACGTATTGGTCCCTCGTATCCCAGACTCACACCTATATTGAATAGACTCTTATTTTTGGCTACTATGCTGCGCTGCTACCAGAGTGCGCGACATGTGTACAGCGGATTGGTATTAGATTTATAAATAGAACGCAAGGAATCTGAGTAAAGCGTTATCATACGATTTCATTTAAAACTATCCCGTGCAGGGGCCGGCTACGTCACAAATCTTCTACTCCAAAAATTAAAAAATTAATTTTGGGCGTAATACTGACCCTAAAACCAAATAAAAAAATACGGGTCTAATGAAATCGCCTACATTTTCTAAATATTATATTTTCCAAACATGAGGCCAGTACCTCATTGTGTGCTTTTGGTTTTGGGTTCTCTTAGGGGGTGGATCAATGACTTTAACCGAACCATTACCAAAAATATTTAAATTAAAAATTAAAACAATTCTATAAGAAAATTTAATATTAAAAACATGAATAGTAAAATTATAAGAACCAATTAGAACAGAACGTACCTACAGTCAGTATTCTTCAGTACCTACCTAAATAATGTCCGGCACACAACGTGTGACCCCTACTCCTACAATCAGACAAAAAAGGAGTTATAAGAAATAAATTGATTTTACAGATTGTTTCAAAAAAAATGAGAGAGATCTATGTTCACCATGACCTCTAATCCTTATCCTCTAGTGGCGTGGCAACAGTTAATAATAGAAAATTTGGATAGAGAAAGGTACGTTCTTTCCGACCTAACTCATGAAAAGGTAAATATCATAGACAACCAAATAAAATGACACAATAATTATTACTAAATACAAGTGATTTAGACGGCTACCAATTTTTAAAAAAAAAACTCTCTCGTGAAAGCACTTATTTTCTACAGTAAAAACTTCAGGTCAAGGTTTGGTTAACTGACTAATCCTAAAAACTACTACATGTTAAGGCCTAATTCTGAAACTATAAAAATAGTATCGATGACTAGTAGCCGGATTGTATTGAGGCCAATAAACACATGCCCGTGACAAATCATTCATTTTTTATAGCTGTAATTGTCCTTGTTTGGATTTCTAGGGTAGGTGCTTACAACAATAGTTTATTGAAAAAGAAGTGGGCAAGTGACTTATGATCTCGGCGTTTTTTAAGTGCGGTAAGACAATTTGTATAGTAATTTTACTTTTAGTTTTCTCTATCTTTAAACCAATTTTGTAACGCGCATGATAGGCAACCAGAAAAACCCTTCAGTTAGTCTGTCATTTTTGCCGCACAATAAAAGTCTTGAGTAAAATCGCTGAAATCTTTGGAACCCCCCTCAATAAACAAAAGTAAAGTAAACTCACAATAGTAAGTTTCCGACAACCTTACAATTTTTATTTTTCTGTAGTAAGTTGCGCCTTTGATCCGCCATTAGGTTGCGCCTATGGAGCGCAAGCTCGAATTTTCGGACAGTTTCAGTTTCTTCTTGATTCCGTTCATTATCTGTCACTGTCATCCGTCATTCATTACGTTTAAATGTTCCCGCACCTTTGGTACTTTTTTTTATAAATATTTCCAATTAGACGGAGTATTTCTCGTTTCCACTTTCAAAAAAGGTAAAAATTTATTAAATTTCTCAACAATAATTTTATCAATAAGTCACGTGCGGCAGTTTTGAGGTTATGTTTCCCATTGGCATACTTTATTGAGTAAATGCGTTCCGACTAAATTAATTGTGTTAATAATTGATGACAGGGTTCATTGATTTGTAATTGCGGCCATCGATTCGTTATTGCACTATTTATTTATTTAAAAAAATTTTACAGCTAACTTCGCCCTTATCGACGCGAGCGCCCTCACCGGTGTAGTTCGCAATTGTGTCGTTAAGCCGTCGAGCAATGTCATTTTAGTGTTTTATTGCCAAAATAGTCAAAAACCACCCTCACATCGTGTAAATTCGGCAAATGCAACTAGAACTCTTCTTAAATCACCCAGTATCATGGAAATTGCACCCCTGCAGCATTTGTGCAGGCCTCGTCAAAGTGTTTCTGTAGTGGTCAACCTTAGATCATATCTCTAATTGTAGGGTCAAAAATCGAGATTGTACCACAAAGCTCCTGCTTCTGAGACCGGTAAGGAACAGTGGAAGCCTCAGGGGTTGATTTTAATTGCGACTCCTTCCAGAAAACGTCTCACCGGTTCTAGGGACGCACAGGAATGGCGGCCAATTTAAAATTGTATGTAAACAAACCATTAGGGAAATCCAGAAGTTGAAGGGTTCTGGGGTGTGAAATGGAGCCGATTTTACAACGATTCGGCGATGTTACCATCCAACGATTGGAGAAGCCTAAACCAGGGCCTCAAAGCGAAACAAGTTCCATGGAAAAGAGCAAAGACGAAAGCTCGAGCAGTCTAGAAGATGAAAGCAACGACGAAACTTTAAACCTAAAACGATCGTTTCCCGACTCGCAAATTTCCATAAAACGCTTCAAATTCGACAACGGAAGCGCGACTTTAGACAAAAAAACCGACGAGTTGCTTGTCGCGAAAAAAGTCAACGAGTTTGTGGAAAAGACGAAATTCAGGGGTGATCATTTGGGTGATTTTAGTGAAACTGAACTGTCGGATTTTGATACTGAATCTGAACTCGAATCGGAAACGGAACTTAATTTGAGTGATCACAAGCCGACCAGTAAAGTGCAGTCAGAGGATGAATCTACAAGTGGTGCTTCGTTTTTGTTGGACAAGTTGGCGGATGAGCCGTTTAGTGAGCCGGAGGCCGAAACGTCTAAGCCTCCAGATAATAGTTCAATAGACGGTGAAGATTACGATTTCGACATCAAGGAGAAACTC
Organism: Schizotus pectinicornis; assembly: GCA_951805265.1. Classification (NCBI taxonomy): domain Eukaryota; kingdom Metazoa; phylum Arthropoda; class Insecta; order Coleoptera; family Pyrochroidae; genus Schizotus; species Schizotus pectinicornis. The sequence continues at coordinate 9,959,847 of OX638207.1, read as the reverse complement.
AAAGAAATGGGGGAGATTAGCTTTCAGACGGTCAAGAAGGGAGAGAAGCCCAAGAAGGTGGAGGTTTCCACCGAGAACGAAGTCGTTGTTACTCCAGCACGAAAACCAGGTGACACGATCAGCCACTTTTAGCCCTCTTTTTTCAGGTCCGGCCTCAGCGAGTAGGGCAGCTTGACAAGAGGAACGTCAGAAACCTTTTTTTTATTTGTTGTATTACTGAAAATATCGAGAACGTGGCAGCAGTCAATTTGTTGTAGGTCAGGACATTTTTAACAATTTTTTTTTTTGTTTGCGCTGAAGTATGAACTACATTCTCCACCTCATGCTCTAGAATCTAGATATTTGCAATTGCTCGCCTTTTATTTGCTACTTTAGAAAAAAACTTTGATTTAGGTAAGAGCTAAAATTATTTAATTAGTCACTTTTAGGTGGCCGTGGAAATTAAATGGAACAATTGAAAAAACTCTTTTTCATTTCCACTTTTCAGGTCTGGCCTCAGCAAGTATGACAGCTTTATAAGAGGAACGTCAAAAACCTTTTTTTTATTTGTTGTATCGAATGAACTCTTTTTAGATGGGAGCATTTTTAACTAATTTTTTTGGCTTGTGCTGAAGTATGAACTACACCCCCACCTCATGCTCTAGATATTTGAAAATGCTTGCCCTTTACTTGCCGTTTTAGAAAAAAATTTAGATTTAGGTAATAACTAAAATTATTTAATTAGCCACTTTTAGTTGGTCATGGAATTAAATGGAACAATTGAACAAACTCTTCTTGATCTCTGGTTTCCCATGGCTACATTTGATGTTAGTTGTTTAGTGACAATTGACAATCAGATCACAGGTAGATCAAATAGTAGCCAACTCGATTTTATAAGAAAGATTTAGTCAGCCAAACCGAGCCGCGTAGCGGCGATGTTCTATAATTTGAACGTGACACTTTGGATATGAACATTAAAAAAATATAAAAATTAAAACAATATATTAATATTGATACATACATATTATGGTTGGTAATTTAATTAATGTTGTCTTTAGGTGCGACCGACGAGGAGATGGCGGGCGAGCGTAAAGGTCTGAACTTGCGCCGCAACATTCGCGAGGTGATGGACGAGACGAAACTGGACGAGTCAACTCTAGCAGCCCAAAGACTGGAAATGGAGCGTTTGCAGAGGGTCCAGGAGCAGCAGCGTCTCCTTCGCGAGTTCCAGAGACAAGCGGCCCAAGAACGAATGCAGCATAAAGTGATCTCCTTGCTGCAGGGAAACAACTTCTCGAAACCAGGTGCCTAAACTTCACACCATTAATTTTTGCGATTGGCAACAAAAGAAAACGGTTGCTAACAGGAATTTTTGCAGGGACGTCGAGTACCACTAGAATAGGCAATACAGTATTAGTAAAATTGCCGAACGGTCTAACTAAACCCATGACTAGACTGCCAAAGCGACCGTTCGACGTGGTGAGGGTTCATCAAAAAGCGGCAGGGCCGATGTCGCCGCCACCTCGCAATCCTCGTAGTTTGATAACGATGAAGAGGCCGGGGACGAATCTGACGCCCTCCGTCAGCATCGCCCCCGTTACCAAAAAGTTTACGCCTCCAATGATGAAGTCGCCTCATAGTGATAGCGAGAGCGAGGAGGATGTCAAGCCGATTCCGAAACTAAAAAGTAAGTTGGTAATAAAAGCAATTGAGGAGACAATGAAACATTTTAGTGTGTTTATATTTTTTCTAACGTACCTAAGTACCTAAGAGAAAAAAATGTATACATATTGCCAAACATATTTCTAAATCATTAGTCAATGTAATGCAAATGAAAATTGACTCGGAAATTCAGAAAAAAATTGTTTTCTGCGTCTTCGAAAAATTTACATTTATGAATCTTTCAAAAGGTCCTTTAAGGCCTGGATTTAATGGAATAGCGCTTTCTTGCCGCTCTCAATTGGCGATATAGGGAAGTTTTTCTATGCTTGCGTGAAGTCAGGACCGAACAGCTTAACGAATTTTCAGGATTTTTTTTTGATTTTAAGAATCTGTACTCGACGCCTCGGACGTAAGCTATTTTTGAAGTCGATCGGTCAAGTACCGATAAAAATACAGTCATTTGAATTTGATTTTTGATTTATCACCAAATTCAAACGACTGTATTTTTTATGATACTTGACCGATCGACTTTAAAAATGTATCACCTCTGAGGCTGATGTTTACAGATTCTTAAACTCAAAAAAAATCCTGAAAATTCGTTAAACTGTTCGGTCCTGACTACACGCAATCATGTAAAAACATCCCTATATCGCCCATTGAGAGCGACAAGGAAGCCCTATTCTCTTAAATCCAGGCCTTAAGCCCTTTCAGGTGTCTGAGTTAGGTTGGGGACGGTAGATGGCGCAAGCTGTTTTAAGTCCTCTATTGTAGAGGGATTCACGACAATAAAAGGCGTAAACATTGTCGCAATGGACATCGATTATACAATTAAGTAAATTCTTCTAAAATTTCTCGAGAAAGGGGTGAATGTCTAACGATTATTCGCCCCAATAATTAAATTTAAACATATTTTATTAATTTTGTTACGTACTTTATGTATTTACAATATTTACATCTTCAAATTAGTTTGAAGAAAGAAGAATAGAAAGGTGACAATTTTTTATTTTGTCATTCTTTTACTCATTTGTTTAGCATTTGGGGTAGATTGAGGTAAAGTTGGAGCCAATAAAGTTGAAGATGGGGATGATGTCGGGTCGAATCGTAAATTAATTTTTGTCATTTGGAAATGCGGAGCTTAATTGTTTCAAACTATAACAAACTTTGTTCACAAAATCGCTGTATCTTTGACATTGTCTGAAACAAATGAAAGCGAGCTATGATAGACTGTTACACAGGGTGGCCTGAAAATCTCAGAAAATAAAGCGACAGTGAAAAATTCCTCAAACACGCCGTTTTCTATTCCAAGGGGGCATCTTTTGACCTATAGCTGACATTTGTATCATGCACCCCCTCGTCCTCATCAAGCACCCCTCGAGAATCTTTTGTGCGATGACCCACCTTGTGATACCTCATTTGAAAAGTATTTTTATTACGAATTCAGTGGTGTAATTTTTTTACAGTTTCATGATTTTTAATGAAGTGAGAGAATTTTATTTTAATTGGAAGATGTTTGTATTGAATAGAAAAACATTAAAATAAATAAATAAAATGAAAGTAAAATAAAATTATAGGAGATGCTCAAAATGACCACCGTCATTTGCAGTAGTACATTGATGATTTATTTTATGCACTTTTTACACTGAATAGTATTAGTATCTCATTTCATTAACAATCATGGAACTGTCAAAAAAATTACACCGCTGAATTTGTGATAAAACTATCTTTCAAATGAGATATCACAAGGTGGGTCATCCTATTTAAGATTGTCGAGAGGTGCTTGATGGGGTCAAGGAGGTGAGTGATGCAAATGTCAGCTATACGCCAAAAAATGTCTCTCTTGTAATAAAAATCGACGTGTTTTAGGAATTGTTGCTTTATTTTCTGATATACAGGTGGCCACTTTTCAAAAAATCACACTGTATACCAATTAATTTACTAGTAATTGATTAATTAATAGCTATTAATTAATTAAATTCATCCCGCAATTTTATTAAATTACACTCGTAAATTACAAAGACTTTTATTGCCTCAATTAGAATTTTGGCACTTTAATAACGACTCGCATTTGTTGCTAAGACACACATTTACTTTGAACTTTAATTTAATTAATTATTATTTTGTATTTGATTGATTAATTTTGTGAAATTTGTATAAAGCAGCTGTTGAATTGACAGCTAAAGAAGCTCCTGTGACCACAATCGACATTTCCTCCGATGAAGACTGCATCGTCGTTTCTGAACCTGAAGGTGACCATGGCGACGACACCGAAGACGATCCCAGCAATTCGGGAATGCACACAAACGACGCATTCAATCAACCGGACGATCAAGGGAGGGTGGTGATCAATATTGCCCATCCGGACAACGAACCCGACATCTTTGTGGCGCCCCAAATATCCAGGGTTATCAAGCCGCATCAGATCGGAGGCGTGAGGTTCCTTTACGACAACGTGGTGGAGAGCACGAGTCGTTTTGAGAGTTCCGCAGGTGCGCAGTAGAAGAAATAAATTTAGATTTTTGCATAAACTTTCTTGGATAGTTAAATGTAACAGTTTTAACGCACAATTAGGTGAAAACTGTCATAACTTGAGTAGTGGGTCGTAAAATAGTAAAAACCCGGTGGGTTGTAAAGCTGGAGATAGATTACTGCACGGTACCCAACGCTTAGTTGTCGCATGTCAACTGTTTTTCGCGTTTTTTATAAAGAAATTAATTAGTTTAGGACACAATGCATTTATTTATTACTTCGGCAAGTTTGACCTGAAAAATAATCGGTTAGTTTCTCCGATTTTAATTAAATTTTTCATTGAACTTCTTGCTACAGAGTCGTCTAGAATGATTGAACGTGACGTCAGCGTATCGTCTCTCAGTGTTGATGAAAACTTACTTTTAGTTGTTTTCTTTTAGACATCCGTTTGACGGTTGACAACTGTCGGTGGCGTTTGAAGTGTTTTGTTTGCAAATCAGTTTGTGTCTTAACCTCTTGATTTATTACTGTTACTTATTTCCATTTATTTTCTTTTGACATGCATTTGACAGTTGACAACTTCAAGGTGTTACTCGCTCACTGAATCCTGTTTTACCCCTTTTTACTGTTAGGTTCAAAACATGAGTTTAGCTCAAAGTCTCTGACTGAGTCTGCAAGTCGTTTTAGGAATCATCCGATATACTGCGTGTACATATAATTAGTTAAATCTCAATTTTTTTTGTTAGAGTCGTGAGACGTGACTAGAACCTCAATTTGCAGGTTTCGGTTGCATCCTGGCCCATTCGATGGGTTTGGGCAAAACCCTGCAGGTCGTCTGTTTCTCCGACATATTTCTCCGGCACACCCCCGCCAAAACCATCCTCTGCATAATGCCGATTAACACCCTCCAAAACTGGATGGCCGAATACAACATGTGGCTGCCGACTGAAGATGCTGCCAGTAATAGTCCGTTGCACGCTCACGGAGAAGTCCGACCTAGAAATTTCAATTTGCACGTCCTCAACGACAGCCACAAAAACTTGGCGGCCAGAGCCAAAGTTATACACGCCTGGCGAACCGGCGGCGGCGTTCTTCTCATTGGTTACGAACAATTTCGATTGTTATCGCTGAAGAAACATCCCAAGTCCAGGAGGAAAACGAGCCAAGTCGAACCCACGGACGATGACAAAAACAAAGCACTTTTTGATGGTACGTCCAAACCGAACTAATCGGCCATTGTCAAGTAGTCAGTTGTTGCAATCGTTTAGGTAATCTTCAGTTCATTAGTTGACCGCGAGAGGCGCTATAAACACTAGAGAAATCTACACACTAGTCAACATTTACGTGGTGCGTGGGAGAAAGCTGCTGAAGCGCCCTCCCGTGTAATTTTTTGTAACGAACACTTTTAATCACATTTTGGTTCAATTCATTTTGATTAATTTACACAAGCCGTATTAGGTAGTTGGTTGGTATTGACCGGGTGGTTTCGTTGCAGAGGTTCACGAGGCTCTGGTGAAGCCCGGCCCCGATTTGGTGATCTGTGATGAAGGGCACCGCATCAAGAACTCACACGCGTCCATATCACAAGCGTTGAAACAAATGAGGACTAAGAGACGTGTTGTTTTGACCGGGTACCCTTTACAGAACAATTTGATGGAGTACTGGTGCATGGTGGATTTTGTCAGGCCAAATTATTTGGGGTCTAAAACAGAATTTTGCAATATGTTCGAGAGGCCGATCATGAACGGTCAATGCATAGACTCGACTGAAACCGACATTAAATTGATGCGATACCGTGCCCATGTTCTTCACTCGTTATTAGTAGGGTTCGTCCAAAGGCGGTCTCATGCCGTTCTACAAACGGCTTTACCCCAGAAGGAAGAATACGTTTTATTGGTTCGCATGTTGCCGTTTCAAAGAAAATTATACGAGACTTTTATGGACGAAGTTGTCAGATCTCAGGCGGTTCCCAATCCGTTGAAAGCTTTCGCTGTTTGTTGTAAAATTTGGAATCATCCGGACGTTCTTTATAATTTTTTGAAGAAGCGCGCTAGAGGTGATGCGGTCGACATCGACCTGGAAGAAGTGGGGAGAGCAGCTGCGGCGCCTAACGAAACGACTAAAGCCCGAAAAGCGCCGGCGAGACCTCGGAAAAGCACGGCGAAAGGTAAAAATGGCGCGAAACCGGCCGCTTCAGTCACCCCCTACAACTCGACAACACCCGAAACGAATCAGAACTCTTCGCAGCAACTTTTGAATCCCACCGCAACCACGGCGCCACCTACAAATTTTACCAACACAATCCCCCAAAACAGTCGGAGCGACTCATTCAATTCCAACAATTTTCCAAATGATTCCTCGCAAAATTTCCAACAAAATACTCAGTTTTTCGATCAATCCCGTCAGCAATTTCCCCAAAATTTCCGCAAAAATCTACCGAATTTTGATTCGAGTACGAACTTCAGCAGCGCTCCCAAGAACTTTACGAATTTCCCCCCCGAAACTTCAAACAGTGACAGCTTCATCGAAACCAGTTCCCAAAATTTGAACTTCATCAACAACATTTCGGACAATTCTCAATATCCCGCCCCCAACTCGTCCAACCCTCCCCAAACATTCGACATGAGTTTCGACCAGAACAACTTTCAAAATTACCCGCAAAATTTCTGGGGCCAACAGGAACATTTCGGTCAATCGGGCGAGTTCTACCAGCAACAGCAGTACAATCCGAACTTCAGCAGCAACAACGCCAACCAGGCGTGGGTGAAAAAGGAGGAGATTAAGTCGATGTCGAGTCCGCTCAAAACTGAAAATAGCAGCGATTCGAAGCCGAAAATTAATATAATTAGCGACATAAAATTATCGCCGGTGTTCAACAGTCCAGATAAGAAAATCAAGATTTTGAGTGATATCAAGATCGAGCCGAAGATCGAGGAAATCGACGATAAGAACGATGTGAAACAGGAGATCAAGAACGAATTGAAAAATGAGTTTCAACACAACGAAGACGACATGAAGTTGTTGCCCGAAACTCCTTTCGCCTCCAAATTAGCGATTAAAGACCTCAAAGAAGACAGCGGAATACCGTACGATTGGGCTATCGAATTGCTCAAGGACTACGCGCCGGGTTTCATCGAGAATTCCGGGAAGATGGAAATTTTGTTCTGCATCATCCGGGAAAGTATCGCTTTAGGCGACCGATTACTCGTTTTTAGTCAATCTTTAATCACGTTAGATTTAATAGAGCAATTTTTGCAAATGAATTTGGTGCCGGGTGACACTGTCAAGTGGTGTCGCAACGCTAGTTACTACCGTAAGTTGTTTGTTGCTTTGTTTTTTTTTTCGTATTTATAGTTTTTCTTGTTTAGGTTTGGACGGGTCCACTAGCGCCCTCGAACGGGAAAAACTGATAAACGAATTTAACTCGAACCCAAAGATTCACTTGTTTCTGGTGTCGACCAGGGCAGGTTCGTTAGGTATTAATTTAGTTGGTGCTAATCGCGTTGTCGTTTTGGACGCGTCGTGGAACCCTTGCCACGACACTCAGGCCGTCTGCAGGGTGTACCGGTACGGGCAAAGGAAGCCCTGCTTTGTGTATCGGCTCGTCGTCGACAACTGTCTGGAGAAGAAGATCTACGACAGACAAATCAACAAACAAGGTGGGTTTTGAAAATTAAATAAACGCTGGGAACAAATATAATGTACACCAAATTAAACCATACATTCCTTGCACTGTCTACCAGAAAATTTAATGAGCATCAAAAAATCTAAATTAAACCCAAATTATTATAAATCAGAAAATGAGAACATCACCACTAAAATAACTATGCTGCGTATTGTTTTACCATTGCTTACATTTTAAATTCTATATGTCTATCAATTTTACTAAATGTTCACCAAATTTAGAACGCTCAAGTTACGCGTTCCTGCTGTACAGTGGAATTCAATATAAATGAGACACTTGAATAACTGGTTGTCTACCTTTATTTTGTAACCCAAGAAATTTGACAACACTGTAAAGTGGATAGTAAGGTCGTAGGCACGGAGTGACAGAGCTGACGGAGGCCGTTATTCAAAATTCTGAAACTGAAACGCACGTGGACGGGATTGTTTGGTTTGAGAGCTTCCTCGAACCAACGAAAATTACACAAGTCGTCGACACGTTTTTTGGATTTAAGTTCTAAATATCAAATTTCAATTTCTGTTACGTAACTAATAAAGGGAAAATTAGCGTGTTTAACAAAAGTTTGCTTTTAATTTATTATAAATTATTATTAAATTTGTATGAAAATTGCACGACACTGAAAAGTAGCCAATAGAAAAATAGAATTTGCTGTCATTTGTATGACAATGTAAAAATTTCCTGGAAATTTTTGCACCATGCATAAAATTAATAAGTGGAAATTATTTCAGCCAATCAAAATTATTTATTTATTAATAATGACATCATAATGGCATAATGGACCAATGTCTGTGTCGTTGCGATTTTCTTACCGAATATGCCCTCGTGCATTGATTAATATCAGGAAATTTTATTCTCATGCATTTCCAAAACGTAATTAGGCCTCGTGTTGCACTCGGGCTAATTAATATGTTTTGGAAATGCATTCGAAAAAATTTCCGGAAATAATCAATGCACTAGGGATATTATAAGTGACAATAATTCAACTAACATAATCATAACTATGTCAAAACTAATAAAATTTAGCAGTTTCGACCCATCAGAAAACAATTTAATGGAAATCTCAATGCACTTGGAAAACTACGGTCTCTTCGGGCTATTCCGGAAAAATCTTTTTTATATTACTTATTTATTCCTTGCAATTGAAACACAAATTTTGAAATAAAAATAGAGTGCATAGAAAACTAGATTCATAATTGTGTGAGTTTTTTTAAATTGCAGTTTTAGTTTAAGTTGTCATGTCAAATTTAGCTCGAGACTTTGCAGATTCCAGAAATTTCCGGCTTTCAAAGATTCGTGCTTGTCGGATTTTTAAATGACCACTCGCGCGCGCGTTGCGCTCGTGGTCATTTTACAAGCCAAAAAGCACTATTGTAAATTACTATTAAGTAAACAAAATTTTTTTTATACATCCTGAGTCATTTTAGCCTGTTAAAACGAGGAACCGTTTTTCTGTTTCTTCGGAGTGTTGCATCTATTTTTGATGTTAAACTTCATCTTATTATTAAATTCTTCATGTTTTCTATATGGTTTTTGAAATGCTTATGATTTCTCATTCTATATAAATTCTTCCAATGGCTAAAGCCGATAATGAAAAGCGAATGACTGATAAAATAATACAGAATAGAGAACTCGACATAGTAAAGGAACCATTTTTGTTCAGAACATTTACCATTTACTATTTTAAATTTGTAAGAAAAGGGTAATTAACAGACAATAATTATTTACAACCCGAGTCTTGAGAATTTATTTCTTAAATGCAGCACAGTAGTTACCCAAAGTGCATTCACCCGAATACGCAGGTAAACCTTTCTGAAAGCACAAGTAACTATTTGTTAATGAGCTGGACCATAAAGTTTATTGAGGGTCGCATAGACAGCGAAGGGTTCTGTCTGATGCTGCCAGCGGGTGAAATGTGTAGTTTACCCTATGAATTTAGATTTTGCAAATAACAGGAGAGTTATCGCTTTGCTCACAATTTTTCTGGTTTACCGTACCGCCCGCCGCCCGCTCTTCTGGCACTATGAAAGCCGCTTCACCAAACGCTCAAAATTGTCGGGAAACAAGGCAGTTATGAATAATAGGATGACTTTAGCCACGTGCTGGTGAAACTACGAAAATTGCAAGTAATAAATAAGTAATATAAAAAAGATTTTTCCGGAATAGCCCGAAGGGACCGTAGTTTTCCAAGTGCATTGAGATTTCCATTAAATTGTTCTCTGATTGGTCGAAACTGCTAAATTTTATTAGTTTTGACATAGTTATGATTATGTTAGTTCAATTATTGTCATACAAATTAAATAATAATTTATAATAAATTAAAAGCAAACTTTCGTTAAACACACTAATTTTTCCTTTATTAGTTACGTAACAGAAATTGAAATTTGATATTTAGAACTTAAATCCAAAAAACGTGTCGACGACTTGTGTAATTTTCGTTGATTCGAGAGAGCCTTCAAACCAAACAATCCCGTCCACGTGCGTTTCAGTTTCAGAATTTTGAATAACGGCCTCCGTCAGCTCTGTCACTCCGTGCCTACGACCTTATTATCTACTTTACAGTGTTGTCAAATTTCTTGGGTTACAAAATAAAGATAGACAACCAGTTATTCAAGTGTCTCATTTCTATTGAATTCCACTGTACATGATAAATATTTACGCTATCCATTTATATTTAGTGTTTCTCAAAAAAACTATTTGTGCGTCAAATAATTATTCTATTACTTCAAAAATGAAATATGCTCCCGCATCTCTCCTTGCCGCTTGCGCTTCCAGACAAGAGGCACGCGAAAAAAGTTTTGTACAAGGTCAGTTCAGAGCCCTGTATTTTTTTTTTAAAGCACGATTAGAAATTACCACTAAAAGAAGTTTTACGTTTTACATAATGCAAGCCAATTACAGCAAAGCATTTATATATTACGGAAATCAATATCTTTTTTTGTGCAAACCACCTGTATTTTTACTCTTATTTTCCTTGTCCTAGCACATCTACATCTATTATTTTGCATAACATTATTTACCATTTGCACATTTTATTGCTTTTGTATTTTTGATCAACAAATAGTATTTTTAACTGCTAAATAATATAAGACACTGTCGAAAATTAAATATCTGGGTATTATGTTAGAATTAAATGCGGAATAAAATTTGGTGAACATTTAGTATTTATGGTCAACAAAAGATATTTTGGCGAACAAAATATATAAGAGGCCAGCATTATGTCAATATTTGGTTGTCGCTTTAAGATTATGTATTTTCTTAATTTTGGTGAGCATTTAGAATTTTTGGGAAATGAAAGTATTTTTTTGTATGAAATTATTAGATAAATTTGGTAGACTGTTAAATACGACCCATAAACGCTGGCCTTAAAGTGCCGTCAAACGGCTTCCAGTTAAAGTGCCGTTAATCCATATGACGGCACTTCAGCGTGTTAGGGCAAGGAAAAAGCTTAGAAAAGTTTTTTCAAGTAGTAATTTTTAATGGTGCTTTTTTAAAAAAAATTACAGGGCCTTGAACTGATCTTGCGTAGAACTTTTTTTTTCCAAAAAGAAGTATCGTTTGAACGAGGATTTGAACCCGAGGCTTGTCTATGGTACGCTACCGATTTTCCACGGCTCTATCGACCTCGTTCGTCGTTGCGTGTTCGATCTTTGTAGTCTCTCATCTTTCCGTGATGACATCACTTGCGTGTTGCGCGCGCATTAACGGCACTTTAATAGGAAGCCGTTCGACGGCACTTTAAGTACAGTGTTAAATAAAATATTTGCGGAACTTTTGTTTATACATACCGGGTCTTTCAAAGAGATCCGCCAGGGCCTAAAAACGCATTTTTAGTAGAGCTGCAAATTTGAAACTCCTCAAGTAGATAGAAGCTCCAGTGAAGGCAAGGGACTATCATAAACATAATTGGTGGGTAGCCACGACACCGGTAAAATTTTCTACACGTTCAATTTTTTGCGAAAACAACAAACTTAGTTTTTCTTATGAATCATGGCAATATGAATGTCTTGTGACTGTTTGTTGTAATCGGCTGTTTTCAGGCATGTCGGACCGGGTGGTGGACGAGTGCAATCCGGACGCCCACTTGACCATGAAGGACGTGAGCACCCTCTGCTGGGACGACAAGACGGACGAGGGAGAGGAAAAAGACTGGTCGCACGTCAAGGACAATTACATCGACGTCGTCCTCCAGAAAGTACTCGAGAAGCACGGCCGTCGCCTCAACAAAGAACCCTTCCAACACGAGTCGCTGTTGGTCGATCGCAAAGAAAAACAATTGTCGTCGCAAGAAAAGCGATTGGCCAAGAAAGGTTACGAACGTGAAAAGCAAGCAGCCAGACAGCCGGCGTACAACATGTTGGCGGCGGCTCGCGGCCACCGACCAGTGGCGTCCGTCCGGCCGATGCAGCAAGGTAACGACAAACCGTCGAGGTGGATACCGGCCGAGCATTGGCAGAGACAAGGCATGACAGCGCAAGAAATGACATTACCTCTGGACGTGGTCATACCGACCAACCAGCCGGAAAAGGGCAACATCGTCCTGAAGGCCGGTCAGAAAGTTTTAGTGTTGAAATCGCCGAAAGGCGTTTACATGCAGCTGGAGAGCGGGAAGATTGTCGCGATCAAAACCGCGATCAAAGTGAAAGGTAAAGCGGAGGATAACAACGATCCGACGAAAATGATGAAACCGTCTTTTCCGCCGACGGTGAGGGTCAACCCCTCGCAGTCGGTGTTGCCTCAAAAACGAGTGGTGAAACCGTTCAGTCCGGGAATAGCTAAAATGAATGTTCGTAGTATAAAACAATCTGTTCCTAATTTGGTTTCGCGGATTCAAAATTTCACGAAAAAAGATCCGGCGGGAAGGTCGAGGCCGTTCACGTTGGGCAGCGATCCCAAGTTGGCCCACTCCAAAGAACACGAATTAATTCCGGGCAGCAGCAGCGACGAGGAACACGTCCATAACGAGAGGAGTAGACAGGGGAATTTGGACATAGTTCTGCCCAATCGGGAAAAATATTCGGCGGATATCGAGAAGAGGATTTCGTTGTTGAAGAAACAGGTGTCGATACGGAGGTTGGGCGGTCAGACGCAGCAACAAGAAAAGCAACACGCCTCGGCGTTGCAGAGACTCGAGCAAACCACCACGTCAGTCATCAATGACAACAGACCTTTCCAGGTAAGCGATCCCAGTAATGGCGAAAAGTTTAATTCGTTAAAATTGTGTATAAGTTTGTCCTTTACATTTTCACTGAAGAGGTCTGTTGGACAAGACACCGATTTTGACGGAGATAAAAGAATTTTCCAGTAAAGGTCCGTCGTGGATACTCGACCACGTTCGTTTTGAATTCGGGTTTCTAGAAAAGAGAGATAGAGAACCGGCGCGACGGTTCTCCGCGCAGGGGGGATGTCACAAATTATGGTAGAATTTTTCTAACAACTCCATGATTGCATAAAATTGTCAAAATGTACGAGCTGCAACAAGCGTATTATCGGCTGTCTCTATTGCTTGCAGTGAACGACAAGTTTATCCGAGTTGTTCTCAATGTTGTGTGGTTTACTGGGTGTTGCAGCAAAGCTGCATCTCTTAAATCGTACCCTCGTGAGAATCTCATTCTAATTTACTGAAACAAACGAGTCAGTAGATTTAGAGCGAGATGGTGCTTGTAGTTTTGTCTCGCTCACTTCAGTGAATAAGAATGAGACACCAACAGAGGCGTACGGTTGATCATGCGTTCACGTTCACGTCACATTTAGAATAACTCGGATAAACTCGTTGTTTTCTGCGAGTAAGAGAGACAGTCAATACAATACGCGTGTTGCAGCTGATTGTGGCCGACATTCTGACAGTTTTATGCGATCGTGGAGTTGTTAGAAAAATTCTACTTTAGAGTGAGACGTTCACTTTAGGAAATCCGAATTCCGCGCTGAATCTATATCTATTATATCTATATCTACATCTATCTATATCTATTAAATTCTGTTGATCAGATGGTTTGCCCAGCTCTGGTGTATAAGTGGCGAGATGAGTCATTAGTTATTTTGTTCCTAGGAGACTCTGGACAGCATCACGAGCTCCTACAAGGACGACAATTTGGAGGACGACGCTTCGGTGGCGTCTTCGAGCGATCCGAAACCGTCCCAGATACCGAGCGACGCCAGTGACCACAGTGACGAAGTGACCTATGTGTCGGAACAGCCCGCCCCCCAACCGTACCAACAAGTCCCCAATAATCAAGTGGAAGTGAAAAGTGAAAACTCTTCCGGTGATTACCCCTATAACAACTATTACAATTACAACATGCAAGCATATCACCCCCCGCCCCCGCAAGGTTACGGTTATCCTCCTCAAGCTCCGACTTACGACATGATGGGTTATCCGGCGCAACCTCAACAGGCCCCTCCTTACAATTACGGTTATCAGGGGTATCCGCCGCCTCCTCCTCCTCAACCACATTATCCGCCACCTCCGCAAGCCGGTTACGATTACAACACTCCTCCACCGCCTCAACCCATATACGGCGGTTACCAGCATCCGTATCCTCCGCAACAGTATCCTCCTGGTCCACAAGGTATGTACCCGCCTCCACCGGCACCGGCTACCGCGCCACCCCCGAGTTATCCCGAATATCAATATCCGGCGATGAACAATCCCTCTCAGTCCACCCCTTATTACCCCAACACTTAAAGGGTAGTGCAATCGAATCGGTTATGATCTGTATCGTACTCTCAACCATTAGCAGATGTTGCATGCTGTTATAGTTTTGGTCGATTTCGTTGATAGCAAGTAGGATCTGTGTCTGAACATGTTTAGATGGAGGATTTCGCTTCATAGTATTATTCTCAAATTGTTGTTTATAGATGTAATTTACTGTCTTGTAACAAGATGTTATATTTTAAACTTGGAACTGATATTTTATATTGTTTATCCGATTTATTTAATTTACGTCTTTAGTTGCATTTATTATTTAAGAACATTTTACATTGCAGTTAAGATTACGGTTTCTAAATAAACTATATTAAATAGTGCAGCGTCGTGTTTTTGTAGCAATTATCAAAAATTAGACAAAAATTAATTAAATCCTTCACTTTCAATTTTCGCGCGCTTTAAATAATTACTAAAAAAGTAATTTTATTACTTCTGTCTCTATCTTTTGCCAAAAGTAAAACAAGAATAAAACTATTTTGAACTTCTGCAGTTCTGAACGCTCCCCCTTAAACGTCAAACTGATTTTAGGTTAATTGTTTGACAGACGTCAGAATTCTCCAAATTTGTAAATATTTTGAAATATTGTCCTGAAGGACCCCCGAAATAATGGCACATGCCCAATACATCGATGAACTTATCAGGGAGTATTTGTTATTTCGAGGTTTTGGCTCCACAGTGAAATCTTTTGATTCTGAGTTGAAAATCGACAAAGAAAAAAGTTTCAGGGTTGACAAAATCATCGAGCAATTGATGCAATTTATCACCAATTACGACTTGAATTCGCTTCGTGAATTATGGGGGCACCTAGACAGTCATATGTTCAGCAAACTTGAGAGTCACTTTGTTTCTGGTATGTCGAAAGAGGAACCGTCTTTGCCGCAATTATTTCTGTGGTTCAAGGTGTGAAGAAGCTGGAAAATTGCGTGCTCAAACTGTATTTAGTCAACAGCGTCGCTAATGGCAAAACGGAGAAAGTAATGGAATTTTTCGTTCGATTAACGCCGGAATTGCAGAATCAAGCTGAATGGAAAGATTGGTTCGGTTAGTTGCAATCTCCATTCAATTTTTTTGACCGTAATTGCTGCTTTGATTCTAGTATTGCCGTATATAAAAAACCCCGAAGAGAACCCCACATTCTCCCTCCATTTCACGAAACAGTGGCAAGACACTTTGTTAGTGTCACTTCACAACTTTTTGTCGTCAATATTTCAGGTAAATTTAACGAAAAATAAACAGCCTGACTGAAAAAAAGACACCGTGCTTCCCATTCGATCTCCAGGCTTGTGCTGGAGGCAGGAAGCGTTTCACTTTTCGTTACGCATGCTTTTACATTGCCGATTTTATGCCACTGCGGCCGTTTTATTTCGAAAAGCTTGCTGTTACTAAAACAATTTCAGTACATGCCAACGCCGACGCTAATGCACTTCGAAGAAGATGCCAATAAAATCAGCAAACTCGAGCAGAGAAACGAATCGTTAAAAAACCGATTGGCGTTGTTGATTGACCGAGGCCCGGAATCCAGTGTCGTTCCTTCTCAAGTGGAGCCACCTCCGCACTTATTGGACGATTTTTATATTATAGCTCAGGAAAATAATATTGTCGACAGTCAAGGTAAAAGCTTAAAGAACTTGATTCGAAATATGGGAACAGGATCAAGCCCTGTCCTGGGACGTAAGGAAACTTCGGGGGCCAAAAAGCGACTAAATTCCACCTCGAGAAGTGGAAAATCGGGACATTTTCACGATTCTTAAAAATAATTGACTAGATTATAACGATTTTATTTATTATAATTAGAGTGTAACAATAAATAACAAGTTTAAAATTTGCTATGTTCACTACAACAGGGTACTTGGATCACAATGTTTTCAAAATATTAAATTTAAAATTTATCTTCAATGTTACTCTGCTATTAATTCCAGAATCATTTTTTGGAATGGGGGGTGACATGAATTTGACCTCATGCGATAGAGAAAAGTTTGATCATTTAACGCTTTTTTAATAACACAGCATAGTAGTAAGATAGAAGAATCCATCACAAAAAGTCTGAGTCTTGCCATGTCTGACCCACGTGACTTGGCTCTGGCCACGGCACTAAGACTGCGAAATGGAGGAATGTAGCATGATAAGGGTAGGGAAACCCGGCATGGGGTAGTCCTGGATGGAGCGATGAAAATTCAGCTACAGGTACAATGGGTTTTTTTTTGACTCCATACCCCCATTCTAAAATCCAGAGTCTTGGTCATAATCCATCTCTATGTCATTACATTTCAAATATTTACAAAAAAAATGACGTAATAGTAGATTACACACGGAGGTGGAAATTATTTCATTTCTGTCGAGAGCTAATGTTCGAGACAGAAGGAAATTTCCACCGAGGTTTGTATACTATTTTATTCGCAATCATTCATTTTTGGCAAATAAACCAAAATTATTTTTTGAAGATTCGCTCTGCGCCATCTACCGAGCTATCTTCGTACTCACAGCAGGTTAGGAATGAGCCCATTCCTAACCTAGAGAAGAAAAGTAAGATCAGAAATGGATTGTCAGGAATGATTAACTTCCCCACTTCTTAAAAGGTTAGGAATAGATATATTACCTATATGATTGCGAATAAAAATTATTACTTACATCTAAAGTATTTCCTATAAGAAGAGTTCTTTTTTTAATTCAAGTACCCCGTTTTGCGATTGCTTCAACAGCTTTGTCTCGATGTGAAAAATGGTAATGCTAGCAAACTCGAAAGTTAACAAAATAGTCACGTGAACTTGAACTCGGTCGACTAATCTAGAGTACCAACAATGATATCTATCGAGACAATGGAATATTAACGTGATGTGGATAGAATTGATAATATCGAAATTTTCGCCCAAGATTCGAATCTACTTCTGTTAATTAGCTTGACCCAGCAAGATTCAGTCATTTGATTACGAAAGCACGTAGCATATAAAAAATACAAATATGAACAACATTTCCTGAGTTTTCCAATTATTGCACACACAAAAATCAGTGCTTTAAATCAAAAATTTCCAACAACAAGGGTTCAACTTGTGAAGGATTTACGTCAAGATACACGTTGATCAGTTCTTCGTTGAACTTGTGCAAGTCGGCGATTTTCTGTATTAATTTCAGGAATGTCGATTTGGCCTCGCATCCGGGGTAGATGCTCTCCAAATATCTTCGGAGGAGATAATAGTAGGAATTCTGCAAATCAACAATTAGACAAAACAAAAAATAGTTTCGACAAGTTACTTGTTCTAGTTTAATAACGTCCTGATGGATCACTCGAGACCTGTCCGGCGTGAACAGAGTGATGGCACATAGAATCAAAATGATATTTTCATCTGATCGCCATTTGGGGTCGAACGTTTTAATGAAGCGCTCATGCTCCTGGTAGACGTTGCCCTTGGCCAACTTCAGTATGTCCACGTTGAGGTTGAAGCTCTCTTGACTGTGGGGGATCTGAAAATTAATTGGAATGTAATTAAAACGCTTACCCTTAAATGAGAATTGCTGAAAAAGTAATTTTGAGGGGGTTAATGGGTACTTGCCTCATGTTTGGGAAATATAATATTAGAAAATGTTAGACCCGTATTTTTTTATTTGGTTCTAGGGTCAATATTACGCCCAGAATTAATTTTTTAAATTTTCGGAGTAGGAAATTGTGACGTAGCCGTCCCCTGCATGGCGTAGTTCTAAAAAAAATCGTATGATGGCGCTTTACTCAGATTGCTAGCGTTCTATTTATAAATCAAATGCCAATTCGCTGTACACATGTCGCGCACTCTGGTAGCAGCGCAGCATAGTAGCCAAAAATAAGAGTCCATTCAATATAGGTGTGAGTCTGGGATACGGGGGACCAATACGTCACCAAACACAAAAATTGGAAATATTTACGAAAATATAAAATAAAAAAATGGGAAAAAAATATTTAAACCTCTTTTAGTTATTTGCATACATCTAGAGAATAAAAAGTGCAATATTTTTTTTAGGCATGTACTCTATTAATAACCCACTTGCTTCCCAAAAGAGAATTATATACAAACCGTAGATTGGTATAAAATGTTTGGATACAACATTTTTCTAAAAAGTTACGATTTTTTTTCCTATACCTTCACACCACAATTTCGTGTTACAAGGACTCACTTTCTAGTATCAATAATAATAATAAGATAGCGGTACTGTGAAGGTAATGGCCAAAAGAGACAAAATAGAATATTTTAAAGCCAAAGATCACCTTCCAAGTCTGTTTCGTCGGATCATAGTTCATGGCGCTCCTCAGCAGCATTATTTCGGTGCACCCCCCTTTAAGCAGCGCCACTTGGTCCTCTTGACACATGTTCTTGAACGCATTAATCCTCTTCGCCATTTTGATCAACCTCCGAATGACGACTGCGGTCAAGTTGATGACGTCAACGAGAGCCGGATCAGCTTCGAGCGCTTGTTGGGGATTCCCCTGTAATAACGACTGGAATAGACGTAATCAAAAATTGCATGCAAAAAAAAACAATTAAAACGTAACGAAACATCTACAAACAACCAAACAGCGCATGCGCGTTGACCAAAACATCTGCACACAAACAAACAGAGCATGCGCGTTAGGTGCATCTAAGAAATAAATTACGCAATCTCCAAACAGCGCATGCGCGTTAGTGCACCTGTTCCAATAAACGCACGTGCTCCTCTTGAACTTTAAAAACAAGCAAATCGGACGTGTCGACGATTGTTGCCGTTAATTTTCGCAAATGCAAGATAAGATCTGGAAATCTCGACAATGTTATCACAGATCGGATCTTACCCGGAATTTGCAGTCGTCTCCAATCAGACTGTTGAGTTCATCGTCCAGCGGTGTCAACAGCGATTTATTCGCGACAATCAACTCGTTGAGTTTCGCCCTTTCGGCATCGTTCAACTCCCTGGAGTTGGAATGGCACTGGGGTATCGACGAATAAGCCTCGAACTCCAATTTGATCGCTTCGCACAGGATCGATTCGATCGAGTTCGGTTCGACCGAGACCCTGTAAATAAACAAAGAGATATTGACGTTATCGACGATCGGATCGCGATGCGATTTTTTATTAATACCATTGATGACGTGAATCGGTGGAGTGTTTGCTGGATGATTAGGCGGAATGTTGGCGCAAAAATTACTGATAGGTCTCGAGTTTTTGCGAGTTTTTATGTTATCAAGCCATCCGGTGGCGATTACGTATTCACACGTACGCAGTAAATTCGCCTCTCGTCCTTTGTTTATTGCCGACTCCCTCGGGATGCGAGGTTTATTGCAAGTGCAAGGCGCGCTCGCCGATTTTACCGCGAGCCATAAATAACGACGACCAACAATGTTACAACCGTCGGATCGGAGGCACCGAGTGTTTTGTTATTTAAATATTTGCTGCCAAAATTGGCAAATAACAACAACAAAAATCGCACGACATTTAGCAACATTTAAACAAAGTTCATCATTATCGAATTTGACTTTGCCCCAGTTCAAACAACTAAACAAACGTAACGTCAGCGCAGTTGCTCAATCAAAATGCAGGATCGGAGGGCGATCAACCGCTTTGCCGCAAATTTCATCTGCCACACCTGTTAGTAATGTTTACTCTAATCGCAATCAATACAGGGATGAAATTTGTCCAAACATTTATCTGTTTACGTTGCACTGGATGTTCCGGGACTCGCCAAATAGTGCCGCAACGGGAGCTAAAATTGCAAATATTTTACGTATTGCAGGAGCCTCGATAAATCAAACACTCCCCTGGAGAGCCCTTGATTCCGATAGTTTCATTTAAAACAAAATAATACCTGTGGACGTCTTCCACTACGTCCTTGGTGACATCTAGAGTGTGCCGCGTTTTCGAGGGTAAATTGGGGGTGTTGTTGTTGCAGTTGATGTCATTGTTGTTGATCAGATTCGTCAACAAATTGTCTTCGACACTGCTTCTCGGGGTTGTGCTGTTAGGGGTGGTATTGAGCATAGTTCGTATCATCGAAACATCGTCACTTGACGTAACTAGTCTTTCGTTGGGCGACAAACAATTCAAATCGTCCTGCACCTCGCCGCTGTTATAATTAATAACACTCACTAGATTGGCGTTGTTGGGTTGATAGTCCTCTTTGGAACTATCAGAATCGGCGAAAGCGCTATTGAACGACTCCTGTGAGTCAGCCTCGACGCTTTCCCGTTTAATTTTCTTAAATCCCGCCTTAAACCCGTTGGAATTGGTCCGTTTTTTCGCCCGGTTCTCCTCGATTTTCTGCCGCTTTAAAACCTTATCCTCTTCCGACATGATCAGGTCCTTGCACATGCCGATGTTGAAACACCTGTCCAGGCGGCATTTCTGGCAGAAGCGCCGCGTTATCGCGGTGATCTCGCACTGGTTGCTGAAGGGACACTTGAACTCTTTCTGGACCAAAGCGTTGCGTCGAAAGAAGGCTTTGCAGCTTTCGCAGGTGACGGCGTTGAAGTTGTAACCGAGGGCTTTGTCGCCGCACACCCCGCACAGTTTCGAGTCGACTTTGCCCTTCATTTTGGGACTCAGGGCTCCGAAGACGTTGACACGCCGGGCTCGCGTTCGGGACGGTGATACAACACGATCATCCTCCGGTTGGGCAGATTGCGAACTTTTTGCGTGTACACGGCGATTACTATTGTTGCAAAGTGATTTGACCTTCAATTACGATGGGCACTCCAGTGATAGTGTATCGTTCGAACAACAACAATGATAGATGTCACAGTGACAGCTCGGACAGCTGACGTTGGGGAAAATAGAAACTCACCAAGTCGGAGCAGTGGCTGGCTCTTCACGCGTTATTTAGCAACAATTGGAGCAAAATCCGCAGGCTGTGATAAATAAATAACCCAAAAACTCCTTGTTCTATCAGGGATTACGGAGCAACATCGCGAAAACGAATTAAATGGAAATTATTCGTCATAGGGGAGAGCCAAAAGTCCCCAGAAATTGCGCCAAGTTCAAAATTACTTCTTGCCAGTATTATCAAGATCCTGATCCTTCTTCAGTGCCTTCTTACGAAGGCACTGAAAGACCATCGGTAGAAAATGTAAGTTACAATCTCACAATGCAAGTTACTATCTTGCAACGCAAGTTATTAACTTGCAACAAGTTATTATCCCATTGTATACACAGGGTGTTTCATTAATAATTGGGAACAAATATAATGTACACCAAATTAAACCATACATCCCTTGCACTGTCCACCAGAAAATTTAATGAGCATCAAAAAAACTAAATAAAACTCAAATTATTATACATCAGAAAATGAGAACATAACACCACTAAAATAACTATGCTGCTTATTGTTTTACCATGGTTTACATTTTAAATTCTATATGTCTATCATTTTTACTAAATGTTCACCAAATTTAGAACGCTCAAGTTACGCGTCCGTGCTGTACATAATAAATATTCGCAATATCCATTTATGTTTAGTGTTTCTCAAAAAAACTATTTGTGCGTCAAATAATTATTCTATTACTCCAAAAATAAAATATTCTCGCGCATCTCTCCTTGCCGCTTGCGTTTCCAGACAAGAGGCACGCAAAAAAAGTTTTGTACAAGGTCAGTTCAGGGCCCTGTAATTTTTTTTTAAAAGCACGATTAGAAATTACCACTAAAATAAGTTTTATGTTTTACATAATGCAAGCCAATTACAGCAAAGCATTTATATATTACGGAAATCAATATCTTTTTTTGTGCAAACCACTTCTATTTTTACTCTTATTTCCCTTGCCTTAGCACATCTACATCTATAATTTTGCATAAAATTATTTACCATTTGCACAACATTTTATTGCTTGTGTATTTTTGATCAACAAATTGTATTTTTAACTGCTAAATAATATAAGACACTGTCGCAAATTAAATATCTGGGTATTATGTTAGAATTAAATGCAGAATAAAATTTGGTGAACATTTAGTATTTATGGTCAACAAAAGTTATTTTGGCGAACAAAATATATACGAGGTCAGCATTATGTCAATATTTGGTTGTCGCTTTAGGATTATGTATTTTCTTAATTTTGGTGAGTATTTAAAATTTTTGGGAAATGAAAGTATATTTTTGTATGAAAATATTGGGTAAATTTGGTAGACTGTTAAATACGACTCTAAATAATTGTACATAAGCTAATTGCTAATTGGAAAATCTTCTAACAAGATATGAAGATTTAACCTAAAACAGCTAGATAAAATGTGCCTTTTTACTGAGATACAGAGTGTTTTATTTCAACAATTTAAAATTATTTTTGCCCATTACTTACATAGGTATTTTGATGGTGTTCAATATTTCTTTATCATATTCGGTAGAAAGTTTGAGTCCTGTAGGACACATTAAACTACAGTAAAATCAAGTTTCGCTTTATTATCAGAGGCGTAAGACAGGGGCGTAGGAATAATTTTCCCTCTCAAAGTTCTACGCCACTGGTGAATAGCTTTTTTACTATGATTATTCAATATTAAGACATTTTTTATGAAAATAATGTACTCTTAGAGCCGTATGACACGATACTTATTTTAGTACTGATTTCAGTAGGTACTGAAAATTTAGTACTACTACATCCAAAAAATTTGAACCTGTTCTATTTTCTTGTATGCAAGTTGACTTTAATTGGCGCTTAGTGATGCATTTTGTTTTTGTTAAAATTCCCAAACTTGTCCTAAATTCGGAACTGTAACTGTCGAAAAGCTGCGCGCGCAGATTCAGTACTGAAATCAGTACTAAAATCAGTATCGTGTCATACGGCTCTTACTTACTCTAACGAAAAAAATATTTAAGCCTCTTTTAGTTATTTGCATGCATCTAGAGAATAAAAAGCGCAATATTTTTTTTAGGTAAGTACCCCATGGCGACTGAGCTGACCAATTCGTGTGAACGTAACGAGACGTCTCGTGAAATAAAAAAGTTGCTGAAGCCCCTAAAATCTGAACTGTCTGTTTGTGGAGCTCGATCGCCCTAAAACAACTAATTCAAAGGTTGTTTGTTTAGCAAAGAATTTCGCAATAGATTCACGGCCCGAGGAAATCATTAATTTGCCAAGTGTTCAAATATTTACGTTAAATAATTACAAAACGTTCCTGCTGAACCAGCGCAATTTTTTCGCCTGTTCCCATTTTTCCAGCTCGAACTCGATTAGTAATGATCGAAAGTTCGAAGCAATCGCATTAAAATAAGACCGGATTATGTTAAGAAATTTGCTCGTCCTTTCGGCATGTCTCCTCTATTTTCAGGGATCTTCGGCGGACGAAGCAATTTGTACGGTGAACGGTAAAAAAGCTCTGCATCGCGTCAGCGAGAAGTTCCTGAGCGTCTCGATAGATCCTGCAGTTTTGCTTACCGGTCTTAATCTCAGGTAATGCGCTTAAATCTTGGCTGTTTAATTAATTACCGGGAATTTCAGTGACGTTTCCTTGCAATTAGCGAGGCATTTAGGTCCGGCTTTCGTACGCATAGCCGGACCTTCCACCAGGTTCGTGAAATATGTGGATACGGATGAGAAGTCTTCGGAGGAGGACGCCGCTAATATCGTGGTGACGCCTTCGACGTGGTTCGGGATTAACGAGTGGTTTAGTTTGGCTAATTTGACTCCGGTTTTCGGTATTAACGACCTGGAAACCGCCAGAGGTGTTTGGAATCCAAAGTCGACGTTGCCTTTATTGGAGATATCGGACAAATTGAACGTGACGTGTTACTGGCAACTGGGATACGGTAAGGCTAATTGCTACTAGTTCAGACGACACTGGGGCGTAGGAGGATTTAATAACAACAGGTGCCACTCAAAAGCGACACAAGCCGCGACGTGCACTAATTCCATAAATCAAACTTTTCGAACGTAACGGCGCAAGACGTGTTTTCGACAGCCTCTCTACTTTCAACCCTTAACTCAACTAAATTTCCAGATTGTTCCAACAAAACGGAAACTCGCTATAAAGAGGATCTGTTAGTTTTCCGTCACATCTTGGACGCGTTTCCGGACAAAAAAAATTCTTGGAAGATAATCGGGAGCGACCTAAGCAAATGTGCGGCCGACCCGGAAACTGCCAAAAGGGTGCTCGAGGATCTTCAAGACACTGTGGCAGCAGTCGCTTGGGAATCGTAAGTTTCCCGAAGAGACCTTAAGGTTTCAGTATATTACTAAAAATTTTAGAAGTTTCGAAAATAACGTTGTTCCCACAAAACTTTTGTCGTCGACATCGATGAAGCCCAACGTGCCCTTTTGGAAGACAACAGCTAAATGCCCCCATTCAGTGTTTTTCTCTTCGGCGCTTTCTTGGGCTCGTCAAATCGGAGACGCGGCCAGGGATGGCTACGAAGTGATTTTCAGGCAGCCCAGGCTGCACGAAATTTTCTCCGACACCCCTGTAAGACTAGAAATTAAAACTATTTTTTTCTAATTCGGTCGAAAATATTTTAGGCTTACTGGGTTTCGGTCTTGTACAACAAGTTGATGGGCAGGACTGTTTTGGATGTGAAAACAACAGGGCACAGTCCTAGCTTAGGGGTGTACGCGCATTGCACTAAGAAGCAAAATAGTTTCGTCAGAAGTGGCGCTATGACCGTTCTCGTCGTCAATAACGGCACCAGCAACCACACCACTCTCCTCAAATTCGGCAACTTCCTTCTCAAGAGCACCGAGGTTCAATCTTACGTACTGTCATCTCCCAGTGAAGACTCCACGTAAGGTTTTGCCTAAATGCAGGGTGTTTTATAAAAACTAGACATGAACTAAACACAGGGTTCTTAAGACGAAATGCGAGGATTTGACGCATCCTATTTTCCTGTTTTTAAAAATTTTTGGTTAAGGTAGCTGAAAAAAATAATAAAAAAATTTATAATTATTTTAATAATACAAAAATTAATACTTTAATAACTTAAGAAGCATGGATCAAAATTTATCATCGATCGTTTATGGTTCACTATTGATTTCTCCTAGCTTCGTCAGAGAGCTATGGAAGTAGCAAGTGCTGAAACCAACTTTCAGTTTGACGAAAATATGTTTCAATTCGGTGTGGATTCCGCACTCGGCCTGAAAATTGTTGTTCAATCTCTTTATTTCGGTAATAAATTTGTCATTTTCAAGGGATATTTACCTTAACGGAGAAAAACTGGGGATGGACCAAATTCGCGGCGACAAGCTCGACTTCGCTCCAAAACTTCGTAGGGCCAAGATAATAAATTACTTGTCTCTGTCAACACCGGCGAAATCGGTGTCATTCTTCGTCCTGCCAGTGGCCCACCTCTCCGTTTGTTCCAACGAAGAAACTGAATTGAATCTGTTGATGGAGGAGATTTACGAGGACCAAAACATTCCGTTTTCCGAAGAGATTTCGGTCGATTTAAGTCCCAGGACTTATTCGAAAAAATCGCCGAGCCTCAGAGAGTTGCAGGTTTTGATGGAGGAAGAACTGGAATCCGATGAAAATTACAACAAAAAATTTTCGAGAAATCAAAAGAAACAAAAAGTTTCAGCGTCGGAGGAACCTCGCAAGTATTTCATTGAACGTGCGAAACTCGCGGAAAAACAACGAAAGCAGTTTGATGACCAGAAGAGGATCGATCTGAAGTCGTTGCGGGAATTGAGGGAAGAACCGAAAAGGGAGAAGGTCCGAGAATTGAGGGAAGAACCGGTCAGGGAGTTGGAACTTGAACTAACAAGTGCTGAAATTCGTAAAATTTTGGCCGATAGAGCCAGAGTTAAGGCGGCCAAAAAGAATATTATTTTCACCAGTGAAGAATTGGAGGAAATCATGAACAAGGCGACTGAGAAATTTTTGAAGAACAGTCACACTTCCATCAAAATTATACCAAAAACTAAACGGTCCACAACGCGAGGTAAGAAAGACATCAACATGCGTTTGTTGAAACTAAAAACTTTAGGGGAGAAGCGGCCGTTGTTGCTGAAAAAATTCGAGAAGACACCCCATCGCGGCCAGAAACCTGAAAAGAGAACAAAAAGAGATATTAACATGGACCTCCTAAAACTGAAAACGGAAATCTTGCAGAATACAAAAAACAAGATTCCGATCAGAAGGAAGTTCGAAAATAACGAAGAAAAGGAAGCGACGATGCGACAACCCGACCAAACGTCAGAAGAACTCTTACAAGAGACCAACTATGAAGAATCCGAAGAGAAAATTGCTGTACCGCAAGAAGTTTTTGCGGAATTAGCAGACGAATCAGCAGCGGTTAACGAAAGGAGTAGAACAGTTGTATTCCCCCCACCTAAATTTAAACCAAGTCTCTTCAATCCCACAAAAACGATAATACCTAAACCGTTCAAGCCTGAAATCCCAACGTACCTCGATCATAGTCCAAAAATTTTCCCACCAATTGACCACAAACCCAGAGATTTTTTTTCAACATTCGACCAATTTGTTCATCAAGGAAAAATTTTTCCGCCGAATTTCGCCCATCGTTCCGATTTTGGTCAAAAGCGCCACGAATCGATCGAGAACATCCCGGAAGTGTCTGAGGAAGTAGAGGAAAATGGTAGCTATCCTTGCATTCACGAGTATTTTGGTCAACATCTCGACGCTAATGGTTCCCAAGTTGAGGGCAGGAAAGAGGAATTTTGGGAAATGGGCCAAATTCCAGTGGTGGACAAAAAAGTTAAACGGTTACCTTTGTTAAAGAACCGAGGATTCGCCATGAATCACGTAAGTGTTTGCTAGAATTATTGAGACTTTCTTAGTTTGGCAATTTAGGTTTCAGGCGGTTTGAAGCAGTTAGAGGATTATTTAGACGACAGAAGCGGCGAAAAATTGGACTCATCAATGGAGGAAGATTATGGAGATTTGGAGAGTGATGAGGCGGAGCCTTTGCGGTTAAAGCGCGATGTTGATGAAGAAATGTTGTTCAGTGACGAAATTGCCGGACTGAAACAGGGCAAATTTTACCACGTTGCCAGGAAGCCGCCGAATTCCCCGCCAATCAGCGAACATTTGAAAAACAACCAAGTAAAGATGCTGAAGAGCCGTTTGGCGCACCGCAAAAAGCTCGATTTGATCAACAAATCGTACAAAGTGACCCAAGAAAAGTTATTGGAAAACGGCCGAAAAGCCCGTTCAATTTTCACGGAACGCTACAAATCCCTCACCGAGAACTTAAAATCCTGGAAACCCTCCGACATTCTCAACTTCCATAAAGAAAACAGATTTCGTAAATCAATAACGTCAAAATCAAGATCTGCGAGAGGTGTCGACCTCGATGTCGATTCCAGTGAGAACGAGATCGATTCCTCGATGGTCGCCAAAGCCCCCGACTCGCCGGTAACGGAAAAAGAGGATTACCCGCACCCGGACAAGGTTATCGAAGGTCCCGCCGACACGGAACCGAAATTACTACTCCCCGGGAAATCAGATGGAAAAACACAAGGGTTGCAAGAGGTTGGGGGTAACGTACAAAAGATCCTCGATAAACGCACCGATGACGTTTGGGGTCAGATATTGCGCCAAGTCACCCGACTATTTCACGATGTCGGCGAAAAGCTCAAGTCGTATTTCTTCAGTGGGGCGTGATAGCGGCTTCTATTTGATTTCGTTTTATTTATTTATTTTTTAATGTTAGGAATGCCGCGTCTCGACGTGGAATTGTTAGAGAAATAAATGTTTGTTTATTTGGACTCGGGCGTTATTCAAGGAGCGGCTGGGGGTGACGTTTAAAACGGGTCGGCGAAGGAAAAAACGCTACCTTCATCATTGTCTTAACGTGGCCCTGAATTATGTAACTGACGCCACAAATGGCGGAGGCGCCGGGATAATGGCACCGTATTAGCAAGTTTCGGGTCGGACGACAACCTCTTATTAAGCCGGTATTTGTATAAAAGAGATTTATCACCAGGAAAGACGTTACAAATGAATTAGTTGGCTTCATTGTCGGAAATATCTACAGGGTGAGTCCGTAAGTAAAACTAACGGGCTTAAATCTATGACCTTCGGTTTCATTATAGTGCATTAAAGTACCAATGACATAAGGCACATTGTATGACGGCAGTTTAGAAAACGAGCGGCACAGCGGCGTGTTTTGTATTAGACAAGTGCCATGATTCCCTTATGAACGAGTTCTTTATACTATTTGGGCTAATTTTAAATAAAAATTTGGGGAGTTTGGTCGTGGTCGCAGTTGGGTTCATTATTAATAGAATGTGTATGCAATAATGTCTTGAAAGATAAAATTAGAATCTTTCTTTTTTTTAAGAAGGAAGTGTTATGTGAAAGACTTGTTTTCCTGAGTCCGTATCACTAGACAAGAAAAATGCTTGTCTTCCAAGATAAAATTAGAATCTTGATAATGACAGTTGGAGGTAACTCCTTTACTGAAGTGCGAGATAAAAGTTGCTGTCCTTTTATACTATTGAATATAAGATACTTTCCTTCCTCAGTCCTGAAGTTCATAAACTGATTAGCTACAAAAGTGACGGTATAAAGAGAAACGTTTCATAATTTATTAGCAGAATCTTGAGCAGCAACAAACTAAGATATCGACAGCTAAAATTTCCTGCAAATACTCCTTTCAAATCTTCAAGGCAAGAGGGCTAGTGAAAATGTCTTTTTATTTATAATATACAGGGTGGGGCAACAGTGCGTCCGACTTCGATAGCTTGAGTTCTATGATAGGTAGAAATTTCATTTAAAAACACAAATAAACTAGAGAAAGAAGTCTATAACCGGAAATTATTTTTGAACATACAGGGTGAGCCAAGACAATAATACAGGGGCAAGTGACATTTTTTTAAATGGAATGTGGTCCGTAAAAGAAGATTTTTCGGAGCCTTTTCTTAGACTCCTTTCAATCCAATATTATTGCTGACTGTTTCCAAATCACTTGGATGTAGCGATTTTTTTTGTTCAAATAATGGCATCTGCAGATGCATGTTAAAAAAATTACTACAGTCACAATTACGTGTTTTAAAAAAAAATTATGTAAAGACTAGTTAGGAAACATCTGTAGAATGTCTTTGAATTGTTTTAACTATTGAAAAATTATACAGGGTGGCTAAATTTAAGTTTCCAATTTAGAAGTTTTTGAATGTACTTTTCTCCATTTTTTCAAATGGAACATCTTGTATATTTTTTAACGATATGATGTAGAAACTAAAAAAACATTTTTTGTATGTACACCCCTATGGCTATTTGTAACCATTTTCGATTTATCGCCCAAAAATTACAAAATTTAAGAATAATTCTGAAAAATTAGATTGTTTTTCAAATTACTCGACAGATAAAATTGTAATAAGTACTCCAAATGTTTTATTTATAAAAACAGCATAAGATTTTTTAGTAAGTTCACTTTATGTTTGTGTCTTGATCATTTTTTGCATTTGATATTATCTGACAAGAAATACACATTTATCGCAGTTACCTGTTGTCAGCTGTCATTTTTGTGTCAATTTTGAAACATTTGAAGTTTTTTGTCGAGTTATTTGGAAAACGATCTAATTTTTTAGGATTATTCTTGAATTTTGTAATTATATGGCAATATTTCGAAAATGGTTACAAATAGCCATAGAGGTGTGCATACAAAAAATTTTCGTTTTTAGTTTCTACATCATATCGTTTAAAAATATAGAAAGTGCTCCATTTAAAAAAATAGAGAAAATTAAATTCAAAAAGTTCTAAAATAAAAATTTAAATTTAGTCACCCTGTATAATTTTTCAAAAGTTAAAATAAATCAAAGTCATTCCACAGATGTTTCCTAACTAGTCTTTACATAATTTTTTTTAGAACTCATAATTGTGACTGTAGTGATTTTTTTAACATGCATCTGCAGATGCCATTATTTGAACAAAAAAAATCGCCACATCCAAGTGGTTTGGAAATAGTCAGCAATAATATTGGATTAAAAAGAGTCTAGGAAAAGGTTCTGAAAAATCATTTTTTGCACACCACATTCCATTTAAAAAAATGTCACTTGCCCCTGTATAATTGTCTTGGCTCACCCTGTATGTTCAAAAATAATTTTCGGTTATAGACTTCTTTCTCTAGTTTATTTTTGTTTTTAAATCAAATTTCTACCTACCATAAAACTCGAGCTATCGAAGTCGGACGCACTATTGCCCCACCCTGTATAAAAGGTTCGTAGGTAGTGAAATAATTGAGTCAAACCGAGGTCAAACATCTCTAGTGATTTTCTTAGTAACTTTTATGTTGTCGGTACTACTAGCTTTTAAGTATCAAAGCGAAAGTATGGCACCGATTTTCCACTACATATTAACTGGTTCTACAAAAAGTGGTGAAAATTCGTTAGAAAAGTGGTACCATACTTGCCAGTCAATAATACCAATATAAAAGTCTTTAGAAACAGCCACTAGGAAGGTCTGGTCAAATTGAGATTCCTGAAAGATGTTGAAGGCATAAGCATAAGAAAAAACGTTGCATTAAACAACCCCATTGATCGCTTTAACTATACAAATAATTCCTTAGCAACATCTTGTCAAGTGGTGAAAGTTAGGGGGTGGTTTTATTTCCCCGGAATTTCTATAGGATATCCTTTAGGATCTCCATGATGAGAGGGCTAGGGGTAATGAAAAATAGCTTGGTCGCTTTTCAATTGAAGTTATAATAAAAACCTGAACGGGAAAATGCTTTGAGGCCAGATATGTTCTGCGTTCTGCGATGGCCTCTCGGTTCTCCCCTGCAAGTTGGGTATCGTGCAGTGGTGAGTCTCGATTGTGGGGTGTAAGAAAACGAGGTAAACTGTAATATTTTATTAAGTCCTTCTTTTCACAATAACGTTGCAGGTGGTTGTACAACTAACAACAATCAAGTCGATCGACTAAGACTTATCAGTATCATTAATATTATTATATAACAACGTGAACAGCCCTTACTAACTATAGGTACTCAGGCAACTACAAACGTGTTGTTTCATGGCTCATGAAACAATTACTGTTAATAAGTGTATAAATACAAAAGTTGCTACCGCCACTCTCGACCACCCCCTGCCGCACGGCCGCTGCGCAATAACGGAAGATTTTTTTTGTCGGTTAATCAACTGGAAAACGATCAGAACCTGTCGAACGGTTAGGTGGCCGATGGCAGAGGGGTGGACGAAAGTTCTTTTGATAATAATGACCAACTAAAAAATTTCGAATCAACAACAATATCTACAATACATGTTAATATACTGCGAATATCATTTTTTTTGGTAATAACAATACAACATTGATCATTTCATTAACGATTTTCAGTTTTTTTGCATAAATTTATCACTAGCTTTAATACGTCACTTAAGCAGAAGCCGACTGTGACCGGAATGTGCGAGCAACCCTTAAAAGAACTCGACGTTATTTACATAACTTTTGAAACGATCGTTAGAATAGAATTTGGGGGTTGCGCACATCCCGCTCCAGTCGCGTGTCATCCGGGGAATCCCGAGGGATTTCCCGGTCGACAGCCAGGACCTTTATAGATAAGAAATTACAGATTTCTGGCTCTAGAATTATATGTGTCGTTGTCTCCATAATTTAGATTTAACAAACGCAATCGTTACAAAAGTGTCTTGAGTTATCGGAATTCGGCGATCTAACAAACTTGCGGCCAGGACCGGGCGTCGGCGGCTCGCGAGGAGCCGAGGCCCCGTCAACAACTCCAAGTTCAAGACTTCCACATCGGTAACAATGGTTTGGAAAAATTGTACACTTATTAATATCACACACCAGACTAAGTCGTACTACATTGCTTATGTTTTTTGTTCTTGTTACATTTAGTGAGAAAGTCGTAATAAACAACAACGAAGTGTTAACATATAGGAACAATGATTTAAGCAGCGGTTCTGGCGGATTTCTTGGATCCGGCAACGCCGCTGGGTAAATTCGAAAGAACCTTGACAGCCGGGTCAACAATTTGAGGTCTACGTTATAAAACCTACGAGTGTTGCATTGTTTTGCATTTAGTGTGAAAATTCCACTGGTTTCACGTTGATTTCACCCAAATTCCACATTGAACATTGCGTTTTGCCAAAAAGACACCGTCGAGAACAGTTTGAGCAACGACACCTATAGTAAATACATCGATACAGTCTAGTTGCTACCTTCAACTAGAGTTAAGATAGACATAGATAACGCTACTCGCTACTAGAGAGATAATGATATCATAGAGTTTAATTGACACATAGACAACAGGATCGGTGAAGGCGGCGAGAACACAAAAACCGCCGCCTCTTCGCGTCGAAAGCGCCGATCTCTCCGAATACAAAAATGAGCGTCGATTTTTTTAACGTTTCTATTGTCGATTGAAGGGAACGGGGCGAGCGACCCGGGGAGGCGGCGTCGACAGTGCAAGGTGAAGCGGTGCATCTACACAACGAACAGAGCCCGAAGAAGAAATCAAAACGAATTTCCGTTCTCGCTCTATTTTTTGCGCGTTGTTATTTTTCTTTTGCTCATTTGATCGCAGTATTTATTACAAAATATCGAAAAAACTCGGTTATTATCCTGGTGTTACGAACTTGGTCATTTTGGAATAATTGTCAAAAGGATAAAGAGAGGAGTGTATATCCACAAAGAGACAGAGACAACAACAATGAACAACGAACAATCATTGAATGACATGCTACACCGAAACAAAAGCGGTTGCCATAGATTT
Organism: Schizotus pectinicornis; assembly: GCA_951805265.1. NCBI lineage: Eukaryota > Metazoa > Arthropoda > Insecta > Coleoptera > Pyrochroidae > Schizotus > Schizotus pectinicornis. Next base: position 9,926,749 of record OX638207.1, on the reverse strand, counting down.
CGGGAGCTAACTCAAGCGGGTTAGGGGCGCTAAGCGCGAAATCAAGCCGCCCACGGCCATCGACAGCAAAAATCCCCCATCACCAGCCAACTGGGATCAAAAATTTCGTTCGGAAGGCACAAAGTTCTACAGCGCGTTCCACGAGCGTTGCCACACCGTCACCGGGCCACCCTGTCGCAGCGACCCTACGACATCGGAGATGTTGCCAACGACGAGGTTGCGGGACTGCTGCGACCACTGTTGCTCGACGACGTGAGCGCGCGGGACGGCCATAAGGGTGCTATCGACGGCGGAGCGGAACACCTAAGGCGATACTCAAGGAATTTGGATGACCAATCACGGCGTGTGCTCGGGAAGGTGAAGTGACAGTAGTTATCGTCGTGACAAAAGAGAGAAAGAGAGAGAATAAGCCTCAAACATCCCTCAATGTTATTATCGTCATAAAAAACTACATGCGCCCTCGTTAACTGAAACACCATTTATGCACAATTGGTTTTTTGACGTTACAAAAAAATAGGTTAAAACTATACATCTACCTACAAAACCTGGTAACAATTGATTTTACACTACTACAAAAGTATTATGACAACAGCGCATCGGTATCTAATGTCATCATAATAATTTTGTTATTTGTTAATTGTTTATCGCAGTCTCTTTTTTTGTGTTGGGGGCAATTTCCTGCTCGGCTTCGTCATCCTACTTAAAAAAAATCTCAATTTTGCTAGATCTAGCGAGATTGATCACAGGTTCAACACGCCTACAACTTATATGGCACCTAACTAATTGAGTTGGCGAAAGTGTTCGTTTCTGGGTGTTCTATTGATGAAGACGGCCAGCAGAAAGTGCCTTGTGGATGTCCCCGAATTCATTGCATTACGCATTTACTCTCTATTTGAGACTTGAGTTCGTTTACTTGTGTCTCTATCGTGTTCTTCAACTCTGAAATCGAAAAACATGTACACATTTAGAGACAGGGACACATTGACACGCAACAAACAAACACCAATTAAATGACACTTGCAAGTGGTACAAGCGAACTCGACCAATGACCGGGATCAATAAAGGTTCATGGGCGTATTCGGCAATTTTGGAATCAGCAAAACGATAGTAAGATTTCCAACTAAATTTTGCGAGACCACAAAATTGTCAAGTGAGGCACGCTGCAATCAGCTACGACATGACGTTGTATCTCTCACTCGCTGAGAACTGCAAGGACATCCAAATTTTCAGCAAATGTATTAGACAGAAAATCCGCTACACTGAATAATTTGAACACTGTACTTAAAGTGCCGTCGAACGACTTCCTATTAAAGTGCCGTCAATGCGCGCAACACGAAAAGACACTTGACTACAAAGATCAAACACGCAACGACTAGCGAGGTCAATAGAGCCGTGGAAAACCGGTGGCGTACCATAGACAGGCCTCGGGTTCAAATCCTCGTTCAAATAATACTTTTCTTTTGGGAAAAAGAAGTTCTACGCAAGGTCAGTTCAGGACCCTTTAATTTTTTTTTAAAAGCACCATTTAAAATTACTACTTGAAAAGACTTTTCTAATCTTTTTCCTTGCCCTAACACACTGAAGTGCCGTCATATAAATTAACGGCACTTTAACAGGAAGCCGTTTGACGGCACTTTAAGGCCAGCGTAATTTAAATATGGTTGTCCCTTTCACTAAACAAGAAAGAGAAGCTAGAGAACGTATGTTGTAGCTAAGTATAGCGTGTAGCTCTTGACATTTTTACGGTTTCGTGGACTGTAGTTAGAAATTTTAGTACTTCTGTCGAACCAATCAAAATATCTAAGTATCATTAAATCATTATTTAATATTATTCGAAACCATTCAAAAATTGCTCATAGAGAGCGTTTCGGCTGTTATTGATCAATAACTTTCTTGTTTTACCATTAAAGGAATATTGATATGAGCATTCATGAGCGAATTTAAGAGTGTCATAACAATTTTAAGTTATCGCTAAAGTTTCATGTGAACTACCTCGGTGACTTATAAGTTATAAAGCCAATCCATTAAGAGTCGTAAGGACACGGAAAACATTTCAAACAAGGCAGTTATTGTTTCTCTGGAACCAAAAGATTTTAGGATCAATTTCCAAAATTACCCTTTACTAGAAAAGTTTTGAAAACGTGTAGCAACAATCAATAGCAAAATAAATGTCCATCCACATCGTCTAATTAATAATAAAGATATTTCTGTGACAATAATTCTGGTGAGTGCTATTGAACAAAATGTAGTAATGAGAAAGGTTATAAAAATTGTCATTGCTCAAACTTTACGTTGAAATTTAATTCCAGAGATGGATTTTGGCCCACTTCTATTTGAACTTACAAAAACAGTTTTCAAAAATTTGACATAAGCAATTAAGGTGGCTGTTCGAAAGGGTTAAAACAATGTAAGTTTGTTCGTACAAATTGACTCTCCTGGATGTGATGAAGAAGATGGAAAAACACTGCAAGAAAGAGAAAAGATGGGAAAAGTACTTCAGATAGTTTGCTTCAATATTATCTTTATTAAAAAATTCCTAAAAATGGCCAAATTTTTGTGTTACATTTTTACGCCTTATTTTCCTTAATTTATTTTAATAATAATAATAATAATAAGAAAATTATTAAAGCATTCCTTGATTTCACAGTCAACGCAAAATATTTGAAGAATTTTTTCCATAGTTTCTCTTTCTTGCTGTATTTTTATATTTTCTTCATCATATCCAATTTCTATAAACAAAATTTTCAAAAAATTGCCCCGTCACGAACTTTTTGAACGGCCACCTTATAACTATAAATTCTATTTTGATTACGTCACAAAATGATACGTAATAATTTAGAAAGGGCAGGGAGAGAGCTTCAAATTGCTTTTGGTGCCACCATTTTGCAAGATGCTCACATATTTCTTAAATTAAGTTTTTTGAATTAAAATCTTGTACCACTCACAAACATAAATAGGGTGAGGAATGTGCAATTAACCTTAAGGAGATTTAAAATTACTAAACAAATGGTGATGCGTCATAATGCTAATTACCTTCATGGAGTAAGTACTTACCCGTTTAAGTTCCAAACAAAAATGTTTTACAAATAAACAAATGAGAATTCTGGGGTAAACTGTTGAGTAAAAAAAAATAAAAAAATGCAAGAAATAAAAAATTTACTTAACAAATGGTAGCTACATAAACTACGGGAGTGGGGGTTACATTACATTTAGAAGAAAAGTACAAAACAAGAATAGGTGTACACCGAAACGTTGGCAACATCGAAGAAGAATGGAAGGACCGGTCAATTTTGGCAACACGTAATCATATTGTCATTGTTAACGTTGTGTAGGCCACGGAAGGCACGAAATTTCGTTAGGTATGATGCGTTGTCATTGTTGGTTTGTACTTAGGCAATAGGTGAGGTCATCTACAGTGTGAATTGACTTAATACTAGTGCCAATCATCTAATTAACAATAAAACTTCAAAACGGTCTACATCTAGATAATAAATAACATCGAGAACATGAGTAAAATTACGATCGGAAAAAACACCATCAATAATAGGATCTCCATGGTTCTTCATTTAACAACAATTTGCGACAAACATCGATAAAAATATTACTAAAAAAATTTGGCGGTGGTGTATGAGCAAAAACGTTTAGCTTTTCTACATAACGACGCAACGTTTTTTTAATTTACTAAAGCCCCCTACACACTCACTTGTGAACTCGTCCTCGTCGGCTTCTTCCGCCTCTCGCGCCAACTCTTCGGGCGTTTTCTTTTTGCGCATAAGCGGATTTGGTTCTTCTTGGACAGGATCCACTACTTCTTCTTTTTTCTTAATATTGTACTGCAACAACGAAACAAAGAGTCGAGTTGTAAAGTGTCGTTAATGAAATGTTCGAAGGGCGATTAAGAAACGCTGCTATAATAAAGCTCTGCAGTAAAAGTTTCGCACGGTAAAACGCGAAAAGAAAATTGGAGAAAAGGAATTAACAATAAACACGGCATTGAAACGTTCAGGGGAGTCGGTCCTGTTAAATTACTTACGGGGGGGCGAAATACCGGGGATGTTTAATGAAACATGCTAACCGGTCCTATTACGTTTGTTTACAGTGGAATTTTCTTTATCTTAATTCGGATGTTTTCGCCGTTTCCGCGCTTAATATGGTTTATTTGAGTTGGCTCGTTCCGCAACGCCGCAACTTTACCTTTAATACCGGGAGCTTTCGCAAGACGAGCTTTGAGCCCGTTAAATCCGTTCAGATGCGAAGAAATTGCTGCTGTTTCACCGACAGGACGCGTTCACGTCATGCAAGCAAATTACCTCTCGATCACAATATTATTGACTTTATTTCAATTTATTTACCCCGTAAAATTTTCTGTTAAGAAATAAACTCTTACTCATAAGAATAATATTTTGGATAAAAAGTTTTTGACGAATGTACTTATTTCTTCAATTTCCAAAGCTTTTGACTTTTCTCTTCAATTTCCTTGTTACTACCTAAGTAAAATTAAAACATTTTGTTTGGTGAAGCAAACAATTGTACGTTAGTTTCTAGCAGTTCCTCGATTATTTCGCTAACATAACCAGTATCTGGGATTAGAGAAGAAATTGATTCTTGATCCCGAATCCTTTCCAGAGATGCGACAATTACTGCAGAGAATCTCCTGGCGCTTCCACCAATTGTCGCCTCTTGCTCGGTGGCTCTAACGCGCTTTATAAACTTGCACTATAGAGATCGCCTGGCTCCATCTAAATCTACTTTCGACTTAGTGCCGCATTAATCCGATTCACACAAAACTTTGATGTTCTCCTTACAAACTTATGTCGCACTTAATGCGGTTATCGTTGTGCAGAAACGGCGCTACACATAAAATTTTATACAGAAAAAATGAAACAACAAAGTGCCCGAAGAGAATTACGTTCATTACTGAAATTTTCATATTTTAAGGCGAGTTTTATCGCGTCTCTCTTCAACTCGGGCCCGTCAAAACTTGCCGTATGTAATTTGTTCCAAGTTTCGACGGCGACGCCGTCGAGGAGAAAAAGTCGGGCATCCCGACGCTTCGCGCCTCGGGCCGACGAGTTCGTTGGTGTTTGTTTCAATTTGCAAGGGAAATTGTCCGAATTGAAATCAACCTGTTCAGATGCGATTTGGAATTTTGCGGATACCGAATTACAAGAGCGACAGGGAATGTTGCGGGGGTTTAATCAGAGACGAGCCGACGGCGACACGAGTCGCCACTACGGCGGCTGCACGTACATTAACTAGGTTACACTTCATCACCGCCACCAGCCCGTCCCTGCAATCCGAATCAAAGCCCGATTTTCAACGCTACCCCCAAATTTTTCCATTTCACTCCAGCTTCTTATCGCAGTTTCCTAAATTCTGCTCAACGGTCCAAATTCGAGATAATTCTGCTTCAATGTCGGTCCAGACTTTACCTCAGTTTTTTCAATCTTAACCTAAGGAAGATTATTATTATCAGTCTACCAAATTCACCCAATATTTTCATACAAAAAAATATTTTTATTTCCCAAAAATACTAAATGTTCACCAAATTTTATTCCGCATTTAATTCTAACATAATACCCAGATATTTAATTTTCGACAGTGTCTTATACTATTTAGCAGTTAAAAATACTATTTGTTGCTCAAAAATACACAAGCAATAAAATGTTGTGCAAATGGTAAATAATTTTATGCAAAATTATAGATGTAGATGTGCTAGGGCAAGGAAAATAAGAGTAAAAATAGAAGTGGTTTGCACAAAAAAAGATATTGATTTCCGTAATATATAAATTATTTGCTGTAATTGGCTTGCATTATGTAAAACGTAAACTTCTTTTAGTGGTAATTTCTAATCGTGCTTTTAAAAAAATTACAGGGTCCTGAACTGACCTTGTACAAAACTTTTTTCGCGTGCCTCTTGTCTGGAAGCGCAAGCGGCAAGAAGAGATGCGCGAGCATATTTCATTTTTGGAGTAATAGAGTAATTATTTGACGCACAAATAGTTTTTTTGAGAAACACTAAATATAAATGGATAGCGCAAATATTTATTATGTACAGCACGGACGCGTAACTTGAGCGTTCTAAATTTGGTGAACATTTAGTAAAATTGATAGACATATAGAATTTAAAATGTAAGCAATGGCAAAACAACACGCAGCATAGTTATTTTAGTGGTGATGTTCTCATTTTCTGATGTATAATAATTTGGGTTTCATTTAGATTTTTTGATGCTCATTAAATTTTCTGGTGGACAGTGCAAGAGATGTATGGTTTCATTTGCTGTACATTATATTTGTTCCCTTTTTTTTGTGAGTGCTGCTCGCCGGTCCGATTATAGCGAGGCGATCAATAGATCAATTAATCCAATTGATCCGACAATTTTGATTGGTGAGCGGTGCAATTATCGGTGTTGCAATATTTCATTAGAGTAAGTCGTAACTGCAAACAAGTTTTGTTATCACTTGAACTTCCATGCAGGTCTGGAATTGAGAGTTGAGTTGAAACAAGAGGCAGGTGAAACCTTTTAAGAAAGTTGCTGGCTTCTGTAAAGTCTCTATTAACCTTAGACTCACTTATTCAAATTTGACGTAACTCATGCAAAGATCAGCTCTGAAAGCTTGAACTTCCATGTTGCATAAAACAGTTAATTGCGACAATTTTGACGGATTCCTCAGACGCAATTGGCTTTAATCCCGATTCTTGATAGAGAATTCCATCAATGAATCGCTAACGAGTCGCTGTTGTGAAAACAGTCGATAAGAAAGGTTCGGGCGAAAACTCATAATTTCCAAATTACCGGACTTTTCCATGAATATGACATGGAAAAGTTCCGCGTAAAGGGAGGTAATTGCGGGACACGTTATCGCCCAATCAATAATGTGAAAGCTGAAAGCTTACAGAAGGCGACGTAATCAAGCAGTCGAGCCGCCTTCCTCAATGCCCTTTTATTAATTATACTAATGTTTTCCTCAATTTGCTCCCCCCGTAATTGTCAGCCGACGAACTATGCAACAAGAAATTATCATTGTCTAAAATCTAAATGTAGTCGAGATAATCATCTATAGCTGTGCATTAGCGACTTGATAAACGTAATTTCCGTTGGCAATTATGTAGTTTCAATTGATCATTCATCCAGTAGCTAACAAAGTTTCCTCGGTGTGGTGCTCCTGGTGTAGATTTCCCTCAAAAGGAGTCAACCTGACTCCGTTAGGGAGTCGCTATAAAGTAACGGACTCCCTACTAGAGTCAATTTGACCCCGATTAAGATGGCCGCTCCTTTTCTCCCCCGCAGACTTCTTCAATTCTCCATTGCTGCCTCTCGACACGAAGTCCTCACGTAATTATCACTATTAAGAAAGCATTCTCGATGATATCACAATGGGATAGGAAACTAGACCAGTTAACAGAAGTGCTGTCGTTTGCAGCAAAGTTGAGGGGTTGAAAAACTACAAACTCGACGTTTACTTGTGCATTAGGATAGGCGCCCTCCCTTTCCCCGTGGACAACCATTCTCGATTTAATAAAGCCAAGATCCAATTATTTTATTGAACTTATGATGATCGTTCGTTTTATGTTTTTCTTCAATCAATTTTTGAAAAGTACATCTGCATACTCTTTAGAAGAATCTAGAGAAACGATAGAAGAATGTTTGACCCATCATTCTTACTGTGAAGGTTCTTCATCATTTCGAAAGACTCAACAACTTCAAAATGAAGGTCTTCTAAACCGTTTCATGGCAGCATCCAATCTTTGTTCAAGTGTTCGATATTGTGTTCAGTTACTTTTGTTTATTAAACTTTTCAAAGTCATAGAATTTTCTGTCCCGTCCATTACTACTCAAGTGTTTCTTGGGTTGAGCATTTAATACCTTTGTTGCACTTGTACCCTGCATCTATATATTATATTCCCATTCGAGTTTACATTTTTAAAAAATACGATACAATTTGCAGAAACATCCATTTCTAAGCGAAAGGAGAAAGAAAAAGAGACAGACAGACAGGGAAAGAGAGAGAGAGAAAGAGGGGGAAAAAAGAAAAGAAAAAAAAGAAAGAGAAAAAGACAAAGAAAAAAGGAGAAAAAAGAGATAGAAACAAAAAGAAAAAGAAAAGAAAGAAAAGGAAAGAAAAAAAAATGAAGAAAAGGAGAATAAAAGTGAGAGAAGAAGAGGGAGACAGACAGACCGGGAAAGATAAAAAAGGGGGAAAAAAGAAAAACAAAACATAGAAAAAAAGATAAAGGCAGAAAGAGAGAGGGACAAAAAAAAACAAAAAAAGGGAGAGGAAGAAAGAGTTCAAGACAGACAATCAAATTAAAGTAAACTAAAAATTTAAAATTTTATTGTGATCTTGAAAAAGAAAAACAATCGTCGTCTAAAAATCTACCTTCTACAAGTCGGAACTTCTCTAGAGATACTAGGGCGCAGCCCTAGTCTATATATTATATTCCCATTAAAATTCGCATTCCTGCAAAATACGATACAATTTGCAGAAACACCCGTTTCTAAGCAAATATGAACTAATATCATGCCCCGTCCGTTAGTTTGGAATGGCTGTAGAGCTAAAGTGGAACATTTGATGTATGTAGTTTGCAGTTCTTGGGCAAAAGTAATGTCTGCAAACTAACTGGTGTGTTGATGGCCAAAATAGCGGCTTCGGGGTCCAATTAAAGAAGTGACCTTTAGCATTAAAAATACATTTAATTTCCGACCGGGAAATCAGGTAGATAAATCTCGTTAAGGAAGAGGCAAAAGTTTTCACCTTTTCGGGACTCGCCATTATTTTCTTGAGACAGCTGAAATTTAATTGAATAATTCTGCAGTTCTTGCTGCGCTCCCGCTTCCATCCATTTAGTCGCTCCGTCGGTTCCTTTCACTTAATTTATTGTAATGGCTTATTATACTCTCGAGTCGCGTTATAATTGGTGCCGAATCAAGAGCAGTTTAGCACGGTCCCAACTGGTTTTTCACACGTAGAAATTTTCGGCGAAAACGTCAAGAAAACAACACTTTTTTTTCTTTAATAAAATCCCCAAGTCTAAATTACGGAGTTCACCTGAAAAATACGGAAGAAGATTTCTTTGTGCCGGCAATATTAATTTAGAGGGTTCTTTGTTTCGAGTGCGTTAGCGTTGAAACGTTATAGTTGAAGATAATTGAGTTCGTTTCTCGGTGAAAATTACTTGTTTAATTTTCAGTCGTTCAAAACGGAGTACGAGCTCGTTTTAGATCAAATGATGGGCTTTGAGAGGTAAAGGATTTCGTTTCAGCAGAAAGACTTTCAGCGATCCAGACACTTCAATGGTTTTGTTTTGTTGTTTTGGGCTGGAATGTCGACACAACATGGGTGCAGCTGGTGGGGTTTTATAGTTCAGTCAAGTGTTGAACAAAGTTTTTATGGCCCAACTATCTAAAACTAAGACAATATTGTCTCGAGCTTAATGACAGGCTATTTACAGTTTACTCTCAGATTTCTTGACAAGTATGTGTTGATGTAAATATGTATTTAAGACCGACATAGGCTTCAGAACTTCAGAAGACGTAAATTAACCGAGGGCAGAGAATAAAAAAACACTTGTGGATGTAGCTATTGATTAGAAAAAAGCAAGCAACCAACTGCTTATTTAAATTCGCGGACCAAAGTTTATGGCCAACCCTTAACAGGTCCCGAAGCGCCTTATTTTAGATAAAATCAAGATGTTAGGGTCCCACAAGTTCGACGTAACAAAGAGTTCCACCAAGAAGGATTTGAACTGCAAAGTCCCGCCAGTACTTCCGGAATATGTTTAGGTCATACGCCACAGCTTCATTTTTTTCTAAATTATGCCTTTTCTAACATTAATCAATAGCAATAACTCTAATAAATACTGAGGTTATGTTGTTATCTTCTTTAACTTCCCTCGTAATATATTTTGGGTCGTATTTAACAGTCTACCAAATTTACCCAGTAATTTCATACAAAAAAATACTTTCATTTCCCAAAAATACTAAATGCTCACCAAAATTAAGAAAATACATAATCTTAAAGCAACAACCAAATATTGACATAATGCTGGCCTCTTATATATTTTGTTCGCCAAAGTAACTTTTGTTGACCATAAATACTAAATGTTCACCAAATTTTATTCCGCATTTAATTCTAACATAATACCCAGATATTTAATTTTTGACAGTGTCTTATATTATTTAGCAGTTAAAAATACTATTTGTTGATCAAAAATACACAAGCAATAAAATGTTGTGCAAATGGTAAATAATTTTATGCAAAATTATAGATGTAGATGTGCTAGGGCAGGGAAAATAAGAGTAAAAATAGAAGTGGTTTGCACAAAAAAAGATATTGATTTCCGTAATATATAAATGCTTTGCTGTAATTGGCTTGCATTATGTAAAACGTAAAACTTCTTTTAGTGGTAATTTCTAATCGTGCTTTAAAAAAAAAATTACAGGGCCCTGAACTGACCTTGTACAAAACTTTTTTCGCGTGCCTCTTGTCTGGAAGCGCAAGCGGCAAGGAGAGATGCGTGAGCATATTTCATTTTTGGAGTAATAGAATAATTATTTGACGCACAAATAGTTTTTTTGAGAAACACTAAATATAAATGGATAGCGCGAATATTTATTATGTACAGCACGGACGCGTAACTTGAGCGTTCTAAATTTGGTGAACATTTAGTAAAATTGATAGACATATAGAATTTAAAATGTAAGCAATGGTAAAACAATACGCAGTATAGTTATTTTAGTGGTGATGTTCTCATTTTCTGATGTATAATAATTTGAGTTTCATTTAGAATTTTTGATGCTCATTAAATTTTCTGGTGGACAGTGCAAGGGATGTATGGTTTAATTTGGTGTACATTATATTTGTTCCCATAATTTTGTGGCAAGAGGAAGAAAACGGTAAAGCTTAAAAATATTGAAGAAAAATAGCATTTTTCCCCTAGTTATTAACATGGTGACATTAATGATGCTAACTGACGTTCCGTGCTGCTTTCGGTTAACCTCCCTTTAAGGTGGTTGGAAATAACAATAAAAAAAAATCGCCACTTTCGATGGTAACGATCTTGGTGGAACTGCGTGATGCATTTGCCTTTATCGTGTGCAGAAGGAAACGCGTGTCAAAATTGCGTGTCCGCTTATCCCTTCGACCATCTTTAATTGCATAAGGGCATGATGAAAGCCGCCTTTGTCGGGGTGAAGGACCTTGCCGTTTTTGCGGGATTTCCGCTCCAAGCGTTGAATTTTATCGAGCGCCCCTAATCAAGTTTAGATCGTCCATCCAAATTGGGTTATCGTTCCAGAGTAAACAACAATTATACGGGATTTTTCCGGGATTTGCCTAAGTAGCCCCGGGCTGAGTCGTAATAAATCCCGTTTCGTGAAATGTGCAAGTCGCCCGGGGCGACGCCGTAAATCCTCATAATATTTCTGGAGCGCTTATGAAAATATGTTTTAAAGTTATAGCTTTTTTGATAACGCCCTTCGCCTCCCCCCTCACCCCTCGTTCCTAATACATTGGCGGCGGGGCCGTAAAATCATTCCTGCATATTTCATCGGGGGCCGGGTTTTACGGCTTCCATTTTTAATGCGAACGGGAATCTAATTTTGCGCCTTCTCGGCGACAAATCACCCGAAATTTGCCCTTTTTCCGCTGTCGCCAGCGACAAAACATAAATGGTTACGTAGATGGAGAAACTACAAGAATTCTTTTTGTCGTTCACGTTATGTGCCACTCGGAAAACACGGTTCCTGCGTAAATAAAATTGTCTTAATGGTCACCTTCAGAATTTTGATTGGCCAAAAGACCATCAGTCATGCCAGAGAGTCTGTTCTTTTCTGAGTTGTTTCCTTAAATTTTTATTCTAAAGCTAGGAATAAAATCGTATAATAATAAATTACATAAAGGATAAAAAAAATTTGCATTATTTCTACTGATCTGCATATACCTTGTGACGGTCTGCATATCTCGTGCAGACCGTCACAACCTACTTCTAGAGGTTCAAAACTTTCTCGTCAATGAAGCCAAGAACCTAATTTTGTACAAACATATTTCTTTTAGTAACCATATCACCAGGAGCATAGGTGTCCGTTTCTTTTCTTTCTTGTCCGGAGCGATAGAATCGTTAAATAAGCCGCAAGCTCTGGCGTGCGTCGCAAACAAACCCGGATTAGTCCGGAGCGTTCTTATTGCGTCTGTTTCATTAGCAACACCCCCTCCGGTGTGTATAGCGTGGACTTTGATAAATAACGGTAATTGCGCTGATAAAGCGTTCGCGAAATTGAGAAACAGATTAAATTCCTTGTCGTTGCAGCTTCCAAATCATCGAGACAGAACTGATTTTTCACGTCAAATCCAAACGTCTTTGATTCATACCGACACGTCCCGGTTTATGTTGGGACTAATTACGGTAATCAATCGCCGCGACGCCCAAAAGCGACGGCACAATCGCCTCAAAAGCTTTCTCAATTTTTGCCGCACCAGCCCCGCTAGTCACAATTAATCCGTTGTTCGGAAGCTCAATTCTCGGCGGTAATCAGTACGCAAAACAATCTGCAAATAGTTCTTTTAAATTTACCCTCCCCCAACAACCTCTCAAAAGGGAGTGAAGGGAGAGAATCTCGGTCAATTACGCCACCCTATTCCATGCATGAAAATGAGGGTTTGACGGACTCCCGGATTCAATTACAGAAAGGTCCCAATTAGCACACGCATCAAGATCACATGGTTGGCAATATTGCGGACGGCCCGTCTGATTTCAGGACGGAACCGACCGCATCGCAATTTTGTGTTGAAAATCTCCACGAAACTTTGGCTATGGCGGCGACAACGACTATTTTAAACGTTTCGCCGCTTTAATGCACCCCGAGGGACGTTCCGCGTTGTCAATAATTTAACTCGTTGCCCGGTTTTGGCCGGGTCCTTACCAGGACCGGTCGTTAAAAGGCGCTCGGCGGCAAAAAGTCGGATTGGAGGGAAGAATGGAGCAAAACAGATTGCTGCAATGATAGAGTTGGTGCTAAACTGGAGCATGTGCAAATTTAATAAGGAAACAAATATAATGTACACCAAATTAAACTATACATCCCATGCACTGTCCACCAGAAAATTTAATGAGCATTAAAAATTCTAAATAAAACCCAAATTATTATACATCAGAAAATGAGAACATCACCACTAAAATAACTATGCTGTGTATTGTTTTACCATTGCTTACATTTTAAATTCTATATGTCTATCAATTTTACTAAATGTTCACCAAATTTAGAACGCTCAAGTTACGCGTCCGTGCTGTACATAATAAATATTCGCGCTATCCATTTATATTTAGTGTTTCTCAAAAAAACTATTTGTGCGTCAAATAATTATTCTATTACTCCAAAAATAAAATATGCTCGCGCATCTTTCTTTGCCGCTTGCGCTTCCAGACAAGAGGCACGCGAAAAAAGTTTTGTACAAGGTCAGTTTAGGGCCCTGTATTTTTTTTTTAAAAGCACGATTAGAAATTACCACTAAAAGAAGTTGTACGTTTTACATAATGCAAGCCAGTTACAGCAAAGCATTTATTTATTACGGAAATCAATATCTTTTTTTGTGCAAACCACTTCTATTTTTACTCTTATTTTCCTTGTCCTAGCACATCTACATCTATAATTTTGCATAAAATTATTTACCATTTGCACAACATTTTATTGCTTGTGTATTTTTGATCAACAAATAGTATTTTTAACTGCTAAATAATATAAGACACTGTCAAAAATTAAATATCTAGGTATCATGTTAGAATTAAATGGGGAATAATATTTGGCGAACATTTAGTATTTATGGTCAACAAAAGTTATTTTGGCGAACAAAATATATAAGAGGCCAGCATTATGTCAATATTTGGTTGTCGCTTTAAGATTATGTATTTTTTAAATTTTGGTGAGCATTTAGAATTTTTGGGAAATGAAAGTATTTTTTTGTATGAAAATATTGGGTAAATTTGATAAACTGTTAAATACGATCCATTTAATAATGTCGCGGTAGAATAGAAGAAAACTTCATATTAGTCGCCTTATCTTGAACGTGGACGGTAACTAGAGTCCTCAACTTGAGGTAACGGTGCAACTGAATAAATTATTCCAGCACCCAGAAGTCAGTAACTCCCTCCAGGAAAATTTTCAAGATTAGGGGTGGCATTTCTTTGGTCCTAGGCCGCAGTATTCTAATGGTTCTTTTATTAATTTTTATAAGTCGCGTTCTCTTCTCTATCATTTTCTTTAGTTGTTTCTTTATTCCATTCTTCTTGGTTGCACCAATTGTAATTCCTCCTTCACGATTCCTTGATAACTTGAAAGATTTTCTAAATTAAAGTATTTCTGTAACAATTTTTTGACACTCCTTCTTACGATTTCTAATAACTTTTGTGAGCTCTTTTAGTCGTCCCTGAAGTCAGTTATTAAAGAAGTGCGTTTTTCGATTTTTAGGTCCTAAAATTCATCAAGTTCGGCGCTCAACAAATTGAAATCTCTGCAGCGTGCTTCAGGTGTCCTCTTTGTTGATAAACTCCGCGTCGCTTCATTATTCTTTTGTGGGAATTGTCAACGGTTAAATGGCTTCGGAGCTCTATTAGCCTAGTACTAATTAGGTAGCGCACAGCACCCCCGAATTACCCAATTTATTCTACAATCCTGCCTGCTTTTATTTAGACTGCTATTACAAAGCTCGTGTCAGCTACAGCGATAGCGCTGCTGAAACACTGAAAATCATGCATTTTTAAGCAATAATGTCATGAATTATGTGATCAATGAGAAACGCCGCTTTGATGAAATATTACACCGCCTGTCGGCGTCCTCTTCCGAAAACAATATGCACGTTAAATCCGCCGCAAAGAAACGAAACAAATTTGCTCAAGAGATTATCTCGTTGGAAGACAGACGCCTTAAAGCACGACGGTGTTTTCCTCGACCGGTAATCTCTTCAGTCCACAGAGATGGGAAGTTTCTCGAAATGTAATGATTATCGAAAGGATCTCTGATGCTTTAAAAAAATGCTGTTTGGACTCGTATTTTTCGGCTGACCTGGAACGTCCGATTTTACGGGTTGAGTCACGTTCGGTCGGTTCTGACCGTATTTCACCGCTTGGCAGTGCATAAATTACTTCTAAACACGCTCGGTTCGGATAATTAGGAAATCCCAGTTACGGTTGCGAACGATTGGATGGAGATAACATGCAGATTTAGAGAGGGGTGAAGATTTTGGCGGATGCGCCGCTGAGGTTACGTGCGTCATTGCCAATCAATTTCGTGAACGGCACGAATTAATGATGTCGGCCGACATTTTCGACGGGGGCTCGTCAAGATATTGCGGACGGCAGGTATGACAGCCGCAAATGCCACGGAAAGGGCTTTATGACTTCACCTCTACCCGTAATTTGATGGATTATTAAGGAAAACCGTGCGGCTCGACGAGGAAAATGGGTTTCGTGTTGTTCGGAAAAGTGGAGTTTTATCAGGGGTTGCTCGCGATTAAATAATAAATTGGCGTCGGTATAAAAAAATTGCACTTTCTAGCAAGAATTACACGTACCGACTAAAATATGATAAGAAATGCACCCAAGAGTTTGACTTAAATGTTGTAACTATTGGTCTTTGACTACTAGCACCACTTTATTGTTTATGTATATGTGACTACTAGATTTTTTTTTATTTGCACTTGGGTAGTACAGTTTTAGTTGAGTCACACTACGCAACACGCCACAAACCTTCAGTTTTGGTCCGCTCTTTTCGTTTATAGATTGACTTATTTACTGGTTAGAGATGCTCAGTAGTCATGATTTATGTTTAAACGAACTAAGAGATAGAAGTGAACAAGAGGCTGTTAGGTACCATTTTTATAAGAAGATCCAATTTTTTTGAAGTGAGCGAATCAAAGCTTCGAGTCATCTAAGTAATTCGCTTTAATAGATTTGTTCGTTTATGAGTCATTCATTTCTAACTTTAATAACTTCATCGTTTATATTTTATCACTGAATTGAATATCAATGAATATCATTAAATATCATTGAATAACTATTAGAATTACTAGATTATACCATGCTTGAAGTTCATTTCTTCAAATTTCTTTACTTAACAGCCTTACATTCTTCTTCATCAACTCTTTAACTCTTTGCTTTCTACTTATCCTATCTGTCTCCATTTCCTTCCTTCTTTCTCCATTTATTAAATCATTTATGCAGCATTCAGATTCTTTTTATACATTCCCTTTTTCTTATCTTCCTGCCAGTTATTCTCTTTTATTCTCGCTCTAAAATATTGAAATCGTTGCTTTACCTTCTCTACCATACTAATCATTAAATATTTTGGCAGTTCTTTATCATCATTCTTTTTTCCTGTCTCTGCACATCCCTATCTCGCTCCATAAATTCTCCTCTAATTTTCACTGTTTGGTGTATTTTTACTTCCGTATCCATTGTCAGTCTGTCCACTGTTCACGCACCCCAGATTCTCTTCTCTCCTTTCTGCCTATTCACGTATTAGTAAATGGGAACAAATATATTGTGCACCAAATTAAACCATACATCCCTTGCACTGTCCACCAGAAAATTTAATGAGCATCAAAAAATCTAAATGAAACCCAAATTATTATACATCAGAAAATGAGAACATCACCACTAAAATAACTATGCTGCGTATTGTTTTACCATTGCTTACATTTTAAATTCTATATGTGTATCAATTTTACTAAATGTTCACCAAATAATTATTCTATTACTTCAAATATGAAATATGCTCCCACATCTCTCCTTGCCGCTTGCGCTTCCAGACAAGAGGGACGCAAAAAAAGTTTTGTACAAGGTCAGTTCAGGGCCCTGTAATTTTTTTTTAAAAGCAAGATTAGAAATTACCACTAAAAGAAGTTTTTCGTTTTACATAATGCAAGCCAATTACAGCAAAGCATTTATATATTACGGAAATCAATATCTTTTTTTGTGCAAACCACTTCTATTTTTACTCTTATTTTCCTTGCCCTAGCACATTTACATCTATAATTTTGCATAAAATTATTTACCATTTGCACAACATTTTATTGCTTGTGTATTTTTGATCAACAAATAGTATTTTTAACTGCTAAATAATATAAGACACTGTCGAAAACTAAATATCTGGGTATTATGTTAGAATTAAATGCGGAATAAAATTTGGTGAACATTTAGTATTTATGGTCAACAAAAGTTATTTTGGCGAACAAAATATATAAGAGGCCAGCATTATGTCAATATTTGGTTGTCGCTTTAAGATTATGTATTTTCTTAATTTTGGTGAGCATTTAAAATTTTTGGGAAATGAAAGTATTTTTTTGTATAAAAATATTGGGTAAATTTGGTAAACTGTTAAATACGACCCTTAGTAAATATCATACCGTTTGGTGTCGTTCAAATTATGTCAAATCTTCTCGGATATTGGCCTCACCGTTAATCTCTAAGATCTAAAGCTTAGAGTTGGTTTATTTTAAATACTTAACTGTTGTTTTAAAGGATGCATAAAGTGATGCAAAAGAATTCTTCTTTTATGATTTTTTTCGCGAATGATAACAACTACTGGATGCTTGTTTAAAGCATTGTGGTTCAATATAGTGATTGTTGAGAAAAGCTGTCTAACTGGCGTTTGCCAAAACATTCTCCAAGAACTCATAACCCGTCTTTACTAAAGTTTTCTGGCACTTATCTACAGTCCACTACCTACGTCCAGCTCACTGTCCATATTGTTGGTTGCTAGTTTTGCATCTTCTATCCCATTTTGCAGTCGGACCTTGGCAATAATGATTGGATCATGTAAATTCACATATTGACAATTTTATTGCGATAATAATTAATGACAGATAGCATGCAGCAATGATACCGCAGAGCCAGGAAGTTTCATCAGCGACGTCATAAAGCGGCATGAAGCATAAGTTACATACTTATTTATGTTGCTGGGTGCAAGCGTCGAGCGTCGAGCGAGCTTGTTCAGTATTCACCCGGCGCCTCCACCATTTCTAGCGTTTCAAAGTTCTAGTCAATGAACTTTGGAGAGGCTTATCCGCCCTTAATTTTTTAATTTCACAATAATTCACCAAAATTATAGAACGACAAAAGTAGTGCTTATAAAGCCATAATAGAACTTCAATTGTTCCTTCGACGTCACGATTCTTTTTTATCAGATATCCAGAGTTCTATTTTTTATGTCCTTAACTAACCAGTGGTCACCCGATGTGGCTGACGCAAATGGTGCCAAAATTCGAAGTGAGCCGCATTGCAAATAGTCAAACTTTGTGGTCGGTCATGCGCCGATTAATTAAAAAAGTCGTCCACCGAAATTTGCCTAATTACAAAGCAGGACGGTGTCGCCGATAAAACATCGTGATTTCCAATTTCCGTCGACCCACATCCCGGATTAATTAAAACCGCTTCGGAAAACACGCATTAAAAATATCCAAACCGGCACACAATAACCCTTCCACTAAATAAAGAAACCCCTGACTGTGTAAAATAACTTTGACTCAGCAAAAACTAATTCGTTCAACAGCCGTACGTGAGCTGCTTGTAAAGGGTCGCCACCATTCGCATTTTATTACGCCATTGTTTTGCCTTTCTCAATGGAAACCGTTTTTTTTTTCTTCTCCTGGTAACGTTTCTGGTTTAGTCGCGTTTGGCCGCATCGATCCGCCTTCATCGACCATAAATCAGGCAACTTTACCAAATTACAATATGCAAATGCACGGCGATTACGTAAATTGTTGGAGAAAAAAAACTCCACTGGTACCGTGCGGGGCAGTCGGCAACGATTCTATATAATTCATTTCAGCGGTTCTGTTCCACAATACCGTATCCGTTGCGGTTTCAGCTGGAAAGAGCCATTGTGTACTTTAGATCGGTGCCGACGTAGATTTCGAGGATCAAAGCCGCAATGCAACTGCCCCAGTTATTTATATAAACGTGAAATTGTTCGGCGAGGGGTAAGGACTGAAACGAGACGGCGGTGTTATTTCGAGGCTTCAGGCATTCAGTTATTTTCGCCAAGTCCGGGCAGTTTTGCGACACCTGCATCCAATTTGGAGACGAGATTCACCCAGTAGCCAAATTTTTAAATTTTAATATTCCTCATGCAACTCTATGTGCGTGCACCTACGTGAAGCTATTTTAATTAAAAGAGCGCAATTATTTTCCATCCCGTTTTATAGTCTAGACAAATGGGAAAGAAGCGAAGCCGTAAGGGTAGTAACGCAAATATTTTCACGGCAATTAATTTCGATGCCCGACGCTTTTTGGTATTTTCTCTGCAAATACAGTCAACATGCACGTGAATTGACAAGTTATCTTTTCCTATTTACCAAGTTGGTTGATCTAAAGTGCATAATATTACAAGAAACTTTCATATTCTATTCATGCAACCTTTCGCTAATATTTTCATAAAAATGGGTTATCAACCCTTTGCTCAGGTCGATGCTGCTGCCTCTACCAACCACCAGTTCTTCTTGATTAAGTCCCTAATATTAGCTAGTCTGTTTGCAAAGTCCTTGCGGCTTAATTTGGGCCAAAAGTTGCGACCTCCCAGAATTTTATTACTTTGGGTTTCTGTAACGTAGCCGCCGACTTGGTTAAGTCAAATTGTTGATTTTCCGTCTGTCTTGATATTTGACTTTAAAAAAGTGGAATCAGCAAGTTGCCACGCTTCAGCTTCCTTGTAAAAATTTTCGCGCCTCCTCTCCAAAAATTGCAATGTTCGAACCAATTTTCTCGCGAAGCTTTTCCCGACATCCTTCAAATTTCGCAGCTGCCAGTCCATCATGCAAGCGCCTTTTCCAAGTTGCCTTATTAAATTTCGCCTAATTTACTTTAGCAATTTGTTAAATTAAACTAAAAGTTGTCTTAATTTCCTGGCTTACACAGCCTGAAAGCTCCGTTAATGAATAGTCAGGAAGTCTTGTTTCAATAAACTCCATCCATAACAAACTTGTTACTGCAGCACGGGTCAGTACGTTTACAGCCCGACCGATTACCGTCACACCCAAACTTCCATTTGCGACAAAATCCCCACCCCGATACCACCGCCACCCCGCACCCTATTCTCCGGACGAATCGACTTTTTTTTTTATTGAAACAGACGCGATATGCTCGTAAAAATGATCGTTGCAGAAATGGTATCGTAACTTTACTGACCTTGTCCCTGATTTCTTGTCTCATCTTTTCTCGCTCCTCTTCCATCTTCCTGTGTTTCTCCTTCCTCCTTTCTTCGGCTTCGCGGATGGCCTCCAGCCGTTCCCGTTCGGCCTCCTCTTCCTTTTCTTTGTCGTCTCCATCGTCGTCGCCGCCCACCGCGCCTGCAACAACAGACGCATCAATGCAAACGGTGCCATTCACGACGAAAAACGACCCATAAAAGTAACGGGGAGACTAAATTAAATAAATTTCAACGAGCCAAGCGTAAATGATTGTAGTTGCATTAGTCGTCGAGTCGGCGAGAAACTGAAAAGCAGCCCTCAAATAGCTTGAAATGATATTTCCTAACTTTAAGAGTAGTTGGCACAGTTCAAAGGACGAGTTTATAGTTTGAATGCACTCGACAAGTTGCCGCCGAGACTAGAAATAAAATGAAAGTTAACCGGTGGACAAGAGAATTTCAATGTTAACGGCAAAAATGAAATTGAAACTTTAGATTTTACAACTGGACATTTACGCTTTCAAATCCTGAAGACGTAAACAGAATTTTGGGAAATTTCGTTGGAACAAAAGAAAAAGATTTTATAATTCTGGAATCAATACATTATACAGGGTGGAGCAATAGTGCGCCCGACTTCGATAACTCGAGTTCTATGATAGGTAGAAGTTTGATTTAAAAACACAAATAAACTAGAGAAAGAAGTCTATAACCGGAAATTATTTTTGAACATACAGGGTGGGCCAAGACAATTATACAGGGGCAAGTGACATTTTTTTTTAATGGAATGTGGTGTGTAAAAAAAGATTTTTCGGGGTCTTTCCCTTGACTCTTTTCAATCCAATGTTATTGCTGACTATTTCCAAACCACTTGGATGTTGCGATTTTTTTTGTTCAAATAATGGCATCTGCAGATAGATGTTAAAAAATCACTACAGTCACAATTATGAGTTCTAAGAAAAAATTATGTAAAGACTAGTTAGGAAACATCTGTAGAATGTCTTTGAATTGTTTTAACTTTTAAAAAATTATACAGGATGGCTAGATTTAATTTTTTAATTTAGAACTTTTTGAATTTAATTTTCTTTATTTTTTCAAATGGAACAGCCCTGTATATTTTTTAACGATATGATGTAAAAACCAAAAACGAACATTTTTTGTATGTACACCCCTATGGCTATTTGTAACCATTTTCGATTTATCGCCCAATAATTACAAAATTCAAGAAAAGTCCTAAAAAATTAGATTGTTTTTAAAATTACTCGACAGATAAAATTGTAATAAGTGCTCCAGATGTTTTGTTTATAAAAACAGCAAAAGTTTTTTTTAGTAAGTTCACTTTATGTTTGTATCTTGTTCATTTTTTGCATTTTATATTATCCGACAAGAAATACACATTTATCGCAGTTACCTGTCGTCAATTGTCATTTTTGTGTCAATTTTGAAACATTTTAAGTTTTTTGTCGAGTTATTTGGAAAACGATCTAATTTTAAGGATTATTCTTGAATTTTGTAATTATTTGGCGATATTTCGAAAATGGTTACAAATAGCCATAGGGGTGTGCATACAAAAAATGTTGGTTTTTAGTTTCTACATCATATCGTTAAAAAATATACAGGGTGTTCAATTAAAAAAATAGAGAAAATTAATTTCAAAAAGTTCTAAATTGAAAAATTAAATTTAGCCACCCTGTATAATTTTTCAAAAATTAAAATGGATCAAAGACATTCCACAAATGTTTCCTAACTAGTCTTTACAAATTTTTTTCTTAGAACTCATAATTGTGACTGTAGTGATTTTTTTAACATGCATCTGCAGATGCAATTATTTGAACAAAAAAAATCGCTACATCCAAGTGGTTTGGAAATAGTCAGCAATAATATTGGATTGAAAAAAGTCTATGAAAAGGCTCCGAAAAATCTTTTTTACACACCACATTTCATTTAAAAAAATGTCACTTGCCCTTGTATAATTGTCTTGACTCACCCTGTATGTTCAAAAATAATTTCCAATTGTAGACTTCTTTCTCTAGTTTATCTGTGTTTTTAAATCAAATTTCTACCCATCATAGAACTCGAGCTATCGAAGTCCGACGCACTATTGCCCCACCCTGTATATGAAGAGCAACTAGATTTATATAAAGTAATATACAGAGTCATAAAGGACGATTGAACGTGACATTAGAGCACCGTATTGCCATGCTGATCAACACATAATGCTACTTGTTTATTTGCAACACGTATTTGACGGCTGACAACTGTTAAAGACATTGTTAAGACTTTTAAGGGTAACTCTTCACTTATTCTTTACAATTGTCATTGCTTTATCTCATAAAAAATCAAACTTGAAGACATCACGTTTGCCCCGATAGCCAGGATGCGGCATGCAATCATTTCGATTAAGACACGAAGGTTCGGTTAGTTTTCCGGCGATAAGCTCGAGGCGGATTGGGTTGTGCTCCCGGTCATATTTCGTTAGAGTTTGTTATTTGGCGATACCCATTGGTGGTGCATCGGGCTGAAACGGGCTTTCGGTAGCGCGTCCGAAAGCACAAAGCGCGGCGGCCACTCCACGATAATTTACCAGCCCGAACGCGGTCCAAATACTTTTAAAGATTACGAAGACAATTTATGAATTTCCCTCGGGTCCTCCTTCGCATCCACTTTAATGCTTTCGAAGCAATATTGCCTTGCCATTACAAGCCATAGAAACATGCAACGGAAAATTGATGCATGACTCCAAGATAAATAAGGCGAATTTCCGTCTGGAGGTCGCGACGGAACTCGAGGAATTTAATACCGCGCCCCAGTCATCGCTCGCTTTATGACGTTGTCCGCAATTAATACAAAGTCGTGTCGTTTTTCCTCCATTTTCTTTAACGAAATTGGGTTTTCTATTGTGCGGTCTCCCATGTGAACCGTCGACCTCTCATTGTCTCGTCGCCTCCGCATTGTTCGGCGGTAGCTTGTATCGAGATAACAACAACTCGACCACTTTATTCATCTCGGGTTTGGGGTCGATATGCAGATGTCGGTGCCACCGCAAATTTTTGATTGCCCGACTCAATAAGCCGTTGAGTGGATTTTCTAACACGCTCTGTTTCCTGATTAATCGGATAAACTGGGGCGAATTGGCGCTAACGTTGTGAACGCCACTGTTTGTTTATGATAAGGGGGTTGGATGGCTGTGCGTGAAATTGCCTGCACTTTTCCCATCGAACTCAATTTCGGTGCATGGCGTGAGAATAGAGTTGCGAATTTTCGTTTAGGTGGCAAATCGATATAGACTCGCATTCGGGAGGGAAACCACCCACCTTATTCGGTTTCTTACATCAAACGGCGGTTCGTTAACCACTTCACTTGTTTAAAACTCGTTCCGGCATTGTAAAACTTTTATTTCATCTCCTTCCGACTTGTATCTAAATGTAGTTGCACAACTAGCTTTAGATGAACAAGGCGACTCAAACACGAAATCTCCCGAAAAGTTTTAATTCGTACCTATACTTTCTTATTTTTGTACTTCCTTTTTTTATTTTTACTTAGAATATGTTTTAAGTTCATGGAAGAGTTCTCCCAGTGGTTTAAGTATTTTTCAAACTCGCTAATATTTTGTGAGTGCTTATTATTAACTGACTTAACAAAAGACTTATTGCTAATATTACATATTTGGATTTTATGGAAATTTAAACTGATATAATATATTAACTGATTCGTCATATTACGACACTGCAAATTAACTTGTATAAGGTGTATCCACGGACATTTCTATTTTTCGAATTTGGTGTTATAATATCTATTTTCTACACTTATATTTTGAATAAATGTTAACCTAAGAACCAACTTACAATGTAAAGGGCAAACAGTTATTTACGTGTGGAGGTCCGAAAATAAAAGATTACGCCCTCATGCAAGAGTGTAATTTTGTTTCGGTCCGAGATACGCCCAAGGTGTTATGCGGATCAACATGCTTCGTTATTCCAAATAAGTTGATTATTGAACAATATTATGCTGAAATTAGGTAGCATGGCTAAAAACACACTGTACTTAAAGTGCCGTCGAACGGCTTCCTATTAAAGTGCTGTTAATACGCGCGCAACACGCAATAAGTGAAAGACGAGACACTACAAAGATCAAACACGCAACGACTAGCGAGGTTGATAGAGCCGTGGAAAATCGGTGGCTTATCATAGACAGTTCTCGGGTTCAAATCCTCGTTCGAACGATAATTTTTTTTTGGGAAAAAGAGGTTCTACGCAAGGTCAGTTCAGGGCCCTGTATTTTTTTTAAAGCACCATTAAAAATTACTACTTGAAAAGACTTTTCTAATCTTTTTCCTTGCTCTAACACATTGAAGTCAAAAAGCCGTTTGAAGGCCAGCGATTAAAAAATGTTAGCTGCTATACCTATCATTATACAATGCACCATGGGCAGGCCACAAATGATACTTTACAGGCCGCCCGCTTGTAAAGTCTATTCTACAGCTAGCTGGTTGTGAAATGATAGTGAAATGATGATACTCTTATTTAAAAGAAAAATTAGTCGAACTGGTATCCTCTGCAACTGATTGGACAAGGAATAGAGGGTCCAAATAATAGTGAATTAAAGAACGAGTAACATAAGACACATTCTATGACACAAACTCAAGTTTAAAAAACGAGCCACACAGCCGCAAGTTTTATAATAAACGAGTGCCGTAATTGTCTTATGAATGAGTTTCTTATACTATTTTTTCTACTTTGAATTTTTTTTTATACAAAAATTTTAACATTCGGGAAAATTGGTCGTAGTTGGTAGTTGATACTACCAAGGTTAGTTAAATGTCAGTACAAAAATTTAAAAAGTGACTCATTAATGTATGTTCACAATCTCTAAGAAGCTGTAGCATCTTTAACATGCGACTGCTGTCGAGTTATATGCACAACAAATTTGTCGCATCATACACAAAACGTCCTTACTATTTAGCGTATAGTGGATTGTTTCTTTTTGACGTTTATTTGATGTTTTAATGACATTTAAAATCACAACTGCCAACCTGAAAAAAGCAAATTGCACAATCGCTATTACGAAACTCAAAAAGCTATTACAGCACTGTTTTGGAAGTCATCATAACTTTATTTTTATTATAGAACCAAAACAAAAAAAAAGTTTATTACAATTATATCAAATATGTTGTGCGTTAAGTTGAGTTATTTAAAACTAATTTTTAAACAGCATTTTCTAATTATTCAATAAATTTTGAAATTTTTCTGTTTAAAATTAAATGTGAAGACTACCAGACTGACAAAAGGGATGGATCTTCCGCTCATTTTTATATAGAAATAAAATTACACTTATAAAACGTCGGCTCTAATCATTTCTTTTTCAACTGACTGTACAAAGAAGAAGTATGGAAAGAAAAAAAAAATTATAGTTATCTAGAATATTCTAAAATTTAGAATATGAAGAAAGCATACCAATTTACAATGTTGATAAAAACTTACTTTTACTTGTTTCATTTGAACATGCATTTGACAGTTGACGACTATCAAACTATCGTCTAAAGCTTATTACTCGCTCATCAGTTGGTGGTCTTAACCGATTTGACGTTTTTGTTCATGGTACGCCGGGTACCCTACTGACATTAGTACGTGACACAGTAGGTAAAGTTCGGCAACGGAGGAGTTGGGTCTCAATTTCGGACAAGACGCACGTTTAGCCATTCCGACTCTGTACTTACTACAATTAATTAAAAACAAAAAAAATTTACCTCACATTAGAACTTTCTTCAAAAAAATTATACAGTTCTATGTCTAATTCAATTTCTCATCAAAGGTGGCATAGGCGGATTTTTGTTTTCATAAAAGTAAAAGTGAGAAAGAAACGAAGCGAATTAAAACGACTAAACTTCAAATTAATTAACAGCCAACAAAATAGTCACAAAAGTCATTTTGGAACTGTCATGTCAAGTTCATAATTCCAAGTTTCTAAAGAGTCGAGGTATCTAAACAAAGTGGCTACGTAGCTGCCGCGCGCCTTATGGATGGGGGGCAAAGGCAGAGATGTCCGATCAGGCTAAGTTCCATCATTATTTTTCAATAAAAAATCTGCGTCAAAAACCACTGTCAATAGAAGACATTGTTGCTAGTTTGGTTTCTAAACAGTGTTTGTCAATTAATTTTTTAACTTTATAAAGCGGTTAAAGCAAATATGAAGATACAGCATGCTCCAAAAGAAATCAGACCGATTTCCTGCACTGCTACTTTTATATTAAAGCAATAGAGAGCAGACTTCAACTAGTATTCCTTTCAAAAAATAATAGACACAAAAACAAAAGATAGGATACTTACTATAATTATTATAAGATCATGTGAAATGTGAATTTGGTAAAAGTAGTAAATTTTTGTCACATTTATAAATTTCTTTTTCATAAATTTAGAAAATTAAACAATTGAAAAAAATGCGAAGGTATAATAAACGATAATTTGGATAAAAAAAAGAAGAGATCCTGGTCACATATTTAGCACAAACAGAAAGACAGCCTCGTGCATGGTTGGATTATAAAAAGGACAAAAGCGCGTTCTTCAAAAGGTCTTATGCAGGATCACCTTAGAGTGTTTAAGAATACAGTAAACGGTCTGAATCTTTAAAAGAAACTATTTTAAATAAATTAATATAAACTTGAAATAACAAAAAAATTAATAATAATAATTTTTTCAGGTTCAAGAAATAGTTGATAAATTAACGACTACAAGTAGTCTCCCCAATTTTATAACTTTAGCTGATGGAACTTGATGTGAATGTGAAAATGCCATTAGCATTCCCGGAGGTCCGTCGGCGAGTTGTTGAAGATTCTTGCGTTAAAGCTGCGTTCCGAGCATTCCAAAAAAATTCCTGCAAGAGCGATGGCCAACACGTGATATCCGGGTAAATAAGTCCCTCGGGATCTCCGACCAGCTCTTCATTGGCGTTAAAACGCGGTGAGCGTTTCAGGACTGTCGAAATTAACCACTTCCCTTCGTTCCCCAACAATTTGCGCATCATCCAACTCAGCAAAAATCATCACAGTTCAACTCAAAACAGAACTCGACCCTAATTTGAAGGAAGGAAACAATTATCAATCTCGCAAAGCTCCGTCTCGCTAACGACAGTTCCAACGAAACGAACTCCCACTAAAGAAACTTTTAATAAGTAACAAGGCGTTATCTTCGATATAATAGTAGCTACTATTAAATTCGCTAATTAGATCGGAGGATTCGCCGAGTTCAGTCACGAAGCGTAGTTGCCAACTAGATATTTATCATTTGATTGGGAGCTTCTTCCAAAACGGCATTATCCGTTCGCGTCGGGATAAGTGGGCAAAAAGGAAACGGTTTTCTTGCGGAAAATGTTGACTTTTTTCGGGGGTTTTGTCGTCGGTTCCGGAAAGTTGGCGCTCTGACAGGCGTTTCACGTCGCTCGAACCGGCCGCGCTTTCAGCCCCGACAATATTTCAATTTTATTCAATCACGAACGCTTCGGAAAATTGGAAATTTCCACGGGAAACTCCAATGGCCATTGCCGCCAGGAGCTACTTGATGATTGCCCCCGAAATTTAAGTCCATTTTTCAGGTTGTTCGTAAGTTCTCGTCAACTCCAATGGCCATTGCAGGCAGGAGCTACTTGACGATTGCCCCCGAAATTACGCGCTCCCCTAAGTCTATTTTTCAGGTTGGTCGTAAGTTCTCGTCAAAAG
This sequence comes from Schizotus pectinicornis, assembly GCA_951805265.1. Classification (NCBI taxonomy): domain Eukaryota; kingdom Metazoa; phylum Arthropoda; class Insecta; order Coleoptera; family Pyrochroidae; genus Schizotus; species Schizotus pectinicornis. The sequence continues at coordinate 9,898,861 of OX638207.1, read as the reverse complement.
TGGAGAAGTGGGTGGAAAATTCGCGGGGCGTCATGAGGGAATTTCTAAATTGATTAATTCTTCCGCTAGATGACGACCTTGCGGTTACGCCCGTTGCACGGGGATTTGGAGCGAGAAGCTGAATGCGACCCGAAAGGACGCAAGAAGCGCGCCGGCTTATTCAAACCGGAAGATAGACGGAATGGGACTCGAGAGAGCAGCTCTCGGTAGAGGGCGAACGTGAATAATTTCAGCTACATGATGACTATTACGTTAAAGCACAAACCTCGACGGATTTTGTACGCTTTACAACTTATTCATAAAACAGAAAAGTTTCATTTCTACAACTAATTTTGTTCGAGATTTTAACGACACGTCGTTATACCAAATTTACTTTTAAAAGTGGGATTCTTAATAAACATTTTAAAAAGTTTGACGCAAATTCTCAGTTTTAACTGGAGAATCAAAAATTGCAACATCCATATTATGGAAAGATTGTTCTTAAAAAATGCAATCTCTGCGGCAGTCTAATAAAGAAATCATTTAGTTGTAATAATAAAAAGTTTAGTAACCATTTTTAACCAACGGGATTATCGTGGAGCAAATTAGTCAACAAGGGTACCTACGCAGTTGCTCCAATTTTGAAGGTGTCTGCGGAAAACGTTGCAACTCAAATCTCTGCGACTTCCATCCGTTTTCAATGTGGCAGCATTTCAGGGGTGATTTTTTACGTAATTTGTGAAAACTGTTTCTCATATCTATTTTTGATTTTTTTAAAGCGCTTGAAGCTACAAATAAAAAAGTAGTAATTTTTAAAATTCAGCGAAATCTTAAGTCAAAATCAATCATATTTGTCTTTAAAAGTACGACTTGCACATAAAAACTGCCGTCAGATTCGTGTTGAGTAACTCAAAATTTACGAGAATAAATCATAAAATTGAGAGTAAAGAATTTCAAAATTTTCAAAGAATATTTTTGACCTTAAGGCTCCTCTTCACCCAAAGAAGGGAAACGGTTTGATTTTTTGTGGTGAGGTTTGCGTTATTTGAAAATATGATCCTTTATCTACACATAGATCACGTAGTTTTAAAATATCAAAGTATAAACAAGGCACAATTACCTACAGTTTATTTATTGGTAATGTTTTAGCTAAAATTGAGTTCTACATTTATTTGTCAATATCTCTGGAACTACAAATTTCTCCATTAAAAGCCGTGATCAATCTGTAGATAATAATTTCAGGAAAGCAACTAAAAAAAATTATAAAAAAATATTAATTACCGCACCCCCAATCATAGATAGGGAATTGGCAAATTTTTGCACCGTAAACAAGCAAAATTTAATGCAACTCCAAATAAATGAATAACCGCAAAATTTATTACTTCGAGGCGAGGCTTGATCTGTGATTATTTTTGTTTGACCGATCCGCAATTTGCATATATATGTGAAAACGCTTAAGGTTACCATCTGCTGAGGAGGACTCTTAATCGACAGAAATTTGAAAATTTTTTAAAATTGCCATCGCTCATCAAAACGTTAGGAAATCAACGGTTTATTATTCGACCTCTCTGATTTCAAATTTTGACTGATCTGGCCCTAGAAGTGATAGATTTTCGAAAGCTGCAAAATTACAATTTTTTCTAATTTTCTGAGGCTGGTAGGGAATGGAGTGACTTACACTGAATCAAGATACATGTAATTTTTTAGTATTTTATTGGCTAAAGAAATATGTATTCAGAGATCACACGGTATCATTTACAGCAGTTAAATTTTTTTAAGTTGGTAAAAGTTTTATTTATGTTGCTGAGGTTTTTAACATTTCTGTGGATTTGAGATTCATTTTGTTTAATTAGTTCTATAAATTTGAAATTTCTACTCATAAAATTAAGACTCATTTTGGGAGTAAGCTCTATAGTGCTGAGTCACCCGGTATAGTTTGTTCATTAACAAAAAAGTAACAAGTCCAATAAAAAAATCAATGTTACTCTAGAGCCATTTAGTTAACAATGCTCCGCAGTTGCAGCAATATTCAAGGTGTGCATAAAACGTCGTAACTCAAGTCAAACGCCCTCAGGATGCCTCAAGGCGGTCCTAAACCTGGGACTTTCTGTCTCAGTTGCATTATTTCAGGCGTTTGAAAAATTCCTGAAATTTTACGGAATACTCCAAACGCGGTGCAATATGCACGTTCCATTCTACTTTTTCTTGTTTTACGACTACAATATTCTGCGCCATTTCTGTATATTTCAGATCTTATCAACTATGTAAATCCCCGAGGCACGCTAACGACTCGTTAACGAGTCATTGATGCTCCTCTAAGTTTTTCATTACGTCAACTGGTGATCAACCCTTTGTTGCTTATAGTAGGTGTTTGATAGACATTAAATTTGCAATCTTTCAAATACTTAAAAAAGAGTAGATGGACCTGACTGCTCATGAAAATTTTATGGTTCTTTGTAAGCTTTTTTAAATAATAAAAGAAATTTGGTCGTCACCAATCATTTCTTAACGTCGAAAGTTCAATAATATTTTGATCAATGAAATAAATTGAGAACAAATTTTAAGCACCTACTTAACCATCTGACCCATTATAAATTTCTTGAAATAAAAAAAAAATTCTGAACATGATATGCTGTTTTGAAACTATAAAGGTCGTGAAGATTTGATGAAATAAGTAATGTCAAAATAGCCGATTAAATTTTGACGGTTTTATCGAAAAGTTTTGCACAGAACAATGAGAATCAAATTTGCCACGCAACCACATCCCGAATGCAGAGCACGAGGGTGGAAAATTTCCGAGACACATTGCATCAGCGCAAAACTTTTTGACATAAAATCGTCAAAATTTATTCAGGGTATTTCCATGCGTGCAAGGTATTCGGGATAATTATTTCCTGAATAATGAGGTAAGTTTTACAACATTAAAATAACATTTTTTAAAAACTTACACCTTATTTGTCGCATTGCACAAGTGACTAAATTTTGACACAGTTCTAAAAGTGACCGTAGCCAACTTTTTACGTTCATGAGGAAAATAATCAGTTTAATGCGTCCGAGGATTAAATTTGAAATAAGATAATTCTGACTGAGCCCCCGGTTCCGTTGTTGGCTATCGCACCATTGTTTGTTCCAGGAAAAAGTTGTATGTTTAGTAATAATTTTGCGACTTAAATTTGACCCGTTACTGCCGACCCAACCATAAATTCGACGAGGTATTGATTTCTTCTCGATCAGGTATACTGTGGTGTAAGTAAGAAACTTGGGAACTCTCCCCCTACAAATAATCCAGGAACGAATCGAAAAATAATCGAGATGACGTGAACGGGAACACCGCCAATATCGAGCATATTTCCGCCACCTCTAATCCTCACGTAATTCCATGAGGCGGCGCCACCAGCGTCGGAATGCGGGCAAAAATCCGGGGAATCCCGCCGTATCGAATTAAATTTTCCGTTTTATTAAATTCACCCAAACCGTTTTCGGTTCCTCGCCAAATTGACCCATATTCTCCCAAGTAACCGATACATTTGCAACGCAGAAAAATATTATTAGCGTGATTAGCGTCAAGGTAGCTGAGTTTTTCAAACAAACGCCACCATCCCGCGGGTAAACAATGAAATAGTCCCGGCTCTTATCGCGGATATTCCAATCTCCGGTCCGAACAAAAGAGCGTCTGTCCGTGACGTCACAGGGACTGGTAAGTGACGAAGAGAACGGGGTCCTTTGAAAGCGGCTAGATCTAATTACTGCGTGACATGGAGGGAAATCACATTTCAATGTGCCTGCCGTTTGTGTTGGTTCGACGGATATAATATGATGGTGCACTTCAATAAATGGCCAGCGTCCCGACGTTGCCGGGACTGGTTTCGGCGATAGCGGCGCCATTCATGTATTTAAGGCGTAATTTGAGCCTTTGTGCAGGAGCCACCTAGATATGAGCGATTTCGGCGACAACCGTCGAACTGATTTCATTAACGCGAACAGGGGTGGTCTGGAACACGAACAGGAAATCACTTCACTTGCCTCAAACAGCGGCAACCAATAGGGGCTTCCCTTGAATTGTTCTGACTCCAAGCAGAGCTTTCAACTACGAAAAACGTTTTTCCCAGGCAAATTTGGCCCAGAAGCTCAAGAAACTAGAGTCCAACGCAAAACAAAGCATTTCAAAGTACCTCTCTATCTCTATATTAAAAGAAGATTGCAAAAAAATAACAAAAATTTGCTGAATAAAAAATACAAGGCATTTCAAAGTGTCTGTATATTAAAAGAAGGTTGCAAAAAAAAACGAATAAAAAATATTTTCAAAATACTACTCCCAATTTAAGGAACGAGAGATAAAGTTATGGGACCCTTGAGCTACCACGTGACCTATCTGGACCAATCCAAAGGCAATATAACTGATTTCATCAAAGCGATTTTTTATGAATTAATTTTATCCCATTCCAGAAACTGGAAGTCCTAACAAAGTATTTATTTAAGAAATTGACCAATATTGCATAAATAAGTTTAATCCTCCTTAGTGAAAGCTGCTTTTCAAAAGAATTTTCCTCAATTATTGACAGCAAATTTAAAAACAAAGTTATGCAACAACAAAGTTTCAAATTGACGACTAAACCGTGAAGTGAATAAAACGTCCTGCAAAGCTGCCGTTGTGTATTGAATAAGTTATGCAGTTTCCCCAGATTGGTTTTGAGTTGCACGTGAGGTGCTCCATGTATTCATCGTAATTCCAAACAAACTTTTTGTCATTCTCTGTTTAAGTTCGTCATAATGTACGTTATCGTGCCGCAGGATGGGGTGTCAGGTTGTTTTGTACGAAGCAAACGTTACGAGAGACACGTCGTGATGTAATCTCTTTCGCGTTGCACCGAGAGCTTTGGTAAGCGGACTCGAAATCTATGGAAGCAAAGCTTGGAAACCGACAAGAGCGTTTACGAAAATTTGTCACGTCGAAAATATATTATTATCAAAAAGTTTTTATACCTGGCAGCTAGATCCTCTAGATTTCAGTCCGACGTCATGAAATCTCTGTAGCTTACCTGAAACAAACAATAGACGGTTAGTGGACATCAACACGGCAATTTGACATTAGAATTAACGATTTATAGGAGACAATAGATAAAAGTAAATTTTATATAGACAGTTTTTTTAAGTGTGAAGAATGGCAGTTTTGAAGAGCGACATGGACAAAGGTCGAAGATTTTGTGTCGTAATATTCCATTTTACTTTTTAAAATATTAGATACTAAAATTTGTTAGTGCGCCGTTTCATTTATCGATGGCTGTTTAGTACTGCAAATTATCGTTAACCGTTCTCAAGTACATAATTCGTTTTTCAGTTACTTGATGATAATTGTTACAAATGGTGAGTGCGCCGAGAGAATTCAGTCCTAATTAATTTATAGTCTGTGAAACACCTGTATGGGCAGATTTCGTTATTTCTTCAGGAAGCAACCTATTGAATAACTTGTAGTTATCTATCAGATTAGTTCTGTCGTGTCATGATCCCATGCAGACTTTTAGACTTCTTTAATGAACTTAAAAAGATTCCTAATTTTATGTTTAACTACTTTGTTATTAACATCTCGATGTGAGGCTAAACCATCAAAATCTTAATAACAATTTACCATACTATTATTTTAAATTTGGCTCGCAAATAAAATCGCAGCATTTAGAGAAGAGACTGGAAAGGAAATGTAAAAAAATAGAAAATAATTTATTTATGAGACCGGGAAAGAAGCCACCACATACAAAGATGTAGAAGAGGGGACGGATGATGGGGTTATCACTGAAACCCAAGAAGACTACAAAAAGAAAAAGCATATAAATAATGACTAAAGAAAATCGAGAGCAAAACGGTATAGAATAAGATACGTAAAGAAAAAAATGTGAAAGTTGATGTAAATATTGAAAAAAGTGGGTACAGTTAGGAAACCTGCCAAGACATAAATAAATACGAATAAGGAATATAAGCACAAAGACAACATAAAGAGGTATTGAAAGTAATAAAGACATAAAGTAAAGATACACCAAGGTTAAGGCTTATTTGGCGTGAAAAAATTGAAAAGCTACTAAAAAGATATTTGTGTAAGTGCCAAAATAAAAGAACGGAAATTAGAATAGAGAATCAATGTAACAAATGCGAAATGAGAAGCCTCTTTGATGTAAAACAATAAATGTCAAATTGACATCCACCGTCTGCTTAGACTTTATGCAACAGTTTTAGAAGAAAAATAGGAAAATCAATTTTCGGAAGATGTCAAACAAAACTGATTCACAGCTGGTGTTCTTGTTACGACAGAACCATAAAATTAAAAAATTTGATAGAGAAGCAACTGGAAAAGACAAGACCTGTTTACCTAAAAATTTATTACATTTATTACCATGGCATCCAATGAGTTGTGGTTCAGTATGGGATAAGTGATAGCTGTGAGACTTATATCGTCGTTAATTTCGGGAAGTGATGTAACTCAAAAATTTGGATATCTAATGATCCGCTTAAAGATAAGTTGATTCACAAAAACTCCAAATTTTGAAACGATTCTGTATCATCATGGTGATTCTACAATATCAATGTTTAATGTAAGCAGTGCGTAGAAGCTCTAGAACAGACTGTAGAGAAGCTACAGATACTAAAGATTTACAAGAGGGCAAAATATCAGAAACAAAGAACTAACTAATTATGGTATACTCTGAATTCCTGGAATTCTATACCGAAAATATACATTTTAAGCAGGAATCTGATTTTCGTTGCTTTTTCATTTCTTGTTGAAGTTTTTAGAATAAAGAACTGGTTAAACGCTATTCACGAAAAAATATGTATCTTTCAGATACATCTGAAAGATGACGCATCTTCATGCCGTTGCATGCCTCTTGTATCACACAAAAAATTAAACTGACAATTGCAAAGTTTCAAAATTTTTTAAAATTTTGATGCCGAAGTTCTCTAACGGCGCATCTCACACACCAAAATCAATTTAGTACTTGCTGCTATCATTAACCGTTTTAAAGTTATAATGCCGATAAATGGTGAATGCGCCGGGAGAATTCAGTTTGCGTTTCAAATATTCGCAACTTTTTCCCGTATTCCGTTAAAATTTTTACGAACCAAACCGCTAAACCGGTGGTAAAAATTTGTGGATATTTTCGATCGCACCATAGTCTAGGACAGGCTTCTTGTATCATACACGTTTCACATACCCAAATCACATACCCAAATCAATTTAGTGCCTCTTGTTATCATTAACCGTTTTAAAGTTACTGGTATTTAAGTTTGTAGTAATTGCAATAAATGGTGGATGCGCCGGGAGAATTCAGTTTGCGTTTCAAATATTTGCAATTTCTTCAGTTAAAATTTTTACGAATAAACCACTAAACCGGTGTTAAAAATTTGTGACCATTTCCGGTGGTCTTTTGTATCATACAAATAAATTAAGTCGACCCATAATTACAGAATTTCCTAAAAGTTTAATACCAAAGATCTCTAGCGACACCTCATGCACCAAATTCAATTTAGTGCTTTCTGTTATCATTAACCGCTTTGCAGTTATTTCTATTTAAATTTGTTGTAATTGCAACAAATGGTGAATGCGTCGGGAGAATTTGGCTTATTTTATATCCTAGCAGATTCTTGAAGTAAATCACTAATTCTGAAGCCAAAATACGTAAATTATTGTCCAGTACCGCCGTTTTGAGCGCTTTCAGATTTTTTTCGAAAAATTTATATTTGACAATTCTCTTTAAATTTTGATAGAACTTGTCGTTCAAGCACCTAATCAATCAAAAGCATTGACTGCTCATCCTTAGGTAACCGTTTCGTAGTTAGTTATTTGATAGCTGCAAATGGTGGAGGCGCCGGGCGAATTAGGTTTTAAGTTAAAATTTCGCAAAGTAGTACAAAGCTGCAATCGCCTTTGTATTACGCGATGATTTAGAGCCGGCCTTTCAAGCCCCGTTCGAAAATTATTACGCATAACTCAATTTAGTTCGGTTCTGCGAACAGAACTCGGTCGCGACTCAATAAGTTGATAACAAAGTATTCTTTCCGGCTCCCGCCGAAATAGCGGAAATTGAGAAGAAACTCTCCCTACGTCCACTTGCATCGACGACATTGTGTTCCCGTCCAATTATCGCATTTCCAGTATTGCCAACCGAACCAATTCGTCGGTTCATTGCGAACTAGTTGTCTCCTCGACACCAGATACTCTGTAAACGTCTCGACACGATTCCTCCACATGTGCCCGTTGTCGGACCGGCAAGCCAGTTGCCTGGCAACCATCCCGCGAACGTCACGGCAACTTTCAGGAGCCCCATTGTCGAGCACCACTCCACTCGTGTCATCCAAGAAAATATCCTCGTCGTCCTCTCATCCTTTGAAATTCCACTAAACTAAAACCGGCGCCCTCGACAACTACATCGGCGCCTTCCCGTCCTTTGTTCCAGTTTGTCAGGAGTGATTTAAATTGCGTTAGTGATGGCGCACAACAAAAGATTCCAGTTATTGTTTGCATCGAATGTTGTGTCGCAATATTAGTTTTTTTTTGGCAACAACATCACAGGAGATTGCGGCTGGCAGGGAACTGTTATTTAGTCGAAAACTTTGATTATGCACCGGGATCAAAGGGTGACATGCGAACGTGCAAGGGTACTAAACAGAGAAATGATGCCATTAGCAACGAGTTTAACGATCTGCATGATGAAAGGTTCGAGACACTAACAGGGCAAGTCGACCGACACTTGCTGAAATTCCTGAAAACTTTGTCGCGCTGCTGCAGAAGCAGTGTCTAAAAGCAAGCCAACAAATTGCGGTATTGACTCTTTCCAGTTGACGGATTTTGAAGGGGAGATTTTTCAACCGTGATTGTGGCGAAATTAATTGCAAAAACAAGGTATATCATCGAGCACCGTGCAATAATCCGTCAACGCAGCTGTTTAAAAACAAGCGATTTTAATTAGAACCAGTGAAAGAGGAAACCAGGTTTGCATAAATTTCCGGTCATTCATTGACCGGGGCGCCGTTTCAGCCATTGAAGCCGTCAAATCCGCCAACTTGCACTACAGACTTTATTAAGTTCAAACGCCGGCTTCAAGTTCGACGACAAAAATTTCTAAAGCCCCGACCATATCGGGGACGGATTCCCTTCAGGGACAGTGCGTGACGTTTCAGGGTCAGGACCGGGAGGAGTGGGCGAACTTCGCCGTTTTGCCAAAATCGACGACGGAAATGAGGTTTTTATTTACATTGCGTGTCGCTGATTGTTTCCGTGACCAAAAATTCGATTGGTGCTTTCGCAATTAACTGACGATCGGCTGAAACGCCCAATTATTATCGACAAACTTGCGGAAATGTCTCCACTTTGTTGCGCCGAAGAAGGTAAACCACGAGCTGGAGATGGTGGCCAGATAATAAAGTCGAAAATATGCTTCAAGATGAGAAGTCGCAAAACAAGCTCAAAGATTACTATTATATTCTTCAGAACTTGAATAACGAAAATTTATTGTAGATGTAATTTTAAAACTCGGAATTTTAGAAATGAGAAGCCTCGATAATGGTTTTCTTTCTCTTGAACTTAAGGGTAAAAATAATAAATAATAAAATAAAAATAAAAGTTTTTAATAAAAATCATTTAAAAATCTCAAATTATCTGAAGACAAGAGTAATATTACTTCCATCGCCTATTGTTAACTACTAATAGCAATTACTCGTTGTGAATTAACTTGGAACCTGAAATTTCGGATCAGGTCGACGGACAAATCCTGTTGAAGTGGAAGGACCTCGGACGGCGGAACTGTATTAGGGGTGTGGAGGGCAGCGGCTGGGCGTCGGGAACGGCCCGACCGTCTTTGTTGAGCAGGAAGAGCGGCACCGAGGGCAAGAAGGCCACTTTTGTCGTGAGTGCGGCATTAAACGGCAATCGCAGATGGCCATAAACTAGCAATACGGAGTTGGGCCGTTAAAATTGTAGTAGAGCCCCGGCCAAATGGAGTTGTAATTCCTTTAACTGTCAGAAAAACTAAATGAAATGGCATTTAACATTGTTGCCGTTGCCCTATAAAACACACAAACTCGCCCCGCCAACATAATTCCGTTAAGTGTTGGGGGTTTCACCTGCACGTAGTTATAGAGCTTCTCGACGAGTTTCGTCCATTTTTTTCCTGAAATAAAATCGTCTAATTGATACGAATCGATGAAACGCGCTGTTTACGACGTGCCACATCGCCACAGGACAATGTTAAATTTTCCCCAAAGGATTCCGCAGTTTAATGTAATCCGGACTTCTGTTTGCGCTATCGATTTTGGCAAACAATGCCGACCCGCCCCCCTTTACCCAGCCCCCCTAGCCGGGCTGTCAACGAAACGCTCTTGTTGACCCCCACGATTGACGTGATCACTGCTGTCACGTGCGTTGTCGAGTGGCTTTCATTTATTAAAGATCGCGCTGATTATTTCATCGGTGATGTCGACAACTTTACGACGAGTTGGGCAAACTGAACTCCGGATGGCCGGAGCGAGCGAGCTTTTAATTTATTTCAACGGGCGGACCGGGGTTAATGCACCGGAACGGGACGAGCTAGCGAAAAGTTGCGAACTTGTACCTAGATTTAACGAGTTTGTAGGCGAAAGCCGGTTTATGCGACAATTTTATTTAGAGTTGAACCGTAAAATGTGGGGAAGTAATAAACATTTTTGATGCGGCGGTTAAAACGGCCGGTTATGGGGCCAGCCCGCGCCCAACAAGCCAGGGGCGGGCTTCGCGGCTATTCCGGGGTTTCAACGTCCCAGACCGAAACGGCGCTATTTCGCCAAAATTCAAATTTAAAACTGGGGATGTTATTAATTTAGGCGAAAACCCCGGCCACCCTCAAGAATTATCCTCAAACTACTACTCTAGCGGGAAGAAGTAGCATGGTTATCCCTAGAGATTTCAGTAGATTAAGCATTAGAAGAAATTATATTTTTGAAAAGTTACCAAAATTTATCATCATTTTCGGCCTTCCGTCATCAGTTAGGTCTTCTGCAAAGAGACAAAACAAAATTCTCTACGCGCTACATGAGCTTATGGGGTGCTTTCTGTATCTGTAAAACCTGGCTAATAATTTTCCCCTGCAATTTCCGAATTTCGCCGACGGTTGTTGCCTCCGCTGAATTCCGGAATTCGATTAGTCCGGAATTGCGCGCGATTTTTCCCGGGATTAGATTGGCGTCTAATCTCATTCGTAACTGCGAGATTAATTGCATTTACAATTGGGTTAAGTCCTGGCATATATGCCTATTCAAGCGCCTTCTAAGTGAATCAGCGCCGACAAATGCGTCTAGGAGCTTCAATGGCACTACTTTAATTATCTGCCAGAGTATAAACGGAGAGAAGGACGTTAAATAGATGGATAATTCATCATTCCCGAGCTCGTTAGCTAGGGAAAAATTTGAAACTGATAGTCAATAGAGGAATGGAAAATTGAATTAATAGGGCGAGTTCAGTCAATTTAACAGCGATCTCGTTACGCTCCAGTCCGGACGAAATTGTTGCAAACAAAGCGCATTAGCGTTATGTAAATTGAAACGTTTGTCTGATTAAAATTGTTATTTATGATAAACAAGGCTTGATCGGATTAGGCGCCACCAGACAGAAGTGAAAATTATATGACACAGATTGACAATAACCACAGAGTTATTAAAACTGAACTAGGCTCGGAACTAGGTGTGACCTTAAGATGGTTTCTAACTGCCTGTAAATAGATCAATATTTTTAATTTATTAACAATAACAATATTTTCGTAATATTATTGGTAATTTTTGATAATTTTTATAGTTCCTCCACCATTTGTCAATTTTCTAAAATTTCCAGAATTAGTTATTTAGTTAAAAGTATTTCAGAAAAATCCTAAAATAGGTTAAATTTATTTAAATTTTGCTGAGAAAATATTCATCCGTCTGGTACACAAACCAAAAAGCGATCAGGAGACAGACATAGAAATTTGTATAATTAAGGGTCCAAGTATGGAGAGACGATAAGCCCTAGACGATGTTTCCACAGTCGTGCTTGCCATAGATTTCTGTGCAAAAGAGTGTCAGCAACAAAACCTCAAAGAAGCGGCAATCTACATTTTAACAGATTGCCAGACAGCAATTAAAACTTTAAAAGCCCACAGTTTTGAGTTTGCCTGAGAATGCAAACAATCCTTGAAGCAACTGGCGAGAAGTAACAGACCTATCGTCATGTGGGTGCACAGTTTTCTAGATTTAAGTCTCGTTTGGTTGATAACATAATTTTAGTGGATGCTGCCAGAAAACCTTTAGTCATAACAACACATAAATTTTGAAGTAAAGGTGTAAAGTGGTCATTTTAGTATGGGTCGTATTTAACAGTCCACCAAATTTACCCAATATTTTCATGCGAAAAATACTTTCATTTCCCAAAAATACTAAATGCTCACCAAAATTAAGAAAATATATAGGTAATCTTAAAGCGACAACCAAATATGACATGATAATTTCCTCTTATATATTTTGTTTGCCAAAATACTAAATGTTCACCGAATTTTATTCCGCATTTAATTCTAACATAATACCCAGATATTTAATTTTCGACAGTGTCTTATACTATTTAGCAGTTAAAAATACATTTGTTGATCAAAAATACACAAGCAATAAAATGTTGCGCAAATGGTAAATAATTTTATGCAAAATTATAGATGTGCTAGGGCAAGGAAAATAAGAGTAAAAATAGAAGTAGTTTGCACAAAAAAAGATATTGATTTCCGTAATATATAAATGCTTTGCTGTAATTAACTTGCATTATGTAAAACGTAAACCTTCTTGTAGTGGTAATTTCTAATCGTGCTTTAAAAAAAAAATACAGGGCCCTAAACTGACCTTGTACAAAACTTTTTTTGCGTGCCTCTTGTCAGGAAGCGCAAGCGGCAAGGAGAGATGTGCGAGCATATTTCATTTTTGGAGTAATAGAATAATTATTTGACGCACAAATAGTTTTTTTGAGAAACACTAAATATAAATGGATAGCGCGAATATTTATTATGTACAGCACGGACGCGTAACTTGAGCGTTCTAAATTTGGTGAACATTTAGTAAAATTGATAGACATATAGAATTTAAAATGTAAGCAATGGTAAAACAATACGCAGCATGGTTATTTTAGTGGTGATGTTCTCATTTTCTGATGTATAATAATTTTGGGTTTCATTTAGATTTTTTGATGCTCATTAAATTTTCTGGTGGACAGTGCAAGGAATGTATGGTTTAATTTGGTGTACATTATATTTGTTCCCTTTTGGTATTCAGCCATGTCTACAGCACTATTGCCAACTATCATGGTTGAAATTTGGTTTAGTTATTTTTTTACGAGTTTTATTAGTTCCAGTCTTTTGACCATCTATTGTCAGGTTCATTCTATCAAGGTTCCAAGGTCAAAGACAAATTCTGAAAATTCAGGTACAACACTGAGTATGGAAATTAGTGACTGAGAACAAAGACAAAAATAAATTAAAGAATTAGTAGCATTACCTAAAAGGTGACAAAGGTTAAAATAACAAATAAGTAACGTCCAACTAAATAACAGAAGAAGAAAAAGAAAATTGTTAGACAATAGAAAACTTTTAAGAAGATTTGTAAAAAAAATGATGAAAAATTGACAAAGAAATAGGTTTTCTATCAAGGTTTCGAAAATATTAGACAGTAACAAGTATATAGGTAGTTAACAAAATGAAGAAGATCAGAAACCTAGGCATCTGAGGAACAAAATCAAGACCCTTATAGTTTTTCATTCCAAATATTGAGCAGAAAATATAGTGAAAAACTTTAACCAACCTACAAAGCTCATACCCTCATTAGGTGTTAGAAACGGACCAGATAAAAACAATTTACATCCAGCAGCGGACGCAAGAAGTTGGGGGATACGGGATGAAGTGACAAGCTCTGGAGTGGCATAAATCTGGATTGATAAGTCTCGCCACATAGAAACTGTACACAAAGTAGAGTGGCACTAACACTTTACGAAACTGCTGATAGAACATAATGTACCTCACACTCCTATACCGACTTCTGGCTGTTCAACTTTAGATTGGCGATCGATGGCAATACCTTCAGCACCACCGCCTCCCAACTACGCCAACTCTATTCAATACCCTTAATTATTTTACGTTACTCTCGGGATCAGTGCCGAAACCCGTCCTCTTCTTGCACCAAAATTTGCATGTGAACCGCGCTCCCGTTCCGCGTCTTCTCCCGTTAACTGTGCACTTCACTCAAACTCCACGTCCCCAATTTGAGTGATTTAGGGCTTTTCATCCGTGTTGAGTTTAGATTAAGGCTGTGTTTAATCCACGTCCGCGGCTTGAGGCGCACACGGTAGCGCCCGATCTCTCCTTCGTCGTTTGCAAGCGACAGTTTAACGTTGTAACGGGTCGCCTCCCTAATTGCGATTAGAGAGACATGAATAGTGGGGCGAACGCTTTCGAAAATTGAATCGTCTAAAATATTAATACGGCAACAATTACGGCGAGATGATGACGAAGTTTTGAGAAACTATACCGAGTATTCGTTAAACTTGTGCTGTAACACGCCGAGCAGGGAACGGATGATGATAGAAGAGGGTTTGGTTGTCAGATCGTGGCAAACGAGTAATTATTTTTGTTGCTAGCAATTAATGCCGTTAGAATTCGCCGACAGAACCATAAAAGCGATCATTAATTTGTCACGCAATTATTTACAAATCGCGATCAGATTTGGCGTTATTAATTTTGAATGTTGGGAAGCCGCAAAAAAAGTGCAGACGCAATGATGGAAATGGCGGATGAGCAGTCGGAAAATAACGAGGTCTATCAACGTTAATCCTAATCTATCGATTTCAATTGTTTTTATGTATTTAAAACTGCGTTTGGGGATTTATTTAAGCTCAACGCATCGTAAAGCTTTTGCCATGAGCAAACTCCAGTGATTCATCCTCTGCCATTCCCCTTGATGCGAGTAGAAAAAAAATTTTCAACATTAAGCATTTTTTTCCAATTTATTTTCTATGGATCAAATTTTTTGCAAAAGTAACTTCTTATTATTGTGCTTCTTATTCTGCAGCCTATAAGAACCGGAAAGGCTAGAAAGCCAAACGACCCCTCTGCAATCTTGAAGTTAGGGGTCTCTTCATCAAAACTGTACCTCATAATGTTTGTCATTTCTATTTTTCAATTTCGATGGATGTTTTTTTTCTTTAATTTAGTGAGAGTAATTTTTTAACTTTTTGGGGTTAATTTTCAGGCTCATTTTCAGCAAGATATTGTGGATGGATGCCTAGGTTACAGAAATGTCTTTTTTCTGAGGCTAACAAGATATCAATAATTCCTCGTAAAATGGTATAGAGTGCTAAAAACTGTGGGTTAAAAATTCGATTTAGATTCCTTGCCATGAATGTTCCAGATCCACGTTTCACGTTCCAGTCGGGAAACGGTCCGTTGGTTGCAAGTAAATGGAGTCTTTGCCTCCTACTGCCGATTGATTGACACCAAGAAAATCCATAACGTCTAATCCAATTTGAACAACAGCGATGTTCGTGAGACTGCCAATTTATTATAAATGCAAAAAGTCAATAAGTGTTTCATTTTCTCGAGTACGAGCGAGAAAGTTAATAACGCTAGTAATTACCTGAGGGACGCTCCGAGAAGACGCAATCAATGAACGTCACAAGTACGTCTAATTAGCAATTAAATAAAAGTCGTGACACGACTCGAATTCCCAACACCCCAATTTCACGTAAACTCGCTCCTCCACATTTTTCCAATAACAAAACTTTTTCGTCCTCTCGAAATTTTCGCTTTCCGCTAAAAGAATTCGTTTAAATAAATTAACGGAATAGTTTCGGAGGCGGCGTGATTGGTATTTTGATATTTAATGAATTGCTTGCGCAGATAAAGGATCGTATTGGAAAAAGAGACAAATTTCAAAAGTTACAAACTACATTTCCGAACGCTGATAAAATTTGCAGTGCAGTCCAACAAAAAGTTTAATTGGACGCAATACGGCGCGTGACGCAATTGTTGCAAATCCATTTGGAAACTGTCGGGAAATAAAAAATTTTAATGCCAACCATACAGCCATCAATCAACCAGACGCGAGCTCGCGACCGAAAAACACAACTTTTCTTTCATTCACTAGCAAAATCGCAACCAACTTAATCCTCCATCGCTTCGAGGCCTTCATTGTCGCTTGATTAATGAGCCAACTTGAAAAATTATTGCAACGTGACAGCATTAAAAAAAAAACTCTCAAAACCGTTGTTAATGCGAAAACACAGCAAAAATTGGAGTTCCCTTTCATTTCGGCGGGGAAGCGCGGAAAATGGATTGTTGCACCGGGAAATTTATAGCGGCGTTTTTTTTTATTCCGCAATATCCGTCTTGGTGGTTTTTTGTCGTTGTTGGTAACGACGTTTTCAGGGGTGAAATTTTGAAAACGATTTATGAGGGCTGATTACGAAAAATTTATATTTGTAACAGTGGCGTCGCGTGTGCATAATCGTGTCGTTATCGATCTATCGCTATTTCTGTTCGAGAAACATGCTCGCAGGCAATTTGGCGAGTACTATAACATTATTTGCTCTAAGCGACGATTTGACGATAATAAAGAAATAATTGGGCGATTACCGAATGATTGAAAAAAGTGGCACTTTGTTTTCCCAGTTTCAGTAATCTGCGTTCCACTTTCTTCTCGCACAGCTGCCAAGGCTTTTGGACCTACCGAGACTATGTTTAAAAGCGTTTTTCCGGTCTACATAAAGTCCTCGAGGAACAGGTCTTAACGGTTCTCAAATCAACCCCGTTATTAACATGTCAAAGTTTTATAACATGTAGTCACTAGTCAGGAAAATTTGATACGTAGAATGCAGCGACATATTATTGGAAACAAATATAATGTACATCAAATTAAACCATACATCCCTTGCTATGTCCACCAAAAAGTTTAATGAGTATCAAAAAATCTAAATAAAACCCAAATTATTATACATCAGAAAATAAGAACATCACCACTAAAATAACTATGCTGCGTATTATTTTACCATTCCTTACATTTTAAATTCTATATAATTATCAATTTTACTAAATGTTCACCAAATTTAGAACGCTCAAGTTACGCGTCCGTGCTATACATAATAAATATTCGTGCTATCCAATTATATTTAATGTTTCTCAAAAAAATATTTGTGCGTCAAATAATTATTCTATTACTCCAAAAATGAAATATGCTCGCACATCTCTCCTTGCCGCTTGCGCTTCCAGACAAAAGGCACGCGAAAAAAGTTTTGTACAAGGTCAGTTCAGGGCCCTGTATTTTTTTTAAAGCACGATTAGAAATTACCACTAAAATAAGTTTTACGTTTTACATAATGCAAGCCAATTACAGCAAAGCATTTATATACCTATTACGAAAATCAATATCTTTTTTTGTGCAAACCATTTTTATTTTTACTCTTATTTTCCTTGCCCTAGCACATCCACATCTATAATTTTGCATAAAATTATTTACCATTTGCACAAAATTTTATTGCTGGTGTATTTTTGATCAACAAATAGTATTTTTAACTGCTAAATAATATAAGACACTGTCAAAAATTAAATATCTGGGTATTATGTTATAATTAAAGGCGGAATAAAATTTGGTGAACATTTAGTATTTATGGTCAACAAAAGTTATTTTGGCGAACAAAATATATAAGAGGCCAGCATTATGTCAATATTTGGTTGTCGTTTTAAGATTATGTATTTTCTTAATTTTGGTGAGCATTTAGTATTTTTGGGAAATAAAAGTATTTTTTGTATAAAAATATTGGGTAAATTTGGTAGACTGTTAAATACGACCCCATATTATTAGGTATCAAATGAGCAAAGACGCAGAAATTCTTTTACAAAAGCTGTTTAAGCATTAATATAATAAGATTATAAATAACATTATTTAAACAATTAAAAATACCAAATTTTAAATTTCAGTTCGATGTGCTTAATTTGACTCAGCAGTCCTGTTAAGAAACAGGTTGGAGTAACTTTGATGGCGTTGTTAAAAATTTCAAAAATTTTGTCTCCAGGCGCGCCCAAATAACTACACTTTCTCATGATAAACTTTTTTCGAATTTTAATGCCGTGATCTAAACAAAATTATCTTAGATGCTGCGGAAGCAAATTTCCAAATTTTGCCTGCAATGCCCGCAATTGACGTTTAAACTTCTTAACTTAATCGGAACAAGAATTGGAAATTTAAAACTCAACGTTAGTGTCGTCGTCGTCATAAAAATTTTAAACAAGAAGAATAAGATATGCGCGCTATAGACTATAGACATCTCGGATTCATTGTTTAGCTTGGCAAAAAAAATATTAAAGATCTGCGAAAGGGCCGATTTTCCAAATTGCAAATTCCGAAAATGTTCTTCAAATCGACGAGAATCCGAAAGAACTTGAAAAATTGAGCAAAATTTAGAAAAAAAAAATGGTTAATCTCTTGACAAGTAGTGGTGAGGTCGCCGGCTGGGGGATGAAAAATTTCCTTAATTTCTGTTCGATTCCTCCCCGTCCCCGAGCAGGGATTGTTGGCGGCACCGGGAGAAATAAATGGGAACCAATGTTTACAATGTCACTTTAATGAATCCGAAAATCCGCAACGTATTTCTCTTCATCATCCCGACACTGTCAGTTTACCGTCGAGCCTCGTCGGTAATTTATCTTTGAGCACACAACAAATTCCGAGTCGCGCAAACATTGACCGAATAAACATCAAAAAATCGCCATCATCACACAACCAACAACATCCAAGAAAAGAAAAATCGCCGATCGAGTCGTCGTCATGCAAGTCGAGACTCTGGATCGCCGGTAGTTAGAAGAAGTAGAAGAATCAAGCAAATTTACATCAAAAATTGTTAATGGAAAAAAATCATGTCGTACCAAATGGACTCTCGGGGGACCGACAGGCAAGTCACGGCTTACCTAGAATGTTCATATCTCGACCGTGGAACACTAGATGTCGGACTGGTTCGCCGCACGCTAGTGTTTTGTTCCGCACTGCACGTTACGTCACATCCCCACCAACGCGGCAGTGGGAAGAGCGCAAGGAGCGAGGTGGGGGTGCGGATCTAAGTGGTGCATCGACGAGGAGATGGGGGGGTGGGGTCACAACTTTTCTACAAGTCGATTACTTTATCAATCCGAGGTAATCACCGCTTTTAAAACGACGACATCCCGGCAAAGTTACAATGGTGCCGGAAACCTAGGTAAACACTCGGAAGTAATTGGACAACGGTCCAAGTAGCGGTGCTCTAGGGGCGAATTGACGCAATCAAACAAACCGCAATGTTTTCGATGCTTTGTCGGAAACGCCGGCTTTAAAACGGTCGAGTTGATTTTCGGTGGATTCCGGCGCGACGTCGATAATTAATTATCCGCTCTTTTCATCCCTCTTAACGCGCGCGTGGACCCTAGATGGACCCGAGTTTCGACGGGCCGGCTATTGCTACCCAACGATGACGTCGAATTCGGGTAATTGTAATGATAATTAAGGGATGCGGCAGACGTTTCCGTTTACCTAATGGAAGTGCTGCAGTGCCGTCTTCGGTTAAACACCCATTCTTAATTAGGAGAGCAAGGTAACTAACAATGGGACGCGGGTAAATAATTGTCGCAAACGCGTACATGCGAAATGCTCAGAGTAAGCGGAAACGGAGGATGCGCCCAAAAACTGCACCCTGCTTCACTGCTAATTTTTGGCAGAACCGCAAGATAAATCTCTAATGGAGTCAAAATCATACAATAACTCAGTAGCGAACCTCTGTTCTAAATAATATCAATAAATTAAATTATTAAATTAAATTAAAGTATAAGAACAAGAGGCTAAATTTGTCTCTTGCTCACCACGCCGTTGAAGGTTGTTGTAGGACCCTCCAGTATTTTTCTTTTCAGACGCAAAAGAATCAATTACATTTGCCACTAGCTTTAAGGATTTCAACGATAGCATGGTATGAGGAAGTTATGTTTGTCCAACTTCAATTCTGATCTAATAAGACACCAAGTATTGAAAAAGACTTATTTGATGCCACAGAGAGAAAAGCTACAAAGAAGTTATACCATAAACTTGAAGCGCAGCGAGAACATTGGAAACAGATTAACGACAAAATCTAAAATTGCATTTAAAAGCAGACGACGCCACTGAACTGAACGTGATGCACACTCTGCTTACCTAGAAACAACGTACGATCTGAGCTTTATCGTATTTTACTATTAAATGACGTATCAGCACTGGGATCTCCGACAAAGCGTTTCGACCGGGTCGTTTCCAAAGCGACCAAAAAGCTTCAATGTCGACCGAGTCGACTTGCATTTCTATCGGTTAAACAGAGAGTTCCGGGAAGATGTCGCTTTCTTTGGTCGCTTCGGAAGCGACGCAGTCGAAACGCTTTGTCGGGGATCCCAGTGCAGCTTGACAAAATATGGCTGCAGATCCCAAACGGGTCGTATTTAACAGTCTACCAAATTTACCCAATATTTTCATACAAAAAAATACTTTCATGGCCAAAATTAAGAAAATACATAATTTTTAAGCGACAACCAAATATTTACATAATGCTGGCCTCTTATATATTTTGTTCGCCAAAATAACTTTTGTTGACCATAAATACTAAATGTTCACCAAATTTTATTCCGCATTTAATTCTAACATAATACCCAGATATTTAATTTTTGACAGTGTCTTATATTATTTAGCAGTTAAAAATACTATTTGTTGATCAAAAATACACAAGCAATAAAATGTTGTGCAAATGGTAAATAATTTTATGCAAAATTATAGATGTAGATGTGCTAGGGCAAGGAAAATAAGAGTAAAAATAGAAGTGGTTTGCACAAAAAAAGATATTGATTTCCGTAATATATAAATGCTTTGCTGTAATTGGCTTGAATTATGTAAAACGTAAAACATCTTTTAGTGGTTATTTCTGATCGTGCTTTAAAAAAAATTACAGGGCTCTGAACTGACCTTGTACAAAACTTTATTCGCGGGCCTCTTGTCTGGAAGCGCAAGCGGCATGGAGAGATGCGCGAGCATATTTCATTTTTGGAGTAATAGAATAATTATTTGACGCACAAATAGATTTTTTAAGAAACACTAAATATAAATGGATAGCGCGAATATTTATCATGTACAGCACGGACGCGTAACTTGAGCGTTCTAAATTTGGTGAGCATTTAGTAAAATTGATAGACATATAGAATTTAAAATGTAAGCAATGGTAAAACAATACGCAGCATAGTTATTTTAGTGGTGATGTTCTCATTTTCTGATGTACAATAATTTGGGTTTTATTTAGATTTTTTGATGCTCATTAAATTTTCTGGTGGACAGTGCAAGGGATGTATGGTTAAATTTGGTGTACATTATATTTGTTCCCATCCCAAACGGAAATTTTGATTAGCATCTGCCGCATCTTCATGACGGATCTTAATGCAGAAGTTGTGACGTGCAAGAAAAAATCTATTGGTTCAACTACATGTACTAAAACGGTACATTTGAATGTATGGAGGCTTTAAAGTTGAACTACCTAACTTTAAGAAAAAAGAACTTGACATCGGCCATAATAAAGTCATAATAATAAGCAAATAAAGAAATCATCGGTTCTCAACATTTTCAGTTGACTTTGATTCGTTTAAAGAAAGGAGGCTTGTCCAACATGGTCAAGAAGTCTATTTTTGAAACGCTGGGTAACCATCTTATACCCTCGAATTGATTCCGTCAGACTTAAGCTTATTTTTAAAGTCCAGCAAAATCCCATTGTTTGAATTTTGGAATTCTATGTGGGTGAGGGAACAATAATCCTGCAAATTTCGTTAAAACTCCTGCAACGTGCCTTCATGCCAGTCGGTGCACAAATGGTGGATGCGCCGACAAACCGCATACCCGTGGCGCGGATTAGCGTCAGGGTCCCCACACCCCGAAATCAGCGCTCCAATATTTGCTTTGATCGGCCGTGTCCTGGGACTTCGCACCCCCATCCCGGGACGCTTAAAGCGCTCCAATAAAACAAAAATGAAAAAAGCACGAAGCAAAAACGCAAACAACCGGTCATCGGTTAATGGCGAGACAAGGACAACAGACGACGGAATCACAAGTGCTGATTTCCAGAGTTTAATTCGAGTATTTGTATACTTCAGGAGCGGACGGTAATGCTGGCGAACAGTGATTTAGTCAGGAAAGCTCTTACGTGGAATGAAACGTTTTTGAAATTCAAATGGCGGGCGGCGAGCCACCATCGAAAACGCCAAGATGAATGGAGATTTTACGGGGTCGTAACAAAGGATTGATTTACATGCGGGTCTAGTGTGATTCTTCACACCGGGCGTAAGGGACAAAGAGAGAAACAGAAACGACAAGCGAACGGGGGTGGGATTGATCCTCGTCCTGTTGCCGGAATTTTGCAAAACGCTGACATGCAAATTGCGTATTTTTCAGCCGTGCTGCTTCTACGCAGGGTGCAGCCCATAAATTACCAGCGGTACTCCTGGGCATAAGTCATATCCTCGAAGGACGAATTTCTCCAAGTTTTGCATATCGGAAACACGAATGACGAATTTTTTTTAAATATTTTTAAACGAATTTTTTCACTTTATAATTTACAATTTTTTATTGCGCCATAAGCCCAAGGGCTCTTTGCACCGTCACGGACTAAAATTATAATAATATTTTTTAATAACAATAATAATAAAACTTAAATTTTTTTAATTAATACAAAATAAATTAATAAAATTAAGCTGAGCTTAATTTCACAGTCGCAATTGTTAAAACCGTAGCAACGATTACTTTTGAAACTGAGTTACTAAAAATGCAACATACAATTGATATTGCATTGAGATGCATTAAACAGATTATCTTTTTTCAAGCGTTGGGCAATCATTATTATCAGGTCTCTCTGTCACAAGTTTTCTTATAAAAATATAAAATACAGGAACAATTAACCAAAATTTTTAACTTTGACAAGTTTTGAACGCTAACTATAAGGGTTAAAAGCTTGATTTCGTCTATTGTCTGCTTGTACCAAAAGCGCGTACAAGTTTATGACATCATTAAGCTTTTAGCCGTGATCCCGGTGTTTCAAAGCGCGGTTCAAAAAATTCAAAAATTGAAAATTATTTTTTGACGTTTCTTATACATTTTTATAATTTTTATAATTTTTCCTTGTTGCAATATTTACTTTATCGACATCCAGCTACATAGAACCCGATGTAAAAATAAATTTTTGCAATTTAATTAAATAAAGGAACAAACGTAATATACACCAAATTAAACCATACATCCCTTGCACTATCCACCAGAAAATTTAATGAGCATCAAAAGTTCTAAATGAAACCCAAATTATTATACAACAGAAAATGAAAACATCACCACTAAAATAACTATGCTGCGTATTGTTTTACCATTGCTTACATTTTAAATTCTATATGTCTATCAATTTTACTGAATGTTCACCAAATTTAGAACGCTCAAGTTACGCGTCCGTGCTGTACATAATAAATATTCGCGCTCTCCATTTATATTTAGTGTTTCTCAAAAAAATTATTTGTGCGTCAAATAATTATTCTATTACTCCAAAAACGAGATATGCTCGCGCATCTTTCCTTGCCGCTTACGCTTCCAGACAAGAGGCACGCGAAAAAAGTTTTGTACAAGGTCAGTTCAAGGCCCTGTAATTTTTTTTAAAAAGCACGATTAGAAATTACCACTAAAAGAAGTTTTACGTTTTACATAATGCAAGTCAATTACAGCAAAGCATTTATATATTACCAAAATCAATATCTTTTTTTGTGCAAACCACTTCTATTTTTACTCTTATTTTCCTTGCCCTAGCACATCTACATCTATAATTTTGCATAAAATTATTTACCATTTGCACAACATTTTATTGCTTGTGTATTTTTGATCAACAAATAATATTTTTAACTGCTAAATAATATAAGACACTGTCGAAAATTAAATATCTGAGTATTATGTAAGAATTAAATGTGGAATAAAATTTGATGAACATTTAGTATTTATGGTCAACAAAAGTTATTTTGGCGACCAAAATATATAAGAGGCCAGCATTATGTCAATATTTGGTTGTCGCTTTAAGATTATGTATTTTCTTAACTTTGGTGAGCATTTAGTATTTTTGAGAAATGAAAGTATTTTTTTGTATGAAAATATTGGGTAAATTTGGTAGACTGTTAAATACGACCCATTAAATAATAACGCAAAACATACCAGAAGCTTCTTACTGCCCCGAAACGTTACCTACCAACTATAAAAGAGTATGAGTCGCTAAATAAATTTGTGCCGGTCACTTTTTCAGCGCTTGGTGAAAATAGGCGGAGATTGCGTGCTTTAACTGACGGGTGGATTACGTGGCGCCGTGGTGCAATTACGCGGCGCCCACCGTCGCCGCACTGTTATTTGTACCGTCGTCCTGGTGTTTGCTCGGTGGAGAGGGCACCGGTTGTCCGGGATCACAATGGCTGGGTGTTGTCGGCAATTGACGACCAAACAGGAACCTCAATTGGCTCGCACCAGGCCAAGTTGACACCGATATCGGAATTGTGGACAAAATAAATCATACAGAGATAGTCCGGCGCTGATAATACCGGAATAGCAATAATTCACACGTTTGACGCAAAAGTGGGTCGGGCGCGTTAAATTAAATTCCCCCCAAGCCGAGGTTTTAACCAAATGAATCCGCATCTGCTCTATTTCAGACTTGGGGTCGATCTATCATTGCGGAAACGTTAAGAAAGAAGAAATGAAATGAAAATGCGGAACAACGATACATTTTCATGACTCGAACCGGCGGCCGATGCGGTTTGGCAGGTCTATCTATAAATCCATCAAGTGCCCGCGATCCATTAAACGTTTACATATACATAATTCAACGATGGCGCTTGACTTGCAGATTCCGCTTCGATAAACGAGCGAACATTACGATTGACACGTTTTAAATTTCGTCGTTTTGTCTTGACGCCGAACAGCAACTTTTCACGCAGTCTCCCCAACTTAACAACAACTAACTCCATCAAAAAGGGGTGCAGCAGGAACCAG
This sequence comes from Schizotus pectinicornis, assembly GCA_951805265.1. Lineage (NCBI taxonomy): Eukaryota > Metazoa > Arthropoda > Insecta > Coleoptera > Pyrochroidae > Schizotus > Schizotus pectinicornis. Next base: position 9,873,778 of record OX638207.1, on the reverse strand, counting down.
CTGCAACCCGAGGCTCTCTCTTCATTTATCACATTGTTTCTGTGCTTCGGCGCTTATCGCGCCAGCTTCATCTTAATTCATCATTGTTTCGTCCGCACCGCCACTATCTGCGTTCATTTGTAACGGTGGAAAAACCGCCTCCAGTCCGCGGCGGTCGAGCTTTCAATTTACTGCACTTTGGCCGGTTGCGCCGGCATCAACAACCCGAAAGAATTTATATGAACAGCAAAGCGGCAAGGAAGCTGCACGGGATAATAATAATTAATTTACGGCCAACAAACCAGTTGAATGGAATCGTAAACAGAAGTATGGTAATTTTCGGGAAGCCTGTAGTGGTTGTTAATTAATTTGCGGCGAAAAATTTGATCCGTTCAAGACGATCTCATTAGAGACCGCAATTATCAGGTGAAATGCGAGCGCAAAACCGTCCCTCAAGTGCTTAATGACGGGGCGATTTTCGGGTTAATGGAGGGATGAAGGCGTGCGAACCCAACAAAAAACTGGGCTTTTGCAGCGATTTTACAATTAACGGCTGGACGAGAACCACCAAAAAGAAACAAATCGTCTCAATTTTCTTCGTACACGATGGGACAAAATTGCCGGAAAAGTCGTAAACTATCATCGGTTCGCCACTGCACCTGCAGCTGGCGAGGCAATAACCAAATAATCGCCATTAAATTTAATGTAACTGATTGAGATTTATTGCTAAAATGCGTACTTTTGCCTTTTAAGTATCTAATTTACTTTTTCATTTAACTATATTTTGTGTTACTTTTCTTGATATTTTAATGCTTATAAGCATAAATAAACAGTTCTAGTCCTTCAAATTATTTAATTTTTATTGTGAACAAATATAATGTACACCAAATTAAACCATACATCCCTTGCACTGTCTACCAGAAAATTTAATGAGCATCAAAAAATCTAAATGAAACCCAAATTATTATACATCAAAAAATGAGAACATCACCACTTAAATAACTATGCTGCGCATTGTTTTACCATTGCTTACATTTTAAATTCTATATGTCTATCAATTTTACTAAATGGTTCACCAAATTTAGAACGCTCAAGTTACGCGTCCGTGCTGTACATAATAAATATTCGCGCTATCCATTTATATTTAACGTTTCTCAAAAAAATAATTGTGCGTCAAATAATTATTCTATTACTCCAAAAATAAAATATGCTCGCGCATCTCTCCTTGCCGCTTGCGCTTCCATACAAGAGGCACCCGAAAAAAGTTTTGTACAAGGTCAGTTCAGGGCCCTGTAATTTTTTTTTTAAAGCACGATTAGAAATTACCACTAAAATAAGTTTTACGTTTTACATAATGCAAGCCAATTACAGCAAAGCATTTATATATTACGGATATCAATATCTTTTTTTTGTGCAAACCACTTCTATTTTTACTCTTATTGTTCTTGCCCTAGCACATCTACATCTATAATTTTGCATAAAATTATTTACCATTTGCACAACATTTTATTGCTTGTGTATTTTTGATCAACAAATAGTATTTTTAACTGCTAAATAATATAAGACACTGTCAAAAATTAAATATTTGGGTATTATGTTAGAATTAAATGCGGAATAAAATTTGGTGAACATATAGTATTTATGGTCAACAAAAGTTATTTTGGCGAACAAAAGATATAAGAGGCCAGCATTATGTAAATATTTTGTTGTCGCCTTAAAATTATGTATTTTCTTATTTTTAGTGAGCATTTAGTATTTTTGGGAAATAAAAGTATTTTTTTGTATGAAAATATTGGGTAAATTTGGTAGACTGTTAAATACGACCCATTTTTATTTTGCGTACAAAAACGTTAACAGAAGCTGTAGTGATTAATTACAATTACTTTAAAAACATTTTAAAACCAAATGTTACAACTGCTCAGGTTGCAGCGTAGCGCGTGGACTCCGATGGGTGCCATGAAAATGTGGGGCGCCACGCCGGCCCGATTTGTTCCGTCAGAATTTTTTTTATTGTCGAATTTTTAGTTTGTCGATCGAGGGTGCCGGGGGCGCTGAAAAGGGGTAATTTGCAGACCATAACGCCGGTTGATTGCCGAACTGTCGAACGGCAGCTTCGTGCTGGGCAAATTGAATCATGGCCCTGGGCCCGCAAAAGCGTTAACACCCCAGTTATTGCCTTGCGCAAATAATAAATTTTCTTTATGCGAATAAACGCGGATTCTAATCTGAGCACGCTCCATTGCTCCTAATCTTAAATCATTGCTGCCGCATTATCTTAAAGAATGGGTCGAGATGAGCGCCACTTTACGGCACGTATTATTTGCCGGAAAGAGCGTCGCGAAATGTATTTTCGGTGTCGCAGAGAACGTCTTCATTCAAACAGCACTTGGATATATTTCCGCCCCAAATGGCCGTCTTAATCCAGATGCAATCGGCGCGAAAAGCCGTCTCGGACTCGAAACCGACACTTTCGGCGAACGGCCCCTAAACAATTTTTGATTTGATTATTTCTGTCTCTCGACTCGGCGCGAATTAAGTTAAATTCCGGAATAACTCGGAGATTAATCACAGACAAGTTCGCTCTTATATGCGAATTCCCGGCTGCGAGATCGATACCGGAAACTAAATTCGGCTTCACGTGACCGGCGACGGGAAGCGAAGGATAAAAAATTGGCAAATCCAAACGTTAATCTAATCCACTTCTGGGCCAAATGCAATTGCCGTGTAAGCCGGGACCGCGCCATTATCTATAACGTTCGGATACGTTTGTGTGTGTGTGTGCGTCCAAGTTGTGTGACGTAAACCGGAGACGTGCCCTAAAATAAGCCGAAGGCCGAGTTGTTCCTGAATTTCGAAGATTCCAGCTGAGCCGGCTGGGATCGCGGAGAAGATTAAATGAGAATAAATCGGTAAGTAGGCGATATTTCCTTCAAATTTAACAAAGGACGAGCGATAACTGATGGGATTGCGGGCTTTGTTGCTTTTGCTAGCCAAATAATAAATGCGAGAAGTTTCGGAAGCGAGCGCGAAATGGCGGAGGCGCCGGGCGAATCTCAAAATTGTACCAACAGGTATTCAGCATTTAATGAAGAGGTCAATTTTCTAAATTGCACCTATTTAAAAGGGTTTATCTCAATTTCTCGAAAATATTTTGTGAGTGGAAGCCCAGCTTGTTAAGAGCACAGATGATAAAGTTAGAAGCAGAAATTAAGAGCGAAGACCGGATACTGGACAATCTTGTTCGACAAGCTGAACCTTGTTGAAATCAGTTTGAGGCATGTGGCATTGACGCATAGCTCCACGTTGTTGACACTGTGACAAGACCTGCTGTCTACACGCCTGGGTGGAATTGCACCTTCACATCTTTTCCTGTCCCAAACAGGGGTGTTCGAGAATTAGCAACGCGAGATCGTTTCTTTGGGAGGTGGTTGTCTTTGGGCGAGTTTCGTGCGGAAATATGCGTCTGATCTGTCATATTCGGTCATCCCTCGGCCGGCCTCCGAATTGACTTCCTCGGCGTTGTCTGTGCGATCAGATTAGACGGATGGGTTCTCGGCTCAGCCGACCAGAACGACCTTATGACGGATTTTATCGCTCCGATGAAACGGCCGTCATTGTCTTAGAAAGCTCTCTTGACTCGAGAACTGGGGGCATATTGTCGGGAGGTTTTTGCGGACTTAACGCCGCAGCTTATAATGAACTCTCCCGATTGTTGGGTAAATATGGGAGAGAGCGCAGTCTGCCGCACGGGATTAATCAATTTGAGTGTTATGAAAATTAGTCGAGCATCCCTCCATATGCGGCGCAGCCGATATCGGCTCGTTCGCCAACGCGGTCTACCAACAACCAAACCCAAATGGAGCAAATTTCGAAACAGCACCGACCGGAAGCGGATAAAGCCGCAACCCTCATCGAGCTGATGCGGAATTGGAAAAGTTATGCAGAAAAAATTGTTGCCTATGAGCGTTTCTTGAAGTGTGGAAAAGAGGTCGTAACGAAACATTTGGGCCGCGTTCGATCGTTAGGGGTAATTGCCTCATAAAAGCTCATATTAAACACTAATAAACATAAATTATTCAGGCAATTTGGTCCGGCTGTATTTACTCGCTAAAGTACTGTCAATTGAGTCCCTTAACACAATGTTTACAGCAAACAGGAACAAAGTAAGAGAAATAACGATTTTGAGAGCACGTGGCAAGACCTGAAGTTGGAAATTTAGTCGAGTGGTCACCCGTATCGTTTCAGACAATAAAATTGGTGCGCAATTGCATTGCAATTTATGAGCTTTTCGCGTTTCCTCTAGTTGACTCACAGAGTTGCCTCAAATTGAAAACAACCCGAGAGCCGTCCAAACTTCATCGTTGTGGCTGGGACCAATCAACATATTCAAATTCTTGTTACTGCAAACAACGAACCCTCAATATGGTGAGGGAAAGAATCCAACGCGACAACCAACCGAGGAAAATTATTACGCGTCACGTAATTTATGAAATTGACAAAAACGCTTTAGGGAGCGATGGTAAATGCTGTTTAAAGTTTCATTCTGGCCGCTGGCCACCATAACTGTTATAGTTCTCGGTTCTCGGGGGTGTCCTCAATTCTTATCACCTCCCCGTATTAGCGCTCTTTAACAATGCCGGTCTCGTGTCGTTGTCAGTTGGATAAGTAAACAAATAAGCCCAAGTTGGAGAGGCAGCTCGCGTTTCCAACTGGCAAAATTGCGGATATACATCGAGCAAGTTTCGAGGCGCGAATTTCTATGGGAATTGCGGGATACCACCGCTCACTCGTCGGGAATCGTTTATTAAAACTAAATCCTTTATAATCCCTCTACACTGGGGTTATGTAAATTAAGCGATTTAGTTATCCGTCTAACCCGTGTCCTTAACGCTTGCCGCGTCGGAACATAGTTTAACAACGTTTTCAACTATAATTGGATCAGATGGGGCCACTCTCTCCTCCACGTTATACCTACAACCGGCGTTCGCCACGATATGATTAATTAACGCCATTTTCATAAATTTTCGCCGTAAAACAATATATAAGGCAATTAAGACGCACGACATGCGAAGTGAATTAGGTCACGTGTCATCCATCATCGTGATAACCGCAAATGTGGAGACGGCGAGGTCTGGGATTGTAAATTTTGGACTCAAGAAAGCTCTCCCGGCCCGCCAACAAGAAACTTCTACAAATTTAATCATAATCACAATTTTTGTTTTCAGTTAAAGATATTTTATGAGATTTCTAGAACTTCACAAAACCAAAAACCAAAAAGTTCTATGAAAATCAAAAAATATTTTAAATTTTAATTTTAAAATGTAAACTTCAATCCTGAAATTTTTATTTTTAATTTATCAGCATACTTCAGAGAGATCACCACGAACAATAAATTCATAAAGACTTTTTGAATGTTTTAAATAACGCGTTTCTTGTGGAATTGCTGGGGCTATTAACTTCGTCGTTCTTTCTGAGAAAAGCTTTTAAATGGAATAAAAATGATGAGAAGACATCAGAGTGGACCGCAAAGAACGAAGAAACTTCTGAAATCATCGTCTTTAAGGTTCGCCACTTCGCCAGTAAAAAGCTTCAAATTTCTAGGAATTTGATCCAATTTTCTCTATAAAAATTCACAGAATCAAGCTGAAAAGCTTAAGCTTCCATTGGAATGAGAGTAAAGTTGTAAAGTTAATTAAAATTAATTTAGCAATTCCGGCAAATATCAATTCTGCATTTTTGAGTACACCACCGTATTTGAATTTCCAAAGTTTCTGTTTTAAAATTTCGCCCCTCGTAAGGTCTTTGGGGTTTTGACCTGCGCCGTTCTTTTTGGCAGAAAGTGTCGAATAAGTCGGGATAGATGGGGGCAGAGATCAAAGTCGAGCGTCTGAAAGTTGGGCAGTTACTGAGCAACCTTAAGTAGCCGATCAGTTTCCAGATTTGATTATGGACGGCCGGATCGGAAAAACGTCCGGAAAGATTCATCAAGTGATTCTCGACCAACGCTTTTATCCAATATAACTGACATGAGCCAAAGGAACACGTACGTTCCTGCCACTGACAACACTAATTTCAGCCGATGCCGGCAATGGATCACCGTATTAACGCGGAACTTTTCTTACCGCAGCAATCGGGAGACTCACCTGGAAAAGACAAAGAAAATTAGTCAAGTTTAAATTAAGAAGAGAAAATCGCGACAAAGAAAAGCTAACATTTCTAAATTCTTTTGCATATTCACGTCTTTACTTCTTGAAAATGCTCCAAATACGTAGACGTTCATTAAAATTAATTAGAATTTGGTGCATTCGCCAAGTGTTGTATTGTACAGCGAGGGGTTGACCAAAAATCGTTGGCCTAATTTTGCCCCTCATCCCGAACTGGGTTAAGCGAGATCGAACAGTTTCTCTTTTTCGTCGTTTTGCTTAACTGTACTGCGGCCGCATCCTGGCGGTGTGCCAGGAATATCAAGGATTTCTGGCCGAATTTCCACCCGTAGCTCGCTAATCGATTGCTTCTACTCGGGAGGGCTACTCGTGTAATAAAATGTTCGGCGTCGTGTGCGAAAATGGGATGCCGAGTCCGGGATCGGGGAGACAATATTAACTTTGTGTCCGACCCGAGGCAACGCCAGATGAAACCAATAATAAGGGATGTTTTATTGTATGCCGAAATTACTTTTTCATAGCTGGCACTGAAAGGTTCGAGAGCCGGTTAGAGGGCGGTCGACGAAAGTGCCGCCAACACAACAAGTTATAAGGAAAGTTCCGGTTTATTGCCGACATGCGAGTGGCTCAAGTAACACAGGCACAAAAGACATGAATCAACAAACTTTAATAGAGCAACTCAAATGGTAAAATTTCGGAAATTTGCGACTAAACAAATCTTCGATGCCAGAGAATTTCCTCCGGAAATACGGAGGTTTACTAAATTTTTGTCTTCATGGATAATAATACAAAAAATTATACTAAAACCAATTTACAAAAAATTAAGATATATTTTTTAGCGATGAGGAAGACGCCAGAAAAACCTTTTGGTCGATGTGTGACGTCCTTGCCCGCCTGAGCCCCGAGATGCTCCGCGAAATAAACCATTAATAAACACTTAGTAGTTTGTCAAATATCTTATATATTTTGTTATTTTAAAATGGGTCGTCTTTAACAGTCTACCAAATTTAACCAATATTTTCATACAAAAAAATTGTTTCATTTACCAAAAATACTAAATGCTCACCAAAATTAAGAAAATACATAATCTTAAAGCGACAACCAAATCTTGACATAATGCTGGCCTCTTATATATTTTATTTTGTTTGCCAAAATAACATTCGTTGACCATAAATATTAAATGTTCACCAAATTTTATTCCGCATTTAATTCTAACATAATACCCAGATATTTAATTTTCGACAGTGTCTTATATTATTTAGCAGTTAAAAATACTATTTGTTGATCAAAAATACACAAGCAATAAAATGTTGTAGAAATGGTAAATAATTTTATGCAAAATTATAGATGTAGATGTGCTAGGGCAAGGAAAATAAGAGTAAAAATAAAAGTGGTTTGCACAAAAAAAGATATTGATTTGGGTAATATATAAATGCTTTGCTGTAATTGGCTTGCATTATGTAATACGTAAAACTTTTTTTAGTGGTAATTTCTAATCGTGATTTAAAAAAAAAATTACAGGGCTCTGAACTAACCTTGTACAATACTTTTTTCGCGGGTCTCTTGTCTGGAAGCGCAAGCGGCAAGGAAAGATGTGCGAGCATATTTCATTTTTGGAGTAATAGAATAATTATATGACGCACAAATAGTTTTTTTGAGAAACACTAAATATAAATGGATAGCGCAAATATTTATTATGTACAGCACGGACCCGTAACTTGAGCGTTCTAAATTTGGTGAACATTTAGTAAAATTGATAGACATAATATAGAATTTAAAATGTAAGCAATGGTAAAACAATACGCAACATAGTTATTTTAGTGGTGATGTTTTCATTTTCTGATGTATAATAATTTGGGTTTTATTTAGATTTTTTGATGCTCATTAAATTTTCTGGTGGACAGTGCAAGGAATGTATGGTTTAATTTGGTGTACATTATATTTGTTCTCTTTTAAAATGAGGCCCTAGCACCGGGTATAGCAGAGCAAAACCATTTTCTTGAAAACTCAAAAAATTCTAAAAAGAGAGAGTTTCTACATTAAAGTGCCCCAAATGCTTAAGTCATATTTTCGTGGTGTGAAGAGGGTGGTTGTGGCGGAGGCGCCTGGCAAATGGAGATGTCTTGCAAGACAATGTCGCGTCGCGGCGGTATTGATCATTTAAATTGGTAATTTGGCTTTCCGTTGGTTAATTGACACTCGGCTCGGAACCGCGAAATTGCTTGTCTCCTCCACCCCGACAATGTACTTTTTCTCCGAACTCCGGCAGCAAATAAGAAATCCATTACGACCGGAAGTGGCGGCGTCGCCGCCTCGAATTCATATCGTCTCGATATTAATTAAATTTGAACAGATCGGGCGCACACCTCATTGACTTTCGAGATCGCTGCCGAAGAGAGCGCCAAGTTATGCCATATTTTCGAGTCGTTAACTCACGCATTGTGCTCGGCAACGAACAAAGCCCGACGTCGGCACAGTTTTCTTTAATTGTGCGCAACCTCAAGCCGGCGTCCCGACGCCTCCCTGCCCTCTTCCCGTCTCGACCAACTTAAAATTTAACGACATCCATTTGCCGGTGAGTGCCGCTGCGATGACTGACACTTTTAGACAGCTGAATGCGTTCTAGGTTCTGTTTATTAGAGATAAGGGCTCGCCGAATAAGACTCTGATAGTGATGAATGCTTTATGTGGGTGCGCAACTCGGCAAGATCCAGTCTGGATGATAAATTATCAACGAGTCGCTTTAAACTTAACAATAATCGCGCTAAAGCGGGCGGCTCCAATTAAATTCGAAAAACCCCAACAAACACGACAGCGATAAATTCCAACGTCGCATGTGACCGGGTTTGATAAAGGCGCCGGTTGATGCGACGTGTCGCCGTCGCGACGCTTAATAGAAAATTACGAATTTGCTCAATGACCCAAAGTGCATTTCAATAAGACCGATATTTCCGATATTTGCGTTATAAATCGTCCCTATCACACGACACCAGGCGACCGCAAGTTGAAGCTCGCTCAAGCGTCCCGGCGACGTTTCTGAACCTGTGACAATCTGGGCGGAAGCACGACCCCCATACAGGTTCATTCTAACTACTTGTCCCGTGAAAGAATTATGTGTGATCTCAGACTGTTGCCGAGTCGGCCGTTAACAACCCGACTCCATCACAGTCTCGACGGGTCTCTTATCTTTCGTAAACAGAGCCTAGAACGCGTTCAGCTGACTAGTTCACTGCGTGTATGTGGAGTTCGCAACGAATAAATTTCACATAGGTACCTATCCACCCAAATAAAAAGCGCAATTACGCCAGCAAACTTGTTTTTCGCGACAACGAATTAAAAGAGGTCTAGGGGTGGGGCGGCTTGTTCTTGGCACTAATTTTGGTCGAAATATTTGCGATTCGGGCACGTAGGGGCCGGAATCCGCCTCGAACCCAATATCTCGCGTTATTAAATAAGGATATTGGGGAGTAATCGGTATTCAGTCGCGCCGATTATCCTCAGAATTAATTTGTCCGAAGTCCTCGTTAAAAGTGCCGCGACGCCACCGAATTGGATTTGCATTTCGATTGCTGCCGGTCGGATTATAATAAATTTCCAGAGCTCCCGCAGGTCTGTTTTGGAATACAATTAAAAGCTCTGAAGATTTCAATTATATCGGCCCGTTTTTTCTCCTCTCTCCAGCGCCATCGAACTCGGCGAAAATTGAGAGTGCTCCTCCATCGCGATCTTGACGAGTCCTCGAAAAAAGAAAATTAGGAAATCAGCACTTTCGGACGGCTGTTTGATTATTTCCCGGCAACGAGCTTTCTTCGCCCGCCCCTCGATAGTTTTCCTTTCTTTTAATCAAGGGGCTGGACGGTGAGGGGGGCGATGCCGGCACATGGGGATATTCAGGAGTTTGCCCGGAGGTCGCTGCAACGAAAGCAGATTCGCTAACAAATTTGCATTCTCTTTCCATTCACAAGTTAAGCACCAACCGTTACTGGATTCTCCCGGCGCCTCCGCCAAAACTGCGCAGGATAGAAACCTCGAGTCGGAGGTTTTTCAACTGCTCGGTCTTTGTGATTAATTGCAAATTAATCGTTTTTTTAAAAGTGATTTCTAAATTAATAACTAGTACGCGTTTTCACAAAAGTACTTTGTTGTCAGTGGCCAGATCTGGAATTGTCAGTTAGACCAGAGATACATTCCGCTATCCAGGTAAACCTGTTCAATGATGGACAATCGCTAGATTACCGTTTTAATTTGGGCAAATCCGTTTATTCCGGTGACCCGGAATGATTCCCTCGTACACGCGCCTCGCTCAAAATGCACATTCACGGCTAAATTCGTCAAAAACAGAACTCGTTCACTGATTCGTGTTTTGTCAATTGGAGCGTTGAAATAAAAAAAAAATCCATCGGAGCGCCGGTGCTTGTAAATTTTTAAGCTAAACGAGTCGGCGCTTGATAGATTGCGGAAGTCATTAGAAATTGTTCAAACACTCGCAATGCTTTCAAGTCGAAGCTGCATAGTCACGAAAACCAATAAGGATAAAGATGTCCGTTTCGGAGCACTCTGCGGAGAAATTACGAGATTACAAATGTAACCTCGAGTCCTTACTGTAAAAGCGGCGCCTTTTATCCGCAATTCGGCACATCCATCCATTGTTCGATAATTTAAACCTCACGCAACAATTTACGTTCAGTTCAGAAGTTAAGTCGCTACTTGATCGCTTCTTCTTAATTGATTACTCGACTCTGGCATATTGTAGTGACGTTGTACAGTTGGGGGTAAAAACGTTAAGTTGCGCCCCCGGTAGCTGCTAACTCCTGTTTTAAGGCGGCATTTTCGTAACGCGCCTCGTTCCCGCTCCGTACCTTATTGCATTAAAAGCTTCTCATAGAATTTTCAACATAAGCAGGGGAAAGATGCGTGTAATTGGATTCGTAAGGCTGCAAAAGGCTTCGAGCAACATTTGTAAGTTCTACTCGAAAGCTCCGTAAAGCGCAACTTTCAGCATTCAACAAAATTGAAATGAAAAAAGGACGCGCCACTGAAATATTTAAAACCGAAACTTTTACTAATTACCAACCAAAGTTCCCAGACGCGAATTACCCCGCAAACACTCGTTGCTGTCTAAAAATTCGCAATTGCAACAAATGCAACCTGAAAATGCATTAGTGCCTGCCGGCGCCCGATAAACGGATTATCGCGGGATCAGAACCGGAAACAGGGCCGGCATTAATGCATTATAGAAAATTGTATTTGACGCGTTCCCAACACGTGAAATAGATTTAAAAGAATTAACGCTTAAGCCAGCAACGTTTTCGGGATGGCGCGGTTATGACGCAATTCACCAATTACGACCAAGATTTGTGCGCTTAATCGTCTTATTCGGGCCCCCGGATCGGGATTATGCGGGATTTTGCACTATTACCGCCCGGTTTAAAATGATGCATGTTCTCGCATCAATTGGAATCGGCTGTGTGCGAAATTAATTGAAGCCGGGAAAAAATCCCGGCTCCCACAGGACGCCAGACCGTAAGTTATCCGGCCCGCTCAAATTGGGGGCCTCGCGGGAATCCCAAGGCTGCGTGCTTGCGGATCCAACGCCGGCTTCCGAATTAACTCGGTGACACTCGGAAAAATCCAGACAGTCACTCAAATATCGCGTGGTGATCCGGATGCGTGACCGGATCCCACCCTAGGCGCCAGTAGGGAGATCGCCACGGCAATTACTTTAATTCCAGAAGAGTCCTTTCGGACTGGGCCCAATGTCCGTCATTCCGGTAACGGAGCAGTTCTCAAACGCCAAGAATTAAAAAAATTTGGAAAACCAGAATCTTCTCTAGACTTTTAAGACTCAAGCTCTGTAGAGCTTGAAAATGAGTTAGAGAGACAAGAAATAAATTACAAAGACTGAAAAAGTGCCATAGAGTTGAAATAAGTTCAAGAGTGGGAATGAGCTCAATACTGAGAATAATTTAGGCAAACTCTGAATAAGTTCAGAAGTTGGAAATGAGTTAGAGAGACAGAAAATAAGTTATAAAGACTGGAAAAGTGTTACAAAGTAGGAATAAATTGAGAAAATTGAGACTTGAAAGGAATTTAAAGTTAAAAATAATTTATAGAGACTAAAAATGTGTTATAGAGTTGAAATGAGTTCGAGACTGGGAATGAACTCAACTGCAAATAATTTATACCGACTTTAAAAGAGTTGCACAGCTTGAAAATGAGTAATGAGTTATAAAGACAGGAAATAAATTGTAAAGACTGGAAAAGTGTTATGGAGTTGAAATAAGTTCAAAACTAGAAATGAACTCAATACTCAGAATAATTTAGACAAACTCTAAATAAGTTCGGAAGTTGGAAATGAGTTACAGAGACAGAAAATAAGTTATAGAGACTAAAGTGTTACAAAATAGGAAGGAATTGAAAAAAATGAGACTGGAAAGGAGTTCGAAGTTGGAAATGATTTATAAAGACTGGAAATGTGTTATAGAGTTGAAATGAGTTCGAGACTGGGAATGAACTCAATTGCAAATAATTTATACCGACTCCAAAAGAGTTGCACAGCTTGAAAATAAGTAATGAGTTATACAGACAGGAAATAAGTTGTAGAGACTGGAAAAGTGTTATGGAGTTGAAATAAGTTCAAGAGTGGGAATGAGCTCAATACTGAGAATAATTTAGGCAAACTCTAAATAAGTTCAGAAGTTGGATATAAGTTAGAGAGACAGAAAATAAGTTATAGTGACTGGAAAAGTGTTACAAAGTAGAAAAAAATTGAGAAAATTGAGAATGGAAAGGAATTTAAAGTTGAAAGTGATTTATAAAGACTGGAAATGTGTTATAGAGTTGAAATAAATTCGAGACTGGGAATGAACTCAACTGCAAATAATTTATACCGACTCTAAAAGAGTTGCACAGCTTAAAAATAAGTAATGAGTTATAAAGACAGGAAATAAATTGTAAAGACTGGAAAAGTGTTATGGAGTTGAAATAAGTTCAAGAGTGGAAATGAGCGCAATACTGAGAATAATTTAGGCAAACTCTAAATAAGTTCAGAAGTTGGATATGAGTTAGAGAGACAGAAAATAAGTTATAGTGACTGGAGAAGTGTTACAAAGTAGGAAAAAATTGAGAATAGAAAGGAATTTAAAGTTGAAAGTGATTTATAGAGACAGGAAATGTGTTATAGAGTTGAAATGAGTTCGAGACTGGGAATGAACTCAACTGCAAATAATTTATACCGACTCTAAAAAAGTTGCACAGCTTGAAAATAAGTAATGAGTTATAAAGACAGGAAATAAATTGTAAAGACTGGAAAAGTGTTATGGAGTTGAAATAAGTTCAAGACTAGAAATGAACTCAATACTCAGAATAATTTAGACAAACTCCAAATAAGTTCATAAGTTGAAAATGAGTTACAAAGACAAAAAATAAATTATAGAGACTGGAAAAGTGTTACAAAGTAAGAAGGGATGGAAAAAATTGAGACTGGAAAGGAGTTCGACGTCGAAAATGATTTATAGAGACTGAAAATGTGTTATAGAGTTGAAATGAGTTTGAGACTGGGAATAAGCTCAATACTGAGAATAATTTATAGAAACTATAAAACAATTGCACAGCTTGAAAATGAGTAATGAGCTATAGAGACAAGAAATAAGTTGTAGAGCTTGAAAATGACTTAGAGGCAGGAAATAAGTTATTATAAAGACTGGAAAAGTGTTACAAAGTAGAAAAGAATTTAAAAAAATAAGACTGAGAAAGAACTAGAAGTTGGGAATAATTTATGGAGACCGAAAATGTGTTATAGACACTCAAAATAAGTATTAGAGACTAAAAAATGTTTGAAACTAGAAAAGAATTGAGAATAAAAGAGAATTCAAAACTGACTAAAACTGAGTTATAAACATAAAAAATTATTTATAGAAACTGGAAAAGGATCGAACCTGGAAATGAGCACCAACAATAACAATTAAAAGGTATAAAAACTAAACACTGCCAATAGGATAATCACCGTCAAAGACTCCCGACAATAAGACAGGGCTGTTGCTGCATCTAAATTAAAAGTAAATCTACTCCGAAAAAAGTTTGAAACGTTAAAAAAAAATAAATTTCAGTTGGAGTACGAGATAGCTGGATGAATGGTGGATCGTCATTACGGTAACGCGTCAACTCTGAAGCCGCAGCCAATTAAGATAGAAATGATATAATATGTGTATAAACAAAACAGACAGATCTGTTTGGAAAAGGAGCTGGAGGTTAAGTAGTTAAAAAAATTAAATTTAGCGATATCTATGTGCCATTGAGAGTGGATCTAAATCGGGTGTTTGCCAACTCCCTCTGAAGTGCAGGCGACAAAAAAAAATCGTCAATTATAAAGTTGGCAACTTCCTGTTCTTCATGCCTCCTGACCCGAACTTTGCTGGCAAAATCGCCCAAATTGGATCATATCCTCGCTTCGCGCCCCCACTTCTTCATTCAATGAGCCCTCGCCTTCCGAGGAGACGAAGAACTCGGTTTGCAGTCTCCAGAACAACTTGCCTAATCAGTTCGAAAGTTGTTTGCACTTTTGGCATCAATGCACGTTTCGAATTGCGTTAACGATTAATTGGCGAAACCGCCCCAACTGATGAGCCAACAGCCAGTCGGCCGTCTACCACCCTTGTGTTTTATGCAACCTGGTTTTGATTGCCGTCTGCATCCTAGCAATAACTCGATAAAATCGGGCCCGGGAAATTTAATACAATAAACTACTAGTGTTCGGATAACAGCTTTGTTAATTACAAGTAGCGATGAACACAGGAAGGAAGCGACTGCCAATCGTAACTTCGTTACGTGTAGATTACTAGTTGGATGAAGTGGTGATTGGACCCTTTGATTACTTGTTGCTTGTGCCAGATCTGCACACTAGCGTCTCCAATTTGTTTAATGGAGACGCGTCTGTCTAGTTTCGACGAGGTTTCGATAAGGGAAAAAAAATCGAGATTTTTCGGAAACTAACGATGCAAAGAACGACATCGATCATGCTGGCGTCTTAAAGGAAGACACGGCCGCTTAATTTCGTTGGCAGAAATTAGTAGTGATTTCTATGACAGACCGAAACAATGTCTCTTTGATGGCGGTGCAAATCTTTGCATCGAGGCTGAGTCGGTTAACAAGAAGATGCCTGCGTTCTTGATGAATTTGCCAGAAGCATATTAGGGGCGGAAGCAAAGACCACGAAACACAGCATAGAGCAAAAATTCCAAATACAAAGACTGCTGAAAAGTAAAGATTTTTTTTACGATTATTTGGTTGTTTGCATTCCCTGTTGCCGCTCTGAGCAACCCACACTGGGGTGTGGGGTAGTTTAGTTACACTAACTACTTGTTAAAGTTGCTGGGGTTGGTAAATAGATGAGGGGGAGAAAACGTTGCAACATCTTGATTGTCAAAATATTTTTTTGAGAGTTGTCTCCTGAAGGTGATTGCTTATCATTGTTGGGTTTTGGCCGGCTGACGAGTCAGAAGTTGAGACGAATCGCTTTGCTATCGGAAGCCGGCACTAAAATTCACAAAACGTAACTCGATAACGACCGAAAAGAGTCGTGTTTAATTTAACAGCAGCCCTCCCCTGCAAAACAAACAAATAAAAATTGGGCGTCCCAGTAAATGGCGTAAGGCGATAAAGCCGTTTATCGCGTCGAGCTTTAGTGGCGAGTTAATATTTAAATAATAACTTTGATTCGCGGCAGTCGGCCGATTAATTAATCGCCAGTCCGCCACTGGTGCTTTTATCGAACAGCAATAAGCGTCCGGCCGCAAATTACCCGGTTAACGACCCGCCGCTGCTCATTCTCGTAAAATTGGGAAATAATTCAAATAAAGAACGCACTTAACGCCCCTCCGCCAGGATAAGTGCCTTAATAACGTCACAAACGCCTCCTGCATGATTAATGTATTCGTGACGTCGTGACTTTGTCCCCCTTCGGCATTGTTTTATTGCCGCTGATTGCGGTTTGAACCTGCAATTTTGGTGGGAACCGCCGGGCTCTTTAATTATTGCGCAAATAGGGCAGAGATTTGCGACATCGTGCCTGGTTTATTGTGACAAACGACGGAGGTTCTTCGGGAACGTCGCCTGAGGGATTGCGAACGTTGTAGGTTTGTTCGATTGATGTCGTCCGTTATTTTTCCAGATTGGCCCTATACGAAACGTGATTCTTTCACATTTAGCCTATCCCGATGCAAAGTTCGACTCTTAGAGGCTGTATATTGTAGTTTTGGGACGTGACTCGGGGGCGAGGGCGCCGATATATCGGAATCGGTGAATCTGCTTAGAGTAACGATGACGGAGATCTGTATTATATTGCACTTTTCTAGCTGTTATTGCGACTCCGTTTCGGGACGTTAGATAAAAGCGCTGAAGCCGGGAAATTGATATTATTTACCCGCTGACGACGCGCTGTCGGGCCGTTACTTGTTATTTGTTTTCCTCCACTAACGCGGCTTTATTGAACCCTAAAATCGACGCGGATCCGAAGCTACCAATTAGCGGACGTTATCGTAAATAGAAACAAAGTATAGCGTAAAATTTCCGGGGTTGATCATAGCGCCCGAGGTGAAGTCCAATAAACCTGGGGGTGATATTTCCATATTACGGGCCGATGGGGTAAGCGGCCGTAGAGATCGTATCTTGCAATAGCAACGGGCACTGACATTATCAAAATGGTTAGTAGAAAGGGGCGATATCGAACCGGAGCGCCGAAATGTGCCAGCCGCCGTTGGCCTCCTGGACATTTCGGCCGTCCTTGAGCCGGGATAACGTATATATGGGCGATAGCGGGATACCTGGCAACCGTAACCTCGATATCTCCCGATTGCCATGCAAGGAGCGCCTGAAAGCCGTCCGGGATAAGGCGCAATTTCGCCAGAGTAACACCCGCAAATGGTCCGGACGTCGCAACTGTAACTTCCCACTATGCCTTCTTACATAGTCGGAAAATACCCATATTACATTTACTTAGACGTTGAAGTTACTCGAGATGCATCGGACGCTCTTTATGGACCTCTTCGTGGAGAATCCCAATCTATTGACACTAAAGGACCAGTTTTGGTCTCATAGCTCCATCAATTTGCACCAGGTATCCACTCAGGTCCGGATATTATAAGTTCTTGCAAAGAATTCCTAGATAATGAATTGGAGAACAGAAAGAATCTGAGACGTACCTACAGCAAGTTTGCTCTGGATCTAAAATTTGTTTCACCGAGAAAACTCATTACAATTACTCTGCGCTCGGATGACTCTGAGTACAACGCGCTCCATCCCTGGCCTCTTCCTACTTTCAAACGAGTCGTATTTAACAGTCTACCAAATTTACCCAATATTTTCATACAAAAAAATACTTTAATTGCCCAAAAATACTAAATGCTCACCAAAATTAAGAAAATACATAATCTTAAAGCGACAATCAAACATTGACATAATGCTGGCCTCTTATATATTTTGTTCGCCACAATAACTTTTGTTGACCATAAATACTAAATGTTCACCAAATTTTGTTCCGCATTTAATTCTAATATAATACCCAGATATTTAATTTTCGACAGTGTCTTATATTATTTAGCAGTTAAAAACACTATTTGTTGATCAAAAATACAGAAGCAATAAAATGTTGTGCAAATGGTAAATAATTTTATGCAAAATTATAGATGTAGATGTGCTAGGGCAAGAAAAATAAGAGTAAAAATAGAAGTGGTTTGCACAAAAAAAAATATTAATTTC
The DNA here is from genome assembly GCA_951805265.1 of Schizotus pectinicornis. NCBI lineage: Eukaryota > Metazoa > Arthropoda > Insecta > Coleoptera > Pyrochroidae > Schizotus > Schizotus pectinicornis. The sequence continues at coordinate 9,855,881 of OX638207.1, read as the reverse complement.
CGTAATATATAAATGCTTTGCTGTAATTGGCTTGCATTATGTAAAACGTAAAACTTCTTTTAGTGGTAATTTCTAATCGTGCTTTAAAAGAAAAATTACAGGGTCCTGAACTGACCTTGTACAAAACTTTTTTCGCGTACCTCTTGTCTGGAAGCGCAAGCGGCAAGGAAAGATGCGCGAGCATATTTCATTTTTGGAGTAATAGAATAATTATTTGACGCACAAATAGTTTTTTTAAGAAACACTAAATATAAATGGATAGCGCGAATATTTATTATGTACAGCACGGACGCGAAACTTGAGTGTTCTAAGTTTGGTAAACATTTAGTAAAATTGATAGACATATAGAATTTAAAATGTAAACAATGGTAAAACAATACGCAGCATAGTTATTTTAGTGGTGATGTTCTCATTTTCTGATGTATAATAATTTGGATTTCATTTAGATTTTTTGATGCTCATTAAATGTTTTGGTGGACAGTGCAAGGGATGTATGGTTTAATTTGGTGTACAGTCGCCGTCATTGAAGAAGCCCAAGGTGAAGTGAAATTCATTCCAACTTACGGTGTGCTTGAAGCTTTTTATAATTTAAAACTGAAATGTGCCACTTTATTTCGACTAATCTTAGTTCACCTGTGCGGTTCTCAAACAAACTGTACCCCGTGGTTTAGCCTGGTTGCAAATGTAACGTAAGTTAGAATGAAATTCGCTTCACCCTGGGTTTCTTCAATGACGGCGACTGTACATTATATTTGTTCCGGTTTGAAACACTTTTAGTAACAGTTAAGAAGGTTGAAATGACGTAAAAATTCAGAACAAGCTTTCTAACTTTTTGCACTAAAGTTACGAAAATTCTTGCAAGTGTCATTCAGGAACCGCCGTTTGTCCCCTTTCGTAGTCAGATTTTTGACAGGCGTGGCCAATTTAAAAGACGAGAAATGTGGATATTCCTTTGAGTTAAAGTTATAACCTTCCAGGATCAGCTCTGTGGCAAAACTAGCGACCATTTGTTGTTGCAATCCCGATTAATCGTCGATATTCCGCAATTAGCGTTAACGAACCGCACCGGACCGGGCCATCCGGTGCGACAAAGACATGACATCGAACTATCGACATTGTCGAACACTGGTAATTAGCGACAACTATAGTTGGAGTTCCGGTCCGCATTTAACTAGATTTACAAGTCAAATGTTGGGCAGAGAATCAAGAGATTTTCGTTTCTTCCTTACACGACAGCAACGCCGTTCCAAGGAACTCTCTAATTTGTTTCCGGGAAAACGCGACGCTTCACCATAAAACTTTGTAATTGCTCTTTAAGTAGGAAAATGTTCGAGTTTTTCCAGAGTGTCATCGAGACCGAATTAAGGTTGAATAGAATCGAACAGACCGGAAGCTCCCGGGTTTGTTTTACAATGAGCTCGAATCTAATAAATTTACGACAAAGTCACTGAATAATATTCGATCGAATTCAGGATGTATTTACTGCCAAAAAGCAAAAACTTCCCCGAGAGACTGATAATGCAATCAGACGACGCTAGGCGTCTTCCTGCAAGAACTAGCGGTAATGAGAGAGCTATTTTTGCAGAAAATTTTCCAGCGTTTTTGCCCCATCTTTTCTGCCATATCGATTTTGGATTTTCATAGTTATAAATTCAGGTCGAGAACGGGCGTCAAACAGGGTGAATAAGTACTCAATTTTCGGGAAAATTACAAAATGCGACCCGTGGAAAACTTATTCCCAAACAGACATGTGCCAAAAAAAAACTCCACCAAAATTGCTCTCTATTCGAAGCTAGAGGCGGCAGCAGAAGAATTATGGTGAAATAACCAAATTAAGGAAAATTGACGATCGAAAATTGTTGGCAGACTTGTGCGAAAAAAAAACGTTTTTAAAGAGCACCAAACGCGTAAGAAGTGACAGACATTTTAATTAAGCGCCTCATTCAGACATTAAACCGCAATGAAAAATTTTAATTTGTGACTTTTTCACGACGATTTGCATAAATCTCATTGCGCCAAGCCCTCGCAATTACGACGAAATTCCGGCTCGACCCGGCGCAACTTTCATTACGCTAAGTAGCCGGAGAGCTTTCTTAAGTAGCGGTTTTATGATCTAGGATCCGTTCTTGCTTTCCCTATTCGAAGAGCGGAAGCAAAAGGAGATTACAGATGTAAATCTCTCGGATCACCGCAACAAGAAGACGACCTAGGCAGACCCACCGGAAAGAAATCGCAGCTCATTCATCTTTGGCCGGTCAAAGGTGGCTTCGGAGTAAAGTTAAAGAAATTAAAAAATTACTTGGCTTCGGAACCAAGTTGAAATTAAAAAAATACTTTCAAGTAATCGACACTGTAAAAAAACAAATTAATTAAAAAAAAATAAGGTGTAGAATGTCGAGAACTATGGGGCAAAAATACTTGGAGATTGCAAACAAGATCGTAGATGCAATAATTATGGAGATGATATTTGGAGGGTTGTCGAATTGGGAAAACCTGCTATAATTCGTTATAAAAGTGACGTAGCCGGCTGAACATTTCCGTTAATTACGATTACTTGAATGTAACACAATTAGTCAATTCCGCATTGGAAACCGCCACATTGCCTCCTACAATACCGCTAATTCGGATTTAACACAGTGCAAGCAGATAGGGTTAATTTATCACCTGCTATCGCAACATGATTATTCCGGCGTAATCTCCAGCGGCAGAAATTACGCGGCGCCCCCTCCCGAAAGCGTGATTGTCGAGAGATTTTTACGGAATTTTCAAAATAATCGCTTGAAACCGGGGATATTACGCAATTTAATTAAGAAAATAAATGTCGCAAGCATTACCGCTGAAACAAGTAGTATTCCCCGAAGCGACAAGAGGCAAACTCGTTCTGCACAAACATTTACATATAAAGCACTTTAGGTAAATTCACCCCGAAAAAGTTATACCGCCGTGCACTTGGTCGCCACGAAAAGTCAATTCAAAACGGAATAGTGGCCTTAAGGTAGATACAACTGAGGCTGATGGGACAAACTTAATCAAGGGGCTTGAGAGGCTAGTAATACACGACGAAAATTACTCCTCCAGAAGAAAGGTTTTTAAGGCTCGCAATAAAACGCAAAGTGAACATTTATCGATTTAATCGAGAATGTTAACTTTGTTTATTTATTGGAAGCTTCGGACATTAACGTTAAAGATCGGGAGTAGAGCACGCAAAAACCCAGAATTTTTCAATTTTCCCTGAGCAGCTAATAAATTCTATCAACTTTTCGTCGTCAATAAACGTTGTGGTGCAGGCTTTGAAAATAAACAAAATTCGAGATTTTCCAGAAGCATTTTCCGGCCAATATCAATTTAGCCAGGTGGCCAATTGCGGGGTCAGAAATAATGTTTAAAGTGCGTTGTTTATTGCGTTCCTCTTCCCGATAAAGTAAACAACCCCCACGTAACAACGTTAACAACAACTCTTTTTAATGTCGTCCGTGGATGTGGCAATCCGGATTTGCGTGAGGTAAAATTTGTTGATGTTGCCGAATTAATTAATCCTGCAGGATCGTGTTTGCCGGTTTCCTTAACGCCGGATCGAAACCGTAAATTATAGCTGTCGCAGTAATAGGTATCAGTTTGTTAACGGCATTGTTAACCCGCAATTAATGCGTCACGGTTGATTCGATCGAAAAATTGCTGTACAAAAAAAAATCTGACGCCGCCAACTAGCGGATAGAATAATTTGGCGAACGGACTAATTTGATGCCGCCATCGGCTGTCATTTCGATGATTAAAGCGTCGAACAACTGCGAAATTGAATTAGGACGCCACCACCGACGTTATGTGTTTCGGAAATATTATGCGGAATAAACAATGAGGCTCTAAGAGAGAGTCGTTGGTTTTTTCCCGATACAGGCGACCTTTGAAATGCTAATATTTGTTTAAAAAGAAGATAAATATGGATGTGCACTCGCCAATTCCTTGCTCTCGCGGACTTCTCGGCAAGAAACTGGGCGCTTACAGCCCGAAATTGGGCTGCGTGGTTGACAAATTGTAACTTTACAGGTAAAAGATTTGAATCGTCTATACGAGTTAGACATTTTGGTAAAACGCTCTTCCAGCGGGATTTGTTTCATTCAAGCTTCATATTTTAGGTTTGAAAGCGGTAGAAAATCCACCTATTTTGGAAACACCTTGTATTCAGAGTGTGGCAATAGTGCGTCCGACTTCGATAGTTTGAGTTCTACGATAGGTAGAAATTTGATTTAAAAACACAAATAAACTAGAGAAAGAAGTCTATAACCGGAAATTATTTTTGAACATACAGGGTGAGCCAAGACAATTAATTATACAGGAGCAAGTGACATTTTTTTTAAATAGAATGTGGTGTGTAAAAGAAGATTTTTCGGAGCCTTTTCCTAGACTCTTTTTAATCCAATACTATTGTTGACTATTTCTAAATCACTTGGATGTAGCGATTTTTTTTGTGTAAATGATGGCATTTGCAGATGCATGTTAAAAAATTACTACAGTCACAATTATGAGTTTTAAGAAAAAATTATGTAAAGACTAGTTAGGAAACATCTGTAGAATGTCTTTGAATCGTTTTAACTTTTGAGAAATTATACAGGTTGGCTAGATATAATTTTTCAATTTAGAACTTTTTAAGTTTAATTTTCTCCATTTCTTCAAATGGAACATCCTGTATATTTTTTAACGATATGATGTAGAAACTAAAAACGAACATTTTTTGTATGGCTATTTGTAACCATTTTCGATTTATCGCCCAATAATTACAAAATTCAAGAATAATCCTAAAAAATTAGATAGTTTTTCAAATTACTCGACAGATAAAATTGTAATAAGTGCTCCAGATGTTTTGTTTATAAAAACAACATAAGTTTTTTTAGTAAGTTCACTTTATGTTTGTATCTTGATCATTTTTTGCATTTTATATTATGCGACTAGAAATACACTTTTATCGCAGTTACCTGTCGTCAGTTGTCATTTTTGTGTCAATTTTGAAACATTTGAAGTTTTTTGTCGAGTTATTTGGAAAACAATCTAATTTTTTAGGATTATTCTTGAATTTTGTAATTATTTGGCGATATTTCAAAAATGGTTACAAATGGCCATAGAGGTGTGCATACAAAAAATGTTAGTTCTAAGTTTCTACATCATATCGTTAAAAAATATACAGGGTGTTCCATTTAAAAAAATAGAGAAAATTAAATTCAAAAAGTTCTAAACTAAAAAATTAAATTTAGCCACCCTGTATAATTTTTCAAAAATTAAAATGGATCAAAGACATTCCACAGATGTTTCATAACTAGTCTTTACATAATTTTTTCTTAGAACTTGCAATTGTGACTGTAGTGATTTTTTTAACATGCATCTGCAGATGTCATTATTTGAACAAAAAAAATCGCTACATCTAAGTAGTTTGGAAATCGTCAGCAATAATATTGGATTGAAAAGAGTCTAAGAAAAGGGTCCGAAAAATCTTCTTTTACATACCCCATTCCATTTAAAAAAATGTCTTTTGGCCCTGTATAATTGTCTTGGCTCACCCTGTATGTTCAAAACTAATTTCGGGTTATAGACTTCTTTCTCTAGTTTATCTGCGTTTTAGAATTAAATTTCTACCCATCATAGAACTCGAGCTATCGAAGTCGGACGCACTATTGCCCCACCCTGTATAATAATATGTGCCAAGTTCTATTATTTTTTGTTCATAAAAGTACTTGCGATAATGATTTCTGAAGGATTCATCTAATTTCGTGATATCCTCAAAAACGTAAATAATTAGTTCACGTTTTAGAGACTTACAGTGTAGTTCATTGACAATTGGACATGAGGTTATCGGAAGTGGCGTTCTAAAGGCAAAACCATATTTAGAAAAATGCTCAACAAATTCGAATATCGCCCACATAATAAATGGCGCCTCGATTGGAAATTCCCTCGTCCAATATCTTGGGTAGATGATGACCCGGCATCGTATGCAATAATCCGCCGGCAATGCAGCCTCCAATTGTCGACATTCCTGGCCGCCTCGCCTGAGGAATTCCGTTCAATGAGCGCCTTTTCGGGGGGGTGAATTAGAGAGCAAAAATGCGTCCAGGAATTTCCATTTATCGGCAGTCGCCACCTAGACGATGACGATAACGATTTCCTTAATTCCTGCATTTCTTCCCATCATCGTCGGACCGGCAGAAATCGGTAATTCTTGACGGCGCTCCCGCTCTAATGGACCATCGACGCGACTCGGGACGCCTTTATTATTTATTTCTTATATTGCCGGAGGCGCTATCGGAGATGCCGCCGTTAAGTGAGCACTAATCGATCCTGGAAGACGCTTTCGGCCAGAACACGCCGTTAACGGCCGGTAATTGCAACGTGATTATGCCAGTTGCTCTCTTGGCTGTTGTCGCTGCCTGCTTTCGGCCCCGGGCCGCCGCCAACGCGAATTAGGAAAATTTCCACCAGCGCCGATATACAGCCGTCCATAAATTTTAACAACAGGGACAGATCCAAGCCCGACCAACCCCACGAGCTGCAACCTTCATTTATTGGTTTTCTTATTAGATGTTTCGAAACCTCTTGCTTCCAACAGTTTACGAGTCGAAGCAAACACACATACCCAGAGAAAGAGAAAAAGGGGGGAGAGAAGAAAAAAATAGAGAAAGAAAAAGAAAGAATGACAAAGAAGGAAAAAAGAAAAATAGAGAAGAAGAGTTGACAAGGAAAGAGAGACAAAGAGAAAGAAAAAGAAACATCAGCTACTGAATAGTCCAAAAATAAAAGAATATCGATAATGATTTTGTTGATCCGTTGCTAAGGTTTCTACGTCAAATCTCGACGCACTGTTGACAATGAATTAACTTTAATCATTGCGTAAATACAACAGCTCTGTCCGTTCTTAAAAAAATTGGCTTAAGGATCAAAATTATTATTAAACATCCAGAAGACTCATGCGCTTCCGTAATAATGTAGGTGGCTCAGAACTGAGGTGTGGAGCTTTAAAATTTCCAAAATAGTCGAGTACTCCTCTTCCCGAATGGACGATCCTTGTTCCTGGCGCGTTCCTTTCAGTGAGTAACGCGTCCGGGTCCAAATGGCGATCGCACGTTTTTGAATGCGAGCCCCCGGTCCCTTAATAAGCCCTTGGAGCGGCTCGAACTTTATCTGTCCCTTTGTGGCGCGCACGTGGAGGTCATCGTCAGGTTAAGGACTCGTGGGGGCCGTTGAGCGCCCTAAATTGCCGCTGATTACGTCGAATTAGAGATGTCGCATAATTCACGTTTCCGTAACGAAAATCCCACTTCTGTTCGCGTCCATTTCGCTGTCCTTTCTTTTCAATCCCCGACACTTTGGAAAATTGTATTTGCCTTTCTTATTGGGGCTTTAGTGGAATCTAACGGAGTCGCATGGCAAATCTCGGCCGGCAACAAACGGAAACGCGGCCATTTGTTTCCGTTAGCGATGGACGATGCTAGAAAAGGACCGGACAAATGGAAATTGAAATGGGCGAAAGCACGACGCCTCACATTCTAAGCCTCAAATATAAACCGTGAGTTTCGCATGGTTTTTGCGCCACCTAGCTTTATAGTAATGTGTTTTGTTGGCGCCATTTACTTCCTCTCTTAATGTATGGGTTCGGTTTCATTTCGTACAGCTACCCGCAAAATCGTCCTTTTGTTTTCTTTGTTTTACCAGTCGACATTCTTGGAGTTGCCGAGTGACGTTTTTACATTTGTTACGGCAAAACGAGTTATTAACACCTACGCTACCGAATGTCGAGGAACTTCCCCAATTTTATTATGGGTCGTATTTAACAGTCTACCAAATTTACCCAATATTTTCATACAAAAAAATACTTTCATTTCCCAAAAATTTTAAATGCTCACCAAAATTAAGAAAATACATAATCCTAAAGCGACAATCAAATATTGACATAAGCTGACCTTTTATATGTTTTGTTTGCCAAAATAACTTTTGTTGACCATAAATACTAAATGTTCACCAAATTTTATTCCGCATTTAATTCTAACATAATACCCAGATATTTAATTTTTGACAGTATCTTATATTATTTAGCAGTTAAAAATAGTATTTGTTGATCAAAAATACACAAGCAATAAAATGTTGTGCAAATGGTAAATGATTTTATGCAAAATTATAGATGTAGATGTTCTAGGGCAAGGAAAATAAGAGTAAAAATAGAAGTGGTTTGCACAAGAAAAGATATTGATTTCCGTAATATATAAATTCTTTGCTGTAATTGGCTTGCATTATGTAAAACGTAAAACTTCTTTTAGTGGTAATTTCTAATCGTGCTTTTAAAAAAAATTACAGGGCCCTGAACTAACCTTGTACAAAACTTTTTTCGCGTGCCTCTTGTCTGGAAGTGCAAGCGGCAAGGAGAGATGCGCGAGCATATTTTATTTTTGGAGTAATAGAATAATTATTTGACGCACAAATAGTTTTTTTGAGAAACAATAAATATAAATGAGTAGCGCGAATATTTATTATGTACAGCACGGACGCGTAACTTGAGCTTTCTAAATTTGGTGAACATTTAGTAAAATTGATAGACATATAGAATTTAAAATATAAGCAATGGTAAAACAATACGCAGCATAGTTATTTTAGTGGTGATGTTCTCATTTTCTGATGTATAATAATTTGGGTTTCATTTAGATTTTTTGATGCTCATTAAATTTTCTGGTGGACAGTGCAAGGGATGTAGACCTATAGTTTAATTTGGTGTACATTATATTTGTTCCCTTTTATTATTAACGCGACTCGACAGGTTTTCGAGAGGCGAAATTGTCAAAGAGGCGGAATCGGTAGCCGGAAAACGCAAAGCTCGGCATTAAAATTATTTACCTTTAACGGCGTTTAATTTGTTCCCAACCATTTGTTTCGCAACGAACGCCGCCATTTTTGTTGATTATCTGGAACAAAAGCAACTTTATTTAGTCGGACAAACAGCGAAAGTAAAGACAAAAGGTTTTCAGCGCGACAAGTCGCGCAACTATAATAAGTATCTCGTTATGCAGCTGTAATTTCAGGACCGTTAACAATACGCTGACGCTACTAAATAGGCAACAGCGAACTAGCGAAGGCGCCGGGTTAATTACAAAAAAAAAAATCGAGAATCTCTCAACAATTTCAAACATTTTGGAGGTTTCAAACAAAACTTCTGCAAGTGACACAGAACTTGAAAAAAAACTTTTTCGCAGCTGCTCGCAAAACTATTAGATTAAAACTTTGCAACTGGTTGAAAGCTCACACGTTTCGAAATCGGCATCTCGAGCTGACTTCGGCGACAAACACGAAGAAGATAACAGTCACGACCCGTTTACGATTTTCCGTTAATGCCTCCAGTAAAGAAACAATTTTAGCATCGCAACAACTGTTCCGCCGCCAGTGGCGCACGTCTCCGATCAACCCCTCGTCGTTATTTATCTGATTATGCCGTCTGCCGAAAATTCGACTGGAAACATCCGTTTCTGCGGCCTGCATCCTGTCCAACCTCATTTTTCTTTCTTCCCGGATTTTCATCCGATATCCCCCAAATTGCTTTATCTTGTTTGGAATATTTCGCGCGAATTTTATGTCTCCCTCAAGAATTTCAATACGATGATGCATTACCTCGTTTAGTGCTAATCGAAGGATTTTAAACAAAAATCGTTGCGTTGTCAAAGAACCGGACTTTACGACTGCAAGCCCATTGTATCGTCGGCAATTCCCGTTAACAACTTGTCGAGTTAAGCCAAATAATCGTAAAACGTTATGGATATTGATATAGGTGAAGATAAAGTTTTATTAAATAGCGCTGCCTATCACAGTTTGACTGCTGGTGAAATATTGAAAAATTCCGTCGTAAACTGCAGAATTATTGCTGCCGTTAATCAAGCCATCGTTGAGATTCTTCAGAGCGGATCAATTTCGCCATCAGTCTCGGTCTTGATAGCAAGAACAACAGTTCGAAAGTTGGCGCATTAGGTTTGCGTTTCAAGAGTCCTCGTCTTTCAACTCGATACACCTATCTCGTGTTTTACAAAGAAACACTGTCAGTGAAGGAAAATATGAAAAGTTTCGGGGATAAAAGTTTTATTGCGTTAAAAGTTAAAAAAAAGTCCGTAATCCGAACCGAAAATACTTAAAAAATACACAACGCCGAACAAGGTAGCGAAGTGAATCGGCAACGAGGTGAACTTGTCAATTGTTGGATTATTTAATCGCGCATCGGGCACAATCAATTGGCGTATTGAATCTAGTTACACAAATGACGTTAATTAATTAGGGATATGGTTGCAGTCCGGTAATCATATGGCGATTTCTAGTTGACAGAGTTTTCGAAATATTCAGCTGGATTACAGAACTTTGCCGGAATCTCGACTGGTGGCGGCGGAAAAGAATGACGTCATCGGCGCCGGCTTGGCGGGCGTTGGACGCCCTTCGCCAATGGCGTCGCGACGTGTTTTCGACTGCAACCAGTGTCAAATTCCAGAAATGCTAAGAAAAACGGCCGATTCGTTACACGGATCGGTGCGCGATTCACCCGGCGCCTCCGCCAATTGTGTCTCGAGTACATAGTTTAGTTAGACGTTCGCTTAAATATTTGTTTGAACTTTAAATGATTGAGATTCAACCATTTTTAAAGACAGTTTTGTATTCTGATCATATTAGTAGTAAATATGTGCTATAAACACAAGTTAACGGTAAATTGAGAATTGAATCAATGTAAATCATAACCAATACTCGGAGCCAGTGATGACTCGTAATCAAAATTAATTGCAGTGGAGGTTGCTGTCAAGGGCACAAGAGCATGTAGGCCATAAAACCAGAACCTTCAATTTTAAAAAACTTAAAAATTTGTTTGAACAAAAACAAAATTACGTATAAATAATGTAATAGGTTATGTTCAAATACAAATGCAGCTAAACTTTAAATCCGTTGAGACCGATAAAGCAACAGATTTAATCAACATATTCTTAAAGTATTTTCTTGTAGTCTCCAAGGACTATAACTTTTCGTTTCTGGAAACATATAAATTTTTATCTGCAACTCATTTTCCATTCATTACTTGAAAAAAAATTGTTGGAAATTATAAATCGAAGGTATTTCCAACTTACTTGATGGCAGTCATAATAATTTAAATTTGTAAAATTTGAAAAGATTAGATTAGAACTTCAATAAGTATTTCGTAAAATATGAGAGTTATAATCGCCGAATGATGATTATTATTATTATCGTAATCGCTTTGCTGGTGGGTTTATCGTTTCATCATCAACATTATGGTAATGATAACTAACCTATTTCATTATTATGATGTTCTCAATAATAATTTTAAAAGCAATAAGACATTATTAAACATTTGCAGTATCTAAACTAACGTTGCTACAATTTAGCATCGAGGTTGTCTTTATGCGGTAAAATTTTATTAAAATATCCTAATAAAAATTTGAATTCAGAATCTTTCAGTGATTTAGTTAAGAGGTAGTTTTAATTTGAAAACATCATTAAAATATTTAATAAAGGTAGAAGCAAAACGATTTACGGGTATAATTTCAAATCTGACATTTAATTAATCTTGATAGTACCAGCCACAACCAAATTTCCCAAATTATAAAATTGCAAGATTTTTATTTAAAATAAAATTGGTCCAAAATAGAAAAAATAGTATACACAACTCGTTCATAAGTAGTAGGCTACTAAGAATTTTTGAATAGTGAATGGTGGTAAAGCCAGAAAAAAATTAAATTTTGTTCAAAATATTAAATAAAATTACAAAAATCGTATTTTTTTCTCCGTGAGCCTATTATTAGATTAGAATTTTATTCAAGTTCATTTCAGGGCGACAGGTGGGAGACCTTATTATAATTTCTTAAGTAATTCCTTGTTCAACAATTTTTGGAGAGCCAATAAAATAACAAAAAAAATTGGTTACATAAATATATGTCCCAGTTATTACGAAATAGTGAACTTTAGTTATTTTGCCTTTTTAAACAGTGTCACAGAAATTTTAAAGGCATTATGCAAACTATAGTTTGTCGACAATAATTAGTGGAGATGTCAGTTAAAGTGACAAATAAAATTATTGAAACAACTAACAAATAAAAATAGAAAAATGATATCGCTGGTGGAGATTGCGATAAGACAACTAAAAACTATTTCAGAACGACACCTAATTGAAAACTTTTGATTTGTTTTGTAATTTTTTATACACAGAGTCTAACAAAAAGTTAAAAATAGTTACTACAGAAACAGATATTTCTAGATAGCCAAGTTAACGAGCCCGTGGAAACGCGACAACCTTAGTTTCTGGCGCCAGTATTAATTTCAAAATAAACTCTCTGTTGGTGTTGAGTAACTTTCTCATTTCGTTTCAATAAAATTTCTGGATAAGTTGTGGAGATTTAGGGGACTTACAGCACGTGTGCCCTACTGCACTGGCCACCACTGCCGTCTCAAATCCCTATAGCTGACCAAGTTTACTCCAGCGCTCATAAAAATATCTGAACAAGTCTCTCCTAAGCTCATTCAGTTATTCATAGCTATATTCAATCCATAAAATTAAACAAACTCTTTCTTACACAAAAAGAGAAACCACAATGCTAGTTGGTGGATAGTTACTGTTCCATTAGCGACATATTTTTAATAAATATTTAGAATTTTGAGAAATTTACACTTAAATAATTTTGTTGGGCTTTAGTGTTAATCATCAATAAATACATTTTGGGGTTTTGTGGGTTGTAGAACAAATTTCCAATTTTGCTCAAGAAAATTCTACCGAGTTTAGGTGGGCGAAAATTGTTTGCAGGTAAGTAACCGGCAAAATTCATCAATATTGATGCCGTATAAAGATCACGCGGCGCCTCCGCCAATCGAAACGCAACACAGAAATCCCTCGTGGTTGAACAAAGAAAAAGTCTTTTACGATTAATCCGACGCCTCCGTCGGCTTGTAGAAAACGAAATTTTTTCAAACAACTCAAAAGATTCTGTGATTAATTCACCTCTTCCACCCACCCCCTTTCATTAACTCAGCATTTTGTCCCTTTCCATTAACGTACCATTTTGGTTGCAATTGATTCAAGTTCGCTGCTCACCATGTAAGTAAGCGTATGCGAGACTTTTCAAGTCTGACGCAATAATTTCTAATTTCTATACGTTTTCGCAATTTACAACGGCACTTGATGTGCGGCACGGCGCTATTCAAGTTTGCCGCGCTCGTTTCTCGTTTAATCAACTCCAAATTAAAAGTTAGGAACGTTCCTTTTTCCGCGCTTGACGCATTGCCCGCCAGAGACTTGCCATCACGGCCGTGCCCTATCACAACACCTTATTAATTTATTATTCAATACTTAATTAAGAGTGCGAAATTCCCGACTTAATTAGGTTGGTTTGTTTTTCTCGGCGGCCCGCCTTAAATTGAATCACGTGTCGATTAATTACGGGATTTTTCGCCGCCCCCGGGGACGTAATTCAACCCTTCTCGGGGGGTATTAAAATAGTTGCGAGACCCAAGAATCCAGAATACTTGAAATCGTCGGGTGGAAGCATGTGTTATCGTGACGTCCCCGCACTTTCCTAGCGGCGGCTGTTAGTTGGCGTGTTTTATCAGCCAGGACCAAATTCCGGACTCTGATCTGAATTTCGCCGAGTCGCCGCATTTGATTTATTACGTTGTAGATCATTGGAAAAAATTACGCGGGGATTGTTAGCAACACAGATATCTCGTTAAAAATAAATTACGTCAAGTCCCATCTGCGTCTCCTACCAACCATAATACAATTTATTTCCATAAAATCGAAGCGTTATTGATTCCGAAAAAAAAGAAGTGGGATTATTCTTATTCTCTGCCGTCTGTTACGTGATAATTCGAGAAACGCAATATTACCGCGAGGGTTGTACTTTCAGTTCTGGTGTTTATATCGACGGCCGACTGTATTTGCAACACAAAGAGAGTCAAATAGCAGCGGCGGGTCGGCCCTTTATTACTGGAAGATTCCAAAGGTTGTCGCTATAATTTATGGGCGGATCAAACAGCTTTAAGAAAAACGTGCACCTATCTCTAGTCTCTAGCAGAGTCCAAATTCGCTCCCACCTTTACTTGTGAACATTTTTTACATTTTGCGCCTGAAAACTTTTTGACGACTTGCAGATTTCAAATTCAGGTCATAAGCAACAAAACTGGCCGGTTCATACATCTTGGCTCCAAAATGGCCACAGAATCGTTAAGAAAGCGTCTTTTCGCAACGCGAGCACTTTACTATCCAACGGACTAGCGAATGCACGCCGACGAACGGATCAAACGTGAAAAAGTTCAAAGAGTTTTTCAAACTAATCCCGGAATGACAGATTGCGTCCCATCCAAACCAAATCGCAACGACCGCCTCGCCCCAGTCAAATTTTTGACGAATCCAATTTCGACTTTGAAAAAGTCGCGAGCGGCAATGACGTTCGCGAGGAATCGCTCGGCGTCAGCTGGAAAGTTGCAAGTTTCTTCAGCGCTCAGCAAACGAAGCCGACGTGCCCGGACTGAAATCCGCCAACCCCCCAAAAGAGAGACCGTAATTCTGTTAAATATTCAGCAAATAAGTGTTAATCTACGTTAGCGGCTTTTTCGCCGCGTTTCACCCCCGGCACTTTAAGAAAAATTGTTGCCAAGCGATCGGCGGCATCATTGATTTCTAAAATCTACGCCTACGATAATAGACCTTCCCACATATCTTTGGCAAAAATGAGGCGGCGAGGATCCCATTGAGTCGCCGCCTCCATTAGCAATTTTACCCTAAACAGTTTCTGTGGCCAAATAAGTATGGAGGTAGCAGCTGCCGGTCAGACGTAGTGACTGACCGATTCAATTACACCTTATCACGTCCGGACCCGAAACAATGAATCGCACTAAACGTAATTTCGACGTCCTGTGAGGTTGAAGGGATCGGAAGGGGTTCGGCGGACTCGATGGTGAAACATGTCGACCGCAGGGAAACGTCGGGTCTTTTTAAAAGCCTCAACCGGAACCGCTGCCACCAACAGACGCAACACTCCTCAAGACATTTAGACCGGCATCGCAATATGATAAGAGCCGTTATCGTCGCCGGTTTACAACTAAATTTTCCATGCGAAACCATCACTGTTTTCACTACGTAAACTATATGCCCGTAATCCATTCGAGCTTGCCATAAAATCTTTGATACCATCAGGAGAATTAAGGGAATGGGCGTTAAAGCAGCCGAATGTTTCTCCGAGACGTAGCGCAGCGGCGGGTAGTAAATAATTTCCTAGAAGGGCGCGAATTGGGGCGATAATAATATGGAAGCGGAGCAAGGGGTCGTTATTGTATTATCGAAATCTTTCGATCCAGAAAAAATTACGTGCCACGAATTCACCATTTAAATATCCCTCAGGCTACTCAGCAGTTTGGCCACACAAACGTTTTGAGGCTGTTTTAAATTGAAACTATTAGAAATATTATTTGGACAGGAAAACAAATAAACCGTAAAAATATAATAATAAATTCAAAAAATTTACAAATAATTTTTAATAATAATGTTAAATTATTTTTATATTAATAATTATATGATTAATTTTTATAGCTGTACAGAAAAAGTAAAAAAGGGGTAAATATACTTATAATAATGTTAATTTTTTTACTATTAAGACTATATTTAATATTAAAAAAAAATTATCATCCATACACATCCTCCTGACAGTCAACCATTCACAGACTTCTTCCATTTAGGAGATAAGGTAGTGATAAAGTTGAATAGAAATTTTGCAAAAATAATTCAAGAAGATGAGAAAACCAAAAAGTTTCTTTATTAGAGAATTCGGAGGAAGGCTGCGCCCAGGCAACCGAAAGGTCAACGAAAGAGCGAAATTTGGTGAATTACGCAGAAGAAATCCCGGAAATGCGATTCAACCGGCAAAGTCTGCAGACCAAAATTATAGGGCGACATTTATCAGGCAGGGAAAACTAGCTCCGCGGTTCCCGCTGGCCTCGCTCTTCTTGCTCAAATTCGGGAAGTTGTGGGGCAAAACCGCGGCCCCGGCTACAAAGTTGTCTTTTTGTCCCTGCCCGCCCAGATCCGGCACCCCTCTAATACATTAATGGATTAATCGTCCCCTGTCTCGCGGTAATTTCGGAGCTTTTGTCGCGACTTGATAATAGAGTTGATAATTTCAGCGGTAGACTGCCTAGTTCTTCCGTCCTCAGTTCGCCTTGTTAATTGCGTGCATGAACTTCCTCCCCCCCCCCCGTCCTTGAGCGATGTAAGTGCCCTCTGTTACATATTTCAGCCGACCGAAACAAAACCCCAATTAAACTATGGCAGCTTTAACCAAAGCTCTCTAAAACCGAGGAGCCGGTTGCGTCACAATTTCCTCCCTCTCCGCCGCACCCCTAAAACCGCTAATTCATCGAACGCCAAACATAAACCAGATCTTATCTCGGTCCATTTTCAAACCCCTGTCATCGCCCTATCGACCCCGATAGTTTTGATGAATGCCCTAATTCCTGACCGCAAACTCCCGATCCGGATCGCCGGCATAAACACGGAGAAATTTTCATAAAGCCCGGAGAACTAAATCGGATCGAGAGTTTGTTGTCGACAGTTGAAACGTTGAAAGCTGACCATGAATTATTTATTGGGGATTTTGGGCGTTGAAGTGCCTCATCACTAGATAATGACTCCTGTTTTAGATGGCAACGTGTTAGCGTTACCTACTTAAAAATCGAAGATCGTTAAGGGAAAAAAAGAAATGTAAAACTTAACGTCGTGTTTAATGATTCGGCGGAAAAAGTGGTTGGCGGCCGAAATTGCGGTCTCGCCGTGTAGATAAAATATTGCGGTTTGCGGAAGAAAAATGCAGAATAAAGCTCGCAGTATTTTTATACTTCACATAAACAATTTATGAGTTCTCGTTACATTCAGACATGTAACGTGCTGTAAAAATATTACGGCCGGCCATACTCGCCATCCCGCAAAACTAAAAACGTGATAAATTGCCACCAATAATTACGGAGGATCTGTGCGTAAATTGCCGACATTTATGAAAGCCGGTCCGTAAACTATACAAGCGGTTAACTGCAGGAAAACTGCAATGGCAATATGCTATTTGGACCACGCTCTAGCAGTTATTCGCAGAAATCTATTGCCAAACGCATCGAACCCTCATCTATTATTTAATTTTACTTTTATCTTTATTTTATTTTTATTATTTAACTGCAAGTCGTGTTGCAAAAATTATCAATTTTAGAGTCCAAATCGAACTTCAGAAAAATCTTTCCACCCCCTCAGCAATCAATTATTTTGTTGTGTGGTAGCCAATGCCTATAAAAGCTTCACTGTACGATTTTGATTTTTGTAAGCTCTTCATTGTATAGGGCATGACATTTTATTAAAAAATTAGTGTTAATTGCAATTAAGAGTCTTTTGCCAGGAAATTGATAAATCGATAAGTAATGGAAAGCATCATATGAAAGCATTATTATGTACAGTGTCTATCAATAAATAAAGCACGCTGTTTCTTCCCAGTGTAAGCCAACTCCATTCGGTTCATTACCAGTTGATTGGCGGCCGCGCGGTCAGTGGTAAGTAGACGTTGGCGTAGCTATGAACTCCATGTTAGTTGCCCACACTTAATGAATAAAGGATTCTAATTATTTGTGACAGTTGAAAAATAGGTAACAATTACCCAGGGAGAGTTCTTAAGGATGGAAGACCGGAAAATCGCTCATAAGAAAACCACCAAAAATATTTATAGTACCCGATTTTTTTGGGGAAAAGCACAATCGGGAGGCGAAAACATAAAACGTACATTTGTCGAAATTTTCAAATAGTAAACTACATGAAAATGTACTGAATAGAAAGCTCGTTCGGCTTTACATAAGATGGATTCATTAAAAGTTAATTTAAAAAAACCTCAAGGTGAACTATTGACCAGAAATAAAAATGGTAACTTTATTTTGAAAATCGCACGACACTGAAAAGTAGCCAATAGAAAAATAGAATTCGGTGTCGTTTCTATGACAATGTAAAAATTTCACCTAGCATGAAATTAATAAGTGGAAATTATTTCAGCCAATCAAAATCATTTATTTATTAATAATAACATCATAATGACATAATAGACCAATGTCCGTGTCGTTGCGATTTTCTTACCGAATATGCCCTCGTGCATTGATTAATATCCGGAAATTTTATTCTCATGCATTTCCAAAACGTAATTAGCCCTCGTGTTCCACTCGGGCTAATTAATACGTTTTAGAAATGCATTCGAAAAAATTTCCGAAAATAATCAATGCACTAGGAATATTATAAGTAAAAATTATTAAAAAAATTGTTACTCGTTAAAGTCGTGCCTTATTTTTTTGATCAATACTGTACAGGAGAAAGGCCTCTTGGTCCTTGATGAACTGAATAAGTTTATTTTTTCCACCTGAATAGACACGAGACCGTTGGGGAGAGTTTTCCTGTTAGAAGTTAATAATTCTTGACTTGTGCGCAAGAATGGCTAGTTTTAAATTTGTAGCCCAAACGGCAATAAGTGACGGGTGCAGAGGGCCGCGACGTGTTTCGAAATAATCGCATGGAAATAAATTTAATTTTATTCAAATACAATTCAATTGAACGTCTCGCAACCGGCTGGTTCTGTGTGAGGATCCCCGTCTAACGGATACACATAGAGAGTAGGTACTTGAACGCAGGTTAATCCCCAATTCTATGCAAATTACCAAAGCAGATTCCGTTTCCCCCCAGAAATTGGAACGCTCGACACGGTTCTCGAACATGTAAACTTCGCAAGAGGGCCAAAGTTATCGGCGAAGTCGTTATGTAAATCGCAACGGGTATCTTTGTATCAAGATCGCGATTATTTCACTCATTATCCGCAGTTTCCGCAAAACTCTCAAATTTTCAACCCCAAATCACCGCACCCCCCAACCGCGACGATTTAACCGAATCGATTAACCAACCCCACTAATTTATTTATCTCGCGAAACCTTTCACGCGGACGTTTCACACCGGAAAAATAAAAACCACCCCAACTCGTCTCTTTACCGGCCCGAGGCGATCCCGCTTTTTCCGCGATCGAACCCGGAAAACCTCTCTGCCATAGTTCGTCTATCCACCTATCTATAAGTAGATTTGTCAATGTTTCCGGACGTTTTGTGCTATATTATCGCTTTGACAGATGCAGGTTTGCGTCTGTTGGCCGTAAAAACGTTTGATAAATTGATATTTTTAATCCATAACGCGTCGGCCAATGCCGACCCGAAGCTTTGATGTGAGTGTCGTGTATGGCAGCGACGGAGCTTTTATTTTTTGCCGGTACGCACACGGAATTCCTGCGGAGATGAGCAGGAATGGGCTTTCGTTATCGGAGGAGTTGTTTGTCCTTTGATGAAAAAGAAATGCGGGTCAAAGCGATTAATTAAAATATTTATTTAGGCACGTGCCGCCATTCCGACAGAACAGAGGTCTTCGGGGCAATTAGGAAAAAGTAACTCGACCCGGAAAGAGACTAAGGTGACGTAATCCAAAATTACAATCAAACTCAATTGGAAATTACGGATTTGTGGAAAGCCGAATTTGGCTTTATGGGCTTTTAGTCAGTCTGCTGCTTCAGAACATCGTGAATCGATTTCTTCAGATTGCGGGCAACATCAAAAGTGGCGTTGCAGAGAGCTTTGGTGGACTGGCGAACTTTGCAACTCCGATCCTACTTCTCCGTACCTTGTTGAGAAAGTGTTGGTTTCATCTTGCAACTACAAGTTCAATTAACGGCACTACGTTTCAATGTGCATGAGAAGATAATCCAGACAGGCTTCATTTACAGAGTGTTCAAAAATTCTGGCTACACTTTTGGAACATAATAAGACGATTGAAGTCTAACTTAGCCTTATACTAAAATCCAATAGCTCTGTCTATGTTGACAAAATTTTGGGAAACGCTAAAGTTCGATCAGTTTGTGTCAAAGAGCTATCAAAATGGACTGAATTTTATAAATTTAAAACTAAAGTTTATTATTGAGCATCAACTAGTAGAAAAAATTAAAAACATTGTTTTTTTGGAGATTAAAGACCGAACTCTAACTCTCTTCGATTTTTTCCTATGTGATCACTTGTAGTTGGTTTTTTATGAACGGTACACCCTCAATTGGGCAACAACGACGAAGAGTTATCCAATGGTCCAATGGTCCAGGAAGCAATTTACAACATTTCTCAACATTTCGAAAATATACTTCTAAATTTGAAACACCCATGTTTACCAAAGTTTATAACCCTCGCAATGTTCTCGGCGGCCTAACTATACAACTCTGCGCTTGTTGGCTTGAGCCGCCTAATTTCGCAAATAATTTTGGGGGATTATCTTCCGAAAACTTGTTGCAAAGTGTAATAGCAAGAAAGCAAATTGGACAATTATTCCCTGATTAAGGCTCCAAACTTTGGGCTTCTATGATAACATTAATAAATACCTGTTCCCCCGAGTTCCACCGAAGTTGCGCACACATTTCTGAATAAAATTCCAGCAATAAATTTTAGAAAATCGCACTACCGTCACATGTACACAAATAATTGTGCAATCGGTAACTAAAACGTTGTTGGCTATTGTGCAAACAATTGTAAAGCTGTTTATTTGCTTTTGTTAATGTTTTTTGTCTGAAGAAAAACCATTACGACGTAGTAGACGGACGTAATCCGTCACGTTCATGTGCCTGCGAAGAGGGAAGCGGCTCAAATTTGAAAGACAAATTTAGCTATATTACGTAAAATTTTTGATTGTAGCTTTTTGAAAGTCATAAAAGCATTCAAAAAATCTAAAGCAATTAAATCTGGCGATCTTATTGAAGGCCTTATTCTCCCGTTCTGTTTTAAAGTCTTTAATAGTACCTACATTAAAGAACGAGTGAGATGGTACGAGTCCAAGTTTAGAAAACAAGCCACACAGCGGCGAGTTTTGTAATAGACAAATGTCAAAAATTTCAAAATTTAAAAATTTGGGGAATTTAGTTGCGATTGGTACTACCAAGGTTAGTTAGAAGTCAGGTTCGAAATTACTATTGTTATTGTATCGTGTCGTCTCGTTTTGACGTTTATTTGATGTTTTAATGATATTTACAATCAGAACTACCAACCTAAAAATGTTCATTGCACTAGCGCTATTACAAAATCCAAAAAGCTATTACAACCCTGTTTTGGGTGTCGCATTGAAAGTACACAAAAAAAAATACACTTTTTTCATCATTTCAGACTAAACAAAAAATTTGTCATAAGATATTTTACAAAATTCAATTTATCTACCGGATGTTCATTTTGAGAGGAAACGGGCATTTTCTGCTAAACTATACCTACACTTTATGAAAAAAGTTTTTAATGGAAGCTATTATACGAAATATAGTCTTCTCAAGTATGCTTTTCAACATTTTTATTCACTTGTCATTTAATCATAAATGATATCAACTTTATTTTTTCAAATGACAACACCTTATTTTTTTACCGATTTCTGGCAGCTAATTTAATTCTGAATCCAACGATGTATTACAAAGGGGTTGTCCTATAAGAAAAATTTCATTTACATGAAGTGTATAGTTTAGCAGAAAATGGTCGTTTCCTCTCAAAATGAACATCCGGTATATCATCACCACAAAGACAAAAAGACAAAGAGATAAATCTTTCGCCTCGACCGTCGCGCTTCTGCAGGTGTCTCAAATGTCAAAATTGTCTAATTTGTATTTCAAAGAAACTGACACAATTTTTTTAAAGCAGCGAATTCCAAATTAACTGAAGTTAAAAAAAATACCCCTATACCCTGCAACAAATTCGATTGTAACTTTTTTGAGGGTGTTACCAGAGCTTTAGTTTCTTTTTAAAAGAAAAAATAAATTTATTTGTGGCATTCTTTGTCTGTCGTAGAACAAATTTCTCCAAAACTATAACAAATGGGTATTTTAGAAAAAACAAAAATTTTTGCAAATAAATATATTTTCTGTCAAGAATAGTTACGACCCTCAAAAAGATTATGCGGAATTTTAAGACACCTTGCATTCTTAGTTAAAATTGCCCCCACTCGTAGATATTGCAGTCATTACCCCGAGTTCTTACAAAATAGAGCCTCAACACTGGAAACGTTAGGATAGCTTATTAAAATTTACTTCCATCACGAGGTTCATAAACAAATTTTACGAGATTCGGCATTGCTTCCCATCGCCACTCGTAATTCGCCTCGTAACCATCGAATCTCAGGTAATTCCGTAATTTTATGTCGAAATTCGTTGCCTGCCATCTGATCACATGTAAAATTTCTACCTAAAAGCTTCTAAATTTCCGCTCGGTTGCCTTGAAAAATACGCCACTTTTCTAACGAGCGATTGTGTTTCGGTTCGAAAGTAGGCAATCTCTCCACGCCTAATTAGCCCCGGCAAATACCGTCGATTTAATCCTCCCAAATTGATGGTGTTCGAAAAAAGAATTTTAATTAGAACGACGTTATTAGGCCGATTGCGAGAGAGGCGGCGAGAGTTGCAATTCTAGTAACGTTCCCTCGAGACCTTTTATGTCTAATCCCGAATCTGAATTCAGGAGAATCCGCTTCCTATATTAAAGTGAAATGTTGAATATTCTTCAGGTATTTGCATAGCGGACTTATCGAGCGCGACGTTCCGCGTATTATTGATGAAAGCGATTTCGCAACGTGTCCCGTTGATTAGTCGGGGAGAATCTCACCTTTCGCTTCGAAGAGGTCCTCAGCGGTTATCCTGGAACAAGAAAAATCGTGATTAAAGTTACATACTTGGAGAACAATAGGGGATGCGGTGGCTATTGCAGAGTCGCCTCAAACGGAAAGGGTCTCCTCGGGCTGATTAAAGCCGGGTGAAGGTGGAGAAGACAGGGTGGATTTATTTGCGAATCTCGACAGCTGCTGGTAGTATATTTTCGAGTTTTTACAGTGACTACTTCTTACTCTGGAAATTATTTGCGGTATCGATTCGAGGTCTGTCATTCGAAAAATTGAGACAAAAAGACGGCGGTGGAAGAAGGGCGCAAATTAGTGTCGGTTGACGAGAACGCGCCAGCTAACTCATCAGACATCAGTGCTTCAACACGTCAACTCCAACCCGGCCTTGCTTTATTTCGGCTTTTATCTCGATTTCTTTTATGCTCGGTTTTATGAACTGCCCCCTGCCAGTAGTCCCGAACGTGTTAAACCCTCTTTGTACTTTGTTAGAGTTATAGAAATCTTTTTAAAGTATCGTCGCAGACGAAGGAAAGAAACGAGTTTAAAAGGGAGGACGGTCGGTTTTATTTCCAACGTGACTACTAACAATACAAGGGCAACTTTGATTGCCGACCAAATCCGGGATATTTCACCGGAAAACTGGCTAGCGACGACCATCATTACGTCGCGACTAACGCCATCTTCCCCGCGTTAATACTGACAGATGTTGGGGCGGGAGTGCGGTCCACTAAGTACGTGTTGGGTGCAGAATCCGAGGCCGCGTCATTTCCCGGTCGAACGGCCACGGATCTCTTAACACCTCGCCGATTCCGCCATCCACACAACTCCACCATCAATTCCCCGATTCAACCGGCGAAGCCCGCGCTTCAATATTGACCGACGAAGGACCAACCCCGACCCGGCCGACACCTGATCGGGGCGCAAAGCACGCATGAGATGCCCATCAGCAGGTCCGGGAACTGACCACCATAAACAGAGAGATACTCCCTTCGGCGCCGCTTTCACTTCCTGAGACAACTTCTGAGTCCAGTTATGTAAGATCAATCTCTTCAACAATCCTTCTTTGACGCGGTCAAATTTCTTCACGCTCCTGAGCTAAAGTTTCAAAAAACATAATTTTTTTTAATACGATGAAAGTTATGTAACAAGTTACAGAAACTGAGATTGAAACAAAAAATCGTCAAACTTTCCATTTTTGTATAATTCTTTTATTATTTCTGGGCAACGAACCCAGTGTCATCAAACGGCGGTCCTGCCCGAAGTGGTGGGTCCTGCCTTTGGCATCGGTTCTCCCCCCAGCTTCATCCGTTGAATATGTGCAAGTTTGTGCAGAATTTAATGCAAATTCGTTGCTGAACGCTCCGGGTTATTTGCAAATTTTGCATATGAGATGATTAAGTGTTTAACGTTGCTGCGTACCAGTGTTGACTAAATGGCTCAAGGGCGCTGTTGTTCGGCAGGAATACCCTTAAGGAATCTCCGCCTTGTAAACAATTTTCCAGTAATAGATCCAGGTAGAGTGTTGAGGTGAGGACAAATCGCGCAATTAAGCGCCAAACGGTTGCGGAGCACGTTCCGGTTTGCAGCTGGTCTAGTTAGTGGCGGCATTAAATTCGATGAAAAAGGCGACAAAATCCGTTGTGCCGGTGATTTTCCTGAAAAATTATTTTCATTAAACTAACATCGATTCTGGATATCCCTGGTAGAGAATCCGTTAACCCTCTTCAGCCACTGTCGCGTGTAATAATGCTTTGTCAGCAAATATTCGTGCCATTAGCTTTCGCCGTGAAGGATTAATCTCCTCGTCAAGCTTAAACGGAAAGGAGCAGCGAAAATATTGAAAGAGTCCCGTTAGCAAAGGATTATTGTGTCCTAGATCGTCCTTTCCGAACTAATTCCGCTTCCACCTTACCCGTTCAATTAATTTCGTTGCTTAACGGCAACCCGGCGATTTCCATTTAATCAACTCTACTCCGGCATTAATTTTGCCGGAGGCGTCCTTTTTTCGATGTTTTAAGTCTCGAGGATGAAGATATCGCGATGAGCATCATCAAGCGTTCATTTTTAACTAAAAGTTTCCGGAATATTAGCGTCTGAAATATGAGGGTAATTCAGAGCGGGAAGAGAACCGATGAGGAATCCGAATAATCCCTCTATTAGAGAGGATAGTGCAACACGGCCTCAGCTATGTTGCATAATGTTACAAGCCTTCCGTCGGGATTTGGCCCGTCGATTGCCCCGGAATTCGGGGGGCCCAACAAATCGCGGCATGAATTATTAATGCGGCCGGGGGGGTGTTTAATTTTAATTTCGCCTCCCTAAATTTATTCCGAGCGATCGGAAAGTGGCTGTCGTCAAGAGTTCTGTTGCACAAAGAAAAAACAAAAATAAATCCCGCCGTTTTCGACGTGCTTTCCCACCGACTAGACCTTTTCTCGTGGATGTCACGAATATCCGAGCATGAGTTACAGTGTCAACACAAACTTTTAAATTGCTTCCTGAATTTTATTTAAATACGTAATACCACATCCGCGAGAGATATCGCCTGGAAAGGGTGTCCCTGCCCTGTTTGCCTAACGCCCGAAAATCGGCCATGTGTGTGTGTATGTGTGTGGACAGGCTGCTCGGTCGCCGCCAACTGCGACGAAGTCCCGATTTATCACAACTTTTCCAACTCGTCTCGCCTCATGTGCTCCAATTTTCCCGAACGGCCTATTTGTCCCGGCAACTTTTTAATTAATCGTTGGTACTTGGGAGATGCAGTTTCGGCTCTCGTGTAATCCGTTCGAGATGAAATCTCGGAATTTTTAAACGCAACTCTGGCGAGGCCTATTCAAGTGCCATTCCGGGTTGACCTCACTCACTTCCAGTGGGCGAATTTATTTGAACGGTGACAAGGACGAGGGGCGATTTACAAACGGAACACGGGACAGAAAACGAAAAGATGGTCATCGTGTGTAGCAGCGGCAACGAAACTAATGTCCGCTGTCGGCGGGGCGAAACTCAACTTTTTGGGACGGAAAATAGGTTAAACAAGTAGGGGCCTCCAGCGATCTCGTCAAGTTTTCTCGACGATCTAAATAAAATTCGCCTTCTAGCTCGAAACGTGTATGTCTTGTTTGTAATTTTAGTATATTACACCGCAAGAGAAGAAAGTGATAGTTTTCCATTCAGTAGAATTGTTGTAGGTAGCCCGGAGGACGGGCGAACGTTCTAATTCCGGCAGGGAGAAAAGTATACTTCCTTCTCGAGCAGGTCAGGTATTTTTCTGTTGCCTGAAAGATAATGGCAACAAATTTCTTTAAAGAAAGAATCCAAAAACCAAAAAATTGTTCATATGACTTCATACAAAGTGCTTCCATTAAATGAAATACATTTAGTAGAAAAGCAATTTTTCTTAACGACTACTCAATTTGTATTCCATATTGCATAACCGCCCTAAACTTTTTTCAAATGTACATTTGCTTTTTACAACTTATTTAAAATATTTCCTAAAGCAAATTCAACACGCCATCTACTTTTGAGGCTTTTAAAGCGAATATTTTTTCTCAAAGTAATAAAAACCTAAATTTGCTGTATAAACTATTTTTAATTTAAAATGTACCCAATGTGCAGCCGGGGAACTGTAAAATGCATAGGGGATGTGCAAATAGTTTATTTTCATCACGCTATCACCGATGTACCGTGGAAAAACTTGAAGCAAACCTTACAAAAGCACAGAGGGTCGTAAAACTTTTTAAACGTTATACTTGACGATAACTTAAAAAATAGAAAAATTGATTATTTTCGCACCCCTCGTGCATTTTGAGGTTTCCCAGCTATACATCCTGTCATTCTAAGGATTCTCTTCTTTTAGTCACAACAAGTTTATCCGAGTGCGATGTAGGTCAATAGATGTAAGCTCATCTTAACTTACATACACCCTCGTTGGCGTCTCATTCTAATTCACTAAAATACTCTAGGCCTAGGCCACCACTCTGCTCATAAGACCAAAAGTAAAAAAGGTATAAGGAAAAAGTAATTAACTAATTAACTGCGGATCAATTCCAAAATTGGAATGATAATTTTGACTCCAAAAAATTCTGAGGGTGTTCTGAGGGGCACTGAGCTGCTATAATTTAGCGTTACATTGTAAAAGTACCTTTTAATTCTCAAGTAATCATTTTTGCCAATTAGGTTATTGATATTTTGACACCTACCCCCTTTCAAAACCTCAGAAATAAGGAGTGTGTCAAACCTTTTAAATTATAGACGACAGGACATAAATTTGCATTTAAAAATAAAATTTGAGGGTGATTTCTTGCACCCCTAGTTAAATTGCAAATAATACTGGGAAAAAGTGCCAAGCATAAAATGTAAGTTGGTTTTAGAAAATTGTTGTTAAAAATTTTTGTTGCCTTTTACTAAACCTAGTCCAGTTAAAGTCAGCACCCTCTGTGGTACAAATTGTGTAATTAAACTGCTATTGCCTTTAGGGGAGGAAAAATTTCATTACCCAACTCATTTTGGTAAACGTCCACTTTCGTCTTTCAAATATCCACAGTAACAGCCTACTTTCGTATGAGGTAATAAAAAGTACATTATTCCAGATAAATGATTTTCCCATAACCAACGCGCTACTTTTACAAGAAAATCCACTGAACGATTTTGGCGTAATTTGGAGGAAAATTGAAATCAAAACGATAATTAACAGAATCATAATGGAATTAAGTAAGCAAAATGGTCTTTTTACGACCCCATTAGCCTCTCATGTTGATGGAATCGG
Source organism: Schizotus pectinicornis (assembly GCA_951805265.1). Taxonomy (NCBI): domain Eukaryota; kingdom Metazoa; phylum Arthropoda; class Insecta; order Coleoptera; family Pyrochroidae; genus Schizotus; species Schizotus pectinicornis. The sequence continues at coordinate 9,828,381 of OX638207.1, read as the reverse complement.
GGAACGCCGAAACCTCAAGTGGCTGCCCATTTTCGCGATTCATGGGCAAGCCGGCGTCATTAGGAGCAAATATCGCAAATTTGGCCATCAAGGCTTTTACAACGAACAAGACCATTTTAATAGGTCTTCAGATTTCAATTAGTAGGGAGGTAACGCGTTTTTTACAACAGTAGCTTTACGGTGATGAAAGACCCTTGATTACAAAGTCGGACTTTAAATTTCCCGCCCCATTGTTTCGGGCTTATCGATAAAAAACCGTTTCCGCCTTTAAGCGCCCATCTCCAGCAAATGTCGCCCAGCATATTGCCGACGTTCGGTCGGAAAACAAACATTTCGAACGGCGCCATTAAAAATTTATTCGTCTCCAAGACGTCAGGTAATTCGATCCTCAAAATTAACATTTGAAGACGAATCGAAAACGCACCCAAACTTTTCGTGTTGTTTTTCAATTAACCAACTGTAAATAAGAGGAGGGACGTCGCTTCAATATCGCTTCCGACCAACCCCCGCCGTTAACCGGCAGCTAAAGGGAGTTTAACAGTGTTTGTGTTTGTCTTAACTTGAGGCGAAGTTCTCGCGCGTTAATGAACTAAGCACCTCCACCCACCTCCCCTCCCAATGACGCCGTTTCCGAAACATGCTAATGCGGCAGAATTAGGTGACGACGTCGCCGTCAGATTGAAAACGAAAACAGGCCCTCCTCGACGAATTTCGTCGAAATGGACTTCCTGTAACGGGTCGTGTGAGTGCCGCTATTAAGTAACCGTTAGACGTGGCGCTTTGCTTTCAGAGACGTGAGTTTTATCGAAGAAGGGCCCCCGACCGAAATTGCCGCAGAATTGTCTAGTAGCTGCGGGATATTAATGTGTAATGGCGAACGGGGGCCGTCAAAGGAGCGTTAAAAGGGTTTTTGACGTTGGCGAGGTGGCGCCCGTTCCCGTCTGCAAATGCACGATGGCCCTGCTCAAACACAGACAGAACGCGGTTTCGGCGGGGGTACGGATATTTGACTACGCCGGATGCCGGATCGATCCTCTGCCAATGATGGAACAGCCTCCATCCCTTTCAGCGCTACGAACTTCCGCCAGATAGCTAACTAGAACGGAGCTTTGGAAGAAGTTCCATTCGGAAGAAGCTACCGTAAGCGGACGCGAAACCACCAGAATGGCCTCCGTCCAGGTCAAAACTCACCCCGCGACGCCTCTACCCGCTCTGGCTGTCGCAAACCCTTCAACAATGGAAATAGGTCGCGGCTGACGGAGCTTCGCTCAACAGAGGCGCACAGCTATTTTCACAAACATAACTATTTGAATACCAACTTTCAGAACAAAAAAATGACGTAACGGAGAAAACAGTGTTGCCACTGAAAACTGGAAGTTTCTAGGAATCCTTTTGAATTAATCCTACGTACCCAGACTTCCATTCTATACGTATCTGGAGTAAGTATATAAAAGGTTTTTTTACATTTCTTCCAAGTCTCTCTAATAACCTCGGTGTCTGTAAATTGTACGTAAACAAGAAACTGATGTGGCAGACTTTTCCAAGCGGATGGGGTCAGCACTTGCAAAAATTTTTACTTAAGTTCTAATTTGACGAAAAGTAAAACTACGAGCTTTTTGTAAAAAACTGTCTTTTTAAGAGGTTAGAACTTTAAGAGATATTTTCAATAAAAACGAAATTAAAAGAAGTGCAACGTTTGCAGAAACAATAGTTGCCTCAACTGCTGTTTGCCAGTGTCGTAATTTCCGCTGAACTTTCAAATGCCGTACACATAATTTACAAGTCCAGACTGTCAGGTTGTAACTCTTACTTTAGAATTTCTAGGTTTTGCCACGAAATTACAATTTAATATTCCCGCAACAGCCAAATGGTGGCTTACGGAAATTTACCGATGTCAAGCCTTTTAGCAACACGAAGTGCAATTTAGGTTTTTGTAGATAAAAAAACTAAAAAAGTTTCATCAACTTGTACAAAAGCTTTTGTAATAAGAGATTAAAGGCATTAATTTTTAAAAGTAGTTGCAGTTTAGCTTTACCTGGAAGCTCGTTATCCCATTGGTTATGAGCGTCTCGAAGCATTGACCTTTTAAAATAATCTTTTAAGACCCACAGCGATGTTTTCAACTTTTCAATTAAATTTTAGCTTCGAGCAATAGTTGTTTGATCCAACACCTTGAAACGTGTCATCCGAGTCGCTTATAAGTTTTCTGACAAACGTTGAACTGTCACAGTTCCCAAAATTATTGTTTCAAGTAACCAGAAATTGTAAAATTCAACCAAAAGACCTTATATAAGATTATAGTCAACCAATTAGAAAAAAAAAAGTAGATCTGAAGCAATCTGAACAAGGCAAAGAAGAAAATTATTTTGTTATCGTCCCTCTATAGTGTCTCTACCAAAAAAATGGAGAACTAAAAATATCTTAGTATATCTTATATTATCTTATAATATTATTATTTCACAAACGCTTTCTTCAATAAAGCTATTTTCTCGTTAATGTGAGAAAAATAGGATCTGAGATAAATCCGGTCTTCATCCTTAAGGACTCACCTTGTTTAAAAAATTGAGAGCGCATTTTACATTTTGGGTCATTTTTTGATTTTCTGCAACACTTGTTGGTTCCAAATTGAAAAAAAAAGGTTCCCAAAATGCCTTGCAGATATGCCTACTTGAGTACCTATCGCAGTAGCTAATGGCAGCAGAGAAAGATCTTCAAATACTAAAGTCAAGAAGAAATCATTTAAATATTTACTTTAAATAAAATAAAAAAAAAATTTACAGGAAAAAAAAGCATAAATAGAACGCAGCGGAGAAAGATCTTTAAATACTAAAGTCAAGTAGAAATCATTTAAATATTTACTTTAAATAAAATAAAAAAAAAATTAACAGGAAAAAAAGGCATAAATAGAACGCAGCGAAGAAAGATCTTCAAATACTAAAGTCAAGAAGAAATTATTTAAATACACGGAGAAAATTGGATAATACAATTTGTATAATAAAGATTTTATAATAACTTATAAAAGAAAATATAGTAACGATAAGTGTATCGATTAATAGTAGCGGTAATGCATGCACTTTAGCTACATACTAATAATTGTTACAGTGCATGATCCTTATTTTAATTATTCGCGATTTTAAAACATAAAGTACATTTGTTAGCAAAACGAATTTTATACCATTAACTATACGAATATTATACGGATTTACATTTTAAAACACAGTATTTTAACTGTTATAAGTCTTTATGGCTTTATGGTTCTATTAATAATATGACGTATAATACATCTTATTAGGACAAATATTACTACATATAAGAAAGAAATGCACGCTCATTTTCTCACTTCATTTAGCATTCAATCATTGGTCGTAGGAGCGACAACATCGTATTAATAAGTGCAATATTAGTTGGTACTTGGTTGGTACTCCTGCTCCTAGAAACGGTTTTCACCAGCAGTTGCGTCGTGCCGTAAGCTGCGCTGGCGCTGTGACTGTGGCTCTATGTGAGTGTAGTGGTGGTGAATAAGAAGTTCTGGTTCTGGCCGCCTGGGTCTGGACTGTGTTGGTTTGTGGGATTTACCGGGGACATCATGAGTCTGAAGTACTAACTTCATGGGGACTACCCGATCTAATAGATAAGTTTAAAGGTATAAAAAAACATGGAACAATGTTCAGAGAGGGTAATGTTATTCTCACCAATTTAGATCAAGATCTGCCCACTTTTGGTAGAATTGAACATGTAGTAGTGCGTGATGAAAAAGACATTTGCTTTATTTTCAGAAAATTTAAAACAATATCTTTTGACGATCACTTACAAAGTTATGAAGTACAACTGTCATTAAACAGGGATTGCGGATGTGTTAAATTGGATGATCTCTCATATCTAACACCAACCTTGCCTTCCACCAGTAGTGACGGCAAAATGTACATAACGTTGCGTCATAGTGTTTAGCATTTCAATTTCGTATTAATATTAATTTTATGTGTTATATGTTTAGTATTAAGTTCAATAGTATAAGTAATGTAATCATGTTTTTCTTTAATTTGAAATAAAATTTTATATTTTCAGTATAATATGTTCTATATATCATCATATTCTCTATGCCTAACCTACCCTATCTAATATACAAAATAATAAAAATTAATAGACGCAGTTAATTAGATTTAATATGCAAGTATTCTTATTAGTGTAATACATATTTCTTTCTTGTATTATGCAGTATATTTTTATAATAATTAAATGACATATTAACCATTGCCGTACCATAGATTTTAACTTTAAGTAGACCGTGTTGTAATATGTAATATTCAAATGCATATTAACTGTTATTGGCAAAATGATGCTGTAGTTATTATACAGTTTGTAAAATGCTTATATTTGGATCGTTAATATCCAGTGTTGCTGTCACAATAGGTATTAGAAAATATAATACTCATTATTATAATTATAATAATGGTTAATATCCATTTCTCTCAGTGTATTTACTTTAAATAAAATAAAAAAATAATTAACAGGAAAAAAAGGCATAAATAGAACGCAGCGGAGAAAGATCTTCAAATACTAAAGTCAAAAAGAAATCATTTAAATATTTACTTTAAATAAAATTTAAAAAAAATTAGCAAGAAAAAAAGACATAAATAGAACGCAGCGGAGAAAGATCTTCAAATACTAAAGTCAAGAAGAAATCATTTAAATATTTACTTTAAATAAAATAAAAAAAAAATTAACAGGAAAAAAAGGCATAAATAGAACGCAGCGGAGAAAGATCTTCAAATACTAAAGTCAAAAAGAAATCATTTAAATATTTACTTTAAATAAAATTTAAAAAAAATTAGCAAGAAAAAAAGACATAAATAGAACGCAGCGGAGAAAGATCTTCAAATACTAAAGTCAAGAAGAAATCATTTAAATATTTACTTTAAATAAAATAAAAAAAAAATTACAGGAAAAAAAGGCATAAATAGAACGCAGCGGAGAAAGATCTTCAAATACTAAAGTCAAGAAGAAATCATTTAAATATTTACTTTAAATAAAATAAAAAAAAAAAATTGCAGGAAAAAAAGGCATAAATAGAACGCAGCGGAGAAAGATCTTCAAATACTAAAGTCAAGAAGAAATCATTTAAATATTTACTTTAAATAAAATAAAAAAAAATTAACAGGAAAAAAAGGCATAAATAGAACGGAAACTTTTATGTAGTTTCTAGCACACTTTGTCATTGATACGTCTCTTCTGGAAAGGGACGGGAGGGGGCGGATGGCCACCGCGGCCAGCCGTTTGCAGGAGTGAAAAGTTTGTGCAATTCGAGCTCCCCTGGTTCGGATTCTGGAGCGGTTCTAAATTTGATGCCGTCGACTCGAGCACTATGACCTATTTTCAGGACCCGGCAGGCAACATGTTTAATTTATATTGTCAGCTGCGATTAAAAGCCGGTCCTAAATCCGGCTCCCGAATCCGATTGCAACGGTAATGGTCGCCATTTACACTCTTCTCAAACCGGGTGAAAGTCAAGAAACCGTATTTACCCAACTCGATGGCGTCAATCATACCAACGTTAGATAAGAGCCGGAGCAGCGGCAAATAATGAAATATTCAAGGGTCGAGTCCTGCTGTCGCTGGCAGGACTATCGAGCCGGCGAACAGGGCTGCCAACAACGTTCCAATTTCCCCGGGGATACAGTTAGTTCGCCTCGAGCAGTCCCACTGTTTTAATTTTGTCAATCCTCTTTAGGCAATTTAAAAGACCATCCCCGAGACTTAGTTTATTAGGGAATAAATCTCGACTCCCGACTCTAATTCCGATTCCAGCTTTTATTTTGATTTCGGCACGCGTCGCCTTGTCCGGCCGTTTCCCGGACGTGGCATTCTCCTCTTTAACTTTTAACATCGACCTGACGCACGCCATGAATTACGAGGTGATCAGCGGTCTCGAACGTTTGCCAAAATGTTAATCAAGTCCAGTTTCCCGACTTTAATCAACAGGAATATCAAGTCGTAAAATTTCCTCCAGTCGAGGTAACTACGTCTTTATTTCGGTCAAATCTCGGTTATTTCAGCAGAAACGAATAAACAGAGAATAAAAATCTAGATGTTTTGCATACCGCCTAAGGGTGAATAATAAATTATGAGGCCGGATTCGCTAATCCCCCGGTTAGGACAAAAACGAATAAAACAAGTGACGGCCGTTTTTGTTCGTTTCCGGTTTCACCGCGAAAACTAACGCCAACTCGGTCCCCGGACGGTCGTCAAAACTCCGCCACTTACGAGGAAATATCCACAATCCACCCTTTTATAAAGCGAGGAGGCGGTCGGGGAGGAGACGCGCTCTTGAATAGCGCGGCGACACGGGGTTAGGGCAATCTGACAGGACGGCTCCTCAATATGTGCACGAGGAGGTAAAGAACTGTCTGTTACTTCAATGGTTCGCAAGTTGAGTAGCGTTAGGCGCTCTAGTCTTCTGAATGAATTTGCCGCGCGCACAGATCAATCTTTCTGCAAATATGGGACTTTCGCAGGAATAACGTTGTCGATTCGAGTTTACCGCATCGACATTCGACGACCTCCAGTTAGTCGCCATTTTAACTAACAACAAAACGCAAAAATTTTCTTCTTGAGCTTTAACCGAAAGCTCCTAAACCGTCTCCCCGCTCGAGTTAGCAAAACTGAATCAAAAGATTGGAATCATAAAATTTTTAGTCCACCACAAGAGACGTCAAAAAAGTGTTAAAGTAACCGGGTCGTTTTTCCCAGCTGCTTCAAAAGAGTCAAAACCTTAAAATCTAAGTCTGAGAAGAGATAATGCCAAATCAAAATTAACCAATCGCTAATGAGTCCGGTTCTACAAGAGGTCACCGTTTCATTGCTAAGTTCAAGTAGCGCTTCTTCGCAAACAAGCCGAGACCGAGCAACTCTTGGGGTAATTTTAGAACAAACCAACTTCGATCCGTTGGCGGTGGCGGCGACGCCCGGCGAATCGAAACTAGTTTTGTTTTCTTGCGTCCCGAGATCCATTGCCCAATTTCCAAGAGCGGTCCCGCCCGCTGCACCCGGACGTGCCCATTGTTTCTCGATTCGGTTATTAGTTGTTACCGGGATACCAATCAGGAAGGGGGGGCTTTCTGCGGACGAAAGCCGATTACGACGAGTCCGGGATTCCGGAGCGTTCTCGCAGTGGTCCGGGCAATAATCTCTAATAACAAAGTAGACAGGGAGAGAACGGCGTATGGTGCACGTCGAGGGGGAGTTTTACGACTTTTTAACTATGTTTTGTTGCGTAATTTAACGAGACGAACTTGTAAATAATAACGTAGCGTGGAAGGGACGCGTCGCTGCTTCCGATTTCGATGCGGAACCAGGTGGAGCAATGACGAAAATATCGATGGGGATGGCAAATTTGAATGAGGGTCCCGAATCTTCTTGGGGGAATTTGCGACGAAATTCGAGATGCCGGCAGAGACCTTGACCCAATTACTCGATCGAACGGGTAAAAGTGGATATTTAACTTGGAAACGGCGCTTACTCGCGACGAGGGTGGAGGAGACAAGATGCGTGATGGTTCAGTCGAAATTACCTAGGGCGAGGGTGGCGCCCAATCCGACCCGGCTGCCACTCGCGTAGATTTACTATACATGTACCTACATTTTTTCTTACATAAAATAAAAATGGGGTTTGGCAACAAAAATCTTGTGAACCAAATAAGAGGCTACTTAAAAAAGGGAACAAATATAATGTACACCAAATTAAACCATACATCCCTTGCACTGTCCACCAGAAAATTTAATGAGCATCAAAAATTCTAAATGAAACCCAAATTATTATACATCAGAAAATGAGAACATCACCACTAAAATAACTATGCTGCGTATTGTTTTACCATTGCTTACATTTTAAATTCTATAGGTCTATCAATTTTACTAAATGTTCACCAAATTTAAAACGCTCAAGTTACGCGTCCGTGCTGTACATAGTAAATATTTGCGCTATCCATTTATATTTAGTATTTCTCTAAAAAAACTATTTGTGCGTCAAATAATTATTCTATTACTCCAAAAATAAAATATGCTCGCGCATCTCTTCTTGCCAAATGCGCTTCCAGACAAGAGGCACGCAAAAAAAGTTTTGTACGAGGTCAGTTCAGAGCCCTGTAATTTTTTTTTTAAAAGTACCATTAAAAATTACCACTAAAAAAAGTTTTACGTTTTACATAATGCAAGCCAATTACAGCAAAGCATTAATATATTACGGAAATCAATATCTTTTTTTGTGCAAACCACTTCTATTTTTACTCTTATTTTTCTTTCCCTAGCATATCTACATCTATAATTTTGCATAAAATTATTTACCATTTGCACAACATTTTATTGCTTGTGTATTTTTGATCAACAAATAGTATTTTTAACTGCTAAGTAATTTAAGACACTGTCGACAATTAAATATCTGGGTATTATGTTAGAATTAAATGCGGAATAAAATTTAGTGAACATTTAGTATTTATGGTCAACAAAAGTTATTTTGGCGACAAAATATATAAGAAGCCAGCATTATGTCAATATTTGGTTGTCGCTTTAAGATTATGTATTTTCTTAATTTTGATGAGCATTTAGAATTTTTGGAAAATGAAAGTATTTTTTTGTATGAAAATATTGGGTAAATTTGGTAGACTGTTAAATACGACCCCTTAAAAAATCATAAGTTCTGAACTATCTATGCATCGCAATGACATGACTGCTAGCTGCCTAGGATGGGCTAATCGTAATCTCTTTAACAAAAATTTACTTAAATTTATTTTTCAATTTTAATGAATTTTTACATTATGACATTCATTATCTGCTTCCGCCGCTACTTCTCGACTCTTTTAACATTTGCAAAATTTGTTTAAATTGTTGTAGAAATACTATTACTGTTACAAATGTTAACGAAAACTTTGTTAGTAATTAGCACCATGGTCTAAATAGGTATTTATGTAGCAAACATTTTATATATTTTTATGAACTCTCTCAAAGTTTATCTAAACACGAAGTTGCTTATTAAAAAATTGTAAGTTATGAACGAAGTGCCGCCATCAAGTAAATTTTAGCTACCAAAAAAAAGGTTTCGTTTAGGAAAAAATTTCCATCCCCTAATTTAATTTGTTAATCTGTAATGAATTTTTATATCAGAATATTCTCTTGGCTGCTCCACTATTTGTCGACCAATTTCCTAGAAAAACACCTTAGAAAAATAAAATAAACAAAGCCACATTTTTTATTTTGATGATTCAACATCCATGAGACAGCTGATTTGTTGAGGACACAGTTTTAGTGTGCAGAAGTCCAAACTATTAAAAAAGCCCAATTATTTAAAGGTTGCGTGTTGTTATGTAGTCAGAACTCGTGCCATCAAATCAAAATGTTTATCACGTTCTGTAATTTAAATGTCAGCAACGTAAATATACATTACAAACTTATAATTAGCGGTCCGAACGGCCAAAATTAAACTTTTCCACATTTTTGCTAAAAATTGAAAAATAAATCCACACGCAAATAGATGAACAGTAATAAAACATTTGCATCCTGAAATGTAAACAATCAGAAATGAAAACCCAGTTGCACAGTGCAAATTTCAATCAAACTAGCACGTTTCGATTGATTGAAAGCGGTCGATGTTTCGTGCAGCTTGGTGACTTTAGCGGGTCGTGTGTCGGATTAGAAAATAGACGCGCAAAGTTATGCAGAAGGAAATAAAGCGAAATAGAAATATCCAGCAAAACTCCGGAAGCCATCCATCTACGTCTCGTGTCCGAGATTTCGGCTTTGACGAACTGCACCGCGTTCGTGTCTTCCGTCCCCAAACCCTCCTTCAAATGGCTTCCCGGTTATCATCGGTAAAAGTAGAAACAATTTTCGACGTGCCTGACAAGGTTCGTGAATTTGACGTAAATTATTTCGTTTGACAATGAGCCGGGTTTCCTCCGCCCGAATCATCGATTTCCCGTCCAGATTTGCGCAAATAGAAACAGGGAGTGTGCTTTAAAAGAATTTACCCCGGCATCAGCCGTTTCGCAACTGTGGCGTTATTATCGAAATAACTCTGGAGATTTAAAGCGGTCGGATGGCGGCGTGCATCGCGATGCAGGAAATCGTTACTTCAAGAACGTGAAGTTGTTGGAAGCGCAATTGTCGCATTATCGCCAGAATTTCGAAGTTGTCGCGCCATCAACGCGCCGGCAACGATCTGGAAACAAACAGAAATTTGCATACAGATCTCTATATTCGCGAAGGGGTTGGAGTCGAATGAATTTCCCCGACTGGAGGTGTATGAAAAATTTTTGAAGCGCAATTTTCATAATTTTGCGATTATTTGAATAGTTTCGGATGAAAGCTCGGAAAGTTTGCGCGCATGAATTAATTCTGGTTTGTCGAGCTGGCGGAGCGTTAACGATTCCGGGTTATGTTGAACGTTTTGCAGGGAATTGATGCGCGTTCCCTTGTCAGCCGATATTAGGCCACCTATCATGACATCTCGACTGTAGCGGGAGCTTTTCGATTCCCCGGAACAGCCGTTAAACACGGCATTCCGTGTTTGCATGTCATCAACGGGGAGAAAGCTGCAGAAACTCGCAATCATTTGCGATTCCACTAAATTCTTCGAAGTCTAGTGTGTGTCCAGAGCAAATAAATCTGTTTATTGTTAAACTGCTGTTTATTTGCAGTCGTCCTCAGGCCGATCGATTGCTCGTCTTTTATACGACGATATTTTATTCATGTACCATTTCATTATAGTAAACACTTTACGGATCTCACCCAGTCCGGAGATAAATGTTTGCTTTATCCCGTCGACCGTCGGAATTTTTCCGGACAACTGCAAGGCCGTTGCAAATTCCCAGACCTTTTACCCAAATGCAATTTTGTTACTTAAGAGAATGCTTTTAGTGGAGTATTTAATTACTGGTGGTGCTTTGCTCGCAGCCATTTCGCTGGCGCTTCAAACGTTTTCGTCCTTTTTTTCAGCAATTGACTTTTCTGATTACTGCTCATTAACGAAACGGCAACTTGTCGCCGGTGCATTTTCACCAGGCGCCTCCACCATTTTCGCTCGCTGCAAAATCGGGAGTTGCGCCAGAAATTTGCTAATTTGGGAAGTTCTAGACGCCCCAGGTTGTTGCTGCTCCGGAAGGACGCCGCGGTATTTCCAAAGATCGCAACTACTAAACTATGAATTATTGAGGCGTAAGTAATGAATTTTTCTTGAAGGTTCTCAAAGGAAAGTTGAGAGCAATAACTCTCAAATATGTTGTCGCCGATACGGTGCAGGAGACTTTTATTTCAATCAAGGGAGCAACATCGGGCAATAATAATATTTCTCAGAAAATTCCTTTGTTCCCAACTCTTGCTCTAATAATGTACAGTTATTGCCGACGTCTGTTCAAACTTGAAACTTAACGAAAATGTTGTTTTTAAAAATATTTATAGCCGGTTGCCCAAGAAATAAGCAATAAACAATAATGCTCAGTTGCAGAAAGCTAACGATTCAGTAACGATTCTACTATAAGAAGAAGTCTGGAACGGTAGAAGTAGCCTAATTTGTATTACATATTATTATTAGAAAGTTGTAAATAAAACTGTTAAATAATTTTAGCCAAGTTTGATTTTTGCTATACAAAACGTTTATTTAACAAAACAACTTATTGCAATCAATCGGGAGATGTTGCTTGTATGGCAGCTTCACTAGAACTGACTTAAAACCAATAAACCAATACGCATTGACTTTATATAGTCTAACTCTAACCAACCTAATGCACCCGGCACTACAGTATTGCACACGACACCATGGTACATCCGGTGACGGCCAAAAGAACAAAAGATGGTGACCTCGTCTTGGCGAAGTGCGGATCAATAAATATCATGCATGGATGAGAGTTTGACAGGCGGATCAATTAACAACATGCACAACAATCGTATCGTCGACGGGCGAATCAATAAATAATGAGAGTTTGAATTTTATTTTCAACAAAAACAATTTTTACACCTCATAAACATTTTTTTTTCCGTTTTGGCTCATAACATTGGAAACTGATCGAAAGTTGAGTAGGTACCATTTTCCCAATTTTTACAAGTTAAAATTCCCTCATTAGCAGGAAACGTTTTTTCTCCTTTCTCTTCTTGTGTTTGACAAGTTTCTTAGACAGATGAAGACGTGCGTCAAATTCTCCCCCGCATTTCGAGCTAAAAGACGAGAAAACGTTTCGATTTCGATCAAACCGGGAAATAATAAAGAAAAATTTTCTCAATTTTTTTTGTGCTTATAGTAGGTGTCCTTCTCCGTGGTCAAAATGCACACATGTCGGTGCAAAAACTGCAAAATTTTGCCGCCGCCCCCGGCCATTTGCGGAGGTGCGGTGCGCACCATTAATCCGGCCGCTTTTTCCCATTACCATTCGTTAGGGTCGCCCCGCCGTTCCTTTGACGCGATAACGTCCTAAAATTACAGGACGACATCCTGTTACACCATCCAGAACTAGCGTTTCCGCACTCCGGAACCGTGGTCTAGATGCGGGGGCCGGGGGAAGTCGGGGAGGTGAAGATGGCCCGGACCATCAGCGCCGTTATTTAATAAAGCGAGAATTAGGTAAACGTTGCCCGTAGGACCGGGACCTAAAACGCCGCTAATATCATCATCCATCGACAACTTTAATTAGGCCGGTAATACTGGATTAAAGGGTAATTTGCGCCATATCTCGCCTTCTGGCGGCCCCCTCTTCGCGTCGCATTAATTGCCGTCGTGATTGATGGCGCATCTGTTTGTTTTTTGAAACGTTTTCCGTGTTTCGGTTTCGCGGACAACGCCGTCGAGATTGTGTTGTTTCCGGGGGGCGGCGGCGGCGCCGCCACTAATGTCTTTTCGCAATACTTACAACTGCACATTGCGAGCTTTGACGTTGGAAGGCCGGAATCGACGTGAAAAGGGCAAGTTTCGAGTTGGGCTAATTAAAATCAACTTTGGAAATTCGTAAGTAGCAGAAATCCCCGGCGCCGCGTCCACCATTCCGGAAACGTGTACGCGAAACATTAATTCTTACGCGTTTCCTTGCGATTTTCAAAGTCGAATGAAAGCGATTATAAGTTTTTGACAGGTGAAATTAATTGCGAGGCAAAACTCGACCCTGGGCGCAACTTTTACGTGTTTCGTTGCCGACGCGAAGACGGTCATTGAGGGAAAGTTACGACTTAAGAATTAGAATAGCGGAGTGTTTCACCGACATAATTACCTGTAAAAAACGCCGTTAAGCTCGCTGAAAATAAAAAGTTGCGGAATTTAAATTCAATTGCTTACTTATAACGGGCTGAATTTACAACTGAAATTGCCGCCTTACTAATTCAACCCTTAATGTATAACCGAGCTGCAACGCCGTCTTAATGGTAATCTCAACCCGTAACTGACGCTTAATTGGAACATTTACTAACTGCTCTCCGATGGTGCATCCTAAAACAACATCGTTAAGGCGGGCAGCTGCGCCGGTAATAACGACTGCTTAATTAATAAAATTTTGACCCATTTTGCCACAGTCCGGGAAAGTTTCAGTTCACCTGAAAACGTTCAGAGGAAACCAGCTCAGAACTTGAAAGGTTTCACGAAGAAAATGAAGCCGTTGTGGAGGTGTCCACGCGATGTCAATAGTGGCATTTCTGCAATTTTGCGGGCCCTGCCGTACACCCTAAACGCTACCCTACTCCTTTAGAGCGAAGCTTAACTCTATCTCTACGCACAGTTGTAGCGTCAATTTTGGCGGAGGCGCCGGGAGAATCACTCCATCTCTACGCGCAGTTGTTGCGTCAATTTTGGCGGAGGCGCCGGGAGAATCTTGATATTTACATTTTTAAATTACCCTACGTTTGTAGTAACGTCTAGGAAGCCAATTTTCTTCTAGAACCTATTTTTCGGCTTTGCGGCGATAAAATTCTTGAACATTTCGCACGCTACAAGAACGCTGATGGCGTGCAGACGCTGACACCTCATTGTCTAATAGTCTAGTCCTAGTCTATTGCCGGCAAAAAAAGCGCCAGAAACGCATATACTCGTAATATTTTGGTTGTGAAGACAGATATAAAGATTACAAAAAATGTCTTTTGTACACTTTAATTTAGTGCATTATTTATCAAATTTTATAAAGTACCAAAGGTGAAGAATAATAATAGAAAGTTAGGTCACCAGACAACTATGCGGCGTACTTGAAGTGTATATATTTACCTTTATTAAAAAACGCGGCAGCTACACTGTCGCCTGATTTAAGTACCCCACCCCCCCAGAACACCGTTATTTACTTGCAAATTTCGAATTGTCCAAAGATCCAAACTAACGAAATAATTTTTGTAATTTTTTCTATTAGGAATTCATCAATTGGAAGTTTCTTTGTTGCTATAGGATTTACATTCGCTTCGTCTCTTGCATTTTGTTACAATTTTATTGTCGATCCTTTGCCACCTTAAGAGATCCCATTCGCTCAACACATTATCTCTTTCTCCAGTTATAAAATGTGGTTGGAGAGTCAATACATGACAGGGTCCTCTGTTCAGTTCTGCCGTAGAGTACGAAGAAATAACAAAAAATAACAAATGTGAGTTGGTTTAAGCATTAGACAGATTTTAATTATTAAGGGTTGGGTCGAACCAAAGTATCAAGAGCGGCCAACTGCTGAGGTCTAGAGAAAGCCCTTCCAAAAACTTTCTAATAATCTGGTGCTGTCCGATGACAGGTTGAAGATTCCGCCAAATAAGTAGCTGACAACTGTAGATAGCAACTTCAGCTTCCAGATGCTTTTAAAGATGGAGATAATAAATTTTTTCTTGGATTCTTTTACCAAGTTCATAATATGACGATTGAGTACGTAGGTGGTTAAAAAACCTTCAACAATACTGTAAAGTTTTTGAAAATAAAATTATTCATTAGTTTTGAATAATTTGTTAAATTCTTCTTTTGGGAAAAAAGTATTATGAAGAGATCTGATTGATATCAGAGATTGCACTAGGAGAGACTCATGACTTTTAGGCTACTGTTTCTCGTATTATTAAAAAATCAAACTCTGGAAAACGACCACAGTTCCATTAAATAACGTTGAACTAATCGGTTAATGTTGTTCATCGATCCTTCAGGCGTTTTAGTTCGTGAAAATCCTCATTTTTGCATCGCTGGTGGTTCAATCAATTCTTGATCTTCAAAGAAGTCAGTTGTGCGTTGAGAAAGTTTCCATGCAGAATTCTCTGCCCTTCGCTGTCTAGTGAAGTATTGTCGTTAAGAAGTAACGACGGGTTTATAAGGTGATGTGTAGTTTTTGCCACAGTCCGGGAAAGTTTCAGTTCACCTGAAAACGTTCGGAGGAAACCAGCTCAAAACTTGAAAGGTTTCACGAAGAAAATGAAGCCGTTGTGGAGGTGTCCACGCGATGTCAATAGTGGCATTTCTGCAATTTTGCGGGCCCTGCCGTACACCCTAAACACTACCCTACTCCTTTAGAGCGAAGCCCAACTCTATCTCTACGCACAGTTGTAGCGTCAATTTTGGCGGAGGCGCCGGGAGAATCACTCTATCTCTACGCGCAGTTGTTGCGTCAATTTTGGCGGAGGCGCCGAGAGAATCTTGATATTTACATTTTTAAATTACCCTACGTTTGTAGTAACGTCTAGGAAGCCAATTTTCTTCTAGAACCTATTTTACGGCTTTGCAGCGATAAAATTCGGTCGACATCTCAATTATCGCGGCGTTCGCCCCCCCCTCATTAAACAAACAATGACTTTGTGTTTTGAAAGGTCGCGGAGAGGCTCTTCCGGCTTTTCCTGTCAGCACCCAATACGGAATCCGTGGCGTTTAATTAAATTTTATTGTAACAATCTGCTTAGGTTAAAAATGAAATTTGTTTCAGGCTCGCCTGAATTATATCCCGCATCAATGACTCCAAATTAAAAACTTATCTGTTACGAACAATCTAAATGAAAATCTCTTGAAACGTCTACGTCCAGCACACACAAAACATCCCTCTCAACGAGGGGCAATTCGGGGAATGGGGAAGCGCCGGACCAAATCCGAACACGTATCCGCACATAACCTCACCTCGCATTAAAACAGCCTTCAAGCCTTTGATAAATTACCGTAATCCGTAATAAAACACACCCAGTGTGTCTAATTACGGCCCTTTTGATCTAATCGAAACGACGAGAATAGCTGGGGACGGTATCGCCGTCTTTGCTGCACAAATTAGTTTCGCTAATACGAGACGCTTTCCGATGAAGAGAACCGCCGTGAAAATTGGGAATGCCTTCGAGGTCTTCAGCGACGACGGCGTCCGCTGTATCTAAAACAATCCCTCCGGTCGGCCGGAGGCCCGGAAAATAGTTATTCCCTTTGACTTTTAAGGGTCACTCGCCAGATTTAATTCGACCATTGCGCAGCCACTGAAGCGTAGATTTCCCGAGCCACTTTAAACTGCAAAGGGGCTCAAGTTGCGAACCAAACTTCTAGTCTCGTACAAGACTGTGTAATTAGCTGCTGTACTAGACGAGTGACTGTAAAGTAACAATACTGACAACGTAAATGTTGAAGAAAGAGAAGATGTTGCGTCTAGGTTCTGATTATTTTTAAACAATGTTTAAGTTTCAGTTTAATGCTTTTTGTTGCTGGCTGTTACGGAAATTAACATTTCTTGTCAGTTTTAAATTACTGAGGATTTGAACTTTTGGTGGGTACGCTGGGTCGAAATAATTTACCGCAAAAAATTGTCAAACTAAATTAACAAAGACTGAAGCTTTCAGCTAATTAAGTTGTATAAAAAATTACAAGGAAAGTAATGTTGAAGTTAAAAGGAGTTGACAAAATCTTTAGATGAGATTTTAACCAAACTCAAAAAATTAATTTTTAATTTTCTCCCGCAAAATACATATTATTAAACGTCTCAACCTTTCGACAATTATTTAGGAGAGACGTGGAAGAGACTCTCACACAGATGAGGACAAGAAGTGATATGGATGGTGGAAAGAAAAACAAACTGAGATAAAAAAGATAGAGAAAGCAGGAATTAAGAAATAAAGTAGTTCAAGGTAGCAGCAAAAGATGCAATACTAATACAAGATAATAAAGAAGGCATATAGAAATAAATATAGAGATGAAAAACAAAAAGTCAAATCTGGCAACGGTGCCACCTTATTGAGAGTGGTCTTTAACAGTGCTTCATTAAAGAATAATAATGAAAGCAAACAACTCTGGCATACCTAAAGTTGATACGTCTTCCCTAGCCCCAAATCTATGAATACGCTGCTGCCTGATTTAGGTACCCTGACCTCCTAACAAGGAATTTAAAGTGCCTCAAGCCGTAACTCCGCTATTTATTATACGATTTAAATAAATAAACATTTTTGAAAATTTTCTTTAAAGGCTACAAACATTTTAATTCTTTTGTTATACCAAACTTACTTTTTTGCATTCACAAAAAAATAATTTATCAAACTAAAGTATTAAAAAGTACATTTTTATTTTAAAAAAAGTTGGATATCTTTTGACATTAAAGTTAGTAAAGAAAATCACGATTTAGGTAATTTTGCAGTGTTTAAAGAAATCCAGAAGCTGTTTATTTATTCAAATGGGATAATAAATAATAAAGTTACGGCTTAAGAAACTGTATACTTAATAGGAAAAAAGATACAAAAAGTAGAAAATGAAGAAGACTTTTACAAACATGTAAACAAAAGAAAAAAAAGATTGCAGCAAAAGAGAGATACAAGTAAAAACAAGAAGAAATCCAGAGAAGTAGACGAGAGACAAAGAAGAAATAAATAAGTAAAGGAATGAAAAGAAATTGAACACCGGAAAGGAGAAAAAAGAACTTTAGAAGAATTTTAGGAAAAATGAAATTTTGTGAAGGTGCGGTAAATAGTATAGAGCAAAGATCTGATGTTACAAAGAACTTGAGAAGATGAAAACGGTCCAAAACAAATATCATAAAAACAAGAAATTTAATTATGGAGGAAGCAAAATAAGACAAGCTAAGAGTGATAGCAGAAAAAAGCGGTAAAACGGAAAACCAGATGGTGCAAAGGTAAAAAAGGTGCAAAAAGTATAAGAAATAAAAGGAAAGTCAAGGGTAAAGAGTCGGAAAGATCCAAAAAAATACGAAAGAAGTGCTTATGTACTAAAAAAACAAAGAGACTGAGGCGCCAAGGGAAAAGACCTGGAATATAGCAAGATATAGAAGTGCTGAAACAAGAGAAGAAATAGGTACAATAAAATGTATGTAAAAGGATAATGAAACACGTTCAAATATCTAACAAAGGAGCACAACAGAGACAACGCTGGTATTGTAAGTCTAACATAGAAAAAAGTAAGTGCAAAAGAGAAAAAGAAAAAACAGTTATTGGAGAAGTAAAAGAAAAAGAAGATCTAAAAACAATATGTGGAGAGACAACGAAAACGTTTAAATATATATGGTGAGAAGATAGACGCAGCAAAAAGGAATTGATCAAGGGAGTAGAAAATACCTAAAAAATCTGGAGGAAAAGTAAAAAAGCAAAACCAAAAAATTGAGAAAAAATTTAAAGAAGGAAGAAAAAATGAGAAAGCAAAAAATACTTTGTAATTACAAAAACTATAATTTCAATAACAAAGTATTTCGATATTAAAATTATTGTGGCCTTATTCATATAAACGTCAAGGACTTATTACATCCACGTAGTATATTTATTTGATTGATTTCGGATAAAATTGAGGGAAACACGCAAAACCGCAAACGATAATGTAATCCGATCAAATATTCAGGAGCAGCCCAACTACGGACGACAATCAACGACTTTAGTCCTGAAGTGGAGAAGCGTAACGATTACTTCGAGTTCATGCAACCGGTCCTTAATACCGTATAATGGATGCGTATTATCAACTAAAACGCCAATGAGAGAGCAAACAACTGATAGAAGCGCTAGCCGCCAATATTAGAGCAGTAACTATTTAATATTTTGGTCCTATATGTGGAGAAACTGTCAAAGCAAAGGTCAGGGTGACAAAAACCTATACACAAAGCAAATATCGCAACCTTCCCTATGCTGTGAGATTAGTAAATTACACCCTAGATAGTCGTTTCGTGCAGCACGAATCGACTTACCTCGGAAGTTGTTACTGAACACTTCCTCCAACACAACCTTAAAGCAACTTACTATAAGAATTAATTTTTAAAATAACTCACCCTTTTTTTCAAAATTTGCCGGACTGTTCACCTGAAAAAACAAAACTTGCTTTAGATAACATCCATTTAACTCTAAAGCTCGGTGGAACTTTACGAAAAACTCCCAGGTTCCGATACCAAGTTTTCTCGTTCGAGACGCAGAAAGGCAGACACCTATATATTATTATTTAAGATAGGAGAGGACGTTGACGGAAACGGAAAGAAGATAAAGCAGTACACAAAGAGAACACGCCTACAAAGGACGATCCGACGCATAATAGAATTGAAATAATATGAAAAGACGGGAATAAATGGAATAGTTCTTCCAAACAAAAACCGTCAAGTTCTCAAATTGCCAGTCGCACTGTCAGAAGTTCAAACACTCGAATTAGACAGACGGCAGCAATTCCTGCATCTGTTAAGATTTCGAGGAGGCGAACGTCGTTAGTTACTCCAACGATTCTCCTCTTCTCAACTGCGCCAACAACCAAATTAAAGTTCGTCACTCCTGCCGGCTCCATCACGTATTTGTTTTACTGCTGCAACTGCATTAATATAGATATAGAGGATGAAGGTCGGAAGACGTAATCAAACGGAAAGCTTCCGCTTGAGCTTTTTATCGGATGATATCTTCATGTTGGGAGAGAGACTGCAATAATTAGTCAGTCCGGGCACGCAGGTTGTCGGAGGGAATAACGAGCTTTGGGCGGTCATAAATAAGTCGAAGGCAAGAGGCGACGCCAGCGTCAACATGGCGGCCGGTATATCGTCACGCGCCATCTTACTGACTCTATAAGCCAGACAACTCAAACAAAAGTTCGGCGTTTACCGTGCCCCGTTGAGTTGTGGCGGAAATATGCTAATTTAATACCGCCGACTGCAACATGGGGGCCAAATGCAACCAGACCTGTCCCGGTCACCGACTAACCCCACAATTTAATATGAAAAACCGCGAGAGTTCTTAAACGTGTGGATAGTTTAAAGGCGGCACTATAATTTAATGCTGATAAAAGTTTTGTTTTCCAACTCCTTAAAGTGCCAGAGAAAATATCAGCTGCAATACGGAGAGGAGAAATTGCTTTGGAGCCAAATTTCTAAAGTTCTGAATAATGAGAAGAGGCCAAACAAAAATTATAATAAAAAAATTAGAACTTTTCTCTTTCTTCTACTTTTTCTCCCTGATCTTTTCGTTTTTCTCTATTTTTTCTGGTGGTGGATATCTCTTATGTCGTAAAAATGGCGTCTCTTCCTGGCTTCGCAAGTGATAAATTATTTAACGTTGCGTGGATCTGAACGCGCGTGCCGGAGAGGTGATTAAATTTATCATCTCCGAGTAAACGATAGAAAAATAAGTTGGTACTGTCTGCTCCGCAAATACCCCATTGGGATAAGAGCGGACTACCTAACGACTCTCAGTTAGTGAGTTTGTACAAATGCTGAAAGAGCTTAACTACCGTTTCCACCTACGATTCTTGAACATTTCGCACGCTACAAGAACGCTGATGGCGTGCAGACGTTGACACCTCATTGTCTAATAGTCTAGTCCTAGTACAAAAAATGTCTTTTGTACACTTTAATTTACTGAATTATTTAGCAAATTTTATAAAGTACCAACGGTGCCTCCTATTGAGAGTAGTCTTTGACGGTGATTGATTCATTGAAAAATAATAATAGAAGGGAAGGTCACCAGACAACTATGCGGCGTACTTGAAGTGTATATATTTACCTTTATTAAAAAGCGCGGCAGCTACACTGCCGCCTGATTTAAGTACCCCACCCCCCCAGAACACCGTTATTTACTTGCAAATTTCGAATTGTCCAAAGATCCAAACTAACGAAATAATTTTTGCAATTTTTTCTATTGGGAATTCTTCAATTAGAAGTTTCTTGGTTGCTATAGGATTTACATTCGCTTCGTCTCTTGCATTTTGTTACAATTTTATTGTCGATCCTTTGCCACCTTAAGAGATCCCATTCGCTCAACACATTATCTCTTTCTCCAGTTATAAAATGTGGTTGGAGAGGGTCCTCTGTTCAGTTCTGCCGTAGAGTACAAAGAAATAACAAAAAATAACAAAAGTGAGTTGGTTTAAGTATTAGACAGATTTTAATTATTAAGGGTTGGGTCGAACCAAAGTATCAAGAGCGGCCAACTGCTGAGGTCTGAAGGAAGCCCTTCCAAAAACTTTCAAATAATCTGGTGCTGTCCGATGACAGGCTGAAGATTCCGCCAAATAAGTAGCTGACAACTGTAGATAGCAACTTCAGCTTCCAGATGCTTTTGAAGATGGAGATAATAAATTTTTTCTTGGATTCTTTTACCAAGTTCATAATATGACGATTGAGTACGTAGGTGGTTAAAAAACCTTCAATAATACTGTAAAGTTTTTGAAAATAAAATTATTCATTAGTTTTGAATAATTTGTTAGATTCTTCTTCTGGGAAACAAGTATTATAAAGAGATCTGATTGATATCAGAGATTGCACTAGGAGAGACTCATGACTTTTAGGTTACTGTTTCTCGTATTATTAAAAAATCAAACTCTGGAAAACGAACACAGTTCCATTAAATAACGTTGAACTAATCGGTTAATGTTGTTTTAAATCGATCCTTCAGGCGTTTTAGTTCGGAAAAATCCTCATTTTTGGATCGCTGGTAGTTCAAACAATTTTTGATCTTCAGTGAAGTCATCTGTACGTTGAGAAAGTTCCCATGCAGAATTCTCTGCCCTTCGCTGCCTAGTAAAGTATTGCCGTTAAGAAGTAACGACGGGTTTATGAGATTATGTGTAGTTTTTGAACATCAGCGGTGTGGTAGGGCCCTTTTACGTGGACACGCAGGAATATGCAGTTGTCCATTACAAGTCCAATGCTGATCGCTTTTACAGCCGGCATTGTTGGAGCTATAAAAACGTAAATGGCCAGTTCCGGAATTACGATTATTTGCCAAGTTTTTGCGAAAATAACCCCAACAATATTTCTCACTTTGTTGACAATAAGTTTTGAATAGCCACTTCTGAAATTCTGAACTGTTGGGTTGTTTTCTAGTTGGATAAACCGTCAGTTTTTCAGACACGCAATGTTTTTGTGTGTAATCTAGTGCAAATTCCACTAAATTAATTTGGGCTTTTACGCCGGAATAGTTGAAAAGTACCTCGTCATACGTACTTGGAGTTTGAATGTAATCCCGTTAAGTGTAAATCTGGCTGGCTTGAATGTTTAGAATTGTCGGTCCGGTGTTCAGTTGCCGGTTTGAATAGAACGAAACGTTACGGGATTATCTGGAAATTCCCAAATAATATGTCAAAATTATAGTTGCACAACCGGCTGGAGTACGTTTACATGTCAAATTTGCGTTAAGATGCGTGGTGAATGCGCAATGAAGTTTGAGGGGAAACTTTTGTGAAGTGGCGATTTGTTCCGAGTGGAGGCGATCCCGGGATTTTCTGTACTGCCACGATAATTTATTAGGCCCAGAGTAATAAGGACTGCTCCCGTATAATTATGTCCGTGCCGCTCCCATAAACCATCTCGACTTATCAGCCTGTCCGTTTCCCAATTAAATTAAGTTATAAATTATGCGAAAACCGGACTCGGTTGCAGAAAAGATTAAATTTTCTTCCTCTTAAAAAAAATTTCTAAACTGCGATCCAACAATTCCGAACTTAATCCCGATGAAACTGACGAACGGAAATTGTTGTCCGCGCGCCCCAACCGGAAGAAATCTCCTTAATTGACACCATTTTTCCCCGAGCTCTAATTACAATTAATTTAATTCAATCACCGCGGCGATGTGTCGACGGTAATTACCGAACAGACTGTCTTAAGACAAATGTGTGCCGTTGGCAAACCGTTGCAGAAATTAATTTGTTTTATGACATTTAATTACTGTAATTCCGCCAAGTGCGATTCGTCTCAAGTCGCGAGCTTTGAGGTGCCAGGAAGGTAGACGCAAAACTAGCGGGATCCGCTCGTAAAATTATATTTCAAACGGCCGAGATAATTGCAACTTAAATATATTACACTCCATAAAACGCGTTGCGAACCGAATTTAATAAATTAACGCCGAATCCACTAAATTCCGGGACTGGAACCGAAATTATCGAATAATGGAGCGGCCGCGGCCGCCGGCCATTCCCGAATTTACCATAAAAAGTACCAACGGCTCCGCCGGAAATTGAAGGCGCAGTTTCATCGTTGAAAGTATCATTCGTTTTTCTCTTCGAAAAGTTCGTTGAGAGGCAATTTTGGGAAAAAAATTACCGCAAAATTACGTCGTTTTCAGCCTTTCGGACGGCCGCTTTTTTGACAATTTCGACGCCTCACTAATAAAAGTGAATCTCTCACGGGCCCACGTTCAGCATCAAGATCATCGAAAGCTTCGTGGTCAAATTTTAAAAAAAGTTATTTCAACTCTTTGTAAAGTTGATGTTTATTTAACCCATCGATGCTGTAAAACCAGAATTCAAGTTAGAAAAAAATGGGTTGTATTTAACAGTCTAACAAACTTATACAAAAAAATACTTTCATTTCCCAAAAATACTAAATGCTCACCAAAATTAAGAAAATACATAATCTTAAAGCGACAACCAAATATTGACATAATGCTGGCCTTTTATATATTTTGTTCGCCAAAATAACTTTTGTTGACCATAAATACTAACTGTTCACCAAATTTTATTCCGCATTTAATTCTAACATAATACCCTGATATTTAATTTTCGACAGTGTCTTATATTATTTAGCAGTTAAAAATACTATTTGTTGATCAAAAATACACAAGCAATAAAATGTTGTGCAAATGGTAAATAATTTTATGCAAAATTATAGATGTAGGTGTGCTAGGGCAAGGAAAATCAAAGTAAAAATAGAAGTGGTTTGCACAAAAAAAGATATTGATTTCCGTAATATATAAATGCTTTGCTGTAATTGGCTTGCATTATGTAAAACGTAAAACTTCTTTTAGTGGAAATTTCTAATCGTGCTTTTAAAAAAAAAATTACAGGGCCCTGAACTGACCTAGTACAAAACTTTTTTCGCGTGCCTCTTGTCTGGAAGCGCAAGCGGCAAGGAGAGATGCGCGAGCATATTTAATTTTTAGAGTAATAGAATAATTATTTGACGCACAAATAGTTTTTTTGAGAAAACACTAAATATAAATGAATAGCGCGAATATTTATTATGTACAGCACGGACGCGTAACTTGAGCGTTCTAAATTTGGTGAACATTTAGTAAAATTGATAGACATATAGAATTTAAAATGTAAGCAATAGTGAAACAATACGCACCATAGTTATTTTAGAGCCGTATGACACGATACTTATTTTAGTACTGATTTCAGTACTGAATCTGCGCGCGCAGCTTTTCGGCAGTTTTAGTTTCGAATTTAGGACAAGTTTGGGAATTTTAACAAAAACAAAATGCTTCACTAAGCGCCAATTTAAGTCAACTTGCATACAAGAAAATAGAACAGGTTCAAATTTCTTGGATGTATTAGCGCTAAATTTTCAGTACTGAAATCAGTACTAAAATAAGTATCGTGCCATACGGCTCTTAGTGGTAATGTTCTCATTTTCTGATGTATAATAATTTGGGTTTTATTTAGATTTTTTGATGATCATTAAATTTTCTGGTGGACAGTGCAAGGGATGTATGGTTTAATTTGGTGTACATTATATTTGTTCTCGAAAAAATTTATTTGTTCGACAAATGGAAGTCTACTGAAACCAGATCCGGTAAATAGGAGAGATCGGTAGAAGTTTTGGTTCTCAAAATGACAGCCTACAATTATAATGCCTGAGGCCCGACAAAGATAATAATCTCCATTGAGTCTCAAATAACTGATGCGATCACTTTTCCCGCTGGCGTCTCAACTCTCGAGTTCTTCAGAAACTGTGACCGTCTATTCTTCACTGTTTTCAACCCTTCAAGTTGTTAGTCGTTAGGGGTAGTGACAAATTTCTGCTTGAGGCGGATTCGGCAACGTGTGGACGGTGGGTGGCTAAATTTGGTTTGTGCGACTCCTTTATGTGTTTTTAATAAGGGCTTTTTGTCGCGCCTGCATCGGGCCAAGGTCATTTTTCTGCACGGGATAATTGCCGAAACTGCCCTCAGGCATCGCCAGCACGTCCGGCTTTTTATTCGTCAGCCATATTCCGTTAAGCCCGTTTGTACCTCCTTGTTTTTCAGTTGTTTGTTCGCGGCTGTTTACCGCCCCCCCGGTCCCCGCAGCTGAAACCCGGTCCTGAAACGCACTTTCCCTGTAATTAAACACCTCTCCTCCGTCTTGCATTTCTGGCGTTCCACTGACGAACCCGTTCCCGTGCCGGCTTTGTTCCCAACTTCATAAAGGCATCAGTAAATACCGCGGGGAAGTTATCAATTACCATCCCTCCTAATGAGTGGCTGGTGTTCTTAGCATTCTTGCGGTTTCAGTTTCCTTCTTCAATATTTCATGGAGCCGGGCTTTCCCGCGGGATTCCCGCTGAAGTGGGCATTTCTTTCAGTCAAGTTCTCTTTTAGATAATTCTCTAAAGACAACCTTTATTAATAATGGAGGAGCGCAATTTCTGCGACTCG
Organism: Schizotus pectinicornis; assembly: GCA_951805265.1. Taxonomy (NCBI): domain Eukaryota; kingdom Metazoa; phylum Arthropoda; class Insecta; order Coleoptera; family Pyrochroidae; genus Schizotus; species Schizotus pectinicornis. The sequence goes on along the minus strand of OX638207.1, from coordinate 9,802,627 downwards.
ACGCACGGGGGCGGCGCTCGCAGAAAATACTGATTGCACTTCATCAAGCCCGATCGGGAATTTCGCCAGCAACTCTTCGTTGGAGTTTCTCGACAAGCAACGATCTCTGATAAGCCCCGATTGTTAGCGACAATTCAACGAAAGTTTATCAATTCAGCTCGATCGGTTCGGCGTCAGAAGCGAGCCAGTTTGATTAATTTAAAGGGATGGGTTCAACTGTACAGCCCCGTTATGGGTGACGGTTTCAATTTTGGAAGCCGACAGAATGCTGCGGCTTCATTGTCTCGAGTCAAAAATTGCGGCGTAAAAGTCATAATTTTGCCATCTATCGCGAAAAAGCTGAAAACCTACAAAGAGGACGAGCAACAAACGCGTTCCTTATGAAAATTGTTTTGCCCCTGTCGGAATTATTCTTCCTTCAACGTTCCAGAATTAGTCGCTTTGATCTCTCAGAGCAGAGCATCAAAGTTCGGACTTCCAGGACTTTGCGCTGCTTTTCCGGGAATGCTACATTTGCGCGGTACTTTTATCAACCTTGATGTTCCAATTGTCCCAGTTTTTTGAGATCGCCCTAGAAAACAATTACCAAAATATATCTAATCTCCAATTTTTTGAAGCGGGACAATTCCACTCTTCTTCTAAAATCCACAGTCAATTTTATTACGTTTACTTTAATTTTTTTAAACGGAGGCATATGGAAATTTTAGAGACCCAGGCAGCGTCATTAAAGGGAAACTCAACCTCGCCTCTGACCGGGCAACTCTGGACCAAGTAATTGCTGAAACCAACACCCAAGTCCTAGAGTACCGGTTTCATTGGCACCTCTCAGTTTTTAGTGTTGGCGTCGATATCGGCGATGACCCCTCGAGACCCCTAAGTCGCGAACAAGGCAGCAAGGTGGTGCAAGATTGGGGCGTAATTTTCAATTTCGCACAACATTTAACACCATACTCGGCTCTCTTAATGGAGATCCTTTCAATTTTCGCGTAAGATGGCGCCCCAATACCCTCAATGCACATTTCGTTTCGACAGAAACAGGCGATCGAACTCTTCGCCGTCGTTCGCCTTAATCATCGTCGAAGTGAAAAAAATCTCGCCCTTCCCCGCACCCGGTTTTATTATTTACTCGCGCCATCCCGACTGCCACCAAAGGACCAACAATTAAGTTAAAAGTTCCGCCCTTCAACCTTTTACGGTAGATTTAATTAATTCGACCCTCCAGAATCCGAAATGGCGCCGGCGATAAGGGAACGTGTAGTTACATACCACCGCGCAATTTTCTGATAACGCCTCGTCCGACAATTTAATTACAATGGCAAATAAGGTTCTCCTCATTCGTTCCGTCGCTGAATAATAAGACCGTCCGACAAAACTGTGTATTGTGTCTATCCCATCGTTATTTGTTCCCCGATCGCAAAAAGAAACTATCGATTCCTCCCGGATCCGGTATGCAGGATGTGGAAGGATGCCCGGTGGAGATTGCCAGACGATACTCTACGTCATTGGCGGCAACCGCCACCGGAATAGTGATTAGTTGATTGGCACGACTGGGCCGATAAGAAATCATCCCCAAACACGTATGTCGCCTGAAGCGGCAAAGAGTAAACAATCACTTTAACAGACGAAGGATAGTGTTTCAGATGATTAAATTTTTTATAGGGGAGAAAAAGTTTCTTGGGCCCGAAAAAATTGGGCTTTCATCGGGCGTTATTTGCATGTGTAAAGACGTGAAATATGGCGAGTTTGAGAGGGATTTTTTGAAAAAAAATTTTTCGTTGAAACTGAAATCTAAGATGGGAATGGAAACTCTTGAGAGACCGGTGTAAATGTACAGGAAAACTTGAAATTCTTCCGAGGTTCAAATGTTGGCAACTTGAGAACTACGCCGGCAAATTGAAAACGGTTTCTAAAGCAACTTTGGCTTGGAGTGCGCAAAGAAATTAGAAACCTTTCTTTTACTAGAATCGATGAAACTAGCAACAGGTGCAATAAAGAGAAAAATTCCATCAAAAATATTTTTAACTTTTGGAATTTTAATTGAAGTTAATTGTTTTAAAAAATATGCGGAACGTTCAACAAAAAAAAAAAAAAAACGAGCAACGTAACCGTCATAAAAAATTCCCGCAATCGATGAAAAGAAAATACATAAAAGCAAATATTTTTGATGAAAACACGGAATTGTCGACAATAATAAATTTAATTATTCCTAAACGAAGCATCAAGGTTCTACATGTATAAAAATTGGTTCTATTTATACCAAAATTTGGAAATTCCAAATTAACAAACGTGCCCTGAGCAGAAGGAATTTGGTGGATCAGTGCATCGCCGAAATAATAGAGAATAGTTGAACATATTTTGCCGAATTGAGCTGAAATTGGGAAGATTCAATGAATTCGAGTTATTTCCGATTATTCACGGAATTGTGTTTAACTAAAATTGGCCATTCGGCCCGCGTAACGCCCAGGCACATTCTATGCACAAAAGAATCTAATGCTACCATATCAATGAACAGTAACTTTTGTGTAATGCCGCTATAAAGTTTTAGTTCAAAAAGCGATTGCGTTGCTAGTAATAAAATACTGCTTCCTAGTTATTGAGCATTCGTCCCGCGTTTGACAAGACAGTCCGGAACTTTCGACACTAAATAACTGATCCGGATTTTTCCGGACGTGATTTATGTCATCATGTTGTTAATCGCACGGTGCAAGCCAAAAGCTTATCTTACAAACTGTACCTACATTGACAAACTCCAATCCGTACGTTCTCTGTGGTTTAGAGTTTAGATCATTATAGGTCAAACATCAACACTTTTTAAAATCATTATTTTTAACAGTTTTTCATTTTTTTTTTAGTCCAGCGGTTTGTGGCCACCTGGGCATTAGTTTTATCAACTACGGAAATAAGTGGAAGCGTGATAAAGCTAAATTAGCTTAATAGAAAAAAAGGAGCTCTAACAATCGTTCAAAGACGGTTATGACTTCTTGCAGGAATTTTTGACATAAGATCGTGTAAGTTTTTATTTCACCAGCATTCTACTACAGATCGTGATCTATATGGATCTGGTATCTGGTAAAATTCCTCAAAAAACTTTGATAAAAAGTGGAAGTCTGACAAAGTCAAATCCGGTAAATAGAAGAAAACGCGAGCTACAAGAAATGATCAAAAGACGATTGCGACCCATGACGGAGCAGATTGAATCATCAATTAATATAAGACAAAACCCGATAGAGCTAAACAAAATTAAGAATCAGTTTCGTAATAGACATGAACGATCTCTAACGAATTATCTGAAGATCATGGCGACATCTTGCGGAAAATTTTGGCACTCCTTACTGATTCCCCTTGTGAACCCACTCATAGGAATTGACTATAATGTTTGCTATTTTTTCAACGGTTATCTTATCGGGAGTAAAATTGATATTATCTCGTTGTCAGCAGTTGCAGATTAACTGTAAGGGTCATCTTCAGTGTTGTCTCTGCCATTATTTAAGTTCACCTGACCGCATCCTCATAATTCTATCAAGGACAAAATGTTTCTGAAGTGGTTGGCATATCTTCATCAATAATTGCTTACTTGATCCTTGGTAATGCTCGATTTGTGGAAATTGCCTGCCCACTCTGGTTACGAATATTCCAGAAGTCACTTGTGGAAATATTATTGGCTAGAAAATATAAAAATAGTGTGACAAGTGCTGCCCTATCTCTACCATGGACCATGGCTTTCAGTCTAGATTCGTTTCTAGTTTAACAGCTGATAGAAAGACAATAGAAAATACAAGTAAATCTGACTTTATCACAACAATAAATCGATCTACAACTAAAACTAAGTTTAATAATTGTTGAACAATGAGAATAATGGGCTCAAACTCAGAAACTAATTGAAACAAAGTTTATTGTTTTCAAATTTCTTTACTTTCTTGCCATATAAGTACAGTACCTATCAAAAAGTAAGGCACGGCTCGTGAAACAAAATCAGCGATTTCAAACTTATAGTCATGCGTAAATGTCGCATTTGTTGACGGCGATTGTCAAAAATAGCTATAGCAATTTTTGAACTGTCAAAAACAATTTAAACCTTTTTTTTATTAGGTGTGGGCCATAAACATTTATTATGTTTATATTTCCACAACGGTTACCTACCACCGACCGCGCGTCCGCGGTTGGTGAGGATAGACCGGAATAGGCTAACACTCAAAAGCAAATTTGTAAAAATTGGAAATAGTGGAAAATTAATATTTCAGCAATAGATCCCGGAATTAATTGAAATTAATTAATTGTTATGAAAATTAAGCTATAATAATAATTATGTTTTTTAATTTGAAATTTCCAACAAAAACTATTTGAAAATTGTTATACAAGGTTTACCAAAACTGTGGAGCCAAGCTCCTACCTAAACTATTACCTTAGGAAAAAAGTAAAAACTGTTTGTCGAATCACTAATTTGAAAGCATTAGAGCAGACTTTTTTACAAAATGTACTAATATTTCCATTTGGCCCAACGTATGCGCAAACATAAAATTTTGTGTTCTATATCACGTCGTTTATTTTTAAATAAATAAATAAAATCGCGTTTTGGCTAAGCAAAGATGACAATTTGCTTCTAAGCTCCGCCTACCCCGAGTTACCGAGGGGGCTGGATTATAACGCAATAGATAGTCAACAACACCGTTAAAATGTGACCGATAAGGTTAACTGTTTATTAACAGACCCCTGTATAGTCCGAGCAGATGTCTTTGATTAAAGTAATAGTAGTAACGTGCTTACACTAAAACCTCTAAGGTGATTTTCGTACTTTAGTACAGACACTTACTACAATAAGCAACAAAATGGCAATAAACTGAATAAGCCGCCTGGTGTGTGCATGCAAGTGTAGCTACGTGCATCTAATAGCTATATTCTTGATTAACCACAAACAGCAAACTACCAATAGTTTCGAGATAACATTATCTTGGCACTAATGAAAACTAATTAAGAAACTTATCAGCGCCGGAAATTCGAGTAACTAACGTCAATAGTTTCCACAAAAAAAGTTGTAAATCAGATGCAACAACCTTGACTATAAATAAACGTTATAAGTGATTCATGCTGCACGAAGGTAGGTGAGTGCTATCTATAAAACTAACTGTGACCTTGGCTAAAAAAACTAGTTGCACTTAATAGCTTTCAAACGACCGAAAATATTATTAAACTATAAATTATTGGTGGTATTTTCGGTAATTTGGTGTCGAAATCGAAAGAAAAAAGTGCAAAAATAATTTTGTCTCAACGAAACGGTTGGAGTCGGGACGTTCTATTCCAATTTTAAGGTTAACTATTGTTTATCGATAATTGAGGCAAACGCCGAGACGACGCTTGTTATTATTCAATCAATTACCTTAGACACGACGTAAACGACTGTAATCACGAGATTTGCCAGCAAATCGGGCAGAATTAGTCACATATCACCACAACCTTAACAGAAGTTCAATAAACGTAATTGCTCCGTCGTAAACCGACGAACGCTACTGAATGTTATTGCTGCCGCTTTATCAATATTGGCGCAAAAAACTCTATGGAACTCCACGTAACGAAATAAAAAGTATTGAAAGTAATGGAGTAGCTATCTGATTGTGTTTGTTAAAAAAATCGACCTTCTTTGCCTCTTCAAAAATGACCCCTGAACGTTTCAACTCTTTAAGGGGTGCGCTTGAGATATGAGAGAGACACACTTATGAGAAAATGCATATGGTAAAAAAGAATCGCGCTATGGTTGAGTAATCTTCTATAAGTCAGAATATGACCAACACTCTTCCATTCTACTAATACTGATCTAAGAAATAATTCCTGCTAACGTAGACATTGCTGACGTGGGGCTATCATTCTCGCCAAGAATTTTCAAAGGTCCCACTCTCGTTCCCTCTATAAAAAATCTACCCGATTTAGAACCTTATGACTAGAAATAAAAAATAGATTTTGTAATTCTGGATTCTCTGCACCCTAGAACCTAGTTAATGTTGTTAACAAGATGTAATGGAAGCTTTCTGCTTTTCATTGAACGAGTTAGCTTTCTAATTAAATTACGGCTAAAAATAACAAAAAGGTATCGCAAAATTTGCCTTAATTAGACCCCGTTATTGGCTCGATGGAGTTTTTTCCCGGTTGTTTCGGGAATTGCCGCCAGCTCCACCGGAATAGTCTCGGAATTTCAAGCACGCGTCCAGTGGGAGAATGGAAGCGTTATCGTCGCCAATTTGCCGCCCAGTAGTTGTTGAAGTTATTCCGGCAAATAGTTGGGGAGAAGCTTCAGAAAAGAGCGAGATGGGTACTTTTTTTTCAGGAGGGTCTGACGTCTTTTCGGGACGCTCCCCGCGGGCACCTATTAAAACCGTATTATTCAGTCTGGAAAGCTCATAAAAAACGCAGCATTCTCCAATTTCAAAGGAAACAAACAAGACCGGAAATTATTCACATTGTTTCACAAGTTTTATTATTCTGCGGAATCGTAAACATATTTTGCACATCTCATTTGTTCGTATTTGATGAAACGATTTTCCGACTGCGAAGCTGTTAGGGAGAAATGGCGCGCTGCTCCGGAAAAGCAAAAGGACTAATCGTGCAACTTGAACCCGGAACTGGAACTACGAATGTGCATTTCTTTGTTGCACCCAGCGCCGGATGCAGATAATTAGCCCACACGCGTGTATAATATGTTGTATAACTCCTGTCTTTATGCGGTAATACTTTAGCTTTTTGTTCTTACAGGGCAGTTGAGGGAAATGAAGAACAATTAATAGTCAAGAAGAAGCTTTGGCTATGAACAAGCCTTAGATTCAATAGTAGAAGAAAGGAGTAAGCAAAAGGAGAGAGAATTCCGAAAAAAAAAGTTGAAGATCTAGAACTTACCCCTCGAAGATTTAAACCGTTAAGCATTAAAGTGAGCTTATAGCATTTATAAAATTTTGATAAAACTTAAATTATCCTGTAAAGACTAATGTGGCAAAAGTGTTTCTCTTAAGTTATCTGGTTTTAAAGACAACTCTTGCAGTCAGTCACTAGTTTTTATTATGTGGTTGTGTGGCTATTCTTCGAGTCCGTGCCAATCGGCGATAAAAAGGGAAATTACGAGCCCTCCCCCTCTTGTCAACACGACACTTATAAACCGAACCTTGTTTACTGCTCCACTTTCGGCTGTCTTTCTCCCCCTTTTCATAAGCAATAGCTCTTTATATCTTTCCTTAACTCCCACCCCCGCATTCCCATATTATCACGACACTGATTAAACCGAGCAATCAGGTACATGAAAACCGAGATTCCTAAACTTTACCGGTTTCCTCAACGGCAAAGATTCTTGATTGCAGTTCGTTCCTTTACAAAAACACAACCCCCAATCATAACTAGAGACGTTTCATCTGATTCTAGAAACTTTTTTTACAAATTACCAATCTTGCCTCTGTGCAGGTTTTGTTGTTTGCAAAGACGGTCCTGCAATTTGTTTAGGGTGGGGGTTGCTCGAAGACCCTTTTTGCAGACCTATCGATTGCGTTGTTGCACGAACGAGCTTCGAAACAGTCTCGCCGGTATACCTATACCTATCTCAAAGGACTATCTGTTTAGGTGAACCAGCACGAAGCGGGTACGAAACAAACAGGAAATGAAACGGAGAGTCCTCGAGATGTTGGACGAGTTTGGGGAAACACAAAACAACACCTGACTTGAGGCCGGCCAACAAAATACAACAAGAAAGAATTAGCAGCAGATTCTGCTGCTAGATCTAGATGAGGGAAGGCGATATATATTAGTCAAGGCAATATTGAGATAATGTAGTGAGATATTTATTAATGTGAAGTAGTGAGGTCTACAGACTAAGAAGAAATAAAAACTTAATAGTTGCAGGAGAGTTTACAAGCAGCAGCTCAAAAAGGGTATGAAAGACGAATAATCTAGCCATTTACAAAAAGTTTATATGGACGAGGTTAAAACATGCACAAAAAGAAAAAGATTGTCTAACATTGACAATATTAGAAAAATTAAAAAAAAAATTTTCTATAAAGGAAAAAGTAGTATAGAAATTACAAATAAAGGAATGAGTGAGACGTGTTTGAGTGTGTGTGAGCAGAATAAGGTGAGAAGTGATTCAATAAAGGAATGAGCAAAGATAGCTTCTAAACAATGCAAGATGAAAGCATAAAGTGAAAGTGGAAGAAGCAGAAGAGGAAAAGAAAAAATTTACTAAACTTTGGAATTTGGACTTTAGCCATTATTCACTGAAGAAATAGTTTAATTTCTGTATAGAAACAGAGAATGATTGGGAAAAATTAAAAGCAAGTAAAATACATTTTTAATTGCAGCTGGACAACTGCATGCAGTAGAGTAAAGTGTAGAATAATCAGAAAAAGAAAGGTAAAAATTTACTAAAATATAAAATATTAAAAATCAATTAGTTTTTTTCTTTTCACTACTTCTACACTGACGAGATAAAGAAATCAATCACGGAAGAGAAAGAAAATAGAAAATTGGTTAGCAGAATGAGAAAAAAATAAAAGAAATTAATTACATAAAAATGGCAAGAATAGAAAGAGCATGTAAGCAAATGCAAAAAGTTTATTGAAGAATAAAGTAGCATTAACAGAATGTAAATTTTTTGCTCCCACTTCTATACAAATTAAAGATGGAGTCAGAAGCAAAGAGATAAGAATAAGGTTATTTACGAGAAAATAAGTGAAACAAAGTAATACAGACTTTAGCAGAAGGAGGAAAGAAGAGGTAAAAAGACAGGACAAAACATGATTGTTGGCATTTTCTTTTACTTTCTTCTTCATTAGTTCAACTGTCTCCAGTTTCCTTTCGCTCAATAATTAAAGACAGCAATAAACTAAGAAGTCATCACTTATTAATTGTAACCATTGATCCATGTGTCATGTCCTGGGATTGCATCGTTGCTCAATACTTTTTATTGTGTGATGTTGCAAAATGGTAACTCCTCAACCACAATACATCTAAAGGAGATTGCATTAACACCAGCCGCGATTTCGATTTTCGAGACATGACGAGCAAAATCTAATTAATCCGCTTTAATTGACCTGCAGTAACAAGAACGAAAACAGCAAACTAAAAATAACAGGGAGTAATTGAAAATGAATCACGACCCTCCTGAAAACTGCGGTCTCGAATCAAAGTTGGCTCAACAAACTTTCGACCTTTAACTCCCGCCCCTATTTGCTATCCCCCAACAATGCCGCACATTTTCTATTTATTTCCCCGCCAGCCGGATTCTCATTTTCCCCAAACTCTCCATCCCTCATCAAAGTGATCAACGTCAAAAGGTTTAATCCGACGAGGACGCCTTAATGCGTCACAGCACCTGATGCACCAATTAGACGTTTAACTAATGAATTGAATCATGCACTAAAGTCGCGACTGCATCGTCTAACGTAGTTGCAATCAACATCGATCCGAAGATTTGTGTTGTAAAATTGAGGACAATGTCTCTTCTGAGGGCTGAAAATAAAACCAGCCCGAATCGAAACGACAGGAACTGTAATGAAATGAGCGGGAATGCAGGTATTTACGGGAAAAGCTAAACCGCGGAAAGCAGGCGAATCCCGAGGGATGGTGGCTGTGATTTTTGTTACTTGAGGTCGGCGCTGTCGCTGAAGTTTCATTATTAATTCGTTGCTGTGTTTTAAATTTGAACAGGACTGAAATTGCTGTTTCAGGACGAGACTACGTAATGTAAATAAAGTGAATGTGCTTATTGTCTCCGAAAACGCGAAGTACCAAAATAAAAATGGGAAATCATTATAAAGCTCCGGGGGTTGTTCGTGAAAACAAGCAAGCGTTCGGGAACCGCTGGGGAAATCTCGAAAACAACCCAAGTCTGAAGCGTTGCAGGAGCAACGATAATAAGATGTGGACAAAATAAGTAAAATTGCACGTGCTCAATGTTTATTGTTAGTTAACCCGGAACCGACGCGTTACCGGAGGAAATGGTGCAAGGTCGGGGGCCTTTAATAGAGCGCCCCATTGCCACCCCCGTTGGAGGCGCTGACCTTTCCCGCAGGTATTTATAGAGATATATGTTATAAGGAATTTATCGGTGTCCTTGGCCACTAATATTTATCAAATTGGCCGCGCTTTGAGATAGGAGCCGAGTGAATTATCTATGGTGGTGTTTTGGGATGGTGGAGTCCCGTATCGATTGATGGGTGAAAATAGTGCGGAAACATTTCTCTTCGCCTCGAAGAATCGACGGCGATAAGAAATTCGGGGGGTTAGAAAACATTCGCCTCGCGGCGACAAATTGTCAATATTGACTCGCAAATCTCGAGGAAAAGCGTAAACGTGCATTTTCCGGCATAAAAACCATCGATTTCGGCACGAACGTGACGGCCGTTTTAAAAATTAACGTTCTCCGGACTCTGCCCGGAGTCCGACAAGTCGCTTTTCCGGGCATTTTCCGGATTTCCGGTGCGAAAAGTGCGGAAGCTCTCAGTGAAACTAGCCAAACGCTTACCTGGTCGATTTTCGGTCGAGATTTATATTTTCGATTTCGTTTTAACGCCAACCACCCTCGGAGCAGCACGGTAGCCAACTTAATGCCATGAAATAGCACCGAAATCGTGAAATAACCAAAAACCGATTGCGCATATTCGTGTCTGTGGGACAAGAGATAAGGCGCAATTGTCGGCCGGTTTCGTTCAGGAGGTTTGTCGGCGAGCGCGCCCGCTCCCGACATGGTCCTGGAGGATCTCGACCGGACGGTGGCGGCTCCGGTGGCGGTTACCCGGAACTCGCTTCCATATTGATTTTCCCGCCCTTATTTTCCTCTTTCTCTAGTAAATGAGCTATAAATTATTATGCTTTCTCGCTTGTGCCGCCCGCACGCTCACTATCGCCGTCGAACGACACGAAAGTATAGTGCTTCAGCGACCCGGATCGACGAACACGGGGGCCCGGACTGGCACCACCGGAAAATTCAAATGTGCGAAGAAACTTTTAATTAGTACGAAAATGAAAAGTATCGCTTCAGTTAGGCATCCAGAAAAGTAAAAATTATCACCCCAACAAATTTTGAGCGAAGCCTCATAACGACGATGGATGTAGTAATCAACCGCGTGTTTCCATCAAGATTCAAGAGCGTTAATAATATGTACGGGTGTTATAATAGCGCAACTACTAAACTAGCATCATTTACGTGACATTCTGACACATGCAATCGCTCTCCACGAGAGTGTTAATGAGTTTACGTGCAGTAAAACTGAGAAATGGAATTGAAGCCAACTTTAGCTGCACGAATATTGATGAGGAAGTTGAGTTCTCCCCAATTTCCTACAAGAATCTGAAAATACATCACTTGAACGTTATCTTAGAATAATTTGAATAAAGTTAAAACTTTTTCGTGTTTTTTGAAATTATTTTCTAAATCAATTATTATCCTACTGGTACACAATCATAAATCAAGTTAATTCATATGTATTTCTACGTTATCACATTCGGTTCTCATGTCTTGCTTTTTATTTGCGCAATGGCTCGACGAATGGTTCGTTCCATTAGCAACAGCTAACCGACAATTAGGGTGCAGAATTACTTTACCGCATAATGGTAAACAGACTATCTTTGTAGCGTGATTCGACCAGTATGATCAAGCCAACTATTAAAAACTTTTTAAATGCGGTTTATTTTTTTGTGTATTTTTAACACAAATTATATTAAAGCTTTGAATGCAATTTCTGGTTGACCATTGAAATTGTTGAAAAACAACAACAACAACACAAAAAGTTAAGGTTTAATTTTTAAGAATCTGGTAGTACTTCTTTAATAGCTAATCAAAAAACTGCTAACTGCTACTGGGTTTGTGATGATTACTGTGAAACAAACAGAAGGTGATAGATGTGATACTAAAAAACTAGAAAATTCAAAAAAAACTTTCTGTTGAAAAGCTTTCTAATATGGTAATGGAAATCATAAAAAATTTTGTTGACAGAAGAGTTAGCAAAAGACAAAATTCTACTGGTACAAACGCAGAATTAAAGATGCATACTTAAATCTAAATCAGAAGATATGGATGATAATTTAAACAGTTGGCTCAAAAGTAAAGGTCAAGAATGGACAAAGATATTTTGAAGTGTCTATCAGAAGAGGAACGTGAAAAAGGAAGAGTTTGCTAATTAATAGAAATAATATATATAAAAATTGGAGAATCAATTTTTTTTAAGTACCTGCATGCCTCCTAATTTAAATTTTTGTAATTTTTAAGATTGAGTGGCGTATTAAAAACAAAAGAGGAGAATTACTAAGTGCAGATCTAAGAAAAACTGTGAAAGGAAAAAAGAGGAAAAAGAAGAGTGTCCTACCGCTAAGTAAGGAAATAACATAAAAAATTATATTTTGTTAAATAATCTTTCTCGATAAAGTTACGTAAAAATTAAATTTTACTGTATTGAGTTTGAAGTATTTATTGTAAAATTCACATTGACACGTATGTTATTAATTTTATTATAAATAAAAACCCCTAAAATAGAATTTTAAAAGTTGCCAGTTGACGGAAATTTACAGTAACATTATTTTAGAATTATGAACCATTTTACGTTAAGGGTTATCAGAGCTTCAAAGTTCTGAGTTAAAGTCTCTTTTATAAAAAAGAATTAAATTTTTTTTACCTTTTTTATTGATCACCATAATGATCTAAAAACTTTAGACGATAATTTAATAACATGTTTATCAGGACGGACGGTTTAATAAAAAAACAAAAATAAGTAATACAATAATCAAAGTTTTTCTAAAATATTTTAAACAGTTTCTAGTTAGATGGACATATCCTCATATTATTAACGTGATTCTTTTTTATTTTGTTATTTAAAAAAAAATTAAAAATGTATATTATGCACATCTATTTTATAATTTCTCCACTTTGTAGATCCCAGTCTGCATAGTGCAATTTGAAAGTAATATTTAGGTTTAAATCGGAATTTTTAAAATTAAGAGCTCTGAACTTTTTGTTCAAACTTAAATATTTTTTTATTTACCATCAATGTATAGGTGTAGGTAGTACCTCACCACTCTAGCAAAGGACCCAGTGATAAAAATAAATAATAAGAGAGAGATTTGTTAAATAGAAGATATTAACTGAACAATTAATTTATTATCTTTAAATTAAGAAGCAAAAGAAGCAAGCAGTGAATAAAAATAAATTTTGAAGAGATAAGATAAAAATGAAAGAACTAAAATATAGGAAGTATAAAAGTATAAAGGGTAACGATTAAAGTTAAGAAACAAAACATAATTGATTATTTTAGCAAAAAAAATATTTTGGCACAGACAAGAAGGACGTAGAATTGGGAAATAGACATCAGCTGAAGTAATATTATTAATATTAAAAATGGGTTGAAAGAGACGACAGTCACAAGTCTGTGCGCGCTTTTGGTGCAAGTCGGCAATAAATGGGCTTTGTCTTTATAGTTTGCCTTCGAAACTTTGAGAAGTAACAGATTTTTGGTGATGTGTTTATTTGTTTTTGTATCTATTTTAATTGTTTATAGACAAAACTATGACAACAAATTGATTCACCGTTACTGTGCATAGACAGTCATGATAGTAATAACTGCCATTGTATTTTTAATAAATGGCTCAAAACTAAATTTTAGTATCTCTTTGTATTGAAGAAATGAGCAAAAATCTTAACTTTACGGAAGAAATCATTTTTTTTATTTTCAAATTTTTACAAGAGAATGCGACCGCCGAGACATTTATTGCAACATTAATATTTTAAATTCAATGAAATTTTAATATCTTTTGTTAAACTGACAAAATCATTTTCTCTGATAACGTATTGTTAATATTTACCGTGTTCAAAGGTTTTCAGTGATTCTTGTGTCACTTCTCGCCAAAAACACAGGAAATAATAATTTTAATTATTTTTGAGAAAACTTTTTTACAGTTTTTTTCACTTCATTATTATTTAATTATGAGTTCTTATTGTTGTGCTGAAGACATTTAATACTAAACTTATAACATTTTTGCTTTTCTACATACATAATAAATTGATGCATACACAGGGTGGACGATGATACAGATATATTTATTTTATATTGCAAATTCATGAAAACATCAATTTCCGTTCTATACATAGCTTCTGTAATACTAATTTTAAATATCTTAGAAAACTGAAAACTTAGCAAAAATACTCAAAATCAAGCATGTCACGTCACAGAACATAGCGGCACATCCTCTCAGGATGCGTTTACGTGACCACTGACCAGACAAAATATTGCAACTTTAACAATTTATTCTAGACTTATAGTGCAATAAAAAATTGTAAAATTATATTTTTTTCTTTATTATAAAGTATAAGCATTCGTCTAAAAATATTTAGAAAAAATGGTAATACATACACCCAATTGAAGGAAGAATGTAAAAAGAAAACGGCCCATTGCGTTTACGTAGATTATGATATTACTAGTATTATACAATTTACTACTACAATTATTTAGCAGAAATCTATAATATTACTAATTATTATTATTTTTTATGGGTCATTGGAGCAGCAATAATATTTATTCAATTGATGCCGTCAGCCTGCTGACTGGTTCAAAATTTCGCTGGTATCTCTCCGCTGAAACAAGTAAATTGCTTTGAATGGATGGAATAATGTGCTTTAAAATCGCTGATTTATTGCCGATCATACAATGAATCTATATTGTTCTCAGCAACGGATGCTGCGACTCTCCGTTTCTATTCTGCCGTCAGATAATTGTTTTGATCTATAACTGTGTCCATTGTTGGCCAACAATTCGGAGATATTTTGAGAGCATTGCCGCCGTTTTAATTGCAACAATTACGCCACTGACACATTTCGTCGAGCACAAGGGACGGATCGTTAGTTTTTAAAAGAAAACAACACCGGTCCGATTAGCGTAACGGGAAACTTTCTCATCTCACATTTTTAAGAAAATGCATTTTACCGCCAGTTGCCGGTAATTGACGAAAAAAATTGGCGGATTCGTTTTCATTCATTGAAAAATCTCGTAAAGAAACTGTGTCGCCATTGCCGAATTTTATTAAAGAGTTTCTCGGAATTAAAAGTAGTCCAAGCAGCGCCGTGTATGACATATCACATATTGGCCAATTACTTGGGGTCAGGCAATTAAACCACGCTTGACATCTAGCAGCTATTCAATATTCCGGTCTTGTTTGCCGTGACGGTAAATACGGTGTAGGTACTCCGAGTAAATAACGTCGACGTAATTCCGGTCGTCTCAGGAATATCGTAGCAATTTCTCGAAAAAAAAAATTGCCAGCGGTAAAGGATAATTGAGGGGGCTTACGGCTCGGAATGGACCGAAACGGTCTATTTACCTTCCTAAGTTCTTACATTAGATCGGTCATTAATGGGCGCGATTAATTGCAAGAATCGGCGTAACGACAAAAGTGCACCCAATTACTCTTTGTACGACCGAAATGGAGAGTCGAGAAGAAATTCGGACGCCGAGCGTGAAGTTGGTCGCCAGCTACTAATTGGATGGTGAGTTTCCATTGAGGAGTTGATGCGATTTTCTTTTTTTGCATGCGATTTTTAGAACATCTCCATTCATGTTTTAAATTGAAAATGTTGCGTTTGATCGTTTCGCTGATTCACTTTCAAATTTTTGGTTGTCGATTTACAAGGAATTTTGTTTGTCCGGCGCAAAATATAACGAGTTTTGTTCCTCCGGGCGAAATTTTACTAATGCCAGTTCGAGAGGTTTGCTTTCTCCATAAAAGTTCAAACACAAGAATTTTAATATTACCCGCAAATTGGGCCCTGGAAGTTGGCCGCACAAGATCGGGTGAACTTAAAGGGAGCTTTTCAACAATTTAAAGTGCTGGAGGTGAGTTAAATGAAATTAATCTGGGTGCATTTTGGACTGAACTAATGTGTGAATTGGGCAGGTGTAATTGTTGCTTACTGCATTTTTTGAACGTACAGGGTGAGTCAAGACAAGGACAATTGACATTTTTTTAAATAGAATGTTGTTTGTAAAAAAATATTTTTTGGAACCTTTTTCTAAACCCTTTTCACTCCAATATTATTACTGACTATTTCCATACCACTTGGATGTAGTGATTTTTTATTTGTTCAAATAATGGCATTTGCAGATGCATGTTAAAAAAATCACTAAAGTCACAATTACGAGTTTCAAGAAAAAAAATTTTAAGTACTAGTTAGCATCTGTGGGATGTCTTTGAATTGTTTTTACTTTTGAAAAATTATACAGGGTGGCTAAACTTATTTTTTTAATTTAGAACCCTGGATTTAATTAGTTGTACGTAAATTTAAAGAGAACAAATATAATGTACACCAAATTAAACCATACATCCCTTGCACTGTCCACCAGAAAATTTAATGAGCATCAAAAAATCTAAATGAAACCCAAATTATTATACATCAGAAAATGAGAACATCACCTTTAAAATAACTATGCTGCGTATTGTTTTACAATTGCTTACATTTTAAATTCTATGTCTATCAATTTTACTAAATGTTCACCAAATTTAGAACGCTCAAGTTACGCGTCCGTGCTGTACATAATAAATATTCGCGCTATCCATTTATATTTAGTGTTTCTCAAAAAAACTATTTGTGCGTCAAATAATTATTCTATTACTCCAAAAATGAAATATGCTCGCGCATCTCTCCTTGCCGCTTGCGCTTCCAGACAAGAGGCAAGCGAAAAAAGTTTTGTACAAGGTTAGTTCAGGGCCCTGTAATTTTTTTTAAAGCACGATTAGAAATTACCACTAAAAGAAGTTTTACGTTTTACATAATGCAAGCCAATTACAGCAAAGCATTTATATATTACGGAAATCAATATCTTTTTTTGTGCAAACCACTTCTATTTTTACTCTTATTTTCCTTGCCCTAGCACATCTACATCTATAATTGCATAAAATTATTTACCATTTGCACAACATTTTATTGCTTGTGTATTTTTGATCAACAAATAGTATTTTTAACTGCTAAATAATATAAGACACTGTTGAAAATTAAATGTCTGGGTATTATGTTAGAATTAAATGCGGAATAAAATTTGGTGAACATTTAGTATTTATGGTCAACAAAAGTTATTTTGGCGAACAAAATATATAAAAAACCAGCATTATGTCAATATTTGGTTGTCGCTTTAAGATTATGTATTTTCTTAATTTTGGTGAGCATTTAGTATTTTTGGGAAATAAAAGTATTTTTTCGTATGAAAATATTGGGTAAATTTGGTAGACTGTTAAATACGACCCATTTTTATATCTGTTCTTTAAGCATTCAAAAATTTTTCGACAACTCGTCTATCCTGGTTACACAGAGAAAAAGATCATTCTCATTTCTTGGCTTGAAATTTTCCACCAGTCACAATTTAAAATACGCGACATTTTATTTTAATGGTCAACAAATTGAACTCGTTGTGCAATCGCAACAATATTGAAGGATTGCTTCTGGTGCTAAGCGATTTTTCTCGCTCGATGTATCCGTGTCGTCGACAGTTTTTTCCAATTGCCCCCAACCCGAGAGTCCATCAAAAACGGACGCCTGTTAAATCGGTCGTCGCGACGCTTCAGCTCCGTTCACTTAAAAGTGATTTATTGTTTCCAGTCCGGTCTATTCTCGGTAAATCGGAATTACAAACGAAACCGATCCAAGAATAAAGGAATGTTGTCCGTAAGACCGGTTGTTGACACAGTCGTCGATTCCATGATATTGTCCGTCAATATTCGGCTCGGCTGGCGTCAAACCCCCAAAACCCGCCAAGAGGAAAACTCAAAATTCAACCGTGATTTCGCAACAATGATGCTAGTCATTTGTTCACAACTGGTTCACCTACTTTTAACGATTGAGTGAGAGTTGAACTCCCCTCTCCGGCGATAGATGATAGCTCGTCTCTCCTTGGAGACCGGAGGTTTCAGTGAATTTTCAGCAACCCCAAAAGTGGTTTGAAATAATTAAACATATTTTGTCTGGTCAGTTTCGAAATTTCAGATTCATGCAAGATTTGCTTTTCTCTAATTGACCCGTTGCGTGTTTCCGTGCCAGACTCCAATAAGAAATCGCAACGCAATCCCTTAATTGCGAGTGATTGCGCCGTCACGCCAAACGGAAAGTCGGATCTTCGCCAGATCTTCAGTTTTCGCGACGACTATCCCCAATTTTACACAAAAGTTTTCTGGGCGAAGTTTAAACTAAATTCCGAAATCGATACTATTAAATTTTCATGAAAGAACCGATAAGGAGATCCGGAAAATAAGCACAACTTTTACGGCTCAACCGGCAGCGTCATATCCGGTAATCTGGAGATTAGACCTCGACCAGTAAGTGGCGCTCTAAAATTTTAATGTTTTTTAACCCTTTCGCGAATATAAGCACTTTAGGCCCCTTAATGCAAAAAATCGGTTCTCGTCGCAATTGTCGAGGAAATCTGCAATTTCGGGGGCGATAAAACTATTTTTTTTGACGCTAGCTGGCAATTTCCTTCCCCTAGGTGCTTTCAGGACTGCATCAGTGTCATGTGATCCATTTGGTTGACGTCTCCATCATTAATATTTTCGCATAATCCCCCACATAGCGGGGGAGCAGCAGCCATTTTTCATCCGACCGTGCCGACTTTTTCTGAGTTGTCGACGGCATGTGTGGCCTTACGGCAGGAACAGTGAAAATGAACAGAACTTTCGCGTCTTTTTCAGCCGCCACTGCCGCATAATGTTTTTGGGACCAATAATGTTGTTGCAGATGAGAAATTGCGAAATTATCAACCAGACCCACCTTTTTTATACGTAGATAAGTTTCCAGTTAAGAGACAAAAATTCCTGACTAAAGATTGTTGGTGGCGATACACCGCACACTGACCTAACCTAACTGAATGAGTGGGTGAAAAAAGAATCGAAAGCAACGCTTTGTAGAGATGTCAGAGGTTGCGTAAGGTGAAAGGGTAAACAAATATAACGGCCAATTCTTCGGAGTTCTTGCAATTCATTTTGTTTGGGGACCGTCAAATAACCACTTCCTCGAGCAGCGACCCCCTAAGGAGGAGTTACATAAAAAATTATGCTAATAAGTAAAAGTGGGCTTAAGTTTACAGAATTGGTCATCAATCAACTTCCTAATTTAACATCTTTATTATCTTTAACTTGTTTGTTTAATCAGACGCTGAAGAGAACATGAAAGAAAATCTTGATGTAAAATAAAGAGAAATTGAAGAGGAATAATAAAGTTTCCAGCTCTCTCCAGCAACTCAACAGAAGTTTTTTGTCTTTTTTCTATAACACAATAATTGAATTTCTAGGTCTAAATTTTTTGACAGTTACTGTGTCAAAGCGCTAAAAGTCCAGAGACAATTAAAAAATTAGAACCTTGGAGTAATTTAACAACAAAGATTTCTGATACAAAGTGACCCAAATGGAATAAATCTATAAAAATAGAAAGAAAAAATAGATACTAATGCAAGGAAAAATCTCTTGGGCAAGAAAAGTTTTAAGGCTTGTAGTGTATATTGATGATATGAGCTGGCAATAACAGAGATTGTAAATTCCTGTAAATTACTAAAGGGAACAAATATAATGTACACTAAATTAAACCATACATCCCTTGCACTGTCCACCAGAAAATTTAATGAGCATCAAAAAATCTAAATGAAACCCAAATTATCATACATCAGAAAATGAAAACATCACCACTAAAATAACTATGCTGCGTATTGTTTTACCATTGCTTACATTTTAAATTCTATATGTCTATCAATTTTACTAAATGTTCACCAAATTTAGAACGCTCAAGTTACGCGTCCGTGCTGTACATAATAAATATTAGCGCTATCCATTTATATTTAGTGTTTCTCAAAAAAACTATTTGTTTGTCAAATAATTATTCTATTACTCCAAAAATAAAATATGCTCGCGCATCTCTCCTTGCCGCTTGCGCTTCCAGACAAGAGGCACGCAAAAAAAGTTTTGTACAAAATCAGTTCAGGGCCCTGTAATTTTTTTTTAAAAGCACGATTAGAAATTACCACTAAAAGAAGTTTTACGTTTTACATAATGCAAGCCAATTACAGCAAAGCATTTATATACATATTACAAAAATCAATATCTTTTTTTGTGCAAACCACTTCTATTTTTACTCTTATTTTTCCTACCCTAGCACATCTACCTACATCTATAATTTTGCATAAAATTATTTAACATTTGCACAACATTTTATTGCTTGTGTATTTTTGATCAACCAATAGTATTTTTAACTGCTAAATAATATAAGACAATGTTGAAAATTAAATATCTGGGTATTATGTTAGAATTAAATGCGGAATAAAATTTGGTGAACATTTAGTATTTATGGTCAACAAAAGTTATTTTGGCAAACAAAATATATAAGAGGCCAGCATTATGTCAATATTTGGTTGTAGCTTTAAGATTATGTATTTTCTTAATTTTGGTGAGCATTTAGTATTTTTGGGAAATTAAAGTATTGTTTTGTATGAAAATATTAGATAAATTTGGTAAACTGTTAAATACGACCCATTACTAAATACATAAGATTAGAAAACTTGGGGAAAAAAATTGAATATGATTTCAGGAAAAGTGGAAAAGGGTTTGAAAGCCCAATGAAGATATGAAATAATGATCAACGTATTCAAGAAACTGATACTCAGAAACAAGATTAAAATAGAAAATAAAAAGGAAGAGGTGAGGAGGTGAAGAGAAAAAGAGAATGGTGCTAAATTCTACAAATGTGTTGAAAACAAACAAAGAATTGAATTTTTAAGAGTAAAGAAGAGAAGTGGAGGCAATATTTGATATTATGAAAGAATATGCGGTAGAAGAAGTAGAAAGATTGAAACAATAAAATGAAAAATTGAGCGAAGAGTTAGTAGAGAGAGAGATGTGAGGGGTAGAAGCGAGAAATGAGAATAAAATAAAAGAGGCTAGATAATACAAAAAAATATACTATTATACAATTATACAAATAGAGCGGGCAAAGAAAGGTTCCAGGTATCTAATAGACGACTCTGTAGAGATTCCAAAATGGTAATGTTTAGGTCTAGAAATTAAAAGTAAGAGATTAACGAGGAGATAAAAGGTGACAAATGTTTAAAAATACGGTTCAAATCCTGACACATAATGTGCTGCTTCTAAAGAATAGTGACATTTTTAAAATATGATCTTTTCAGAAGACCAATTTTAAATTTATTGCAAATTGATTTTTAAACAAAAACGGACCCGAATTTTAAAAAACGTGGCATCCGACAAATTCTAAATTGAAGATAGATCTAGAGCCACATTTAAAATTTTTCTTTTGTCTTTGACAATCTGTAATTATTATGTTTTAACAATAACTTTGATTGTGTCACTATTTTTTAGAAGCAGCAAATGTTGAAAAAGTGTATGGAATTAAGGAAACTAAGGATCAGTAACAAAAGATTAATGAATGACAATTTAAGAAGTAAAAAAAAGAAAAGTAGAAAAAATATTACTCATTAGAATAAAAAAGACCATTTGCCCGACAATTTGTAATCTTGTTCCTTCTAGAATCTTATTTATCAAAAGTTTCAGAATTCTTTATGGAATTTTCCTAATTCAAGGTGCTCACATTTTTGCCAAATTTTCATGCTCAACCAATTGTTCTGCAAAAATTTTCGCTAAATATTTTCAGGGAAGCAGGATTTCACAAAGATCTTCACCCAAATCTAGTTCATCGACAAAGAAAGTTCAAGCATGACTTAATAGACAATGGATTCAAATTTAATCGTGTTAAACTTAGCAGGAGTGAAAAGAAATTTGCGCACTGTATAACTCAATAATTACCAATTAATAACGATTAGGTATGCAGAATATCGCGAGATGCACCTGGAGAGAAGACTCATATGGCGTAAACACATTATCACCGGAGCCGAACAACCTGATCTGCAATTTACAAAATTTTCCTACAAAAATCAGTACAAAAATCTTACTGAAGCCCACTTGGACGTTGGAGTTTTGCAAAAATTCCAGAACGTGGTAGTGGTTGCGTCCCAAAAAGTCCATAGATCAAGGAACGTCAAAAAACCAGTAAGAAATTTGCCTGAAAATCACCCTTAACTAAGAACTACTAGGTAGAATTACACCAGTCGATAATAATAATAGTCTCACGTTGCGTGCATGAGCAGCATCCTTATCCCAAATAGAGTTGCCAAATAACATGACCGCTAAAGTCAGTAATCGATCGCTAGATTTGTCTGGAAATGTTTCACTAAACTATATTTATTTAGGAACATTGGGAAGAATAGCAATTTTCTGCAATATAAATTGAGTGGAAACTATTGGTGGACGCAACATTATTTCTAGATGTATTGGCGGTGTAACTATGAAGCGGGGAAATTCTAATTGCGAAAGTTGACTCTTGAGCTTCGACGGGCATATACGATAAAGGGATTTAGCAAAGGGAGTCTGCTAGAGCGACGTGCTGGCGAACGAAAAGTGACAATATATTTACCCTGAAACGGATGTTGCATCTTGTACGACTGGTAAAATGTCACAAAAGGAGCACTTCTCAAATAAGGACAAATCGATCGTCCTGTAATCTCGCAACAGGAACGCTCCCACATAGTCGCTATATATCTAAACCGTCGCTCTTTGTATTTACGAACCGTGATCCCGACAACGTAGGTATCCATCGCGATTGGCACGTTGATAATAAAATAATTAATAAATAACAGTGTTCAATGATAGGTCGCCGGCACCGAATTACTTTGCTCCTACTAAGGTCTTGCACAATAACAAGAGCTAGCGGATTGAGGAAGGTCGCAAAACTCACTTCACTTTTTACCGCAACAACAAAATAACAATTAACAAGGCTGACATAATAACGGCTTTAAGGCGATGCAATAAAGAGAAAGAATTGCTAGATGGAAGGTTACAAGGTTCGGTTGAGATCGAGTGAACGCAGCAGGAAATGTTCTTGGCAAGCTTCATCAAGTACATCTTGGCGAATCTGCTGAATTGCAGATGATGACTTCGATTTCACGGCTTGACTGCCCTTAATGTAAAGAAATGTCGATACAGTCTCGCAATCGACAGAACCATTCAAATTTCAAATATCAATAACGATAAGAACTACCGGTAGAAACGAAATTGGATGTTTCTGGATTTTTCTCGAGAAACAATGCGAGAGATTTATTGTTGTTGCTCGAGCCTTGAAAGTTTGTTGGTATTAGCGAAATAGAGAGAACTAGCAAAAATTAGGTAACACAACTTGGCTCAACTATTGTAGTTTGATTTTTCTTTTTTTTGCAGTTTTATTATTTAAGTACAGTGTTTATCAAAAAATAAAGCACTTGTGTAAAACCGGCTGTAGATGTGACCATATTAGCGTAAGCCTGCCACCTGTTTAATAATTGTACAACTTACTCCAATTCCATCACAAAGTGATAAATAATAATATAACAAATTATGATAAATATAGAATGTCAAAAAAATAGTAACAATTATTATTAAATATGTACAACCTAATGGGCATAAATAAACAAGAAATATATTTCATCGATTTAAGTAAATAATAATATTATTTAATATTTTACTGAGGCACCATTCACCGGCGCTATGACGTTCGCCATTTGGACATTGACCCAATGATATTTTAAATATCACCCAGTAGCAAAGTATTCCAGCCATCTAATAGATACCTCAAGTTGTTCACTATTTTTGACCAAAATAAGATATTGGTGTAATTTTTTTTTTTAAATAGCGTCCACACTCTTTTAATAGGGTTGAGATCGGGACTTTTCGACGGCTATGGCCTTACAATTCAAGTATTGTGAATTGTACAACAGCCCTGTAAATGATGCTAATTACTTGCCCATTGTTTATTGATTTAAAAGTTTAATTTCACCTGCTAAAATATAATTCTGAAGATAAAGCTGAGAGACCAACGGTAGTTGTAGCATTTTCTTACGGCGGTTGTAGAAAATAGTTATTTCGTTTTGAACTATAAAAAATGATTGTAATTTTTCTTAGGTGTTAGGTGTTAGGTGTGAGCAATAAACATTTACTACCATCAACTGCGCGGCCGCCAATAACTGGAAGTGAACCGGCCTCAATGGTCTTCGTTTTTACTGAATGGAGTTGGTTTACACTGAGGAGAAACGGTGTGCCTTATGTAATGATAGACGCTGTACTTACTTTTGGGTCAAAAAAAATTAATGGAGTAAAATACACAGGCGGCCAATACTACTTTACAATTGGCTCTATATACACCCGGCCAATTAAGTAATGCAAAAGGGGTGCACAAATAATCTACCTTTACCACATTATTATCCAGTATAACGTAGAAAAAGTTGCCAATTTGTGATCTCCTGTGCTTTTCTAATATTTCCTGCAAGTTTTTTTATGTTACACTTGATGATAAAATGAGAATAATAAATTATTTGCGCACTCCCTGTGCATTACTTAATTGGCTGGGTGTACCTTATAGTACATACGAGGTCTGACTAAAATCTGTTTAGCCTTGCTCTATAAAGGAGAAAAGGTCACTCCGAAGAAAAACATCTGCCTTCAGTTCAAAGTTCTCCCTTGAGAAGTCACTCATTGCTGCTTCCATTTCATGAGGCAACTTCAACTTTTGAGCCCAGTTTTCAAACCTCTGCCGAAAAAATCCTGATTCAGTGTTTGCCACTGAAACGCAATATGTAACAACACTATCGACTGATGCTGAGGTCGGCGACCAAGAATTTTGTCTAGATGACTCTTTCCTGTGTAATTTGAGAGGAAAGAAAGACAAAAAGAAGAGAAAAATTAATTAAGTTTCGAAAAAGTAGATGGGCGCAAGATAGGTTCCTGCTTATAGTTAGAAAGTTGGTCAAGCGCAAAATATCGATTAATCGCCAAATCGATTAAGGAAAGTAATTGAAACATTTTTGTTATTATTTCAGAAAACCGCATTTGCATGCAACTCGCTCGTCAGTGGCCCGGGCGAATTTCAGCAACTCAACAACGCGAGGAAGCGACTCCGGATGATTTATCGCAGCTAATGAAATTCTGAAAGCCGATAATTAAGCATTAAATTTGACAAGTGACTTCGACACGTCTAACGGCCTTTGTCTGGTTAAACAAAACTGCGACGTTTCTGCAATTATCAACTGAAATATCACTTCCGCAATAAATTGCGCGGCCAAGTGAACACGGCCGTCCTCCGCCAAACAACAATAAGAAAGGTCATCGGCAAAGACGCGAAAAATCGAAATTGTCCAGTTCAAGGACGATGAAAGTGATACAACTCGAAAAAAGACGTCACTTTCACACGATTTTCGGTCGCACCCAGATCTTCACTGACTTAACACGAAATAGAGCAACAGGATCCAAGAGCAAATCTGCAATTAATTAATTGTTCGAAAAGCATGACGGTAACGGTTGGTTATTTTCAGGCATTCGCAGCGGTCAAGACCACCGGTGATTATTGTCATTTTAATTGGTAATTGGGGCGAAGAGGTCAGATTGTGAGGGCGAATTGGGCAATTTTTTTTGAATAATTAACGAATTGGCTTTGTGACTTTTTTGAGGTCTAAAACAAAGTGGAGTGATGTTGGAAAGTAGAGGGGCATCGAGAGTCCAGCTCTTGGACGTTTCCATCATATGGGATTTAAGTGAAAGACATCGAAGGTGTTTAGTCAGTGTTAGTGCGTTCGTTGTGCAGCAACATGACGGCCAGGATGGGGCCTTTAGTTGCAATTGTGGTAGTCAACTGGATTATCGGTGAGTCCTTGGCAAATTGCAATTAAAAGCTCGTTCTTTAATCGATCGGCCCAAAAGTGAAGAATTTCAGAAAATACAAAATTAAGTAGAAAACCTCGATTAGTAACTCGTTTGCCCGGAGGAAAACTCTAACCTTGATCAAGATTTGCCTGGTATTATCTAACGTTGCAGTTTTGAGGCTGCGTTCGTTAATGAAGTGGTTTGTATTGACCTCTCGGAAATTAAAAATCTCCACTTAATTTGGCCGAAACGCAAAATTTGCTTTTCTCAATTACGCAATAATCGCTTTGCGGCATTAATTAATCCGCTTCAGTTTTTTTACGCAAATCCCGAACTTGAGCTTTAATTAACCCAAAACCGACCAGCAATTAACGACGTACTTAAACCATCTACATTCACTTAAGTGCAACATCTTGCACACAACAATTATTACGCGTTAGATGAAATCGCATTATTTGCCGAGCAAACATATAAACATATTTACCTACTTATAAAGTTCAGTTCAGAAGCGCCAAGATTACTAACACACTTTCACTCGCGATCTCAACACAATTGAAGTAATTTTTTTGTTTGCCATCACTCGAACCTTCGCTTATATAACCGCGTCGCTGACATAACAGTCGCAAAATCGAAACTTAATCGCGACTTTTTCAAAAAACGAAAATTGCCGGTCAAAGTCCCGTGAAAGCGTTGATGGCGGCACGGCGCATCCAATATGGCACGAATTCCGGTGATTCAGACCGTAACGTGAAAATTAACTGCACGATTTAATTAAAATCCTGCAGTTTTAACGCAACTTTGCATAGTTGGCCGTAATTAATTACGTAACTTCGACAACTAGGAGATTGATGTCGGTTCGCCAGTTTCTGGTTCGATTCGAGCTTTTGTTGCTGCCGTTATTTTTACTTGAAACAAATTGATTTGGTTTTTGATAATAATAATGTTGCGGTAATCAATTAGACATAGTGACCGACATCTTTTGTGCCACTGATAGAATTCGAGGAAATTTTTGGGGTCAGGACGAATGGGAAAAATTACAAAGGAAATTCAATAATAAATTCGCCGAGACCGTTATCGGTGATGGAACTCTTCCATTTTGCTTGAATAAAAAAGGGCGTCTGAAACAGTTGTGTTATTCTTTTTTCAAGCTTTTTCTTTGGCTGTTTGAAATTATTTTACCCAAGGAGAATAATAATTCAAAAAAGTTGATTACGCTCACTATTTTATGTTACTTACCTTAATGCAGTTGCGACATCAAAAGTGGCACTAGTACGATTTTGTGGACGTTTTCATTAAGGAAGCGGAAACCTGATTTCAATCAAAACGCTCGCTGTGTAGTCCTGCGTTTGATGTACACAATAAATTAATCCTCATCGATTTCCCTTTCAGAAATAACAAGACACTCGAGACGATCGTTTCCAATTTTAATAAATGTAATTTCGAAGACGTCTCGTGATTTTCTTGCCAACAAAGCTCTTGTTTCACCAATATGTCGGTTTATTTGAGCAAACAAACAGATTCCTTACGACTTAGAGTTACATAGTCTGCATTTATATTATGAACCAACAAGGAGCTTCAGCTCCCTCGTCGCCAAGCTTCTGAAAATGACATCAATAGTTGGATTCAGTTATTTCAGTTCGAAATTAAATTGAATGTGTTGAAGTAGTTTCTTTTTTTCTTCTGTAGTTAATCAACATCTTTCCTGAAAAAATGAATTCGACACGTTTCCACGTCTTTAAAAAAATATGGGTCGTATTTAACAGTTTACCAAATTTATCCAATATTTTCATACAAAAAAATACTTTCATTTCCCAAAAATACTAAATGCTCACCAAAATTAAGAAAATACATAATCTTAAAGCGACAACCAAATATTGACATAATGCTGGCCTCTTATATATTTTGTTCACCAAAATAACTTTTGTTGACCATAAATACTAAATGTTCATCAAATTTTATTCTGCATTTAATTCTAACATAATACCCAGATATTTAATTTTTGACAGTGTCTTATATTATTTAGCAGTTAAAAATACTATTTGTTGATCAAAAATACACAAGCAATAAAATGTTGTGCAAATGGTAAATAATTTTATGCAAAATTATAGATGTAGATGTGGTAGGGCAAGGAAAATAAGAGTAAAAATAGAAGTGGTTTGCACAAAAAAATATATTGATTTCCGTAATATATAAATGCTTTGCTGTAATTGGCTTGCATTATGTAAAACGTAAAACTTCTTTTAGTGGTAATTTCTAATCGTGCTTTAAAAAAAATTACAAGGCCCTGAACTGACCTTGTACAAAACTTTTTTCGCTTGCCTCTTGTCTGGAAGCGCAAGCGGCAAGGAGAGATGCGCAAGCATATTTCATTTTTGGAGTAATAGAATAATTATTTGACGCACAAATAGTTTTTTTGAGAAACACTAAATATAAATGGATAGCGCAAATATTTATCATGTACAGCACGGACGCGTAACTTGAGCGTTCTAAATTTGGTGAACATTTAGTAAAATTGATGGACATATAGAATTTAAAATGTAAGCAATGGTAAAACAATACGCAGCATAGTTATTTTAGTGGTGATGTTCTCATTTTCTGATGTATAATAATTTGGGTTTCATTTAGATTTTTTGATGCTCATTAAATTTTCTGGTGGACAGTGCAAGGGATGTATGGTTTAATTTGGTGTACATTATATTTGTTCCCAAAAAAAATTATTCCTGTAACACTCTACTTTATAGTTATTTATACAAGGTGTTTACTCAACGTTATTTCGCGGAGGGCTGATAGACCAGCTCATTACTATACTAATATGACTAATATGACTTTAGTAAAAAGTTATTAGTTTTTGAGATTTATTTTTGTCCAACTTTGGTGCGAACTTAATAATTTTTTTAGGTACCACTTTCTAGCCGGGTCGCGTCTGTGCTATAGTTGCATTCGTTTATTGCCAAACAGACCATCTTTAACAAGAAATCAATAAGCACTAAAAGCTCTGAAACGCTCTCCGTAACGTGGCTGCTAAAACGTACTAAAAACCAGCGTAAAATTATTTTTATGGCAAATAACCAAACCATACCTTAAAGCTTAAAGCGTTCCGTTCACAGTACAAATAGATGTCAAACAAGATTGCTTCTAACAGTTTTATCGAACTTTTGCAGAGAAAACCAATCAATCAATCAATCGTGCGTGAGAGTGATGGCCAAAAAACGGGCCTGTAGGTCCGGTTACGATCGTCGCGGTTTTCGTCAATTTTGACGATACTGTTAACTCGACCGTAACACATCCTTAATCCTGTTGTCTACTCATTTCAGGTGGAGTTCATGGTGCCCAATACTTGGGCAAATTCATAGGAAAACTTTCCGAATTACATCACGGAGTTTCCGGGGAAGTTTATGCAGTGGACGGAAGAACTTTATACCTCAAGGACTTCACTTACGATGGTCAAGGACCAGGTAATTTAACTCGCTAGCTGGCACTCAATTAAAACCACCGGCCGTCCACGTAACTCGATTCCTCGAGTCAAAGAAACGTTAGTTGAAAAGGACGGCAACTCCCGGAATTCTACCGCTATCAATGACTGTTAACGGGATCTCCACTTTTTCGGGAAACTGGGTCGCGATATGCAACTAAGTTCCTGGTGATCTCAAACCACAAATATCAAACGTAGAGTAAATATAATCTAGTGGCCTAAGACTTTGATAGAAGAAGAAGAAAATGGAAGATTAATAAGACCGGTTTCTTTTGCAACTAGCAGTAGGCATAAAAGTTGTAGATGCCCGCGGCGTCAAATGGTGGCAGCGCTCCCTGTCCCATCTGGCCAAAGTTCGTTTTTGGTTGCCTTCCGGCCAGTTGACTGTCGCTGTGGCCAAATCTGAGCAGTTTCTTTTATTGGGTGATCGGAGAATCTCCAAAGGTCATCTGGACGTGTTGGCGTTTTTGCTCTTGAAAGTGAAACTAGGCGGTCGGACCGGAAACGCGCCCCCGAGCTCCGACCCAACCTTGAGAGAAACCGTCGAATTTTCACTTTTTCTTTAACCGCTTCACTTTTCCCGTTTCAGCTGCGTACTTTTACGCCAGCACTTCCAAAACGGCCAACAGCGCCGGCTTCAGGTTGCGAGATGAGAACGGCAGTCCGGAAGTGATCCGGAGGTACCGGAAGGAGGGTCTCACTCTCACGTTACCCGAAGGCAAAACTCTCAACAACATCAAACTGTTCTACGTGTGGTGCGAGGAATTCGAGGTACCGATTTGATTAAATTACGTTACGTTTAGGGTTCGGGCAACAAGTCGGAATTTTTCAATGTAATGTAGAGGTAACGGGGTGTAATGGAAACGGTGAAAAGGGCCACAAAGGATGTGAAGGGTGCGGCAAGCAAAGGAACCCTCGAATTTACTTATTTATAAACTTTTATTTACCTGCACGTTGTTAAGCTATTGGCATTCCCTGTTTTCGAGTGTTCGCTTTCCTGGCAGCCCTTTCAATAACAAAATCGCAAAATTACGCGCTTCCTAAATTATGTTTACGTGGGTGGGTAAAAGGGAAAGGATGCGGCGGACTTTATTTTTACTTAAAAGGACTTTGGCAAATTAT
The DNA here is from genome assembly GCA_951805265.1 of Schizotus pectinicornis. Taxonomy (NCBI): domain Eukaryota; kingdom Metazoa; phylum Arthropoda; class Insecta; order Coleoptera; family Pyrochroidae; genus Schizotus; species Schizotus pectinicornis. The sequence goes on along the minus strand of OX638207.1, from coordinate 9,772,311 downwards.
TGGTCGTGGTTCAAAAGTGAGTATTGAAAACTGAGGGTCAAAATAAACTCATGAAAGTAATGAAATTTAATTAACCTCAAAATGCAATTTTTGCAAGACCTATGTAGTTTGCTAATTGTTTCCGTCGTCTTTCCAAATATTTTACTCTGCCACTCCTGCGCCTAAACATTACAATTATTATTGTCACTTTTGCATCTTTACCATGTTTATCTGTTAGATACTTTAGAACCATTTTTAAACCTTTTTTATATCTATCATTATATTTAGTCTCTTTTATTTTTATTTTCGTTTTCTTTGTTGGCTTCTCCTCATACATTCTCTAAACTCTGCTCCGATTTTCTTCTTTTAGTTTTTTACTATCTCTACTTCCACTTTATATCCAGGTCTCTCGCAATATTGCCTAATTTATTTTTTATACTTTCGACTCCTCCAATCTCTTTTTCTTTCGAGCACACTTGTTAAATCTTGCACTTTTCTTTTTCTACCATTTGATCTTCATCTTTTTTGTCTCTATTCCTACATTGCTTTTAGTCTCTCCTGTTTTTTTACATCTACAGATCTCTGTTCTATACAACGGTATGGCCTTTAACAAATTTTCAAACAGCATACAACTACAATCCTTCTGAAATCGTATCTTACTTTTTTTATCATATCTTTCACATATTTTTGCTTTACTGTTTTATTTACTTTCTTTTGTAGGTAGCTTCTTTATGTAATTTTTTTTTATCTCATTTCCACTGAGCATATTTAATGTATTTAAGGTTTAGTAATTCTTCTCTATTCTATAGTTTGTTCTCTGTACATCCCCTCTGCTTCTTTACGCTGCCCCCTTTCTTTTAAACGTTATTTTTTTGCATCTCAAATACCTTCCCATATCTCATCATTTTCTTCATTTGTAACCAACAGCACTATATCAACTGTACACGTTAAAAATCAGCCGTTTTCCATTTTTTAAATATTTCTAATGACACTAATTGGGGCTTAACGAGCAGCCCTGTTTTGAACCTTTTCTTGTCCAAAAATCTTCGCAAATTATTCTATTCTCCCGTTATTTTATATTTTATTTTTCGTTTCTTCATACACTTCTTTCATTATTTACCCTCTTAGCTTATTCTCTCAGACAATTTCCTATTTTTTCCGTGTCAACTGGGTCAACTAAATGGTTGAGCATGTATACTTTGCTCATCACGCTCCTTTATTTCCTGAATGGTACATACACAGGGTGTTACAAAAAAAAAACGTCGGCGCTTCAAATAAAGTTACAATAAATTTGAAATTCTGCAGAAATAAGCTTTAATTAATGCGCTACAATATAGCGTCATTTACTAAGTTTACGCATTCCAATTCGCATTTGTCAATGCGTATTGAACTCCCGAATTTGCGGAATGCGCATTAAGCCCATTTATGCTTTATTGCAAATGCGTATTGTTTTAATCCAGTTTTCAGTTTAGCTAACCCAAACCACCCTAACGTCTCAATCTAACTTCAGTCAAATGTCAAAAATGAATGAAGGGGGTGATCTGTCAAGTTGGACAATCTGTTCTAATGCGCATTATTTTATACGTATTCTGAAATGCGAATTGACTTAATCCCATGGCATAAACCTCGGCATAAACGGTCTTAATGCGCATTTGAAATTTCAATACGTATTTACTCAATGCGATTTAAGCAGCTGGCTTTGGAGTTCAGTTCTGGATGCGTAAACGCTTAATTCGCAAATAATGCGCATTAGAACAGATTGTCCAACTTGACAGATCACACTTTTATTCATTTTTGACGTTTGACTGAAGTTAGATTAAGACGTCAGTTTGGGTTGGGTTGGCTAAACTGAAAACCGTATTAAAACAATGCGCATTTGCAATAAAGCATAAACGAGCTTAATGCGCATTTTGCAAATTCGAGAGTTATTTCAATACGCATTGGCAAATGCGAATTGGAATGCGTAAACGTAGTAATTGTCCGAGTTGTAATTAATTTCATATGCCGTCGGGACTCTATAAAGTGTTTTGATCAGAATTTTTTTTTTCTGTTGTTACTATTATTACGTTCATAATACTGCCAGGTACCTACACGTTCCTGATGTTAAAAAAATTGACATTTTTAATTAAAGTATCATTAATTGCAATTTTAGGGCATCCGTGGAAATTATAACAAGACGCCTAAACGCTTCGATTCTTTATAACTTAATATACTATGTAACTTATACTTACTTAATATGGATACTTTTAAGTAATTATAAGCTCTAAGGCAACAGATTATAAACGTAAATGGTGGGTAACTACAAAGGCACTTAGTAAACAATCCATAAAACTGCTATTGCGGAAACCCCTTGAGCGCTAAAATTTAAAAATCACTCTAATTCAATAGCGTTTTGATATAAAAAAGGGCAACTAAGAGTATTTAAATTTTAAACCAATCTAAGTTGACAGATGAAAGTTAACTATGTGAAGTTTCACTATTTTAACAGTTTCGTTTGAATAACTTTTTATCTGCCAACTTAAGACTGGTCTAAAATTTAAACGTGTCTAGTGAATCTGAGTAAATAAGTTTTTATTTTTTTGTGAATTGGAGATGCATTCCCCTTTCTTCCTTTCTTCAATAACTTCTTCTCTGACCATACCTGATTCATAACTTTCTTGTCGGTATCTCTTTACTTATTTCCTCTCTAGATGCTGCATTTCTCTTCAGTCTGTTCTCTCGCCCATTCATTGCGTTCCCGTCTCACGTTTTCACTTGCTTCTCTTTTCCAGTCAATGTTTCCATGAAATACTATTCCCACTTTCTTATTGTTATTCAATCACTGGTAACTTATCTTTTTCCTGTTTCACATCCTGTTTTCTAAAGTCCTCTTGATATCATATTTCTTTTATTTTTTTTATCTTCTTCTAGCATATAGGACAACAATTCTTTTTATTAGTTTCACTTTTTTCTGTCTTCTTCTCTTTACCTGTCCATCTCCTCACTTGCATTGCAAATCAGTTTGTTTACAACTTATAACGCGAATTTGTAATGAAATGAAAAGTGAAGACGTGAAATCAGTAAAAGTGTCAGAAATTGCCTTTGGTAAATCACACTGGTTATCCTTCTTCTTTAACAGTCACCATAAGTTTACAGTGTCAGTGGGACAGAAAGTAATGTGAAAGTAGTTAGATCAGTTCAAATCGACAACAGAAATAGGTCCATCAGTTCAACAACCCAATTGCCGTTGAGGGTTGAATGGCCATAATTTCGTGATAGTTTCCCATCGATAGTTTCGTTGATCGAACTTTTCAACGTCACGAGGTATTGTCGAAACAGAAAGTAGAAATAAATATTACATGCAGGCAAGTCGCGGTGTGAGGTCAATAACAAACAACTTGTCTAACTTATTGTTTCGCTTTCAACATAGCAACATTATTAATGAAACGATTTCGGTTGCGAAACCCGATTTAAAGTAATTACTAGATTTTATGAATGAACACGAAGCGTTTGTGCAATTATGTCAACGTAAACATTGCCACGCAAAACAACAACTGGAGAAACGAGTTATTTTCCGACATCTAGAGACTCGTTCAGTCAAAAGCAAGTATTGATTCCTGGACCAAACCCAAACGTCTCGCAATGCCAAAATGTAAGTTGGCCACGTCTAGCTGCCAAGTTGCACAAAAAATACAGTTTCGCGATTTATGTCCTTGATAAACAATGATTCATAAAGATAGAGTTTCGGCAATAATGCGTTACAATTCGATTTAACCGCCAATTAGTTAGGCGGGGCGGCAGAAAGTACCAAAGAACATTAAACCAGAAAAACGTCACCAAAGATAATGAAGCGATAAATGTGCGGAACAACTTTGGATAAAATAACAAGGTGAAGCTGGAGTTGCAAGACCGGGTGATAAATTTATAAAATTGCATCAACAGGGGATGCAAGCTAAGAACGAGACAGTAATTGTACTTGGGTCTTTGCTCGCAGTAAAACAGTCACTTAAAAGTTGGATGTCAGTCTTTTCCTTTCAAATAAACCTAATAAGCTTCGTTAGCGTACAAATATTTTTTAGGCGCAAACCGAAGGTTGAGTAGCGCCCTGAATAGAGGCTTTGTGCCCCCCTTATTACCCGCTGTTTTGTTGGCCTTTGCCACCCCTTGACCCAGTTCCAGTGACCGCACTTTCGGGCCCTCCGCCGAGTTGTCGAAACCTCGTCCTGATGCGTTTATTATCAGTCACAGAAGTTTCGATTTTGGAATTATTGTTGGCGGATTAGCGCAATATGACGATGAGTGATTGCCCCGATGCATTTCCATCCCCACGTCGTGGCTTGCAGTTTGCATAAATCTCCCCGACGATTAATGCCCATTGAATTGTAAATACCCCAAAAAATGGCGATTAACATATAGACGAGACCGTCAAAATTTGCAAGTTAACCCGCCCAAGTCCCGAATTAACTCTGAATTGTCTCATGGCAGGTGAACTTCGGCGAAGTGAAAATAGCCCGCAACTTCGACTATCCCCGGCCTCAGAAGATTGAGCCCCTGAAGGGGGTGCACGCCATCTCCTCCGACAACATCGTGATTGTGGACGCGCAAACTTTGCTAATACCCAGTCTCTCCTACGACGGGGAGGCCCCAGGTAAGTCGCAATTAGACGAAAAGTACCCCTTCGAGGGGCTAATTCGCCAAATAATCGTCTTAATTCGAAACGAACGGTCCGAAAGTAAAGAGCTTATGAAATTTAATTTTCCGGATCAATAGCTGTTAAAATTTAATGGCGGAAAGAAATCGGTTCGGAGAGCGAACCCGGGGCGCTCATGCTTAAACAAACAAAGATTGAAGGAACAATTAATTGTCCCGATAATTTTGCACGTTTTTTCCAATTAATAAAATTTCATTGTGCAATTAAAAAAATTGCGCGTGACAGTTGTAATTAGACAGACCTTTTTTGGACCCAGCTTTTACTGAAGTCACGCACAAAGTCGCTCTTACCGGCTCTGTTACGAAGATTGAGTTCCGCGAGACTCCTCCCCATCTATCTACCTTTTAGTTTAGAGGGTGAACGGAATTCACGGTTATCTCCGGCACATAGGTACCAATTAAGCCAGAACTGATGTTTACTTACACCTTCGCTAACTATGCCGATCTATAAATTCTGTTGACAAACCAGGCACAAATTTGTAATCATCCGACGTATTGCCTAACAAATAAACGCGAAACACACGCAGATAGGTTTCAAGCTGTTACAGGTTGCGAAAATAACAAAATTGTTGGCAACGTCCTTTGTTCCACGAAATTGTTGATGATGTTAAAACAGCTTAAATATTTAGTTGACACAATGTCGATATAGCTTCCAGTTTGTTGATATTCCTAGAGAATGTCATCAACTATTCAACTTTGATAATGAGAGTCAGTTGTTTGTTTAACTGACGGAAGTTGCAGTTTGTACTGTTAACTTTTTATTAATTTATAAAAACGCTAATTATTAAACATTGTGCCTGCTTCAGTTTAATTTTTGCAAATTAACAAAGTTCCACTCACTTCAATTATTTCAACGAAGCTTTTAGTCCCAAGAAATTTTTAATGGGTGTGACAAATGAATAATTACTAATATTTTAATTATTTAAAATATATGCGACTATACAGGGTGGGGCAATAGTGCGTCCGACTTCGATAGCTCGAGTTCTATGATAGGTAGAAACTTGATATAAAAACACAAATAAACTAGAGAGAAAAGTCTATAACCGGAAATTATTTTTGAACATACAGGATGAGCCAAGACAATTATACAGGGGCAAGTGACAATTTTTTAAATGGAATGTGGTTTGCAAAAGAAGATTTTTTGGAGCCTTTTTCTAGACTCTCTTCAATCCAATATTATTGCTGACTATTTCTAAACCACTTGAATGTAGCAATTTTTGTTCAAATAATGGCATCTGCAGATACATATTATTAAAAAAATCACTACTGTCACAATTATGAGTTCTAAGAAAAAATTATGTAAAGACTAGTTATGAAACATCTGTGAAATGTCTTTGAATTGTTTTAACTTTTGAAAAATTATACAGGGTGGCTAAATTTAATTTTTCAATTTAGAACTTTTTGAATTTAATGTTCTCCATTTTTTCAAATGGAACAGCCTGTATATTTTTTATCGATATGGTGTAGAAACTGAAAACAAACATTTTTTGTATGTACACTTCTATGGCTATTTGTAACCATTTTTGATTTATCGCCCAATAATTACAAAATTTAAGAATAATCCAAAATAATTAGATTATTTTTTTAAATTACTCGACAGATAAAGTTGTAATAAGTGCTCCAGATGTTCTGTTTATAAAAACTGCATAAGTTTTTTAGTAAGTTCACTTTATGTTTGTATCTTGATCATTTTTTGCATTTTATGTTATCCGACAAGAAATACACATTTATCGCAGTTACCTGTCGCCAGTTGTCATTTTTGTGTCAATTTTCAAACATTTGAAGTTTTTTGTCGAGTTATTTAGAAAACGATCTAATTTTTTAGGATTATTCTTGAATTTTGTAATTATTTGGCGATATTTCGAAAATGGTTACAAATAGCCATAGGGGTGTGCATTCTAAAAATGTTCGTTTTTAGTTTCTACATCATACCGTTAAAAATTATACAGGGTGTTACATTTAAAAAAATTGAGAAAATTAAATTCAAAAAGTTCTAAATTGAAAAATTATTACCCTGTATAATTTTTCAAAATTTAAAATAGATCAAAAACATTCCACAGATGTTTCCAAACTAGTCTTTACAAATTTTTTTCTTAGAACTCATAATTGTGACTGTAGTGATTTTTTTAACATGCATATACAAATGCCATTATTTGAACAAAAAAAATTGCTACATCTAAGTGGTTTGGAAATAGTCAGCAATAATATTGGATTGAAAAGAGTCTAGGAAAAGGCTCTGAAAAATCTTTTTTTACACACCACATTCCATTTAAAAAAATGTTACTTGCGCCTGTATAATTGTCTTAGCTCACCCTGTATGTTTAAAAATAATTTCCGGTTACAGACTTCTTTCTCTAGTTTATCTGTGTTTTTAAATCAAATTTCTACCTATCATAGAACTCGAGCTGTCGAAGTCGGACGCACTATTGCCCCATCCTGTATATGCGCCTATATTTTGAAGTATTTCATCCAGAGTTTGTTAAAGCTCTCCAAATATTTTTTAAGGGCATCAACCAATACGATCAGCTCCTTCGGAGTCTTTTAGATTGCATTGAGTTATAGTATTTTGCAGATGTTTAAGTTAGCAGTTCAAATATCTACAAAATATAAAAAATATTTAAAATACCTACTAAAAGCCGTTTGACACGATGCTTATTTAAAAGCCCGTCAGCTGAAATTTAAAATTATTTAGTACGTTAATCAGAGAAAACCCATAAAAGTGAATGCCATCAATTTTTACAAAGACTATAAATAATTATTAACATTTTGCTAAACATCCGTCTTTCTTGTTATATCATTTTAAGAAAATTTTTATCCATCTCCAAGGAAAATTTGCGGAAAGTTGCTTGGAGTGAAGATATTAATGTTCTTAGAGATTTTTTTTCAAAATTGTGAAAGCATGAAACATAGTTTAACTTTTTCTAAATTTCTCCTTTAAACGTTTATTGCTACTTCCAGCTAGTCATTTTCATTCTATTGTCTGATTTACCCAATTTGAACTTTCTCTGTTTTAATTTCAAAAAGATTCTGAAGAAGATGGCAATACGACACTCAAAACGTTGCTGCAGTTGTTTTTACTCACTCATAAGATCTTATAGTCACCAAAATAACCAGTGCTAGTTTTTCCTCCATCAAAGAATTTCCGCGGTTCGTTTTTTTTTATCTCCTGCGTTTATTTGGAGGTTAAATTTTTTAGCGAGAATCTTCGCAACTTTTGTGGCGCCCTCATTAGAACCCCTGCTGCGCATCCAATGGTCATTCGACGAGTCAAGATGAAAGTGATTTGACTAAAATATGCAATGCGAAAGTAAACTCCAACACAAGCGCACCTTATGGCCTGTGACCTACAAGTTTTTACGTATTTCCCTTGTCGTTTCAGATGCCAAATTTTGGGTGGGTCGCGGCCCCAAACCCTCCCCCCAAGGTATCCGAGTGCCCGACGAGAACGGCAAAGAAGTGCCTCTGCGTCGGTACGACCGAAAAACCGTAGTTCTCACCCTCCCTGGTGATCTCACCGTCTTCGACATCGGTCATTTCGGCATCTGGTGCGAAGCCTTCACCGTCGACTTCGGGCACGTTCAAATCCCCCAAACTCTCAACGTGCCACCCTCTCTCAAAATGCTAGGAGTCAGCCCGCAGGTAAGACGATCAATCACCTATTACGCAACTAATGGCTTTACGTAACCGAAGAGGCCACCAGGAAGCCGCTTCCATCTGGCAAACGATTAGAGCCAATTACCCCACGGGGCTTTTTGCAACCGGTCGCAGCGATCAAATTATTGCAGATTTATCAGGCCGTTAACGCAACTTGGTCCGGTACAAGGCGAGATCGTAAATAACGCGTGAAGGGCGCAAGAATGGGACCGCGGAACAACTTCTTGTGTGACCGCAACACAAGTTTTCTGCAATTATTTCCGCATTCTTTGGCGCGTTTGTCCTAAGTGGCAGTTGGTTGCTTCGCGCCAGAAACCGCCTTAGTTGTCCCGAGAGGTTCTTCCTAGAGCTTTCCTGCTTGTCGAACGTTCTGGTCTGCTTGTTGGGCGAAGAGGTGCAAAGCTGCTGTTGTTCCCCCGCCTCCGTTAATGTGTTTCTGTTGTTACAGAAGCGACCCCGCACCTTCGACATCTCACCTGAGGTGTCGAGGCCCCGAGCGCCGCTAGTTGGGGGGCAATTAGAGGCCACGACCTTCCGTCCGTCCCAATTCGCATTTACCCAACAACGTCGCGACGGCCGTCCCCAACTGGTCCATCGCGATCTTTACCCCCACCAACAAAACTCGATCCAAAACTACAATCCCGTTATCCAGCAGCAACAGCAGCTTTTCGCCCAACAACACCACCAACAGCAACTGCTGAACCAGCAGCACCAGCAGTTCATCAGGCAGCAACAAGCGCAGCAGCGCGTCGACCTGAATCAAGGGGGGTTCAATCAGCAAGCGGTACGGCAACCGGTGCCGTACGCGCCGCTCAATCACCAGCAAAGACAGTACCACGAGCAGCTCGCGTACGATCAATTTTTGCAGAACAGGCGGCTGCTGGAGGAGGAACAGTTAAAGGCGCAACTGGGTCGGCAACATAACCGGTTCGGTTTGGGCGCGAACCAAAACGCTTACGTTCCTTTCGGTTAGGGGGTTAATTGTCGAGCGAGCTTTTCTACCTCCAGTTTCTATTTATTCTGATATTTATGACGGAACTTTAGTGATGGGCAGTATTATAGAGGCTTACTAATTCTTGCGCAGGTTTTGTGATATTTCGACATTGATTTGCGTTTCGGCGGTGCGTCCAAATTGGGGCACATCGCTGCAATGTTCCCGAAGCCACAGAGTTCTAATTATTAAACTTGCGAATTTCGTGCCGTCTCCGTGGGTTTGTGTCGAGGCTCCGAGGCCGAGACCCCCACCTTATGGAATTCGTCGAGGCCAGTTTTTATCATCCGTAATATTTTTATAAAATATTCTCCTAATTTATACTTTTTTATTAAATAAACGCTTTTCGTTCACTTTCTCTTTTCTTTGTGCGGAGAGATGGGCGGCCTGGTAAATGTTGCATTTCGCCGGTTCCTAATGGAATTGGCAGGTGCGGGCTTAATTTATGCGCCTCGTAAATGTCGCTTCATAATTCAATTTCAGGGGTTTAAAGGCAAAATCAATCTGTTTCAGTCGAAGCTGAACTGCGAGGTGTTGCACGATGACCTGGCATTTGAGGTGAGATGGGCGGTCGCCGGCGATAGCATTGTGTTGCAACTGGTTGCAAAATTGGGTAAGTCGCAAACTTGCGGGAACGAGTGGGCAACGAAACAATGAACCAACCGGCATTGACCCGGCGCCTCCACCAAAACGCCCCCACCTCCACTCCTCTTCGGCCAGCCAGCACCCAAAAATAGAGGCAACTTCCAAAGTGTTGCGATAAAAACGTAAATTCGGGGAATAAGTAAAGCCACCCCTGCACCTTTAAAAATGTTGCGATTAAAGCAACGTAAATGAGCACAGCCACCCTCGCACCCCTTCTATAGAATTAATTACTGGTCGAACTTTGTTGACATCGACGCGGTATTTTCGCCCCAAATTAAATTATTTGCAATAATTACGGTACATCCAATCCCGCTCAATTCATCTAATTCGACCCCATTCTCGATTGAAATAGACGCGAATAAATTAAATTTCCGGTAATGCAAAATGAAATTGTTAAAAACAAACCTCAATGGATTTTTAATCGCAATTGCGCAACGTGTAATCCGAATTGTGGGTGACTGGCTTATTGCACAAATTTTGACGATAATTACGGCGAACGGGGTCAATACTCTGTGAAAAATTAAGCAATCAGTTTTACAGCATCGTCCATCATATCGCAAAAACACATGGCGTGTCCTATTGTGTCACTGGGAGAAAAAACAAATACCATTCACCTACTGAGCAGCACCATTGGCTGCATCCAGCAAAACCATCAGGGTCGGAGAATGGCGACTCTTAATTTGTAACACCAGAAACAATAGTTATTTGCGGAACGTGATTAATGTTTATGTAAATAATTGTTTATCTGAGCAACCTTTCGACGAAAAAGTCAAACAAGTTATTTGCCGCATCGATCAGCTGGTGGGCAGAAAACTTGAGCGCTTTCTTTCGTGCCGAAAGCTCCGTCTGCTCGCCAAGAGTAACGGCCGAAAGAGAAAGTCCATTTCACTTTTACGTGATCTTGCGATATCAATCGTCACTTTTTAACACATCTCATTGTGTCAGTCCCAGCAACTAAACGTTTCATTGGCAAATTCGTTCGTGTCATCTCATTTTACGTCAAACAACGTCTCATTGCAGAATCCAGGGAGTACATGTCGTTCGGTGTCTCCGGAGACGATTCCCACAGCGTGATGATAGGTGGCGACGTCGTGGTGGCTTGGGTGGATAAGCAAACTCTCAAAGGATTCGCCGATGATTACTATTTAGATGCGAAATCGCAATGTTCAGGACCTTCAGGTTCTTGTCCCGACACGAAATTAGGCGCCAACACCAACAGCATCCGTCTCCTCAACGCCGCGATGGTCAACGGCTATTCAATAATCACCTACCAACGTTCCCTGAAGCCCTCCGACAAATTCGACCGCGCCATCTACACCAACCGGTCGCAACCGATAATTTGGGCCATCGGACCCCTCAACCAAAGAGACGAAGTTTCTTTCCATAGTCACTACACTAAAGGGGATCGTCTTCTCGATTTCGGACGCCCAGCTAAATGGAACTGTCCCATGCCGGAAAGTGAAGCGCCTCCAATGAAACCTGTAACTGTAAAGGAAGTGACGCAAGCTCCAACTACGTCAGCGCCGAGATCCCGGGGATCCGAGAGGCGGCGAGGAGGTTCCAATAGGGGTGCCAACAAACAAGAAGTGAGCGAAACGCCAAAAACTACCACTAAATCGAGACAAAGAGGTGCGTCGCGAGATAGAACCGTCCAAAGGGGTTCCAGTAACGTAGTTAGAGCTGTGCCGACGCCAGCGCCGGTCAAAAAAAGGGAGGCGTGGGACATTCCAGCGATTCAGTGCCACGAACCTGAAGATGGCGTTTTCTACGCGCAGATGGGACCCACTGGAGGCAAGAAAGGGTACCCGGCAATCACAGGTACTATTTTTTGTGGAATTTGTGAAACTTACTGAGGGTTGAAATTTTAGGGCACGTTGGTTGGGGAATTTCTTGGTACATTAACGGCCTCTTGATCCCTGAAATTAACGTTGTTAGGGGGAAAACCTACACTTTTGTGGTGGAGGGAGGTTTCGATCCCGAAGTCGCCGCTAAATACCATCCGTTTTACATAACAGACGATTCTGTGGGTGGGTACGAATATAAGACGCCAGAGGAAAAAAAGGTAAGTTTCCAGGAAGTTGAGGGAAAGGCTTTAATGGTAATTTTTAGAATATTCGAATTTTTGCTGGAGCTTTGGTAGCTAAAGATGGGACAGTAAAACCTACTGGAACCGGTCGCTTGTGCCACTGGACCCAACAAGGGGATTTGGAGGCCGACGATTTTGAATCTTTCGGCGCTTACCAACGCACTTTGGAGTTGAAGTGTGACCAGGGAGAGCCCGGCGTCATCCAATGGACGCCTGACCGGGAAACTCCTGACACCGTTTACTACCAGGTATTTGAGTAAATTTGAATTTTTGCTGTTACGAATTGGTGATTTCAGTGCTTCACCCATCGCTATTTGGGTTGGAAGATCAACGTTCTCGACTCTTGCGACGCTCAAGGCGCCGCCAGCGAACTCCAGCCGGTGGTAGTGTCGGCGCCGTCATCGCTAGAAGACCAAAAAGGTGATCTTGAAGAAAGTCCGTCGATTCGCGTCGAGACTAGGGTAAAACCAAATGATTTAGCAAACGAAGACAAGTCTGAAGACAAAAAAACCGCAGTTTCAGCCCAACCCTTAGATCCCCCCATCGACGGGCAATCTCAACCGCAGTTACCAAAAGTGCCAATCCTAATCCAACCACAACAGGGTTTCTTCAACCCGCCACCAATTTTCATGAGCAACGGACCATACTTCGCCCAACCCGGTTATAACCCGTACATCTTCGAACACCCGTTCTATTACAACCCTTATCAGCAATCCTTCAAGCCGAGTCCGCTTATCGAAATGGGTCCCCCGAAGCCCTCAGAAACCGCCACTACTACCACCACTACCACGACTACAACTACTGAAAAACCCGCAACCGTCACTCCCCAGTTTTCCGGCAAATTGGTAGTGGCTGCGTCAGCGGCAGTGCCCAACAACCAAACTTTTCTTATGCCCCCGAATTTGAGAAAGAAAAACAATTTTGCTAACGCCCCCAATTTTCGACGACAAGGACCAAAGCACCGCCCGTATCCAATGAAAATGTCCGGTAGACCCGTGAGACCTTATGTTATCTACAAAAAACCGGTCTACAGAACGCCGGCGAGGTACCCAATGTTTTACCCTCCTCAAGAAAACCGTCCGATGATTTATTCAGAGCCAAAAAGACGACCACCCATTTACGTCGCGCCGCAAGTTACAACCCCTGAACCTCCACCCACTGTTAGAAATGTCGAAATTTCACCCCTCCAGGCTTCAACTGAGAAAGAATCAGAAATCCAAACAGCTCCACCCCCAGTTTTGTCGAAGCCAGCCAAAGTCAGTTTAGGGGGGATGTTTAGTTATCGCCCGGCGTTAAACACAGGTTTTCACCCCGAAACATTAGTGGTTGAAAGCGGATTCAAGCCTATCGTTACCAAGGAGTTCCAGAAGAGAAACGACGAAGAACCTGAACTCGAATACGAAAGCGAAATCGGAATTATAGACCAAGAACCGCGATTGCCTGAGTTTTTCGAACCAATGTTCGTGCCGTCCCCTGTTGACAAACCCTTGAAGAACAAACGAATGAAACTGTACAAAATCAAAAAAGTCGTAATAAAACACCCCCGGAGTTTAGAGGATGACGCCGAGGAACCCGTCGCGGCGGCAGCCGAACGCGTCGAATCCTACTACTTACCTCCCTTGGGTCGTCAAACCAAAATCCCGGCGATTTCTCGTCAACCCTCCAACATCGACATAGAATCTCCAGTTGACGTCAACATCGACTCGCCCCCCGACATCGTCGTAACCTACGACGGCAAAAAAGTCTCGGGTGCAAGTCTCACAGCGAAAATCGCCGACCGTTCGAGTATTCTGGACCAAAGAGCTTCGAAAGCAGCGGAACTTATCAAAGCCCGTCCGCAATTCGCTCCGTTTAAAGGCGAATTACCGCCGCTCAACCTACAAGTTATCAATAGGAACGCGCCTCAGTTGCAGGCACGCGGCTTCATCAGCAGAGATCTAGATACACCGGCCATTAAAGGTGGATCAACGAAACTGAGTTTGGTCAGACAGGTCGAAGGGGAGGCTGGAGAGATCCGAGATAGGGTGAGAAGGGCGGCGCATCACACCCCCGAACACACCGAAGAACAACAAAAACAACAACGGAACGGGACCGAAACGGGTGGCGCAGGATGCTTCAGAATATCTCTTGGGACGGTTGCCGCTGTTGTGGTTGTCCATCTCCTAAAAAGTTTGTAATGTTAAGTAATTGCTTAAGTAGCTGTTAAGTTTTTATAGTTATGATTCGTTAACTGTTGTGTAAATAAAGAACGAAGCGGTAATGCGAGGCGATCATTGATTCAGGAATGTCGAGAAAAACGGCAATTTTGCATCAAAATTTAAATCGCGACTTTAGTTGCACTTTCATGTTTTCTAGGTCTTTCTGCTAGTTAATGCACTAGTTATATTATGCTTTATTTATTTTGTTTCGGGTTCTTTTAATTATTTTTCTATACTCTATTATTCTTGTGTTTAATTTCTTTGTATTTATAACATGTACTCTTTAGGCCCCTCCTGGTCGCTTTCACCCTGGAGTCGTTTTATTGAAACCTCAAAATTGGTTACCGTTTTCCGTTCTTTTTTAACGTTATTTATTAAATCGCCTTTCTATTCTCCGCTCCTTTAATTTTCTCTAAGGATGCTGTATTTACAGTAGTTTTAATTTACTGGAATATATTAATTATAGCAATTCACGAGTTTTCTTGTAAAGTTAAGAATTATTTTGTTTGTTGGTATATGTGAGAACTAAATTTATTTTTCATACTAGTTTTTTGTATAAAATCTCTTTTCATTGCCATAGCCAGAGCCGCACTACTATTGTGGCATGTTTAGCATTATCTGAAAAGCTTGAGTCATCCAAAAAGAACGTATAATAACAAATCAGTTACATCAGCTAAGGCCCGATTTCAAGTTGCGATCAATCGCAACTGCCATTGCCGCTAACGAAGCGCCGTTTTCCCATTTCGGGGTAGCAAAATCGTGATCGAACGTGCCAATTTGCTATCGCAACAGTCATTTCTCTGGGAGAAAGTTTGAAATGCGATAAATATTAAGATTTAGGAAACTCGCATAAAATTAATCAAATTAAAATTTGAAGTAAGCAGCCTTAAATGTTTATGGCATGGGCTGAGATTAGTGGAATTGACCTCAATTGCGGGTAATGAACAACGAGAATTTGCTGGATTTAAAATTATCGCAATCCCAACTTAAAATCGGGTTTTAGACAATATACAAGTTTGCAACAATTGTTAATTCCACTAATAACAATTATAAAGTCGCAATATCTTCACGCTTTTGCATTGGTTAGTATTACAAAACAACAAGAGGCGGTTTCGGAATTTGATAAAGAAAATATTAATAAATTGTAAATTTTTCCATTTTCCACAACATCTTATGTCATATTTTTAAGTACCAAACTGCAAGATTATAAATCTCCACTGTAAAACAATTACTTTGGTTTTAAAACATAAATTATTCTAAATTCCATCAAATCACTACACTATTTTGCTATTATAGTCCTTCACCATTAACAAAAATTTCTTTCAACCTGTCAATGATCAAAACTCCAGTTAATATACTTTCTACTGCACTGTCAAGATCTATTAGAAACTCAATACTGCGCCCTACATTATCTTTCAATAATTCAAGCTACAAGTTATTCATAATTATTGTTTGAGTGTTGACTTAATAGAGCGGTCTCAGTTAGCCAGATAACCCTTAGGTGATTACATATTTTATTTTTATACATCAAAACACTTCTAGAATAATACAAGTGCATTTAGATTAATTTGAAAACTTATGGCATGAATATCAAAAGAATACTTTACACAACACAAATCTAAGAAAACAGCATTAATCTAATCTTTGTCATTGGCGTTTCCATTTTCCTTTGGCGCCGAACGACTGCGTGATCTCGACCTGGAATTCTTGTCCGCACTACGAGATCTGCTCCTGCTTCGTTTCCCAGAGCCCGAACGAGACCTAGAACGGTTACGCGACCTACTGCGAGACCTCGAATTGCTTCTGGAGCGACTTCGGCGATCGCGCGATCGACTTCGTGAACGACTACGAGACCTGCCAACACAAACACCACAATAACAAACCGTTTAACAAAACACAGGCAGCTCCATCCAAACGGAACCGGCCCAAAGGGCGTTCCCTTTAAATGGACCCGTGCTGACACATATCAAGAACTGATCGATCGTCCGATTGCTGATGCAACAAAAATACGAACCTGAAGACGGCGCACCCCGATCCGAAACCGCGCCGCCACAAACGCCCGCGCGGCAGTTCGCGACGTTGCCGTCGCGCGTTAAGTAAACGAATTGCGCATGCGCATTTCGCTCCATGTAATAATTTTTGTTACTTTATTTGGAGTTGTAGTGGCGGCGTTGGCGCCGGATTGCGGGCGCCGCAATTTGCAAGTGATTTGAATAATTAAATTGACGGTTTTTGCTTAATTCGATAATGAACGACTGCAACGTTTTTCCGGCGTCGAAAAAAACTTAAGTGAACAAAATCGACTACAAAACTCTGGCTAAACACTAAGAGCTTGGTAAAAAAATTGTTAATAACAACTGTGTGGAAAAATCGAATCAATAATGTTAAGATATATATTTAGATGTAGAAGTTTTTACCATTGTCTGTGAGCTCGTGAGGCGTGAAGTTAACATTGTAGGTAGAGGTAGAGTAAATCAACTAGGTAGGGTACACCCGAAAGAGCTGGTAACTCACTGGCTCACTAGCAGTCTCGTATGTATAATGCAGTCGTGTGCAGACAGAGTGAGCGATGTACTACGTGGCAGCTCTACGCAGTCAGCGGGAGAGGCATATACGAGACGAGAATGAACTCAACGCTTTACCTTACTATCGGCCACAGACTATACCTATAAACATGGCATCACTGTCAGCCAATCACCTCACACAGTACACCGCCATGCGGCTCACTTTTACGCCAATTACTGCACGATCGGACCCAGCAATGACCAACCAAAAGAGCACAACTCCACAATGACGACCGGGGTCCAATTGTGCAGTAAGTAAATGAAATCAAAACAAATTCAACAAATAAATAATGTGACTTAATCAAAACCTTTCGAACAGCCGCATACCTGTGCCTCCCCCCTCGCCTGTACCTATTACAGTCGCGAGCATAGTGGCCCCGGTCCCCACACTCATAGCACCGGTCATCAGGGTGGAATGGGCGGCCCCGCGACCTCGGGGGCGGCCCGCGATATCTCCCGTTCCCGCTCTTCCCGTTCGACATCTCCACACGAGCTCTTCGTCCGCAAATCGTTCGTCCATCTTAAAAACAAACCAATAACTAGGGTGTCATGAAAGAAAAATTTGACAGCCAAGGTCGTCAACTTAAAAATTAAAAGGGGCTATCATAGGCAATCACCTCTCTTACCCAGCCCCCGAATCGCGTCCTCGGCATCTCGGGAGTCTTCGAACTCCACGAAAGCGAACCCTGGCGGATTTCGGGCTACCCAAACGTTCCTTAAAGGTCCATAGTACCGGAAAGCGTCTTCCAGTTCCTGTTTTGAAGCGCTGTTTCCTAAATCGCCCACGTAAACCTTACAATCGGAACCGTAACGTGACATGTCTGTGGAAATATCGAGAGTTATTAAGGTGATTTTTATCGATCGCAGGGACGCCGCCCGCGCCGGGTGTTTGTTTACAAATATCACGACAACTTACCGGACGCGTCGCGGACGAAGCTGAATCACCGGAACTGTTGCTTCGTTGGATTTTTGTCAAATTCCCGGTGTTTTTCAATGGTTTTGCGGCATTTTTCAAGAATTTTCGACAAGAGCAAAATGGAGTTGCCCGCTAAACAACTTCCTTACCAAGCCGCAATTGTTGGCCAATGGCAACGCGGTATTTTGTTTGTTGCAGAGGTGCCAACCACACGGCCAAAAGCCGCGCTTTTCAAATTAGAAACTAGAAAACTTGCCAAGTCAGGCATTCCTTACATTAAACATTAAATTGACTAATAATAATTGATTAACTGACGATTGCGCTTTATCTCTTGACCTTGCGTATCTCCCGGTCTTTCAGCCATGTAATATGTAATAATTTAATCTGCGAGTACACAACCACACCATGCGATAAGATAATTAAAACTAAACGTTATTATTAGAATTAATTTAGAAATTCAAGAAAGTGAGGCTGCAATATCCGAGAGATTGTTTTTATTAACAATTACGGTAAGTGGTGCATGATTAAGTAGTTTTGTTACCGTTATTTAATCCTAACCTTGAATCACTGCATCCACCGCAATTTCTTAGTCTGATACTTCGTAGTTGTTTGCGAAGTAAGTGATTCGGTATAAATCCTAATTTTCGTTTTCTACCGAGAGTTTTCCGGTCTTCTACCAAATTTTCACCCTCTGGAAAAGTGAGGTTAGTTTTACTCCGGCTTCATTAATTTGTGCATGAAATTTGCATAATTTATTAAAATTGCAGTGTCATTAATAACCCCCTTAGCTTACACTTAAAATGAATTTATTGGATTGGTTATTTATCTTTGTTATTAATAGCAAATGGTATGTGGGGTACAGTGGAGTGCGCAATAGTTGTTCCGCCCATTTCCACTATTTGGGCTAAAATTAAGAAAAATCTTGTGTTGTAATAATCACTTGATAAAATAGCATTAAAGTTGGGCATAATTTCTGTTTCAGGGTCATGGCGCTCGATGTTAGGACGCTTTCATTTGAAAAAAAGTCTCTTTATAGACCTCCTTTGGAGGAATTGGCAGAAGGTAGGTACTGATTTAAATGTAACTTGAGCGCATAACTTTTTCGTTTATCATTAGTGTTAAATCGGGGGCTAAAAAGCAATTTTGCACAAGTTACCGTGGATGTGGTGGACTGTCCTGATCTAACTCAACCCCCCTTCACTTTGGCTAGAAAAGGTAAGTTATTTTTAAACGAAAAGTCGATTCGGACATAGGTACAAGTTATTTTGAAACAAATTTTAGGGCTTGAAGGGACGCCCAAACTGGTGGAAATCGGCGGGGTGCCTTACCTCTTACCTCTTGTTCAAAGAGACAGAGTTTACGACTTGAAGCACATTGCTACTTTAGTGAATAACACAGATCCTGCTTTTATCATAGGAGCAGGAGCTGGACCATTCCCCTACGCGGGAGTTAATTGTGAAGTAAGACTCACTACAGAAAGTTAGAATGCATATTCAGCGGTTTGTTGACACGAATATTGATTTTAGGGCGTGCTGAATTTGAATATCGAGCTCGGGGTTGTTGATCAACATACAAGAATTTCCAAAGTTGACCCCAAAGACGAGTCGGTTCCAATCCAGGACATCTTGCCCAATAACGAAACGAGAATTGCTTTGTTGGCAAACTTATTTTTCTCACAGGGAAAACCTGGAAAAGTAAGAGACAATTTTCGATTCAACCAGTTTTTACTATTTTCTTCTAGGTTCTCAAAATTCAGGCCAAGAAGCGCATTGGTGCCGACGATTTCATCACGAGCATAAGGAGGGTTTTGGAAGACAGCTACAAGGACCAAATTGTTGGTAAGAAATGTCATGCACCCTGTTCAACCAATAGTGCCAAATGGTGGAGGCGCCAGAAGAAACTTAACTTGTCTTTACTTTTCTGCTATTTTTGTGTTTATTCTCAATAATCATTTACGTTTAATTTCTATTTTGAGTCCTTTTATAGGATTGGGTGGTACATTCTTGCTCAATGAGGGCAGCAAAGCCAAACAGCACGTGATGCGCGACTTTTCAAAAACTCCCATCAACTCTGACGAACAACTGAACCAGTGGTTGAAGTTTTACAACATGTCTGGACCTCTAATTGCAGTCGGAACGCTAATCAATAACGACGCGGCAAGTTTTGATTTAAATTGCCGGAAAATTGTTAGAACTTTATAAGCTTTCAGGGGCTGGACTTGCGCGTGCAACATTTTCACAGCTTCAGTCATCACGACGAAGCTGGCCATTACCATAACGACGTTACTCCGGACACTGTTGAGTACTTGGGTTACTTCAACACCGCGGAAGAGATTTACCGCATAGATAGACCCGTGGAAACTCATCAATTCGGTCGAGATTAACTTTTGCGATTGTTTTATGCGTTGAAATTGTTGTTGATTGACAATAATCTTATTTTTGTATTTAGTACTAAAAGTAGACTATTATTGTAGCGATAATTACAGGGAATGTTATTTCAACAACATATTCATAACAAGTTAATCGTAAGGTTACGTTGTACTGATATCAAAATAAAGGAGGGTATAACGATATTGGCGCTTAGAAAGTGGACCACACCCCCACTATATTTATTCTGTTGATCTAGGGAGGCCGAAATTGTCTTTAGGTAATGTTTTCAACTTTGTGACCGTCGGAGTCTTCCTCCTCTTCTTTAAATAAATAAATAAATAAATAATAAAATCTCGGTTCGGCTGCTTTCGATTGTATTACTCCTTCGCGGTTCATGTTGATGACCCACACTTTCTGGCCAGAAAAAAAGCGATAGTCACTCGGAACTCTCTATTTAAACGATAGAAATGCAAGCCGACTCGGTCGACATTGAAGCTTTTCGGTCGCTTTGGAAGCGATGCGCTCAAAACGCTTTGTCGGGGATCCCAGCACAGGATCGAGCATGCTTATAAGACGAGTTCAAACTTGACTAACAGACGCGACTGTTAGGCATCTTTATTTCATCTAGTCGTGTTTATTATTTTGCGTCATTTCATACTCCTATCCTGATACGTACGGTCATACGAAGACGTAGAAGGAAACGAAAAAAAAAAATATGTTGAAATTTCAATAACTTACGAAAAAGGTGAAGTTTAGGCATAAATGTAAAACAAAACTATTATGTGTGATACATCATTGTATTTAGAAAAAAAAACTTAATCAAAAAATACAATAATCAAATATGGCGCTCATAAGAAAAACCAAAGTTGGACGTTGTTGCTCTTGCGTCTAGGGTGCTACGGAAACTACGATGAACGATTATTGCTTGTTTTTATAATGGATTTTAAAAGCTTAGAAGGTGCTCCCCCAGATTTGGAATTTACTTCAGAGCAAAAACAATTAAGAAAATTATTTTACATAGTGTGGCGGTGCACTAGTATGGGCGCGCGGCGAGGCTGATTGTGTTCCCTCGATAGCTTAGCGGTCAGAGCAACCAACCGGCAATTGGGAGACCCGGGTTCGAATCCCGATTGAGAAATAGCACTTTTATTCTCGTTACGCCACATGCCATACCTGCACTCGACCGCCAAAATAGCTTTTGCGAATACATGTTCCTTGCAAAAATTATACTCCAGTATTTTAAAAAAATTTTAAAAATACATTGAGGAACATGTATTGAGACAAAATGGTGATAAAGACATCTTGTATTATTTCTTTGAATCTGTTAAGTATAAAAATTCAATGGAAGAACAAGTTAGAAGTAGCATAAGCATTGAAGTAAAAAAACAACCGTCTTTAGCACCTTTTAACATCTGATTCTGGGTGAGGAGACGCCTCAACTAGAAAACAATTGAAAACCTGCCAGAGAGCCATTGAGGTTGACTGTAGACCAATGTTAGAAGT
This sequence comes from Schizotus pectinicornis, assembly GCA_951805265.1. Lineage (NCBI taxonomy): Eukaryota > Metazoa > Arthropoda > Insecta > Coleoptera > Pyrochroidae > Schizotus > Schizotus pectinicornis. The sequence goes on along the minus strand of OX638207.1, from coordinate 9,750,717 downwards.
TCACACTAACAAAACTAAAAATACTGGAATGATATTAAATGTTGATGTTTTAATTTTTATGGATAGATCAGTTTGTAAAAAAATATCAACATATTTAGGTTTGATCTACATAGAAGAAATATTGGAGGAAGCAGAAGGAAAACCATTTAATGACATCCTCTCTCGTTTAAATAACAAAAATGCAAAATTATACAGGGTGATTCACGTAGCCCGTCCATTAGAAGTTTTTCAACTTCCAGTTGGATTAGAAATTTGAAATTTAAAAGACAGTCATTATCAGTCATGCTCATTCTATCTAAAATATTTTGAGCTCTCTAGCTATACAGGGTGTGCGAAAAGTCGGTATCAACTTTCTTATTTTAAATGTAAACATACCATTTTTTCTACATGGTCTAATTGGTCTTCTAACTCTGAGTTTTTATAGCAGTTGTTATGTGAACTTATTTGACAATTTTTGACATTATGTTAATTTATGTGAAAAGAAAGGTTGATGTGGTAGCTTACGAAGAAATTCGTATCTGGCAGACGGCTTTGAATTTATGAAAACCAATTTGTAAAGTACTTAGTTTGAAGTCCAGACTAACTTCTGATATCTTAATGGTGGTTCCATTTTATACCGTATGGGCGCTGACAATTTTCAAATGTCGCAACCAAAAATGGTCAAGAAGTCGTTTTTTTCAAATGGCACCTACAGATTTTTTTTACACCGTTCGATAGAAAATTGTATTTTGGGATGAGTCACTTAAGCATTCCCTATACCTAACTTCATCCCCTATTAAATTAAAAATTAAAATCCCTGAGTTTGCGTTATGAGAGATAGAGGCAACTTTTTGAGATGCATAATGCTCGGAAATTCAAAATACGTTTCAGGTTCAGTAAAGCCTCAGTTATGGCAATATTAAACATATTTGGTATTTGGCCACTTGATTGAACCTCGAACTAACTGCAACAAATCAATTTGTGCAAGAGACTAACTGGTATTTTATGCCACAGGCGCATTTCAAAAATTGATTGGGGGCACTTTGAACGTACATGCCTTTCAATGTGCAGAATTGTAGCCCAAGTTACACCATATATAATATATAATATAGCATATAGCACAGTTAAGACCAAGATACGTCAAGATGCCAGCGACACAGACATGACATAAGGCGTAAGGCATAAGGAATAGTGGTAGTTCATACACCAAAAATTAAAGCGTAAGGACAAGGCCATTCAAGTCTGGGGAGTTTTATTTTCTCCCGGTAAACGTTAGAATTATTCAAGATTGTAGTCCACAGTACCGTAAAATTGACCACTAGAAAATTTGTTTCCGTCGTTTTAGCATTATCTGTAATTCTAGAGCGCTCTTTCTTAGAATTACTTTCAATGACACGCATGCCACCGATAGTTTGTAAACAAAAATCAGCTGTTCAATAACAGCCATTTTAGGCATCATATTTTCGCTTAACGCGTAAGGCGTAAAGATAAAAGTTCGTCAAATTTGGCTATCTTACGTGCTACGCGTTACGCGATAACCGGTGTATGAACGCCCGATAGGAAACGCATAAGTCCAACTTTTTATCTTAGGCGTTATTCTTAAGCGTTATCTTTGGTCTTTGAGCCCAGCATGAACCACCACTATTCCTTATGCCTTATGCCTTACGCCTTATGCCTTACACCTTACACATTATCTTTCGTCTATGAACCCACCATTATGATTATGGGGGGTTCATAGTGAAAGTTTTGTATGCATCTCTGGAATAAACATCGCGAAAGAAAATGCCCTCGGCTTCGCCTCGTGCATTACTTACATTCTCGGAATTAAAATCGGTGTTTATTCCCTCGATGCATAAATAACTTTTATATCTGCCACATTTGACCTAATTTTAAATCGCGTATTAATCTGCGAATCCAATACGGTGCTGATTCAGTTGCGAATTTAACGACGCTTGTGGAAAATGGGCGAAAAAATTTTATATTTTGGATACGCCAGTAACTTATTTTCGAAAAGGATCCACTTAAATAATCCAAGCGCCGTTAGAATCGGAATAGGCAAATTAGAAGTGGAAAGTGTGTGTACGAAAATAAATTTGTTGCTTCTATTTTGCAAGTTTTAGGGTTACCAGCTCGACTTCCACGGGTACTCAGAACGGTGGCGCGGCTCCTCTGCTACCATTGTAGGGAACCCGACCCGGCATGTTTGGGGGGCTATCTGGGAAATGGACGCCAATCATCTGAAAGCATTGGATAAGTAATTTCGTTCTAACTTTTATTATTTTAATTGTATGTAATGATAATTCATAGGCAAGAAGGAGTTGATGATGGAAAATATTGCCGACGTAGCGCTGAAGTGTTGCTTCTTGAAGGTGGAACTGAGACGTGCTGGGTTTACGAACAATGCAACATTTCGTCCAGCACTCAAGTAATTGAACAACTGGCCGAGGATAGGAGACCTTCCGCTGTTTATCTGAACATTATCATCAAAGGTGCTGACGAGTCCGGTTTACCGGATTATTATCAACAATTTTTAAGAAAGGTCCCTCACAACGGCTACACTGGAGAGGTGGACGTAGCTATTGGGTTAAATTTTACAGAATAGGGAAATTTGGTACAATTTACCGCTTTGGAAAGAAATTATTTTAATGCGCTTCGAAATTTTTATTGTAATGTTGTATTGCTGAAAAAATAAATATCTGAGGTTGATCACCTTAAGTTTTTAATTAATTTGAATAGCGCGCCAATACCTCGCCAATTTATGATTGGTGGCCACAATGGTAACTTGATTAGCTGAGACGAGTAACGTAAATTAGGCTCTCTTTGTTTGTCAATAGAAGCAGTACGAGCGTAACAGAGACAGAGATAACGAGTGCTCAATTGTTTAATAACAATATATCGTAACATAACCCTACTTTCTAGTTAAACGTCATTTAAGTGACTGACACACTGGACTGACAAGTCAACATAACCTATTTTCTGCGTTGAGTTTACGTTTAGGTTGATCTCTTTGCAAGACGAAAAGGCGGTGAAAAATGTCTTTGGCGGACGAACTGTTGGCGGATTTGGAGGAGAACGACCAAGATGACTTGGAGGAGGAGATGGACATAAAAGAGGAGGAGATGGACATAAAGCCGGAAGTCAAGAAGGAGAAGCCCGACATAAAAATGGAACAAGACACCACTCAAATAACTTCAGTCCGCGAATTCTGTACATTGAGAGACTCCCGCATTTTACAAAACATAATAAAACAAATCGAAGGATACGGAATTAAATCGCGGAAATCCTACGACATCATTGGACCTGTGGAGCAAGATCCCGAATACCAACTGATTGTGGAAGCCAACAACATAGCAGCCGACATTGATCACGAAATCGGTAAGTAACCATTAACAACTGCTTATGAAGCTATAGTTATAATTTTACAGCTACCGTGCATAAATTTGTGCGAGATAAGTACCAAAAACGATTTCCCGAACTTGATTCGTTAGTTGTTGGACCTTTGGAATACGTCAAGACTGTCAAGGAGTTGGGAAATGATTTAGATCAAGCCAAGAACAACGAAATTTTGCAACAGTTCTTGACCCAAGCCACTATTATGGTCGTTTCAGTAACTGCGTCCACAACTCAAGGGTAACTTAAAGATTTTTGCAAATGTTGTTTTGATAAATAAAATTTCAGCTCGTTATTGACGGATTTCGAGAAAGAACAGATCGACGAAGCATGCGACATGGCAGTAGACCTCAACAATTTCAAGTTGAAAATTTACGAGTATGTCGAGAGTCGCATGGCTTTTATAGCCCCAAATCTGTCGGCCATTCTCGGTGCTTCTATCGCCGCTAAACTGATGGGGGTGGCAGGAGGGTTAACGAAATTGTCCAAAATTCCCGCTTGCAACGTCCAGTTATTGGGGCAGCAAAAAAAGACGTTGGCGGGGTTCTCGCAAGTCAACATGTTGCCTCACACCGGATTCGTCTATTACACCGACATCGTCCAGAACACGCCCCCGGTAAATATTTTCAGTGGCTGTTACTATTGGAGATCAACCTTTAGTTGCAATAGCGTAGAATCGACCAATGTAAAAGTATGCGTAACAAAAAGTGAAACGGTCCCTACTTTACCTAGTCTATTTTTGAAGAACGGGTAGGAAGCTTCTATTTTTTTACAAGAGTAGGAAACGTTATGGCGACTGTCTGCGCATGTTTTACGGGAGAACATTACGAGATTGTCTGTTTTTGAAGCACACACTTTGTTTTTTTATGCTAATTGCTCTTTTAGGATTATAGGAGGAAGGCTTCGAGGTTGGTGGCGACCAAGTCGACTTTGGCGGCCCGAGTGGATGCCTGTCACGAAAGCGGCGACGGCCGAATCGGGCGCAACTTGCGTGACGAAATCGAGCGAAAATTGGACAAATTAATGGAACCGCCTCCAGTTAAATTCATTAAACCTCTCCCGAAGCCGATAGATCAATCGAAGAAAAAGCGGGGTGGGAAGAGAGTAAGAAAAATGAAGGAGAGATACGCCATGACGGAGTTCAGGAAACATGCCAACAGAATGAATTTCGCTGATGTAAGTTTAGGGAAGTTTTTGAAGCAAAATTTGAAACAAAGACTCGGTTTCAGATTGAAGATGATGCGTACCAAGAGGATTTGGGATACACCAGAGGAACTATAGGGAAAGCGGGCACTGGACGGATTCGCTTGCCCCAAGTCGATGAGAAAACCAAAGTTAGGATCTCGAAGACTTTGCAGAAGAATTTGCAAAAACAACACATCTGGGGTGGAAGCACGACGGTTAAGAAGCAGATTTCAGGAACGGCTTCCAGTGTCGCTTTCACGCCACTTCAGGTAATTAACGCTTTCTCCCTCTACTAATTAAATATGGGTCGTATTTAACAGTCTAACAAATTTATCCAATATTTTCATACAAAAAAATATATTTCATTTCCCAAAAATACGAAATGCTCACCAAAATTAAGAAAATACATAATCTTAAAGCGACAACCAAATATTGACATAATGCTGGCCTCTTATATATTTTGTTCGCCAAAATAACTTTTGTTGACCATAAATACTAAATGTTCACCAAATTTTATTCCGCATTTAATTCTAACATATTATCCAGATATTTAATTTTCGACAGTGTCTTATATTATTTAACAGTTAAAAATACTATTTGTTGATCAAAAATACACAAGCAATAAAATGTTGTGCAAATGGTAAATAATTTTATGCAAAATTATAGATGTAGATGTGCCTTGGCAAGGAAAATAAGAGTAAAAATAGAAGTGGTTTGCACAAAAAAAGATATTGATTTCCGTAATATATAAATGCTTTGCTGTAATTGGCTTGCATTATGTAAAACGTAAAACTTCTTTTAGTGGTAATTTCTAATCGTGCTTTAAAAAAAATTACAGGGCCCTGAACTAACCTTGTACAAAACTTTTTTCGCTTGCCTCTTGTCTGGAAGCGCAAGCGGCAAGGAGAGATGCGCGAGCATATTTCATTTTTGGAGTAATAGAATAATTATTTGACGCACAAATAGTTTTTTTGAGAAACACTAAATATAAATGGATAGCGCGAATATTTATTATGTACAGCACGGACGCGTAACTTGAGCGTTCTAAATTTGGTGAACATTTAGTAAAATTGATAGACATATAGAATTTAAAATGTAAGCAATGGTAAAACAATACGCAGCATAGTTATTTTCGTGGTGATATTCTCATTTTTTGATGTACATATAATAATTTGGGCTTTAGATTTTTTGATGCTCATTAAATTTTCTGGTGGACAGTGCAAGGGATGTATGGTTTAATTTGGTGTACATTATGTTTGTTCCCATTAAGTACGTGCTTGGGAGCATGCGCAGTGTAGTAGACCTCACCCGCTGGGTACGAGAGATAAAAACATTTGGTTGTCTCTCACCGATTTGCGCCTGCGCTTTAGTATATTTTAGATACAAGGCATATCCCGTAATTTTTTTTTATTTTAGGGGTTGGAAATCGTAAACCCGCAAGCTGCCGAGGTGAAAGTGAACGAGTCCAGCGCCAAATACTTCTCTAATACGTCAGGATTTTTGAAAGTGGACAAAAATTGATTATGTACCAATAGTTTAATTTAATACAATAGAATTTACAAAAACAATTACTCATGTTTTGATTTCTTCACATCTTCATCTTTGAAATGCAAGAAGACTAGCGAGAACAGAAACACTCCAGCCATCATTGAAAACGCTCCAGCATAATAAGGATAGGCGCAAGTAATGAATCTTTCATACTGCGTATGTTGCAATGGTCGCACCGAAACTTGAGTGGTGCTATACAGCCTGGTATACCCTTCTCGATCGTAGTCAACTTTAAACTGATAAACCCCGTATACGTCGGGAATTTTGAATTTCGCCTCGTATTCGCCAGTTGGTTTGCGCTTCAAGGTCGTCCTAACGAACGGGTCGATGCGGACAAATTCCAATTGAATATCTTCGGCGGTGAACGGTTTCCATTGACCGCGTTCGAGAATTTCAATTTTGGTCGTGTAAACGACGTTTTCCATGATTGTGTACGCAGCTGGTGGTATCTTCTCCCCCTCTTTGTGGTGCTTAACGGATTTGACCCTCAACTGGCCATGTTCCTTAAACACCCATTGGCTAATGGCGATGGCAACGTCTCGATTGCCCGATTTATCCTCCTTTTCGGCGCTCTGAAACCTTTTTTAAGTATCTAATTTAAAAATTTACAACTAATTACTTGAGCTTTCTGCACTGCAGACGTGAAAAATTCGTCCGAAAAGAACGAAAGGGAGCCGCTGAACACAATTCTGGCGTTATTCCTCGCTTGCAAACCTACTATTAAGACAGTGTCTTTCCCGACGGCATGTGGATACTAAAAACATTAATTAAAAAATAATAATAATAAGAATAAAAAATTTACCTCTTTGATCGGTTGTTCGGGGATGTAGCTGTAGGCGGTGCTGTCGGCGGTGAGTAGCGGCAACACTAGTGGGTTCTCGGGATCGGCTAAAATTCCAGTTCCTTGGTACAGTAGCGGCTTGAGTCCCGCTTTTGGCCCAACAATTACAGGGGCGTCAATGAGGTTTTCAGGTGAAACTACCAATTTCGTGTGTTGACCGTCATCGCTGGTATCGTAGTTCAAATGGTCGATAGCGAAAGCGCCTTCTTCATCAACCTACAACCAAATTTTCTAAATTTGTTAAAAAATTTCATAAAATACCTCAAATCCGCATTCCGAAGCCAATTCTCGGAGAACATCACCAGTGCTGCTACTTCCCGCTACCAAAACGTTTCCGCCATCATCAACAAACTGCGTTATGGAGTCAACGTTGAGGGTGCCCCCAAACTCTTCCACTGACGGCGAGAAGATTATAAGGTTCTCGTACAGGTATTCGCCATATTTCGACAAGACCAGCGAGGAGTCGTCGGCGATTTTAAAGGTTAACGTGTAGCCCCTCTCTGTATTGACAAAAAAATTATTCTCGGTTTCTAGACACTTACATAACCTCACTTAATCGCAATTCTTACCCTGGAGAGATTTGAAGAAAATTGAGTGTGTCTCGCGGATCACTTGATTGTCCAGGAGCACCAAAGTGTTCCCTTGCGATTTCACCGCGGAAAACGCAGAGAGTACCAGGAAAATCAGAAGTTTCATCGGGAAATAGTAAACGTCAGCCGGCTAACTGTCAGTGTCACACGCACACCAGCGCAAGCACACGTCATCAACTCAAACCAAACCTAGCGCCATCTAACGTGAACCAATAGTCACTACAAATTTTTAAATTAAATATTTTTTTTTTTTTTTTTAAAAGTGTTTTGTGCTGAATAGTAGTAGTTGTAAACCTTTAATAATAGACAATGAAATCCGAAGTTTTGATTGCCCAGACTAATTAACTTCCATCCTCTCTAGTTACAGTATCTGCTTTCACAGATTTTTTTCGAATAAAAGATAAGAGATAAGTGACTCTTCTTGTAGGTAGAGCTTCATGTGGTTTGCGTTACAACGTACAATTATTTTCGAAATAGTTCTGCAAATGCTAGTAATAATAAACTTAAGAACCACCTAGGTAGCTGTTGCTGGCCAATACCCATCTTCTTGTTATTATTAGCCGGTGGATCCCAGCATCCGCCAAGGCCGGATCGTTTACCGACGAGCGTAATTTCACTTGCACCTTTTAATGAATGAAACCAAAGGCCGGAAACGCAAATCCAATTTAAATGCCGCGTCAGAATATCAAAAAAAAAACTTGACAATTCCCTTCAGCAAGTTCACGTTCACTTGCAAAAAGAGAAAAAGTCTCCGTCCGGACGGACGCACAGCCTCCGGTTACATTAGTGAATCAGCGATATAGGTATATAACCGCCCGTCTTTGCCAAGTGGGGCTGTGTGAATTATTGTTATTAATAAATCTATTGTTTGTTGAAAAATAGCGATGGTATCTAAACAATCGACTATCGTGAGTCCTATGGGAGTGCAAATAATGCAGAAAGTAAAACGTGTTCACCTGTCTGTACGTTAAACGTGCGGCGCAGATCCTATCCGAGATATTACAAAGTTAGGAGGCGGTCGCCGAAATTTGGCACATGTAAAAAACCGATGAAGGGGAAAGTAGTCGTAATTATTATGGAGGTTCGTTGGCTCCGCGAAAACGAGACGGTTGATGGCCGACATAATCGGGGTTATAACCGGCGGCGGTGCCACCGATCACAATGTGACGGATGACCGATACTAAAAGCAGAATCCATAGATGTAAAGACTTCAAAGCCCCTAAATCTAACCCCTTAGTGAAAGGGCGACAAGTTTTAAAAAAGGAATTTTCGTCCTTTATAAATCCGTATACCTACTACAGTAAACTCTCGAAAAGACGAGCTCGCTTAATACGAACAAAAATAATTTTTCTGGAACATTTCTCAAGATTTTTATGTATACTCGATTTGTCTTATCGAGGATTTACTGTATTGAAATGAGAACGACAGGAAAAGAGGTGCCCAGTGTCCACTTGCAACTTGTTAAAATCCCGAAACACAAAGATTTAATAGAAATGACGATGGATGAGTAAAAGATTACCATAAAGACCTTTTTAGATACAGAGATGGAGAAATAAGGTTTTGACAACACATCTATTGAGGGTATCCACAGAGAAGTGATGGAACTCAAAGTTCCTCTATCGACGACAAGATGATTCAGAAATTCAATAGTAATTAAGGCAAACAATTTTTCTATTTATTTACACATAATTTTACAATGCAACGTGATTACTGGGAGTAAGAACAAAATTCTAACCTTACGAAGACTATGCTTGCTTTAATTTTTTTTTAAACGATCTACGAGACTTTGGGGGATGTTGTTTTTTCGCCATTCTAGACCAAATAACTGTATTTTTGTCTTCTGAGTAGATATTTACTAGGAATAAATATGAAGGCATTTACTAACCACATCAAGTGTTTCAGCAAAAATTTAAAAGTCACACACGTGTAAGATCTTTTGTATTTGAACATTTATTAACAATGTATAACAATTTTTTTATGGAATGAGTAGGTCACGGTCCTCCCCATGAGCATAGTCATGGACAGCCTCCAGCCCCTAACTGCCCACCCCTCCCTCCAGCTTCTCTCCGCCATTCTCCGTCATTAGAACAATCAGATTTATAATATCTCTTTCACTTGATTTGCCTTTTTTTTAAGGAAATCTCTACGTAATAACAAACAATGGCAAAAAATATCCATGGGCTCTTTCAAAAATATTTTTGCTTCTCAGTTATTGTCTACGCCCCTGCTTTTGTTTTTCTTCAATTGTGTGATTTGGTCTAACAAAAATTAGACAATTAAATTCTGTATTTTTTGATTTCTTGTCAATATAGTGTCATGTACCGCTTATGATGTGCAGGTGCTCAGGAATGATTTATGGACCATCAACATCTCTGCATGAAAATCAACTTGTCTGAGTTCCAAAGTTCCAAGGAATTTTGAAATTTGTTAAACTCCTCTATCTAATCTTATCATAAACTAACAATTAATTTTGCTAATAGCTCGACAACTATAAAATAGTTATTATCTTTCAATGATGACAACAATACTTTCTTTTAAGAGATAGAACTAATCATTTTTTCAAGTTCATAATTTGCAAATGTCTCCTTTACAAACTCATCTTAGATTGATAAACAAAAAATATGTTGTAATGTTGTAATGCCATTTTGGTCGGCTTACACTTCATGCATGACTTCTAACCTCTTTGGATTGTTTCTTAAGAGTTGAACAAAATGATACCTTTCTTTTCGTTTTATTTACAAAAGGTTTTATCCTGCATTTTCTACAGATCTTGTTATCTCTTGGATGCTTAAATTATCATTTAAATAAAGATATGAGAAACTCATTTTGACAAAGTATTTGTCTGATGCAAATTTCCTATTAATAAATTAAATTTAGAACTTGTTTCTTTGCGTGACAAATACGTTTCTGCATTTTCTAACTTTGTCACTTTCTTCTCTTACTATTTGTTTATTATCAAAAGTTATGTTTTATCAATGAAAAATATTTTTTGGTAATCACTTCTTAGTAAAGTAAAGCAAATTATGCTAAATAACGTTCATACTTTACCATAGCTTTGAACAAACTGCGTTCAATAACCCCTTCTTCAAACACATCTGGCGTTAGGTTGAAAAAAAAAAATGGCTTGACCGGATTTACTCGAAAGGTGAGCAGGCAAAATTCGAGCAAAATCACTTTCTTCAAACGCTTTCTGAAGGATAGCATCAGTAAAAAACTTTAATCTTCAAGAGATACGACTATTACTTGTCATAATTTTTATTACGGAATCTAAATTAACATATTACGCGTATCCAATGGTCTCGTAACTTTTTTACAGCAAATTTCTTGTAATTTTTATTACAGATCCTTCTAACGTGCAGTGGAAGGTAAAATGTGCAGTGGAAAAATAAAATGTGCATTAGTGGAAGATACCAGAATAATTTTAAAATTATAAAAAAAAATTAAAAGTTAGACAGCTACAGTTTGGTTTACTATTGTTGCAACCCATATTCCTAATGGTGGCGTCTGTTTTAAATTAGTGATTTTGGTTAGTGACTTGGTACTTACATATTGTTATTGTTACAGGTTTGGTTTGTGAACAGATATTTTCTGTTATGAATATCATAAAAACAAAGTATTGTTCAAAACTAACTGACATTCATCTGAAGAATTTAATTTTAAATTTAATTCTAACATAGATGCACTTGTAAAAAGCATACAAATTCAAAAGCCTCATTAACTCAAAAAATTACTTTGTATGCATATAAAATTTACATTGTAAATTGACAAGGGCCGGTTTTATGAAAGGAGAATAAGCCACGTATAACGCTATTCCGGAATAACACGGGATAAATGGGCTTTTACAAAAATCGAATCGGATAAATCCAAGTAAAAACTGTGGACCGTTGCTATGTAAACCGGCCCTTATTCCGGAATAGTTATTCCAATGCTTATTCTCCTTTCGTAAAACCGGCCCTTAGTGGACTATAGAACAGTAATGAAACAATGTATCAGAATTAATATTTTTATGTAAACCTTTTATAGTAATTAAAATTTCAAAGAGTGGCACCTCAGTGGCACGCATAAAATTTGTGATGTTGATATTGGCACGGGTTCGACAAACGTTGGCCACCCCTGGCCCAATACATAGAAAGAAAATTAAAATGTTAGAGTATTGTTGGAAACGTTTTGTTTTGGATGATGAGTCGCATGGGTAAAAAAACACGCCGGCTACGCCTTTTTGTGGTTTTGGGGAAAAAAAATAATTTTTAAAAGTTTTGTCATCTTCAAAGCTGTAAACATGGAATGATAATGGCATTAAAGTTAGGTGTTGCTGACGTCTTTCGATTACGAACCGGTCTCATTCAGCTTTAAGCCAAATGAATCAATTCTAAATTAATTAATCTCGTTCCCCAAAAAATCTCCTAAAAAAGATAAAACTTTCGAAATGTTCCTGTTTCCTCGATCGTCATCTCTAATAATGATTTTTTTTAAATTCCCCGTCACGGTCTGAGCGCGGCATGCGTTGTCGCCTCTTCGCGGGATCGTCCACCTTTTTTCACTCAAAGCCATGTGCATGGAGATTGTAAAAACAGGTACTCGCCTGTGACCAAGGCAAGAGCACCAAGTCGCAGGAGATTGCGCCGTAGCCTCTCCAACCAAACGTGCCCGGTCCTCCTGCTGCAGCACAAGACATGTGTTTCGTTTCGTTCCTTCGAGTTATCTAACGAAATTAGTGCTTCCAAAACATCGGTCAACACTAACCAGAAATGCCATCGACTTGAACACCTCCGGGTCACTCACGTTCCGCGAAGTTCTCCAAAAACCCACGAAAATGGCCAGTTTTCGGGATTTTGAACTCGACTGGTCGATGCTGTCCCCAGATTGCCAAGATTGGACCGATGAACGTAAGTTTGATATTTTCAATGTTTTTGCGGACGTTTTTTGGAAATGTTGTGTTTGGTAGCGATAAAGACAGGGCGGTTTTTGGGTCGGTGTCATCAACAATTCGTATAAGTTATAAGTGGAAGTGGAAGAAAAAAGCGATAACGCGATTATGTTTTATTACTTGCGTCAATGTAGGTAACACTCGGCCAGCGGTCAATGATTTCGTAACCAGTAGAGAGCAAAAGCAAATTAAATTATCCAAGCAGGTTCTCCGTTTCCACTAACATTTAGACAACTCCAACATGCCATTGGCGATTTGTGTGTTTTAGAAAAAAATTGTCGCCACCTGCCCGCCTCGAGTAAATCTATTTGTAAATTTTAGATTTGGGGGCTTTAACATCGAAGATTTTACCACTGTTTAGAACAAATAACAAAGACAATTCACAACGATATAGATAGTGGTTGGCAGATGTCTTTGGTTAGGTGTCAATAACGTTTTGCAAACAGAAATGTTTCACTTTTGTCAATGTCACGCGCTTTGAATTAATGTTATCGAGGAGAATGCTGGGAATTTGCTTATTATTCGGCCATCGTACCTTCTTGTTTGAATAAGCCAAGAAATGTTTGCTTAACGGTGGTTTTTCGGCCGTGTCGAATTTATCCGGATCTTTAGCGTTTCGACCGAAATGTCGCCACCTTCGCTCTGATTACCGCACCCGCTCGTCCTCAAATATCGTTTGCCAAATTAAAATGCAAACAACGCAAGAGGATTCGGAAAGTACTTTCCGCAATCTCGTGATCTTTGTTCCCAGATTTTGGACCCATTAAAAGCCCATTGAAGTTAACTTTGCATTGTTGTTAAACATGCGATAAAAAGAAGAATAATCTATCAATGAGTTCGAAAAACCGTGAAAATTGCAGCAACAAAACCAATTAAGGAACAAAAAGTCAACACTTTCAAGGATGAAGAAAACAGGTCAAACAGGACAAATAATAAAATGATGGCGATAAAAATATGGGTGGAAATTAAGAAACAAACAGTAATCAGAATTGAGGAATATTGGCTAGTTATTCCTTAAAATCTTTTCAACAGAATTTTTAACATTAATTTTGTATAATAACTTATTGCAAAAAATTGTATTGGTCTATTCTATATGTATTATATGCGGTTTCCCATTCATTAGAACTTTTCTATATGCAGCTTCTCAAAACGATTTCGCTCTTAATCATCGTCATAGATTTCTACAAATTCGTTCGCAACTATCAGCAGTAAATCAAGTTTCACTTTCTTTACCCTTTACTACTCTAGTCTTCTTATTTCCCTTATTTTAGCGAACAGCAAGAATTCAATTAAAGTTCCTTCCATTTGCTGATTGTCTTTTTTTGTAGTAAGTGCTTTTCACCAAGTTCTCTAGTTTCTCTGCCTATAAGTGCATCACTAATATTTTCTCTGGTTGGTAGGTACCCAGTCATTTTCGCTAGCTTCTTGAATTTTTCCAATGATTCCAAAAAACAATTTGTCGTAATTTTCGACCTTTTCTCAAAAGCAGCAAATCCGTAAAACTATTTATCTTTGAAAATCTAAAACATTACAAAATTTATCACTTTTATTGTTAGTTTCACGTAGTTTTTTCACGCCATCCACAATAGCAAAAATAGGTCGGCATCATTTCGGATTTTATTGGGGACCCCTTCCAATAATTACATAACAAGTAAAAAACAAATGTGGATGTTTTAATTCTTTTTATGTCTCTACTTTTAAAACTACAAAAAAAAACTTACGCAACGCAATCTGAGATGCGCTTAGAACCAAACCTGTCATTTATGTAACCTTATAAGAATCCAAGTTCTCACGTAATGGGACTTAGCCGGCACTATCTGGCTTCCAAATGGCAAAATTAGACCTTTTAACGAAACTGCGAGTTCTCGAAGCGCGTATTAACTGAAAGAACGTGGAGACTCCAACGGGCGGTCAAGACAGATCCCCGAGGATCGTCGACCTTTCAGCAAACAAATTTTCGTTAATTTTCCTCATTTCCATCTTAACCTTTTGTGTCATCAACGTCCTCTAAAGCCGTATTTACACAGTGTTTTAGTTGGCTGATGTAATCCGTTGACAGTTCCTGAATATTAAACGGTAGTATTGAAATGATGACCAAATACCTGCTAAACGAGTCATTCTTGTAAAGTTAAAATACTTTTGTTAGTTTCCAGTCTAATTGCGGATCATATAAGGGAGTTAATGTGGAATTTTCAATCGCATAACATGAATACCAATGATTATGCAACTTATAATTGCAGAAATTTACACTCCAGTTGCTAAGTATTATAACAATAAATCCAGACGGCTATCGCAAAGTTTTTATTACGTACCGGCTGCAATGTCATTGTCAGACAAGAACTTTTATGAATCGAACTAATGGAATGCAGACTTGTTTTCTCGGCAAGCCACGAGGATCTGTTTTCTCCATCCAGTTCGGACGATTTGAACTGCTTACATCAATTAATTATTTAATTAATTAATTGTTTGCTTAATTGCTCAACTCTCGAGAGTTTGTTTGATTCCACGACGCCTCCGTCAATTCGTGAAATAAATTAACTTACGACGATACCCAGACGCTTTACTTGTAACGGGCGATTATGTTGGAAGTGTAAAAATCGGAAATTCCTTCTCGTTGCGGAATTCCGCGATGCGGAACAAGATTGGTTACGTGCACTTGGTCGATTTTGACGAAACTATCCCATGGCGCTGAGAACGTCGCCACCAGAAATGGGACGAGACGACGGTAAAAGGATCCAGTAAAGTGGAGAACGGGGTTGTTAGGTCAGTGTGCAGAAAAATCGGCTGCGAAAGGGCACTTAAATCGACTGGGAAACAAAACCGCCATAAACCCGTTGCTTATTAGAAAGAAGTGAGGCTCGCACGTTGCGATTTTTTTTACTCCTGTCAAGAAATCACTGGGTCAAAATAGTTTTGTCCCAGTCGTTACAACTGACGTGATTAACGCGAGCAAAAGTGATTGGCAATCGTAAATCTCACAATCATCGTGCTTAATCCCCGACGTGACGGCGGACATTGCCCGTAAT
Source organism: Schizotus pectinicornis (assembly GCA_951805265.1). Lineage (NCBI taxonomy): Eukaryota > Metazoa > Arthropoda > Insecta > Coleoptera > Pyrochroidae > Schizotus > Schizotus pectinicornis. The sequence continues at coordinate 9,735,231 of OX638207.1, read as the reverse complement.
GCGACGGTAATAAGCTGGAAAATAGACCATGAATAGAGGATCACAACAATTTTTTTTTCGAGGCCGAGGGAGCGGCTCGTTAGCTTCGTTGCAACAAAAGTGCCCCAAACTTTCAAATCATCTCTCTTCTCGCCAGCTCCAAGTCGAAGATTTTGGCGAGGAAGCTAGAATCAGATGGAGCACAACCTGAAAACGGAAAGCAGGTAACGCTCCACATGAAAGCTGGGACCAGGTGGCGCACCACCTGAAAGCTGGGATAAAGTGGCGCTTCACCTGAAGGCTAGAATCAAGTGGCGCACCACCTGAAAGCTGGAATCAAGTAACGCACCACCTGAAAGCTGGAAACAGGTGACGCACTACCTAAAGACTGGGATCAGGAGGCGTCCCAACTGAAAGCTTGGATCAAGTGGCGCACCACCTGAAGGCTGGGATTAAGTGACGCATCACCTGAAAGCTGGAATCAGGTAACGCACCACCTGTTGGTCTCTCGCCAGCTTTTGCGTTACTTTAATAATTTGAATTGCGAATCTAAGAGTTGGGATCCGATATATTAATTTATTCTCCTAGAAAGTAGTTTCCGACCAATAAATTAATTATTGTTACTACTTATTAACAGGTCTTCGTAGAATTATCTCGTTAATGGTCGCAAACTTGATATAAATGCGATTCCCAGCCGAATCGAGTCGTACTTTCTTCGGTAATCCCGCGGTTTCCTTAAGGACGAACGTGAAAGTCCCATCAATCCGCTTAAGTCGTTCCCGCCGCTGTTCGCACCTTTTTTTCGATCAATTCAGCCTTTCACTGGCAAAACTCGAAACCGATTCGTACTTTTATGTGAAATTCGTGATAATCATTTTACGCCGTTTCGCACCTGCTAAATAAATTTCAAATTCACCTGTCATTTTCGAGGTTTCGTGCTGCAACAGCTCCGATAAAATCGTGCACCGACGATGCATTTGTAGGTTTCTAGTTGGATCAAACATTTTAGTGTTGCAAAATGTTCGATCCGGGTTGGGAAATTAACAAATAAATTTAATCGCCTGTGGCGCAAAATTTCAGGTCAGTATTGGCTCTATAAATCATATTGTCAGCGTCATTACAAGTAATGATGTTGAAATGGTTTTTTGAAATACTTGTTGTGGACAGAAGGCTTTGTTGTTTTCGACCACCACTTGTGTCGCGAAGATAATTATCGGGATTCCTCCTTACCGGTTTCTTGGTGAATGGCTTCAAGTAGGACGGGGTTCTTCTTATTGTTAGAGAACTAGAAGGTTACAATTACTTTTGTAAATTGCCGCTTCCCATCCTGTTGCTAGTTGGGGCTAATTGGCCCCAAACAAAGTACTTTAAATTTTATCTACTGTCAATTTCAGTTAGTAGGCCAACTCTTGGACAAGCTTAATATTGCTTAGTTATCAATAGATAAACTTTTGAGTTTGGCAATAATTACAAACTCATTAGACAAACCTATTGCAACTTAAAGTAAAATCATAGAAAATACTCCAATTTTTTATTTCACTCAAACTTTGATCCCGAAGGTGCCCCCAACCTAGGTCACCTATACACGAATGGTGGATGCGATAATGGGATAACTTCGAGCTTTGAGCGACAGACTTCGGTGTGGCACCAACACTTTGAGACTGCGAAAAATGTGTAAATTGCGCGATTCCCCAAATTTGGCTTCAAAACTTTAATTAACGAAGTCAAAGAAGCCAACAAACACCTACAGCTGTGCCACTTGTTCAAATCGAAGATCAGATAAGCCTAGAGCTAGAGAACGGCCGTAACGGAACTTCAGGATGATATCTCTTCGGTCTGAACTAGGTGGCGCTGCGACAATTTGGACCATTCGTGGTTGATGAAGATAGCGTTTTGAAAGTCGCAAAGAACCGATCGCCGATCGCTTCTTGCGATTTTCCTTCTGGCCGAAGAAATGACATTTGGCGGACGCTCCCTGCTGGGCGGTACAACGAACAAGTCGATGGTTATTTGAACAGTTCACACCCAGGGATAAAGGCGGAGAAAGTCGCGGTTACTCACAATCAATGCGATGATAAACGGTTTTCTTTTTGCGATAGGGAGGGACCTTTTTGCGAGGATCGTGATCGCAATCCGTATTCGGCGTCCGAAATTTCACTTTCCTAATTGCGCCAGTATTGTGAACGATTCGGCAAATTACGTTGGACCAATAAACAATTTACTTAATTGCGGAGCAATAAACCGCACAACACGCCGGCCATCAATCAGACGAACGGAGGATGCAACCGATTCTCTCCTGGATTGTTTAACGTGATCTGGAGGCGGACGGAAGACTTCAGATAGTTGCAGGGCATCGAATTCAAGTTGTTAGGCGAATTCATCAATCATTCTTTGGATGATATTTAGATGAGATTGGCCACTTTCTAGGTCACCCTTACGGGTTTCTTGTTGATTTGCGGGGAATTTCTGAAAAAATTTTACCTCAACGTACAAGTGAAGCACCGATGATTATGCATATGTACCTTCATGTTATCGAAAGTTATAGCTTGACATAAATTATTTCCAGTCGGACAGCTTGATGGTTTTCCTCTTGAGCTACAACATCTTGTAACAACCCATCTGATCGCACATTAAACACTTTAATGCCATTTTCATTTGCTTGAGGTAATAACAATAATTAATATCTGAATCGTTGCTATTACCGTTAGGATTCTTCGCTTTGATTGCCGACTATGCGAACATGCCATACGGTGATAAATCTTGTTTACATACCCTCAGAGGAAGAAAATAGTTACTTCTTGCCTTGCAACATTTATCTATGGTATGAGGCACTATCAAAACGACTGACAATTAACATTCAACTCTGCAAACTAGGGAGTATTGTTCTAGCAACCATCCTATAAACTTGTTGAACTACTGAAAACCACGCTCTCTACAACAACAAGAACCTAGATATCTTAATGTTTCTATTTCATTGCCGTCCCATAAGATAAATTCTCTAGAACTGAAAAGCAACTGCGAGAAGCTAAAAGCTTTTCGGGGAAACTGGAAGGACCCCGCATAAAGAACCAAACACAAATATAAGATTATCTTTCTTGTACTGGTTTTTATTTCTTTTTACTGTGAACATATTCAGATTAGAACCATTAAATCCTTCGAACAACGAGATACCTACTAAGAAAAAGGATTGCAACTACATAAAGGAGGATGAAACAGCACACCATAGTACATAACCACATGCTCCTGAATTCCTATCATTGATAGATTTTCTAACAGCTAACAGAAAGACCAAACACCAAATAGAAGACCAATAACAGACAATGTAAAAGGTAAGATTTACCATACTATAGCAACAACAACACCTTCAGAGGTCTTAGCTTTATTCAGAGACCCTAAACAAGAGATTAAAGAAATAAAGACGATGCGAGGGTTATAGGAACCAAGACATTATAATATTGCTATCAGACAAGCAAGCACAGGGTAGTCAATAGTAGATTATGCATTAAGGGAAAGAAATTATTTAACTACTGCTAGATTTTGATACAATAAGTTTGAGAAAGATTCAAGTAAAAGGCTAGTGTCTGTAATATCGAGGAACTTATCATCTTTAGAAGAGGAACAGCAAAGATTGTCACACACACGAATAATACATCTCTTCTATTTACCAAACAAAAACTCACAAAAATGGCATCTGCAGATGCATGTTAAAAAAATCACCGTAGTCACAATTATGAGTTCTAAGAAAAAAATATGTAAAGACTAGTTAGAAAACATCTGTGGAATGTCTTTGAATCGTTTTAACTTTTGAAAAATTATACAGGGTGGCTAGATTTAATTTTTCAATTTAGAACTTTTTGAATTTTATTTTCTCCATTTTTTCAAATGGAACACCTTATATATTTTTTAACGATATGATGTAGAAACTAAAAACAAACATTTTTTGTATGTACACCCCTATGATTATTTGTAACCATTTTCGATTTATTGCCCAATAATACAAATACAATAATTACAAAATTCAAGAATAATCCTAAAAAATTAGATTGTTTTTCAAATTACTCGACGGATAAAATTGTAATAAGTGCTCCAGATGTTTTGTTTATAAAAACAGCATAAGTTTCTTTAGCAAGTTCAATTTATGTTTGTATCTTGATTATTTTTTGCATTTTATATTATCCGACAAGAAATACACATGTATCGCAGTTACCTGTCGTCAGTTGTAATTTTTGTGTCAATTTTGAAACATTTCAAGTTCTTTGTTGAGTTATTTGGAAAACGATCTAATTTTTTAAGATTATTCTTAAATTTTGTAATTATTTGGCGATATTTCAAAAATGGTTACAAATAGCCATAGCAGTTGCATACAAAAAATGTTTGTTTTTAGTTTCTACATTATATTGTTTAAAAATATACAGGATGTTCTATTTAAAAAAATGAAGAAAATTAAATTCAAAAGTTCTAAATTAAAAAACTAAATTTAGCCACCCTGTATAATTTTTTAAAAGTTAAAATGGATTAAAGACATTCCACAGATGTTTCCTAACCAGTCTTTACATAATTCTTTCTTAGAAGTCATAATTGTGATGATAGTAATTTTTTGAACATGCATCTGCAGATGCTATTATTTGAACAAAAAAAATCGCTACATGGTAGTGGTCTGGAAATAGTCAGCAATAATATTGGATTGAAAAGAGTCTCGGAAAAGACTCTAAAAAAACTTCTTTTACACATCACATTCTATTTAAAAAAAATGTCACTTGCCTCTCTATAATTTTCTTGGCTTACCCTGTATATTCAAAAATAATTTCTGGTTATAGACTTCTTTCTCTAGTTTATAAGTGTTTTTAAATCAAATTTCTACCTATCATAGAACTCGAGCTATCAAAGTCGGACGCACTATTCAAGTTTGAGACTCAGCATTGGGATCCCCGACAAAGCGTTTTGACCGCGTCGCTTCCAAAGCGACCCAAAAACTTTAATGTCGACCGAGTCGACTTGCATTTTTATCGGTTAAACAGAGTGTTCCGAGAGGCTTTGGTTTTTTTTGGTCGCTTTGGAAGCGACGCGGTCGAAACGCTTTGTCGGGGATCCCAATGCAGGACTAGAATTCATTATTATTTTCCAACTTTATAGTTTTGACAACGAGGACAGTTACCGGAAAGTCTAAGAGACGATATTTTTACCCAATGTAAACGGACTGTTTTAAAAATTTTACTTCGAAAAGGTTCTATGACTTGTATAGAATTTCTTCAAATGTAAAAAATTAAAGTCAGAATTATTTATCCATTCTAAAGGATTAGTGACATCCCGTAAGTAGACAGTTCGAATTGCGGGCAAAAAACTAGTTAAACTCCAATTAAGAAAAGCTTTTGATTGAACCGTAAAGTCGAATTTGGAGTCAAATTTTGGAAACGGGAGCGGCAATTTATCAAGGCTCTCAATTCGCCATCGTTATCGTTTGCCAAATAAGCTCGCGAAATTATGGACGGATTTGGCACATCCTTACTTGGCAACGCAATGTTTACCACGAAATTCGTTATTATTCTTGCGATAATCGCAACATTCACAACAAAGCTATTGATGGGTAGAAGCGTACATAATTAAGCACATCCTGCACGGCAAAAAATCGTTTTTTTTCCTTCTACACGTATGAAAAATGTATTAAGCTTTCTCTAATTAACTCCAACATGGTCTAACGTAGACCACTATCCTATGGCCGAACCTTTCGTGACGGCACCATTTCACTCGGCCAGGAAACAAGCGACTTCGAAGGGTTCATTAATTAATTCTTGGATCAATAATCCGAAAGGATGAAAGCTATTTCGGACGTAAAAGAAACATAAAACAATCACTTTTAATTGGGGAGATGAAGAGATGTAACAGTTTTATTGCAGAACAATTATCTTTGACGTCCTTCACGCTTTAATTGAGCATGCAAACGAGACCACTATTAGTATTTTTTTTCAACCATCAATACAAAAATCAATACTATCAAACCATACCATCATACCATTCAAAAATGATCACAAACTGACAGCTTAACAACCGGGAACGTAAAGGTTTCCATGAATTACGTGAAGAGTGTGGGAGTTGCAGAATTGCGCTTTAATCGCTAATAAATGTTGCCGTAATTGCTAATAAAAACCAGTTCACGATGTTCATTGCAAAAAGGTCGATTCGAGGTGTTTGTATCATCATCAGTAAAATCGAAAGGGGATCTTTATTTTAAATGTGGAGAAAGTGAAGGTGGTTTACGTGAGATGAAACATGAGCTTGTCATAAGTAGATGAAACAATGGACCGCCGAAAAAAGTGCAACAATGACATTGATGATGGGTGCCGGTGTAGTTTCCTGGGGGCTAAAGAGTTGGCCCAAATGAGAACTTTATTGCAACCAAACGAAAGGTGGTCGTAAAATTGTTAATAGATACAGATCGCGACCATAGAAGGAGATCTAAGTTCTACAGTGGTAAATTATGGACGTGGGTGTCTCTATGGAGCTCTCACTTTTACGGGTTATAGAAAAAAGAACTAGATGGATCGAGCCGGTGCGATCGTAATTCGATAAAAGAGCCTTTCTCTGTCAGATTGATGTATGGTGCCGTTTTTACACCTAAAATCGGTCAAAATTTATGATAATGTCAGATATTACGAGCGCTTCACGGTCTGATAAAAACTACAAGTCTGCAAAGGTATCGGCGTAATTAATTATCTGCCCCCCATCAAAATCGTAAAATTTAATAAATGCTGTCTTCGCTTGTTAACTCCGAAAAGACTGCTCTCCCGCGTTGTTCGGCTGATTTATTAGACGGATTTGTGCAGCTTTCATCCAAAAGCGGCATGTTTGACAGTTTTTAAAATCCAAAGGCCGCAATCGGAGAAAGTTTTAAAGACAAAAACTCGTCCTTTCCTCCGAACGGCAACAGTTGCATGGTTTTCGATGTTTATACGCGTTTTGGTGTTAATCAAAACGAATTTCCGTTAATCAACCAGGTGCTCGTAAACTTTTCACTTGCTACACGTAAAGCAGGTGACAAAATCCCCGACTCGGAAAGGAAAACAAGAAAAAAGAGAATGTTGGGCGATCTTTGTATGTTGCTATCACTATCAAATTATTGTAACAAACACGGTTTCGCGTAATCGGAGACATCTGGCAACTGACAGAAAAAATGTTTATGTTTCACATAAATTAAAAGTAGTTGCACACCGACAAACAACAAAGAATTTTTGTTGCTAATTCTACGAGAACAGATTTCTAGCCTTAAGGGGGTTAAAAAATTGTTGCTAAGCCAACAACATAAACCTCCTTAAATGACAAATTAAAATAAAGCATTAAAATTATGATTATTGGAGACAGGCTATTTTACATTGATACCTCATCATAATTTTGATGGACAGGGAACAACTTAAGAATAATTCAATTCTGGTTTTTTTAAGTTGGTATATAAGAGTCACTGATTTGATGTCTTTGATTTTGGAAATATAAACTTCTTGAATAAAGCATTTATTAATGTTTATTAAAAGTTTATTCAAAAATACAAGATATCTGATATGAACTCTAGAACGTCGAATACTTTAGGAATGGTATAATAAAGAACGAGTGACATAAGCACATTTTGTGGCGGAAGTCCAAGTTTGAAAAACGAGCGGCAAACCCGCGAGTTTTATTATGAACGAGTGTCATAATTACCTTATGAGCAATTTCTTTGTACTATTTTTTTCCAATGGTTCCATATAGATTTTGGCGATCTCAGTAAAGCCCTAATTGCCGTCGCTTTATTGTTCTTCTGCTCATATATTTCAAGATTACAACAAGAAGTACTTTGAGTTTGGAAAAAGCATCATAGCTTTCAAGACGAATATTTTGCATATGTCGATAAGCCATACTCCTCTATTTTCTTCCTAACAAACTCCAACGGTTCCATCATTGATCCCTTGTATCTAGCAAAGAAGTTTTAAGGATAATTCGAATTTTAACTAAAATCTTACTATGTGTTATCAGCAAAAAAAGCAATATAAAAAATTTAACATTTACTTTCAATTGACATTTAAAAAAAAAATGTAACAAAAATAACAATGTTGTTAAAATCAGAAAGGCTTTGCTGATAGTTGAAGTCCTGACTCTTTTAAAATTAATAATTGTGTCTTTTTCAGACAAGGTAAAGCTATCCAATCGTAATCTTTTTGTACAATTTGTTTTTCTTACTATTTTACTAACTTTTTTACTTTAACTGGAACTTTTGTCAAATAAGACAATCTCAAAATCGGAACCTGGAAGAGTAAACAATATTCTGACTTTAATTGAAAAAAGTTTCTTGCAGGAAAGATGACTGTGTAGAATTTAACACCTTTAAGAGTTGTTGTTGATCTAAGTCTATTTTAACAACTTTTGTCAACAGCTTTAGTTGCGACAAGTGCTTTTAGTAGAAAGGACGATGCTGTGAAAATCGCAACCTTTGAGAACAATAATTGCTGTAGTCCTAACTCTAATTTTGTAAAAGAAAAATTTGCCACGTTATTTTAAACAATTGTCTTTTTTTGAAAACTTACATTTGTTGGAAGCGAATGATCGCAGAGGTCGCCACTGTGTCCAAAACCATCTATCAACTTTTCTGCAAGGAAGCGTCTGTCGACGCAGCACCTAATAAATTCCTTTTTTATTGCCCCCGCGAGCTTCGTTATTGATGCTGGATGAGGAAGCCTCCTGATTGTGGTTATGGTAATTAATTTCAGCTGGTCTCCAAAATTTGCATAATCAAACGAGCCGGTCAAGAAAATGCGCCAGGAAACTACTAATTGACTGCAAACTGGTGATTAAGCGTATGATTTTATCTCGTTTTAATAAGGCATTTCATGAACTGATCCCGGCCTCAGGTTGTGAGTAAGTAATTTAGATGTTTGGAGCGATTTAAGGTGGGCGTGGACCTTAAAAAAATGCGCTACGTTAAAGCTACGTAACGAAATAATTGGGCGTTTCTCTTCGGTTCTAACAATTAATAGTTGTTGGTACAGTTAACAAAAACTAAGAATTCGAAGATCGGCAATCTGTAGATAACCAAAAGAAGTAAAGATACGTAGGTGCCTAATTAGAAAATAAAATAACCAAAATAGAAGTAATTACAAGGAATTAGAAGTGGATCAAAAATTTTAAGGTAAATTTAACAGAAAGTTACGAAATTGTTAGAGGACTTGGCAGTACTTATCCGACAGATAAATAATTAGTTGCTGGCGGTGATTTTATTTTGTTATTGTGGAAACGTGGGAATGAAAGGTGGACGAAAATGAAAGTAATACACAGTAGCTATTGTGTCTTCGGCACAAGAAAAATTTAACACCACCGCTAACACGTTTGTCATATACATCTGAAATACTTTCGATTGTTGTTTAAATTGAATTCGTAAATTACAATAAGTGTTAATTGTTCCAGACGTAAACTTTTTATTGTGGGAACATCAACGCGAACAATAGCCGTATGGAAATGTGAATATGAATATGTTTACGGCAGTTTCACTATGGCCATAAGAGGCGCTACCGGTTGAACACCTTGTATGGACAGCGGAAACTAGATCTCTCTTATATTAGATTTTTTTTTCAAGATAGAAATTATCTGAGCCACCCACGCCCAGATCGTAGATCTCGCGCAATCGATCGTTTTCTGATTTTTAATTAAATTCAAAAAGTCGCAAAATAATTCTTTATGCCACCAAGTACCTTCAAGAAACTGAAATTTTATAAATGTGGAGAAAAAGTTAGTATATTCAGCAAACTTGAAATTTCTGTTATGATTAGCAGTACTTGATCTTATAGAATTCATCTCTTTGAACCTTCAAAAATCTGAAATTGAATCGACAATCTCTCCAAACGTGTATATTTGGTTGCATATGTTTTACTAGACAGCAACATAAATTTAATGAATTATCATTATCAGTCACATTTTCAACTTTTCAATTCCACCTACCTATTGTTTAAAGACCACTCCTTCTTCTGACAATGGTAATTATTGCTAATTTGAGACGCAACGTTTGCTAATAAAATCGCCACCAGTTACAGCAAAAAGGTGCAACTGGTTGCTGGGGCCATAAAATCCGCGCCTCCAGGAACCCGCTTCAGTTTCACCACACAGCTTTTCCTTCCGAAAAGAAAGCTTATTTGAATAAAACACACAATAAAAAAATATACGGCGTTTTCACAAGACCATTGACGAAATCACGTTCTTGACGAGTCGTGACTAAAAATTTCGCGAAGAAATCCCGAAATTCGTACCCCCTAATCGTGTGTTTAACTAATGGTGCATTCCGGCGATGGCTATCGGAGATTGCGATAACCAGCTTCCGCGGCGGTCCAGTGAAAGAGACTAAAACTCCGCTTAATTAGTCCGATAATATCGTTCAAGTTATTAATTAGATCAAAGCAATAAAAGCTAAATTAATAGCCTTTTGTTGCGAGCGATGCAAATCTCGATTGGAAAGAGACGAGAAAATTTTCACTCTCACTCGACAAGCCCTAATGGTTGAAAACCTTGAGTTCGTTGGATTTTTAACGCTATTATTCTAACGCTGCGTAACGAAACGTGATTGGCATTGTTAAAAAATTTTGAAAAACGTCTTCATTTTGACGAAATTGATGAATTATCTGTTATTTTTAGTTGTTTATCGTCGAAATTGTGCGAATCACGCACTTTTTTAGAAAAAAAACTTTTCTTTCCGGATTATTGTAACCAGCCGGATTTAGAGGAGAGACGTCTAGTTGAAGATTGAACACGTTGAGAAGTTTCTGTGAAAACCTCGATTTGCTGCGAAAGCTCTCAAGCCTTCCCTCGGGAATTTATGATTTGCGGTAAACCCGTTTAAACACCTACGCAAAATTAATGACAGCAAATTTGAATTTTTTAAGCATTAAATACAAGGCAGCGTTTTCAACATTGAACGAGACACATTCCTAACATTAAAAAGCAGTTAAAGGTGACGTTTTCCAAGAATTAGACGTTCCAATAGGATCTTGGCGGTACAGCCAAAGATATATATGACTTTTTAATGGGAACAAATATAATGTACACCAAATTAAACCATACATCCCTTGCACTGTCCACCAGAAAATTTAATGAGAATCAAAAAATCTAAATAAAACCCAAATTATTATACATCAGAAAATGAGAACACCACCACTAAAATAACTATGCTGCGTATTGTTTTACCATTGCTTACATTTTAAATTCTATATGTCTATCAATTTTACTAAATGTTCACCAAATTTAAAACGCTCAAGTTACGCGTCCGTGCTGTACATAATAAATATTTGCGCTATCCATTTATATTTAGTGTTGCTCAAAAAAACTATTTGTGCGTCAAATAATTATTCTATTACTCCAAAAATGAAATATGCTCGCGCATCTCTACTTGCCGCTTGCGCTTCCAGACAAGAGGCACGCGAAAAAAGTTTTGTACAAGGTCAGTTTAGGGCCCTGTAATTTTTTTTTAAAAGCACGATTAGAAATTACCACTAAAAAAAGTTTTACCTTTTACATAATGCAAGCCAATTACAGCAAAGCATTTATATATATTACGGAAATCAATATCTTTTTTTGTGCAAACCACTTCTATTTTTACTCATATTTTCTTTGCCCTAGCACATCTACATCTCTAATTTTGCATAAATTTATTTACCATTTGCACAACATTTTATTGCTTGTGTATTTTTGATCAACAAATAGTATTTTTAACTGCTAAATAATATAAGACACTGTCGAAAATTAAATATCTGGGTATTATGTTAGAATTAAATGCGGAATAAAATTTGGTGAACATTTAGTATTTATGGTCAACAAAAGTTATTTTGGCGAACAAAATATATAAGAGGCCAGCATTATGTCAATATTTGGTTGTCGCTTTAAGATTATGTATTTTCTTAATTTTGGTGGTATTTTTGGGAAATGAAAGTATTTTTTTGTTTGAAAATATTGGGTAAATTTGATAGACTGTTAAATACGACTCTTTTTTAATTCTTCACTGTGCTGGTTTATCGAAATTGGTCCAACAAATTTCTTTGCAAAACCCTCCGTCCTGGAATCTGCAGTTTCTTCAGTTGATCTTCTCTAGAATCCGTTGTGATGATTTTGAGTTCAGTGAACAATACAGGAGATGAAGTTCAAACTTTGAGTAATTTTCTAATATAACATCTTAAAACTTTTTTTGAAGGCCAAACTCCTGAATGCTAGCGACTGGAAATTTCGGCTTTGAGTTATTTTCCAGCATCAGGTGGCTGAAACAAGCAACGACATGACACTCGGTTGTAAAAAAATCACGGATGCTTTTACTACCGTTGCTTTTTGTTTATGGCTCCGGCCAAAACACAACTCAATAAACCTTCACGTCATTAAACCAATTTGCATTCTTTGCACCAACGAAACAACGCTACATTCCCAAATTTCCTTTCACCAAAAAAATGGTCAAATTCTGACACTCAATTTGTTAGTTATTCGCCGGATTTTCTCCCGGACCATTTTTTTTTTGTTTGAATTTCGTAAATTTTTCCAAGAGATCGATTGAAACCTGCTCCATGCCGCACTTGTGCGCTTGTCCGATATTCACGGACGACGAGCCGTGAACCTTGCCTTGCCAACAACCATCAGCTGTCTTGTGTTTTCCGGGCGAACATGTTGGCGTCGCGACGCCGTTATCAGTGACAAGTGACAACAGGGGAAAAAACAACAACAATGAGTGTGCACAAAGGATTACACGATTGCGTGGAGGACGCCTACACCAGGAACATGCTGGACGGTATGGATCAATTCCGAAATTTTAGCGCAAACTTTGAACGTTTTAACGCTTCAATTCCAGATCTAATTGTTTGTTGTTACAAAATGTTGCGGCAAATTCGCTAGTATTATTTTCGCTGTATTGTATCGATTCTGAAATGCTGCGCTCTTAGGGGCGCTATTGCCCCAACGTGCAACGTGTACTGGATTTTACACTACAGACGGGGTTTATTGATTGTCGCGCCGTGAGTCACTTGGGGTGCATTGTTTAAACCCTCAACCCCCAGTCCAGCCATTAGTCAAGCACCCCTTCTTACTTGAAGCAGTAGAAATGTTTTTTAAATTTAATTTTATTATTATCACCTTGTAATCTTATTAGCAACTCTTGCTAGTAGGTCATGGAAAATTAGACACTTGTAAATTATGTGTTAATGACGTAGCGTTAGCTTTACGATTGCAATAGATAAATTGCATTAGAGTGGCGTCGCAGTTTTTTTGAGAATTGGGGCAATTAAGTTTTTTCTAACTAAGAGGACGTGATGAGCACTACGCTATGTAGAGCGCGAAATCCCCAAATTTTGCAACAAAACTAGTCTCAACCTGGCTGACATCGCCTTCTAATTTGAATAATGCGCGTACCTAAGTGCTTTTAGTATGCAAATGGGATGCCGGTTGTATGTCTCATCGTTTAGTAAACACCCGATTTAATGTCAATTTCGTAACGTTTGTAACTATAATCAATTTCAAACACTTTCTCGTTCACTATGAAGTCGCCCGAAAAATAAGGGTTGTTTAAAGATCATCTACAGGGTGCTACACAGAGAACCATTGGCGCCTAAGAGCGTAGTTACAAATTTGAAATTTCGCAGTAAATAAAGTTGAACTAATGCGCTACAATATGGCGGCAGCGTCTTTCTTGTAATCAATTTCATACGCCGTCGGGACGCTATAAAGTGTTTTGGTCACAAATTTAATAGTTTTTTTTCCATTATAGTTACGTTCATTATACCGCCAGGTACACGTTCCTGATGTTAAACATTTTTAGTAGAAGGGGTCGTATTTAACAGTCTACCAAATTTACCCAATATTTTCATACAAAAAAATTCTTTCATTTCCCAAAAATACTAAATGCTCACCAAAATTAAGAAAATACATAATTTTAAAGCGACAACCAAATATTGACATAATGCTGGCCTCTTATATATTTTGTTTGCCAAAATAACTTTTGTTGACCATAAATACTAAATGTTCACCAAATTTTATTTCGTATTTAATTCTAACATAATATCCAGATATTTAATTTTCGACAGTGTCTTATATTATTTAGCAGTTAAAAATACTATTTGTTGATCAAAAATACACAAGCAATAAAATGTTGTGCAAATGGTAAATAATTTTATGCAAAATTAGAGATGTAGATGTGCTAGGGCAAGGAAAATAAGAGTAAAAATAGAAGTGGTTTGCACAAAAAAAGATATTGATTTTCGTAATATATAAATGCTTTGCTGTAATTGGCTTGCATTATGTAAAACGTAAAACTTCTTTTAGTGGTAATTTCTAATCGTGCTTTAAAAAAAAATTGCAGGGCCCTGAACTGACCTTGTACAAAACTTTTTTGCGTACCTCTTGTCTGGAAGCGCAAGCGGCAAGGAGAGATGCGCGAGCATATTTTATTTTTGGAGTAATAGAATAATTATTTGACGCACAAATAGTTTTTGTGAGAAACACAAATATTTGTTATGTACAGCACGGACGCGTAACTTGAGCGTTCTAAATTTGGTGAACATTTAGTAAAATTGATAGACATATAGAATTTAAAATGTAACCAATGGTAAAACAATACGCAGCATAGTTATTTTAGTGGTGATATTCTCATTTTCTGATGTATAATAATTTGGGTTTCATTTAGATTTTTTGATGCTCATTAAATTTTCTGGTGGACAGTGCAAGGGATGTATGGTTTAATTTGGTGTACATTATATTTGTTCCCTAGTAGAAGTATCATTGATTGTGATTTTTGGGAGTCGGGTGAAAATTTTGAGGGATTTACGACAAAGCGGTTTTTTTCATGGCTTAGGGCAGGTATAATGCTATTCCGGAATAACTCATGGTGGGTAACCACAAAAGAACTCAGTAAGCGATCAATAAAGCTGCCATTGCAAAAACCCTTTGAAAGCTGAAACTTACTGTTATTTTGTAGTTTATTAATTATACATAACTTGCTTCTGCCAAATTTCCAATTTTTAACTCCATTAGAAATACGCCGGTGATTCTCTTTGTTACGCTCTAATTTTTCCAAACTGTAACTAGATAGATGTTGTATTTTGCAAAGTTTACAATGTTTTCGGGAGATCCTTTCTTCACTTCGCTTGCTGGAGCGTCACATTGGCATAGTATGTGGGCCGTTTTCTCTTCCCATCCACCATAGTTTGTATATTTCACTGTTTGCTTTTCCCAGTTTCCTGAGGTGGTATCTAAGTCTGCAGTGTCAGGAAAAAAGTAATAACTCTCAGTTCGTTCCTCGTCAGTTCGCTTTATGGCATTCTTTGGCGAGCGGTCTATAAACTTCTTGTCCTGGAAGTTGCTTCCAGTCTTGTGGTATTTTAGCATTTCTTTCCTACATATGGATTTCGGCTCTTCTGTGGCTTTTGCTTAGCCCACAGAACGGTTTTGGTCTCATAGATAGAGCCTCCGTGCTTTATTTTGTTACTTCACCGACCGTTTCATTTCCCTCTATATCTTGGAACCTTGACATCCACACGTAGGTAAATCTGTCACCTTTCGCCACTTGCTTGAAGGATTGTTTTCATTCCCAGTCTATCTTAGACTTAAAGCTGTAGGCTTTTAGTGCTGTAATATTGCTTCCTGACTATCTTCAAAAATATAAATTTTTGCTCCTTTGAGATTTCTTTGTTGGCATTCTCTCGCACAAAATTTATCGCAAGCATTTAGACTTGCGATAAATTTTGCAAGTAAGTTAGAAACAATCCCCACTATTTTCGTCACGCTTTTCGTTACATTGCTCGATTGCGCCATCTTCCGCACCTAAAGAGTCTCACTTTAAAAATAAGCTTAACTATTTCAATGTGGCTAATTGGTTGCATGCACTTCATGTTGTCAATTGCACAGAACTTTTAGACATTGGCATTATGTCATTTATAAACGTAGTTGCAACTCGTTATGTATCAAGGCAAACATGAAGCCACTATTAAATGATTAGAATTTAACGTTGATTGTCTCGACCTAATCGCAGCCGTTAGCTTCGTGAAGCGAAAATCAAATTGAAAAGATTTTCGAATTAGAGACCGAAACGTTCACCGTAAGACGCCGCTCCTTATTTTTATTTTTTTTTTCATTTTCTTTTTAACAACGCTGTATTGTTATTGTTGGAAATTACCTACTATTTTAATGGTATTTTTAATAATAACATCGGCCTGCAGACCTGAATTACTTCTCGGTTCTAATGGGTCTATAATCACGAAAAAAAAAATTGCGTGCGGAAACTCGTCCATATCGTATAGTCAATCAGGTCGGCCATCGTTTTCTTTTAGCGACAAAACACTTAATTACCCAGTTACAAGCGTTTAATTCAACGTAAGAACGAATTGACTTTCTTGCTTGCTTTGTTTGTAGAAATCGATTACGTCAAGGGTAATTGAAACGGCTTTAATTTTTTCCGGCGACTCTTCTCTTGAATTGGTGCTATTGGTGTTGAGAGCTATTGGGAATGTAGGTTGTTTCCGATTCGTTGTTTAATTTAATGGTTAATAGTTGTCTCGTAAAATGGCGATAAAAATCAAAGACTCGACTAGAGTTTATCTCCGTAATCTGCAATTGTTGGAACTTTCTTGGAGCTTTTGGCGTGGAAGACAGAATCGGGGACCCGATTTCGCAAAGGCTTTGCTTGATTAGGTTTTCGAAAGGGGCGTTGTATAATTGGCCATTAACATGAGTCGGTATAATCGACTTAATTATTATTAACACATGTTATGCTTGATTAAGCAAAAACCATTTAAAAAAACGGCTTACATTGTGCGGTGTCGCGTGCCAAACTTACAACCAAATTTTTGACAAACTGCTAACGAACTGAATTAGTTTGTGATTAATTAATATTTTTATAATAGACGCACCAGTTTGGAATTAATTCGCAGCCTCAACCCTCAAAGTTTTGTTGAAAATTGGAGGCTAAATTTCGCTTCTGTCTAAGAATTTCCTCAATGGCGACCTTGTTGGTTCAATGACGAAATCGCGCACCGCCTTGCTCCAGCAAGCTCCAGACTCTTGAATGAAAGTGTTTTACGACACTACTCTAGTTCGCAGGATGTTACGCATGATCAAATCTCTTCGCTCAAAAACCCCATCACCTTTCCAAGGTCAATCCCCTGAATGACGGTCTAGAAAGTGACCAAACGACAATTGAACTGATGATAAGACAAAAACCGATTAATTATACATGCAGAAATCGCGTGGGTAGGTGAGGTGTCCGGTAATTGTGCAGCTTTTCAAAAACTACCATTCCGAAATCCGAATCCGTATCAACTTCTTTCGCGCCATCTAATCTCTCCCAAAGAGATTAGTTTCAGCGCGGAAAACAAAGATTCTGTTTCAGACGTACAAAGAGACTTCTCTTCCATCGCCGAAGAACAAAAGTATCACAAGTTGATACGATTTACCGCAAATTGTTAGTTAATACGTCTTCATGCGTCACTTAACATGATAACAAGCGAAAATTTGCGAATCAGTTTCTCGCGCGAAAATCCTGACCACAGGACGATCTTTTTCTCGGACCAGCCCCGAAACTTTCTTTTGGGGAAATTTCACTTTGTCGATTGTCCTCCGAAAACACAATCGAAAATCGTTCCGTAATTGAGCCAAACAATCGCCAGGAAACGTTGTTTGAGGAAATTAACAACTTTTGCCCATATGGGAATCAGCTGTTGATGGTAAAAACGCTAATGGAAGCGTCATCTTGCGTAACTAAAATCGACAATAAATTCTTTTTTTTTTTTTGTTAACTAAAACGTGACGTCCGAGAAACCGCAATTAATTATTTATCGAACGACCACTTATATGACATTCAAATGTTATTGACAAATTATAGTAAAAACGCGATTTTACCAGTTTCGGTCAACTTTCTACGCGAATATCTCCGTAATTAATCACTTCTACCCAACTCAATTTCGATCAAACATACAAGTAAATTTATGGCGTAACGTGATTAATTGCAATAGAGACATTTGGAGCGGTTCGTTCACCTATAACGATATACAGGGTGTGGTTGGTGCATTACAATGGTACCTGCAGTAGGCTGGGGCTATTGTTGCGCTAATAGCCCAAATATGGATGTTTTACGCCTACCATATAGATAACTCAATATACACTGCGCCTTCAATTGCTATGCGGAAATTAGGAAAGAAAACTTAGAAACGGGCACAGAAGGCACTCCTAGTGGTGGCGCAATACCCTTCTCCAAGCTTGGAACGACAAGTGTTGACAAAAATCGGAAGCAATCAATAGAACAACAAGTACGTGCAAAATAAGGCAAAGAGACGTGCTAGCATCTTTAATTAAGCAAGCTGCGTGTAGAGGACGCGCCCAGCGGTGGCGTAACAACCTTCCTCAATGTTAATGTAACAACTCTCGTCCACGATGCAGTTTCATTGTTTAATTTTTGCTGTATCGCTCTTTTTCACTGAAATAACTATTACTGATACAAGCCCAATTATTGAATTTTATTTTACAGGTCTCTTCAATACCAATCTCTTACTATTTCCGTTTATATGGTATTTTTCCTAATATATCAACACTTAGGACCGGTCTTTCTAACTCGTAATAAAGAAGGGGAACAAATATAATGTACACTAAATTAAACCATACATCCCTTGCACTGTCCACCAGAAAATTTAATGAGCATCAAAAAATCTAAATAAAACTCAAATTATTATACATCAGAAAATGAGAACATCACCACTAAAATAACTATGCTGCGTATTGTTTTACCATTGCTTACATTTTAAATTCTATATGTCTATCAATTTTACTAAATGTTCACCAAATTTAGAACGCTCAAGTTATGCGTCCGTGCTGTACATAATAAATACTCGCGCTATCCATTTATATTTAGTGTTTCTTAAAAAAACAATTTGTGCGTCAAATAATTATTCTATTACTCTAAAAATGAAATATGCTCGCGCATCTCTCCTTGCCGCTTGCGCTTCCAGACAAGAGGCACGCAAAAAAAGTTTTGTACAAGGTCAGTTCAGGGCCCTGTAATTTTTTTTTAAAGCACGATTAGAAATTACTACTAAAAGAAGTTTTACGTTTTACATAATGCAAGCCAATCACAGAAAAGGATTTATATATTACGGAAATCAATATCTTTTTTTGTGCAAACCACTTCTATTTTTACTCTTATTTTTCTTGCCCTAGCACATCTACATCTATAATTTTGCATAAAATTATTTACCATTTGCACAACATTTTATTGCTTGTGTATTTTTGATCAACAAATAGTATTTTTAACTGCTAAATAATATAAGACACTGTCAAAAATTAAATATCTGGGTATTATGTTAGAATTAAATGCGGAATAAAATTTGATGAACATTTAGTATTTATGGTCAACAAAAGTTATTTTGACAAACAAAATACATAAGAGGCCAGCATTATGTCAATATTTGGTTGTAGCTTTAAGATTATGTATTTTCTTAATTTTGGTGAGCATTTAGTGCTTTTGGGAAATAAAAGTATTTTTTTGTATGAAAATATTGGGTAAATTTGGTAGGCTGTTAAATACGACCCATAAAGAAGTGTCCAGCAATTATGTGACTGCAAGATGTTTTCAGCTTTATTTGTTTATCATTTAGCTTCACAGTTGCCTTAACGTTCCTCAAAAAGTATATACTTGAAGGTCAAGTCCTCTACAAGTTATGCAGGAAATAATAAACTTATCAAGAAACGTCCAACATCAATAAATTTTTTAGGGACCTTATTAGGAGTAATAAAGACTGGCTCTTAGTACCTACTTTGTTGAGCGTTAACTGTTTAACTACAACTTTACGAGTTATTGTTCTTCAATCAGAATAGTGATAGTAAGAATAACAGGTTAAAGAAAATGAGTTAACTCTCAAATAGTTCATTAAATTTGCAAACTTTGTTACCTTATGATGCACGTTGAGAATCCTTTTTGTAGATATTGATAAGGAATCGGTGAAACCTGAAGAAGAACAGTAACTTTATTAGATAACTGATAAGTAAAAAGCTTGTTTAAATATTTGGCAAGATCTCTTCTTTACCCTTCAAATGCTACAGATGGTGCGTTGCGTATCCACAACTCGAGACGCATCTTCGCCAACCGTTGAGCCGTCAGTCTCGCCAAACTTCTTGCGTAACCCGTTTTCCTTGCGATTTCCTGAGGATACGCAAGGCCATTGTTCGGTAGAACTGTTTCCGGCTATTTAACCGCGATTAGCGCAATCGAGTGATTTACGCGACCTATTGAATAAAATAGAGGCGTGAAATTTTCGAATGGCCAGAAAGTACCGCTATGAGACGTCTAACGAGCCGAAGTAGACCACGCAGACACTTGCAGTAACGTTATGGTAAAAATCAAGGAAACGCACTGGGGTTATTTCCTGTTGCGGCGATCCCCTCTGCAAGATACGCTGTTCAGTTATCTCGAAAAAAAAAAGACGGCACGATCGTGAAATACTGCTGGAGTTATTATCGGTTACCCATGGCTAGATTGAATTCATCTAACTGCACTCTATCTTCTGGTCGCCTTTGAGGATAATGATAAAGATACTTTCGGGGTCGCGACTCTGTGCCCTTTGCAGGTGCCATCTAGCTTGAACATTGCTCTGCACTGGGATCTCCGACAAAGCGTTTCGACCGCGTCGCTTCCAAAACAACTAAAAAAAGCGATCGCCTTTCGAAACTATCTGTTTAACCGATAGAAATGCAAGTCGACTCGGTCGACATTGAAGGTTTTCGGTCGCTTTGGAAGCGACGCGATCGAAAAGCTTTGTCGGAACCCCAGTGCTGACATGTTTTGTAGGTACAGTTAAGTTAAGTTAACTTCTAGTTAGGTCAACATCTGCAGGTCAGTTATTAAATTGTTGTGGCGCTATTCAGTAAACAGTTACCCTAAATGGGGAAGAACTTTAGGGATACAAAAATCTGAAACTTTTAAAACTGCAACATATTAACTTAACTTTTTATGCAAAGCTGCGATAATGATCATTGCTTCGACAACTTCAAAACTGAAACCTATTTTGGCATCAAAAGTGGTCAAAATTTGTTTGCCAAATTGTAATAACGCTTTCAAGATTATAAAACCATGGTCATAATATTTGCTACTAAAAGTGACTGTCATAACTTATGATATGTGAATATGCGCAATCGAAAAGAAACTTTTATGGTTTTATTAGGGGGCCCAAAACCTACTTGCGAAAAATATTGTTAAAAAAATTTGCTTATTGTTATTACTGAATCTTGGTAGCAGCTTGCGTCACAACCTCGCAAGTAACCAATAGCAGTAGTAAAATCGCCATTAGAGTCCAACTCTCGCCACTAATTTCCGGGCTATGAGAACGAGACCTTTCCTTCTTCCACCGTAATAAAATAATTGTTTCGTGACCGGCGGAAACCCAGGCAATAAATCTCGACTCGACGCTCTTCCGTCGCGACACCTATACAGTCCTCCACCGAGACTTGACACGAAACTTTTCGTTATTTACCATGAACGGCCTATTTCTGGAGCGTACCTACATCACGCGAATGTCAAAAAACCAACTTGCGCAAGCCGGTCAACATGTCTTGAGAAGATGCCACCAGCTTAAAATGCCAATAGCCGGTGTTCGTTTCTTCAGTTTCCTCCTCGTTAGTCAGCGAAAGTTGCTGGATGGTAGATGAGTACGGTGAGAAGAACGTGCACTTTACCGGACGCGTCCTTGGGTGGTGCATCAACCGGATCAGAATCAATCGGACCATAATGCCCCAGAACGCGATGGTGCGCGGCCATTGTTGCGAGCCTTGAAATCGGACGGTAATCCACGGAAATGTGACCGGAACAGACCGCAACCGGGTCTTCGAGAATTCCTCAAAACGGTATCTGCTGGAAAAAAAATTTAGGTAACACAAATGGCGGAGGCGCCGGGAGAGAGTTACATGACCCAATTACGATAAAGATAGGGATAAATTGTGGCGGAGCATTTAACGCAGGAACGTTTTGTTGTTGTTATATTTCTAATTAACAACAAATAGCAACTGCTTGAAGTCATTCAAAATGTTGTGAAGCCATCTATAGATTAATGCAATGAAGGGAGTTCGAGGGTTAATTGGAAACTACGCGAATACATTTTTTGAAACAGCAAGATTCGAATTAATCAAATTTCTTTCTTATCTTAATATTCTTCGAAGCTGTCAGAACTACAGACTTCTGTAGCCGTCCATAGTCTTGATTAGCCACAATATTGTGGGTGAAATTAAAACTTTCTTGCAGAGATTTTTTCACTAATGAAGGCCATCTTTAATTCTTCAACTCCAGAATTTTGTGGAATTTCTAGCTAAATAAAACTGAATAGGAAACGTTGCGATGCAAAAGATTTATGGTAATATCGAAATGTCTGTAAGCTTTCTGTTTTATCTTTATCGACAAATTATTTATTTTTGACTTCTTCAAGTTCTTCAAAGGAGAAAAGTTGTTGATTTCACAGTTATGCAAAAACATTTAATAGTTGGTAAAATTAAAAAAAAAATTGATGCATCTTTACTTTTAAGAAATTCTAAAAAAGTTGCTAGTTACACAAAAATAATTATTATAAGCTACATATATGAGCATTAATTTGATTTTTAACTGTATCCCAATAGACTATAGTTTGTCAGGGGTGAAGTAGCGTTGACATGAGCAATTATAACAAAAATTACAACTTGCTGTTTAAAAATAATCATCCATGTCGTTCAAACTAGGAGTTTTATAATAACTTATTTGCGGATCGTGCTTAGCGGATCAAAGTGTTTGCTGTTAAATTTGTTTTAAGTATTTATCAGTCGATAAAAATGATTTGAATTCCAGAAAATTACTAGCGCGCGATGAATTACAAAAGTGTTTTTTTTTTAAATTAAAACTAGAGCAAGAAATTTTTCGATTAGCCATCTAAATTTTTTTCAATATTTTTGGCTCGGATTTGATTACAAAATCAATATTTCCTTGTGTTCAACAATAATTGTAGCAACTATTGCAAGAAAGTTGTTGATACCTACTAATGCTAACAGACGCGGCCCTAATTTTTGTAAATCAAAGACATGAAGACCATTAAACTTTGTAGCAACCAATGCAATCATTATAGAAACGGTTGCTACTCGTATGAGAATGATATTAATGTTTAAATAAATCTTTTATCAACTATCAAGAAGTTATAGCAACTATTGCAAAAATTGTAGAAACTAGCACTTCACAAGTGATCTCAGTGATAAAAAGAGCCTCTAACAACTATTGGTTTATTTTTAATATATTTCATTAGTTTTCTTTATGAAATTAGAAGCCGGTAGAAGTCATATGTGTACCTTCGGAATAAAGAAGAAGAGAAGAGAAGAAAGAATGGTTAATAGAATAAAAATTTGAAGAGATAAAAGAAATGGAAATAAAATTGATAGGATGCAAAAGAGAGCAAGAAACACAACACCAATTTATTGCAATAGACAGTTATAGAGAAAGAGGAAAAATGAAGAGAAAACAGTACAAACAAGAAAAAAAATAATAGAAAAAAAAATTAACGACACTTCTAAAAATACTTAAACAAAAGAAAAACTAGAAATGTTATACAAAGGAACTACACAAAAAGAGCAAAAAAAATGGGAATAATTAAAAAAAAAACGCTGTTGTCAGATAAAAATGGAGAATGTGATGTTGTATGAAACGGAGATCTGGGAGTCGAAAAAAAAAATAGAAGTGAATGTTAGAAGGGGGTTAGAAGTAAGGCGCCGGATATAATAGGCATAGAAAAACCAAAAAGAGTATGACAGTTGCTAAAGAATAAAGAAGAAATAGTGGACAGGCAAAAGTGGCAATAGTGTTGCAAAGAGAGAATGTTAAGTGTGAAGACTCTGAAAGAAATTGAAAGGGAGAGAACAAAAGGGATGCCGAAGTTAAGTATTTAATTATGAGAATAGTAGATAGGTAAGAGTGACACCTGCGAGGTTTAGGCACGGAACTAAATAAATATAGAAAAAGAACAGAATTAAATAAAAAAAAAGGAAAAACTGTCCCGCATGCGTAAAAATGGATATTATGATGAAAGGGTGATAATTATTACAAAATTTACGGAAACTGAAGTTGATAAAAATAGTAAAAATAACTGCAGTGGTAAGGAACTTAGAAAGGAAATGTGAAAAAAGTTTTAAAATTTACCCTTTACCCATGGTATACAAATTTGTGCCCAAAAGAACTGCAACTAACTTTTTTAATTTTGAGAACTAATCAAAAAATTGCGTTACGATGCTATGTTGGACAAAACAAAGTTTGAATTCTTTTACCACCAACAAATTTTGTTTGCTTTTTGCAATAAGGCGTAAGTTTGCTAAATAATATACTAATTCTCCCGGCGCCTCCGCCATTTACGCGCCCTCTAATTGGTAAGACAGCAAATTGACGCCTCAAAGCTTCAGTATTGAAGAAGCAGAACTTCTGTTTTAGTTATTTTAATAAAAGGCATCAATTGAAGAGTGTTGTCGAAATTTTTACAAAGTCTCAAAGATCGAGCTTCAATTCTGTTCTAAATAACTCGCTTCGATTTTTCTTGACTTCAGCGGGTTCAACCGTAGCAATTCCGTAGTTGCTCGACTGTGACATTAACCTTGTACTTACGGCATTCTGGGCGGCGGAGCTAAATTACAGACATTATTGTTTCAGGAGTTTCTAAACAGGAAAAAAGCACACGCCGAGAGATGGCCGGCTTGCTCCACAGACCCGTCGTGGTGATGCTGGCCATTTTTACTCAAACATCGTCGTCTCGTTGTTCGTCATTTCGTTAGAAAGCATGCAAACGGGCAAAACAGCCGATCGATGCCCGATATCCATGTAGGTTAATGGGCCTTATTAATTTGAATAATGAGCAATTGCGGGGCTTCCGTGCGAATAAGCGAACGACCCTAACCGAAGAGAGAAGTGTTAACAGCTAATTACCGACGGCAATAACGTAAATCTTGGGCATGCAAATTGCGTGCTTGAACGTAGGAGAGTAATGGGTTCAGTTAGAAAGGTCGGGCTTCGCTATTAGCAGGTTCCAGTAAACCAGCTTAAAAAATTTAAAGTTACAGGTCTAGGGTTCAGAACGAGAAGAAGGCATATAATAATAAAATTTTGTTATTTTTTTTGAGGAGACTTTTAGACGTTTTCCGATAGTTGTGAGCTTAAGTTACAGCTCTAGGTTTCAGAACGAGGGGTAGGAAAATAATAATAAAATTCTGTGTAATTTTTTTGGGGAGACTTTTAGACATTCCCCGATGGTTGTGAGAAGTTTTCAAATTGATTAAAATTGCCATAATCTTAACAATAGCATCTGTTCGATTAACAGTATCGTATGATCTTCTGGAAGCTCCGTTAAAGAAGTTTAATAAAGCGCGTTTCCAAATTAGTTCCGCGGCTCTCCGGCAGAAACGCAGAAGGTTCAAGGCTTCGTAATTAACAGTTTTTACGTAATTTCCTGTGAGAGGAGCATGATATTAAAAAAAACTGTCAATTCATATCACACGATCAACCGGGGTCCCGTCGAAAATGTGGGAAAGGAAACCGGCCCGTGAAAAAACCCATTAAACGGCTTCTCCTCTTTAACTCGCAATTAATTCGGTAATAATTAGCCCAACAATAGGTTAATTAGCAATTAATTAAACGCTTCTCCGGTCGATCGAAACTGCATCGGGTAGTTTTGTTTGAAGAATGTCGCCGGAAACGGGCAATTTGGGTTGTTGTCGACTAATCATCGCTCTTGGACGAAAGCAACAACGCGAATAAAAGTGTTTGGAAATAGGGGCAACAAAAATGAAATGATTTAGGCGAAATTTTCTTATGGAATATGTATAATAACAAAATTGTACAGTCTAGTTGGTATGTGGGGCCTCTCTAACGCATGGACAAAACAGCAATTAAACCCGGCTAAATTGATCGATTAATTTGTGTATTATAATAAAGAACTTTCGTTTTGTTAAATTTGATTCCATGACGGCGGCGGTGAAGGGACCATCGAACCCCACTCAAAAATCGATTAGGACAACGACTTCTTGTCGCTGATCACCCGCCAAGTTCACTGCCAAGGAAGTGGCCACTTATTGTTTCAATATCCCGAAAGTTTACTTCACTACCACAAAATTCCTCAGATACCGAAAAGGTCCTTACAACGCAAAAAATTTTTCCTAGAAGGTCATTTTTGTCTAGGGGGTCATTATTGTTAAAATAATTGGTTTCGAAAGATATGAGGCTAAAGAAAAAAATTTCTTTAAAAAAATTTGTTATGGAAGATATGAGGCTGAAGAAGAAACCTCTTGCAGGAATGGGTGGAGTTTCTGGTGCAACCATTCGAAGAATTCGTGATCACCTTGGCATGGCAAAAGTGAGTGCAAGATGCATTCCAAGATTGGCCACGCCACCTCGGAATTAAACGACACCGTGTAGAAATTTCTTGACTTCAGAAGATGTTATGAGCCGAATTGTCACGCCGGGCTGCATCCTTTGAACCAAACTTCGTTTCCCGACAAGGTTACAAGAAAGGAACTTCTTAACTCGCAAAAGTATTCCCAAAAAAAGAAGTTTTAAAACAGTTGCATTTTTGACTGTTTTCATTATCTAAAAAGCTTTTTTTGAATAATGGGTGGTATTTAACAGTCTATCAAATTTACCCAATATTTTCATACAAAAAAATACTTTCATTTTCCAAAAACACTAAATGCTCACCAAAATTAAGAAAATACATAATCTTAAAGCGACAACCAAATATTGACATAATACTGGCCTCTTATATATTTTGTTCGCCAAAATAACTGTTGTTGACCATAAATACTAAATGTTCACCAAATTTTATTCCCCATTTAATTCTAACATAATAGCCAGATATTTAATTTTCGACAGTGTCTTATATTATTTAGCAGTTAAAAACACTATTTGTTGATCAAAAATACACAAGCAATAAAATGTTGTGCAAATGGTAAATAATTTTATGCAAAATTAGAGATGTAGATGTGCTAGGACAAGGAAAATATGAGTAAAAATAGAAGTGGTTTGCACAAAAAAAGATATTGATTTCCGTAATATATATAAATGCTTTGCTGTAATTGGCTTGCATTATGTAAAAGGTAAAACTTTTTTTAGTGGTAATTTCTAATCGTGCTTTTAAAAAAAAATTACAGGGCCCTAAACTGACCTTGTACAAAACTTTTTTCGCGTGCCTCTTGTCTGGAAGCGCAAGCGGCAAGTAGAGATGCGCGAGCATATTTTATTTTTGGAGTAATAGAATAATTATTTGACGCACAAATAGTTTTTTTGAGCAACACTAAATATAAATGGATAGCTCAAATTTTATTATGTACAGCACGGGCGCGTAACTTGAGCGTTCCAAATTTGGTGAACATTTAGTAAAATTGATAGAGACATATAGAATTCAAAATGTAAGCAATGGTAAAACAATACGCAGCATAGTTATTTTAGTGGTGCTGTTCTCATTTTCTGAAGTATAATAACTTAGGTTCCATTAAGATTTTTTGATGCTCATTAAATTTTCTGGTGGACAGTGCCAGGGATCTATGGTTTAATTTGTTGTACATTATATTTGCTCCCTTAAATAATTAGGGCCTACTTACTACTAAAAGCGCGAATTTATTTTTTGTTACTCAATATACTTTCCTTCGTCTCAGAACAAGTTCCACTGGCTATCACCCCAATTTGCAACTATGGGTAATTAGAATGTTTCGATTTAGATGAAATGCAATCCTTTGGGTTGGTTTCAGGTAATTAGAATTTGTACGTCTTCAGCGAATTCAAAACCCCGAGTCATTGCATTTATTAACTTACTTTCAGCGCATTCCTCCAACTGTAAAATAATTCAAAATTATTCATTTGCAACTACTCAATTTTTGACAATTTATTGTTGTAAACCTTTTTAAAATAAGCGGCTTCTGTATTTACATTTACGCTGTCTCGTTATCTTCCCAACTTATCGATAAGGCTAATCTGCGATTTCGCTGCAGTCGGGACCTGGTGAAAAGTCCCGTCCACCGTGTAGCGCCGGTGCTGTTGAACCTTCCCCCAATTTACCTTAGAGCTCGTTAGACGATGCCTATAAACAAAGTCCACTTGCAGTCTCAGTCTTGGAAGTGCAGTTGTGGAGAGTGGAAGTGATCGGTGTTAACTATGCCAAAGAAGTGAAGAGATTGTTTCGCTTTTGATATTGATTGACAGTACCAGGATGAGTGATCAGGATCATGACTCTTTTCCCCATCAACTCAACTCGTTGGATTGCTGGGATTACACCATCGAACTTGAGTGCTTGCAAGGAACTCAAGGTTGGCTCCAATTTTTTTTTCAATTTTTGGAATTTTCTGCAATTTTGCAGATGGACGGTTTTATTAGAGCCGAAAATTATGAAATATGAAACTTTCGCCTCGGCGCTGTCGATAGGTACTTATGTAAACTATCATTATTTGACGGATATCTATTATCATTTTTTAGACGGTCGCAAGTAAAATACCGCAATTTGCTGGTAAAGTAGCGCAGTGGATAATTACATAAATTTTTCGGACAAAACTCCACTTTCGGTTATGGTAATAAAATATTAAT
Organism: Schizotus pectinicornis; assembly: GCA_951805265.1. Taxonomy (NCBI): domain Eukaryota; kingdom Metazoa; phylum Arthropoda; class Insecta; order Coleoptera; family Pyrochroidae; genus Schizotus; species Schizotus pectinicornis. The sequence goes on along the minus strand of OX638207.1, from coordinate 9,706,673 downwards.
TACGCCTGCACGAAAGTATCGCGACTAGATAGAAACGAGTATCGGATAAATACTAGAAAAGGCGAAGCGGGTTATGCAAGGAGATCCTCGATGTTTCGAAACGACCTGTGAAATTTTAATTGCCAGTTACATCGCATTGTTGGCAAATTTGGCAAAAATGCGGGTGCCCCTCGAGGAAACTGATCGTTGAAGGGTGAAAAACTTTAACTCGACAAACGCGTAAATCAACAAATTACCTGTCTCGTCCTTGGACGATGAACCTGAAGTTATCACGAGCCGCAATTTAGTTGTTTGTCGCGTTTTCAATTGCCACCGCTAAACGTTTACTCATTTTAAAGCGACATCACCGCGAAATTTACGACTTGCGTGGATAGACGAAAGAAATTACCAAAAAAAAAAAAAAATTGACAATAGTTCAATAGTAAAGTGAATGGTGTTAATAGAGTCCGCTCCGCTCTTCGCGGGGGTTCCTGGCTTGACTTTTCCTTCTTTCTTGCGATTTCCAGCACGAACTCGCTATTTATCGACGACGCGTCGTCAATAGAAAACAATTAGAAACAGTGTTGCAGAACTGTTTTGGTAATGTCTCGCTACCGGTTTGGTTTTTTTTTTTTGGTTGTCGTGTCGTCGTTGCATGTTGTATGAGAAAAAGCGCCTTTCTCCGGAAAATGGGAACTGACCCGGGTGCCAAATTTTTTTGCGCACACATCCAACTGTAATTTGGTCAGGCGATTGTGCCCGATTTTTTGCGGCAAACTTAAACAATTAGCGAATTTATGTAAGCATGACCCGATATTTGCCTGGATAACGAACTTGGAATAGCTATTTGTTCCGTCTAAATAGATAACTGAACAGAGAATTTGGGCAGTAGCACCATAGCACCCGATTTTGTTGGGACCCACTTTACAAGTCTCTAGCACTTTTACTAGTTCGCAAAAATAATGACATCTTATTTCAAGATCTCCAGCTCAGTCACCGTCAATGAATATTTATGAAAGGTGATCCCGATCTTTTGTTGCAAGATTTAATTTTATCGCTCGAATTGTTGATTTACAAAACTATCAAAGTTAATAGGTATTGTGAAAGGAAACTTTTATTATACAAATAGTTCGAGAATTTCCTTAAAACTCTCTGTTGTAGTTTCTGTAGTAGTTTGACGGTATTATTGTTGCTCGATTTCAATCAATTTTATTGAACTAAATGGGAACTAACCTCAAAAGACATTTCTGTGACATACCTCAATGTGTCTGCTTGGGTCTTTCAATCCTCAAGACGCGCAGCCACTACGCTGCTGCCTCTTTTGGTCTTGAAACAAATCTTGATAAAAAAAAACTAATTTCTGGAAATTCTGAAAATTAAAACATTCTATTATCCATTAGTATCTTTGATAAGAAATTTAGTATAAACATAGCTTTTATCTTTGTCTAGGAGTTTTTTGTGTGTTATTTATAACGAACTTCTAAAAGACTCCCATTTCTTTTAAAAAGGACTTTTGTAGATATTTTGGAAAATATTTCGAAAAGCCGCTGTTGCCTACCTACCTACGTTCACTTTTTATTCTGATGCTGTTTTACTGCATTTGCTTGATCCTCGCTTATCATATTTTGGGGAAACGGCCCAAACTCTACATGATGCTTTTCATCAACTCATCTTGAGATGGCTATATGATATATTTAATATTCCCATTGGCATCTTTAAGATTCTTTGTTGTCCTCTTTGCTTTTATAATTTGGAACTCAGTCAGCTTTGCAAAACTTCATCGAATAGCCTTAGATATTGCTGATCTTTAAATCTTGAACTATTTTAGTTCAAACATTCTTCCTCCTTTCTCCAGATCACCTAGTGAAGGCATAAGGTTGTATGTGTTTTTTTTTATTTTGAGCGTTACCCCTGTTAGGTTTCTAAAGATCTATTTAGAGCATGTCTGTGCTCCTGATAAAGCCCAGTAGCCTGCTCATAGAACCCCTCATGATTTCACTCACCTCTAGGAAGGGAAAGTCTAGGTACACCTGGATATCTGTGCGACAAGAGCCGGACAGTGACACAGAACATGAAGAGGTGTTTCTTCCTCCTCTTCACACCTTCTGCACATAGGATCCTCAAGAGAGCTCGCGATGTAGAGGTGTCTTCTGAGGGGGCAGTGTCCTGTGAGCAGTCTAACCGCCTTTCTTAGGTCTTCTCTGTTGAGGTTCAGCAAATCAGCTGTTCTTTGCTGATCGGGACCTGAAATGAAGATTCTTGACTGTCGAGGTGCGCTCGCCTCCCATACTTTAGAATGCCTTTCAGACACCCATTTCTTGAGGACGCGCTTTAGCTGGCTCTTATCCTCTTGTCCTCTTTGCTTTTATAATTTGGAATTCGTTTCAGCTCTGCAAAACTTTATAGGATAGTCTTATTGCTGATCTTTAAATCTTGAACTATTTCAGTTCAAACATTCTTCCACCAGATCACCTCGAGAAGACATAAGGTTGTATGTGTTACCATCCCAAAGTCCTGATTTTAAAATGCAAGATTGCGTCTTGCCCAGGTATTATTATGTCTACAATTCTCTCAAGAATTTTTTTTTTGTTTTCACCCACTTTTATTTATATAAGTTTTATTCTAAGACACTTTGTTTTCTTTCTTGATCCTCTTTTATCGTGATTTATGTAATAGTTAAACACCTTAAAGTCTGCATGACGCCTTTCCAGTCATCTTTGAGAATACGTGTAACGGGATCCAGAAGATTTATTGGAAGCTCCAGTTCAGTCCACTCATCTCCGAATTTCTTCATGATTTTCTTGTTCTTAACCACTCAAAATGTAGGCGAAGTCAGCTGGATTTTGGAGCTTCATGTCACAGTCTCAAATCTCCTTCTAATTTTTCGATCTTGATTTGAATGCTGTTGTTTCTTCTTTAGATTATTTCCTGAAGACGTAGGATTGTAACATAAGTTACATAAATAAGTTTGTCGTTTGTCAGGTGTTATTATAGGTACCTATCTAAAGTTTTTTCTCTTCTTAAATTCTTCTTTGTGTTTAACCTTTATTTTAGTATACTTTATTTTATTTCTTTAAACCCCTTTTATCACCATTTGTACAATGCTGCGAACTTCTGTATGGCTTTTGAACCATCTACTTTGCGAAAATATGTTTGATAAAATTGATTAGATAATCATTGCATGTTTTAACCCCAGCTCATTCAGTTCTGAGTCCTTTCATTGCTCTCAGTTTTGATGGCTCAAAATTCAAAATGGTTAAACACCTTCAACTCTATACGATTTTTTTCAGCCATCCATCTTACAAAAATGTATTTGAGAGAATCGAAGAGGAGATTCTTCCTGTGAGCTTCAGATTAATTTGACTTATTTTTAAGTTTCTTTAAATTTGATGGCTCAGCATCCAGCTGAACTTCATCAGATCACGGAGTTTTTACAGTTCCAAGTCTTTTTAATATCCAAATCATATTTCAATTCTGATGCTCGTCCTCCAAATCTTTGTTCTAATGTACATCATTTTCTTTCTTTGTCCTTATACTTTATATGGTGCTTTTTAATCACCTTTTGTATGAGTGTTTGACAGAATCGAGGGGACTTTTATTGCTGACTCCATCAGTCTCATCACACTAATCTCTGAGCTTTTTCGTGGTTTGATGGTATTTTTATTCTCCATGACTCAGATCAGAATCCAGGTAGGCTCTCCTCTAGATCTTGGCAGCCTCAGATTTCCTTGATCTTCAGATTTTAGTCTTCACTTTTCTTCTCTAGAATTCAAATCTTTTTATGAATCAGTCAGAAAAATGTTGTTAAGTTTTGATGCTTCAAATGTTGACATGCAGTCCTTACCTACACTTCTTCAGAGAACCCGTTATTGCTTCTTTCACTTACTTTGTTATGTTCTATGCAACCTCTATCTTCAAATTTGTATGAATTTGTATTTCATGGAATTATTGCAATCTCACTCATTTCTGAGCTTCTAAGGTTTGAATGTTGCGAGTTTCCATATATTACTATCTAATAATTACTATTCGTGCTCTAACGCGCTAAAAGCGAGACATCGAACGTGCAGCCATGCAACTAATTGTTTATTTGTCCGAAGAAAAAGTTGAAATGCAGTTTAGAAAACCGAAACATACTTTTCTGCACACAGAACTTCTTCACAACACGTCAAATTCTGTAACCGAAATTTCTTCCTGATCTTGCGAAGGTGAAATTTAGAATTCAGTTCTAACAGTTGATAGCGCAAGATAATAAACACGCTATAACGTAATTACGGGAAATGCATCGAAATTGTTTATAATCGCCCGAAGCGCTATTAATAACTGTGGTTCAGAACGACGCTTATGGACGCGTTGAGGATGGCGTCCGTAATTTAAATGTTGTTGGCAATTAGATTGCTCAACGTGCTCATCGGAAGTTGAGGGCGTCACAAAATAAATAGGAAATCGGGCGACTTTTCCTTTTATTGCTTAACCATGTTAGCATTGTTACCGCTATTCTATAAGACAACAGTTGAAAGAAAATGCGGGTAAATTGTGAAAGGTTGGAAATTGTCCGGCAATAATTAATTGATTGTCAAGTTTGCTCTCTAGAGTAGCGTTGACAACTTCCACAACACCGGCGCGGTTGATGTTGTCATTACACGGTTGTCATTGCCGAAATTTTGTATTAACGACGAAATTCCGCGGTTGTCAACAATTATTTCTTGAGGCTGCTATCTCCATCGCGCCGACATTCCTCCATGCATATCATAGACGCTTTTATCGCCTGGTCGACGTTATTTATTAGCATCGACCATTCTCTGCAAGTGGCTTGAATAACGTTCCTGCAGGTACCGACCGTTATTGTGTGCAATTATGGCGGTAATAATTGATCTATCGTTTCTTTGCCTAATTACCAATGGAAACAAAGACATTACTGCTGTAGCGTGCGACCGGCAAAGTTGCCATTAAAATCGCTACCGTTTATCAGAATATGAAGAGCAATTAAATTCAATGTCGCTATTATGCCAATTTGCTATTGATAGACGGGCAATGAGACGAGGATAACTTTAATGATAACAATCTTGCCGGTTATGTTGAAAAACAAATGTGGGAAACGGCCTGGGACTCGGGGCAAAGTTATGTCACCAAGTAATAACGGTCATTACTATTACAATGCTTCAATTGTTGGAGGCGCGGAAAAGGCAAAAATTATTGAAAAAAGAAATAAAAAAAACTTTCTCCATCCGTGGGTAATGAAAGGAATAAAGAACGCGCTGGTATTTGCCAGTTTTCAAGCAATTTTACGGTTTTGGTGTTAAAAGATTGCGATTTGCATGGATTTGCAATAGTAACGGTGGCTCCGACCAAGAGATGACCCCAAAATTCGACAGCAGAAGCGCAGAACGTGCGAAATCAAAAACTTCCTAGTTACACAATGCGCGCTATTAGTTACACCATTGTTACGTTACAATAATCATGTATCAAAAGCAATGTCGATTTCTTCGCAATTGATTTCTTCAATAGGAACTCAGTTTCGCTCTTGCACCGAATCAATCTCAAATTTCGCACTGACATAACTTCGGAGTCACTAAAGAAGTCACGTGAAACTAGACAATTGTAACTTAAGCCATCAAAGAGTCACTTGGTGAAAATGAGACAGTTGCCGACATTTCCTCTCAAATTTGCGGTTGAATCTCTCGAGTTACCTTCGACTTTTCTTCCGGTCGAGCCGTCCGTTTAAATTTTTTCTAATTTGTTTCAGATTTGCAACTGGCCGCCGAGTTGGGTAAGACCTTGCTAGAACGAAACAAGGAACTGGAAGGGTCGCTGAAACAGCACCAGAACGTCATCGATGACCAAGCCCAAGAAATAGAAGTAAGTTGCGGTCCTTATCCCGAACCTTTTTACAAACATTTCTCTTCAGTACCTCACCAAACAAACCGTGGCTCTTCGTGAAGTTAGCGATTCCCGCTTGCGAATTTACGAACAATTGGAAGTAAGCATCCAAGACCTGGAACGTGCCAATCACCGTTTAGTTCTCGACAATTCCGCCGGTAAAAAACACATCAAAACTCTATCGGCAACAATCGAAAATCTCGAAACGAAAAACGAAGAACTCCAAACCACCATTGACGATTTGAGGCTGCAAGTGGACGCGCTCAAGAGGAAAGCCCAAAAGGCAGAACTTCAAACGCCCTGTAGCACCCCGATTAAACCTTCCCTTAGACACCTCGACAAATATGAAGACAGCTCGCCCGAAACTTCGCCGCACTCCATCATCACGCACACGGGTTATGTAAGTAACTCGATTAATAGCAAACAATTGCTTATTGGGGTTCCTCCAGATCAAAACGACTCTTAAGAAGACTGACAAACCGATTAGTACTGAAGAAAGTAGCGAATCTGACGGCAGCATTGAACAAATTTCGCAACTCCTCGCCCAACTCAGAGAAACCAAAACTCAATCCAACAGGGACCAGAGGAAAATCGCCGAACTCGAAGAACAACTCGCCACTGTTATCCAACAAAATCAAGCGCTCGAAAACCAGGTGATCCAACTCCACCATCGAGATGACGACATGAAGAGCATGTACGACGAACTCAGCACCCTCGAAGAAGTCAGGTATAAATTTTTTTTCACTGACTCGCATTTTATTCTTATGCTCAACTCAGCACCCTCGAAGAAGTCAGGTATAACATTTTTTTTAACGTCGCTGACTCGCATTTTATTCTCATTTTGCCAGCAACTGCTGATTTTCAATTTGTGTTATTGCAGGAAGGGACAGATGTGTAGTAGATGTCTTCGCAACGTGGAAACCAGCGACGTGGCTCTCGAAGACGACGATTCCAGCATGCTCGAAGCCTTAATGACGCCCGCTCACCGCTCCTCGTTTTCGATGGACGTACAGGTGAGACCTGAACTGGCTAGACACCTTGGCTTTTTTAGTCTGCAAGAAAGCTTTTTGTAACAATAGTGGCACCACGGATAGTAGCAGCACAATAACCCTAATAGGTTGGCATGGGGCATGGCGGGGAAGCTTTCTTGTGATTCGAGTTTTTATAAATTTGTTTGTGGACGAATAAATAAAGTTTTATTGTTGTAGTCGTTGTTGATGAATTTATGAATGCTCCAGTTGTTGTGGTGCATGTTTTAGCTACTGTTTGTTTTCCACAGAACGAAAACGAGAATATGCTCCGTAGGGAGATGTTCATGTTGTGGATTTCGCCTACTGCAAGCATTATATCGGTCCTGATTGAATTTTGCTTCTATGTTAGAGACGCGTATTTAGTGCCCTTTCTTAGTAAACCTTTCAAAATTCCGTTCCTCTTGGTACACTACTGCCTGAAACACAATAAGTTGCACTGATCTAAGGTACGTGTAGCTCGTAAGTTATCTTCCATATTCACAGTAGAACAGTTTCACCCATTTTCTGAAGCAGACGCCAGCAGACTCTTCTCAAAACATGTTAGAAGGTTGAAGAACTTCATCCAAGTCACAAGTCACTAGTTGGTCCTTTCATCGTAGAAAGCTTCTGCAAGCCAAAAGAGTATATATCAGAAAAGGCATTTCAAGAAATGATAAAAAAATTTCAAAATTGTCCAAAACCTTTCAATATCTTCGATCACCCAGAAATGTTTTCATCGAGTAACCACTAACCATGACCCTTGAATAAAATGGCTGAAAACTACACCAAACATGTATTTACCATTTAATGGTGCACCTAAAAATTTGCTTTGGAGTCATCCTTCACCGACAGACATGCTGGCATGTTGTGCTTTAATGTAAATACTTACCCACGGCTTTCAGGTTGGTTTGGATGTATTTGGTTTTCTTTTTAATAAATTTAACGATTGTTACCATTAGTTCTCTGTTCTGCCCTCGGAGCAGTTTTCAAAATATTTGACTTTTCCGAGGCAATCGAGGTAGCTACTTCAAGATTTGCCAGGTTGTTCTTGGCGTATTAAAGAAGTAGAAATGGTGCTAGATATCATTTAAATGTAGTGAGAGAAGTTGGCTACATCCCCGATAACGCTATAGAGTTCTTTTTGTGGTTTTAGGGTCACCACGTACGAAATCAAGCATCTCCAGCAGCGGTGACGAAAGAGCCAGGCAATTTGTACAAAGACTTGGTCGAGAAATACGAGGCTCTCCTCGAAGTCCACCGCCAACCTTCCAAGATCCGCACCAAAGGCGTGTCTTTGCACGAAGAACTCCAAATGTCGGGCGACTTCACCACCATGAGCACTCACAAAGACACCGACGAAGAGAGCGGTCATGGTGACAGTTTAAAACCTGAAAAAGCTCACAACAAAGCCCGGATAACGTTCTCCCACACCCCCACGGACTTCTCTGAAGCCGAAACGAGTTCGTCAGGCTTCTCCGACGAAACCAGCAACAAATACACTCAAACCGAAGAGCGACCCGGTTCGTTCCTTTGCACAATTGCCGACGGCGACGACTGCAAATTCAGCATTTACGACGACGCCAGCCCAATTTCCAGCCGCTTCTCCAGCCAACCGGAATACCAAGAATTGTTCAAGGAAATTTTCAGCGTTCTGAAGAACACTAAAGAAACCCAACCGGTCGAACCTGTAATTCCCCAATTCAACCGCCCAATCACCAGCACCCCCGCCCCGATCAACCACCAAATCCAGGAGTTGCTCCAAGACGAAGAAGACTCGCAAAGCGTAGTTTCCTCAACAATGTCCGAACTTTCTATGACCCAAAACGAACCGACTACCATCATCGAAAACATCATCCAATCTCAGAACCAGCCGATTCCGGAAGCTGAAGTCCCAACCGCCGAAACTCGACAAGAACGCGTTCTGAAACCTTTAGTCCGGCAACCTCTCGAGTATCTTTCGGTGGAGGTGCGAAAGAGATCGACGTCGAGACGCAAAAATAAATTTGCTGACCGTTCCGATTCGCCCGCTACTCACATTATCGGGAGTCCCAAAGTTAATTACTCTAGTCGGCCGAATTCGGGACGGAGACGTCGCGATGCTAAAAACAATCCGCAAGAGGTGGAAGGTAACGTCTGGAATGGAAGCACTATACAGTTTTGGGCGTCGAACCGCAACACGGCGTCGCCGACACCGAGCCAGGGAAGTGGCAAGTTTGAATTTAGACCGAGTTTGGCGTCGCAAGACTTGCACAAGCTCAAGAAACTGGATTTGTCCTACGCCGAAGTGTTGAGGAACGCGGACAACAAGAAGATGTCCAGTCGGCAAAGACGGAAATAAGGGTTGGATCCGCCATTACTGTATATTGTTTTGTAATTTCTTTTTCATGTTCTGTAAATATTGCTGTTTTTTTTTATTGTATTGTCAATCGGGCGGTTTAATTTAACGCAATTTTTAATTTTACTCCTCATGTTGTTAAAGTTGTTACTTATGTATGTATAGTTTGCTTTTTGCAGACTTTTTGTGCCAATAAATTTTATTCACGAAATTGTATGTATAGCACTTAATTTTAGGATTCTTTGAGAGTGACCGTTGCGGACCCAGGCACGTTCCATTTTATTTATAGGTTGCGGAAGTAGACACAGTAGCATTTGTACTGGTGATAAATAAATAGGAATGGATTATAATACCCCCAAAAATTACTCGAAATAAAGCCTAAACAATTTACTCGCAAATGTGTATCATTTTCATTGCAACGACACTCATTGCCCAATTGCTCAGTACTTTTTAAAGGTTGCAGGGTGGAAGGAAAGGGCCAGATGGATGCTGACCACCATCCTCCACCACATCACGTGAGTTCCACCTTGGGGAGAATTTAAACGCGATCGCGAGCATGCAACTAAACTATTTGTTCTTATCCTAAAAAAACTAACTATAAAAAGAAAAAATGAACTAATTATCAAAGTGAGGATACCGAACACTTATTATTATTATCAATCCTTATCCTGAGGGCAATATCCTGGACTTTGAATCTAACTCTGCTACGACACCATGTAACCGTCTTTTTTTGACCTTTAGCCTCAAACTTGTATCAAAAAACTGCAATTAAATTTGTTACACAATGTTACACAATTTATTTTTTCCTCCGATTTTGCATTTTCTGAAGAAAGTTTTAAATTTGCCGCTTTTACTCGCGCGCAATTAGCAGGCCGGCAAAACCAATTTGGGGATTTTACTTTTGTTCCTGTTCTGTCATTGTATTTTGACAAGTGCGGAAAAATGGCGGAAGCGGAGGTGAGGAATGGTCGATGTCCGGCTTTTTCGAAATTTTCCGGTTAAATATGATAAATGAGGCAATTTGGTTTCAGCTCGCGAAAGCCTTGAAAGACCTGCCTTACCGACTCCAAACGCCCAGCCTGAAGCAGCGCAAGGAGGTGGTAAAAACCGTCATTGACGCCTTGCGAAATCCGGGTATGCCGCAAAACCGGCCACGAGGTCTTTGTCTTTACCTGAAACCGTGCAATTTTAGCCATAAACGAGGGTGTAATCAAGGGCATATGTCGAGTGATCCAGCTGACTTTGCCCCGGTACCGAAACAGCCCCTCGCGCTTGGTGATACGAAATTTGATTGTCTCTCTAGTGGACACACATTCCGAATTTGCCATAAAATGCCTTACTGGAGTCCTCCAGGATGTGGCGGCGCAACACCGGAATCTTGTCGCAACGTCAGTAACTGCCATTTGTTAAATAAGGCAATAGCCTAACCTCAAATTATAGGAAAGACACCTGTCAAACGGGGCTTTATGTGCTGCATTGGTCATGCCTCTTAGTTTCTGTGGGATGGAAAGTGAATCAAAAAGAACTGCTGGTTTCCATTTCCCAAATTATCGAAGCCCAAGCGGTATTTTTAACAACTGTAGTAGCAGCTGGAATCAAAACGAGGTCCACTAAAGCCTTCAATATGGTAAACTACTGTATAAAATTTTACATCTCATTAATTATATTTTCCAGTTGAACTGTACGTGGGGTGAAGTCCCTGAAAGTGAGAAATTATATTTGGAGAACCTTAAAGAAATTCAATCGAATGAAAGTGTTGTGGTGCTAGCTGCGGCGTTAGCCAAAAGACTGTTTTTAATTAAAAAGGAAGATCTCTTAAAAGAGTATTTAGTATGTTGAGCCCACCCGCAATCTAAATTTGTCTTAAGTCCCGTTGTTTCAGCCTCAACTTTTGGATACTTTTAGTAAAAATTTTATTAACTGCAAGACGAGACCGGCGCCCAACGTCATCACAGCGTGTTATCCGCTTTTAAAATACGTAAGTCATGACGATTTCAAAAAATTACTACTGCCAAATCTTCAAAAAGCGATGTTGCGAAATCCCGAAATTATCCTAGAAAGCGTTGGACTGGTAACGTCAGGACTGAGTATCGATCTAGCTCCTTATTCCCTCGATATTGGCAACAGTTTAATTGGTAATTTTTCTCGTACAGACTCTAAACTGAATCTAATTAAAACTTTTAGCCAATTTACATTCGAAAGACGACCAGGCCCGAAACGATGCTATTGACGCCTGCAAACGATTAGCGGAACAAATTAGCGATTCTGATGCTATAGAAAAACTTCTCAAGCGAACGTTTGAGGTGTTCAACGGGTCTGAGGGTAAACTGACGGTTGTCGACCACAAATTGGGCGTCTTGCAGGGTGCAGGCAATTTCAGCTACAACGCCGTAACCGGCGGGAATCTGCAGGAATTAATCGCGAAAGCCGCCGAACACTTCATCAAACTGTTGGAAGTTGAGGTGCATGAAAAAACTTTGTGCCACGCCCTCGACATGTTCGCCTTGTGGACCGCTAAACTGGGCAGCGCTGTCCCCGTAAAAGTTGTGGATGCCTTTAAGGTACAATTCTTTCTGTTCCAGAAAGTGACAGTTTGACTGCCAAGGTCTCTTAATTTTTGCTTTGCCTTATACGATTTTTTATGTCAGTATATTAGGAACCTCATCGTAACCATATTGCGCAATGTTACATTATTTTGATTCTGTACTTGAACGCAAGCTAAACTAATGATAAAATGATCATTAGTTTGTTTTGTGCTGAAGTACCACTTGAGTGGTAGAATATTATTTGTAGATTGAATATCAATTACTTTGCGCTCGATAATGTAAATAACGGCAAAATTTCAGCATGTTTGAGGCTCAATCGCGCCAATAAACATCATTTCGTCAAAGACACAATAGCAGATTTCTGTATTACCGACTACAAGTTTCATTTAGGTAGCTACGTGCCACCTATCGGATTTTTTATTCGAAATTTGAAATCTATGCAGCATCTTGTTTTCGATGTGGGGAGTTCATTCTCTCATCTTCTCTGTGTCGCTACACAAAATTTACTGTAATTTGATGTTTTTTTGAAGAATGGAATGGGCTTAAAAACTTCGACCCCAATGGTCCGCATCGCCTACCTAAAGTGCATGTTGGCCTCCTTCAACACAACCAACATCAGCCACGCGTCGAGCTTGATTCCGGTTCTGTTAAAATCCGTCGAGAAAGCAGCAGCGCAACCTTCGCAATGTCCAGTCGTTACTGAAGGCTTGTGCGCCGCTTGCTTGCTACTTAAGCTAATTTCGGCACAAGGAGAGAAAGACGTATCGTTCCAAAACTTTTGGAACGCTCTCCTGGACATGGATAAACAAATTTTTATTTCCGAAAAATTCCTCTCGACCATCGCAGACGATGGTAATAAAAAAAAAAACTTTAACCGTTTAATTGTTTTAATTTGTTTGATTCAGGATTAGTTTACGTCATTCAATTATGCGAAAAACTTCTCGTCGAATATCCGGAAAAACTAGGTGGTAAGAGTTCGCAGTTTCACCGCGCCGTTCTGCATTGCGCCACTGTCGCTTCAACCTGCGTGCGCAGAAAGTGTTTGGTAGTGTTGAAGCGCATGATCGGAGGACTTGGAGGATCAACTTTGGCCCGATCGTTGTTCCGAGAGTTGCAAGTTTTTCTAGCTGCGACGAAAATCGAGAATAAAACCGAAAAAGAGATTAAGGAATCGAACGAAGGAGAAATTTCTTCTCATGCTCTAGTTGAATGCATTTTGTCATTGTGTTCTTCGCAAGGTTTAAGTTCAGAACACGCCCAGTTGTTGGTGATGGACGCTCTTCTACCCGCTCATCATCCAGCTGTTGTTGCAGCATCTCCGGAGTTGTGGGTCAAAATTGTTAAGCACTACGACATCATACCTAAAAATTTAATTGCTCAACACGCCGAATACTTCAAGAAGGTTCTGGTGCAGGAATACGACGCGTCTCCTGTAAGTTGGGACGTTAAAAGTAGAAATTGTGACGTCAGAGGGTTTTTAAGAACGTGGTTGTCAATAATTACCGTTTCAGACGAACGAAAACGCTTTATCTACTGCGGTCGGCATCAATCCCGACGTCATTTTGCCATCGTTGATCGCCACAGTCACTAATCAGTTGCAAGATTCGAGAATTTGTCAAGTGTCGAAAGATGATTATTTCACGTTTCTGACTCCCGAAGGAGAGCTTTACGACAAAAGCGTTGTTCCTGGGTAATTTTTTTTCCCCCATCGTTTCCTATTTCAACTGTTTGTTACAGCGACGAATCCGGTGACGTTGGCAATTTGAAGCGTGAAAGTAAAGTTTACAGTTACAAGGAGCAGGTGGAGGAGTTACAGTTACGCAGAGAACTCGAAGAGAAAAGGAGGAAAGACGGGAAGATCAAACCGCCACAGTACTCCTCCAAACAGTTGGAAGCCATCAAGAACCAAAAAATCAAAGAACAGGCCGTCAGAACAAGACTTGCAGATGTACAGTTTTTCTTTTTAGTACCTTGAGGAGTCAATTTTTTTTCTTTTTTTACTTAACTGATTGCCCCAAACACATTTATTAAACTTTAACACACCTTTTGGCAGAATTTAATTAGTACGTCAAGAATAGGGTATTCTTGAGAAATGAATAAATGAGGAAAAATAAAACAATTTTTACGACAATAATTCAGAAAGCTAATTTCTTTGTTAATTCGCAGGTCCACTCGATCATCGTCAGATGCGTTTCGATGATCAAGGCCGCCGCCGCCGGCAACCCCGTCGGACTCTCTTTCTATTTCAAAGACCTTCTTCCTCACCTCCTCAATAACCTCCAATCTCCCCTCGCCGCTCCCTATTTAACCAAACTATTTGTCGAGCTCCGAACGACAGTTTTCTCCAACAACTCTCTCACCCTCTCCGAACTTGTCGCTTACGTCACGTTGCGTCTGCTCAAACCCCAATGCGACCTGGACCCCAACTGGGAGGCGGAGAATTTGAACAAAGCCATGACTCGAACGGTCACGTTGATTTTCGAGATGACAGTTTCAAAGAGACCCGTCGAGCAACGCGCTTATTTTACCGTTCCGACGTTTTGTTACATGTTCCCTTTGTTGAAACTCAGTTTATTGTCGAATTACGCGCGGAACCACGACGAGTTGATACATCTCGGACTCCAGATCATCTCCGAACACGCCAAGCTGAGAAGCAGCAAGGAGAACGGCACCAGGGATCTCTACCATCCTCTGTATTTGCCCATCAAACAGATGTTCGAGTTACTCGTGGAAATTATTAGTGAGTTTGTTTGTGGGTTTGAATAATTTAGCAACTACCCCCCAAAAAAGTCGCGTCTTAATCACCGAAACGTCAAGAAAGTAACGAAACTTTTCTATAGAGTCATCCAGAATTATTGAACGTGACGTCACGTCATGCGTAACAAAACTCAATTTCATTTATTGCGTTTATTTAATTTAATGTAACATCATACAAGGGGTCTACTTGTATAATGTTACATTAAAACTTTTTCCCAAAAATTTCAAAGCATCCTAATAAGGATCTAAAAAAACTGATTGTGATTGGACCTTGTCTGGTTAAGGTTCGACGAGTGGCCGGGTGCAGACGCAAGCTGAAGCGTGTCTTTTGGACGTGGCCGCTTGCGCTAGTGGCGAGGTGGGTTGTGCCAAAGCCACTTTTGCCGAAATCGACGTTCTGTTGGCGGCCCTGCAAAATCCCGCTGTAGTTGTAAGAGACGCGGCTTTGCGAAGTTTGATCATCATCATGTTGTCGTTGCCGAGTTGTTCGAACGACTACGAGTACGCCATGAAAGTCAGCAAGAGGATTTGGATTGCTAAATTCGACGAGAACGAAGAGAACAGGTCCGTTCTCATTGAAAAAAAAAACTTTCTGGTTGTTATTTATAAAATTTTACAGAATTCTAGCCGATAAGTTGTGGAGTCTGGCCAAACTCGACTTCCCCTCGAGTCTCAGCGATGAACTGATTCCCGATATCGAACACCCGGTAGAGTGTGTACAGTCCGCTGCTGCACAAGCTTTAGCCATGTTGCTGGAAGATCAGCGAGACCAAGTGGAAGGAACACTTCAACAACTTTTGAAGTTGTACAACCGACGTTTACAGGTTTCTAACTTACCTTTGGCATTGTTGGCAGACGGGTCTAGTTTTTAAATTTTTTTTCCCACTTTATTCCCTCATTATGAGGGAATAAAGTGCCACTTTATTACCGGGGAATAAAGTAAAAAAATTGCCGATATAACATAAAGAAACTCGTTTCCATAATAACTGTCAGCCAACTTTATTTAGGTATCTGTCAATTATAACAATTTCTTTTCTAATTTATTATTATTATTAACTTAAACGGTTGGGAAGAAAGTTTTGTATGCATCTCTGGAATAAACATCGTTAATCTCTCAAATGAAAATGCCCTCGGCTTCGCCTCATGCATTACTTACATTCTTGGGATTAAAATCGGTGTTTATTCTCTTGATACATAAATAACTATTATATACTCTAACCAAAATTTACAAGTAGCTTATCCTAGCAGGTGCTATGAGAGTTTAGCGGCGAATCTTCGGAGAGAGTTGAGATATTTTTTGAAACGTTTGAACGGCGTTTCAGATGATCCCGGCGAAACTGGACGAGTTTGGGCGCGAACTTGAAAAACCCATCGACACCTGGTTCCCTCGTCGAGGTGTCGCCCTGGCCTTGACCCAGCTAGCCCCCTTGATCACCCCCAATTTGATCGGGGGCCTCGTGGAATTTTTTGTTGGTACCGCTTTGTGCGACAGAAACGAACAAGTCCGCAAGGAAATGTTGAACGCCGCCCTGAAAATCGTCGATTTACACGGCAAGGTACTTTTTGAAGTCTCCACGAACATTCGTGTTAGTTAAAATTTTTTTAATAGGAAACCGTCAGTACTTTATGGCCGGTTTTCGATAACTTTATGGGTAAATCGTCGAAATCGGCCAATTTCGATGCCGTTAAACAGGCGGTCGTGGTCTTGATGGGATCTTTGGCGCGTCACTTGGACAAGGACGATCCCAGGATAAAACCGATAGTGTTGAGGTTGATTCAGGCGCTGTCGACGCCTTCTCAAACCGTTCAAGAGGCCGTCGGTAATTGTTTGCCGTTTCTCATTCCATTCGTTAAAGATGACGCTCCCGGTTACATCAACAAGTTGTTGCATCAGCTGTTGAAGGGCGATAAGTATGGCGAACGCAAAGGGGCCGCGTACGGCTTAGCCGGTATCGTTAAGGGAATGGGGATTCTGGCCTTGAAACAACACGACATCATGACGAAACTTACCGAAGCCATCCAAGACAAGAAGAATTACAAACACCGAGAAGGTCGGTGGCGAGTTGTTGGCAGATTTTTGACGTTATTGACGATGCTGTTGCAGGAGCCCTATTCGCTTTCGAAATGTTGTTCCACATGTTGGGCAAATTGTTCGAGCCGTACATCATTCACGTCTTGCCGCATTTACTTCAGTGTTTCGGCGACACCAGTCAGTATGTTAGAGCCGCCGCCGATGACACCGCCAAAGTCGTCATGAGCAAATTGTCCGGACACGGGGTCAAGTTAGTGTTGCCCTCGCTCCTGGACGCCCTGGAACAAGATTCGTGGAGGACCAAAACAGGCAAGAATTTTTTTTTTTGCAAAAGTTAAATTAGTCTTGGCGATCAAACGGTTTGCAGCGCCATCCCTTATATTTATTCCTAAATTTATAGGTGTTAAATAATTTTAGCCAAGTTTGATGTTTGCTATGCGAAACGTTTATTTAATAAAACAACTTATTGTAATCGGGAGATGTTGCTCGTATGGCAGCTTCACTAAAACTGACTTAAAACTAAAACTCATTGACCTTATACAGGGTGGGGCAATAGTGCGTCCGACTTCGATAGCTCGAGTTCTATGATGGATAAAAATTTGATTTAAAAACACAGATAATCTAGAGAAAGAAGTCTATAACCGAAAATTATTTTTGAATATACAGCGTGAGCCAAGACAATTATACAGGGGCAAGTGACTTTTTTTTAAATGGAATGTGGTGTGTAAAAGAAGATTTTTCGAAGCCTTTTCCAAGACTCTTTTTCACTCCAATATTATTGCTGACTATTTCCAAACCACTTGGATGTAGCGATTTTTTTTGTTCAAATAATGACATCTGCAGATGCATGTTAAAAAAATCACTACAGTCACAATTATGAGTTTTAAGAAAAAATTATGTAAAGAGTAGTTAGGAAACATCTGTGAAATGTTTTTGATCCGTTTTAACATTTGAAAAATTATACAGGGTGGCTAAATTTAATTTTTCAATTTAGAACTTTTTGAATTTAATTCTCTCCATTTTTTAAAATGAAACACCCTGTATATTTTGTAACGATATGATGTAGAAACTAAAAACAAACATTTTTTGTATGCACACCCGTATGGCTATTTGTAACCATTTTTGAAATATCGCCAAATACATAATTACAAAATTCAAGAATAATCCTAGAAAATTAGATCGTTTTTCAAATAACTCGACCAAAAACTTCAAATGTTTCAAAATTGACACAAAAATGACAACGACAGGTAACTGCGATAAATGTGTATTTCTTGTCGGATAATATAAAATGCAAAAAATGATTAAGATAGAAACATAAAGTAAACTTACTAAAAAAACTTATGCTGTTTTTATAAACAAAACATCTGGAGCACTTATTACAATTTTATCTGTCGAGTTATTTGAAAAACAATTTAATTTTTTAGAATTATTCTTAAATTTTGTAATTATTGGGCGATAAATCGATAATGGTTACAAATAGCCATAGGGATTTATATACAAAAAATTTTGGTTTTTTTGTTTCTACATCATATTGTTAAAAAATATACAGGGTGTTTCATTTAAAAAAATGGAGAAAATTAAATTCAAAAAGTTCTAAATTGAAAAATTTAGTCTAGCCACCCTGTATAATTTCTCAAAAGTTAAAACAATTCAAAGACATTCCACAGATGTTTACTAACTAGTCTTTACATATTTTTTTCTTAAAACTCATAATTGTGACTGTAGTGATTTTTTTAATATGCATCTGCAGATGCCATTATTTGAACAAAAAAAATCGCTACATCCAAGTGGTTTGAAAATAGTGAGCAATAATATTGGAGTGATAAGAGTCTGGGAAAAGGCTTCGAAAAATCTTCTTTTACACACCACATTCTATTTAAAAAAAAGTTACTTGTTACTTGTCTTGGCTCACCCTATATATTCGAAAATAATTTCCGGTTATAGACTTCTTTCTCTAGTTTATTTGTGTTTTTAAATAAAATTTCTACCTATCATAGAACTCGAGCTATCGAACTCGGAAGCACTATTGCCTCACCCTGTATAGTCTAACCTAATGCACACGGCACTACAGTATTGCACACGACACCATTTGTACATCCGGTGACGGCCAAAAAAACAAAAGAGCGGACCAATAGATAATATGAGAGTTTGAATTTTATTTTCAACAATAGGTAGATTTGATAGTATCCGAAAAGTAATAATAACGAAGGTGATGACACAATAAGAACACTTGCACCGGGTAATTAAACCGCTATGGTAAACAGTCGCTCTAACAGCGATCTTTAAACTCACGGTTCGAAGCTGAAGCTGTACTGTTTACCCTAGCGGCTTGATAACCAGCCTAAACCTTTTTTTTATTATTATTCCAAATTGACATTTAGAGACTGAATTGATAGTATTTAGAGGAATTGTTTATCCTAGCGGTTTGAACATTTAACTGAGCCATTCTTGTTGTGCCATACTGCTGATCAAGTTGCTACGATAAACGGTCACGCTAACAACTAATGGTAACGATCGATGAACATCCATTGACTGTTGACTTTAATTGAGGATTTAATTGCAGGTTCCGTGGAGCTCTTGGGCGCCATGGCCTACTGCGCCCCCAAGCAACTGTCTTCCTGCCTGCCCAGTATCGTCCCCAAACTGATCGAGATTCTCAGCGACTCCCACATAAAAGTCCAAGAGGCCGGTGCTACCGCCCTCAAGGTGATCGGTTCGGTCATTAGAAATCCAGAAATTCAAGGTAACTTAATCTTAAGCGCCCTCTATTGGTTGCCGTAACAATTCTCCTTGTACAGCTATTGTTCCCGTACTGCTGAAAGCCCTTCAAGATCCTTCGAACAAGACCTCGGTCTGCCTTCAAACGTTGCTCGACACCCAATTCGTCCACTTCATCGACGCTCCATCTCTCGCGCTGATCATGCCGGTCGTCCAAAGAGCCTTCATGGACCGATCAACGGAGACCCGCAAGATGGCGGCACAGATCATAGGCAACATGTATTCTCTGACAGATCAGAAAGATCTACTCCCCTATTTGCCCACCATTATTCCGGGATTGAAAACGTCCCTTCTCGATCCGGTTCCGGAAGTCCGTAGTGTTAGCGCACGCGCTCTCGGAGCGATGGTGAGAGGAATGGGGGAGTCGAGTTTCGAGGATTTGTTGCCGTGGCTGATGCAAACTTTAACGTCGGAAAGCAGTTCGGTGGATCGATCGGGGGCGGCTCAAGGTTTGTCCGAAGTCGTCGGCGGTTTGGGGGTGGAGAAATTGCACAAATTAATGCCGGAAATCATCGCTACGGCAGAACGTTCTGATATAGCGCCGCACGTTAAAGACGGATACATCATGATGTTCATTTATATGCCGGTGGTGTTCACGTCGGAATTTACACCTTACATCGGACAGATCATCAATCCGATTCTCAAAGCGTTGGCCGACGAAAACGAATACGTGAGAGACACCGCGCTGAAGGCGGGTCAAAGAATTGTCACGTTGTATGCCGATTCTGCGATTTTGCTGCTGTTACCCGAGCTGGAAGGGGGGTTATTCGACGAGAACTGGAGAATACGATACAGGTAACTACTATGTGCAGAGTCGCCACTAGCGCCATAAAAAATCATATTCAATTTAAGTCAACTGTACTGATAATTAATATTTGTTTAGAGAAGATTTCAGTAGCTTAGTGAAAGTTATTAGAGAACTGCAATAAATCACCTCTAGTTGTACATCTTAAATTTAAATTATGTGTCTCTTCAGTTCCGTTTAGCTCCCAGCTCCTAGTGTATTTCACTGCAAGTAGGCAACGAGAACGTCAACTTTTAGTAAAACATCTTTTTTCTTGCAATTAAACTTTGTGTCTATTTAGTTCCGTTCAGCTCCTGGGAGACCTGCTGTACCGGATATCGGGCGTCACCGGAAAGATGAGCACGGAAACCGCCAGTGAAGACGACAATTTCGGCACTGAACAGTCCCACCAGGCCATAATCAGGTCTTTGGGTGCGGAGAGGCGCAACAGGGTGTTGGCCGGATTGTACATGGGTCGTTCCGACGTCGCCTTGATGGTGCGACAGGCCGCTCTTCACGTTTGGAAGGTTGTTGTCACCAACACTCCCCGAACTCTTCGCGAAATCCTGCCGACGCTTTTCGGTTTGTTGCTCGGCTGTTTGGCCAGTGACAGCTACGATAAGAGACAGGTCGCCGCCCGAACTTTGGGCGATTTAGTTCGCAAACTGGGCGAAAGAGTGTTGCCGGAAATTATTCCAATTTTGGAGCGCGGCTTGCAGTCGAACCAACCCGATCAACGGCAGGGAGTTTGTATAGGACTCTCGGAAATTATGGCGTCGACTTCCAAAGATATGGTGTTGACTTTCGTCAATTCTTTAGTGCCGACTGTCCGTAAAGCTCTTTGCGATCCGTTACCGGAAGTCAGACAAGCCGCTGCTAAAACCTTCGATAGTCTACATTCAACCGTCGGCGCCCGAGCTCTCGACGATATTCTGCCGACAATGTTGAATCAGTTGGTGCGTTGCTGACTCTTTTCGCGAATTCGTTTTTAAGTTGTTGTTGTTGTTTTTTTTTTTCAGAACGACGCTAATCCGGATGTTGTCGAATGGAGTTTGGACGGTTTGCGTCAAGTGATGGCGATCAAATCTCGCGTTGTTCTGCCCTATTTAGTTCCGCAACTAACAGCGCCCCCTGCCAATACGAAAGCTCTTTCAATTTTGGCTTCGGTGGCCGGTGAAGCTCTCAACAAGTACCTACCGCGCATTCTTCCCGCTTTACAGATGGCGCTGGCGACGGCTCGAGGTACTCCCGAGGAAGCGCAACAACTCGAGTATTGTCAAGCCGTCGTTTTGTCGGTTGTGGACGAAACCGGGATTCGAACGATCATCGACACCATGCTAGAGAATACTAGAAGCGAGAACGCCGATCAGAGACGTGCCGCCGCAACGTTGCTTTGCGGTTTCTGTGCAAACTCTAAAGCGCAGTACACGGCGCACATACCTCAACTTCTTCGAGGTCTCATCCATTTATGCACGGATAACGACAGAGATGTTCTGCAAATGTCCTGGGAAGCACTCAATGCCGTCACTAAAACTTTGGACGCCAAACAACAAGCGACTTACGTTTCTGACGTTAGGCAAGCGGTGCGTTACGCCATGTCCGACATGAAAGGCAATTCCGACTTGTTGCCCGGCTTTTGTTTGCCGAAAGGGTTAGCACCGATTTTGCCGATTTTCCGGGAAGCGATCCTCAACGGGGATGGGGACGAAAAGGAAACGGCGGCGCAAGGTTTGGGCGAAGTTATCAAAATAACGAGTGCGCAAGCGCTGCAACCGAGCGTTGTGACAATCACGGGACCTCTCATTAGGATTTTAGGCGATCGCTTCAGTCCCAACGTTAAAACGGCCGTACTCGAAACGTTGGCGATCTTATTAGCTAAAGTATAGAGGGCCATCTATTTTCGTAACTGTAACTAATCGAGACGTTGTAGGTTGGAGTGATGCTGAAGCAGTTTTTGCCTCAACTGCAAACTACCTTCGTGAAGGCTCTTAACGATCCCAATCGAAGCGTCCGCTTGAAATCGGCGACCGCGTTGAGTTATTTAATTGTTATCCACCAGAGGCCGGATCCGTTGTTCATGGAGTTGCACAATACTGTGAAAAACACGGACGATTCGTCAATTAGGTGCGTCAGTTTCGTTGTGGTAACTGGTGTTGTTACGGTGATTTTAGGGAAACTACTTTGCACGCTTTGCGCGGAATTATCACCCCAGCAGGGGATAAGATGTCGGATGCCGCGAAAAAGCAAATTCACTCCACTTTAATTGCGTTGCTCGACCACCAAGAGGACCTTACCAGAAGTTGCGCGGCGGGCTGTTTAGGGGCGGTTTGTCGCTGGTTGGGGGCCGAGCAACTGGAGTCCACCCTCCTCGAGCACTTATTGTGTGAGTCGACGGGAATTTTAAAATTTTTCGTCGGCTAATGTTTGCGAACTGGTTGCAGGTGATGACGCCCAGACCGACTGGATGTTGAGGCAGGGCCGGGGGGCCGCCCTCTCGGTGGCTCTCAAAGAATCAGCGTCGACTTTGTGGCAAGACCAATACAAAACAAGACTGATCCAAACAATTCTCAGCCAACTGTCCGCTGATAAAGTAGCAATCACGCAAACCGGCGTAAGGTCCTGCGGGTACTTGTTGCAGTACCTTATGTTGCACGACGAAACTCTTCCCGCCGCGTTACTGGGACCTTTCGTCAGGGTAAATTTGGTTAAATATAAACTTGAGTCGATCTGACTTTTCATTGTTGCAGACTATGAACAACAACAATAACGACGTTAAACAACTGTTGGCTAGAGTTTGCATACATTTAGCGAAAACTGTCCCGCAAGAGAAAATGTCGCCGGATTTATTGAAACTTCTATTGCCAACTTTGGTTAACGGGACTAAGGAGAAGAACGGTTACGTTAAGGCCAATTCGGAAATCGCTTTGATCGCTGTTTTAAAGCTGAAAGAAGGCGACGCCATGCAACAGGTTTCCATTTTGGTCCTTTCTACTATTGATGACTAATTGTTTTTGTTGCAGAGATGTTTGAGTATTTTGGATGTGGGAGCCAGAGAGTCACTGTCGGATGTTGTTAGTAAAGTTTTGAAGAAAATTATGTTGCAAACTGAGGGCAAAGAAGAGGAACTAGACGATACTTTACTGACTTGATTATGGGGGTGGCGCGTCAGAGTGTACGATTTAAGTCGCTGTACTTCTGGATTTACTATAACTTTCATTATCCCTCGAGGTCCAGTAACAATGTATCTTTTAGTGTGTAGGAACGTCATCCATTTTGTTAAATTTTTTTCAATTTTTGTATATTTTATGTTTAAAGTCATATCAAATATACTAATTAATCTCATTTCATTTTCTTTACAAAGTTAAAATAGTTATGTGATGAATACGAAGTTTTTATACCAATGTTGACAACGCAAATAATAAACTGCTTCAATTGAAATTTGAAAGTGAACGGAACGTGGTTGAAATTCAAATATATAACGCTGGCCTTAAAAGTGCTGTCAAACGGATTCCTGTTAAAGTGCCGTTAATCCATATGACGGCACTTCAATGTGTTGGGCAAGGAGAAGATTAGAAAATTTGTTTTCAAGTAGTAATTTTTAATCGTGCTTTTTAAAAAATACAGGGTCCTGCACTGTCTATGCGTAGAACTTCTTTTTTTCAAAAAAAAAGTATCGTTTAAACGAGAAATTGAACCTGAGGCCTGTGTATTCATACGCAACCTCTTTTCCACGGCTCTATCAAGCTCGCTAGTCGTTGCGTGTTCGATCTTTGTACTCTCTCGTTTTTCCATGATGACATCACTTGCGTGTTGCGCGCGCATTAACGGCATCTTAATATGAAGCCGTTTGACGGCGCTTTCAGTACAGTGAATATATAAATTAAGGATCAAGCCGCACAAAATAAAATAATAATTAAAAACATGAGCAATTTTTATTATGAAAAATAACAAACTAATTAAATTCATACAGTTTTCTTTCGTAGGTCAAAACCCTCTTACACGTGTCAGGTATTGGTAAATTTTCAATTATAGTGTAAAACTGATTGCAATTAATGGTAAGTGGAAAACGGCCGGGTACTTTCAATTGCGTACGGTTGCAGTGTGTCGCTAGAGATTCTCGAAAGGAATCTCTCGCTAGTTCCAGCAACGACGGTACTCGCGGTAACGCCTCCACTGTCTTGTTTAGAAGACTATCATTCAAACTCAAGCAAGCTGCTTTGAGTTTAGGTGCCGAGCTGTAAGTTAATAGTTCTCTCATACTACTTGCTTCAACGGAATCAAGTGAATAAGAGATATTTTTGAAACTCGCATTATAGTTGACAATCATCAAACACATTTTTATCGAATTTTCATACCGATTCCAGGCAGTCGTAAAATTGTGGTCTACATGCAACATCAGTTTAAACAACGAGGAATATCCGCCTTTTCTGTAAACAATGTAGAAATCTTTGGTTTGAATGGGCAGTCCATAGCTTAACAGACAGGCAATTGTCCCTTCCAATTTCCACAAAGGTGCTAGTAGTACACTGGATCTTCGAAGAAGCTTAGCAATGACTGCTACAGATGATGAAAAGTTGTTAACGAGAGTTGATCCGAAGCCGTGCTCACATAACATAGTCAAGATTTTGTGAGAATTTACTGTTTGGGATGAAAGTAGAACTGTTAAAGTGCAATATCTGGTCACCACTTTATTTACGACTGGCCGAAATTTAGTAATAAATAGTTCAAAATATTCCGATGGAACGTCGGCAAGATCATTCTTGAAACAAAACAAATTCTTAGAATTGTACCGAACTCTCTTAGTTTTTTTTAGAAGCCTTGGAAAACCCGGCGAACGGAAAACCATAGCTTTACGTAGAATATTTAAGCTCACAGTTGCTTCGTCGTCAAAAGTAGTTTCCAACAAGGCGTATTCCAGTTCCTCTATTTGATGTCCTAGATGATATTCTATATAAGATTCAAAAGCTATGATACCCGTAGAAGCGCGAATACTGACATCAGCTCCATAATATAACAACATACAAACAAGTTCATCGAAGCCGTTGGTGCAGGCTACCATTAACGGAGTTTCTCCAAAAAAACTCGTAGCGTTAATGTTGGCACCGTTTTCAATCAAACAAAGTGCAAGCGCTGTACGGTTTCGGTACATTGCAGCGTGTAGGGGTGTAAATCCAGCCTTGACCAAACCTAAATTAACATCGACCCCTTTCTTGATCAACGTCACAGCAAAATAATCATCGCTAGCAAGGAGCGCTAGGGTCAGAGGAGTCGCGCCGTCATGGTTTTTAGGTTGTAACCGGATTTCGTCCACGTTTAACAAGAAGTTAAAAGCGTCTTTCCTGCAACAAAACGCAATAGTGCATCAATAATCATACAAAATGGTTTATTATAGTAACGAACAAATCAAGAAACATCTTTCTATAGGTACAGGGGGTCCAGGATAAATGTTTGGGGACATGGGGATGTTACTTATTACAAAGGCTCAAACTCAAATATGCTATTTAAATTGCAAACTTTTCTTTTATGGATCTTGATATACGAAGCTGCTAAAAGGCCAGAGGTAAAACGAAGAACAGAAATGATTTTAGGATTTAACATAAAACAGCTACTTAGATAAAATGTGCCTCATTACTGAGATAAGCTATTTTATGAGTAAAGATTTCGAAACAATCAATATAAAAAAATGAACAATAAATTAAACATTAAAATCGCAATATTGTGCGGTTCTATCTTTAACTTTAATTATCTTAACATAATCACTATATTATTGTGAAGTAAAAGTACAATATTTTCTTAAAAAATGTCTAAAAATTGAATAATCATAGTAAAGAGCTATTCCACCAGGAGCGTAGAATTTTGAGGGGGAGAACTATTTCAACGCCCCTGGTAATAAAGCAAAACTTTATTTTACTGTAGTTTAATGTGTCCTACAGGACTCAAACTTTCTGCCAAATATGATAAAGAAATATTGAACAGTATGAAAAAAATGGGCAAAAAGAATTTTAAAATGTCAAAATAAAACACTCTGTATCTCAGTAAAAATGCACATTTTATCTAGCTGCTTTAGGTTAAATCTTCATATCTTGTTAGAAGGATTCTCCAGTTAGGAGTCAGCTTACGTACAATTATTAATAAAACAACCTGCATTGCAAGGAGTTATTTGCACTGCAAGCTATCAACTGGCACTGTAAGATAGTAACTTTTCGTGTTTTGTTTTATTGATGGTCTCCCAGCGCTTTCCTAGTTAAGCAATCAATTAATTCAATTAAAGAAATTATTTGTGACATACTTTTCCTTAATCACAGCTACATGGAGAGGGGTATTTCCTTTATTATCGTTGATATTTACAGACTTCCCGGATGCAAGGAGAAGCTTCATCTTCTCAACATCGTTGTTCTCTGTGGCATCAATCAAAGGCTGTAGTAACAAAGCATCAGTGTAGTCAAAAAATGGTTGCGGCTCGTGCTGAAAATTGTCCTTAATTAGTTACTTACATGGGCGCACGGAAAATTAACAATTAAGCCTTTCTAACAAAATTCCTCAAGTTTGAATTCCTTTCCCTAAAAATTCGCTGTGCACGTCTAAGCATAATTAACAACAGTTACCCAATCAATTAGGTGAAGCTCCTCGTCTGAATCGGTCTCCATCTTTGGTGCAGCTGAGTTGTTAAAATCTACGTATTTCCAGATATTAAAAAAAAAATTGTTTAAAAAATGCACATGCAGCATGTCTTGACCTTGATTCTGACAACAATCATAACCTCAAAAAACAACTCCAACCTAACCTCAAATCAGAAAAAGTGTCAAACTCATCGTACCAGATTCCAAATTGACAAATTTTCCGAAATCAATTTTGCTTATGCTTGAGGAACCCTCAATTACGTCGAAAGTGGGAAAAACCACCCTTATCTCAGTTTTTTAACTTTACAAGAATGGATGAAAACAATACTGATAGCCCCAAGCCGATTGATGGTTCCGGAGCGGCTGACAGCCCCCAAAGTCTCCAATTCTCTGCTTCAGCTGATGTCAATTGTGAAAATTACTTCGCACGGACTGACAGCACTAAAAATTTCCAATCTTCTGCTGCAACCAATATCGATTTGGACCCTACCGACAAGGAGATGGAATTGCGTGGGGATGCAATCGGCGATACGATGTACAGTGAAACGTTCGTTTTAAAAACTCTGATGCAACTATTCAACGTAAATTGGTGCAGAGAATTGGAAGAGGATTTGTGCGTCCTTTGGGACATGACTAAAGAGAAAGACGTTTGTGAATTCCTTTTCCAGTATTCATACCCATCGCTCGCGTGCACCACTTTTGCGCGGCGGGCTGTTTAGGGGCTGTTTGTCGTTGGTTGGGGGCCGAGCAACTGGAGTCCACCCTCCTCGAGCACTTATTGTGTGAGTCAACGTGAATTTCAAAATTTTTTGTCAGCCAATGTTTGCGAACTGGTTGCAGATGATGACGCCCAGACCGACTGGATGTTGAGGCAGGGCCGGGAGGCCGCCCTCTCGGTGGCTCTCAAAAAATTAGCGTCGACTTTGTGGCAAGACCAATACAAAACAAGACTGATCCAAACAATTCTTAGCCAACTTTCTGCTGATAAAGTAGCAATCACGCAAACCGGCGTAAGGTTCTGCGGGTACTTGTTGCAGTACCTTATGTTGCACGACGAAACTCTTGCAGCCGCGTTACTGGGACCTTTCGTCGGGGTAAATTTGGTTAAATAAAAACTTGAGTCGGTATGACTTCTCATTGTTGCAGACTATGAACAACAACAATAACGACGTTAAACAACTGTTGGCTAGAATTTGCATACATTTAACGAAAACTGTCCCGCAAGAGAAAATGTCGCCGGATTTATTGAAACTACTATTGCCAACTTTGGTTAAAGGGACTAAGGAAAAGAACGGTTACGTTAAGACCAATTCGGAAATCACTTTGATCGTTTCTACTATTGATGACTGTTTTTATTCGTGCTTTTGAAAAGAAATTACAAGACTCTAAACTGACCTTGCGTAGAACTTCTTTTTCGCAAAAAAAGTATCGTTCGAACAAGAAATTGAACCTGAGGCCTGTGTATTTAGGCCAGTCAATAGAGACATGATAACTAAAAAATTTAACATTAATTCTAACATTTTTTAAACTTTGCCATGTAATGTGTAACAAATCGAAACGGAACTATAAAATTTTGCAACTCGATTAAGGGTCGGCGTCATTGTAAAAATCAGAAAAATTTTAATTAAGCGATATTTCGACGAGAAAAAATGTAACATCGTTGCAAACTTAATAGAGTTTTCATCACAATATTCAAAATGCACAGCGAAATTTGCAGAAACTTATGAATTAGGCATAATAATTAATTATCATTAATAAACATTTTTTCATCTAATTCTCCAGCAAAAATATTAACATGCTTGCAAAACTACAATTAACTTGCTAAAATCGCCTTACAAGACTCTGTAAATTTGCAACTCCATTCGGTGAGGGCATGGTTCATTTTTTTATAATTTACAACATAATTAATAGTTATTTACGTAAAAACGATTCGAAAAAAACGTCACATGTGTAGATGTCAATTGCAAATGACTGAATTCGTAAATGTTTATTAATGATAATTAACTATTATGCCTAATTCATAAGTTTCTGCAAATTTCGCTGTGCATTTTGAATATTGTAATAAAAACTCTGTCGAGTTTGCAACAATGTTACATTTTTTCTCGTCGACATATCGCTTAATTAAAATTTTTCCGATTTTCACAATGATGCCAACCTTTGATCGAGTTGCAAAATTTTATAGTTCCGTTTCGATTCGTTACACATTACACGGCAAAGTTTAAAAAATGTTAGAATTAATGTTAAATTTTTTACCTACTCACTGGCCTAATTCGTACGCAACCTTTTGTCCACGGCTCCATCAAGCTCGTTAGTCGTTGCGTGTTCGATCTTTGTACTCTCTCGTCTTTCCGTAATGACATTACTTGTGTGTTGCGCGCGCATTAACGGCATCTTAATATAAAGCCGTTTGACGGCGCTTTCACTACAGTGAATATATAAATTAGGGATCAAGCCGCACAAAATAAAATAAAAATTAAAAACATGAGCAATTTTTATTGTAAAAAATAACAAACTAATTAAATTCATACAGTTTTCTTTCGTAGGTCAAAACCCTCTTACACGTGTCAGGTATTGGTAAATTTTCAATTATAGTGTAAAACTGATTGCAATTAATATCAAGTGGATAACGGATGAGTTCTTTCAATTGTGCAAGGTTGCAGTGTGTCGCTAGAGATTCTCGAAAGGAATCTCTCGCTAGTTCGAGCAACGACGGTACTCGCGGTAACGCCTCCACTGTCTTGTTTAGAAGATCATCATTCAAACTCAAGCAAGCTGCTTTGAGTTTAGGTGCCGAGCTGTAAGTTAATAGTTCTCTCATACTACTTGCTTGAACGGGACCAAATGAATAGGAGGTATTTTTGAAACTCGCATTATAGTCGACAATCATCAAACACATTTTTATCGAATTTTCATACCGATTCCAGTCAGTCGTAAACCTGTGGTTTACATGCAACATCAGTTTAAACAACGAGGAATATCCGCCTTCTCTGTAAACAATGTAGAAATCTTTGGTTTGAATGGGCAGTCCATAGCTTAACAGACAGGCAATTGTCCCTTCCAATTTCCACAAAGGTGTTAGTACACTGGATCTTCGAAGAAGCTTAGCAATGACCGCTACAGATGATGAAAAGTTGTTGACGAGAGTTGATCCAAAGCCGTGCTCACATAATATAGTCAAGATTTTGTGACAATTTACTGTTTGGGTTACAAGTAGACTTGTTAAAGTGCAATATCTGGTCACCACTTCATTTACGACAGGCCGAAATTTAGTAATAAATAGTTCAAAATATTCAGATGGAAACTGGCCAATATCATTTATGAAAAACCACAAATACTTAGAATTGTACTGAACTCTCTTAGTTTTTTTTAGAAGCCTTGGAAAACCCGGCGAACGGAAAACCATAGCTTTACGTAGAATATTTAAGCTCACAGTTGCTTCGTCGTCAAAAGTAGTTTCCAACAAGGCGTAGTCCACTTCCTCTATTTGATTTCCTAGATAATGATATTCTAGATAAGATTCAAAAGCTATGATACCCGTAGAAGCGCGAATACTGACATCAGCTCCATAATATAACAGCATACAAACAAGTTCATCGAAGCCGTTGGTGCAGGCTAACATTAACGGAGTTTCTCCAAAAAAACTCGTAGCGTTAATGTTGGCACCATTTTCAATCAAACAAAGTGCAAGCGCTGTACGGTTTCGGTACATTGCAGCGTGTAGGGGTGTGAATCCAGCCTCGACCAAACCTAAATTAACATCGACCCCTTTCTTGATCAACTTCACAGCAAAATAATCATCGCTAGCAAGGAGCGCTAGGGCCAGAGGAGTCGCGCCGTCATGGTTTTTAGGTTGTAACCGGATTTCGTCCACGTTTAACAAGAAGTTAAAAGCGTCTTTCCTGCAACAAAACGCAATAGTGCATCAATAATCATACAAAATGGTTTATTATAGTAACGAACAAATCAAGAAACATCTTTCTATAGGTACAGGGGGTCCAGGATAAATGTTTGGGGACATGGGGATGTTACTTATTACAAAGACTCAAACTCAAATATGCTATTTAAATTGCAAACTTTTCTTTTATGGATCTTGATATACGAAGTTGCTAAAAGGCCAGAGGTAAAACGAAGAACGGAAATGATTTTAGGATTTAACATAAAACAGCTACTTAGATAAAATGTGCCTCATTACTGAGATAAGCTATTTTATGAGTAAAGATTTCGAAACGATCAATACGAATAAGAACAATAAATTAAACATTAAAATGGGAGTATTGTGCGGTTCTATCTTTAACTTTAATTATCTTAAAATAATCACTTTATTGTTGTGAAGTAAAAGTACATTATTTTCGTAAAAAATGTCTGAAAATTGTATAATCATAGTAGAAAGCTATTCCACCGGTAGCGTAAAATTTTGAGGAGGAGAACTATTCCAACGCCCCTGCCATACGCTTCTGATAATAAAGCAAAACTTTATTTTACTGTAGTTTAATGTGTCCTACAGGACTCAAACTTTCTGCCAAATATGATAACAAAATATTGAAGAGTATCAAAAGAATGGGCAAAAATAATTTTAAAATGTTGAAATAAAACACTCTGTGTTTCAGTAAAAAGGCACATTTTATCTAGCTGATTTAGGTTAAATCTTCATATCTTCTTAGAAGGATTCTCCAGTTAGGAGTTAGCTTATGTACAATTATTACTAAACAATGAGATAGTAACCTGCATTGCAAAAGAGTTATTTGCACTGCAAGTTATCAACTGGCACTGTAAGATAGTAACTTTTCGTGTTTTGTTTTATCGATGGCCTCCCAGCGCTTTTGTAGTTAAGCAATCAATTAATTCGATTGAAGAAATTATTTCTGACAATAGTTCAACATACTTTTCCTTAATCACAGCTACATGGAGAGGAGTATTTCCTTTATTATCGTTGATATTTACAGACTTCCCGTATGCCAGGAGAAGCTTCATCTTCTCAACATCGTTGTTCTCTGTGGCATCAATCAAAGGCTGTAGTAGCCAAGCATTAGTGTAGTCAAAAAATGGTTCCGGCTCGTCCTGAAAATTGTCCTTAATTTGTTACTTACATGGGCGCACAAAAAATTAACAATAAAGCCAATTGTCCCTTCTAATAAAATCCCTTAAGTTTGAATTCCTTTCCCCAAGAATTCACTGTGCACGTCTAAGGATAATTAACCACATTTACCCAATCAATTGCGTGAAGCTCCTCGTCTGAATCGGCCTCCATCCTTGGTGCACTTGAGTTGTTAAAATCTACGTATTTCCAAATATTTAAAAAAAAAATTGTTTAAAAAGTGCACATGCAGCATGTCTTGACCTTGATTCTGACAACAATCATAACCTCAAAAAACAACTTCAAACTAACCTCAAATCAGAAGAAGTGTCAAACTCATCGTAGCAGATTCCAAATTGACTAATTTTTTGAAATCAATTTTACTTGTGCTTGAGGAAACCTCAATTATACGTCGAAAGTGATAAAAACCACCCTTATCTCAGTTTTTTAACTTTACAAGAATGGATGAAAACAACACTGACAGCCCCAAGCTGATTGATGGTCCCGGAGCGGCTGACAGCCCCCAAAGTCTCCAATCTTCCGCTTCAGCTGATGTCAATTGTGGAAACTACCTCGCACGAACTGACAGCACTAAAAATCTCCAATCTTCTGCTGCAACCAATATCGATTTGGACCCTACCGACAAGGAGATGGTGAGCAAATTGCGTGGAGATGCAATCGGCGATACAATGTACAGTGAAACGTTCGTTTTAAAAACTCTGATGCAACTATCCAACGTAAATTGGTGCAGAGAACTGGAAGAGGATTTGTGCGTCCTTTGGGACATGACCGAAGAGAAAGACGTTTGCGAATTTCTTTTCCAGTATTCATACCCATCTCTCGCCTGCACCACTTTAGCGAGATACAGGGAAAACAGACTTGTGGAGATAATTGTGGGAATTTTCGCCAACTTACTTAGTTCAACGTGCACCAAAAGGGTTTCTGAGGAAGAACTGAAAATTGTTTTAAGTTTACTCAATTCAGACGATACCTTGATTTTAATCCAATTAGTTCGATTCTTGCATGCAACTGCTTTTATGTTTGATAAAATAGAATTCCTCAATCAAGAAGCGTTAAATCATCTATGTTATATACTGGAAAACTCAACAAATGAGGAACTATTGATTCAAACACTGAAAGTTGTCGCTGGTTTACTCGACAATATGAAACTAGATTCGACAGTTATAAATGGAAAATTGTTCGAATCGTCGTTAGTTGCATATCAATTTGTTATGAACAGAAATGGGGGTGCTACGAAGGAATTACGTCTAGAAACTAGAGGACAGCAGTCAGCTACCAAATATTTCATAGAAATTGTTTGTAACCTCTCCAGCTACGTTGCCCATTCGGAAATTACTCTTGAACATTTACCCGATAAAACTGAAGCTTTTGTCGCTGTTGTTGTTCAGATTCTAGAATATTTTGCTGTTGAAGAAAATTTATTGCCCATTTCCGATGAACTAACGTTTTATGTTAAAGCTTTTTCCTATATTTTTAGGATTTTAGAACTCCCCTACCAATCTTCCATTTTAATGGCATTATCCAAAATTTTGTTTATATTATTGAGAAACAATTCAGATGAATTTTGTGTATTTGCGGAATTGTTTTGTTATCAGATTTCTGTAGCAGAACTGGACGAAATCAAAGCAGACGCTAAAGAGCTCGCGACTCTAAAGGCGGTATTGGTAGATATTGAAAACAAAGAAATTAATTATTATGAATTTTGTTATTTGCATAATGTGAAAAAACTTTTACAACAATTACAATAATACTGGACAGGAATAAATTACAAACAATAAAATGTCAACCATACAGCTCGATTTGTAACGAAAAATTAACAAAAAAACAAAAAGAGCTTAAGTACATTAAGTTACATTCATGTAAATCTTTGGAATGATCACTTTCCACACTCGAAATTTCATTGGCCGCTCCACATCTCATGACCAATGGAAACCAAGGTCATTAAAGGAAGACGTGGCTTCGACGAATCACCATGGATCCTCTTGTGTAGTGAAAAAAATTTATTTTTGTTATATGATTTCAGCTCACATAACGTGCATGCATAAACCCAATATTTAACTAAAAATTGTTTTGTAACATTTCAATCACGAATCTTTGGTAATTAAACTAAGATAACTAGTTTGCCTAGTATGAACGTGTTATGATTTCCCATCACTTTTGCACATTCCTGTGGTAACTGGGGTTCCCCATATTCAGCAAAGAAAGCAATATAATATATGTAGCATTCTCTTTTGTTTGCTTTACCGATACCGTATCAAGATGTTGGTCTGTGAAAGTTGCTCCTGAAATTAGAAGCTTTCAAGTAATGCGGGCAGTATAGACGAGATTCTGGTGAAGATGATCTATTGCTTCAAAGCTGCTTTAGGGATAGAGTAGCAAACGACCACGGCATAGTAAGCGAGAATATCGATAAATAGGGATGTGTCCCTCGTGGTCAATTAGTTAGGTAAAAGTCGTCGGTGTAACGACATAAACTGATAAGTGTTCCTAATTGTACTTTCACAACGCAGGTGTCGCCACTTTCGTCATCAACCCATTTATGGCGATTTTTTAAATTTATATGGCACCGGAGGGTTGATGTTTAGTTGTAGACCCTTTCAAGTCCACATCTCCAATACAAATTAGGTACTTTACAAACAATTAATAAAGACGTGACGTTTAAGTTTATGCCGCCACTGTAGATGGCGCCTGTCTCGCTCGTCAACCCCAATTTAATAAATTAATCCCTAAATCAATATGACACCGGTCGGCTAAAATAACCTTCTAAACTAATACCGATAAAAGCACACAAAAACTTTGGCTGGTTTAAAAAAATAATAAATCATTTTCCTTAACTGGTACCTATCACAATACGGCAAAAAACCCATCGAGACTTAGGTCATGAGCAAGTTCTCGGCCTCTCCCATTTCCGTGTAAGTCTCACCGTCCATCACGTAACTGACGATGAATTTGAGGAAAATCTGACAATCGTCTGGACACGCTATCAACATGATTTGAGTAATCGCAGAAGGCGGCAGGAATGGGTTGAATGGAGGAAGAACATTGGCCGAGGGCGGTTGGAGCTTTAACTTGCAACCCTGCAAAAGAAATGTTTTGAAATCACTTTGCGCTTGCGTGATCCCTACCTTAGGTACTACAGCTTGAAACAAGTAGTTGGACAGCGCCATCTCGTTTTTGTTAACAGCAGTAACCACAAAGACTCGCACGTCTTCTCTCGGCTTCTCCTTGACGAAATGCAGTGTTATATTGATGCCGTTCTTTTCGTTCAATAACGTCAGTGGAGGCACGCCACTGGGTTTAATACTATCCAAACTAATAAAAATATCGCACAATTTGAGATCAATTTTCCCACTAATTTCACTTGGAGTTTCCTCGCAAGTCTCCAACATTTTCTCGTCGCTTATATCAACTAAAACATCATCACCGCTACAGTCCGCATTGCCGTTCTTCGGTTCTTCCTTGGGGTTGTTTAATAAATAGTTCAGATCGAGACCGAGAGATTCGTTGAGAGTTTGGCCCGTCATGGTTGGGGGTAATTTCGTTTCGGGTAACTTCGTGAGTAGATTCATTGGAATTTTCGCTTGGTCTCTAGAACAGTAAAATTGTAGATATTGTCAGATCAGTCACGTACTTACTTGGTGAAACCGTCGCGCTTCATGGACTGCAAGTTTTCTTTAAGCAAATGCTCGCTTAACACGTCGAGATCTTCGAGAGCTTTGAACTTGCAATTGTCGCCACTTCTATCACTTTCCGACTTATCTACGGTGCAACATAAAATTTGTCAACAGGCCAATGGAGCGATCGTGGAGATTTTTACCACATAATACTGAAGTGGGCTGTAAAACGTCCGCTGGATCGGAAATTGTTGAAGTTGTAAAAATATCACATAAAACATCCATATCGGGTTTAGTTCCGGAAGAGTCCGAGGTGGTGCCGTTGGTACTTGCGCAGTTCGAAGCGCCTTGCAAAGAATCGCTGTCGTCGAAATCGAGCAAACAACTGTTAGCAGTAGGAGGTTTAACAGGCGGTTGATTATTCTCGAAAACAGTCTTGAACTTGACGAAAATTTCGGACAACTCGTCGCTAACTTGCCTAACGTCCGCTAAACAATTAGGAGAAACCTCCGTTAAAAAAAAAACGGTAGTTAAAGAAACATTTTGCAAAAACTTTTCTTTAAAGTAAAATTTCTTTAGAGATGGGTGTGACTACAATCGAGCATTGTAACGACAAGCGTCACGGAAGTAGTGGTGACGCCGTAACAATTAATTGGTCGGTTCAGCAACAACTGACGCAGAAACGTCAACAACAGGAGTTGTTGAGGGGCAATTATGCCGTAAATAATCCAACATGGTCATCTAGAACGACAGAACGTGCCGCTTATACCCAACTGTTGCTTTGTCGTACTTTACCTACTGTGACAGACACTAATGCGAGTAGTACAGCTGGTGTACTACGAACTTAAGCGTAAAACAAGAGAGTAAACCCCCTTGAACGCCCCTAACAGTTGTCAATCGTCAAACGAGTGTCCAAAAAAAAAAAACAAATGCAAGTAAGTTTTCACCACATCAACATTGTTAGACCGTAAGCTGACGTAACATTCAATCATTCTGGATGACTGTAAAATGGGAGTAGTGTCCACAAACAATTCGCGTCATCGGTAATTTATACTTTGATCTTTCCCGATGTCAGCTGATGCAGAAACCACGTTAATTCTGATTTGTTGGATCGATTGCAGAATTTGTCGATTACATATTTTGGGGTGTTAAGCAATATTTCGTGTCGAGAGGGTCAAATTGTTAAATTACCGAGAATTTTCTCCCCTTGTTGGGCATCTGTGGCCAACTTCGACACGTTTGGTCTCAGACGTTCGCAACTCTGGTGAAGTTCACGGATCAGATCTAATTCGTCGGCTGAAGAGATGCCAGGTTTGTAGGAATCTAACATTTCGTTCAGCAGCCTGACATTGTTTTGTACGGACTCTAATTCGGAAACCCGCCGACTCTTCAGCTCTGCTCTCTTGTCATCCTGGAACGAAAGCGAAAGTAAAGTCTCGTAAGTATATAAAGGGAAAACCTCGGGGAAAACTGGACTATATTTTTTTATTTTCTTTAATTAATCTACATTCCTAAACATGCCCGATGGTGAAAGCCGCAGTGCAGTACCTCAATGGGGTACTTGCCTGAGTAAAATATTGCACTCTTTATTCTCTAGATGCATGCAAATAACTAAAAGAGGCTTAAATATTTTTTTCCCATTTTTTTATTTCATATTTTCGTAAATATTTGCAATTTTTGTTTTTGATGACGCATTGGTCCCCCGTATCCAAGACTCACACCTATATTGAATGGACTCTTGTTTTTGGCTACTATGCTGCGCTGCTACCAGAATGCGCGACATGTGTACAGCGGATTGGCATTCGATTTATAAATAGAACGCAAGGAAATTGAGTAAAGCGCCATCATACGATTTCTTTTAGAACTACGCCGTGCAGGGGACGGCTTCGTCACAAATCTCCCATTCCAAAAATTAATTCTGGGCGTATTATTGACCCTCGAACCAAATAAAAAAATACGGGTCTAATGAAATCGCCTACATTTTCTAAATATTATATTTCCCAAACATGTGGCAAATACCCCATTGGAAGTACCTTTAAAAAATTAAAACAAATTTTGATGACGTAGACTGCGCCTACTATTTGATGCGCTATCCTTCACAGGCGGTACGTGTTCAACGCACGATGCTTACGGAAGCGCAAGTGACGTCATGCAAATTGTTTAAATAGCTAGAATCAATAGAGCAACGCAAAAACACTGTTTTTTTTAATTGAAATGAGTTTATTTAGGGGTGCTTAATACTAGGGCTGAATACAGCTGAATATGGCTCAGTTGTTAAGATTCTAGCAATTTGATTGGCTATACTGTAACTAACTAGTGAATTGGACCCTGAAGACAAATTTGGTTGGTACACCTGGGGCTTAGCCCTCGCCAGTATTCAAGATTAAAACAGCACTGCCAAATTGTCTCTACTGAAAACTTATTGTGATGCTTTCAAATAGAAAACACTTTACGGAAAATTTAGAGAAGGGATGTAAATAACATCATAGAAGAATAACGTCATAGAAGAGTAGAGTAGCGGGGAAAAAGTACCTCTTTCACCATACTTTTGATGAGCCAGTTGGCGGCCTGGATGTCTTCGGGGTCTTTGCTTTGCAGCAGCTTTTGCAAAATTTTCGACTTCTCCTCGTCTTGAAACACCGAGTTTGCTTGTTTCCTCTTAATAACATTGGCATTCTGGGCACTGGCGTCCGCACTGGGACACTCTCTAATGACCCCCTGCTTCCTCAACATGTCATACGCTTCCTTAATCTTGGTCTCTTTGGGATAATCTATCGTCCACATGTACATAATCTGCAGAACCTTCTGTTTAACGTTCAGGGGCGTATGCGACCCCAAGTACTTTGGCGAGACTAGTTTAATCATTTCGTTCAAAAACCTAAATTTTCCAATTTCCGACTGGAATTGCGGACCGCACCGATTCATGCACGTGTCCAGTACATTGAGAGTTTGCAACATTTCGTATTCATTTCCCGAAGGCAGTTGACAGGCCAACACCTTAACTCCCAGATGCACCCCATCTTTTTCCTTGTTGATCAACGTGCAAAACGCCTCGAACGCGGCAGCGTCGATGTTGTGGTTGTGCGAAGTCGTCGCTTTTACTGCAAAATCCCCAATTATCAACCAGGAACAGAGAGCGACAGGACTTACGAAGAAGGGCCTCTAAACTGGTCTGCAGAACCGAATCCATTTTCGTTCGTTATTGGGGAATTATTTTACATTATTTCAACGGATTTAAAGAATCGCCGCTAATGTTATTAATTATAATGAGATAGCCGGAAACGTCGAAAAGCTTCAAAACATGCAGTACGTGACGTTTGAAGCGCGTCGAACGTAACTACTACCGGTTTACTCCTCCTCTATTGCACGCCGCGGGAGAAACAAAGAT
Source organism: Schizotus pectinicornis (assembly GCA_951805265.1). NCBI lineage: Eukaryota > Metazoa > Arthropoda > Insecta > Coleoptera > Pyrochroidae > Schizotus > Schizotus pectinicornis. The sequence continues at coordinate 9,667,858 of OX638207.1, read as the reverse complement.
AGAATAATAAGCGGAAGACTATTGACATTTCTGAAACGGGGCCCGTCAGCTGTTTGCAAAATGTCACGGATCATCGAGGAAAATTAGCATAGAAGCTTCAAAATTTTTACAATTGTTAGAAAAGTTGCCAGGTAATTATTGCTAAATTTTGACCACGGTAACAAGAAAATCAATCAAACTTGGCGGAATTAAACAAGGGTGGTAACGTATTGGTTTAATTTGTTTACACTAATTGGCGACCTGGCAACGTCGCAATTGTATCAACGTTAACAATCAGCACCTGCGCATTTTAACCTTTCTCCATGTATTGTAAAAGTGTTTTTGTCTCGCTAATATTTATGTAAAGAAAATAAAGTGGAAGGAAAGCTGGAAACAATTCCACAGGTTAAAAGGGCCCTAAGGAGTTTGTTGCGGGAGCTTTAATGTTGCTGCAACAAATTGCAGGGAATAGGACTCGACCTCTACAAATTAATAGCAAATTTGGTAAGAACCTTTTCATTATGATGTCAATTCGTGAAAATGTGGAATTATTTAATAATTAACGGTCGCTATCACGTGTTAAAACTGTAATTCAAGTTTTTTCAGCAGCTGCTTAGGCAATTTGACCCGAAAATCCCGTTTTGACGTTTGAGAAATTCAAGAAACTATTTGGAAAAATTGTTGTAAATTTTGGAAGCGTAATAGTAATAATAACTGGGAACAGCTGCTTTGCGTTATTTTATTAGCACATACAAGTAGGGCACGTGGTAATATTTCTACTTTTTTAAATGTTAATTAACAATAATTACTTTAGTATAAAAACTTGTGGTTGTTGTAGGAGGCTAGAAAGATTGAAAATCGATTAACAATGGTCGTTTTAGCGTTAATTTCAGGTGAATATCGCTAAAATGACGACAATTTACTTTCAGCGAATATTGGTGTTTTTTGAGGTTAGGGCGACAGCAGCCTTCTTGACTTCTATTGGGACCTCATGATAGCCCCCATATTTTGCGGTTATTTGGAAATCTCTGGTTTTTAGCCCCTTTTTGGTCTTTAGCGCGAAAGCGATGATTTCGATTTGAAGTTTGATGGACTCGCACATGCGCAATCGGTTCCTAATCGAGTTTCGCAGGTGAACGGCGTGTAATAATAATGAATTTTTCGGAAAAAAGTCGCTGCCGTAGCGAATTTTGAGTCTATTTTCCCGTTACTTTAATAATTTGCGGCAGTTTGCCCCAATTACCCGGCTTCGCCTCGTCTTTGCGTTAAAAAAATTTGAAAACTTTGGGATGTGCTAAGCAACCGTCAGGAGAACTTGGGTATTTATCTTTTGGTTCTAAGTAGAATGTCGGGCCCCAACCGACAACTCGTGTGTTAGTTTTGATTCGTGACTTAGTAGCGTTGCTTAATTGCAGCAATGTCATCGATCGCCACCAACGCTGGAACGGCGGATTCAGGGGATTTCGTGCAAGTCTCCGACTTGGATGACACTTCCGCCACATCGCCGCCGCCGGTAAAAACCCAAGTCTTACCGTTCGTTTACATTCAAACACCCAACACAAAGCTGCCTTTTGCGTCAATCCCGAAAACCAGCAGCAACGTTATCGTCAATACGGTGCCTCAACTACAGTTCAACACTTTGCCCCAGAACGTCGCCAACACAAACACAAAAAGCCGAAACGTTGTCGCTAATTCCAGCGTGATTTTGGCCCCGGTCAAGGGCAAAACTCAACAGTTAGTTATACATAAACCAGTGGTGCCAGTGACGTCCGGCTCCAAGTTTGCCGGAGCTTATTTGACTATGTTGAAGCCGGTCACCAAAACGGCGGAAACTTCAACTAACTCTCTTAATAACGTTCCAAGTTCGAACTCCGGACAAAAATACGTAATCGCGCCAATGGCCAAAGTTCTCAAGAACCGGGCCAAAACGCACCTTCCGGTCGTGATTCCCTCCAATAACGCCCAATCTAGTTTCACCTTCATGCCGCTAACATTACCAGCTAGTTCCGAAAATTCTAGTCAAAGCATTTTTAACATAAAAATATCTGAAGGACAAATACGAGAAGAGTCGGCCGATAAAACAGGAAACTGTAACAAGAACTCGACCCAGAGCGATTTAACGTGTAACGAAGTCATAGATCTGGACAGTCCGGTCAAGAGTGAAAAGGAGTACGAATTGTCGATTGTCGAAGATTCCCAGACGAAAACCGAAACTGATTTCGCCTTCACGGAAGAAAGTTCGAAACGTAAAGACGGACCGAAATTGGCGAAACACGGTATTTCGATTTTGAAAAAAAAGATTTCTCGCAAGTTCCAAAATTGCGAAAAAGTTCGAAAAAAAATCAACTCAACCCCTATCGTTGTAGATTGTCCGGAAACGAAAGTGGAGCCGGTGGCGGCGAAGCCGCAAAAACCGGAAAGGAGGCGGAAATCGAATTTTGCTTACCGCAAAGACTACGACGATATGGAAGTAGAAATCAAGATTGAGAAGAAGAGTCCCGAAAGAGAGGTGGCGGTCCGAAATAGCGAAATTAAATCGGAACCGGAAGACTGCGACGTCAAAAACATCCTGAAATGGGAGGAAGGGATCGGAAGTTTGCCCGGTAGCGCCCTCAAATTTATTATTAACGAATTTAATTTAGTCGAATACGTCACTTCGGAAGAGTACGATAAAATTTTAGAGAAACGGTTGACGAAAATCAAGACGAAATCGGAATTGCAGGAAGATTTGCGTTGCGCCGAATGCGGCTGTTACGGCCTCCCTTCCGAATTCATCACCCCCAAGTACTGCAGTTTGGACTGCCAGGAAGCCGGACGCGTCAAAGAGTTCGGCAAGGATTACAAACTGAAACAGAGGAAGCGCAAGCGCACTTTCGCCATGCAAAAATCCGAACTCGAGCCCAGCGCCAGCGAGGAAGACAACACTTCTAACGAGAACTCCCAAGACAAATTTTCGTACCCCTGGACTTGTTCCAAGAAGGGTTTTTCGTGGACGAAATATCTCGATCATATTAAGGCGAAAGCTGCTCCGGTTAAGTTGTTTAAAGACGCGTTTCCTTACAACCGCAACGGGTTTAGAGCCGGGATGAAACTGGAAGGAATGGATCCCTACCACCCCTCGTACTTTTGCGTCCTTTCCGTTTCCAAAACTTGCGGTTACCGGGTGCGGTTGCATTTCGACGGCTATCCGGACAATTACGATTTTTGGGTCAACGCCGACAGTATAGACATCTTTCCGGCCGGCTGGTGCGAGAAACACGGACACGTGTTGCAACCACCGCCCAACTACACGGTGGAGAACTTCAATTGGGTCCACTACTTGAAGCAGACCAAATCTACAGCCGCCCCTAAGCACCTGTTCGCCAACAGGGCCGGGAACGTAAGTAACGCCACTTTTGGGTGACACCATCATCAACCAAGTTTGACTTTGTTCAGTGTCTTTACATAACAAACATAATTTGAGTTAATATTTTACGGTCATCCAGCGTACCGTTCCGTCACGTTAATCAAAACTTCAATTTGTTTCCGTAAAGCGCGCATTTGACTGTTGACAACTGTCAGTGTTTTGCTAACTTATTAGTTCGTGTTCTAGTTACTTTTACGTTGATTTCCGCTTGTTGACTAAAAACCAGTCCAACGCTTAATAACGAAATTATCATAGCATATCATTAAATGAGTAGCATCAAATTTATTAAAAAAATTAAGGTGATGTTTCTGGTACGCCGCACTGACTTTAGTACTACTAGAAGTAGTAGTAGTAAAGTTGTCGCGTAGGCGGCACGTTCAGTCATTCTGGATGGCTCCGTGTAACTATTCAAAAGAATTATGCTTTGGCCGGTTAATCTGCCTGTCTCATTCATATGTTAAGTTGCAGGGAATTTCTAATGCCATTCAATTGAAACAATATACGATTTTATTATGTCACATCATACGATCCAGTTTCTTTTGTTTCAACAAACATTGATGTGGCTCGAAACAAATGTGCATCATCCCTTGACGGTTTTCTAAAATGAAAAGGTCTATCTGTTTAAAAACTAAAATCAATAGGAGAAAATAATTGCCACCAGCACTGGGATCCCTGACAAAGCGTTTCGACCGCGTCGCTTCCAAAGCGACCGAAAAGCTTTAATGTCGACCGAGTCGACTTGCATTTCTATCGGTTAAACAGAGAGTTTCGAGAGGTTATTGCTTTTTTTGGTCGCTTTGGAAGCGACGCGGTTGAAACGCTTTGTCGGGGATCCCAGTGCAGTTTTGTATAGTCATTGCGTTGAGTTGCATGAAGTTAATTTGTTGTTAATGATCAAATCTCTTTGACGATAATTCGCTATTGTACTTTTTTCGTTGCGAGTTCGAGGTTCTATTGTTATACACAGGCTGTTCCGTAAAAAGCGCCTCAAGCTGTAACTTTGTTATTTATTATCCGATTTAAATAAATGAAAAACTTTTGGAAAATTAACTACAAATTGCAATTTTTTTAAATATACAGGGTGGGAAAATAGTGCGCCCGACTTAGATAGCTCTAGTTCTATGATAGGTAGAAATTGTATTTAAAAACACAGATAAACTAGAGAAAGAAGTCTATAACCGGAAATTATTTTTGAACATACAGGGTGAGCCAAGACAATTATACAGGGGCAAGTGACATTTTTTTAAATGGAATGTGGTGTGTAAAAGAAGATTTTTCAGAGGCTTTTTCTAGACTCTTTTCAATCCAATATTATTGCTGACTATTTTCAAGCCACTTGGATGTAGCGATTTTTTTTGTTCAAATAATGGCATCTGCAGATGCATGTTAAAAAAATCACCAGTCACAATTATGGGTTCTAAGAAAAAATTATGTAAAGACTAGTTAGGAAACATCTGTGGAATGTCTTTGATCCGTTTTAACTTTTGAAAAATTATACAGGGTGGCTAAATTTAAGTTTTCATTTTAGAACTTTTTGAATTTAATTTTCTTCATAAATAATTACAAAATTCAAGAATAATCCTAAAAAATTAGATCGTTTCCAAATAACTCGACAAGAACTTCAAATGTTTCAAAAGTGACAACTGACGACAGGTAACTGCGGTAAATGTGTATTTCTTGTCGGATAATATAAAATGCAAAAAATGATCAAGATACAAACATAAAGTGAACTTACTAAAAACTTATGCTGTTTTTATGGGCAAAACATCTGGAGCACTTATTGCAATTTTATCTGTCGAGTTATTTGGAAAACGGTATAATTTTTTAGGATTATTCTTGAATTTTGTAATTATTGGGCAATAAATCGAAAATGGTTACAAATAGCCATAGGGGTGTACATGCAAAAAATGTTTGTTTTTAGTTTCTACATCATATCGTTAAAAAATATACAGGGTGTTCTATTTGAAAAAATGGAGAAAATTAAATTCAAAAAGTTCTATATTGAAAAATTAAATCTAGCCACCCTGTATAATTTTTCAAAAATTAAAACAATTTAAAGGCATTCCACATATGTTTCCTAACTAGTCTTTACATATTTTTTTCTTAGAACTCATAATTGTGACTGTAGTGATTTTTTTAACATGCATCTGAAGATGCCATTATTTGAACAAAAAAAATCGCTACATCCAAGTGGTTTGGAAATAGTCAGCAATAACTTTGGATTGAAAAGAGTTTTGGAAAACGCTGCGAAAAATCTTCTTTTACACACCACATTCTATTTAAAAAAATGTTACTTTCCCCTGTATAATTGTCTTGGCTCGCCCTGTATGTTCAAAAATAATTTCCGGTTATAGACTTCTTTCTCTAGTTTATTTGCGTTTTTAAATCAAATTTCTACCGATCATAGAACTCGAGCTATCGAAGTCGGACGCACTATTGCCCCACCCTGTATAATAAGCTTTAATGTCAAAAGAGGTTCAACATTTTGTTTTCAGTTTTACGAAACACCATGTGTTGTGTTAAATATTTGATAGACATGAATGTTGCTATTTTCTCGATGGGAAATAATCCGAAAAACAAGTGGTCATTTTAAAAAATCGTAATTAGTGTTTATCCAACTGGACTTGTCACAAGAGTATTGGCGTCTTTTCACTTGTGTAATTTATTTGAAATTTTCAGACCATCTGCCCCAATGGGTTCAGGGTGGGGATGAAGTTGGAAGCAGTGGATCGCAAAAACAACACTTCTTTGGTGTGCGTGGCAACTGTCAAAGATATGGTGGACAATCGGATTCTCATCCATTTCGACAGTTGGGGCGACATCTATGATTACTGGGCGGATCCAACTTCTCCTTACATTCACCCCGTGGGGTGGTGTGACCAACACGGTCACAACCTAACAGCCCCTAATGGTAAATTCGAAAAACTTGACATACGAAAGTCATATTCGATCTTAACTGAGATGCTTGAGAGTTTTCAGTAGTTTCTTACTCTCATATGTCTAATTGAATTCCTCATCTAGTGGGTTCTGGAAAAAACGACTCGGGTCTGAGAGTTCCCCGGACGGTTTTCTTCCCTTTTTCCCCTTCACGATGTCAACAATTCGCAATTGGGATTGGGATGTCAGCTACTACGTACTTTTATAAACAAAATATGCCAAAGCCAACTTTGATGAGAAATTCAATTAGATATACAGGGTGTAACCGAAATAAGTACATACATTAATTTTAACCAGTGGTAGAACTCATCAAAACAATTTTTTTTCTATGTACCATTTTTTTGAAATCGAATTTTTTAAAATTATTTTTCCCCCCTACAAATTGACGAGCCTCTTACGAAATGCTCCAACAAAGAACAATAATAATACAATTAATTTATTTGGTAATCTTGTTGACTAGGTAACTTGCTTCCAGTGTCGTGTAAGAAAATTGTGTAAGATTTTAAAATAATTTTAACACAAAAACTAAAACGTTTTTTAAAAAAAATTATTAAAAAGAGTTTTTTGTCTTGAAGAGTTTTATTACCAGTTAAAATTAATGTACTTATTTCGGTTACACCCTGTATGTACTGTACTTTCCTATTTTATATACAAAGTGTTTCGGAGTCGACACCTCAGCTGCGCACCACAACTTGTAGAAGTAAAATACACTTATACAGTAAAGAGTGTTACAAAGAGAACCGCCGGCGCCTAAAAGCGTAATTCGTTGTAATTTTAGGAAGTTTCTGTCAATTTTGAGGGATTAATGCAAAATGGCGTTATTCAATCAGTCAATTTTTATGACAATGACGTCGAAACGCTTTGGTTATTTATGGCTTAATGTAGGTACTTTAAAGTAGGTATAAGCTCCAGTGAAAGCAACGGATTACCATAAACATAAATAGTGGGTAGCCACAAAGGCACTTATGTAAACGATCCCCTTAAAGCTGCCATTGCGGAAATGCCTTAAGCGCTGAAATTTAAAAATCCGTGCAATTCAATAGGGGTTTGAAGTGTTATTATTATTATATTGTTATTAATACGATTCTCCTTATTTTATCTATTCTTCAAGTGTGATGCAAGTATTACTTTTTATGGACAAGTTGGCGCTGGCTCGGGTGCGCTCCGAAGCGCCCGTAACCGCAAGAGTGGTCGAACTTGACTTTGCCCAAGTTCGTCTTGGCCCTGTCAATACGTTACAATTTTCCAAGGTGTGTTGGGGGACCTTCCAGATTACCCCGACCCGGAAACGTTCTCCTGGAACCGCTACTTGAAAGAAACGAAATCGGTGGCGGCGCCCGTTAGAGCCTTCAAACAACGACCGACTTGTGGTTTTAAAACGGGAATGCGTCTGGAGTGCGTCGATAAGCGCGTCCCGCAACTCATCCGGGTGGCGACCGTTTCCGATGTGCGAGACCACCAGATCCGGATACTTTTCGACGGCTGGCCAGATAGGTACAGTTATTGGGTGGACGACGACAGTGACGACATCCATCCGGCGGGATGGTGCCAAAAAACCGGCCATCCAATCGAAACACCCTTGAGTAAAATACAGTTTTCTACATTATCGTCTCTGGTTTAATCAATTTTATTACAGCTCCTGACGATGTTTACGATTTTCTCGAGTGCCCCACTATTGGTTGTCGGGGTTTGGGGCACACGGAGGGGGCCAAATTCGCCTCTCATTCCGAACAAAAGTATTGTCCTTACGCTGAAGATAACATAGATATAGATCGTCGTTACCCGGACCGATTGTTAACTCCGGACCGGTGCGTCGAAGAAGCTGTTCCGGTATCGCGCGAACCTAAGGAAGTTGGGTGAGTTATTGAAATTTTACCACAATTGTTTTAATCACGTTATATTGATAGTAAACATAGGCACTTGATTAAATACGCCCGATCTGAAGACGGTGCGCTGGAAGACGTTCAACCGGAAGTAAAGAAGCCAAAAAGAAAATACACGAAACGTGTAAAATTGGACGTTAAGGAAATCAACAAGATCGAGGCGAATTCGTTGATTGCTCAAGCGAAGATCGATCCGGCCGAAAAGGAGTCCTGGCCGAAACATTCGCAGTTTCTCTATAGATATGTTGAAGGTTGCGGGGATGTGAGGAGGTGGCGGAATGATAAAGTGGCGGAATACGTGGCTATGTTGCCGGGTTGTAGCGGCCACGCTGAACAGTTTAAGGAAATGGAAATCGATGGAGAGGCGTTCTTGTTGCTCAGTAAAAGTGACTTACTTGATCTTTTGAAGATGAAAATGGGACCCGCTATCAAGTTGCATAGCGTTATAGTGTTGTTGCGAGAACGAGTTTGTCGCATTTTTTCATAACTGAAATTTGTGTATAAATATAGTGACTTTGTTTTAATTTTCTTTTTAGTTATTTGCAAAATGTACATAGTTGTTATATACACCACGTTGTTTAAAAGTACAAAGTTTCCTCGCTCCCTGAATTTCTTGGAGTTTTCGTTCAAATTAACATTTCCTAGAATTTCCTGTAAAAATGACCCTTAGGGCCGATCTCTTCACCCAGTTATTATACATTGGTTTGAAGCTTAAAGTTAGTTATGGCTACGTGAAGCAGTTGTCAGTAACTTAGAAGAAGTGGAAAGATGTTTTTATGCCCGCTTCATATTAAATGTTCATGCTGCAGTTCTCTGGAATTATTGACCATAAAAGAGGTCATCCGGATTTTTAAAAGCGTTCCGCCACTGGCTGCATAGAATGCTACGAATCTATGGTCGTTGCGCATGCGTAGAATGGTCATCTCGCTGTTAAGTCTTTCTCCCTCCCCCCCTATCAAAATAGGTAAGGTATTGGCTGTCTGCTGTCACTGAACTGCCCCTGTTTTTTAGTTGTTTGTGGTGCTCCCGAATCGCCAGATTGCGGCCCACACGTCGATTGTCACGTTCGGGGCGGCCCCCATCCAGGATGTCCGTGATCCTTCCTAGTTTTCCCAACTGAAATCTGTCCGGGAATCTTCGAGAAATCGCCTTTAAACTCCAGGTATGTTGTTATTGTTTTGTGACGTAGAACGGTTTTTTGATGACCCCTCCTGGCCCCCTTAGCTTTATTATCATCGAAAATGGGTGCCGGTGTTAGCGCAGGCGAAAGCAACGACGATTTGGTCAACAACTTGATGGAGGCCGATTACATCAAGACGTCAGCTGTTGAGAGAATCTTCAGGGCTGTGGATCGCGGGGAGTACTTTCTCCCCTATCCTCCCGTCAACGCTTATCGGGACGTGGCGTGGAAGAACGGCAATTTTCACATATCGGCTCCCTGTATTTACAGCGAAGTTATGGAAGGACTCAAACTGAAGCCGGGGTTGAGTTTCCTGAACTTGGGTTCAGGAACCGGCTATTTAAGCACCATGGTCGGGTTGGTTCTGGGCCATAACGGCATCAATCACGGGGTGGAGTTACATGCTGACGTTGTGCAGTATGCTTACAAGAAATTGGAGGAGTTCAAACAAAATTCGGGAGCTGTTGACGAGTTTGATTTTTGCGAGCCCAAATTCATACAAGGTTTGCTCGCTCTCTAGCCAGAAATTTAAGGTTGAAACGACAATTTGATTATTACAGGAAACTGTTTGTGCTTGGATAGTGGTCATCTGTATGATAGGGTTTATTGCGGGGCGGCTTGTCCCGAACAATATTTGAACTATATGAAGAATTTTATTAAGATCGGAGGTATCTTGATCGTGCCTCTCAATGATCAACTGTTGGAAATGAAGAGGCTCGGGGACACGAATTGGAACGTTCGCTCGCTATTGCCGGTTTCTTTCGCCAATCTCATCTTGCCCCAGGAGAACAGCAGTGAAGTGGTTCGTCTATGTAAGTAGAACTTAACGTCAGAAATTTGATTAGAAATATTCTTTAACTCCCGCCTGTTCACGTTTGTTTCACCAAAAAGTGGCGCTGCAAGCAGAACCTCGCAAGAGTCATTCAAACCTATTTCAGTGCAGACAGTATCGTTGAGGACGACGAAGAAACGTTGAGAGCGAATTATACCGTCGAATTTTTAAAGACGTTGACGCCTCCTGAGGCGCCCGCTCACAAACTTATTCTGAAACAAGGTGTTATGGTTATGTTGTGATGTAAGTTAACAGCATCTCTTGTGTTTTTAGTGGAGATCGAGCCTCTGTCGCTGCAGGAGTCGTGCAGAGCAACCATAAGAAACTTGTTGAGAAAGTCCGTGGAAAGCGAGTTTCCGGTCGCCAAGACTCCAACCAAACAGCAGAAAATCCTGAGAAAGAAAAGGTCACTACGAAGGTTAGTACAGTAGTCCCAAAAATTTCCTTAAGGCCTGATTTCAAGTCTGAAATCGCGTTGTTAGCCCAGCTCGAAATACATTTAAATTTAATTTAGTTTCCTTCTGCTTAGGGATTTTTAAATTTTAGCGCTGCCACAATGGAAGCTTTATGGGGCGTTTACTGAGTGCCTTTGTGGCTACTCACCATTTATGTTTATGGTAGTCCGTTGTCTTCACTAACGCTTATATCTACTTAAAGGTACCTCCATGAAGCCGTGAATAACCGAAGCGTTATTGTCACAAAATTTGACTGATTCATAAAGCCGTCTTGTCATAAATCCCCAAAAATTTTATTTCCGCGGAATTTCAAATTGGCGCTTTTGAAGACCGGCGTTTTTTTTGTAACGCCCTAATTGCGCTAGTAATAAACCTGTACTTTAATCATATTTCAAATTTTCTTGCGAAGAAATTTAAGTCTGGTTACAGGTTTTGTGTTCGGACGCAACTACTTGCGCCAATGAGATAGGAAAACGTCTTATTTATGGTAAAACCGGGCGCCACTCATGACTTGAAATCGGGCCCTTACAGTTTACTTTATTACCGATAACCGCTTGTGGCATTGGTTGGCCCACATAAACTGTTTCTGGCCGTACCACTTGCAGTTATTGGTAATTATATGCGGCGAGGAGCAGTTCTCGCCTTGAGTTGCTCAATCGACGTTCGCGTCACGTGTTACAACTTCTTTCAGGGACGGGAACGTGCGCAGGCCCCGCACCGCTTCGAGTTCCATTCCGATTCCTCAAACGTTGAGGGGCACCGAGGAGCTGTTTAATTACTTTCTGTTGTCGGTGGCCAGACGGCGACAGAGGAACCTCGACAGTTCCAACGACGAATGGGGCGAATATTTGTCGAGTACCCAAAATTCTTCGGCCGACGAACAAAACACTAATAACGAAACACCTCAACAGAAGGAAGTGAGGGCCGTTATCGAACACGAACCGTCCGATGACGACGATGAGGACGATAACGTTATGGCGGAAGTTGAGAAATTAGAACGGGTTCACGGAGCTCTTGTTGATATATTAACGCAACTCAATCCGGAGCCCGGTTCTTCTACCGGAACGAATCCGGAAACGTCTCAAGGAGAAGCGAGTAATGCACCTAACGGCAGTACTGAACCTGAAACGAGTGAGGACAACCGAAAAATGGCCGTTGATGCAGCGGAAAAGATTGATGAGGATGTTGAGAGTAATGGGTCTGAATGTAGCAATAGTACCACTCCGAAAAAGAAAAAGTTTAATAACCGCGAAAAGTTGGATAGCGGATTAGGTGATGAGATAATGAGTGCTCCCATCAATTCCGGGGATACGGTCGAAGAAGCGATTACTAGTAGCGACGAGGAGCAAGACAGTCGCAGTTACAAGAGGAGTTTTAGGCATAAGTTGGAGAAACGCGCCAACTCGAAATGGCGGAGAATAGAGTCGAATCGGGATGCGGACAGTAGTGATTATGAGTATGATAGCGCGAAACCATCCGGCTGTCAGATGAAGATGTACAGGAGTCTCTACTCCGCACATATGGAGAACAAGATCAAGGAATTGCCGTTACCATCCATTCTAAAGAAGTATCTGCATTATTACAGGGAACTTTAAACCCTATTTTCGGTTTTCATAATTGATGTTTAGCGGGTAGACTAAACGAATAGGGTATGGTATTTTCCTAAGATATTAGTTAGGGATGAGTTATCCAAGGGGATTTTATACAGTTGAATGTTGTAATATTTACGTTTCCGATTATGTAACTTACTTATTGGTGCATTTTTGTTCTAGCATTGTGTAATCGTTTAATGATTGTTTCTGGAATGTGCTGTTATTTGTAAAAGGATTTGCGCTGTATAATAAAGTTATCTTAACCTAAAATTGAAGTTATATTATTGACCTATCTATGTATTGACCTCTGTCAGAGTACAGGGTTGACCAAACCTCAACAGCGCTTTGGAGTTTCATAGTCACGCTGTTGGCAATTTTGAAACCAGACAATTGATTACTTAAAAATTGATCCAGTCCGGCAAAGACCTCGTCAAATCGTAAAGTAGGATAGATATCGCCATAGAAATTGCACATTATTGGTATTCTTTTTCAAGAGCAACTCAAGCATGCTCTTCAAATTTGTCTACACCTTCGAAATATTATTGTAACTAGAAATTTCAGTATTTCTTCTGAGTTTTGTATAGTATTTTTAATGGACTTTTTTAGCAATATACAGGGTGGGGCAATAGTGCGTCCGACTTCGATAGTTCGAGTTCTATGATTGGTAGAAATTTGATTTAAAAACGCAAATAAACTAGAGAAAGAAGTCTATAACTGGAAATTATTTTTGAACATACAGGGTGAGCCAAGACAATTATACAGGGGCAAGTAACATTTTTTTAAATGGAATGCGGTGTGTAAAAGAATATTTTTCGCAGCGTTTTCCGAGACTCTTTTCAATCCAAAATTATTGCTGACTATTTCCAAACCACTTCGATGTAGCAATTTTTTTTGTTCAAATAATGGCATCTGCAGATGCATGTTAAAAAAATCACTACAGTCACAATTATGAGTTCTAAGAAAAAATTATGTAAAGACTAGTTAGGAAACATATGTGGAATGCCTTTAAATTGTTTTAATTTTTGAAAAATTATACAGGGTGGCTAGATTTAATTTTTCAATTTAGAACTTTTTGAATTTAATTTTCTTCATTTTTTTCAAATGGAACACTCTGTATATTTTTCAACGATATAATGTAGAAACTAAAAACAAACATTTTTTGTATGTACACCCCTATGGCTATTTGTAACCATTTTCGATTTATCGCCCAATAATTACAAATTTCAAAAATAATCCTAAAAAATTAGATTGTTTTTAAAATTACTCGACAGATAAAATTGTAATAAGTGCTCCAGATGTTTTGTTCATAAAAACAGCAGAAGTTTTTTTAGTTAGTTCACTTTATGTTTGTATCTTGATCATTTTTTGCATTTTATATTATCCGACAAGAAATACACATTTATCGCAGTTACCTGTCGTCAGTTGTCATTTTTGTGTCTATTTTGAAACATTTGAAGTTTTTTGTCGAATTATTTGGAAAACAATTAAATTTTTTAGGATTATTCTTGAATTTTGTAATTATTTGGCGATATCTCAAAAATGATTACAAATAGCATAGGGGTGTGCATACAAAAAATGTTCGTCTTTAGTTTCTACATCATATCGTTAAAAAATATATAGGTGTTCCATTTGAAAAAATGGAAAAAATTAAATTCAAAAAGTTCTAAATTGAAAATATATAATTTTTCAAAAGTTAAAACGGATTAGAGACATTCTACAGATGTTTTCTAAGTAATCTTTACATAATTTCTTCTTAGAAGTCGTAATTGTGACAGTAGTGATTTTTTTTAACATGCATCTACAGATGCCATTATTTGAACAAAAAAAATCGCTACATCCAAGTGGTTTGGAAATAGTCAGCAATAATATTGGATTGAAAAGTGTCTAGGAAAAGGCTCCGAAAAATCTTCTTTTACACACCACATTCCATTTAAAAAACTCTCACTTGCCCCTGTATAATTGTCTTAGCTCACCCTGTATGTTCAAAAATAATTTCCGGTTATAGACTTCTTTCTTCAGTTTATCTGTGTTTTTAAATCAAATTTCTACCCATCATAGAACTCGAGTTATCGAACTCGGGCGCACTATTGCCCCACCCTGTAAAGTAAAAAAAATTGATTTAAGAGCTTCAAAGGAAGATGGAAGGGCAGATTCCTCTCCTAGGATGCACTTTATTTCCGCACGTGTCCACATTACACCGACACAATTAAAAAAGTGCCTTATAACAACAACATTATTTATTCTCATATTCGATCATACTTGCTGCGAAAAATGCAATAATTACTTAATTCACAATTATTACTTCATGTTTCATATTCCTCTTAAACGATTAAAAGACGTATTTACATAAATGTCGGGTGATATCCTAGAAGTTGACCGCCTTTCCGCAATAAGCCGCCACGTTCGCCTCCCTCAGCGCTTCTGCGCAAGTGGGATGCGCATGGCAGGCCCTCGCAACATCCTCACTCGACGCTCCGTATTCTTGGGCCAGCACAGCTTCGTTGATCAGTTCCCCTGCACTAGGGCCGATTATGTGCGTACCTAAAATGCGGTCTGTGGCCTTATCGGCGAGAACCTTGACGAAACCGTCAGTTTCGTTATTTGTTTTAGCCCGCGAGTTGGCCATGAATGGGAATTTGCCGACTTTGTAATCCACTCCTTCACTCTTTAAATCTTCTTCACTTCGGCCCACCCAAGCCACTTCTGGATGGGTGTAGATTACGGATGGGACGCAGTTGTAGTCGATGTGGACGGGACCGCCCAAAATACCCTCCACGCAGATAATGCCTGATATAAAACCAATTAGAAGATGTCACGCAAAAAAAATTTTTACCTTCATCTTCGGCTTTGTGAGCAAGCATGGGCCCATGTATGCAATCACCTATGGCGTGAATGTTAGGGATGACTGTTTGGAAGTGGGAATTAACGGGGATTCGGCCGCGTTGGTCCCTTTCAATGCCCATTTCTTCAAGACCAAGATTCTCGGTATAGGGCCTTCGCCCTACGGACACTAACAACACGTCGCATTCCAACTGCAAGACAATTTGGTCAAACTTTCAATCAACCAATTAAGCTAAATCATGAGTTGAGTTACTCGGCATCTTAGTCAGATTAGTGTCTACCAACTTTCACTAAATTTGGTTCATGTTCACAAAATTAAGCCGGTAAAGAAGATTTCTTTCAAGAAAATTGGGTAAAAACAACTGAACTCTAAGCACCAACAAAATCGCTATATCTTTATCGGTAAAGAAGGCAACTGTTTTAATTATTTGCTTGGATACTACAAATTAATTTCAAATTCGTCTGAATGGTACAAATTAATTATTCTGTTCAAAAGTGCGAGTGCTTAAGTTTTCGGGTGATTCGGGAACAATGGGGAATTTCGGTTACCTCTTCCTTTTTGTCGGAATCTTTGGCGTCTTCGATGTTGACTTTGACGACGCCTCCTGATTTTTGGGCGCCCATCACCTTGGTGCCCAACTTGAACTTGAGCCCTTGCTTGGTCAGAACTTTTTGGAAGGTTTTGGCGACCTCGTTGTCGATCCCCACTCCTCCTATTGAAGTCAAAAATTCAATGGCGGTAACTTCGGCACCTAATCGCGACCAAACCGACCCCTAGCGACAAAACAGAATTTATTTCACAGACATCAAACAGCACATGCGCAGAAAACCAAAAACAAGAAAATTACCAATTCAAGACCAATAACGCCAGCGCCTATTACGATCAGACGATTGGGAACGGCACTCAGCGATAAAGCTCCGGTCGAAGAAACTATCTGTTGTTCGTCAATCTAAAACAATTAAAAATATGCAATGAAAATTCAGTGAAAGTTGCGAAAGTCACCTCGATTCCGGGAAACGGTGTCACCTCGGATCCGGTAGCGATAAGAATGTTTTTAGTGTTGACAACATCAGTGGCGCCCCCGTCTTTCATCACAGTAACTTGGTTGACTCCAGTTATCTTGCCATGACCAGTCAGTAGGTCCACTTTGTTTTTCTTGAACAACTGGGCGATTCCACCTGTTAGAGCCTTTACGGCGTTCACTTTCTGTCCCATCAACTTGTCTAAGTCTAGTCGGACATTGTCAGTGGTGATTCCTCTTGAAGCTAAATCGCCTGAATGGGCCATATGGTAGTAATGGGAGTTGTTCAGGAGGGCTTTTGACGGAATGCACCCCACGTTCAAGCACGTGCCCCCGAGCGTCGCCTCCTTCTCTATGCATACTGTCTGAAATTAGGCAGAACGTAAACAGTATAATTGAACAAAAAGAAATTGATCACACTTTTAAGCCTAACTGCGCCGCCTTGATTGCAGCCACATAGCCGCCAGGACCGGAACCAATCACCACTAGGTCGGCGTCGTGTGATGTGGAGTAATTGCGAAAGTGAAGGCTGGTAAGGGCGGCCTTATTGCATCGGACTAGGTGAAAGGGCTGCAAATTAAAGTGCTATTAATTACTGTCATAACTTGTCACAATTGTTGAAGACGTCCCGTGAGAAAGTGCTAACTATTTCGTCTCATTTAATCGATGAGTTGTTAGGTGGTTCTTGCTTTTCGGAGACTTGGGGTCAATTGCTCTTATGAAATGGAAATTTTTGAGGTTATATTACGTAAACATTCGTGACAATGACTGGACCTTCAGGAGGTACTTCTGGTTAGAAGAGGGCTGAGTACCTACTCTGATTGATGAAGATACGATGTTCAAAATTGCCGAACGCATTTTTCTGGATTATTATACTTTTGGAATGACAGCCGCTTGACCCTGACGTGACCGGACCGGATAGTAAAGAGCAAAGAAAAACTAGATCTAGAGGACAACCCGCAGTATACGTAACCGTGCCCAACTAAATGTTCTATTCTTTTCTAACACACACGGATGAGTAAATGTTTTACATTTCCCTCTCTGTCTTGAGTGATACTACTGTTTGTTATGGTTATGATAACATCATATGTAATGTTATGTCACTTTTAATTCTTGGCGATTCCGTTGTCGCCACAATCGCTTCTTTGCTGCGGAGTTTGGTGTTTGGTCTTGGGTGAAGTGAATCTAAAAACTGCTAAAACCGTTGAAATGGCCGCGTTAAAAACAGAAATCGACCCGCAAGAGAAGGAAAACGAGGCCGAAAAGGGCGATGACGTCGAGGAATTAGGCGGCGAGACCGGTCCGACCGAAGCCGGCAAGAAGAAAAAAAGGAAGAAGAAGAAAAAGACTGGTGAGTTTCGTAATCAGTTTATCACTTTCGGTGTTCCACATTCGTTATTCAGTTACGGCCATTAACGGCGAAGGCGAAGAAGCCGCGGAGGAAGTTCCCAATGGGGAAGTCATTCCGGAAACCAATCAGGAAGCTGACGCCGAAAAAAAGAAGAAGAAGCGCAACCGGAAGAAAGGCGGCAAGCACGTGCAGACCGACCCTCCGTCATTGCCCATAGTCGATCTGTTCCCCAACCAAGTTTTCCCGGTTGGAGAGATACAGGAGTATCCTGTCAAGCAGGATGATCGCACCGCCAAGGATCGGTTCAGCTCCGAGGAGAAACGCGCACTTGACCGCATGCACAATGATATCTACAACGAAGTGCGATTAGCCGCGGAGGCCCATCGCCAGGTAATCCATCCATTTTTACCTAAATTAAATACATTAGAATTAAATGTCACTTGTCAAAAGTGACAGGACCCATTAGTTAGAAAAAAATTTAAGCAAAAAAACGTAAAGTTGTGGCTAAAGATTTTATAGCTAATGGGAAGTTTATGTATAGTGCACGTTATTTGAAGACTCTTGAAGCTTTGATTATAATTACCACTAAGGATTGGTAAATTAGATAGTTCCCTTGGGAGCATGCGCAGTGCACTTTACCTCACTCACAGGGTCCACTGCCAGTTTATGTATGTACAGTCAGTATCAAAAGTAATGTTTATCTCGCACGAAATTAAATTTATTCTGCAGATGATGTACTATCTAAACTCTAAAGGAAACCCAATGCATATGTTCCATTATTTTATATGCGTAGCATAAATATGAATTTTAATGTCTGTATTTGTTTTATGTGGATAATTATCTAGTTTAAAGTTTAACAGGTGGACATTACTTTTGAACTCGGCTGTACTAGCCAAAATGTTGATAATGATTTTGTTGGTCCGTTGCTAAGGGTTCTACGTCAAATCTTGACGCACTGCTGACAATGAATTACCTTTAATCGTCATTCGAGCAACTGGGCATTGACTTATGCAACAAATTTTGCTCAGATTGATATAGTTATGCGTCTTAAAGGTTATTAAAAAAGGGTCGTATTTAACAGTCTACCAAATTTACCCAATATTTTCATACAAAAAAATACTTTTATTTCCCAAAAATACTAAATGCTCACCAAAATTAAGAGAATACATAATCTTAAAGCGACAACCAAATATTGACATAATGCTGACCTCTTATATATTTTGTTCGCCAAAATAACTTTTGTTGACCATAAATACTAAATGTTTACCAAATTTTATTCCGCATTTAATTCTAACATAATACCCAGATATTTAATTTTCGACAGTGTCTTATATTATTTAGCAGTTAAAAATACTATTTGTTGATCAAAAATACACAAGTAATAAAATGTTGTGCAAATGGTAAATAATTTTATGCAAAATTATAGATGTAGATGTACTAGGGCAAGGAAAATAAGAGTAAAAATAGAAGTGATTTGCACAAAAAAAATATTGATTTCCGTAATATATAAATGCTTTGCTGTAATTGGCTTGCATTATGTAAAACTTCTTTTAGTGGTAATTTCTAATCGTGCTTTTAAACAAAAATTACAGGGCCCTGAACTGACCTTGTACAAAACTTTTTTCGCTTGCCTCTTGTCTGGAAGCGCAAGCGGCAAGGAGAGATGCCCGAGCATATTTCATTTTTGGAGTAATAGAATAATTATTTGACGCACAAATAATATTTTTGAGAAACACTAAATATAAATGGATAGCGCGAATATTTATTATGTAGGCAGCACGGACGCGTAACTTAAGCGTTCTAAATTTAGTGAACATTTAGTAAAATTGATGGACATATAGAATTTAAAATGTAAGCAATGGTAAAACAATATGTAGCATAGTGGTGATGTTCTCATTTTTTGATGTATAATAATTTGGGTTTTATTTAGAATTTTTGATGCTCATTAAATTTTCTGGTGGACAGTGCAAGGGATGTATTGTTTAATTTTGTGTTCCCTTAAAAAAAAAATGTTAATTTTCTTCAAGTAACTTTCGAGCTTTATGCTGCCTTAATGAAGGATTTATGTATTTAAATTAATCTATTTTGACCTAATTTAAGTGATCAGTCTTTAGTCTACTTCCACACCCTTACGGGACATCCTGCACAATTCAGAAATCCTCCTTTATTAACTTTTCCCGTTTAGACTCGCCAATACATCCAGAAATGGATCAAGCCCGGCATGACCATGATCCAGATTTGCGAGGAACTGGAAAACACTGCCCGGAAGCTCATAGCGGAGAACGGCCTCAAGGCCGGCTTAGCCTTCCCTACAGGCTGTTCCAGAAACCACTGCGCTGCCCATTACACCCCGAACGCCGGTGATCCGACTGTTCTCGAGTACGACGACGTTGTCAAAATCGATTTTGGGACTCACATCAACGGTCGCATTATTGATTGCGCCTTCACTCACACTTTCAATCCCAAATATGATAAGTTGGTAGAAGCTGTACGTGACGCGACCAACACTGGCATCAAGTCGGCCGGAATCGATGTGCAATTGTGCGAAATCGGAGCTGCCATACAGGAAGTGATGGAGTCTTACGAAGTGGAACTGGACGGCAAAACGTATCCGGTGAAATCGATCCGGAACCTCAACGGGCACTCAATCTCGCCCTACAGTAAGTGAAGGCATAACGAAAATTGTTCAACAAAATACCAAAAGCTCGAGACAGTAGCAGTTACGAAGGGCTAGCGAATTGGCTAGCTTTATAATCTGCCAATTGAATTGTTTGGGAAGCGTTTCATTTTTCGTTACGCATGCTTCTGCATTGGTCGATTTTACGGTACCGCGACTCAAGAAGTTTCAAACTCTGCTTTCCGCCACCGTGTAGATCAAACAAATATTTATACGATTTTTCATAGGAATTCACGCTGGCAAGACGGTTCCTATCGTCAAGGGCGGCGAAGCTACAGTCATGGAAGAGAATGAATTCTACGCCATTGAAACGTTCGGTTCTACTGGACGTGGTGTGGTGCATGACGACATGGATTGTTCCCACTACATGAAGAATTTTGAAACGTCTTACGTTCCACTTCGGTAATGCGACTTTCGGAAATAACTTCTCGTTTTACTTACTGACTTATCTTTTTCCAGTTTACAATCTTCCAAAACTTTACTCAACATAATTAATAAAAACTTCAGTACTTTGGCTTTCTGCAAGCGATGGTTGGACCGCGCTGGCGCCACCAAGTACCAAATGGCGTTGAAGGATTTGTGCGACAAGGGGGTAGTGGATGCTTATCCGCCCCTTTGCGACATCAAGGGATGCTATACTGCACAGTTTGAGCACACAATCATGTTGCGACCCACATGCAAGGAAGTTGTGTCACGTGGCGATGATTACTAAGGTTTTTTTTTTGGTTTTATGGTTTTAACATTGTTTATTGACATTGATTAATAAATTATTGTAAATAAACCTTTTTTACTTTACCGCATGTATTTCTATAAAGTCAAGTTAGCATAGCAGTGACCTTAAAGGCACAAGCTCTGTGCAACCGCTTCCACTAACATTGATTGTTGACGGAGAGATCACTTGAGGATTGGACGTATTAAAGGCACCAAGCGTGAAGATAATCAATTTCAAATATGTACCATGATTACTTCGCAGAATTTTTAGAAAGGTCTTTTTAAGTTGGTGAAGAACCGACAATCAAGCATCAGGAGCTTATAGCTCGGCAACACAAATTAGTCGAAAACTGGACTATGACAGCACCACACAAACATCTATTCATTATCGTAGACCGTAAACTGCGCATGCGCAAAAGGTTAATCGACGTACAAAGAAACAACACAAATGACGAATGAATAAGTGGTGACTTTTTAATGTCTTGTTTATTTGGAAGACATTTCTTGTTATTAAAACCAGTATAAATTGATTGAATATGAATACAATTTGTTAAAGTATAGCATATCATATTGCCTTGAAGCAGGGGATCTATTTTACAAGCTTGGGTTTAACAGTTGCATACGGTTCATATACAAGATATCTAATTTTACAATTGATGTCGCTACTCAAATACATCCAATAAAATTACATTAGCGGCGCTCGACGATCAAACATGGAGATTAAAATAAGGGAACCGTTAAAATTAAATGTCTATTTTTCTGCTAAAAATCGGACATAATTCACTTGAGTAAAATCATATAAAACGTGTACAATGTCAACGCTACAACTGGTTTATCAATTAAACCATACACTTAACATAGAAATTAAAATAAAATTACAAAGACGCGAGGGCTTGGCGGGCCAACGCAAAATTATTCAACAAAACATGTCGTATCGCTATTTTTAACAAAGACACTAGGTGCTTATATTGCACATCAGTGATGTTTTAAATTGTAACCTAACTATTTGCACTATAATCACGCTAAAAGTATTTACAGTAATCTGATCGAGTGCTTTAAAGGAAACAAATTTACATTCATTATTTATAATACTTAATAAAAATTTGTGTATTAAAAATCACTTATTTACAAAACAATTACACGTTTAGGTGCGGCCCACAACGTGCTGCACGAGCCCGCCGGGTCCACGTCCTAGTAAGCAAAAACGGGAAAGTTGATTTCTATGGCTAAGCCCATCACAGTATTTAGCTTTTTTTCTAGCACACCCCGGCATTGTCAAGGCCTGTGGAACCTGGAACAAAAAAAAATAATTCGTAAAAATCTCGGACTTTGGACCAACACCAGTTTTATGTCAAACACGAAACTTTATTGCAAAAACCAAAAATAATCTCGTCAATCACAACTAGTGACGTCAGTTGGTTATTTATGGCCTCGTTACGAAATCGTCAATTTTGAAAATTGAGACTGTACCTGGTTAAATGCCGGCTGCCCTCGTGCACGGCCATTTCTGAGCTTTTAAACTCATTCAACTCCTTCCTGATCGCCGCCTTATCCTTGGGCGTCAGCCTGGTCCACGGTTTATCCGCTCGCCTATCGTAATCGTGTGCCTGCGTAACTTCAATATAATCATTGAACCTGATAATCTTTTTCTCCTTCAACTCTTCAACTGTCGGCCTAAAACTCAATTTTCGCAACAAAAACCGTTTCTTCTCCTCCTTTTGCTTCTTTTCTTCGGCAGGACTTTGCTCTACAACCACAACGCAATAAAGAACCAATTACAGAAAAAAAATTAGACCTACTCTTAAGAATATTCCTTTCCTCCAACTCTTCTTGAGTTGGGCGCATGCTCAATCGTCGAATGAGCCTCGCCCCGATCGCTTCTTTCGCTTCCTGGCGCTCGTTCTCCGACTGAATCTGGAGAATGTTTCTGTTGATGAGTTCCTGACGGTCCGGTCGCAGCGCCAGTTTCAGCGATAAACTTTCTTTTCTTGCAAGTTTGACGGCGAGACTCTCGTCGTCTTCTGAATTGTCGCTGTTGTCATCTCTGTAATGGATAGGACCGTCATTAGAGTCGCTGTCACTACCGTCTTCCTTGATTACGTACGGCCGGGCGTTCTCCTTGTTCTCCAAAGTACAGGGGAGGCCGATACCGAACCTCACCGGCTTCGTGCTGCAATACAAGCTGCGTCAATGAAAAATGCCCCTCAACTGCCGCACCGGGGACCATTTCGAAGCGAGTCCGCCGTTTACACCAACGCGAAATTTGCGAAAAAAAAATTACTTTCTTTGTTGGTATAAACGGAGAATTTCGAATTGGTCGGTGTTAGTCAAAAATCCCCAACTAAGACCTAACAATAACAATAGAGGCGGGAGAAACGGTGAGAATGTTGATGGCGGATGATACAGTGCATAGTACATGTAATAATTACCATATTCTTATCCGAGGCCTCATAGGGGGCCTTCTGTGTGATAAGAGCAAACAAACAAAGCGTTAAATCAATCATGTCGATTTGTATTTGTTAGTTTCGCGGACAACCAGTCGTTGCAAAGTTCTATCGATGCTATCGACAATCTTAAACTTACTTGAAGCTGACGTTGAGCTCGGCTTGAGCTTGTCGAACGGTCAATGGTCGGTTTTCTTGCGTTGGAGTATTTTGTGGTGTCACTTGGCCGCTGCCGCTGCTCTTCTTTTTCAGAGCCGACTTCAGCGGCATGGCGTTGAACTTGGGTTCTTTGGCGGGTATCTCGTCAACTCGGCTCGTGTCTATGGAGGGGTCCGGCTGCGGCATCCTGAACATGTAAGAGTTCTCGTCGAGCTCATCGTAGTCGATCTCCTCTCCATCATTGTCTTCGTTCTCTGCGCATAACAACACATTATCGTCGCGTTTCGTCAAACATCATCACGATCCGATTGCACCAGCTCTTAGGAAACCGGCAACCACAACACTCTCTATAGAGTCCCATTTCCGACCAATTCAGATACCATCCTCTTTTGGGAAACAAATTCTCGTTGTTTAATTTTATTCCTCAATTTTTTAATAATTTTTCCTCCATTGGCTTCAATGATTATGATGTTGAGGTATAAGAAATTTTTTTTTAACTCTTTAGCAAAATGTCGCACTGAAACGTTTTATCAGAATTGTTTCAGGACAAGCTAAAAATTGTGTTGGAATTGGAACAAACCCTATAATTACATAATGCCGATATTGCAGATCGCTGCACTTTCACCTTGCATTGTTTGTACACAGGATGGCGCCACGAAAGATTCTTCAACTCGGTTGTGAACGACCCACAATCGCTCTCAACACATTTTATATTTGGCTTGTGAATTGTGTTGGAACGGAATTGGTTGCAAATAGACCTTAATAGTTTGCCAATAATTGGCGCTCAAATGGAATAATATTATGAGACGGTTGTGCATTTAGCAAAAATAGAAAATGGCTAAATATTATCAGCGATTTGCGTTGTGGCGCCATCTGGATTAGAACATAGGGTGCTTGCCTTCGTAGTCGTAGTCGCCTGGAGCGGGCGGGGGCGGCGACAGCCTGTTGGGCTTGGGGCTCGGCGAGCTGAACATGGGGGGCGGCGGTATCGGACCTATTTCCGAGACGGGAATGGGGGGTTCCGGCAGGTCGGAAAGGACGAGTCCGTGGTCGGACATGTGGGGCGGAGGTAAGTTGTGAGGCTGTTTCTCGTGGGGGGGCGGCGTGCTGCCCGGCGGTCCCTGATGGTGGTCGCCGTCGGTAACTGCAAAATCGATTTTACCGTCATCACTCATTCAAACCGCGCCCTTGCGGGACTCACAGTGCTCGCTGTGGTAACACAGCAGCCGCCTGGTGAGCTTGCCGTGACCCAACGTGTTCGGCCTTTCCGGCTTCCCCGACGACGCCTCCATCTGGTGGACCATCTGCGAAGAAGGGGGCGTCTCTCCGTTCGGAGACAGAGCACCGTTGTGTGCAGCTCCATCAGTCTTTTCTTTTTTCGGCTCTGCAACGACGAAAAAAAATTATTAGCAATTAATAGGTGCGATAAATCGCAACGTCAACAGGTGGCGGAGGTAAACACGAAGGAAAAAAATTCGAAAATGTGTGGAAACAGGCGAATTTGTTTTCGGTTGGACCGGGGCCAGAAAACGAACAATGAAAGAGGCGTGAGTCATTCGGAAATTATCTGGTGAAAATCCAACCGACCTAACCGTGGCGACTCTTTTTGGATTGGCGCCGGGTCAACAGCGGAAAAAAAATTATGATTGCAATAACAAGTTGGGAAATTGGGTTCTTGGGAAATGCGTGATGCGTCCCTAAAAATACAGCCAACTTCCGTTCGCGTCGGCCTACGCAGGAAAACATGCGAAAAATGTCCTGCACGTGCTTTAGCGCGTGGGACTTGCGTGTTTATAAATACTAAAAGGAAGATAACCTTAAGGGTCCTGAACCGGCAGTACGAGTGACTTCAAAGGAAAAAACTTCTTGACAAACCTTCAGTTACCGGAAACTTCAGTCAGCTTCTAGTAATATTTCTGGATTGTCATTACTTTTGTTAATTACCTATAAACAACTTAAGGTTCAGTAGAGAAAAGTTGGGTCCTATTGCTGCAACAATGTTTTATTTGAATTTCTTCTATTAATTCCCAATTTTGAAAATATTGTTATCCCGAGTGGCAATTAATCTAAAGCACCTCCCGTTTGTGTAACAAGTTGCATCATTACAATGCAGGAATCTACATCTCCCCCCTCCCCTAGCCTTCGGCTCCAAAATTCAATACCACATCTCCATCGGAACAAAGGGTGCGGGTGAGAACCGGGTAGCAAGAGCCTCTGCGGGCTGGCTAACGCGATTACTTGGATCAACAAATCGTCCGCCTGCCTTGATGATTGATTAATTAACCGTCCGTCAGAAGTTGGGACAACAAAACTTCCGTTCGAGATCGTCCTTGGCCGGTGCCCTTCACGTTTCACTTCCTGAAGGACGACGCGCCTTACCCCGGAACGACGACCTCTTGTAGCCGGGCGGCAGGAAGGCCGCCGGCGGGGTGATGGGGGTGGCGGTGTCCCAAAACGGGACGACGTCCGGCTGACATTGACCGTAACCCGGCAATTCCAAACGATGCTGTTGCTTCTCGCACCGTTTCCGTCTTCGGCCGCTCGGCGTAAAAGTCTTCACCAAAAAGCCGACTCCGCTCATTCCGGCGTCGTCACCATATCGGCATTGTCCGGGAACTGTTTGTGATGATGGTGGAGGCGCGGCGACGGCGTCTTTGTTTCGCGATAAAGACTTATATCGAACAACAGGTCTCGACGGTGGGTCCGTGCTGACTGTCGTCGCGGCGCCGCGTCGGTTCCGGCGCGATGCGTGGGCGTCTGAACGCCCAGCCGGATCGTTACCGTCCTGCAGCATCAGTGACGTCACGTGTAACGCCTTACATCAACAAAAATAGAGGTGGTGGTGGTGGTGCTTTCGGCAGCCGGCGGTACCCTTGACTTTCCGGGCGGACACGCCACTTGTTAAGGCGACCGTGAATCGGGAATAGGGGGGCAGTGATGTGGCCGGGTTAATCTGGAGGAATTGACACAGGACCGGGAGGCGGAGGCTCCGCTATAAACAAAGCCGAAATTGCGCCCCCGGGACGTCATAAGAGGCCCGGAACTTTCAGGTGCATCGGATATGTTGTGATATCGACGACTTTGCGAATTCACTGATTTCAAGATCTAAATTTAGTCAAAGCTCAAAGCGTCCGTAATTAGAACCGACTAATAAATTATTTACGTTGAAAATCAACAAAACAAACTGTTTACGGGTGTTAAACCTCGAATCAATGGACTGTTCAGAATTTGGGAATTTGCAAATTTCCAGCACGGTCCAACCTTCACCTTGGAGTCGCCTTTGAAATGCAGCACACCCGTCCTGTATAACGTGTTGCATAACTTGGAGGAATCGATACCGCGTCGCCGTTAATTGTCGCAATTGTTGACAGTAACAGAGGCAATCCATTCATATTTAAACAGGACTGTAAAAGGCCATTAGTTGGACAATTTTCGCGTTTTTCGTCGAACCATCGCCTGACCTACACCATTATCCTTCAGATACGCGCCACCGGCCTGTAAAAGTCCCGAAACTCTGATTTTTTAGAAGTTACTTCGCCAGTAACACGCGATACGTTTCTATTGCAACCGAGAATGTCGACATTTGATACTGTACCCCACTAAGCTATGTATGGCTTTCCCAGAGTTGCATAAAAGTTTCAGTTTTATACCGTGGCTCGTGTTGGGGAAGACCGATAAAACCAGACAGATTTGTGGCATTTATAGAACATATAGGCAGTAACGCAATAATAACAGTACAAAATCAATTCCGTTCGTGCGTGACGTACTTCCCATTTAATATGCATTATGCTTCAAAATTGTGACGCAAAACCTGCATATACATAATCAGAATCGTAACTGTGGCGAATTTGAAGTTCCTCCAGTCAACGGAAAAGAATTACAACACAAATAAATTTTCGTTCGCGAAATGAAATAAAACACTTTTATTGCTTCTTTAAATATTATCTTTAGAAACGAAATTTACACGCTCTGCGAAAAGACATTAACAGAATTTACCTTACTGCTTCCTACTTCTGAGTACAAGTCGAAGCGAGAAAGATAAAAGGTTGATAACTTGAAAAAAAACATTTGAAACAAGGGATTCTAATTTACAGCTGACGCGACCCTCAAAACTAATTGGCTAATTGTGGCATAAAGCGCTAATGAGCCATAAAGAGTACCTTCTTTTTAATGCCTGTCGTTAGATGACGTCATTAAAAAGAGACAATAACGAGAACATTTATTATGCAACCCCATCCTTTCGATATTACCCCCTTTCTCTTTTGGGGGTTCGATGATTGGTAACATCTTAGTTTGGTTATGGAGAGATAACGTCTTGAGAAACGTCCCTGAGAGCAGTTTAACAATTATGTAACAATTAACAATGGCAGTACGTGTCGTTCGAACTTTGCTATAGTTGGGAAACGTCCGGGGGCCCCCACACGAAACTTATCAATGACGCTTTGATCAATAAAGCTCGAGCAATTAAACCAATGTTAATCTCAGGTCGTGGAATATTCATCACAAATCCCTGTTTACCGATTCTGAAACTCAAACCGATCTCGACGAGATCTAATGCCAAATTCGAGGTTAGCTGAACAAGTTGTGAAGCGGATAAAAGAAATTAGCAACAACTTTTTTATTTCACGTGAAAAGCTTCGCTAATTTGTCTTTGTATGAGTTTTCTGCACGTAGGTAAATATTTCGCTCTGAAGAGGCAGCTCCAGTTATTCTTAACTTTTGAGATTGCTTATTTGCAAATTTTCTCGCCTTTGTGGCTCCAGCTTCCTCCCGTTTCCCTCAGAACAAGCCGATTTTGAGATAATTTTGTTCGTACAAATTTACTCTCCTGGGTCTGACGGAAAAAATTTAAAAATACTACAAGGAAGAGAAAATATGGGTAAAGTGTTTCAGATAGTTTGGTTCAATATTATCTTTATGGTTACTGCATAAACAATTTCTAAAAATGGCCATGTAAATTTTTTTACGATGTACAAAGTAGATATTCTTTAGTTGTAGGGAGCTTTCTGGGAAATACGAAATGCATTTCCTCTCTTTTCAATACGTGCCCCTGCTAATACAAACAATCACGTCAATGCATTTTGCTGACGTTCTACAATCACAAATGATAGAGCGGAGACGTTCCTCTTAATAATAAGTACTATTTAGCCTGAGAATTATTTTCCACACAAGAGTGGAATTTTTCTTCTACATCAAGTTGTTTATTTTTAAATCACAAAAACTTTTAGCTGGAAAGGCCCGTCCACTTTGGCTACTTAAAAAATGGAGGTGTATCACAATACAGTCGCCAACACCATTAGAATGTGACCGGTAGAAGCTCCAAGTGGCCCAAAAAGTACTGTCCATATTCTAAGCTTTTAAACTCGTTTAGTTTCCACATAAAACAAGCACAGTCACTGAAATTCATATTTATGCTAAGTGTATGAAATAATAGAACAGATGCATGAGCTTTCGTTTCCCTAGCACGTCATTTGGTAAACGAATTTAAATTCTTAAAATACGAGATGGACATTACTTTTTGGACCGCTTGTATTTGAAGTGATAGGGCTAGGAAGCACTATCATCTTACAGGTAGCCCCAAGTGCGCGGACCTTCGCAGCTAAAACGCGAATTAAATTTATTTATTTAAAAATAAATGGCTTGAGGTAGGAAAAAAATTCACGCTTGTGTGGAAAATAATTCCTTACGTCAATAAATAAAAAAATATTAGTAGACTCCGTACAGAGTTAAAAAAGGATACCCCATTCTATTCAAACTTGCACGTTATTTGTATTGTTGGTTGCATAACAACAGAATTAGAAATTTTGAAAATTTGAACTTTTGCAGTAAAAGACTTTGTAAATGTATAAATCCCCAATAAAACCATCAAATCGTTCAATTAGAAACCAGATCGATCACACTCATATTGATAGACCAACGATTTACAAATTTAGTTTCATACTAGTCAAACATGCCCTGTAACACTTACAAATGCCAATAGATTACACCTTGTTAGAATATTGAAAAGTACACATGTTGGAAATGAGGCAAAATTTTATTATTGGTCTGTATTGCACTTTATCAGTTATCAGCACTGCAGTCTGCATCGCCTGTTGCAATGCCTGCAGTGACGTTAGCCCGCCAACAAATTTGTCAAAGCATGTGAAAAATATATTTCTACCAGGTATTTATTTATTATTTACTTTCAGTTCTCTGATTTCTTCAATTTAAAAGTACACCGGGTCGTTTCGTTCGGTTTTAGTTAAGATGAAAAATTTGTGTCACTGATCTGACTAGTTTAATTTATTTTTAAGATGTTTGTTATCGATCTAGAAGTTGTGAAGTTTTTCCACTCCTGCACTTCTTCCTTAAAACACGGTCACACGAAGAATCACCTCAGAAAATAACAGTTCACATTTACAGTTACAGCAAATTTGTGGTATAATCCCCAATAATTTCGCATTGTTCAATGTTCAATGTGTGGTCAGCCAACCCAGCAAAATTTTGCAAACACAACACAATTCCCACCAGTTCTACCTAGGCAATTCGAGTAATTCCCCAGCAATACGGACAAGCCAACACACAATAACAGTAGTAATAATAGTAAAACTTTATTTCTGTGACACATAACGCACGACAAAACCGTTACAATTTCCCAGCGTGCTTGTCTGTTGAAAGTTGTGCTTTCACAATAATCTCAATTATAGGCGACCCATTACCACAACGGCCGTGACATTTAACTCGACCATTTGCAGAAAGTCAATTAGACGTAGGAGGTACCTCCACCCAACACGATTCGTAAAGTTGAAATTTCTTGAAAATCAGATCAACCAACGGGAAGGGATTAAAATGAAATTTCTGCAAATCCGAAACCACTGTTTGCGTTTCTGACACAATTTACACGTGCGGGCGTGAAAATCAATTAATATTTCGCAGCGAAGGTGCCGGGCACGTAACACACACACGCCAAAACAAAAAGTATATGAACAGTTTATACAATTTGGCCCTCGAGACAGTTCAGTCAAATTTAGTCACGCAAGAAGAGCCGTTAACTCGAACAAAGGCTTTGTCATCGCACCTTATCGCAAGAGTTGCTACAACCGAATAGAAATGTTAATTTATGATTAATCGCCCCGATTTTACTGCTTAGTCGCTTTACCACCCCCGACTTCATGCATAAGTAATCGTAAAAACATTACGATTTTCTAATGCAGCAAAAAATTATAGTTTTAGGTCGTTATCAAAACAGTTGCAATTTTTTTCCCCCATAATGCGACGTCTGCAAATCCCCGAAACAATGAAGGCGTCCATGCCAGTTGTCAATCGTTACTAGAAAACCCTCGCCAACTAATCGCAAACGTAATAGAAAATATTCGTGCAATTCTTCGATACCTTTAAAGCAAGTGCACCCCATGATGTAGCCCATCATTGATAGTCGACGGGTCGCCCCGCCACAACCTCTTTCTCTTCGCAGGGTCGTAGCCCTGCAGCGCTGCCGTTGGCCCCACCGGGGGTAGAGCTCTGCCTGACCGACACATAAACACCTCACATCACCTCGGGAATCTTTCACACCCCAAAAAATTGACAGGAAGTACAGAGAAAGCGCGCCGTCGTCATCCGACGACGTTTATCGGCGGAATGAGCGAGACGACGAACCGTCACGGCGCCTGGCGTCGCCTCACACCAACCTCCCCGGACATACAAACCGTTTTGAGGGAGTACCGCAACTGGATTGTTTCCTGCCAACAGGAAGTGTTCCGGTTCGAATCGTCGCGTTCGACCTCGCGCAACTGACCTACGTTCCTCAATACATTCCGGACATACTTCCGAACGAAACGTTCCACATTTGTTTCCGGCGGCAATTTGTCGATTCAATTAAGCGACTTACCGGCGGCGGCGTTGTTGGCGTTCGCCTGGGCGAAATGAGGATTTTGCAGGAGTTGCTGCTGGAGCAGCGTGTGCTGTTGGTAGCGGGACGGCAAGTTGAGGTAAGCGGGCGGCGGTCCCTGCGGCGGCTGATGTTGGCTTGGGACCTGCTGGTGTGCAGTCGGAGGGAATGGCGAAGGTACGGTTTCACCTGCGAATTCAAAATTTATTTTTGGTGTTTATAAAGAAAACTGTTGCAAGTCATCTGGGAACGGTTTTTTGAAACGGGGACAGATGGCGGAGGCGCCGGGATCGATAGGAAAGCGGGTCGGTAAAACAGGCCGCTGTCGGTTGAACCCACCTGCTTCGGAGATGGGCGGAGTTAGGGGGCTTTCTGGCAGCAGAATACCCTTTTGAACCAGCTCGTCCCTGTTGGCTCGGACTGATATTTTTCTTTCTAAAGCTGGAAGAAATGCCAAAATCAATATTGCAACTAAAAATTCCAATTTGAATTCGGAGGATTCGTCAACAGTTATTCGTTACGTAATTTTCACCAAGTAAACGATGAATTTGAATTCTGTCAAAGTGCCAATAACAATCAAGCAGAGACGTGAAAAATCTTGTTACCGGGAGCATAAAATTGTAAATGGGCGAAAAAAAAATACTAAAACTTAACAGTATGCATTAATATAAGCGTTTAAATTCGTAATCAGCAGGCAATTTGATATTTTTTATTGCTATCGTTTATGTGGTAACTAAATTATGTTAAAAGTGTGAGCAACGGTTAACGAATTACTTTCTCAAGGACAGCTAGATTACCACAGCCTTGCAAATAAATATTAGGTAACTTTTTTAACTAACTACATTACAGGTTCCTTTTTTAATAGAATATCATTCCAAGATTATTATTCACAAACCCTCACGCTCCTACTCTAATAGATAAATAAAATTATCAATTACATTGTTCTATTAGCGCCCAGTACAATTATTTACGCTACTAAAATTTTACCATTGGTAAGGATTAGTCTATTGGCCGAGTAAAATGAGATGAAAATATCCTTAATTTTTACATTACGGTGCAACTTGACAATAAAGAGAAGAATAGACCGAGACTAAGTTTTAACTTTCAGAAACAAATTCCCCGACAAACTAACTCCTAAATGCCATGAGTTCTCAAATTACTGCCAATCCCCAACTTTTTAAATTACTTTCTGAAACGACTAAACTTAAACTAAACCAACTACAATTGGTATTCAGTAAACCTTGCAAGACAGTTGTCCCAGAAACTTATCTTAAAAAAGTCTTCTCCAGCAGACTGAACGCACTCTCACCAGGTTGTAGTTTTCAACTAAAATTGCCTTTACACTAATTTATTTTTATCTGAACTAGATATGACTTTACCAAACAAGAAGTATTTTTGTTCGTTGGGTTTTCCATCAAAGCCAAAGCGTTTAGGTTTGATTTTTGAAAAGTTGGGTTCGACGTATGCGTATTATGTCTCGACAAACCACAGGGTTAAGTAAATAAACATCAATCAAGGTATCTATAGTTATCATCACATGACTGAATGAAATTGAATTTTCACATCAGTAGTGGGAGTAGTGGGAATAAGCAGCAGCCCCCGACTACTTTCCATTTTGCCAACTAACCTTAAAACGTAATTTAAACGCCATTTAAATCGACCAAAAAATCCATAAAAATTTGGCAATAAGTATAAACCATCTGACTTCGTCAAATACAAAGCCAAACTAAAAATCAGATAGTGTAAAGGCACTGTAAATAGATGATATGTATTTATAAAAAAGATTCCTACTTTATCGCCAACGCCAAAGAAACGTTGTGATTAAACAATGCTTCCTAATTTTTAGTCTTCTACTACTAGTTTCAAAACAATATTGACATTTAAAAAAAATCAGCACCTTTAAGGGTTTACTTCAATCTAGTACAACTTCATCCAAATTAACATTTGCAGCGTCAAATTGTTCAACTTACAGATAGTTTCACCTAGAACAAGCGAAGATTCGGCATTCAAACAATTTCAATTACAGGAAAGTACAACTTGAAGGAGTTGACCGGGTAGACACATTGATAATATTTTGAAAAAGGATTAAAATTATACAGTTTGGGTTGCCCGGCCTCCGTTTTCAAGCGGATGACATTTCCACTTTCACCCAAAATTCTGTGGGAGCTCCATTTTCGCGCCCCTCTTTGTTTAATTAGCATTACTTTTTAGTGGTAAAGTAGAAGGTCGGCCATAGATTAAATGAGCACGTTCATAAAATAAAAAAGGCAAGCGTTAAACGCTAGGTAAATTGAATTTACAACGAAATGGTTTTAAACAAACAAAATCTGCTGGAAACCGGTACAAGAAATTGTGCTGAATAGGTCAAACTACGCTTGAAATAGACTTCAAACCACCTGATCAAAAACAATTATTTCTAAATAGACTCAGTGACCGTTCAGATAAGACACTAAATAACTATGATTAAATCCACATGACAACCTATCGAGTAGGTGTTAGATCGCGCGAACCAGTCTTTATGCAAACTCGACCAGTGACGAAGTTTGAAACAATTTTTATTGTCGACCAGCTGCTTTTCTTACTTCGGGAAACTGCTTCTAGTTTGTCCGACTTCTTTTTTCTTTTCCATTTCCACGGTCTTAACAATTTGCCTATCGAGAATTTACTTTTTCTTTCTAGGGGTGGCGTTCGGTTGCCGCTACCGAGACTGTTCGTCCGGTGGGCGGATCCATTTTGTTTCTTTGCTGGAAAAAAAAGCGACATCAGTAAAGAGGCGACAACAACAAACGTTGGAACTATCATCACATACAGGGGGTGGCGCAAGTACCCGAACATTTCACTCTGAATCAGCCTGTTATCTTTTGTGTATCTATGGATTTACTTCCCGGTCATTGTCCTAGTATCGATTGGACATTCTAGACAGTACATACTGTCATATATAGGTCGTTAGCAAGTGACACTTATGATTAGGTGCAATGTTTACAAATTATTTAGTTCAAACTTTGGGTTTAATGGCCCACAAAAACTGATGGTGGTTTCTTGAAGATACCAAATTTTTTAAATAGCATCAAGTTAAAAGACCAGGCATCAGTGGTTATCTGCCAAATGTAGTCAACTCGACAGGTCTCCATTAACTCCAAAACGACAAACAAGAGACTTGAAAATACGCAACATTAGTGACATAATAATGTTGAATTTGCGTTTGCATAATGTATTAAAAAAGGTCTACTCCAGCGGCACGTAACGCATTCCATCTACATAACCCAAACCGTTACGGTACTCTGTAGTAAAACGCTTGATGGGTTTAAATATTTCATTTAATAACACTCAAGTGGAGCCGTAATAATTACGAGTCGGCGTCTCACACATCAATAAAAAATTGAAAACCCGGTCGAAGGTAAGACGCCCCCTTATCGGGAGATCCAAGACACAACCATCGTCAGTAAAGGACCGTTCACGTTGATATCGTGACGTAGCGCATTCCAGAGTGGAACACATCGTCGTCTGCCATCCGTGACCTCATTGGCCGGCTGGTTGGCGTGACGTGACCTCAACGGCCAGCGCCTACTGTTCGCCGCTTCATCTGCGGTCCTTTAAAAAGTAAAAGCGCACAAACAGGTGAAAATCGGAGAAAAACAACGAATTACTCTCGTTACGACTACGAATCAGCAGTTCTACTATTCCACCATTCACGGATCTAAAAATAATTAGTTGGGTCGTCCATCGCAAGAACTTTACCAATCACGAGAATGGTCGCTTCTGAACTTATTGTTATTGAGACAGTTCGACGTCCTTCTGACTAAACAAAAGTTTAAAATAAAATCACGAAACAACCTTCTTTAATTAGACAAACAGGAAAACAAGCAGGGACCACGGGCTGCTGCCTCGTTTTGGAGGCTGCGTTTGGAGGTTTCTTTCGTCTGCCAATCGAGGATGACACTGATGACAGGTGAGTGTTGGTTGGTAGATCGTCGCCGGTTCAAACTAGAGATGAGCGAGCCATTGTCGCTCATTACATAGATTACTTAGGTCATCTCGTGACTTTTAGGTTGTTATCCTGTCTGGCGCAGGAGGCGTCATAGGATAATACACAATACGTTCGCGTGATTAAAGTATAGTTTCCCTTCTACCTAACTTGTTTGTTTGGTTTAATAGGTATCTCGACGTAATTAAATGGCTAATGCCGCTTTCACAACAACAATGCCAGAGTTATTATTTAACAGTTTGTTTCAAGCCAAAACCGGACATGAAAATCTTCCAATCGTCCGCTGAGACGAACAACGCAATTACCCGAGTACCTGGTTGAATCAATTATTTATAATGTACGGGTGACGTCACGGCGGCGGAATTCAATTCAGCGAGTGTCTTCATAAACAATAATAACACGGTGTACCTAATTGTTCTAGTCTAGGTGAATTTGGTCGGACCTCGACACGGACACTCCTACAAGGGATAGGTCGGGCTTAGGTCGATAGCAGAAATCGTCTCAACAGTTTTCACAAAACCGAAGAACAGCGGAGCGGTCCTAAACATTCAACACGTGTTTGGTTTGGTTAAATATTCACGGCGCTCCCACCAGCAACAATCGGACATCCTCAAGAGGCCCAACCCAAAATTTTTGCCTGCATCGGCAAAACCTTAGGAGATGAGGTAAAACGTACGAAAAGAACTAGTCAACCCTGAAGAAAAAAAAAAGAAAAAACTTTGCTGATAGAAAAATAAAACTTTAGAGTTTGCGGTCTACTAAGAAGGGCATTAAAAAAATCTGTTCTTGGGGACCACTGTTTGATACTTACGACACAGCTTAAAGTAAATACCGTGTGCGAGGAAAACTAGAAAATTTATCTGAGCTTAAATCATTTTCGTGAACAAAGAATGAGCCTGTTGAAATTGGAGCAACAAAGTGAGATAAAATTTCTCTTCAGGAGGCGACACTGGGAATGAATTGTTTACGGAGATAAAGCTCCGTCAAATAACGCAATTTTGGTCAGTTTCCGTGAGGATGAGAATCGAAATGGAAAGTGGAACGTTTGAAGAACCGACAGATGTTGGCATGTGCATAAAAGTGGAGGCCATGACCCTTGCAGATTGCTATATAAAGGTTCCCAACCTTGATTTAGCATTGGAAGTATCCGAATCTAGCGTTTTGACATTCTGGACATAAGTAAAGATTCAGCAGGATGATAAGTTTCCAGATTGTAAACTCTTTGTTATAACCGTTGGGTAGACGATTGGGAACTCGAGAGAGTTGAGAGCAGGGTTGAACAGAGAGAAAGTACGTGAGTCCCGTGGCACAGTGGTTAGTGCATCCCAAATTCGAGAGAGGAGGGCGGACGAGTTGTAGGTTCGAACCCCGCCGGTGATTCACATTTTTCTCTGATTCAAAGGTTGTCATAATCTTGAACAAAAGTTGTGTAGTGGAAATTTGGGAAAAAATTTAACACTCTATCTAGAAACGAGACCTGAGGACATTACTGAGACTCCGGGAAAAAATTAGTTTCTTTGCACTGAATTTATGAAAGGTTACCATATGCGCAAAAAACTCGGAGGACCCAATCTTCAGCTAGAAAAATCCTAGTACCGATCAAACAGTGTTCTTCCAATTACTGCAGTTGCCTAAAAATCCAAGCAACTTTTCAAATCCCCCCTGTGTTATGGTAATCTACTGCAATCTTTGAACGAGCCAATAAAAAAACGTAGTTTTCCATCATGACAACGCACCCAGTTCCAAAATAGCCGAACTAAGGTTCAAAGCTACATACTCGCAGGATTTGGCTCCCTACGACTCCTCCTCCCAAACGTACAGAAAAGATTTCAAGAAAGAAAATTATCCAAACTTGCTATCAGGGAAGTGACAATGTTGTATCTTATACCGTTGGACTTGACTGGGGTCCAACGCTGTGCCAACACGAGACATTTAAACAAAATTATCAATCATCTGACAATTTACTTTCTAGAAGTGAACAACCTTCGTAACCGCTCGACATAACAGCCGGATTATTGCACGAATTAAAAGCTAAATGTAACATAGTTGGCGAGGTTTACATTCCCTTGTTTTATCTTAGCGTAAAACTTGAACCTTTAACTACGTCACAGGGGCCCCGCTTGGCTGGTAACCTTGCGTAGGTTACGATTTACAACAATCACTGCATCCCGTGTTTATTACACACTTCCTACTTATGCATCCAAATGGCTGCGGTTACATAGGTACATACAACTGCGGCCACTTAATTGCTTCAATGGACCAGTCAAAAGGAAGCTTGGCCGAGAATTGACAATTTAAAATGATTACCATATACAGGGTATATACAGGGATGTAGACAAAAAGGTGCATGCGAGAGCTACAGCCCTCTTATTAAGACGAGCAGCCCCAACCTGGCCTCTATTAAGTCAATCATATTTATAATTGGGAACAAATATAAAGTACACCAGAAAATTTAATAAGCATCAAAAAATCTAAATAAAACCCAAATAATTATACATCAGAAAATGAGAACATCACCACTAAAATAACTATGCTGCGTATTGTTTTACCATTGCTTACATTTTAAATTCTATATGTCTATCAATTTTACTAAATGTTCACCAAATTTAGAACGCTCAAGTTACGCGTCCGTGCTGTACATAATAAATATTCGCGCTATCCATTTATATTTAATGTTTCTCAAAAAAACTATTTGTACGTCAAATAATTATTCTATTACTCCAAAAATAAAATATGCTCGCGCATCTCTTCTTGCCGCTTGCGCTTCCAGACAAGAGGCACGCGAAAAAAGTTTTGTACAAGGTCAGTTCAGGGCCCTGTATTTTTTTTAAAGCACGATTAGAAATTACCACTAAAAGAAGTTTTACGTTTTACATAATGCAAGCCAATTACAGCAAAGCATTTATATATTACGGAAATCAATATCTTTTTTTGTGCAAACCACTTCTATTTTTACTCTTATTTTCCTTGCCCTAGCACATCTACATCTATAATTTTGCATAAAATTATTTACCATTTGCACAACATTTTATTGCTTGTGTATTTTTGATCAACAAATAGTATTTTTAACTGCTAAAAATATAAGACACTGTCGAAAATTAGATATCTGCGTAAGTATTATGTTAGAATTAAATGCAGAATAAAATTTGGTGAACATTTAGTATTTATGGTCAACAAAAGTTATTTTGGCGAACAAAATATATAAAAGGCCAGCATTGTCAATATTTGGTTGTCGCTTTAAGATTATGTATTTTCTTAATTTTGGTGAGCATTTAGTATTTTTGGGAAATAAAAGTATTTTTTTGTATGAAAATATTGGGTAAATTTGGTAGACTGTTAAATACGACCCTTTATAATTGTACTTACAATACCCTTTCCATCTGATCTTTTTTTAAAGAAATTTTTAAGAAACAAAAAAAATGCCAAAAATGCCCTTTGAGAAGGTTTTAGGTCCCTCACATGTATTATCATTTATCCTGCCTACGTCTCTTCCTTGAGCACAGAAGTTGCTGGTAAAATGTAGCAGGCAGGAAATTTTGGAGTTTTCTCTTCTGATTTCCGAATGCTGTTGTCCACACAGATTTTTGATTCTCGTAAAAGTTAGGAATTTGAGACTACTACGAAGGCAAAGTGATTAAGCCCTCATCACCCTCATGTTCGTTGTTCGATTTGGTCAAGAGTAGGTAATCTATTATGGAAGTCAGAATGGACGACCCTTTTATTCGAAGCCCTATTGATTGAAAAATTATTTTTGCCCCGCGCTGTACCTTCAGTTTCGTCGCGAAATAAAATAGAGCGTTCAATTGGCCTTCTTCTATAAATATAGTTGGCACAACCAAAGCCCCGTTTCCTTCGGGGAAAGGTTAAAATTTTTTAAAAGCCGTTGCGCAAGTAGTAAAGTCCCTTCCGCGTCGCCAGAGATCTCCGGAAAAATCGCAGCCAATTTCCACCACAGTTTCAGCACACGTTGCGTAATTACAGACAACACCATGAGAACTTGCAGACAATTTCAGCCATTTCCGTTTCTTTAATAACATTTTACGTATAGACCGCAATTAATTAGCAGTTGAAACAATACAAGTTTATGCAAGACTCCGGCATCTACGCGGTTGTCATCTCGATTTTTCCAGCCCAACCGTAAACATCGTACTTAATTCGTCAGCAAATTAATAACGAATTAAGTCGTCGTTCTATTTTTAGTTCTTCAGATTTCTTCTTTTCCAATTTGCTCGGTTAAATGGACGCTTTCCAGAGGCTGCAGCCGTTCCGTCT
The DNA here is from genome assembly GCA_951805265.1 of Schizotus pectinicornis. Taxonomy (NCBI): domain Eukaryota; kingdom Metazoa; phylum Arthropoda; class Insecta; order Coleoptera; family Pyrochroidae; genus Schizotus; species Schizotus pectinicornis. Next base: position 9,628,265 of record OX638207.1, on the reverse strand, counting down.
TTCTTCCATCAAGTTGATCGCACAGGCCGCATGGCCCTGATGTCCGCCCGACCAGATCATCACACAACTGCTAATTATCAATTAAGGCCGGCAATCAAATAATTACCGCTCTTAGAAAGTCCGAGGAAATGTCCAAACTCACCGACGACAACTCCTTCTTTGATCTCTTTGCCGTTGTTGCTGACGGCAAAAAACTCCGACAACGACAGCGAGGAAGCGATCAACTTCCTCTTCTCCTCGAAATTGAGGTAATCCAAACTGTTGCTTCTTTGGGGAGCGACGATCGCGACACTCTTCGATTTCGTAATTCCGCTTCCGTTGTTCAACTGATGCACCACCTGTGATGACGGCATCACGCACACCTCACCCACATCGACGGACATCGCGAAAACAAACAACACCGACGACGACTTGGAAGCGCTGCTAACATTCCAAAGGTACTGGTAAACACCGAAACGTCATTATCAACACTGGAGGAGAGACCCAACACCTGCCGAACTGGTCTCGAACAGGTAACTGTCGCAGGTAGAAACTCTCGGCCTTCCCGTAATCGTCCTCCCCATGGCTCAGGAACGCATCGGGATAATCGGCCAATTTACAGAACGGATCCGAAAACACCAACAACACGCTCACGTTCGTCGTTCGTACTGAAACGCCGGTGGCATTCATGTTTCCGAACGCATACGAAACGCTGTTTTCCCCCATCTAAAAACGTTGTTGTTATTCAAGCTACTGAAAACGTCCTCGTCTCTTTCTAGTTCTGGACGCGAGAAGAGAACCGACGACGACCTGGTGCCGGCAAAAGCGCAGACGGGCGTAACTATGGTGATATGCACCGGCTCCGCGGACCCCAATACAAGAACGCCGTCTCTTCTCTTCATCCCTTCAAAGTTGCAGATAATGGAACGGTTCTGCACACCTGCACTGTCTCCTTCATGACCGCCATCACGAGAAGGCTATTTTCGACGCAAACGAACAAGGCGAGACGCGAACGGACCGACATTTGGCACGGGCACGCGATTACGATTAGGGCTTATCAAGAATCAAGATATTCCACGATTTGTCAGCATCATCGCCGATCAAATAAAGACTCAAAACGCCGACGTGTTGTCGACACCAAAAATTTTGTTGTCGTCTCGTCTTGGCTCCGCGGCCAACTTTACAACGGTTTACCTAGAAGGCAGTGAAATTTTGGTTGGCCATATCCCAAAGAATTCGGGAAATTTTGAGGGAACTTCAGCGGAAATATCTGGAGCAGATGGTCCCGAGACTCCAATCAAAAAGAAAAAGTTAATCTCGAATTTTTTGATGATGGGACATTATTTATAAAACTGTTGACGTCCATCCCTTAAACCTTTCAAAATGTTGTCGAATTATACAGCTTAAAGAAGTAAGGGCTTTCCACTATTAAGATCTCGAGGGGCGCTATCATTTAGCAAATACCACATTGCGCTGGAAGCCGAGTCATCAGGGGGTCTCAACACTATCAGCATCTTTTAAATGTCAACGTTCTAGAAATTTAAAATCCAAATATTTTGGGTTTTTCTGACTTTACAATGTCATATACCTAATGTCAAAATATATCAGCTGCAATTCGCGTATTCTACCGACTGTCTTTCTTACTCACAGAGAACAAGTTTATCTCAGTTACTCTCAACAAGGTGTGCTTCAGAGGGTTGGGTGTAGACTTATAGCAAGACAGCTGATGACAGCATTGACAGCAAGAATTTGGACATTTTATGCGATCAAAAAGTTGGTAAAAAAATTCCACTATACAGGTTGTTAAGATAATTGAGTGTCAATATTGAAGGGGGTGCATCTGTGTTAGTCCCTATAAATTTAGGCCCGTTTTCTCGTCATTTTTGAGATACATGTCACTACCACATTGACCATTTTCTCAAAAAATTGACATTATGTCAAAAACTGTCAGATAAGTTCACATAACACAGATTACCAAAATTAAGAATTGGAAGACCAATCGGACCATGTAAAAACTACTGTGTATTTCTATTTAAAATAAGAAAGTTAGTATCGACTTTTGGCACCTTCTGCATAGCTAAAGTAGCTAGAATATTTCAGGTAAAACAAGAATGATTGATCATGAGGGAGTACCAAATTTCCCGAAATTAACCTCCAATATTTTACCAACGGCTTCTAAGGCTAAAAATAAGAAAAAAAGTTTTTACCCACCAAAGTTCTCAACCCCATTTTTATATTGTTGGTTTTTATATTTGTTTAAATAGAACAACCAAAGTTGCAGGTATTTTTGCCCTCTAGAGAAGAGTAGAATTTTATTGTTCTTCCCATAATCCTCCTAAGATTAAAGACTAAAGAAAGGCGTCTAATTATGCAACTACAAAAAAGCAGCTTTATTATTATACAAAAAGGTAATTATGTCTTAGTGCAAGGCTACAGTATACTTGACTGGGTGGTTCACTACTGATTATTTCAACTTTACAGTTGATTCTTTTTCATATCATGTTATGTTCGATGTTGTCATTGAAACCGAACGGATATTCTACTTCCAATTCTAGAAAAAAAGCAAGGAAAAAGCTGCTGCCAAAGTTCTGATCTTTTCCGCTGCAACCTCTTTTTAAAAAATCGCGCGACACCCCCGACTCGGCATGTGAAAAGCACCAGCTCGAAACTCAAGACAACTAGCGACGAGTCAGTTGCAGTTAAAGACCGCTGACTGGTTGTTAAACTTTCAGAGTTTCGCTGAAGCTTTTATCGCTACCAAGAGAAAATTCTGAAACCTTTTTTCGTACAGCAACGTCAACTGGTGTTTATCACGATTCAAGTGCGGTAGGGGTTTTGGAATATGTAATCGATTACCATCGTTGACATCTTCGGCGCTGGCAACTTCCTCTTCTTCTCTGATAACTTCAATTCTCCTCTCGCGACTCTTCCTCCTGTCGCTCCCCGATATCCGCCGCAAAAAGGACGTCATCCCCCGAGTTAAACAAACCGAACACTTTTCACACGCAAGAAACACACAACGCCTTAAATTAATACGTCTCCAATTATCTTATCTTATCTGATTAAGGCGTGCAGAGGAACACTTGTGCTCGTGTCGGAAATTTTTCGCGTTTTGAACCGCCGGTGGATGCATTACAGTAATTACGACTGATGTATAGTACGTAAGTACGTAATACTCAATTAGGAACGGTGCACGAGGCGGGACCAGTACGGCTTCTTTTGCTAAATAAACACAACTATTAGTGGTGACGAGTCTTCTTGAGCGAGATCCTCGATTATTTTTACATTTCCAACTTCCAGGTGTTTCTCTTAGGAACGAAAAGTTTAGAGCCGACAAACGGGAAATTGGAGTCTTCTTTTGAAATTTTATCGGTTTGCCGTTTAGACGTCGAGTGTTGATGGATCGTGGCCTTCAATGCCAACGAAATCCGGACATTTCGGGCCCGCCAAAGTTCCTTCAAATTTTGATCCAAACGTATAATTGGTTGCATACTCAAAAAATAAAATTCACCACCTTATGAAAGGGTAAGTTTATTTTAAATTCTGTATAGTTATAGCAACATTTTTATTGATATTTGTCAGCTTCTCGCGTTAAAACGGTCTCTGGTTTATGGAAAGTCCTCGATTGGCGAAGAGGCAGGTCCAAGAGAATTTCCCTTAAAAAAATCGGTGGTGTTCCAGTTGTTGGCCATCGCCACGGCGCAAATCTGCATTATCACCCGAGACATTGAGTCGATTGTTTAATTCTTAGTAGCCGACAGTTAACAACCACATGCACTCAGCTCAATTTTTTCCGACATCTTCTACAAAGACAAAGTCCATCTTTTGATTGCAATGAAACTGTATGAATGGAACGGAATTGTATGGTCGGTTCCGCGAAGCCAGCTTCGTAAATAAGTAATGAAAAATACCCACACGTTCCATTTACACTCCCGTTCGGGATCCCGATCGCGAATTTACTCACCTTGACTATAAATAGGGAACTCTCCATCGCTATGGCTATGTGTCAACATCGGACAGCCTCCGTTCTCCTTTCTCCGCTATTTCCCACCCGACATTTTCAACGTTGTCACAGCATCGCCAACGAATCGACCACCATATCCACGTTCCCCAACAATAGCCGCCGAAAAAAGGGAAATGTCGGGATAACGTCCAGCCGCCAACGTCGGTACGCACTGAAACAGGAGGAAGGAGCAACGTTCCTGGTGCATCCCTCTCGTGTCCCAGATTCCTACTCCGAAAACGCGCACGGACGAACCGCGACCCGAATCAGCTGATCCAGCAGCACGGGAATAAAGGGAATTGCGGCCATAACTCATCCGAAATCTCAATAACGACGGCACCGGTTCCAGGCAACAAAAAAAAAAAACAACAACAAAACATCGAAGTTGCTGCGATAGTTGGACGCATTGCGTGCAGGTTCGGGATTTTTGTCAAACTTTTTTGAGATTTAAGCCGCGAGATGACTGGCGCCTTCATCTGCGGGAGCCATGCAAACGACTGAGAGGTCGTTGCTCCTACTTTGTGCTCAAGAATAATTATATTGACAATCGATAAGTCATCTTCAACCGATAACCCGTTCCCGGATGGCAGCCGCGTGCCAAAGCATCCTCTCGGCGTCCCCCCGGGCTCAAAGGAAAAACTAGGATAACAGTGGCGTCGTTACTAGAATTGGCAACATTTTTGACTACGCTCATATGAGAAGGAAAACAATAGAATTTAAAAAATAAAATTAAAATTGGTATAGTAGTCTAGGTAAATTACAAGAAGTGGCATTTGAAAGGTACATTCCATGTAAAAGAGAAATTAAGAATGTCACATCCTGTATATCCCAAGGGTTCATTTGGGTAGACCAGTTTATTGTAAAAAGTTATTTGTTTTGGTATCCTTTATAACCACCTGAAGGTTGTCGGTTTAATTATGGGACACCCTGTAAAACGTGAAACGTGTATGGTCAATAATAATACAGTAAACTTAAATACACTATACAGGGTTAGTTAAAAATATGAAGCCAAGCTTCTCCTGCCTAAACTATTAGACTGAAAGAACGAATGAAAACTGTTTATCAAATGACTAATTTGAGGGAATCATATTTTATTACAAAATGGCGCCTGCTATTTTTGCCTGCGGAATCTTTTTTTTACTGGCAACGTACTAATACCTTTAGCCTGACGTAGGAAATTATTGTCCACACAAGTGTAAATTTTTCTTTTCTACATCACACCGTTAATTTTTAAATAAATAGAAAAAATGCGTTTTAGTTAAAAAAAGATGACACTCTGCTTCCAAGCTCCGCCCACGCCGAGTTATCTGGAGCTGAGACACAATACACAGTCAACAACACCATTGAAATAAACCGGTAGGGTTGACTGTGTATTGTGTTGTAATCCAACCCCCTGTTTCAAGCAGCACCAAAATCGTTATTGAAGGCCGCATGGACGTGTATGTTTCGGATGAAAAGCTAGTATGTTGTCTAAAGTTCTTCAATCGTTAGGGTTTATTAGATGGAACTGAAGGGTATAGTTAACCAACGTTGGATAGAACCGAAACTATGAGCGCCAATAGAGCCTTTTAAAATACACCCAGTTGCTTTTGAAACCAGACGGACCTTCGGCTCTGCCACTCTCATACAGGAGAAAAATTTAGACAAAGGACGGGGCCCGTCTAGATGCTTTCGAAACTAGCTGTACGCTTCAAAAGTTCTAGATTCGAACTAAAACCATCTACGCGTCCAGCTTTTTCCTCTTTTAGAGCTAAGCTTCCTGGTAGATAGCTAAAGGGTGGAAATTTTTTGGACAGTTTCTAGGTCGCGCAACCAGCAAAAGTGTTTTGTTGGTAAGCAGCGAGGCTGATGCATAGGTGCAAACTCCCGAACTGGCGCCATCGATCGCGTTGGGAGGATGAGCGGCAACCTCGACCTCGCAACTTATCGAATCGGAGCCTAACTGGTCCAGATGGGATGTCAGGGACACACCTCTGGACCGAGATGAGTTCGTCCTGCCTGCAGGATCAATAGAGTTCCGTTGATTGCGGAGAACCTGCTGCCATCTTTCCACCGAAACCCGCCCGAAATACAGGAAACCACTCACCTGAATCACCGTTGCAGGTGGGACTTGGAAGTTTCCCGGTCGTTCCCGAATTCGTTGCTTCCGGAACCGGGGTCGGGCTCAAAGAGCTATTCGCTGTTTTAAAAACATCAGTTTTTAGTAGGAGCTTAAATCAAATCGGTAACAATAGGCAAATGGTGCTGGAGTTTAGGAGAAAACGAGACAATTATTTTGGAGAGATTTATTGAATTTTTAGAAAATAACACGGGGGAAAAACCGAGTGGTTCTAGAAGATTTCTTCTTCTTGTTGTGTTCGCTCAAGTAAAACTTGCGTAATTCCGCGTACGACTTAACTGCGGTTCTCGTTTTGAAATCCAAATAAATTCTTCTCGCCCACCACGCCGGTTCTTGGGTCACTTGATAGAAAAAGCTGTTGGTTTCGGCCAAGTTCAAAAAATCTCTAACCTTCAGCAACTTGAAGATTTCCAGCAAAATTTCGGAAGGTAAATCTTCTAAACACGCGCAACTTCCCCCGCAACTCTTAACAACACAACATTTAGCCGGAAACGCAATCGCGTCTTTAAAACGTTTCGATAGATGATTCAACTCTTGAATCTTCATTAAATCATTGGAAGCGAAATAGACGAGAGAATCCAAAACGACGCTTAACGTCCCCAATTCCCCAATGACGCAATTCACCAAAAAATCATCTCCAACCACGACGCCCGTGATCGAGACAGTGCGTGCGGGCGCCGAAGACAGCACGAAATCGAAGCAATACTTGTCTTTTCTCTTCCAGTTCGCCGGTAGCTGTTCGCTGAACTTCAGCAGTTTTTGGTAATTGAAACCGTTGGATTTGGGGTCGACGTGGTCGGGAGGTACGAATTCGCTTTCTAGCATTAGAACGTAGATCAAGCCTGCTAATATGTCGTTTCTGTCTATTGACGCCGTGTGGGTTTTGAACCATTGAAGCAGATTCGTCAATGTTTGGGGCTCGTCGGTGCTTTTGTAATCCTCCAACAACATTGGAGCCAGCACTGAAATAAAACGAATCGAGTCACGTGGCGTTGAGAAAACTATGAAAGGTTTAGTACCGAGTGCAAAACTATTTAACAAAATTCGGACGCATAGCTTTTAGAAGATATTTATTATTTATTTATTCGACTAAAACGCCAAGAACTCAAATGATGATGGGCTTCGGTTTCATACCTTTTCGTTGCAAGTCTAGAAATGCGGTGCAGTTACGGGCACCTATAACAACTACAAAGTTCAGAAATAATAACTTTATCCTTGGAATTTGGCTCAAATTTGTTTACGCGTTTCAGCATTATATTGATGGAGTCATTGGTCATTACCAACGTAACAACAGATATTGATAAGTAACTGCAGTGTATTGTTCATGTTAAATGGGGTACTTGCCTCATATTTGGGAAATATAATATTTAGAAAATATAGGCGATTTCATTAGACTCGTATTTTTTTTATTTGGTTCTAGGGTCAATATTACGCCCAGAATTAATTTTTTAATTTTTGAAGTGGGAGATTTGTGACGTAGCCGTCCCCTGCACGGCGTAGTTCTAAAAGAAATCGTATGATGGCGCTTTACTTAGATTGCGTGCGTTCTATTTAGAAATCGAATGACAATCCGCTGTACACATGTCGCGCACTCGGGTAACAGCGCAGCATAGTAGCCAAAAACAAGAGTCCATTCAATATAGGTGTGAGTCTTGGATGCGTCATCAAAAATAAAAATTGCAAAATATTTACGAAAATATGAAATAAAAAAATGGGAAAAAAATATTTAAGCCTCTTTTAGTTATTTGCATGCATCTAGAGAATAAAAAATGCAATATTTTTTTTAAGCAAGTACCCCATTAGGGAAGTTCTTGTTACTACATTGATGATCCTGATAATTATTATAAAGTCCGTTTCTACTTAGTACCAGTAAATTGCTCGGTTATCCTTTGCATCAAGTCTATTTGCAAAGCATTTCAAAAATGCAGCAGTACCTACGTTTCAAGAAAAAATGTCACTTTGGGTACTTAATGGGCTTTCACCTGCGCAATTTGCTTTGCATTACGAACATTTCTAATCGAATTCTAATTGTTATTATCTCGCCGCATCTAAACCAATTGAATTGAAAGTGCTTTCGAACAGTTTTAGAAGCTAATGAAATGTAATTTGCAGAAGCCTTAATTAGCATTTTGGAATTCCGAAATTTCAACAACACTTGTCAAATTCCAGAGTTGCAACAATTTTCTCTCCTAACATTGTGTTTATTACGTTGGCAATGACATTCAACTGACATTAGAGTAACGTAAACAATGTCGCCTTAATTTCTCCTTATTATACGCAATTTACATCCGACAAGACAATAACAGGCAAAAACGTGTTATTTTCCAAAGCGTATTCGCCTTTTCGGCACGCTTTTTAGTCATTACTAGAAGCTCTGTCAATATTTTCGAAACTTTTAGTGATGGTACCATTTAAACGTACTTGGCACTTGTAGTACTACTCCCTCCATATTAATCTGAACGCCTTAAAAATAGCTGTGTGAGTAAGGCTTTTACTGCACAATGTTAGAAACCGTAAAAGCCCCTGTAAATTATTAAAGTAACACTGTACTTAAAGTGCCGTCGAACGGCTTCCTATTAAAGTGCCGTTAATGCGCGCGCAACACGCAAGTGAAAGACGAGACACTACAAAGATCGAACACGCAACGACTAGCGAGGTTGATAGAGCCGTGGAAAACCGGTGGCCTACCAAAAGACAGTTCTCGGGTTCAAATCCTCGTTCAAGCTATACTTTTTTTTTGGCAAGGTCAGTTTTTGACGCAAGGTCAGTTCAGGGCCTTGTAACTTTTTTTTAAAGCATTATTAAAAATTACTACTTGAAAAGATTTTTCTATCTTTTTCCTTGCCCTAACACACTGAAGTGCCGTCATATGGATTAACGGCACTTTAACAGGAAGCCGTTTGACGGCACTTTAAGGCCAGCGTTAAAGTAATGCTCCAAGTCCCATATTGTTATAAAACTGACAAACCCCCGGTAGAAGTCCGTTGCAATCTAACAACAATTTGACGAAATCTGCTTCTCAGCTTTTGAGCGTCGTTCAGATTAATATGGCGGGAGTAGTACATTTGTGTGCAATAAAATAGCGTACACCTGATTAACCTAGTACCAAGTTTTTGCCAATATTGTGCAGTGTAAATGTGTCTTTTATGAATTTTGACCTTATAATTTCCAATAGGTTATGAACTGACAATGACAGTGTCACTATTTTTATCCAATACTCCCAAATACTCTCTAACCATTTTGGTATTGTGGCAGTATGACACTGACAGTGACAAAAGAATAAAGTCCACGATTTGCAGCGATAAATAAAACCGTCGATTTCAGAATTCCAAATTTTACATTCGATTTATTAATTACGAGAACGTAACCCTTTGGCAATGTTGCATGTTACGCCACTGCTAAAAATGATTCGCCCAAATTTTTGATGACGTATGTGGAGTTTTTTTTATTGGCGCTTCAGCTTCGTAGTCTGGAGGGTTCGTGTGCATAGATGATGGCACGTGGTGCAGCAAAGACAAGAATGAGGTCCCCCAACCGGAATTCGAACCCGGGACTTCCAATTGCAGGTCGGTTGCTCTGATCACTAAGTTATCAAGGACACACAGTCAGCCTCGCCACGCGCGCTCTATTATATTATATTATATTATGCACTATGCACATTATTGCACATGCACAAGTTCAAGGGTTTGACCCAACTTTTTTGCAAAAATTGACAAGAATGACAAGTTCCGGGCCTAATGTCAAAATATGACGTCGTTAGCATCCTTGGGGTAGTTTGTGGTGTTTGTAGCACAAAATTAAAAAAATTAAAAATTAAACGCGCCGTTTTTTGGCGTTGAAAACAACCCGATGTACCGAAGGGGTGAAGGGTAAATATCAATAATAGGATATTATTGGTAATGACTAATAATCAAATCGTCCATGCGGGAAATGTCAAATCTGCGTAGCGTAATTTGAGCCAATGACAGAGCGTCAGCATGTCGCGAACAGCCTGTTGATTCACCACCAACAAAACAACGAAAACCGAGAGGGCCCCCTAAACAAAAAATCTGCATCATCCCCACGGAAATCGCTAAATTTGAACGGGACTTTCGCTATAAAAACCCACCAAATCCACTTTCGACGGGCTATGAGTCACGGGGGTTAACCTGAATTCGTCATTTCGTTCCCGGAATTGTGGGGGCGAACCGGATTTCGTTTTTTCCCGGAGGGTTGTTGTAGTGGTCGCGAATAAGTGATTGCGGTTAAACGTTAAACACACCATCTACCTGTGTTGGGACAACAACGTTTTGGAGGTTATGTGCGATTTTGCGTACCTTTATTATCAGTCTTGCTGGGCTCCTCGTTCGAGGCAGTCCTTTGTACTACACTCACATCGGTCTGTATATTGTTTGACACTACATTACAACCACTTTCAGCCATTTTACACTAAAAACTTCCTTATTTGGAGACAGTTTGTCCCATGTTTGATTTGAAGGTTTACGTCTTTTACGTTAAGGTTAAAACAATGCAGCCTCGGTAGGGTGCAGCACTTGTCGACCACAACGATCAGTGGCGCGCGCTAAGGTGATTTGAGCTTTTCATTGACCAGACACTGACACCTGTTATGGCAGAAACCGCTCAACATAATTATTCTTAATTTACAAGAACGGAAATGTTTTGCGATAGTGTTGTTTACAGAATTACACATCAATGCGTCTTTTATGTAGGTACAAAGAAATCGATGAATTACCGAGTAACTACGCTTTTCTCGAGAAAAAATACCGACATGATATAATAAACGATTGAACTTTCTAATCAACCAATCAAATTGTAATTATCCAATAGATAACTATTATTTAACTCAAGGCTCATCAAGTTCATAAAGCATAGTTGAAATTTTATCAAAGGGTTTACCCAACTACATATAGAACTTTTTCTTCTTTCAATCTAAAATAAGTATTTAAATTAAGCTATGTACTTTGAGGATTTCAGATGGACGCTAAAATAATAAAAATGATGCTTTAAATACAAACTGGAGGACTTCAAATCCAAACTGAAGTACCTAGGTACTTGACTAAAAATTATAATCATATCGTTAATATCTTAAACTATATAGGTAATTATTACACTTGAACTCAATCAAAGTTATAATCAAGTTACACAATGATTAGAAGGTTCTAAAAATCACTAAAAGCGTAAAGCGACCACTACTACATCAATATTAAAATACTTACTGGTGACGTAGCTCTAAATCTATACCTACTGTTGAGGCTTTTAGCTTAGTCAACTCACAGACTAGTCGATAGAAGACAAGACCCATATTTATACCGTTGATTGAGATCTCAATTAACGTTTATACTATGGGTGCATTGAGTTGATAGCATTTGCATTGATAGGCGTTCCTAGACTAGGATTTCAACCCGGGTTTTTTCTACCTGGTGGTTGCATTGTCAAAGAAAAACCAATGAGCTCTACCACGGATGCCATATCATGCATCGTCCAAAAAAATATTCTTTTCTAGAGAATTCTTTGTGGGTTCATCATTTGTCTGCACGTTCAATCACATGGTATATTGCACGTTACATTACACCGTCCACAAATTATGTTTGGTATTCTACTCAACTTCGAATAATGCATGAGACGGACCCCTTGAGGTCTGATAGGATCATATTGTCATATTGAACCGTGTATCAGAAATGATCTAAGAGTCCTCCACATAGTAGTTGAAGTACTTACCATGAGCATCCACTGTATCTGCGCTAAATCACTGTAGGCTGTGGTCACTGCTCCCTCAGAAGACACCTCTATATTGTGGGCTCTCTTGAGGACCCTATGTGCAGAAGGTGTGAAGAGGAGGAAGAAACGCCTCTTCATGTTGTACTGTGTCACCGTCCGGTATCCAGGAGATCCAGGTATTTAGACTTTTCCTTCTTAAAGGAAAGTGAAATCAGGAGGCCTCAGGGGTGCACACAATGGGCCTATCTGGCCTCAGTGTGCGGCTCGGCGTTCAGCCGGGCCCCCATAGAAAAAAAAAGAAGGCTGTGGTGATGTCCAAGAGTGGAGTATGTAGCATGAATGAGTCTTAAAGGGTTGTGGTGCTTAAATACATACCAGCAATAATAAACTAACTTACTATTTTTTGACTAAATAAATTATAAAAACTAGACAGGACTTAACCTATTTAACTATTAAGCTTGCAGTGATTGAATACAAAATCAGATCCTTTAGAATCAACATGAGGCAACTTCTTCTTCTTTTTATGTAAATTTATTATGCATCGATCACAATTGCTTATGATAAAACTGACCGCTCCAGGAATTTAGCACTATGCCGTTAGGATCGAGAACTGGCGTTACCATATTGACATCAACAAATCAATGAGCGAACTTTTTACTCACAAAACAAGAACCTTCTTTACCGTTCTGCAAAACAAGCACAGACCACAGTAAACGTTGGTCCGATGCTGCGCAAACTAAGATTTTTTTCCTAGTAGATTAAGTCAAGTAGGTACGGCCAAAAGCAGAGATAATGTCCATCTCACACTCTTATGTGGAAAATAAACGAATTTAAAGTTTAACAGGTGGACATTATCCCTGTTGTCGGCTGTACATAGTACTAAAGAAGGGATTGTGAAGGCCAATTAAAGCAGTCCCACAACCATTTTCCTGCTTCCAAGTAGAACTGTCAAGATTTTAAATAATGTGTAAGTGTGGGATTACCTACATCACGTACAAGACACGCTAGTTGCACAAGAAGCCAGAAAAATCGTGCCAACTTCCCCGCAACCTTATTTTTTGAGTTGAATAAAACAAAAGCTCCTGTAAAATTATGGAGATTTATTCAGTCATAAATACTAACAATATGTAGAATTACAGGCCCAAATAAACTCATTTAGAAGTTCCTGAAACAAAAAACCAAATTATAACAAAAATCTGAAAATGTTTAATATAATAGAAAATGATTTCAATAAATATTGAAATCAAGTTGCATACTGAAACCACTTTAAACGTAATCAGTGTTCCGCATATAAAATCAAATTTTGTTGATTATTGCTTTGCAAGAGTTGCTACTGTGTAGAGCAACTAGTAAAATGTACATAATTGAACTACCAACTTAATTAGCTTCAACATACTTAGCAATTACTCCGTCTTTCTTCGTAAGCCTGACAATGCAATCATCGGACTCGCCCATCCTCCTGATGGCCCCGCAAAGAGCGTACATCTTCGAAGTATCGGTCATTCTTCCAGTTTGCGGATCAACCTCAGCAATGCTCAACTGAATGCTGGCGTGATCTTTGGCATGGATGATCCGGTTGCTCGCCGAGCTAAAACAACCAAACAATCAGAAATCGCCGAAATTCCAAAAACACGTGGTTTTTAGGTTAACCCACCATTTCCTGGGGCAGTACAAGTCAACGAATTCACCTGCGTCGTTTTCCATTTTACAAAATCTAAAAACAAACCAAAATTGAAATTTCGCACCCAAAACTCGGCAATTACTTACGTGAATTACTTCAGCGCAAAAACACCAAAAGATGTCGGATTGACAGCTGGTAAAGTAAAGAAGGAGGAGTTGCGAGTTTAGTCGGTGATGGCGCCACGGTCGACCGTTGGCGCCAAATTTGAAACGGCAAGTCAGTGCGCAAGTTAATTTAAAATGCGCGCGTAGGAAATCGGTTCAATATCGTCGCGTACAAGTCGCGATGTGAAATGTAAACCTGGTTTCGGTCCGTCTATTAGTAAAAACCCGTCTGTTTTCTCACCTGAATGGTTGCGTAACAGTAACAGGAAAATCGACACTTGGTAGAATAAAGCAGTCTCGGTTCGAAGCCCGATTGGTCAAGACCTGGAAATCACCGGTCTCGCCTCACGATTTGGGTCAATATACAAAATTAACATGTCGCTGAAGGTAAGAGACTTGTTCGTGTACGTTGTGCGCCCAAAAATTGAGTTTTTACGCAAATTGCTGTTGGTTTAACAACAGGACGAAAATAGCGCCGTTTGGCAGACGGTGTAAACATTTAAAACAGATTTGGCCAAGTGATCACGCGTTGTTTGTTAATGCAGCAGGTTTCTGGTTTTTATCGTTCTACTTAACATTCGAGAATATTGCCTCTGTTTACCTCTTCACGTAGGTAATTTATGGGCGATTAAACGCGAAATTATCATGCAAATAAAATAAGTAAAGGAGTTGAGTCACAGCGACACGTAACGTATTGCTATTTTTTAACAATTCGTTTTTTGGTTTTAGAAAGAATCCTTATCGGACGTCCAGCTGCACTTGGCCGCTCTTCACGGAGACGTGGATCTACTTAAGAAAATTTTGGACAGCGGAAAAGTGCACGTGGATTCCAGAGACAAGGTCAGAACCCTTTGGTGCCCCTGTTTAATCAATCCACGTAACGTACAAGTAGACCACGTTTTCTTAAAATTTCTAGCACGAACCAGCAATGTAAAAATCATACTGTACTCCGCTTACCACAAAACGCATCTAAGTAGATCACCTTTTTTTGAAATTTCTACCACCGATGGGTTTGTGACTTAATTTCAATATTATTTATAATTTCAAACAGTTGAGTTTGAGTGGATCACTTCAGAAACTCAGCAACAGCCAAACACCCGCTTTGTTGGCTTGTTGTAAGATACTACCTACTTATGTCCAGTAATCTATGAAGCATACTGTACTCCCAGTGGCGGCGCGTAAGCTGCAGTTTAGTGTGTTCTGCATTTTAGTTCATGGAAGGACTTGAGAATTTATAATTAAAACTTACTATATATTTCTGGTATAATTTGACTCACGGTGGAAGTTATTAAATTGTCGATTATAACCCTTCCGTCGACTAGAAGCTGCCACTTTTATTTGTAAATCAGGAGTGGGTTTTCCAAATGCTTTAACATTTATTTTGTCTTCGCGTACAAACGCAAAAATTTATTTTCTAGCAAAAACTATATATTGTTATAGCCACACGACACGTGAGATGAAATTGGAAGTTATGGATAGAACGCATTAGTTCTTCAAGAGTCATGGTTGTTTAGGTCCGATTTGTTTTGGTAATAAAGTACCCAAGCTTTGTAATGATTGCGCTGCTTCTGTTGCAGCCACAAATTTGTGTTATAGTGCCATAAGCACCACGTGAGCGGCCAACCAATGAAATCACTTCTTAGCCGAAATTGCTCGCTGTGAACACATTCGAGGCAACTAAAGTTTGCAGTAATCGAGAGCTATTGACGGTAGTATAGTAACGGGGCCAATATAAGTTGCAGTGTATTAATTTACAATTCCGTTCTCCTCTACCGTTCTAATTATGCACAAAGATGCTAAACCCTTTATGGTTCAAATATCAATTTTTATTTTTTTGATCATTTCGGTATGTGTTCTGCAGCTCCGCAGCTCTTACATACAAACCGCCACTGTGTACTCCGGTTATTAGGGAACATATTACGTTACAACAATAACTGGGAGTGAGGCAGGTTCGGTTTTTTCTCATTAAGATTTCACATAAAAAGTTATTTAATCTCCTCATTGTTTAATTATGATAATTAGTTTTCACTCGTCTTATTTAAGCAAATGTGGCCAGATCAAGACCTAAACAATTAATGATTTCACGTGAGGAACGATTTGTTGAGGATGCAGGAAAACAACTCCTCGAAAAATTATTTTACATAAAAAGAGGCCTAGAACCAATTTTTTGAGGACCAAATTTCCTGCAAATAATTGCAGGTCCTCAAAAATCGTCTCCAGACCCCCTTTCACGTAAAACCTGGTAAATTTTTTTATCTTCAAATTCGCTGGCAACCTTAAATAATTGATCATGCACCAATAATCTTTTGTTAATTCGATAATAAATTTTTTGCCGAGTTTTCCACCAACTGGAGCGTAACGTGTAGAAAGTTTAAACTTGGGGAAAACTTGTACTTGGTGCGAGATAATTATTGCCGTTTCTTGCAGGAAGGGACGACGCCCCTCATTTTGGCCGCCGCCAACGGTCACTATCCTTGCGTCAAGGAGCTTCTGGAGCAAGGAGCCGACCCCACCGCCAAGAGAATCGTGAGTTCCGCCATTGACATTGGAATTTTTACGCAACATCTAACTGTGCTTTAGACGGGAACCACCGCGTTGTTCTTCGCTTCTCAAGGCGGCTTCTTGGACGTGGTCAACATCTTGTTGGACAATGGCGCTCCAGTTGACTCCACTAGTGTCGTAAGTTTCTGAAACTGGGCCAACGGTTTTGCTTCGTCGAAGTCTAATTTTCCGTTTTTCAACAGGACGGGGGAAGTCCGTTGTTTGTCGCATGCCAGAGCGGTCACATGGAGGTCGTCAAGGAGCTGGTGAAAAGAGGTGCGAAAGTCAATACTCACATGAAGGTTAGCTGCCCCAAACCGCAGAAATCTGTAGAAAGTTTCAATTTTTATTTGTTGCAGGATAAAGCCACTCCGTTGTTTATAGCCGCCCAGAACGGCCACTATAAGGTTTTAGTTTTCCTGCTTGCTCAAGGCGCCGCTGTCGACGCTAGCAGGACGGATGGCGCCACTCCCCTGTGGATATCCGCCCAAATGGGCCACGACCACGTCGTGGGCCAATTGTTGAAAGCCGGGGCCCATGTCGACGCAGCCAGACACGTAACTCTTCCAATTTATAGCAAACTTGCACTATAATAGTTGGTTTTAGGATGGCGCTACCCCTATTTTTAAGGCTTCTCACAAAGGCCATTCGGCGGTCGTTGGAGAACTGCTCAAATACAAACCTTCATTAGCACTATTAGCTGTGAGGATCTCCAAAATCGAAATTATGTTATTATTATTATTATTTTTCAGAACGGGGAGAGCGCTTTGCACGCAGCGGCCTTCGCCGGCAGTCTTCCAGTTTGCAAGCAATTGATCGGTGTTGGGGCTGATCCGAAACTGAAAAATCAAGAAGGGCACACGGCCGCGGAAGTGGCGCAACGACACCGACACAGCGCGGTTAACGACTATTTACGAAACTGTATTAACCGTCAGCCAGTTAAATGACTAAAATTAGCCAATAGTTATGAGACTGGTTAAAATTGATGATGTTGTTGGGTATTTATTGAAAAAAATTTAAACGTTTTTGTTGGGGGGTTACCGATATTTGCCTGAATTGTCGTGCCTTCTTCGCATAATCCCCACTAACGCGTTGCTCAATTAGCCAATTTTTCTACTTTTTAATATGTGAATAAAGTCTACGATTTTTTTTTGACAACAGTTTCGTGGACGTGTTGTGCCAATTATTGAACAATAAATTTACCAAAATTGTTCATTACCTTTTACTTTGGGTATCTACCCCTCAAATGACAAAACAATTCGCGATTAACAATAATTCACTAATTTGATTCGAAATTAGTGAATAATTGTTGCTAAAAACGGTGAGTAGCTGCGTGTGATTTGGAATTAGTGCCGTCGCGTCTTCCTGTCGGCTTTTTCGCTTGATATTGAAAAGCGACTTGGAGCGCACTCCCTTTAGGGTGAAGGGTTAAGTAGAATAGACACTTGGTAATTGCATTCCTTAATGCTAATACAGCTCGTCGGCCGAAAGGGATAATTGCCTTGAATTCCACATCAGCATATCCTTGAAGGAATTCTGCTACATCTCCCTCGCCTCCCTCCCACCTCAGGCAGTACCATTTATTTTAGTGTTCTGGAAAATTTTCAGCTCAATGGGCGCGTAATTACTTATTTCGACAACGCAAGATCGACGTCGATAATTCCGACGTCGCTTTAGATGGTATCAGCGTCGAGTCATAGCATAGCAGTGATTCAATTCAAAACGTTCAAACATTCAAACTTGAAAAGTGGTTAAAAAAAAAACGAATGCAATATCCACGTACTAAAAAATGATGTACCGGGTGGACCATTACTTATGGTCGAATTTTTCCCGTCCAAACGATGAAAAATTTGAATTTGAGCTTCCGAGGATATGATCGAATCATTAAGACCTACGTTTCAAAAAAATTTGAATTTTTTCGGCCCACCCTGTACGCGTCTACACAGTGACTCATTCAAAATTGTAAAAAAGTTGACAATAAAGTTGCAACTTTTTGTATACCGTTGTACGCAGAAAATTTTTCAGATTACGGCGGTCTCTTCAGAATTTCGAAATTTTGATTTCTGGGGCCGTAGTATTTCGTAAAAATGCAACAGCCAAGTTGATTCATGGAATACCTCCCTTGTCTCAGATAATTTTCAACAAAATACTACGGCCCCAGAAATCCAAATTTCGCAATTCTGAAGAGACCGCCGTAATCTGAAAAATTTTCTGCGTACAACGGCATAAAAAAAGTTGCAGCTTTATTGTCAACTTTTTTACAATTTTGAATGAATCACCGCGTAGACGAGCACGGGGTGGGCCAAAGAACTTCAAAATTTTTTGAAAAGTAGGTCTTAATGGTTTGATCATATCCTCGGAAGCTCAAATTCAAATCTTTTATTGTTTGGGCGGGAAAAATTCGACCACAAGTGATGGTCCACCCAGTATAAATATAAAAAAAGATCCGCAACTTTTTGAATTCTGGTCTTCTGCTAATGTAAAAATGACGTATAGCTTCATCTGAAGGAGATTTTGTTAATATTTCTACCAAGTTGCGTCGGTCAGGCGTCATTTAGTCGACGCCGGAACGCAATAGCGTGAGGCACCAACATCAGGAGAGAGTCACCCACCAACATCAATATAGCCTAGACGTTATAAGTTATTAGAGGAAAAAAGTAACGTTGGGAGCGCCAAATTCAAATTATTGTGGGCTCTTTGCGCCATTCTCTGGAGCTAAATCACTCTTATTTTTTTTTGATTTGTTTAACGTTTCTACTTTACCTACATTAGATTTCAAGGGGTCGTTTAGGATCCTAGCCTTCGCAAACAGCGATCTGTTACATTTTTTGTTCAAACCATTTTTCTAATTTTTGTTCCAAAAGCCTAAACTTTTAGCAAAGTTTACAATGTTTTTTGGAGGTCTTTTCTTTACTTCGTCAGGCGATAAATTCATGCTGTCAAAGTGAGTTAGTCTACGGCTTACTAGGCCTTCACACTGACATAATACTATGTCACTGTAAAGGCCTAGCAAGCCGTAGACTTGCTTTTTGATTCATATAGTAGTCTGCATCTCTCAAGATCTGTCTTTCCCAATTTCCTGAGATGACAGATGGTATATCTGTGGGCGGTGTCCAGTGACGTGATCAGTAATAATTAATCTCAGTTCTTTTCTCGTTAGTTTGAGAAGCTTTCCAGCAATTTTTGACAGACTATTAACTTCTTCGCTAATTTGTTCTAGAAATTGGTTTCAGTATGCTATTTTACCATTTACTTTTCTATTCTAACGTATAATTTCTTTTTTTTTATTTTTTTTACATTCGAGCGTCTTTTATTTATATTTGATGTAGATTTTTTGTTATCAAAAGTATTATGTTTTTTATTTTTCACTTCCGCTTAGCTACTAATTCTTATTTTTTTTTCTTTCTCTTTACATGTCTTTATATTATGTCTAACTCTTTGCTATCTAACCATTCGAAACGTTTATCATTTATTCATTATGATTTTTTCAGCTGTTTTGATTAGCTTTTTCCTTAGTTGAACTTACCGTAAAAATATTCAGGAAATGGCCATTAACTGAAATACAAACTTAAGTCCCTATTGCTCCTTGATTCTTTTGTCAGAGTTTGAAACCAAAATTTCTGCCATTGTCCTGGCACCTATTTTT
This sequence comes from Schizotus pectinicornis, assembly GCA_951805265.1. Classification (NCBI taxonomy): domain Eukaryota; kingdom Metazoa; phylum Arthropoda; class Insecta; order Coleoptera; family Pyrochroidae; genus Schizotus; species Schizotus pectinicornis. The sequence goes on along the minus strand of OX638207.1, from coordinate 9,608,474 downwards.
TTTTTTACTTTGTATCTTTCTCTATTGTAAAAACATATTATCGTCACAATCGTGATCAGAAAGACAGTTTTGGGATTATTCTTGCCAAGTTCTTGGCGCTGGAATGCAATCGCGAGCGTGTGACATATTGGTTACGTTACCAGTCAAGGAATGGTTTAAGACAAAAATGCTATAAGTATGTATATTGCATAGAGGTTTCCTTGCAAAGGAAACAATATTGACGTCCTCTTTTTTGTGAGAGTAATATTGAGAAAAAATTATAAGTGACGAAGAAAATATAAAAATACAGCAAGAAAGAGAAAAGATAGAAAAAATGCTTCAGATACTTCACTTCAATATTATTTTTACTGCTAAATTGAGGAAGAAAGCGAAGAAAATTCTATCGAAATTTTTGAAAATATTAGTAAATTAATTATTTAGTAAATGCCTACTAAGCAATTCCCTTTTTTGTCTAATAAATAAATTGGCACTGGACATAATAAAAAATAACATAATATTGATTTACCAGTATCGATAATTTTATTTGTCTTGGATAGTATTTTCTTGCCAATTTTAATAAAAAATAATGGTTTTATTAGACGACCTCGTATTGATAAAATTTTAAGGTTGCATTATTTAAAATTAGTTTTTGATTATTTATCCTTAAGTCGACAAAAGAAGCCAGTGTAGATTGCGCAACATGCGGTATGAGCGATCGCTGACTTTTTGTCCGGATTATGCTAGTAGATAGAAAGATTGCTTTTTGCTAGCAACTTTTTCTTATGATTAAAACACGGTAAACATAATACAGTAATCGTAGTGAATCTGTGCGTTTCGGATATTCTAGTGAAATAGTTTGTGCAAATGTTATTTGTTTCTTATGTGTACATTCACAGTGATCTGTTGTGTTGTGAAAAACGTGAAAACCCAAAGAATTTCAGGGTAAGAATGATGAAGTTTCTTGATTTTTGATAATAATTGGCCAAAAAGATGAAGTTAGGTATAGGAATGCTTCACTCACATCATTACCATAAAATCCAATTTTCTTTCAAATGGTGTTAAAAAAATTAGTAGCTGTTCTTTGAAAAAAAAGACTTTTTGATCATCTTTGTTTCCAATATTTGAAAATTGCCTGCGTCCATATGGTACGACACGAAAGCACCATTAGGGTATCACAAGTTAGTCTAAACTTGCTTCAAGAATTTGGATTCATAATTCTGGAAGATCTACGAAATACAAATTTTCTCGTAAACTATTGCATTTACCATTTTCGTCATTATTTCAAAAACTGTCACATAACATGAGTTGTCGAAATTAAGAATTAAAAGATCAATAAAAAAAATTATATATTTCTATTTAAAATAAGAAAGTTGGTACCGGCTTTTTCTGAGTTGAAAAACTTTCAATGCACGACCTACGTGAATCACTACTGTATACTGGTATTTATGAGGAAAAAGGTCGTTTGTCACTTACATTGATAGCAGTACGTTACATTTAAAATGCTTTTAACTTACGTTTTTACAGTAGGTAATACGAAATTTTATAAATTAAATTAATTTATCTTTAATTGGCATAATGACATTTGAAATCTTTAAATATAACAAATTAGCAGTTAATAAAAAATAGTTTTTTCCCAACCGGGAATAAAGTGGTACTTTATTCCCTCATAATGAGGGAATCAAGTGCCACTTTATTACCGGAGAATAAAGTAAAAAAAATGCCGATCCTAACATAAAGAAACTCGTTTCCATAATAACGTCAGCCAACTTTATTTAGGTTTCTGTCAATTATAACAATTATTCCTTCTCTAATTTATTATTATTATTAACTTAAACGGTTGGAAAGAAAGTTTTGTATGCATCTCTGGAATAAACATCGTTAATCCCTCGAATGAAAATGCTCTCGGCTTCGCCTCGTGCATTACTTACATTCTCGGTGTTTATTCCCTTGATACATAAATAACTATTATTATAAAATTACTTAAATCAATATAAATACTAGTTATTTATGTATCAAAAGAATAAACACCGATTTTAATCCCGAGAATGAAAGTAATGCACGAGGCGCAGCCGCAACCGTTTAAGTTAATAATAATAATAAATTAAAGAAGGAATAATTGTTATAATTGACAGAAACCTAAATAAAGTTGGCTGACGTTATTATGGAAACGAGTTTCTTTATGTTAGGATCGGCATTTTTTCTACTTTATTCCCCGGTAATAAAGTGGCACTTTATTCCCTCATTATAAGGGAATAAAGTACCACTTTATTCCCGGTTGGGAAGAAAATTTATTATTATCATTTATGCAAAATGTTGATCTTTTCATTTCTTTACTATTTACCATAAAAGTAAACATCAGAGCATAAACGTTTCTAAATGTGCATGCTATGTAAATCATTTATGTTCACCGTCATGTCTTTTTTCACTTGGTATAGGTATATTGCTATAATTTTCTGCTTGTTCTTTTTTATTTTTTCTTCATTTTTTTTTATTTTTTTTTGTTATCAATCTTTATTATAAATCTCTAATTTTCTATTCTTTTCACCCATTTGTTTCATGATTCTTCTGATTTTGTATTAGATTGTCACTCAATACATTCCACGTTTATTCAAGTTCTTAGTTATTTTTCATTTTCTTAATTTAATTTACCTTTGCTATTTCGGGCACTAAAAAGTTCTTCATTTATTCTTACTTTCCCAATCAAATCTTTTTCTAATTTTTCCATTCTTTGTCATTTTTGACTTCATTCTCAATTTTTCTTTTCCAATTTTTGTTCTAGAATGGTCCTATTTGTTTTTATCATTGAAAGTGTTTCGAAATAAAATCTTTATACTTACGCGTCCTTTGCGATTGTCATCTAGGTATATTTTTGGACTCATCTTGGCTATTGTTTTTTGCTATTTATCCCCCCTCTGTAAGCTGATCTTGCGTTTGATCTTTTATCTTACTTCGGTACTAAAATAACTATTCTCCTCGAGATTCTTCTTAAGGCGGCCGTTCAGAAAATTTGATACAAGGCAATTTTGCAAAATTTTGTTCATCCAGATTATTGTAATAAAAAAAATACAAAAATACATACAGCCACAAAAAAAAAGATGAAAAAAAATGCTTGAAAAAATTAGCTTCAATGATTTTATTTCGGACAAATATCAATAACGACACCATTGAAATAAAAAATATTTTGAATAGTTTTGCATAAAAAAGAATAAATAAATTGAGGTAAGTAGAGGGTAAAAATGTAACACAAAAGTTGGGCCATTTTTAGGAATTTCCTATGTAGCAACCACAAAGCAAACTATCTGAAACACTTTTTCCTTTTTTTCCCCTCGTAGTATTTTCTACATTTGCTTCATTGCAATTTGTACGAACAAAATTACCGCAATATTGCCTCGTTTTGAGCCCTTAATTTACAATTTTTTCTCTCCTCATCTTGGGGCAGTTCTTTGTCTCTTCATTCCAAAATTCAATAATTTTGCTGTAGACTTTGCTACTGTTAATAGATGCATAAGCAGAAACAGAAGAGTTAGATACTTATATTTTGCTGCTATCAAGCCGAAAAAGAAAAATTGAATGGCGGCGAATAGGAATGGTTCTCTCGAAATCTAAAAGCGAAAAAAATAGCACTCTCTATTCACGAAAAGCGTTAAAATAAGATAACTTTAAATTCAATGGCAAATAAGACTTACGACCTCTAGTCTCGTCACTTTTCCTGGCTCGGACCGAAAAGTCTCTGCAACAAATTGGGAAAGCGAGCAGCGAGCACTGGCGAAAAGACCGCTAAGAACTTTTCGTTGCAGCTCATCCCAGATCTAGAATAAATAATAATAATAGGAAGTGTTCTTAAATTAGTATCCGGTATAAATAAGTCCAACCTAGTTAGTCGGAGACGTTGCGCAGACGCGAAAAGTTTTACTTCCTTGACATTGCTCAATATTTTTTAAGTGTGTGTACAAGTTGGGAATTAGTTGGAAAAGTTGTTTCCGGACGGACAGTTTCCGCCAACCACCGCCAAGTTCAAAAGTTCCATGTCGCGCACCCCATTTCTCGCCCTTTTCCCAAATAGTCGGGCACGGGCACAAATCGGAACGGCACGACCCTCCAACAGTCGAGCTTTTTCGGCTTAGGGCCCAATTGTGCAAGTCCGCGTTAAGTGCAAGGACTATCGCAAGCCGGAGCCGTCGGATTATTGATTTTGCGGCGCGCTGCGCACTGACAATTTTATAACTAAAGTACTACCATATTGGATCATGCCCGTAAGAGTCCGGGCTCTAAAAGTTTTTTATACGCGTTTTACTACCCCTTCCCTCCGACCAACTTCTTGGAACTTATGAAAGTCCGGAAGATTTTTAACAAGTGGAGCAGGACGTGCCCCGGACGGTTGGCGGCGCTTTCCGGCCCCGAAACAGAGGTTAGTGGCACTTTTGAAACTTCGAATTGCATGCGTGTTGGCTATGTTGTGTTTACCCGTTTGTTAGGTTAGGTTATGTAAGTGACGTGTGCCGACGTGAAGAAACTCCGTCGCGACGCGCACGACGCCCGCAACCACCGAAAGCTTCAAAGTTTCGCTTCTCTCTCGCGGCGCGTCCTGATTTCTTCGCGTGATTTCGCTCCTGAAATTTTCAGAAGTCGACGAAATATTGTTTGTTGTCTTGTCTCGCGCGAATTACGCCCGTGCAGGATCGAACCGATGTTTGGCAGCAATAAAAGCGAGTTTGGCGGCCCTCTTCCTGCTGCCACCTGTTAAAGCGTAAAGAACAGAGAGCGACGTAATGAAATCGTATTTTCGTTTTATTGGAGGCGAGTTTGCTACACTTTTACGACCCCTCCGTTCACTGAAACTCATGAAAACTTTGCAAAGTTTTTTTCTCCTGCTGCCAGCCGCCGACCCCGGGAGAACGCGGCTTTGTGCCCGCAGGAGCATCCTAATTAAATTCGACCGCAATTATTATGCAGACGAACTCTTCCCGAAAATTATCCGCTCAAAGTCGCCGACGCGGCAGGTGCCGCTCACCTCAATCACTCCCCGAATTAAACTATTTTTCACTTGAAAACATGGTAATTGTTTACAATTTCCACTCTTCGCTTTTTGTGCTGTTTTTTTTGGAAACCATCGTAAAACATCATTAGAATGCCATTTTGAGCAATGAAATGTTGTGCAAATGATAAATAATTTTATGCAAAATTTATAGAAAAAAAAAGATGTGCTAGGGTTAGGAAAATGAGTAAAAATAAAAGTAGTTTGCACAAGAAAAGATATTGATTTTCGTAATGTATACATGGTGACGAATACGTTGGTGTAATTAGTTTTTTGAAAATCGAAGAGTGGGTAAAGTAAACAATGACCGAAAACATTAAGTAAGGCCATTCTCTTCTTAGTTTTTGCTTCTATTACGCTCTTTAGGTGGCCGTTGGAAAAGTTGGCTACGACAACAATAAAACCATGTTGCATAACGCTAAGATGCCGTTAATGAGACATAACAAAAGCTAGAAAAAATAAAATAGCACAAATACAGTTATTTGTAGCATTTAAAAGCATTTGACAAACGTAGCAATTTTTCTAATCAATAATTTGTGCAACTTGAAGTAACCAAATGTAATTTTTTTTGGGAACAAATATAATGTACACCAAATTTAAATCATACATTCCTTGCACTGTCCACCAGAAAATTTAATGAGCATCAAAAAATTTAAATAAAACCCAAATTATTATACATCAGAAAATGAGAACATCACCACTAAAATAACTATGCTGCGTATTGTTTTGCCATTGCTTACATTTTAAATTCTATATGTCTATCAATTTTATTAAATGTTCACCAATTTTAGAACGCTCAAGTTACGCATCCGTGCTGTACTACATAATAAATATTCGCGCTATCCATTTATATTTAGTGTATTTCAAAAAAAACTATTTGTGCGTCAAATAATTATTCTATTACTCCAAAAATGAAATATGCTCGCGCATCCCTCCTTGCGGCTTGCGCTTCCATACAAGAGGCACGCGAAAAAAGTTTTGTACCAGGTCAGTTCAGGGCTCTGTATTTTTTTTTTAAAAGCACGATTAGAAATTACCACTAAGAGAAGTTTTACGTTTTACATAATGGAAGCCAATTACAGCAAAGCATTTATATATTACGGAAATCAATATCTTTTTTGTGCAAACTACTTTTATTTTTACTATTATTTTCCTTGCCCTAGCACATCTACATCTATAATTTTGCATAAAATCATTTACCATTTGCACAACATTTTATTGCTTGTGTATTTTTAATCAACGAATAGTATTTTTAACTGCTAAATAATATAAGACACTGTCGAAAATTAAATATCTGGGTATTATGTTAGAATTAAATGCGGAATAAAATTTGGTGAACATTTAGTATTTATGGTCAACAAAAGTTATTTTGGCGAACAAAATATATAAGAGGCCAGCATTATGTCAATATTTAGTTGTCGCTTTAAGATTATGTATTTTCCTAATTTTGATGATCATTTAATATTTTTGGGAAATGAAAGTATTTTTTATGTAAGTATGAAAATATTGGGTAAATTTGGTAGACTGTTAAATACGACCCATTTTTTTTTGATCTGGTGCAATTGTGGAGATGGAAGAAAAAGTATCTATATGATTCCTCAAGTGGAAAGCTGTTTGAAAGTTTGGTCAATATTTTATGGAGAAAAGATTGAAAGATGAAACAAGCAGAAGTGGATAGAAGGAATGCAGAAAGGCCTTTTAGATGGCTGTCAGGAGTTGACAATGAGTGGCCAGGATATACAGTTATGAGAAGACAAGAGTGGAAGCAAGAAGAGCGGAAGAGTATTGAACTATGGATAAACAAAATTGCAAGATTTTACAAAAGTTCTAGAATAAAATAGTGGAAGAGTCAAGAGAAGAGGGAAGGAAAGGAAGCGACATTATGGGAGAAGTAGATATACAGTGGAAGAAGTAGAGAACCTGACATAACAATGAACAAAAATGGAGTAGAAAGCAAAGGAGGCGACATTATGAGAGAACTGAATATACAGAAGAAGTAGAGAACTTGACATAACAATAGATGGTAATGCAGGGAAAATTGGAGAACTAAAAAAGAGAAGTCCAGATGCAAAAGAAGAGGATAATAGAGGCTAGATACAACAGCGTGTATGTGGAAAGGGTAACATAGATAACAGAAGCAAAAAAGATGAGAGAAAATATGGACGAGAATAAAAGAAGAGAATAGAGGATGAAAAAGAGATGAGATGAGAAAGAATTAAGTTTTAAGTATAGATGACTAACGGATCAATAACTCACGGGACTCGAACACTCGACATGCTGAATATGATACAGTACCGCAACTTGCCTTGTTAGGAGGAACAGGTCTAATGGAATAATAATTCTAGGGGATAAAATAATAAGTTAAAGCTTTAATCTTTCTGTAAATAAATGTAAAAATCCAATGAGTGTGGAAAGTGGCACTTTATTGGAACAATTAAGCAAATCAGGGGTTTCATCAGGAGAAATTAAATTTTTATAAATTTTCCAACATAAAGAAGACGGTTGAAATATTTTTCTGCGTACGTAGAATGCATAAATCTTATTTCTCGAGTGGTATCGCCAGAAGAAATTAAAATTTTCACTTGCAAATTGGGCTTCGTTCGATCGCCCTCTCCATAACCGCGACGGAGTAAATAATTTCGTTTCCGAAACTGATGACTCTAAAAAGTAAATAGATATTACCTCATCCGTTCTGAAGCCAAGGTAAACATGACTACGAGCAGAAGAACAAGTACAAAAAGTTTCCCGGAGCCACGAAGACGGGAAAACTTTCCAACTCAGCCCGTCCGCATATTAAAGAAAACATCAGTGAAATACTAAAAGGTGTTTTTCATCGAATCGATAGATCCGCAGATCCGATCCGGTCAAAAAAAAGCTCAAAAATCGTCATTATTTTATTTCCGGTATCGCGGTCTTTTTGCTGGCGAGCAGCTTTTTTCCTCCCCTCATCAGTATTCCGTTGTTTACCGCGATATCAAACTCCCATTGTTTATAAAAGTTGGGAAACTACTTTGAAAGTTCCGTAATAAGATATTGATTTCGTACGACGCCGCGGAAAGTTGCCTATCTTGACGCAGACTTGAAAGCGGATATTTTATTGTTTGTTGCAGTGGAAATATGGCGGGCAGACAGAAGAGACAGAGTCATTCCATCGAGGATCTTCTGGAGATGCCGTCGACGTCGGCGAGGACCGTGAAGATGCCGTCGATCATCAGAGGAAGTCTCATCGGTCCCCCGAAAAAGGTAAGTTCTCCTCCTGATTTTCATCATCGACAGACAACCGGGATTTTTCTCTTTTATCCAAACTGTTCCTGTCGGCGTAATGAAAAGTTGATTGGCGGTTTCGGGATGGCAATTACGTTTCGGCACATTCGTGTCGGTAATGTTTCGCAGGAAATGGCAGGAGAGAGAGTTTTCTCTTTGCTGCTTTTCTTGATTCGGCTACTACTTAGTAGAGGGCTCTGGCGGTTTCGTTGGCGCCACACTCTTAAACTGGATTTTTGTCCAACCCTCAACCCTCGAGAGTAGTTAATCGAAGGGATTTTAAACGATATTGAAACGAGCTTCGGCGCAGAATACATTTTTAAACAAAATTGCTTGTAAATAGAAACATCTGGAAACAAGTTTCTAAATTTAATCTTATGTCATAAGGTTTGGAGATTACCGCTTGCTGATTTAAAACTTCACATAATTCATCATTAATTACGTTCTGTATTTAATTACATAATTAACAACGTCAACAATATTTTTCACTTTCTACCAGAAATTAAACTTAGTACTTCTTGACCTAACTACACCTCCGGTTCTGGAAGGTTAATTAGTTACAACTTTCAGAAGTTTTCGAAGAGTTGTCAATAAAGAAAGGGGTTCGTTAAGGCGACCTATATGAACTTGCACCAATTTTGGAAGTTACAAGATAAATTAGATATGTAGGTAGCCGAAATTAACCACTTCAGTTTCGGCTAAGTTAAATTTTACACCTAAATCCAATAATCGATGACCTTCAACAACGAGAAAGTAAACTTTGTAACAGTTTTGATAATATTTACATTTAAATTATTTAAGCACCAGCGACAAGTATTTTTTTCCAAAAACTCCAAAATAAAGTTCCTGAAATCACAATTGTTGAGGAAATAACTTTAAAGTGATTATTTGAAACGATATTTTTCGAATGTGGGACGGCTGTTATTTACAGTTTGGTGCCTAGCCCAATTAATCTGTGAGAGATAAGTTTCTTGGAGTTTCTTTTGAAAGTATCGGGTCTTGATGCACACAATTGCATGGATCCGAAATTACCGATGCGGACAAAGTTTGGTTTTTGGCAAAAGTGTATTGTCAGGTCTAATACAAATAATCATAAAAGTTTAGTCTTTTAAGAACAAAGATCAATAACAATAGTTGCCTTCTATCCTCGAACTGTAACCGATTGCCCAAAAAAGTTTTCTATTTTTATGTCTTTATGATAGTAATATTCTTGGTTCTGACAATACGTCTATAATTATTGATAACAAAATTATTGAATTTTGGATTAAAGTTTGTGTTATGCCACCAAAGTTTGCTGCATTTTCCTTTATTATAACGCATCGTTGTTTCAGTAAACAAAATGCATTTATTGTTGGACGTACTTTGGCTTTATGTTTATATAAATAGGTTTGTTCAACGTTCAACTTTATTAACCATTTATTAATTAGTTATTTTTTACTTATGCCGAGACTGCCATTATTTATCTAATAATATGAACTGACATATTATTTTCTTCCCTTTTCCTTCTATAGATTTTTTTTCTTTAATCTTTTAAGCAAAGCGATAGAAGTGCACGATAGGACTCTGTGGTCTTCGTTCTATTAACTTGAGGAACCCGGTTTTTGATTTGGTTTACATCTTCTTCGAGAACCTCGTTCTCCTTGACTTTGGTCGGATTTTTAAAAAACGGATAACTATTTCGTTACCATCGTCGCCGACAATTTTTCTCTTGGTAGTTATTTTTATTCTTCACCTTCTTCAACCCTCTTCCTTTTGCCACGACATTAATAAGGTCGACCATTATTTCAATTTAATGTTAGTTGATTGCCCTTAACTTTTTTCAATTTTTGCGTTGGTTAACAAGATGGATTCACAAATGTGCCATAATCACATCTTTTCTTTAATGGTTGTGGTTGTGAAGAGAGCCATTGTCAATGCTTTCTTTTTAGCGGACAAAATCTTGACTTCAGTATGAAGAACAAGTTATTGGTGAGCTGTTTGTTATGTCTTCTCTGAATTTTGATTGACATTAATTTTATTGAGACCCCCAGGAATCAACGAGGCAATTACCTTATGTTTCGGATGGTGATTTGATTTGGCTTAAACTGCTTGTCAAGTAGTAACAAATCCTGAGATCAATAAAGACTTTAAAAGAAACTAGGAGGTTTATGATTAACAGTTAGAAGTCAAACATTAATATGTTTCTTACTTCTTAAGTATTGCTAAAGATGTTTTCACATATTCACATATTATATTCTTGAATCTACCATCACTAGGTATTTGTTTTCTTCAATAGTGGTAATTGTATTATGTATGTTTTCTTTTTAATTGCCCGCTTTTTGATTATAGAAGATTAAAGTGTTTTCAAACTCTTTGTCGTGGGTTTATAAATTTGTTTGGATACTAGTTTTGCAGAGATGTGATCACAGCATGATTCATTTTTGAATCTATTTGATTTGATATCTATTAAGCAAATAGTTGGAATATTTGCAGAACTTTACAAAAACTGTACGTCTTGGAAGGTCTTCTCTATAAGACACAGTGAAATCTTGTTCTTGTATCCTAAATGCATAAATCTAAAATTAAATTTTAAAATTTTTAAACCTCTTAGTGCAAGATGTTATTTCTTTGGCAAGTACATGTGTAAGTAAGAAATATAGAATTTGGATATTTGTGAATGCTTTATTATGAAAACCAAAACGTTGACTGATAATCTGTTGAGATAACTAAGTAAGTAATAATTTTTAAATAATATTTTACTTTAAATGTAGACCCTACCGGTCGCATTCTAATGGTATTGTTGACTGTGTATTGTGTTAGAATGTTCGAACTAGGGGAACTATAGCAAAGTTGTAGCAGAAACGCGAATTATCTTTATTTATTTAAAACTAAACGGCTTGCTGCAGGAGAAAAAAATTTCTCGCTTGTGTGGAGAATAATTTCCTACGTCAGGCTAAATAGAAATATTCAAATTAGTTATTTGACAATCAGTTAATATTTTCTTTCCAAGTCTAATAGTTTAGGCAGGAGAAGCTTAGTGTCATGCTTTTGACAAAGAAAGATACAGAAAAAGACAGAATCGTTATTATGACTAGATCGTTAGTATGTGGAGAAGCTGAAGACTCCAGAAACAACCCCAATAATTAAACAAATCAATTCTTTCATTAGCCCATCGCCCGAGTTTGTCGATGTTGTGGATGGCGTTTGAAATTCTGCATTGAATCCATCAAGTCTGCTCCTGAATCGCAGTTCTTGCTCAAGAAATCCGCTCCCTTATCTCCTTCCTTAAAGTTCTCCGCCCCCATTCAGGGGGATCTGCGTCCATAAAACTCACCTGGTTTATTTTAATTACTCCGACAGCCGGTCCAACAATAATTACCCATAAAGCAATAGTAAGTGGGTCCACCGGGCATTAATCACAAGCGGAATCCGAATGGCTTACTCCAAGGTATAAATCTCAAGATGTCCGTAACAGGATGTAAACAATAGAGGTGAAGAACCCGGGGCACCGAGACTATCATAAATATCTCGAATTTGTAATCTGGCACTTTGCTTAGTTCGCCTTCCGCTCGAGCGCCTACATTCCTTCTATTATCATCTCTTGCTCTGAACTTTACACTGATTCAATAACGGTGATCATTGGCATCGAAAGGTATGCAGAGACGCGTTTCAGCTTCATCACTTCCGTTGCGAGAACGCGTCCGGTCGGTTCGATTATCGACGAATTGAAGAGCCGGACGTGACGGCGCTAATAAAATGAATATTAAAAGGTAATTTAGCGGGGGCGAAGCCGGTTAATTAAGTAGTTTTTAAATGGATAAATATTTAATAATTTAATTCCCGCAACGACTGCGGCTCGTGTACCTAGTGTTTCCGGTGGGTTGTTCATTAGAGTGGCTAGGTCGCGGAACCGCTGGAGAAGCGCCTCGCTACCAGAGCAGAGGGATAAGCTGTAAAGTAAGGGTTAGTTAGCATCGCTGGAGGGCGGTATAAAATGCAAGGTTCACTGAAGACACGAGTGCTGCTTGGTGCCAGGAGCGGGAACGGCGGTCGGGAATGGGCCGGGATAATAAGTCAGCAGGAATTAGCTAGCAATTCACACTGGAGAGGTCCTAACCTGAAAGTACAAATGCTCCCCCTGACGGTTGCACTTAATAGTCACGGAGCACATTCCTGAGGATTTAACGCAAGACGGCTCTCGACGCCGGATTTGGCCCCTTCGATTACGCAACAATATTATTGTTGGACAGGGCCGATGAGAGTCCCGCTGTTAACGCGGAAGAAACGATTTTTTCGGTGTTTTGAAGGGTGGTCGAGAGACTGGTGTCGCGTTGCGATTCGGGTCTCGTGCCGGCGCTATCAAAATCGGGCAATTTTTGATTAATCTCCGACTTAATCCTCGGGCGGCCTAATCACCGTTTTAGGCTTACGAAGTTCGGCTTCGAGCAGCATCCAGTAGTGGTCTAATTAAGAAATCTGCGGTGTTGGCGCACAAATTCCTTTTACCGCGCTCCGGAGCACTCTTTGCTTATTCCGCGCGCATATTTAATTATGTATAGATATTCGCCAGCCCATCAATATCTTAATAATGTAGGGCATCTATATTCTGGGGAAGCGGCGAGCTTTACTTTTGTTTTTGTTTAACCGCGCCTTCGAGGCCGACTTGCGGGCTTAAAACTTCCAACTACCCACCTTAACAGATTCGATTTCGGCACACGGCCCAAAAATCGCTCCATGACAACTAACTACACGCCGGCAACAGAACGAAATAATTGGAATGGCGGTCATATTTCAGCGGGCGCAATCTCTTCGGCGGCCGCACGTATTCAACGGACCCTCCAGAGACGGAACAATGAAAACATCCCCGCAAATTGCTCAGAAGTTTCACTTTGCAGTTGGTAAGAATGTGATCATTTCGCGGATTTATGGAGAAACAAAGGGAATATATGGGGTCGTTTCGGCCATCGCCGGAGAGTTATAACGGGAGAGCCAGGTGACACTTCGATTGCCTCCAACACCTGACTTGAGTCCCTATTACCCCTAACACAAATAATGGGGCCCGAAAAAGTTCACTCCAACGAGCCCGTTGTTATCGGCATATCAAATTTCCTTACGCATATCGAACTCCATCTTCATCTTAACATGCAGATGCTTAAAACGTATCTCCAGAATTTGTTTCAGGAGTGTTCTTAAGTACAACTCGTACAATGTACGACTTTTTTATAATCTTTCTTCTACATGTTAGGGTGCATTTTTTTTCTCTTATACTTCTTTTTACATAATTTACATTGTCTCTCTTAAGCAGTCTGAAGCTCTGCTAGTAAAACTAAGCTGCCAAGCTGCAAACTCCAAATTGAGTCGCCAGGTAAATCGAGTGAACCCTTCCCCGCTGCAATCATCCAAAGAACGCTAATCTTCGTCAGCCAGTTGGAGATTTGCGACCAAAATTGTTCGCAAAACCGTCCTCAGGGATCGAATCAAAATTCGAATGTACTAATAAGGCTCCAGGTATGAAAATGCGAATGTCGTTGACGTGAATGCGTCTGGAGCGACCGCTTCTGGAAGGGTTCGGATGCAGGGCCGGAGCGTGGGCATAAAGAAGGGTTGAGCGGGTGCCGAAACCTCATCCGTCATCCCTCTTCATCGAACAGCCGTGGCTTTGGTGACAAATAGCGGCTTTGTGCCGGTCCGACAATGGCTACTTGACTTCCGGGCACTCTCCGGAGCGACTCGTGATTAAATGCGAAGCAGGCGAAAGCATATGCGACCCACCGGCTCCGGGCGTCTGCTGGACGACCGACTGAAGCACCCTGACCGAAGGTGGTCGCGTTTTGTCCCCGAGAAGCCCATTTTCATTGAAATTAACCCGCACCCCGCCCAAACTTAGGCAACTCACTTTCTTGGGGTCGAGTTTTTCGAAAATGTCGAATGATATCCAAACTTGAAGTAACGTTAATGGTCCGCTGTAATTTTTGCGGAGATTGTTCTGCGGAGCGGCTGCGAGCCGCGGTGGTGGAGCGGGGAGACGCACGTGGGAGTTGTTAATTAAAATGATAACTAATTTAGCGTAACGGTGGCGGGATCAAAGAAAAATTTGGAAATGGAGAGTCGGCCCGGCGACAAGTAAAAGAGCGGCTGGTTTAATATCAACTTGATCCCCTGCGAAGGCTTAGAGGCGAAACCAGAGAAAAACATCAAGTCGAGGGCCTCACACGTTTTAACCTTATTAGCCGCGCACACATCTGAAGAACAAAAAGGGAATCAAATCTCTCTCAGAGGCAAAAACAAATCCCTGAATTTAATTAATGACGTTTTGAGAAGGAATGCTTTGTGCCCCGGCCAGAGTCCGAGTGCTTGCTGCTTTCCGGCTTTGAGAGAGCGTTTGTCTAAGCAATCAATTCAATTACACCGAAGAATGATTGTGAAGCAATTCGTTTGACATGGACTCGCATACCTCGGACTTTCTGGTCTTTCGCCCCAAAACATTCCGTCGGACTGGAGCTCTGCATATTTTAGTGCCGAAACGTATGTGGCCGCAATTAAGAAAACAATCGTAAGTGGGCGCGAGTCGGCGGCGTTCCCACGGGAAATCGCGTGACGTGGTGGGAAAAATCCGACTTTTTAAATTGATGTCTTCTATCACAACAACCCCGCCAGGTAATAGCCGAGTTGGCGTGATTATAGGCCGAGGGAAAATAAAAATTCTGCCACTTCGTCAATATTGCACGGCTTCGACGGTGCGGCCCCGTAAATAGGGAAATTACACGTTTGGAGGTTTCAACGACCAAAAAAAGAGACACGCCCCCAGTGTTACGGCCTTAAACAGCGGGTAGTTTCAATCACTTCAGAGGAAAAACACAAATTTAAATTGTGCCACAACAATTGAAAAGTTTTGTGACCAACGGAGTTTTCAGGCGCGCTTCCCAACTTGCGCGACTTACACAAAGGATAATTTTGCCATTGGATGCTAATGGCATTGAAGAAACACGTTCGCTATAAAGATCGACGGTTTTTTGCTAAAATTAAATATTTTCTTTGTTTCAATAGAAAGTTACTTTAGTTGTGATGTAAATCCACTTCTAGAATCTTGAGAATAATTAACTTTTTACATTGACATTGATATTTTTAATAAATTATTATGAACTCATTACACTAACTGTTACATTACGGTCTAAATTTAAGACCTGATGCGGCAAATGACGTTTTAAATAATTTACTGAAGATTTTCTTGAAGACAAAGTTTCTTCTGAGAAAAATTTGTTTTGTACGTTACAATAACAAAAATATGCTCACTTCTTTCTTTTTATAAAAAAAATTAGGTCAATTTGCATGGGAATCCACTAATACATAATATTTTAGGATTCACCCGGCGCATCCACCATTTGGCACTTATTGTCGAATCTCCAAAATAGAACGTTTCTTCGCTCTAAAACATCCTTAATAATTCCAAATCGTCAAAATTGAGAGATATTTTACACTGGATTTCTTCGCAAGGTCCAGAAACCCAAAAAAGGAAACAGGGCCTGATCCTTCGTCTTAATTTTAGGCGTTGATAAGCAAATAGAATTTTATGCTAATTATTGAAAATCATCTCAAGGTTGAGTTCTACTATAAAGAACTAGTTAATATCTTAATTCTTAACTTGACCAATAGTGTCATTACTTATTATGTATGACAGGAAATGCCTTCTGTAATAATGTTAACGATCGTGCGTCAACAATTGGAGAAACTCGTGACAAGCGTGTCTCACTTCATACACGAAGAACAATTTTGGCAGTGAGCTTTGGATACTAATGGTATTTGAAATTTTCCAGTTAGGTACTTAAAACAGTGCCGACTCCTTTGTCTCTATAAAAAATTTCTTATAAAAATCTATTTCTGTAACCCTAAAAATATGCTCACCTTTCTTTCATCATTGCCACTGTCCTATTAGCACATAATAATTAAATTTTCCAAATTTCTTGTTTTTAAAACATCCAATGTTGGTGGTGCTAAAATTGAGCTTTCTGAGGAATATCGTCCTTAAATAATCTCAATTCAGTGAAACTGGTGAGACTCAAAAGAGAGCAAAGTTCTTTTGCATTAAAACATTGTTAACAATTTCAAGACTGATAGGATTGAAATGCGAAATGTAAGAACTAGAGCAAGCCGCCTTTATTTTTTTTTGATAAATCGATTTTATGAATTTTTTAATGCGATTTTGTTTGTGTGCATATGAAGCTACTTAAAAAAAAGCCAGAGGGTTTTGAAATAAGAATTGCACGGAAATAGTTTTAGGTTGCCTGAAATGGTCAAATCATACTCTTTTTGAAAAAAAATTACTACTTTCGTACTTCTATTGGTTAATTTTCTTTAAATTTTTATGTTGTGATTTTGTTTGATTGCGTAAAGAGCTAATTAAATAAATCAGAAGTTTTGAAATAAGTGCTGCACTAAAATAGTTTAATGCTGCCTGGAATGGTCAAATGATAATCTTTTTGAGAAGAAAATTACCACTTTTGTAGGTCTTTTACGAATTTTTATATTGTGATTTTGTTTGAGTGCCTAAAGAGCTACTTAAATTAGATATTGAAATAAGTGTTACTCTGGAATAATTCAAAGCCCCCTGGTATGAGCTGATCATACTCTTTTTGAAAAAAAATACCACCTTTGTACTTATAATTGGTTAATTCTCTATGAATTTTTATATTGTGATTTTGGCTGAATGCGTAAGAAACTGTTTTAAAAAATCAGAGGTTCCGAAATAAGTATCGTACTGAAATGGTTCCAAGTTGCCTAAAATGAGCAAATTATACTCTTTTTGAGAAAAAATTACTACTTTCGTACTTCTATTGGTTAATTTTCTATGAATTTTTATGTTGTGATTTTGTTTGATTGCGTAAAGAGCTAATTAAAAAAATCAGTGGTTTTGAAATAAATGCCGCACTAAAATAGTTCAAAGCTGCCTGGAATGGTTAAATGATACTTTTTTTGAGAAAAAAATTACCACTTTCGTAGGTCTTTTGGTTTATTTTTTATGAATTTTTATATTGTGATTTTGTTTGAGTGGCTAATGAGCTACTTAAATCAGATTTTGAAATAAGTGTCACTTTGGAATAATTCAAAGCCCTCTGGAATGAGCTGATCATACTTTTTTTGAAAAAAAAATACCACCTTTGTAGTTATAATTGCTTAATTCTCTATGAATTTTTATATTGTGATTTTGTGAATGCGTAAGAAACTGTTTAAAAAAATCAGAGGTTCCGAAATAAGTATCATACTGATATGGTTCCAAGTTGCCTAAAATGAGCAAACTATACTGTTCTTGAGACAAAAATTGCCACTTTTGTAGTTTTATTGATTAATTTTCTATAATTTTGTTTGGGTGCGTATGAAGCCACTTAAAGAAAATTAGAGGTTTTGAAATAAGAATCGCACGGGATTAGTTTTAAGTTTCCTGGAATGGTCAAATTATACTCTTTTTGAGAAAAAATTACCACTTTTGTACTTCTATTGGTAAATTTTCTATGAATTTTTATATTGTGATTTTGTTTGATTGCGTGAAAAGCTACTTAAAAAAACATATTTTTTGAAATAAGTATCACACTGAAGTAGTTCAAAGGTCCCTGGAATAAGCTAATTATACTCTTTTTGAGAAGAAAATTATCACATTTGTAGTTCTATTGGGTAATTTTCTATGAATTTTTATATTGTGATCTGAATTGTGTGAGTAAGGAGCTGCTTAAAAAGAAATCAGAGGGTCTGAAATAAGTATCCCATTGGAATAGTTCCAAGCTACTTGGAATGAGATGACTATTCTCTTTTTGAGACAAAATTACCATTTCTTTAGTTCTATTGGTTCATTTTCCATGAATTTTTGTATTATTATTATTACTATGTTATTAGTTTATGGGTGGTATTTAACTGTCTATCAAATTTACCCAATATTTTTTTACAAAAAAATACTTTTATTTCCCAAAAATACTAAATGCTCACCAAATTAAGAAAATACATAATCTTAGAGCGACAACCAAATATTGACATAATGCTAGCCTTTTATATATTTTGTTCGCCAAAATAACTTTTGTTGACCATAAATACCAAATGTTCACCAAATTTTATTCCGCATTTAATTCTAAGATAATACCCAGATATTTAATTTTTGATAGTGTCTTATATTATTTAACAGATAAAAACACTATTTGTTGATTAAAAATACACAAGCAATAAAATGTTGTGTAAATGGTAAATAATTTTATGCAAAATTATAGATGTAGATGTGCTAGGGCGAGGAAAATAAGAGTAAAAATAAAAGTGATTTGCACAAAAAAAGTTATTGATTTCCGTAATATATAAATGCTTTGCTGTAATTGGCTTTTTCATAAAAAAAAAATCCAGAAGTCGGTAAAGTAAACAATGACCGCATTATGTAAAACGTAAAACTTCTTTTAGTGGTAATTTCTAATCGTGTTTAAAAAAAAAATTACAGGGCCCTGAACTGACCTTGTACAAAACTTTTTTCGCGTGCCTCTTGTCAGGAAGCGCAAGCGGCAAGAAGAGATGCGCGAGCATATTTCATTTTTGGAGTAATAGAATAATTATTTGACGCACAAGTAGTTTTTTTGAGAAACATTTAATATAAATGGATAGCGCGAATATTTATTATGTCCAGCACGGACGCGTAATTTGAACGTTCTAAATTTGGTGAACATTTAGTAGGTATATTTGGGTTCCATTAAGATTTTTTGATGTTCATTAAATTTTTTGGTAGACAGTAGTTTATATGAAAGTGGATGGTCACGCTGTCCGACTTTTAACAAACTATACCTATGTAGCATTATATTTTGACATTTATATGGCTTTGTTTCGATTGTTGGAAGTATTTTTCTATAGTCGCATGCGATAGTTTTCAAATTGGCCACTATCTATGTGTGTATGTAAAATTTTCAATTTAGACCAAGAGCTTCGGAGTGAGGTGCTAAAGCTTGTCGAAGGTTTGGCCCCCCGAAAAAGGTATCATCGGGGCTGTGGCGAATTCGGTCAGTGTGACGCCAGTGGCGCCCTCGTCTTTTTCCGCGAGCCCCGCGGGGGCCTGCTAGCGAGTCGCACTGAATATTAACGCGCTTTACTACCAACCGCTCCTGAATGCTAAGTCGTGTTATGGCCGACATGGCAACCCCTTTCTTATAATTAATGAATGACCCCGCCAGGACATAGCAGGGTTAACACTAACTTGCAAAAATTCGCGTCCCTCCTGAATCCCGCCAACGCCCGTTCTGCCGTCCTTGTCACCCCTGCGATCCCCTAAACGACGAGCTTTTCTCTTCGCGGAAAGACAATTCAACAGCCGAAAACAGAAGCCCCGCGCGTAACGCACCCTTTGAATTTGGCCATTGCAATGCGGACTATGTGTATAAGAAAGGCGCCCCACGGAACCCCTTTATGTGCGACCGCACAATAGCAAATGAGTCGACGACGGCGTCGGGAAGAAGTGGTAACTTGACGACGCGTGCTCTCTGGTGATTATCAAGGCGATCGACAAGGCGTTTTTATGTCGTCTGGATCTTAATTCGGCGACGACGTAAAGCGAAAATGGCTGTTTGGAACTGATAAATACACAATACCGACGTTTAATTATCGGAAGTAATGGAAGTCGACTGTTTAAATGCAATTCGGGGGGGGGGGCGCAGCAGACAGACGTCTTCAGTTATTTCGTTTAATTATTTTTAAAGCGTCGAAGGAGGAGGAACGGAGGGGCGGCAAGACGCCACCCCCTGATGAATTATCCGCGGAAAATTGTGGAGTCCGATGATTTATGGCCGGACCAGAAGGAACTCCAAACTTTTGGAGGAGGCAATAAATATTTATTGTGATCCACATTTATTTTCCGGCGGAACCCGCCCACTCGCAGGAGGAGGTGGGCATCAACCCCACCGGTTCAAACAACTAGATCTAGAACTCAGGACCTTTCAAAGAGGGAACATTTATGGGTCGGTAATGAAGGAAGCAAACTTTAGCAAGTAGCTCGTTGTATCTTTAGCTGCTGAAGATTTGATGAACTGGGATCATGTAATTAAGATGGATACGGACCAATGATCGTTTTGAGACTAATGGTCATCTCGATTACCCACAGGAAGTTGAGGAAATTGGTGGCTTATTGTAAAAGTAAACTTTAACGCCAAGCATTGAATGTGGGAATCAAAAATGACCATTTCTGAAGATACACCACTGCCTATAATCATCATCTTTTCTCAAGAATTTTCCTTCTTTATTTCACTACCCTCCGTCACGAAAGTCATTCTTCAAGTTATTGCTTAGTGTTAAGCACTAGTGGCCAAGTGAAGCCTCCAAGAGCTTTAAAGTAAATAAAATCCAAACCAGAATGAGTAAGAAGATTCTTCTGAACTCAAATCGAAACTGTTGTTAAGGGCAACAATGGAGGAAATACCGAACGAGATTAAACCTTTAAAAGGGCAAAGTGACTTTAGTGACAAAGATTTATTAAAAATATAAAACATTTTTTTTCAAAAAATTGCTTGAGTTGACAGTATATAGTTATGGATTTTTTTCAAACTTCTGCAACTTGAAGAGGTAAAGGTTGGGATGTTGGTGGCTTTTCGGTCTTGGTCTTCTGGGTCGTGCTCGGCACCAGCAGTGATACCCCGCGGCCCCACGTATCGCCGTTACCCTTCCGGGTCGGTTGTTAGCCGACTCATTTGCATTTTAAAGAAACCACTTACCAAGTCTATGAATACTAACAGAAAAAAGGCACGTTTCCCGCAATTTAATAAGGAGCACTTTGCGATTCTAAACAAGAGGGCCCGTGAATAAGTCATCCGACGGTGTTCTTATGAAGAACTTGTTAATGCCTGTTGCGGCCTGAAGGGTTGAGGAGACGGGGTAAAGGCGGCCGTCGCACATCCCGAATGTATTTATGCAGTATGTTGAGGCACGTCTTACGCGACCTCCGCAACCGCCACAAACCGCCGTCTTAACTCGCTAAGACGGCGGCCAAAGGAGGCTGCGGCCGGAATTGTGATCAGGTAACGTCTTTCCTAAGTAAAACTCGCCCTTTGAACAAGTTGAACGCGGGGCACCCCGTCTTAACCAAGTTTGTGTGTTCCGGCGGGTCTGATTTCTTATACGTGGACAAGGCGCCAACGCATGCCAGGAATATGAGACGCGGCTTGCGGTTTAAGACGATAATGCCGACGGATGGCGTGAGTGGCATGTGGAAGAGTCTTCAAAGGTGAGGGCGGCGACCTGCCAATTCGCCAACCAAATCCAGAAACTTTCTACAAGAACAAAAATTTCTCAATACTGCCGTTTCGATACGAGCCGTTTTAGGATAGACGAAACTTACCCTTTTAATTCGGAGTATGTTGGGTTGCCTACGTTGGGGGTTTTTCTTTTTGGCCCTGGGGCTGGTTCGAAAGATTCAGGCCCTAGTGAATTATCGGGGATTACCGGAGTTTGCGCCATCAATATTTTATTGTTGAAACAAATTAGGCTGCGAGCTGAAATGGGCAGGGCGAAGTCCATAATGAAGGCATTCGGGAACGTCAGCGGCAGAGCGCACTTCGCCGGCCTGTCAAACATCGCCGAAGGCCTCCTCCACCTATACCGGGCGTTCGCCTTTGCTTCTCCTCGCTGAATCAACATTACCTTATGTCGGAGCCGTGAAGGTGATGGTGGAGCCCTTCCATAAACATTTGTTATGTATTGGAAACGGCAGCGGGCAAAGTTTCGTTGATTAGCGTTGCAGGTATGTGATAACCGATGTCGGCACTCCTCGACATGCCCCAAATTAAATTATATGACCGTACGGCCCTGATTCTGACAGATGAACCGTGTTCGTGATGTCTATGTAATCGGTTAATTTGCGTTGGGATTTTTGGGGATGCCGTTCCTACCCCCGCCGCAACGTACAAAATGATATGTCGTGAAAAGGAAAGTTATATCCGTGTACACTTAAAAATCTGAGAAAAGCCCCGGCAACGGAAAATTTATGGAGGGTGCGGAGGAAGTCTGGATAAAACTCGATATAGAAGTGGATAACATGCTAGGGAAGGTCAAATGTTTCGTGAAGCGTATTATCCTTTTTTTAGTTGTAGAAGCCGAGATTTATTATTATAATAACTACATAATAACGGCGCTGCTTCTGTTCGGGGGTAGTTTAGATTTTTTATTGCCGCTCCGGCATCGATCCGGTGATTTATTTATTTGCTATGGCTTTTTAATAGAGCGGCGACCACTCGTGCCATGTCCACATAATTATCTTCGGAATTTCGGACCCCATGCAAGCGATAAAAATAGACGCCCCCTCTTAAACTGATCCAGGCCAATACGCAGAAATCCACGACGAGGTCCCTCTTCAATGGACATTTGAATAACTCTTGAAGGAAGAACAATTATTAAGTTATACAACCAAAGTTTGTTGTTATTTACAGAGTATTGTCACTTCCACATCGATTACGGGCAGTAATGAAACCGAATTGACCCTAATGGCTATGTAGTTATGAAAGTAGTATAAGATGAGGGCTTCTGGCCCAGAGGAGAAGGAGGAGGATTATCCTCCCCACCACTATTGTATATTGTGTTGCTTACCAGCTTGCTCAACTTACTATTTTTTATATTCTAAACAACTTTACACAGGTTCCAAACAACTTTAAACAACTTCTAAACAACTTTAAACAAAGCTGTTTAGAACATGTTTAAAGTTGTTTAGAACCTGTGTAAAGTTGTTTAGAACATAAAAAATAGTAAGTTGAGCAAACTGGTAGAGAACACAATATACAAAAGTTGTGGGGGGATGATTCTTCTGCTCCTCTGGGCCAGAAGCCCTCATCTTATACTACTTCTGAAAATTGACACGTTTTTGAATCAGACCTCTAATAAGAAATATAAGACCAGTTATACGTTTTTTTATTGAATGCAAAAATGTTTAATAACTACTTTGATTGTACAATGCACTATCAATTATGACCAGATTCTCGAACGATTCTCCATTAACTCTTGATTTTGGCTTCTTAAGGCGGTAGAAGACACCTTTTGACTTAATAGTTAGCTGCAAGGTAGGAGCAAAATAGGTCCCAGTATAGAGCCATGCGGTGCAGCATTTCTACTATAGATTGAAGATCATCTTGATTACTTTTCTGAATAAGTTACTTAAGCTACAATCAAGCCATTCACCTTAGGTACTGTAACTGTAGTATATTTCTCCTATCTACGTTGGTTTTTTGTTTTCTCCTGCTTGGTGTTTAGCTATAGTTCATAACGTTTCTCAGATAGATTAGATTAAATTTTAAAGGGTCGTTCAGCTTTTTAGCCTTTCTCAACTGCGACCAGCAAGATCTTTTGTTAAAACCCTGCGTCTAGTTATGGTCCCAAAAGCATACCCTCTTTATAATGTCCTTGGAAGTTCTTTTTTTTCCTTCTTCAAGCGATAGATTTTTGTTTGGTAAGTGATTTAATCCACAGTTTTATATTGCGTCACAGTGACATAGTATGTGTTCTGAGGTTTCTTCTTCCAATCCATATTATGTGCATATCTCACTGTCTTTTCCAGTTTTCTGAGATGGTAGCTCAGTGTGCAGTGTCTAGTGAGGAGACCACTTCAGTTGGTTCCTTGTCAGATACAGAAGCTTTATGACATTCTTTGGGGAGTAGCCTATAAAGTTCTTTGCCTGTCTTTGTTCTGGAAGTTGCTTCCAGTGTGCTATTTTAGCACTTTTTTCCCCAGCTATGGATATAGGTCCTTTAGTGACTTTTCCTTAGTCCACAGAACGGTTTTAGTCCTATAGATAAAGCCTTCGTGCCCTATCTGACTAGTTCATCAGCTGTTTAATTTTTCTCCATGTTAAATAATTTAAGTCAAGTTTGATTTTTGCTATACGAAACGTTTATTTAATAAAACAACTTATTGTAATCTGGAGATGTTGCTCGTATGGCAGCTTCACTAGAACTGACTTAAAACTGAAACTCATATAGTCTAACCTAATGCACACGACACCATTGTACATCCGGTGACGACCAAAAGAACAAAAGATGGTGACCTCGTCTCGGCGAAGGGCGGATCAATAAATATCATGCATGAATGAAAGTTTGATAGGCGGATCAATAAATAACATGCATAACAATCGTCTCGTCGACGGACGGATCAATATATAATGAGAGTTTGAATTTTATTTTCAACATTCTATATCTTGGTGTCTTGGAACCCACATGAGTATGACTCGGTTACCTCTCGGGAGTTACTTCAAGGATTGTTTGCATTTCCAGGCAGTCTTAGACTCAAAGCTGTAGACTTTTAGAGCTTTAGTTGCTGCTTGACTATCTGTTAAAATATAGATTTCCGCTTCTTTGAGGTTCTTTTGCTGGCACTTTTGCACAAAATACCATGGCAAGCGTTTCAATTTGCACAACTGTAGGGACATTGCGTAAGCCTATACTTGGGCCCATATATGTTTTCCAGGTGTGTCTAGTTTTTACTTTTTGATAGTCTTTATAACTTTGTGGTTTTTATTTGCAATACCTCATTGGCTGACACTTTGTTCATCTATACATTTCCCTATGCATCCCTAGTCTGTAACTTAAGAGCCTTGAAATTTTTAATATTATTTGCTTTAAGCACAAGGATATATTAAAACTGATTCTTATCTAAGCATCTGAGCGATAAAATGATTATGGAAGCAGTCGAGGTTCCCTTATTCTGAATTCTACTATGCTACTTCATATTCCTGGAATTATTAGGCAACCAAATATACACCCCGTAATATAATTTTTGTGTTTAGAATTCGAGAATAAAAACTATAACCATTTATTAAAATTTCTAAAGACTCATCTTTCGATATGCTAACAAGCAACAATTGTTAATTGTAGCTAAATGGGAGGGCTATCCTGCCAATATTTGGAGGTAGTTTGAGACCTGGAAGACGGGAAGCGGCGCTGTGAAACTTTTCTTGCTTGCATAGGGATCGAACGTTAATCATTTCAGGTTGCTGTGACGTGGCGGGCCCTTATGCGATCCGGAGTCCGGTGATGGATCGCCCGGAACGTCCAGTTGTTGTATCCAATTAAATTTGTATATTTCTCCGGAGAAAATGCGCCCACGTCACTGATTACGCCCCGTTTATTTCCATATGCATGAGTTTCGACGTGCACAAATGTCCCTAATCATATATGCTCGTCACTTGTGGCGGTCATCTGTCTGCTTCAGTCGATAAGTCCGGGAAAGTTTCGGTCCGGTGAGGCCGTGTGCGGGCTTCGGAAAGACATCGCCGGCCACTCTTGATTCGATAGATGTTTAGTAGTAGGCCCCTGGCGAGGCGATAGATCGGTCCCATGTCCACTTACGTGTTTTCCATGTTCAAGGGGCGACTGGGACGTGTCTTTCTTCCGTCTGATGGCTAATAGGCTATTTCCCACGGGAACCCGCTACCTATCTCTCCTCGTCCTCGGCAACACTCTCCACTTTTAACCAACTTCGATATATCATTACTAGAAAAAAAAAAAACAAATTCGTCGAAATAGTTACAGATGCTAATGTAATTGGTTACGTCGAGCTGGGCGATGTAACCGCGAAAGTTTGTCCATCGAATCTAAACACCCTCAACACGTGTAATAAATTAAAGCGACGCTACATTTCTTCCTCGCTCCCTTTATTGCCGCTGAATTATATTTTTCTCCGGCACGATTCGTTGCGTTTTCTCCGTCGCAGGCAGGGAAGAGCCGGCCAGGAGTAATGGAGACAATTAAGGACGGAAGGAGGATTTTACGAGATACGGATCGGAACTCCGATAGTTGTATCAGGGTAATGCGTGTTAGCAACTGTCGTAAAAGTAAGGAGACGTAGGTGTGTCTAGTTAGCGGGTATTGGCGGTAGGTACCCATCGCGTTGATGGGTTTGTGACCCAACATTACGGAAAGGTAAAACGTGTGAGGGAGAATAATGGCAGTTTGCCCAAAGTATTATGGAAAAGTGGAGGTAATGGATCGTGATAATCGCAGAGATAGGTCTTCGTCTTCAGAATTTGAGACAATTTTTTTGCTCAAACGTGTGATTTATGTTTGGGCAAGGGGTGACTCCGGCTATTTGTTTCTGGGGTAATGGACATTCGAGAACGTGTGGTTGTTGGAGACATTTGCATACATTAGTGGACCTCGCGCGATTATGATACCTCGGAGACTCTTCGCTAAGTCCCCTCTTCATCCAGGATCAACAAAGGTGCAGCCCCTTAAATCACTACACGAACTTCTCCGGGAAGTTTCCGGGACTTTTTCAGCTGTTCGGCGGGAGATAATGATTCGTGGCGTTCAAAAAAACGGGATCGCCGTCGTCTAACCCCTCGCTTCCCCTTTCGAAATCCTAATTCAGTAATCATTCCTGGAAATATACATTTCTCGGGGATTCATGGGGGCGCTAGCGTTTTAATTTTCATTTTCGCAGAACGCTCTCTTCTCACTCGCCATGATTGTTAATTAATTAATAAGTTAAAAGTGGGAAGGGTTGCTGTTCTTTACGGTTAGTCTGTGCAATTTGCTAACATTATTAAGAGAAACGAACCCGGCCTCTCGCAAATATGTCCGAGATTCCGGCGCACTTTATGGTTTTCGCCCAGATTTCATTACGGCCGTTCTCCCTTCTGTCAGAAATGCACTTTACCCCGTCGAATGCTAATTAGCAGCCTCTGCCGCCGACACTATTTACACGCCGTCGACCATTTTTCCGGCGAGACCGCAAAAGATTGAAGATGAAACTTGAACGGCCACGTCGAGCTCGATATTTGAAAACGACTTAACGATAGTTTTTAACGCGAACGGACCAAATTCAATTTTCGAGTTGGCGTAACGCGATTAAACGAGCTTCTCCACCAGAAAATAGCATAATTGACGTGACCTTAATTGCACCTTGGCTATTTCATCCAGCAGCCGCTGACGATAATTTGTTTCAAGTCACAAACACAATGGCCGGCAATTATTATTGTTAGCAGCCAAGAAGCCCCGCGCCTTGAATAAAAAAACTTCACAAACTCCTGTCGAGTAAACAGGGATTTCGCTCCTGCTTCATTCGCAACATAGTTTTACTCGCGACAACTTTTCTTCAATGTATCCAATATCGTTAGAGGCAATTAAAATTAGTTCTGCTAAAGAATACACCGAAAACAGTTAACTTAATAATAGAAAGCGGAAATACCGAAAATGCTTTTCACAAAAGGCTTCTTGGATGTTCTTGGGTGTTTGAAGAGTTTGAAAATTTTCATAAATATGCTGGTTATGCTGCCTTTAAAAAAGCATTATCATAAACGCAATTGGATTTCTTAATTTTCAATATTATGATAGAGCAACGTAAGAAATCAAAACTTATAAACTAAGAGTTGCACTAAAACAGTTCAAGCTGTCAGCAATGGGCAGATCATAGTCTTTTTAAAAAAATAAACAATTTTTGTAAGTTTATTTGTTAATTAATTATGAATTCGTATATTATGACATTCACCCGGCACCTCCACCATTTGTTGACTTTCTACAATTTGGGAAAATGGTTCAAGATTTTTTAGTAAAATTATGTAAGACAGAATAAGTACTATTTATATTTTTCTTAATAACTTGAACCAGCTTCTAACTAGATATTAATTGGTTCTCAAAATTTGTGATAATGATAAGCTATATATAAAAAAAAAATTATAAGCCTTGAACTAGGTGCCGCACTAATAATAGGGATATTTCTAACATGCCCAGAGACAGCTAATGATAGCGTATTTAGAAAAAAAAAACCATTTGTGTAATTTTATTTGTTAATTATTTATGAATTTTTATATAATAAACTTTAACCGCCTTCTCCACTAATAATTAACTAATATTAAAACTACACTAAGAAGATTCAATATTTAACAGATTGAAGTAGGCATACGTTGAAGTACTTTTGGAGTTGTTTCTGCCATTTTCTAAAGGGTCGTATTTAACAGTCTACCAAATTTACCCAATATTTTCATACTTACATAAAAAATACTTTCATTTCCCAAAAATACTAAATACTCACCAAAATTAAGAAAATAGATAATCTTAAAGCGACTACCAAATATTGACATAATGCTGGCCTCTTATATATTTTGTTCGCCAAAATAACTTTTGTTGACCATAAATACTAAATGTTTACCAAATTTTATTCCGCATTTAATTCTAACATAATACCCAGATATTTAATTTTGGACAGTGTTTTATATTATTTAGCAGTTAAAAATACTATTTGTTGATGAAAAATACAGAAGCAATAAAATGTTGTGCAAATGGTAAATAATTTTATGCAAAATTATAGATGTAGATGTGCTAGGGTCATGAAAATAATAGTAAAAATAGAAGTGGTTTGCACAAAAAAGATATTGTTTTCGTAATATATAAATGCTTTGCTGTAATTGGCTTGCCTTATGTAAAACGTAAAACTTCTTTTAGTGGTAATTTCTAATCGTGCTTTAAAAAAAAATTAGAGGGCCCTGAACTGATCTTGTACAAAACTTTTTTCGCGTGCCTCTTGTCTGGAAACGCAAGCGGCAAGGAGAGATGCGGAAGCATATATCATTTTTGAAGTAATAGAATAATTATTTGACGCACAAATAGTTTTTTTGAGAAACACTAAATACAAATGAATGGCGCCAATATTTATCATGTACAGCACGGACGCGTAACTTGAGCATTCTAAATTTGGTGAACATTTAGTAAAATTGATAGACATATAGAATTTAAAATGTAAGCAATGGTAAAACAATACGCAGCATAGTTATTTTAGTGGTGATGTTCTCATTTTCTGATGTATAATAATTTGGGTTTTATTTAGATTTTTTAATGCTCATTAAATTTTCTGGTGGACAGTGCAAGGGATGTATGGTTTAATTTGTTATACATTAGTTCCCTTTTCTAAATACTTGAAATAATTAGCAACAAAACTTATGGTGGTTTTTTGAAAGTAGGTTTGGGGTTGTGTTCCTGCTTCTAACCTAAGGGAATGTGGCCGAGATGGGCGATGTGGCTGTTGGGCAGAAAGGTCGTGAATAAATTTGGGCGCGACGTCTTTCCAGGACGGCGATAATGGTGCAGGTGCACTTCGGCACATGCGAGCTGGCAGGTGCTCCCCGAGGAGGTCCTCCCTATGAATACAATATTTCATTAGAGAGGAGCCGGACATGCGGGTCGCAGGAATAAATCTCAGACTCTAGCTGGATACGGCACCCGCGGGTCAGATTCAACTGTCCTCGGCTCGGCTCCTCCAACCCGCCTCTCCACGTTTCGCTAAACACGCACACAACATTTCCAACAGGAGAAAAACGTCGACGGACTTCCTGGAGAATTAGTGTCGAGATGCGCTTTAATTGAGGAGAATCGAAGTTAAAAATTCCAAGGGTTAGAGGATATCAGGGCCGTAACTCGGCGAGGCAGAGATTTGGGGTTGAGGCGACCTGCAGGAGGTAATTATCATCATAAAGTGGACTTTACGAGCTCTCGGGGCCGCCGTAAAGGAATGCTTCATTTCGCTGCCCCCAAAACAAACATACGCCTTCCAGTGGCTCCCTTTGCACACCCTTTGCATCCCCTGGACAAATGCCGCGCTCAGCCAACTGCACCCTTAAGAACCAAAGACCCGGTCGAACCCCAAGGACTACTCCGAGCACCTAAAGTAATTATGGATGTGATGAATTCGCGTTCCTTTTTAACTTTAATACAGTTAAGCCTCCCGGCTCTTGTTCGTTTAAATACTTAAAACAGCGGGCGCTAATTAGCAGTTGCAAATAAAAACGTTAACGGAAAAATCGGCCGGCGAAGACGAGACCGAGATAATGAAATTAACGAATTAATTTCGGGCACTTTACGACGAATTCATGTTTCCCTTCATCCACAATGGAAGAACTACTTCATCTGCGAACCTGCGAGATAAAACGCATTATAAAGAAAACCAAAACAAAGAGATGCCATCAGCTTGCGGAAAGAGTGCAGGACTGGGGCCGCGCCGCAGGAAATTTAAGTGGAAAGTTGGGTAAGGCGAAAATGCAGCCAGAATCTCTACTTATGGCCGATGCGAACTTTAATTGCCCCACCAAGACAACAAAGCGATCCGCGGCACGCAACCCCTCCGCCGCAGGAAATCGACACCGACACCTAAACAACCTCCCCGACAACCATCATTTGTTTTTTTTTTTTTTACATTTTACCCACGACATTATGATTTAGTTCCACATTGAGAAGTTTGAGTAGAAAAACAACTGGTCAACAGTTGGCCACTGTGATTGGAGTAGTTGGATCCTTAAGTTTACATCATCAATTTCTGCATTTAGCTACGACTAATGCTTGTCGCAGTTCACTCTGCAAGAGAGTGGCAGCAAAGAAAGCGGAAATCTATATTTTAACAGCGAGACAGCAGTTAAAGCTCTAAAAGCCTCCAGCTTTGAATCTAAGACTACTAGGGAATGTAAACAATCCTTGAAATAACTGGCGAGAGGTAACAAACTTACCATTCTATGAACTAGCCAAACGAGACACTGAGGCTCCAACTATAGAACCAGAACAGTTTCGTGGCCTAACCAAAACCCACAGAAGAGCCGAAAGAAGGGAGGAAAAAAATGCATACCTACTGAAAGCAACTTCTAGGAAAAAGACAGGTGAAAAAGTTTGTAGACTCCAGCCTGAGGCTTATTTCTGGTTTTTTTTTTTCACTGGACACTCCCCACTGAAATATTATTTCAAGAAACTGGAACAGTTAAACAGTGAGATATGCAGACTATGTGGATCGGAAGAGAAAACCTCAGAGCAGATACTATGTCACTGTGACGCTCCAGCAAGCCGTATAGGGTAACTGAACTCACTTCGGCAGTGTGAATGTATTGTCTGACTATGTGAAAAATTCTAAAAACATTGTTAACTTTGCAAAAGGGTTATGCTTTTGGGGCAATAATTATTAGAAGAATGGTTTGAACAATAGATCTTACTGTTCGTAGTTTGGAAAGGATAGAGAGCCAAACTATCTCTTAAAAATTAATTTAATGCTTGAGTGTCCTACTGCTTTCTTAACTCTCACTCATCTTTTGCTTAAGTGATTTGCTCAGCTGATTCAATAACGATTTTGAAATTCTCCATTTTAACAGAATAAGTATCATACCACTTTTACATTTTTGGATATCTGTTTAGTTTTCGAATAAGTCAATGAAGTAATAAGTATTCTTAGTTATATTGCCAATGCCAATACTTTAAACTATTCCATTTAGTGATTGGACTAATGTTCTTGAAAAAATATATTTAAATATGAATTATTCGTTCAAACTGCCACTTTTGTAAAATCAAATTTGTTATGGACACAGTCAACCGATTAAGTAACCGGTTACAAGCATTAGGTTTTGACCGGGGTGGTGTTTTAATAAATGAAACAACGTCGGCGGCAATTATGGAAACCCGTTAAGTCATTAAATAAATTTAACAGTAAATCTTATCGTGCTTTGTAATCTTAATTCGTAAATAAAGTGCAGGTAATAACACAATTTCAGTAAAATTCGTGTTTGGAAGCCCCGTCCAATTTAACTTTCGGGGGCATAAATTACCGAACAATCACCAGGGTCAGGTACAAACGCCATTACTTTCGTCTGCAAAATAGCTGGAAACGTCGACGTTATGATAATATCGGCGCCATTTTTACTAATTCCGCGACGGGGGCGACGAAAGAAACTGGCGTAATAAAATTAAAGAACGCAACAACTGTATACATCGCCCAAGAATTAAAATAGCTTTGTACATTCTATTAGGCAATAGAATTAAGTGACGAAAAGAAAAAACGCCCCCTAACTTGATTAAATCGGAAACAATAAAGGAAGTTTAACAACTTTCGTCACGTTTAAGCAAGGCCGAAATAATCAAAGTTTATTTAAAAATCTCGCGAGAGATGCGTGATTGCGGGATATCTGTCCGCGAGCAAATAGCGCAGTTTCGAGAACTCTATTACAATAATACATAAAAATCCCCGGTTTAAAAAAATAAACACGTCATGGAAGCGTTCGCGCCACCATAAAACTTAATAGAGAGGGAGCGGGATGCACGCAATAAATTAAATGAAAGAAAACCGGCGGTTTTCATCATTTCATTTCGTAGATAAAAATCCCATATCAAAACATAATTCGGCGGCACATAAAAATGCGCCCTCGTCCGGGAAACGCACAGATGGCCGTCGCTTTCTCGACATTAACCATGCGAGCTTTCGCGAAAAAACCAGACACGACTAATTCGAAGCATTAGGAGCAACCCCCGACCTTTCTTGGTGTCGCGTGACACTGATCCGATTCCGCTCCCCCTTGTTTATTTTTCAGTTTTGCCACTTCCGTCGAGTGACGTTTCTTTTTCCGGATTTTTCGATTTCCCCGTGTCTAGAATAAATAAACCTCAACACACATTATTAAGACGGCAAGTCCGATAAAAAGACGTTTTAGAGTTGCAAGTAATTACGAAACCTTTAAATCGCAACTGAAAATGTGAAATTTTCCTTCTTCTCAGCGTCTATTTGTCGGCCGGAAGGTGAACGGCTTCTTCTTCTTCTTGGCGAGTTAAGCCGGACCCGGCTGCCTGCTGATATGGGCGCAAGTTGGAAACTTCCCCAAACTTGCCAGTGTTTGAATTTGCGCATCGCTTCACGCGTTGTGCATGCGGGCCCTGAGCTATACTGGCACTTTTCGTTGTTCGGCCCCGAAATAAAACCCCACCGTCGAAGCTAATGAAGCAGCGCCGAACGGAAAAAAGACGCCGGCGACGTCTAGGTCTAGGCCGTAAAACGCCCCGATACGCCAGGAATATCGGAAATTTCGTTGTTATTAAGTCGAGCGTTTGACAGAAAACGCCGGCCGGACTCGGGAGAATTGCGCCCGTTTTATTCATATTCAATTTTATCTTCGAAAGTTTTGCCAGGGGCTCTCTGGGGCCGGGATGGCGAGGCAGGACGTAACTCACGAAATATCGCACGCCCAACTGAAATATCCACTGCAAGAAAGTCGGTGCCCGGCCTATTCCATCATCAAATTCTTTATTCTTCTATTTTTTAAATCTTGCGTTTTTATTTCGATTGTTTCGCGCTTCGCTTAAAGTTCATGATGTAGTTAGTCTTTTTCGTGGTTCCAAATCACCCATATTTCTATTACTAATTAATCAATAATTAACTTTTATTGTTATTTTCTATTTGCCCATCACTATATTTTTTAGCAGAGTTTTTCCTGCATTAATTCTATTCTTTTACCGAAGAAAAAGTTTTAGGTATTTCTGTGATCAAATTCGTTTGTTAGAAAACTTTAATTTTGTTCTAGGTATAGATGATTTGCTAAAAACTCCCTTTCGTCATGTATTTTTTAGGGAAGTGCTTAGGTATCACATTATTTATTATATAAGTTGGATATGTCGCACCCACTTAGTGAAATTGACCATTTCATGAAAAGGATGTCCACTTCATGAAACGGATTAGGGCAAGGAAAATTCTTTTCATAAAGTGGATATCCTTTTCATGAAGTGGACCTCCTTTTCATGAAATGGCCAATTTTACGAAGTGGATGCGACATACTTATTGAAAAAGAGTAGAAAAGAAGATACACATATAGAGAGAATGAAACGAATTTCAACGCATAGAGAAAAGATATACGTTTAGAAAGAATCAGACAAGCACATAGAGAAAGGGATCCACAAGAGAGAGATTGAAGGAGAGTCAGACAGAAAACACATACAAACACGGAAAAAATGTACACCCAGACATAAAGTAATTCACAAAAAGAAAGGGGTACATAAAGAAATACACAAATATCAGACAGAATAAGAAGCCACACAAAGGAGAAAGATGCATACACACAAAAACACCCAGAGAGAAAGAGAGACACACACAAAGCGACAGAAAGACACAGAAAGGGAAACTGATATAGAAAGAAAGGTAGACTGCGCAAGAGATAGCGACAGAGGGAGAGAGAGTAGGGGTGTGACTTAAATTAAAACGGGTCGTATTTAACAGTCTACCAAATTTACCCAATATTTTCATACAAAAAAATACTTTTATTTCCCAAAAATACTAAATGCTCACAAAAATTAAGAAAATACATAATCTTAAAGCGACAACCAAATATTGACATAATGCTGGCCTCTTATATATTTTGTTCGCCAAAATAACTTTTGTTGACCATAATACTAAATGTTCACCAAATTTTATTCCGCATTTAATTCTAACATAATACCCAGATATTTAATTTTCGACAGTGTCTTATATTATTTAGCAGTTAAAAATACTATTTGTTGATCAAAAATACACAAGCAATGAAATGTTGTGCAAATGGTAAATAATTTTATGCAAAATTATAGATGTAGATGTGCTAGGGCAAGGAAAATAAGAGTAAAAATAGAAGTGGTTTACACAAGAAAAGATATTTAATTCCGTAATATATAAATGCTTTGCTGTAATTGGCTTGCATTATGTTAAACGTAACACTTCTTTTAGTGGTAATTTCTAATCGTGCTTTTAAAACAAAATTACAGAGCCCTGAACTGACCTTGTACAAAACTTTTTTTGCGTGCCTCTTGTCTGGAAGCGCAAGCGGCAAGGAGAGATGCGCGAGCATATTTTATTTTTGGAGTAATAGAATAATTATTTGACGCACAAATAGTTTTTTGAGAAACATTAAATATAAATGGATAGCGCGAATATTTATTATGTACAGCACGGACGCGTAACTTGAGCGTTCTAAATTCGGTGAACATTTAGTAAAATTGATAGACATATAGAATTTAAAATGTAAGCAATGGTAAAACAAAACGCAGCATAGTTATTTTAGTGGTGATGTTCTCATTTTCTGATGTATAGTAATTTGGGTTTCATTTAGATTTTTTGATGCTCATTAAATTTTCTGGTGGACAGTGCAAGGGATGTAGGTATAGTTTAATTTGGTGTACATTATATTTGCTCCAAATTAAAACTGTAAGTTATACCAAAAAATCTTTTCTCTTATTACAATAAATAGAATTTACTAATAAAAAAATAAGAAAGAAAGAAAAATTATACGAAGTCCACCACAATCGTCCAAAAACTTTATTTAAAAAAAAATAAGTAAAATGAATCTTTAAATACATCTGAAGTCATCGAAGAGATATCTTAGATAAAATGACCAAAGTTTAGTAGGCATAATGCCTCTTCTGGTGAAATATCTTATACACTGTTTAAATGAAATGCAAGAACCTCTTTTGAATACTGTCATTTGTGACATTTACTTTAAACGACAAGTGTTGCTTTGTTGCATATTGAATTAGATTTGGGTTGCTATATTAGGATACAGGTTTAAGAGAAGAGGGATTTTTTGGTGTCTCGTTAAGACCCTCTTAGAGGTGCATTTCTTCCCCAAGACTAATTACCACCATCCAACTATTCCGAGCAGTGGTCAATAAAGCAGTAATTGCCAATATGGTTGCGACAAGAAGAGCCCATTCATAATGTACAATCAAATTGCGTACCGTTTTAATTCCCATTGATTAAAAACTTTCCACGGAGAATTTTTTTAAAATTGCAGGTTTCGGCTTCTGCATTATTTTCTGCATTACAAAACTGAATTAGTTCGTTTGCAAACATGGAGGGAGGGTAGTGGGAAACCGCCTCCGCCCTCGTCTGTCCGTCGCCCTCCGGAATATTAAAATGCTCAAAACTAATAAAAGAAAAATGATAAAATTCAATATTCTCCCAACAATGAAATGTAAAATAAAACGGAGCAAATAATAAAAGCCACAGAATCAATCGCAGCTTGTGGACAGAGCAAACAGATATTAATATTTAACCGGGGGTTTTCCCCGCAGAGAGAGAGAGAGAATGGCCAATATCTAGCAAACCTCCGTATTCAGTCAACACTTTACATTTTACATAAGGGCGCAACGGCGCTTTCAGTTTTTTCCCCGAAAATTCTCGATGACCGCACTCAATTCCCGTTCGTTAATGCGCAATTAGCCATGTTTATTCAAAGACGTGCTAATTGCCAAGTTACCACGTAACGCGAAACAGCAACACATTGTTTGATTATTAAATATAAATCTGCACGCCTCCGAAAGCAAAGTTTTCAAATTGTCAGCTGTTTCGAACGGCTTCGCCCAACTAATTAATTCAACTGACCCAAACGTGCTAACTCACGAAAGTCAAACATCAATATTAGAAACTACACCGACGTTTAATTTATTTTCAATAGGGCCTAGTCGCAGCCGTCGAGGAATTAACGACCAATAGGTTCGGGCGGGCGAAGAAAAATAACTTCCACGATCACGTTTAAATAAAAAAAAAACGACGAAACGTCGTTTACGTTCAAATGAAAAAAGAGAAAAAAAGTGGCAGTAGCGAAAATTCCGTAAACGAAGCAAAGTTATTCGAGAACACACAGGGGCTTATAACGGCATCAATCGATCCCGGCACCGCGACTTGAGAAACTTTCGATTGAATAAAATGAACAGGAAACGGCATGAAGTATGTGTTTAATGTAGTAGAAAATAATGACGAATCGACGCTGTCTGTTGCTTATAACAGCTAATATGGAGTCGTTTATTAATTTGGAGAACTCGGAACTTCCCGACGCGTTCATTAATAACCGTCTCACCTTCCTTTCGCGTTTCAAAAACAGACCACCGTAAATAATCAGTACTGATGATGCAGTTTTTACGTCTGCAAACTAACTTCGCTGCCCTGCACGAATATAGTGAGAGAGAACTGAACCATGGCCTCAAGGGTCTTGTGGTAGACGAATTAATATTAGACGAAAGTTAACCGGAGCTCTCGTGCCTTTTCCTACGAGCTTTGTGATTTTCGCGATTTACCCCAATTATTTGCATGAAATAAAGGAGTTGCGGCGCATCAATTGCAGCCAATTTTTGAAAATAACTTTTTAAAGAAGGAGTAGTTCAGTTTGGGGAAGTGAAACCAAAAATGCAATTAATGTTAGTTTTGAATTTTTTATTCAAAAAGTAAAATTGAATTAAAGTGATTTCGAATTCGACACTACTCGATAGTTATGGCTACATTTGGAATTCAAGCGTGTATGTTTTTTGAATTGGTATTTGAAGAGTTGTACTTGGGTAGTTACAAAAAAATAATTATAGCATAATTTACCGCTTCATTGTCTTTTATCTAACAATTTGGCCATGTAAATAAAATTATAAGCTGCTATTCTATAGGGTGAAAGCTTAAGAATGAAGACTAGATTTATGTCAGATCCTATTAGCCCCACATCTACGGATTTTTTTTTTATTGAGAAAATCGCTCATGAGAAATTTAGCGAAAACATTTCTAGTTTCTGTTTCCTTTTGGGGGATATGGGTACAATCGGTAGGCGATAAGTAAAATGTAATTTATTTCAAAAATTTTAAATTTTAAAGTATATGAAAATATGTATGATGGGAAAGCTGGTTCAGTTTTATATTTAACGGTCAAAAAATCTCATTGTTGATTGGTGAGCAAAGATAAACTTTACAAGGATAAAGAAGTCGCATCATTGTTTTAAAAAGCGTTTAAAAAAAAAATTAAATGATTTTATAAAGCTTTTTTTGGATGTCTTGCATTGAAAGCTGTAGTCGACACGTTTTTTTACTCTTCTTCTTAAATTCGTAACTAATTTTAGTAGATAGATAAATACTTTCAATTTCCACGATTTTTTCAATAAATTCAAATAGGAACCTATAGTAACTTTACTATTTTCCATCCTGAAGAAGATGAGAAGATAACAAAATGCAAAAAAATGTGAGGTCTCTTGAAACTTTTGAGACCTTTTTTGATTTTCAGTTTTTTCCTGACATGATCATAGAGATTTTCTAAATACGTTTTCCACTCGTTCGGTTCAATGATATTAGAATAAACTGGCTCACCGGCTTTTTTCTGTTTTCAAACATCTTTTATACTTTTTTCTGAGCCCCATGAAAATCGCGAATTCAAGTCATTTGTAAATTTTTTCTAGAGTTCTCTTTTGATTTTTCTAATTATTAAGTTAACTGTGTCTCTCATTTCTTTGTATTTTTTGCAGCTCTCTTTTGTTGACGTGTTTTAATACCT
The DNA here is from genome assembly GCA_951805265.1 of Schizotus pectinicornis. Classification (NCBI taxonomy): domain Eukaryota; kingdom Metazoa; phylum Arthropoda; class Insecta; order Coleoptera; family Pyrochroidae; genus Schizotus; species Schizotus pectinicornis. The sequence continues at coordinate 9,570,174 of OX638207.1, read as the reverse complement.
CAAGTAGTCATACTTTTTTTTTCTGCCAATTTTCACTTCTTGCATTGTTAAACCAGGGTTTAATCTTATTTTGCAAGTTTAAATTTGTTCTTGTACCTTTCTATTGATTCTTTGGATATGTTCTTTTCCTATAATATATCAAACTGGCTACAGAAACTCTTTCTTTCGTTTCTGCGCAAGTCTTATACAGGGGTGTAAGCGAAATAGTTGCATTAATTTTAATTGGTAATAGAACTCTTCAAGACCAAAAACTTTTCCTAATATATTTTTTTAAACGTTTTAGTTTTTGTGTTAAAACTATTTTAAAATCTTACACAATTTTTCTTACACGCCACTGGAAGCAACGTTACCTAGTCAACAAGATTACCTCATGAATTAATTGTATTATTATTGTTCTTTGTTGGAGCATTTCATAAAAGGCTCGTCAATTTGTAGGAGAACAAAATTATTTAAAAAAAATTCGATTTCAAAAAAATGGTACATAGAAAAAAAATTTGTCTTGATGAGTTTTACCACTGGTTAAAATTAATGTACTTATTTTGTTTACACCCTGTATATTAACAGCTGGGTTTACTTAGTAGGTCTATTTTTAAATCGGTCTTAGTTGACATATGAAAAGTTACTTAAACAAGTTATCAAAATCAATTATAACCATCAAAGTAACTTAACTTAATTATAACTTTTCAAGTGACAATTTAGAGCGATAAAAATTTAAATCTTCTTAGTACATCCGGGTGCAATTAAGTGTAAGTTAGAAAGGCCTCTCATAGCCTGACTATCTGTTAGTAACTTACTCTTCTATATTTGTACTGGAAAACGAGCTTTTATTACTTGTGCACATGCTGCTTAAAATTTAACAATAGTTGTAAAAGTTCTGAGAATTAAAAAATACATCAAAGCTAGATGACTTGATTAAAAGAGGTAATAGGGAAATTAAACTTGACGTGCAGCAGACGGAATTGGTAGTGATGAAATGGTGGAGGCGCCGGGAGAATCTCGTTACGCCGAGCTTTTAAATAATTACTCATGTTACTGATTTCAAATTCCGCAATTTTCATTAAACTACAGTTTTTTTATCTCGCAACTCGTTAAAGAAAAATTTGATTAGCCATAGCAACATGTATAATATTTAAGTAAACTCGACTGAAGCAAAACATTCCGTGCATAATTCAGGTTCTTTTGCCTACAAATTGGAATAAAAGCTCCAAGAATTTTATAATTTCTTAAGATTTATTAGATGATGAAAAGTGGGCTACTATTTTCATAGCAACGCAAGTAAATAATGTACATGTGTAAAGTTTTCGAATTTACTAGGAGAAAATAGTACTTCACCCTCGAGGCAAATAATTTAATTATAAGTTTTAGCAGGCAGCTATTTTATTAACCCCAACTTTTTATCAAACGCGCTATTAAATATAAAGGTGCTTGAATTTTTGATATTCCCACATGGACAAATTTTTCTCCCCATCGAGTTAATTAATTAAAGACAAACCGAGGCCCCCAGCCGCAAAAAGTGGGCCGTAACCGAATTTTCCCGAAAACGTCAACTCTTGCCTTATTTACGTTTATGGTGTAAATGGCTTCAGTAATGACATCAAAAATTATCCAACTCTAAAATATTTCGTCTCTAATTTTATTATGGAAATGCAGTCGCCAATTTGATTCGCAAAACGCTGATTCCTCAGGGATTCGGCACCGAACACTTTTCTCATCGTAAATATCAGATATAAAGAAAATTTCGATTTCCATTGATTTTATTGGCCGTCGCAAATTGTTTTCGCGTTAAACATCTAATCGGTCGTTGCGAATCGCCGCCATGACCGTTTCAACCGTCTGAACATTTCATCTGGCCAACTTTCCCTGCAAATTTCAATGCTGAAAAAGTTTGCGAAACTTTCGGAGGGGTCGATTAACTTCGAGCTAACCAAACAGAAACTGTACCAAACAGAGTTTCGGGTCTGAAATTCTCGCCAGGTCCGCTCGAGACGGATCGGAAATTTGACTTTTCGACCGAAACCATGCTGAACGGCCGTAGGAAAATAGTTAAAAATGCTTGTTAAGTTATAGAAGAGGCGTTATCTCGACGAGATTCCACCCACGGTTCGTGTGAAAGTGGGTTCTGACGGTTAGGCGTCCTGTAGGCGGGCCTCGCGACGCCAATGGCGCTACTGATGTACACAATCCTGGGCGGTTCACGTCGACGCACGCGACCCTTTTCGAAAAAAACAGGCGCTGACCCCGATTCGGCGGACAGGTGAAAACTAGCCGGGAGACGTATGCAGCGTCCCGACGCTGATTACCCCTAATTTCCAAAGGAACACCCCGACGGAAAAAAACAAACGAAAAAAATGTCATCCAATCAAATAGCGGAATTGATAGATAACGGGTCCGGGACGATAACTCAGTTTCTTCTTAATCAAATAGAAGCAGCGGCAGTAAAAGTAAGTTGTTCCGAGTGGAAGTTATGGTTCGCGTAAAAGTTTTAAACTGTTGCTGGAAGTATAACCAAGTAGGACTAAAGTCTCCTGTAACTATTATAAAACGGAAAGTATTATTTTTACTTTCGGGTTATTATTCTACTGACCTTTCTGATGACAATCGATAATTGCAAACAAAACTTTTCGACGACCCAATTTAAAAAAGTTTGTCCCACTCCTGGAGTTTATGCGGCGTGCTTCGTCACGACGGCGGCGGGATCCTCGCCATCTCCACCTAATTTCGTCCTCGCGCTGATCCTTCATTAATTTTTCATACGCACCGATCTACATCACGACACTTAATTCATAGTTTTGTAGTTTGTAATCACGAAGCAATGAGTGCCAACGAAAAGAAAACTTCAATCGATTATGGTCTATTACTTTTCTGAATCTAATTTTGATTCAAAAAATTTAGAAAAAACAATATTACAACATTTTCTTATAGCAAGTATTTAGTTGAAAGACGGAACTTCAAAGTTGGATGTTTATTGGCATAATTTAGAAATTCCACACCTACTTCCAAAGTAACATTAAAAACAAGAACTTAATGCAATTTTCAAAGTCATCGCGTGCAGAAATTTTCTACATATAAGTTGACATTGAAATAGCAATAGACACTTAGGATTAGCCTCAACAGAAATTTTGCAGACAACTGTTAAATATAATTATTATAATAGGAGCTCTTAAAATAAATCTTTCATAGTTTGGGTATACTTAATATCATAATTAACGTTCGCGTTGGTTATGACTGCTTAGGTACTTTGAAAATCAGTGAAATAATAAGGTAAATTACAGAGGTTAGTGTAAACAGCGATCTTTAGAATGTTTTTGAAAATATCCATATTTTTCATTGAAATTCTTCCGGCGCCTCCGCCATTTCGGCTTCTGTAACGAAATTTTCTTTGGACCAATTTTCAGGTGTCATCATTATTATTTAAAGTATGTAATTGTTTTCAATTTTTTGGTATATAAGTTTAATAATAAAATTAACATGCCGAAGGCATATGCATGTTTAACATATATCTACATTTATTAATTTAACATATATTTACCAGATTTTAACATATCATCACTGTTATCATAATTTATATTTTTAGTGTTTTGGATTAATTAGCTTAGAAAGCATTGAGATAATAAGTACTATTGTTGATACGTATTTTCTTGCTTTAAAGGGTGGCAGCAAGCTCTTTTGGTGAAGGTTGTAGGTCAAAGCGAAAAATTTGATTGTTTACAGAAATTATAGTACAAAGAAAAGAGAAAAAAAAAGAAATGTCATGCACCATCAGTTTCGAGTTCCAGTGACCCTAAATGAAACTGGAAGATTCAGGGTGGAACCCAATACTTTTAAATTATATAAAATATGTATGTAATTATATATACATACATACAATAGGTACATTATACGTAAGTAAATACGTAATATTAAAAAATATAAATATATAAAATATAAAAAAAGCGTGAATAAATCGAAAAATTAAACAAAAGTATATTTTACGATTAATATAATAATAATTATTAAACGTAATAAAACTAATCGATGCAAAACGGAATTGTTTTTACTTGGCTGGCGAATGATGTTCGTTGTTGGTTCCTGGCTTGTCTTGGGTGCGTCAAGGACCACATTGCGACGACAAAGTTTTTTCAAAAAAGTAGAAAGACACGAAGATGGAATGACGACTGACAATGCAAGTCCATATAAAAAAATTTGGACCAAAACTGTAGATAAAAAATAAAATCTCTAAAAAGACCAATTGAATGAACACTGGAGATAAAAGTGGTTTCATAATTTTCCTTTTGGCAAAGTTAAAGTATGTAATTGTCTCACGATGCAATTATTAGCTAATCAGTTTTCCAGAAGTCAAAAGTTACAAAATGGCTAAACAGGCGAATTTGGATACTTATGATAAGCGTTTTTGTCGAAATTCCGAAACGAGTGCGCTCTCTTTGGAGAGAATTCCAAAATTTTAACAAATCCTTAAATATAGCAAATGGCCTTTAACACGAACAGATCTGCCACTACAAAGTCACAAGATTAGACGTTATATAACAAAGATAATAATATTATAACCAGGACCTGTTCAAAAATTCAATCTCCAAGCCAACGCGTATGACTCCCCAAAACGCTGATTAGTCATCTTGCCAACAATAAGAGAAACTATTCCATTGATAACAGTTTGAATTTGAAACGGAATATTGTAGCCAATAACTGTTAAAACAACGCTTAGTTTCACTAGAATTCTCCCGGCGCCTCCGCCATTTTTGCTTCAGCACTGTACTGAAATCTTCTCTATGTCTACAAATTTTCTAACTGAATGGTGATAACACATTTGATATAACTTTTATATGTTTTTAAATTCTACTTTAAGAGTGTGCGGTCTAAGATAATTTTTAAGTTTACAATTATTATCTACTGAGTTACTAGCGTAATTTTAATTTGCCTTATTAAATTATTCAAGGAAGTATAGAAATGTTTTGGGACGCTGTAGCTTTATTTAGGATTTTTTCTTGAATAGGTAGTTGCTTTTAGATTTACAACATTTTCAAAATTGATCGTAACACTTTAAAATTTGTTACTTTCATCATTTATGTCATGCAAATTTCTAATTTGTAATGTTATCTTTAACTTCAACCTCACTTGTAAGGAACTTTTTGACCTCTGACAGCCATACTCACTAAAAAAGCATAAATTTTAAACTAAGAAATGACAAGCTAAACCTTAATAAAGTTTTGCTATTTTGACAGTTGTAATAACTAACTTGGGTTACACCAGTTTAAAATTTAAACCTTGTTAATGAATCCGGATTAGCGTTTAAGGGAGAAGGTATGGTTTAATTTATGGTAGTGCAATTTTATATGGAGTTACCTAATTTACTACTTATAGAACCATTATTACGAATATTGATTAAAATTAACCTTTAGCTAAACTTAATTGCGTAGTTACAATTCTTAAAACCTTACCAGCAATTTGAAGCTGGGAATGAGTTTCAGAATTGGTATTTGAATTTTTTTTGCATTTGCAACTTTTTTCTATTTCTTCTATTTGCGAGATTTAGCGCTATCGAACCATCATCTTTTCCATGGCACGAAAAATGTTTTTAAAGATCGTAGATTTTTTCTTTAAGAATACGTTAGATCTTACGAAAATCTAAAATTTTGTAGAACGTGAACAAACATTTTTTTCAAACGTTTTAAATGAGAGTGGTAGCATCGATTTTTGACATCTGTAGTAGAAATCTCAAATACTTAAAACCTAATGTTTTTTTCTTCTGACCCGGTATCTCGATCGTAACTTTTCCCACCGGATCGATGAAAAATTGCGTTGTGTCGACTATCCAGATTTCGTGCATTTGCGAATAGAGTCAAACTTGTTATCTTCTATTTTCGGCAAAATGTTTTCCAGAAAACGTAACGCGAGCAAAAACGCTGTTTTCGTCCCCATGACCTGGATCGTGTTGTTTGCATTTTCTTTGAGGACGCGACAGCTGAACGCCCGATTTCCCCGAACAATGTCAGTGGAGCGAAAAAGTCCTTTGCATCCCGTGGAACACAATTAAATAATCTTGATAATAGTGGAACAAATATGCCGGCCGGTGTTTCCCTCCGCTTCCATTCGGACCACTACACAATATTTCTATCCGGAATAGGCATTTTGTTTTTGCTGTCGTAATATCTAGTAGCTCTTATCTTGAGCGTTCAGAGCAGAACCCACAACTCGTGTCCGATCAGACGGGAGATATTAAATAACGAACTAACCAAACAATAACATGGGACGAGTGGTTTTCAGGCACTTACGTTGTAGCTGCTGGACACTACTTGTGTGTTGCTGGGCTGGATAAAAACCCTCGAGTCGTGCACCGTAATAAAATTTGCTGTTGGATTTTTCGAACTGTTGCTTGTTGACTCGCCGAAGAGGTTGCAGGGGTCGGAGGGCGATTTGACGCGATAAGGCGATGACCGTTTTAAGGGATGACCGCAGATAAACGTTATGCCTTTATTTTTATGGTCGTGTCATTTCTGCGGGGGTTAGCAAACGGGCCGGAAAATCCATCGGCGCGCTCTCCATGCGATAATTCGCGAAACTTTATTTAGAGTTTCGGAACGTTTGATTCGAAAAGGGAATTTGAGGACTGCTCACTTATGCAAGTCCGTTGAGGTTTTCAGATTTCCGTCGGTCTAAACGGCTTAATCGAGTTAGCCGTCCGAAAGTGACGTGGCTGTACGTCCGGTGGCAAATTAAATCGTTCTTTTCTTTTACATAATTACCCCTTAACTTTGCTCTTCTGGCGGTCCATCGTATGTGAATTAACCCGAGTCGGCTTCAGTTGATCTAATTATTCCATCCGCAGCCGAGCACTAAGCTAAAGGCTAAATAACGCGTCTTTAATCTCGCAGCGCAGAGACATTAGCAGAGCTTTCCCGGCCACCCCAGAACTAATGCGTCGCCCCCCGGCACCTACCCTCGAACCCCGTCGAATTTTTCACGTCGCCGAAATTGAATGTTCTCGCCGACTCCGCACAAATCCCGGCTATTAAATAATTTATTAAAGACCAGGGCGCAAGGGTTGCCGCCGTCCTCGCCCTTATAAATAACCAACGACTAGTTTATTTTTGAGTTAGTGATCTTAGCTGCCTCAAGCTACTTACCTGCACCGTCTAATTACTAAATCAGCATCACTAAACTTTGCCGTGTGCGGTCATTCATTAAACTTGAAAACTTGCCGGAGAGTTTCTTGTCTCGCACCTCTCTCCGCCCCTTCGGCGTTGGGTAGTTATAGCCCGGCATCCTCGCCCCCGAATCTGCCGGTGTAGTTTTAAAACGCGAATTTCGTTTAATTATCCGGCTAATTAATGAGAAGTTTAATAATGCTGCATGAACAATACGCCTGATTTATGCCGCGGCCAAGGCGATTTAGGAGCCCTTCCGGCTCCAACGCACACGTGAGCACGTCTGAAGTGCTTATTACTCGCGATTTGCCCCAACTCTCAACTCCCAACTCTTTCCAGATCAGTCAAGATGGTGACCGCAATTTAAAATTATTTAGTCTTCGATTTTGGCGATTATTGCTTTCGTTTGAAAACTACCCCAAACTCAATAATTTGATTTTGACGGCACCTCGATTTAGTTTTTGAAGGAAACTTTGAAACCAGCACTAATCGAATTTTCGTTTCTTCTTTACTCCCTGCACTCCTACTTTAAAATTTTAAACAGCATTTTTACCGTGCGACACCTCATTTTAAGGGTGCGTTTTTTTTTTACTTATATCGCCATAAAAACGAGTTTAGAAATGAAACGACAAGGGGAAGTAGAGAAATTAATTAAGGTGGCTCAATACGAAGCAATTTTGGGGAAATTTTGTTCAAATTAGATGTGATGAAGAAAGTGTAAAAATACAGCAAGAAAGAGCAAAGGTGCCAAAAATGCTTCAATATAATTTTTATTGTTAACTCAAGGGATGCTGCAATGATTTTATTTTGGGCAAATCTCAATAATGACTCGACTGAACTAAAAAAATATCTTGAACATGAAGAAATTATCATTTTTATGACGTCTCCAACATTATGTACAGTGAAGTGGTGTTCCTAATGTAAAACTTTTTTTTGTTTCAGGTAAGTTTTATGGTCATCAGAAAATTCTCTAACAGGTAAGTCAACGTAGCAAGCTCTAGTTGAGACGCTATTGAAGCAGCAATAGCTTTTCTTTTGTTATTCATTTCCTCTCATACCACATGGGATTAAAGAGTTTCGAATCATGATTTTTGATTTCTAGCGCCAAATTGGTGCATTGAAGATGGTGCTCCTCTTCGGAGACGCCGCTACCTGCTCTTGGCGACTCCCCCATTTGCGTAATTCCCCCCGGGTAGGTGGTGCGTTTCCCATTAAATTCCAGCCGGCCGTCGGTCCGGAAAAACGCATTGTCCAGCATCCCGAATCGATTAAGAACATAACCGGCACAATAGGTCCGTTTGTTCAGACGGCGCTTATTGAAACAATATCGGTCGTTAATCCCCGATATTGGCAGGTAATATCGTCCTGATTATTTTTATCGCATATTAGAAATTGCAATGGCCATCTCCGATATTAGAGGGATGATTAGTGACGGTACCTAAGCTGAGGAATCGTCGGTAAGGCACGCGACGAGATCCGGCCGTTGTCCGGACTGTGGCGGTTCTGTTTACTTTGGGATCGCTAATTACGAAGTCTTAAGAGCTGGGGTGGTCTTAATATGCAACGGAAAATTCGCCAAGCGGAAGCAACGGTTGGCTGATTCGTTAAGCGATACCACTCGCTCAAATGTTTGTCTTAATTACCCAATTTTTTTCGTCGGGGGCAGGGCGAGGGAAGGGGTGGTGGCTTTGAAGCGTTTTGCTTTTGATACGACGCGATCTTAAAGGGCCAATATCCCGGATTTGGGCGACTGTCCGGACAATGGGACTGTCCGTGTAGTTGAAATCGTACTTATCGATGCGGAAACGAACAGATTGACAAACGCTGTTCCCGTTTGTCAACCGAGACGTCTATTGTCACATACTAATGTATCTTGTCGGGGCCACCGTTCCTTTTTATTCGATCCGGGAGCTTTCACGTCCGATATCGAGCGGAAAGACGCTTAATAAATATAAAAGGCCAAATAAAATAAGGGCGAAATATAAAATATCCGGCAGGAAATTTGCCGGAAATGCGGTTTACATATCTCCGCAGATACCCGGAGGATTCCCTCGCGGCCCGCCTTCCCGGACTTTTATCAGGAGCCCACCTGATTTCCTTGATGCCCGCCAAACTTTATTTTTACGGAACCGGCGATTAATCCGCAACATAAATGTTGCACGACCTCCTCGCCATTCCCATCATCCCGCCGGCCGATCAGGATTTGCATGAGTAATGTCCTGGCGGACGTAATTTCGAGTAATTTAAGTTTCGTTAAATATGCCACATGCCGGTGCTACTAGAAAGTTTAGATTCCATCAAAAATTTAAGGTGACGTGGGTTGCTTGTCGACTTCATTATACTTTCAGTGATGGCGCGTCCGATGGTTCGTTCGACTCTGGGGCCGTAGGCAAAACTACAGCGAGAACACATTAGTGCAGTAATTTGTCGTCCGATATTCTCTAACATCATTAGGCGCTTAGACCGAAAGTACTGGCAAAGTGTGGGCCGTGCCGGACAAGACATTAGCGACCCTAATTGCTTTACGCGGGAACCTCAGGTTCCTTCACGACCCTCAGACCCCCGCCCGCTGACATGGGTCCGACCGCCAGCCCCTTTGTTAATAATAAAATACGCCAAATGTACGAAACTCCAAGATAAATTAAATCTAGAACGCACCTAAAGCGGCCCCACTTTACTCCTCCAAGACGACGCTCTTACGCCGCCCATCACCTCCCGATTTCTTCGGTTTAGGCTACAAGCCGCCAAGAAGTGCATCTTCGAGGTTTTTACAAGACGGCGAAGCGAAATAAGACGAATATTTAGCTGACCTGTACTAAAATTGGGAACAAATATAATGTAGGTACACCAAATTAAACCATACATCTCTTGCACTGTCCACCAGAAAATTTAATGAGCATCAAGAAATCTAAATAAAACCCAAATTATTATACTACAGAAAATGAGAACATCACCACTAAAATAACTATGCTGCGTATTGTTTTACCATTGCTTACATTTTAAATTCTATATGTCTATCAATTTTACTAAATGTTCACCAAATTTAGAACGCTCAAGTTACGCGTCCGTGCTGTACATGATAAATATTGGCGCTATCCATTTATATTTAGTGTTTCTCAAAAAAGCTATTTGTGCGTCAAATAATTACTTTATTACTCCAGAAATGAAATGCTCGCGCATCTCTCTTTGCCGCTTGCGGTTGCAGACAAGAGGCACGCGAAAAAAGTTTTGTAGTAGGTCAGTTCAGGGCCCTGTAATTTTTTTTTAAAAACACGATTAGAAATTACCACTAAAAGAAGTTTTACGTTTCACATAATGCAAGCCAATTACAGCAAAGAATTTATATATTACGGAAATCAATATCTTTTTTTGTGCAAACCACTTCTTTTTTTACTCTTTTTTTCCTTGCCCAAGCACATCTACATCTATAATTTTGCACAAAATTATTTATCATTTGCACAACATTTTATTGCTTGTGTATTTTTGATCAACAAATAGTATTTTTAACTGCTAAATAATATAAGACACTGTCGAAAATTAAATATCTGGGTATTATGTTAGAATTAAATGCGGAATAAAATTTGGTGAACATTTTAGTATTTATGGTCAACAAAAGTTATTTTGGCGAACAAAATATATAAGAGACTAGCATTATATCAATATTTGGTTGTCGCTTTAAGATTATGTATTTTCTTAATTTTGGTGAGCATTTAGTATTTTTGGGAAATGAAAGAGTTTTTTTGTATGAAAATATTGAGTAAATTTGGTAGACTGTTAAATACGACTCATTAAAATTCTGTCTGAAGAAGCTGGGTCTACATGACTGCTTCGCCAAATAACACTTTCTTCGAAACTAAAAATACCGTAGGTATGACTCGTCATATTTTTTTGGAAAAAATTATACTTTTGAACAGTCGTTGATAACGCTTTGCAAAAAAGGTTTTGACTGTAAGAAAATCATTTATTTTAAGTTTTTTAGAAGTTATCCGTAAGAAATTATTTTTCCTACAGATGCGAATTTTTTTTCAACATCAAGAAGTTTACTTCTAAATAAATAAATGACTTTTACATTAAACTTTTATACATAGCAAAGGTACTCTTTTACTGACAGTAGTCCTTGACGGTGATTGTTTTATTAAAATATATATTTTTGTTTGTTTCAGGAATCTTAATTTTTATGAAAATAATTTTTAATTATTTATGTAAATAATTTTGATAATCAATGCTGCCAGGGCCGTCAAAATCTTTGAATATATTGTAAATTCTATCTAAATGCATGACAAGGTTTCATAATAAACTTTTTAAACGCCCGTTTGTGCAGGAATTACTTCTCTATTTGGCATGAAGACACCTTCGTCCTCACTTCTGTTTCTCTCCCTGCCATGATTAATTTTTGACATCAATTTAGACACAAGCGTTATTATTTTTTTAAGGATAATTTTAATGAGTCATACGGCTTTACTTTTTCTATTTTCTTTGATTGTGGGTTTTACTGACAATAGCTTTAGAGTTCAAAGCAATATCCAGAAAACTTTTCAATTTTGTTTACTGCCAGTGGTTTAATGATTTCTATTTTACACCACAAAATAATTTTTGTTGATTTTTAGTGACCCAAATTCTTGTTGTAGAGCTAAATATTGTAAATTTTAACAACAATGTCTTTTCTTAAATCAAAATAAGGTCTTCATAATGCTATTGAATGAAAATAAAATTGACACGTGGTGGAGGTGGCCGGTGATGTAGATTAAATAATGCGTGTCCAACTGTCCAAGCCAGGTGATCTTTGGATTCGGCCGTCAGTTCGCTGCTGAAAACTACCCTGGCCTCAAAACCAACATTGACGTCGATCCTCGTCGGCCGGTCCGAATAGAGTGCCTGTCGAAGGGCCGTAGCTTTGCATAACATGGGAAAATTAAATTTCGCCGCGACTTTGTGTATCGGCTTCCCGTTAGTTTATACTTCAATAACAAGTCATTACCGTAGATCGCATTAGCCTCTTTGTTGTTGCAAACTTCAACCGTTGGTCACTCAGGTTGTGGGGTCGCGATTTTTCCCCTCAACTCCACCGGCGTCTCGCTCGCACCCTGCACATTAGAGGGCCGTCGTCGGCAAGAAGGCAACTTCGGTAAGTGGTTTCGCTCTTGGGATGAACGAGGACCTTATAGTTTTGTACCTTCAGCCAAGTTGCGCGAACCTCTTAAGATAATGGCCGTGTTACGGCTTGGCCTTGTTGCGGTCGACGCCTGCACCTGCGTCGCGACGCATTCAAATCGCGATTTAAACATGCACGCAACGAGATGGGGACGTGGTATAAATAAAATTAATAGAGAAGAGAGGACGTTGGGGTTTTTGAGCGGAATCTTTACCGTCCGCTTTGGAGAGTTGCGTCGTAAATTTATTTTCCCCTGTCAAATTTCCCCTCGCAGAATGAGATATTTAAGCAAATACCCGGCCGTGTGAGCTCCTTCGGAGAAAGCTAATAAATCAGTTATCGGCTGTTTCAAACAATTTTTCCCGGATCAAAACTTATTTTAATATCGAAAAGTTGAATAATTCGCGAGGAGCGCATCGTCTCCTCAAAACAATAGATTACTCCTGGCGGAAACTCAATCCGTGCCGACAGCGCGCTGCTTTTTGCAAATTTTGAATTTTTAATCAAGCGGGGCACACGAGGCATTATGGGCTAAAATGATGACGTGCCATAGAAAACTTTTTCTATTCGCACCATTTGTTGTCTCACAGGGCCAATATACAGATCTCAGCACCAATTATTTATTCAGTTACTAAGCATTGTGTTAGTGGGTGTGTCAATCTTAAAAATGTAATTAAGAAATTTAAAAGACGGGCCTGAAGAGTCAATGAAAAAAAGATTACCAAAAATCACCAAATAATACCTAAATATTATTTGGTTTGCGCTATTGAACTGCCATTAACTAATCAATAAACAATATATTCTAGTCTCAACTCCCAATAATTATATATTTTTTAATTTTTGTCTAACATCCCCACGTTGCCCTTGATCCTCGGTGGTTGTTGGGGTTGAAGGGCTCGTGGCGAAGTCGGAGACTGGTGAAGAGCGTTGTCGAGTCACGTGCCTCCTCGACTAGTTGTGTTGTCACCGGAGGAATCGATGGGCCCGGGGTTATGGTAAAAATTTGGGATTCTCGCCGGAAGTCGGGGGTGTTTGCGCTGCCCCCAAACAAGTTTGTAAAACTCCGCAAAACGGGGCGCGTATAGTTTAACAATCAGCTGGACGTGATGGGGGTGCCAACCCCCGGTTCAAAATTCATTCCCGCTCAAAGAAACAATAAAATAAATCACCCGTTAAACGTTTCCGGCTAATAAAAACACCGAATTGAATAAATTACGGATATTGGCCGTTACGATTTCACGCTTTTGATTGTGGAAATGATAATTTGCCGGTTTCCCCGCTGGAAATTATCAATCCACCGCGGGAAGCTCAGGCATCATTTGTTTTATATTTTCATTTGTTCTTTCACGGCCCACTTGACGCCCGTAATTATTCTTCGTTTTACAACTCGAAACTTCCCGGCGAGTTTTTATTTTTATAAAAGTCTTAATTGAAGGTGCACTACACCATGTTTCACTCCTTCCCCATTGTCTTGATAATTTTTCATTTCCCCCCGACTTTCTAAACAATATTTAATGAAAATTAAAGCCGGTATCAATTCGCGTAACGCGGTTAACACGATTCACTCGAGCGGAAAGCGGTAATTATTTTTACAAGTTGACGGCAAGTTTTAAAAGCACAATTGCCACACAGCGAGCTTTATGAGGAGTCCCATTCACCGCGCCGAATATCAACAAACAAGGCGCGTAATTGTCCAACTTTTCAAGGCGTAATGATTAAAATTGCGAAACACATTGTCGACGGCGACGCCGACAACGCCGCCATCAATACGACGTTATATTAATGACCCCGAAGTCACTCCACAATTTTTAACCACAAACAAAACACAACGCGACACACAAGCAAAATTGCTGATGATTAAGCGATGAGGACGAAGCGAGAAGAGTGGACCTCAATTCTGTTGTTGCGAGATTCACCCGGCGCCTCCGCCAAATGTCGATCTCATAGCAAGTTGAAAAATGGAACGACTCAAGAAAGTTTCGGCAAATGCAGGAAATTTTTAGCCAAGAATCCTCAAATTACTACCCTCTGTGGTGCTACCGAGGGATGCTGCTAAAAATTTAAAAATTTGCAATAAAGAAATCTATTCGCCAGAAACGAAAATTTGTTACTATGTCTGGTAACAACAAAAAAAGACTTGATTAACATTTTTTTCACTTTTTTTTTCTTCTTCACACTCAGTCACCACGTAGATTGAAATTTAAGCTTTTTTGTTTATTAAAAACATGATGATTAAAAAAGTTACTTAAAATATTATTTAATTTTCAAAAAGTTCTGCTAATCAAAAGTAAAATAAACGGCAAATATAATAATTATTTTTTCTATGGCAAAAAATTAAATTTTTTTGCGTGATACTGCTGAGATGAAAGCAATTTAGAAAATGTTTTTTTTTTTAATTAACAATGTATTTCTAAAATACTGTCACTAATAACAAATTTCTGTAATTTATTTGCAGTTTGTGTAGGAGGTTCGGCTAGCTTTGCCTCTAACCCGATCCGACGCTGGCATTTTTCTTCCGTTAATGCCGGCTCGCTGAAGGGTTGGCTGGACGCGTAATCCGTTCCGGCAAAGGTTCGTCGTTATTACGTGGCGGTGGAGATTTTAATTTTAATTAGCATCGTTCCTTTGTGTATCAGCTACATTTGAGGCAATTTCCTTGGCTCCTTGCGAAATAGAGGAGGCTCACGCTTGGCCGCTTCTCGGTCCGAAACAAAGAACACCGTATTGGACACAATGCAGCTCCTCGCGCTTCCGTTGCATTGTGGCGGTGCGTTAAAGGGTGGATAATGCGCAGGATAAAGGGTGTGCTGTGTCTTAAGAACGCCCGGAGAGTCGCTTAAGAAATTACACGACGCCGTCGAGCGGCCTTTCAGCCAACGTCAAAAACGTTAAAGACGCGTTCCTCCACAATTATTCCGACCTGTCGTCTCGGATTTATTAATGCAAATTTTATTCAGCCACGCACTAAATCGTATCGAAATTATTTCGGGAGTGGCCTGGATTTTTGGAAAATTGGAGAAGGGGGTGCGGCGGTGCGGGTCAGGATGTTCATGATACAATGGCCACGTAACTAATAACAAGAGCATCCATCCCCTTTATCCTCCTCCTTCTTGCTGTCAGGGATAATCATAATAGCATTAGACGAATGAGTCCGTCGTGGTTAATCGGCACTGACTTACTAATTACCGCTCTAGACACAATGGAAGAACGCCCAAAATACATCAAGTTACTAAATGAAGGTGTGCGGAGTCTTTCGACGGGAATATTGCGTTACCGGAAAGTCGATACAACCCTCGGTGCGTCTCAATCAATGGCTTTGGTTAATTAATAAGAAATCAAAACTTCATTCTTCATCCTTTATTAAACTTAACACGTTCAGTTTTTCCAGAAATTGCCATTTATTTTTCGCAACTGCTTTTAAATGTTGCTAGAATTTCCCGGAGCTAATTTTCTTTTTGCTCAATAGATGGATAATGGGGCGATTTCTGGATAATCTTTTCGGTTTGAGGGGGTCTAACCCGCCACCCTGTTGTGCCATGACGGCTAAGGCGACTGATTACGGCGGTGAGATGCGATGGCCGTGCTGTACCTACTTCTGCCGGTTTATTCCGTCCTCCATAATGTTTTCTGGTCACGCTCCAAGCTGTCGCCACAGATTACTTGTACAGACGTGTTAACGCGCTGTATCTGTTTTCCTTGCCGACGTCAGCCGTCGTAATCTGCGCCATAATAACGCATTAGCATGGGCCCTGCACTCTCCCATCTCGAAGAAAAACGCCATGAATGGCGATCGGTTCCGGTTAAATTGGAAGGAGGCGAACGACGAATTTAGTCCGGCAGGACCTTTTTTTCCCTTTCGCTCCGGTCTTTTCAACTGCACGCCAGGTCCGGGGTAGCAGTTTAACAGTTCCGCAAGTGCGGCAACAGCTGGAACGGACAGATTCATTTTGGATTGCGCCATTTCCATTCCGCGCTCCTTGCTCCTGACCGCGAAACTTTCCAGGTACTCTCCCGTCTAGACTAATCACCTACGCCGCCAAATAAACCGACCGCACACCTATCGCACCTCCAGGAACTTGTCAATTTACAGGACGGGGCAAAAAGTCGGGACCGCCAGCAACGGCGGACGAGGGCTCGTTCTTTCAAATCACCGAACTGCAAAAACTTAGATCCAGAATTAGAATTGAAATAAAAATAATTTAATTTACAATATATTAATCTTCTTTTGGTTAAAAGAAGCAAGTAGCTTGAAAATGAATATTCTTTCAAGACCTATGTACACCTTCCATCTTTAGAGTAAAACTGGTCAAACATCTTTGTTTTCAGTTTCTTTAAAGCTTTAGTTAGTTTTTTTTTTAAATTTTATTACTCTTTTAGAAGATTTTAAAGTCTGAAAAGTGAGCTTGTATTCAATAATCAATATCTAGACCTATACCTAGGTTATGCCTAGGCCGATACCTAGATTTATACCTAGACCTATACTTAGATTTATATCGAACCTTATATCTACACTTCGATCTAGCTCTTGACCTAGACACATATTGACCTATGTCTAGATCTACACCTGGACTTATATTTGGACTTATACCTGGACTTATACCTGGACTTATAACTGAACTTATACTTGAACTTATATCTGGAATTTGACTTGGACTTATATATGGATCTATCTCTAAACTTATACCTAAGTTTATACCTAATTTTAGACTTATACCAATACCTAGTTATGCTGCTCTGTTGGTTAAAGCAGATGGCTAAAAACAATTTGGTTTTGTTACCTTCTTGATTTGTAAAGAAATTGGTTGAAAAATTATTATCAAAAAATCTCATCAATGGAAAACGATGTGAATTCATAAGGGGTCGTATTTAACAGTCTACCAAATTTACTTAATATTTTCATACAAAAAAATTCTTTCATTTCCCAAAAATACTAAATGCTTACCAAAATTAAGAAAATACATAATTTTAAAGCGACAACCAAATATTGACATAATGCTGGCCTCTTATATATTTTGTTCGCCAAAATAACTTTTGTTGACTATAAATACTAAATGTTCACCAAATTTTATTCCGCATTTAATTCTAACATAATATCCAGATATTTAATTTTCGACAGTGTCTTATATTATTTAGCAGTTAAAAATACTATTTGTTGATCAAAAATACACAAGCAATAAAATGTTGTGCAAATGGTTAATAATTTTATGCAAAATTATAGATGAAGATGTGCTAGGGCAAGGAAAATAAGAGTAAAAATAGAAGTGGTTTGCACAAAAAAAGATATTGATTTCCGTAATATATAAATGCTTTGCTGTAATTGGCTTCCATTATGTAAAACGTAAAACTTATTTTATTGGTAATTTCTAATCGTGCTTTAAAAAAAATACAGGGTTTGAACTGACCTTGTACAAAACTTTTTTTGCGTGCCTCTTGTCTGGAAGCGCAAGCGGCAAGGAAAGATGCGGGAGCATATTTTATTTTTGAAGTAATAGAATAATTATTTGACGCACAAATAGTTTTTTTGAGAAACACTAAATATAAATGGATAGCGCTAGTATTTATCATGTACAGCACGGACGCGTAACTTGAGCGTTCTAAATTTGGTGAACATTTAGTAAAATTGATAGACATAGAATTTAAAATGTAAGCAATGGTAAAACAATACGCAACATAGTTATTTTAGTGGTGATGTTCTCATTTTCTGATGTATAGTAATTTGGGTTTTATTTAGATTTTTTGATGCTCATTAAATTTTCTGGTGGACAGTGCAATTAAGGGATGTACGGTTTAATTTGGTATACATTATATTTGTTCCCATTCATAATTAGCATCAACACCGTGTTCCTGTAAACCTTTCACTACGTTCTTTGCTCACGCGAAGAAGAGAAGAAATGTCACCTACCTTCCCTGGTGATATTATGCGCTCCACTCTATATGTAGGCTAGCGTTTCACTTTTTGTCACTCATTTTTGCACAGGGCGACTTCCGCAACTCTCGCTGAGGAATTTTAGACTTGGCCGAGCCGCTTTGATGCTGGTCTGTGCATATTTTTCGCGTTTGACTTTGGTTTAATCCCCGCTGCAGTTTTGGGCGAGGGTGGCCCCCGCTTTCTAATTAGCCGGGGTCGGTGACTGTCGAGGGTGGGCGCTGATGGTTTGTATCGTGGCGTCTTGGAAATGGGTATCGGTCGGGGGGCGGCAATACCTTGCAAGAAATAATCGCGTTTTAGGGCATTAGTATGTAATGGAGTATGTCTGAGGATCAGCGGCGGACTTGATCCGGCCTACGCACGCCTTGAGTTAATGTGCTGCACCCTAATGACTAAGGACGGACTGGAACCCGAGGCCGCCATCATCCACCCGCAGACGGCTTACTGGCCGTCTTAACGTATCCTGCACCACGCGCAATTATCACACGGTTTATTGTTGTTGGTACAGTTTAGCTCCGGGCTGGAATATTTAGCCCTCTTTAGTGGCCCGATTTGACTTTGAAATTACCTTGCCCGGTGTTTACGCTTCGCTAAAACAACCTAATCCCGAGCCAAAAATCACGTCCATAAGCGATTTTTAGACGTCGCGACGCCAACAGCTCCTCCGACCGGTACGTGCTTTATTAGGGAGTCGAATATTAGGTTCACATGCAAAAGTCCGCCAGCCGACCAAACTATCCTTTGTGAGAGGATAACAAGGCGGCGAATGAAGAACTCAAATCGAATTTCTGTTATTCACAATTCCGGAGCGGCTTCGAGCCGAATCTACATATATTTGTGAAGGTGATAAGGTGGTCGGACCGTGCATTTTATACTTTATGAAGTTATAGCGGCCCGAATTTAGTGCTACTGCTTCGAGGGGCGCCTTTTCCACCTACGTGCGCCGCCAGAGATACTTTGTGTACGTCCGTGCGTTATTAGGACATAAAGAAGCACTATTTGACTATAAAATTTATTGTGCACTTAAAATGGCGATTCCTATTTTTACGATCCGGTTTACACGTTTGTTATAGATACATCGTCGCCGTAAATAACTTGCATGTCAACAAATTTATGGATTGTCACGTGAACATCCGCGGGAACAGAAGAAAGCGCCAACAAACGTTGCACGTTTATTAACGATGTTAAAACTGTAATACTGGCACTCAAAAAGTTTATCTTCAAACTCCGCCAGAAATTACAACTATTCGACACTGCAAATTTGGATCAAAGAGAGAAAATAGAAGATTTAAGACTAAATTACTTTTAGAAGCTTTTGCTTTGATCAAAGGGTTCTACAAATCTACCAAAATTTAGACAGATGCGTCAAATTTCAAATTTCCTTTATTTTATTAGCCTTCTGTCCTTCTTGAAAGAGATTACTTGACAAGACGTCAGCTTCTGGGTGACTTCTAGTCACTCAAAGGTCGAGTGGTCTCAATTTTGGAACTTAGACCCGCTTGAGGCATTAGCGTTTCTGGAAGATAGACATTGATAGAACATTGATTATGTTTAGTTGTTCTTTCTTTGGAACTGATAGTCTTCTTTGGTTACTTTGTCCTAGTAATTATTGACAAGTTGAATTCGTTATATTGCTTTCTAAATTTTTTTCTTCTTTAGTTTTCCCTTCATTCTTACTCTACTTTTGTTTTCTGAACTCTTTAGATCAGACATGGGCAACCTGCGGCCCCCGACAGATATATTTATGGCCCGCCAAAATTTTTCAAAAATACATTATTACCGGCCCGCCGGCCTTTTGAAATAAATAAATAGTAAATAAAAAATAAAATTTACATTTTAAACTTTATTAATAATTTTTTTTTAAACCCCAAGAAATTCAAGAAAATAAATACGCGCCACTGTCGCTTACATACCTATAAACTAATTGCCAAATATTTAGGATCCCTGTGGTACTAATGTAAATGAAGTTCCTATGGAATTTCAAATGGAACTAATTGAACTACAATCAGATGACGGCCTTAAAAGAAAATTTAACAAATGCAGTTTGTAAGAATTTTACATTAAGTATTTTCCAGCTGGAGAAACTAGTAATTTTTCCATTTTTATTTGTAAAATGATGGCATTATTCAGAGGCACGTATTGCTGTAAGCAATTTTCTTTTCAAATAAATTTCACTAAATCAAAAAATAGATCGAGACTAACCGATAATAATTTGGAAAATAAATAGTTTGCGAATTGCAGTTGCTTCCGAGTCACTCGCACCTAACTTTGCTATATTAATTAAAAACTGCCATATCAGTCTCAAATATCACACTAACAACAGCACTAATAAAATATCGTAAAATATTGTTATGGATATAAGTAAGTATAGATTGTTTTGACTTTTTATTTTAATTTGTTATATTTTTTCTTTATTTTCCTTTTTTATGTTTTATTTTGTTCCCATCCACATACATCTTATTATAATTATATCATTATTACAAAATATATGTATTTACAAGACCTAATTTTTGAAGATTCAATAATTGCATCTAAAATTCGCGACCTTCATTTTAAGACCATTTGACCTTGAAAATCAAAAAAAATTGTCTGCGGCGCATTTTAGAAGTGAATCAGGGTCAGTTGGCCCGCACAGCTTTTAGAAATTTTGGATATGGCCCTCACTTAAAAAAGGTTTCCCATGCCTGCTTTAGATTGATTTTAGTGTGTTTCAGAAGTTCTGGATTTTGAACTTCTTTAGTCTTGTCGTGGCCAAAGTTTTATCTGTTATCTATTCTTGTCATAGATCTACCATCTTCTACACATGGTGTTATGCTGTACCTGTAGAGTCTTGTTAGGGGCAAAATTTTCATTCCTCATATACATTTTTTCAAAAAGGTCCTGGAGACTATTGGGTTTTATTGAGACAATCAAGATTTAGTAAAGATATATCTACTACTAAAGCCTACGAAGCTGTAACCTTGCAGGTTTTTCTTATAGTTTTTCAGAGATTAGCAGGAATTTATTCTTGATTTTTTATTAGACTTAATTTTTGCCCACTTCTCTTACATAATGTAATTGAACAAAACCTGTCAAGAAACTATAGTTACATTATCGGAACTCTGGATGCACGTCTCAAGTTTTTGCATCAAGTTTCCACATCAGGATAGCATTCGGTTTGCGACGTGAAGGGCATCTATTGTGCAGCGATTCTGATACCTACCTCAAAGTCCGGACCTGTACGTTGTTTCTAGATAAGTAGTCTGCATTTTGTCTACTGTTTTGCAATTATAAATATGCTCGTTAATTTGTTTGGAATTCATTCACTGTCCTCAAGTTTGTCTATAATCGCCTTATGATTCAAATCTGCTTCCTTCAGGATTCTTTCTTAAAAAAAACATAACTTCTAAATGCCAGGCAATCTTTTAAATTCTCAAGCTTGAAAGCTTCAGACTAAATATAGCATTTTAATATTAAACATTGACATTAACTGTCGTGCCAATTGATGTGCATCCAAAGAACCGTTTACTCACCTGGATATGATTTTGTGAAAAAAAAAGTACAAAATAACGGAGATGAGGGTTGAGACAAAACTTGCGCTGAATAATGCTTATTTCCTGAATTTTTTTTTGGCTTCGACGAGCTACTGTCGATCTTAGGGTAGTTTGGGGGGTTGATTTTGCGACGGACGCTAAGGAGGTTTTTGATCTGAACGAGCTGAGCCGAAGTCGGTGATTCTTGAAACGTGTGGTTAGTGGATGACGTGTCAGGGCCCGGTATCTGGTGTTGGGGGTGATGCTTGCCGAAGTATTGCCAAGTTTGATAGGAAAGTTAAGGAAATCCATGCGAGCAAACACCTTCGGTTCATAATCTTTCACACAGCATTTAATGCAGTCAGGGGAGCAAACGAAGCAGACTCGCTGATTATAGGTAACGTCTTCAGCCACACGTTAGTGCCGTATTGAAGTGAATGAGACAGGCTTTTTTGGGTTGACGGTTGGCGGTTAACGTGTGTGCCGCCGATTCGTGAAGGGAACAAACGTGTCGCCTCTGCAGGATCGCATAAACAAATCTGGCAGACTGACACAAAAGGCTTTGTACCTGCAACAGATTGTTAAATTGCGAAGTTAGAGAACGAGGTGCGAAATAATTAGCACCGTCAGGCCGATTCAGGGGCATCCATGTAACGAGGAGAGCGAACGCATTGAAAACGAATATTTTAACAACTAGCTCTTCGTTAAGCCTCCCCAATACAGCACAATGGCACTCGACGGTGTCGGCAACCTAATTATGAAAATTTGACAAGAACACGTTGCGGGCTAACGATAATTGATGACGGCAAGCGGCGCGCTACGGTTCTTTTCACGCCCGCCGCTCTATGTGAAGATCAATTTAATAAATCCCAGCAATAATTAAGGCATAAACTTCATCCTCAAACTATTAACAAAGCCGAAATTAGTCGGAGACGAATAAAACAGCCGTTCGCTTCGAGTTACACTCACAACACATTACGTAACGCGTAAAGCTGAATCTATTATGCCATCTGCAATAATGCGACCATATTGTTTGATTCGTTGAGTCGGATCCCTTCCGTGCAAGGGGCCCCACCCGGCCCCGATTCCGTCTTTGTTTCTAGTCCTGATAATAATTGAAACTTGCAGTCACCAATCTAGATGACGCTCAATTCGCTCAGAACCGGCTCCAAAAATCCCGGAAAAACCGCCGGAACGTCGCCGGCTTCGAATTGCAGCCTCCCGGTGTCCAGATCCGGAATTTAGAATAGCCATCGAATTGTCGCGATTTCCACCCAATTTCCTGGCGCGCGCGGCAATCTGGCCAACAGCAAACTATTCGGACTAAGAATTTTAACAGCTCGGTAGCCCCACACAACGCCTCGCATTCCACTGACATCACTTGAGAAGTCTTGCCAGATTCACGACCACAACATATTAGTTCTCCAGACGGGTCGATGTGGGCGGGCGTCCCCCCAAAATACCGCCGATTTTCGATATTTTCCCTAATCCTCTCCTGCCTCAAGACTATCGAGCGTAGGAGCGGGCCAGAGGTGTCGGCACTAGATCAAAGGCGCAATAAGGGCATTAAGGGGCGGACAGGGGTATCATTAGCTGGCCGCTGGTCGGCGCTAAACGTTGACCGTTTATCACCGGCCACCTTGACTCGCAATTTGTCATCGCCCGGCTCTCTCTGCAAACACCACCAGATATATCGCAATGTTTACACGCCGCTCCGGTCCTGAAACCGCCAACACCACGTCTCCGCCGAAACCCGAAGGGGCTCCGCCGGAAACTCCGGAAGGTTACGTGGAGGATGTCGTTGATCCGTCCACAGTAAACAAGTGCCATATTGCATTACCCTACTCAAAGACGTATTAAATTCGGGACGTGACGGAAAAAACCGAATTTATAATTATCATCCAGCTGATATGTGCCTCAATGCAAACTTTGGTCTACGGCCAGGGGCGGATTTAAGAGTCGCAATCTCGGTGATTGTTAAGTGCTTGATAAAACCTGCCGTTCCAATTTGCAATATTTACGTAAGTGCGACGCGTCTTCCGTCGTAACGGAACGGCCTTTGAGCAACCATATTTAATTATAGAGAACGTGTGATGTTTTAATCATTATAAGTAGCTACCTAGGAGTTTCCAACTTTATTTGTTTTCTTACACAAAGTCTGAGTGAGCGCGGCAAGATTATCTTGATTAATGGCAAATATTTTGACAAATATCGCCCGTACGAATCGAGAGGAGGGAACTTTCCCGGCCTGGAAGATGTGCAATAACATGTTATTGGTTTCGAATTATTTGTCTGCTACCCCTCAAGCCGCGGCCAGCGGACAGAACTCAGACATGTATGGACACCTTCAAACTACTAATTGATTTAACGAATTAACGGACGATCCGGTCTTCAGGCAAAAAATACTTACACGTTCTGGACTTAAAATTAAAATATTTCTTCTCAAAATATGAGTAATTTAAGACAATACGTTGGGGATTAGGAGTTTTTGTGCCAGTGCTAGCTGTAATTCATGGTTGGTACTCTTGGTATCTACCCTAAGTACAAAGTTTTAGGTTCTGCTGTCGAACAGCTGACGGTCATGGTCTGTCAACTCGAGTTACACCTTAAAGGTTACTAGTTGTCAACACACGTTTTTAGTCTGTTAATATACAGATCTAGCTTTACATCGATTTTATTAAAGAATATATTGTTGAGCCACCTATTTTCTACCTTACTAACTGAAGAACTGAAGAATTGCGCCACAAGAATTACTACCTACTTACACCTTTCTCAAGAATTAAAAACGTTGTTTTTACGAAAATTATCATTATTTATCAGGTTGCTCGTATTTTTGTTAATAATTCTTATTAATCATGCCATAAAATTTTATCCCTTGCCTCGTAGTTTTACATTTGTGGGATCAATCACAATCCACCCTACAAGTTTGTGGTTTGTTTGCAAATTATTTGACTTTACACTATAGGTAGAGGGAAAAGGTTGCATTCTGTCAATAATATATTTTTCTCCCTTAACGTATTTTTTTTTAGAAGTCAAATCCTTTTCAGATCTTTAAAAGTCTTCCTTTTGGGAAACCAGGAAACTAAATCTGGACTGTGCAGATTGAATAAGATGAAAAACAATTGTCAAGCTGGCATTCACTGCTTTGGTCTAAAAATCGTTATTTACTTACCTCAGTTTTTAATTTTTATAATTTTTTTTAAATATCTAGAAGTTGCAAAGAAGCAAATCCGGGCGAAACTATTAAATAAGATGAGATAGACGGATGAAGCTCCTCATCACCACTCTGTCCTAGATGAGGTTTCTTCCTGACTACATTTTAAAGATTCTGCAAGTGATATTCCTCGTTATGACCTCACCTTTATCATCTTCATATTGTACAAATACAGTAGATAGTGCTTTTTCCTAACTTAACATTGCCACACTTTTTGATCCTGGCCTTTCTGCCGTTGTCCACTGAAAAAATTAGTCTCTTTTCTCATCTTCTCAATAATTATTTCAAATCATTGATTTTGAAGGTTCTAGCTTGTGCCTGAAACTGACGAAGATACCATCAACCAATCAGATCTTTTATTGCATTTTTATTAGTTTACTTCACAACCTTAATGTTCTTGCCACGCATGATTCCAACTTTGGAAAGAGCTACAAGTTGCATGGAATCAAATCAGGACCTTACGGACTGAACAAGCTTAAATGCATAAGTGAAGGTGACTTTTACCATTTTGTCCTAAATGAGTGTTCTATTCTTTGCAATTCTTCATCTTTTGGGATTTTTTGAGTGATTTTATTTGGTGTGACCTTTTGAAACGTGAGCGTATTATGATGAGCTCCATCTTCGTACGTAGTTGAGGAGAATTGTTCATCTAGCTTCGATATTAGTCCTCTTTGGCGTAGATTTTTTGTTGTCTTCTGATGATTGACGTTAAGGGACTCAGTCAGTCATATAATTAAGACTTTATCATACATAGATGTTCAATAACTGTTTTGAAAATATAGAGACAAAAGTAGAAAAATGCAATAAAAAAATTATCCCAGTCACCTTATCTAAAAGTTTTTAACTGATAACAGCGGCCACACCGTATACTTCTAGATGTTCTAAACGCTGTTATAAAATGGTTTTCACTGATACCAATAAAGTGACATTTTAATAATTAATGCATATTTAAAGATTTTAATTACTTATTTAAATTAAACTAACTAAAATGATTTTTGCTATTTCCTAGATTGTTCTGGAATTGCCTACAAGTATTTTTAAATGCTTCTAAAAATCAGAAATAGTCTTCCATTTTTGATTTTTTTTATCTATTATTGCTCAAGTGAGGTTAGTTAAGTTTCAGCAATAAAAGGCTTTAAGTGTTTCCAAGAGAAAAAAATCTAGTGTAGTGAGATCTGGTGATAGTGGAGATCATTTAACAGATTTACGTAATGGTCACTTAACTGTCTAACCAGACGTACATAAAAGGTTTGAAATTTATATATTATTATGTATATTTCTTTCTATTTATGTCTTAATCTGTTAGAGGCTCGATGGTTAATATTCAGCAATGCACCAGAAATTGCATCTTTAAATTTTTTTTCATAAAAATTCTATTCTACAGGGTGGGGCAATAGTGCGTCCGACTTCGATGGCTTGAGTTCTGTAACAGCTAGAAACTGGTTTTAAGAACACAAATAAACTAAAGAAAGAAGTCTATAACGGGAAATTATTTCTGAACATACAGGATGAGCCAAGACAATTATACAGGGGCTAGTGACATTTTTTTAAATGGAATGCTGTAAAAGAAGATTTTTCGGAACCTTTTCCTAGACTCTTTTCAATCCAATATTATTGCTGACTATTTCCAAACCACTTGGATGTGGAGAATTTTTTTTGTTCAAATAATGGCATCTGCAGATGCATGTTAAAAAAATCACTACAGTCACAATTACGAGTTCTAAGAAAAAATTATATAAGTACTAGTTAAGAAACATCTGTAGGATGTCCTTAAATCGTTTTTACTTTTGAAAAATTATACAGGGTGGCTAAACTTAATTTTTCAATTTAGAACTTTTAAAATTTAATTTTCTCCATTTTTTCAAATGGAACTTTCTGTATATTTTTTAATGATGTGATGTAGAAACTAAAAACGGACATTTTTTGTATGTACACCCCTATGGCTATTTATAACCATTTTCGATTTATCACCCAATAATTACATAATTCAAGAATAATTCTAAAAAATTAAATCGTTTTCCAAATAGTCAGCAATAATATTGGAGTGAAAAGAGTCCAAAAGGGTCCAAAAAATCTTCTTTAATAAAAAACATTCCATTTAAACAAATGTCGCTTGCCCCTGTATAATTGTCTTGGCTCACTCTGTATGTTTAGAAATAATTTTCGGTTATAGGTTTTCTTTCTAGTTTATTTGTGCTTTTAAATCAAATTTCTACTCATCGTAGAACTCGGGCTATCGAAGTCGGACGCACTATTGCCCCACCCTGTATAAGTGTATAATATACTTTTTTTTTTTGTAAATTTGCGTTCTGTGAGAGATCATCAAATTTCAATATCTTCCTAACTCATTTACTTGATAATCTGAAATTGTGTTGCTACCTATTATTGATGGACATTTTTTAAAAGCTCTCCAAAAATGAGTTACAAGCAGTGGGTTGTTATGTAAGAATTAGAATATGGAGTGATGAGTCACTATAATTTTCTATATTCTTTTATATTATTTACACTTGAGTCTTCTTTAGTTTTGGGCATATAGTTTTTTGCATGTTTAAATTCTTTTGCTCTATGTATAAATCTTCTCTCAATTTTTTCAAATTTTTCTATTGTTTATGCAGAAAGAAAGTGCTTTCACTACCCTCAGGAAAGCTTCTTGATTTTGATTGTTTTTAACTTTTGAACCGCGTCGTGTCCCCTGTTAGTCTTTTATTGCTATTGGCCGCTTCCCAAGGCAGTGTAACTTGATGGGTCCGTTTAGAGATTGTGCGAATAATGTACGGGGCATAACGGCTCTCGCAAATAATGGTGCATCTTGCGATATCATTTCGGATCGAGCAAGGGGCGAGGTTCTCAACTGTTGGTAGAATGTTGTTTGTTGGCTGGCTGGGGTGGTCTGTAGGTGTCTGTGTAATTTTTCGATTGGATGGTGATCGATGCTGCCTCGATCCCGGCCCGGGTTTAATTAGTGCACGCAGGCAAGCCTGATGTTCCGCCTCTGCTCCACACACATTTTGCACTTCCTTAACAAATGACACCCGAGCAAAACAAATGAGCTCTGGGTAATGACGGGAAATAAGCATCGCGCTCGCCGGCTCCGGACCGCTGTAATTTCGCCTGCCTACTTCCTCGGGAGACTGCGAAGATTGCGGCGGGATGACCTAACACTAGCTATAATTTCATTAACCGTCCAGATAAATGAGCGTGTCGTTAAGTGGCACGGGATGCGCCACCACTGGCAACAACAGCCGGCGGACTTGACCAACAACACCACTTTGCACAATATAATAAAAGAAACGCGAAAGTGACCAGCAATGACCGTCGCCCACCCGACCGTCACCGGCTGGATTTTATTAAACAATCCACCCCCCATCCCGCTGATGCTAAGTTAAAACCGCCGCCACCATGTTGACGGGGGGTGGACGGGGGCGTCCCCGATGTTGCGAAAAAAGCTCCTCGGACGAGTTTATAACGGAGCGGCCGATGATTAGAGTGAATCTCGTTAAAAACAAACACCCTCTTAGTTCAGTTGTTCTGTAAATCGGCCGTTTCCCCTGCCTTTTTAAGCAGGTTCTTTAGTAGGTGTTGGAGCGACGCTCATTGCCTCCGCCTCTCATGTCCTCATAATGCAGCAATCAACGCCCGACTAGATGTTGCTCGCCTTGATCTCCTTTTGTTTTACACCCCAATCCGCTCCTTTTTTTATTCCCTCATCTTCGTTTCGCTAATAACCTGCTCGGGTAAAAATGTGTACGTTGTGCGAGCCGAGTACACGACGGGGTGGAATTTTAAAAAGCCACTCGCGTTTGTCATTTAAAGTGGCCTCTAGCTGGAGGCTGGCGCACGGGGCGCCGCAAAAAGAGCGCCATTTAAAAGAAACCTCGCCGTTCACCTAATAAATTTCATTAACAGCTTTTCCTAACGCAAGAATCACAACAAAGGAGAGCGCGTAAGTCAGCGTTTGGCCCTCGCGTGAGCTTCAGCCCCCACATCTTTCTCTACTGGATCTACACTTCATCTTTGCGAATTTAAACTTTTTTTTACTATGAAGGGATACTTTCCATTTTCTTATCATCACATCATTTTTGTTTTCCTTTTGTTGATAACTTTTTTGTTCTGACTTAAAGTAGTCCACATCTTTATGTATGAAGAGCTAAGGTTTAGTCAGATCAGGTTTCTTTGGCAGTTTACAAAATTTTATCTCTTCATTAAGACCAAAATTGGATCGTTTCAGAAATCCGTTTCCGATTTTCAATAAACTCAGGTCCCCCGGTGATGGCAATAATTGTGGAAAATCAGAAGTGAGCATTTGATTCGTCCCGCTTCTGCAAGTGGCAAAACTGCCGGGATTAAGCAGCAATTACCGTCGAAGGACAAAACAGGTGTAATTATGTCGTGAACCGTGCCAATAAATGGGCGCTCACACTATCAGATTCAGCGTGGCGGCTTTGTCGTTGACGTGTCGAGAGCATAATGCAAACACTCATAAGGAAGTGAGTGTAGCAACACAATTAATACGATCCTGAAAACGCGCAGCAAGTTTTCTCTTGTTCTGCGTTAGTACCGGGGGTGGCGTCTTTGGGGGCGGGATACATTTCATCAGCCGTTTTACGTGACTGTGTTCTTATTTCTTAATCTATTACTTGAGACGTCTGCATGTGGCCCGAAATAATTCGCTAAGAAATTCTATATGCCCAACTTAGAAACTTTCCCGGCTCTGAAAGTTTGTCATGTTTGATGTGAAAGGAGTTGACATTAAAATTGAAATCCCTGTGCCAGAAGATTTTAACGCGATCAAAGATCGTTATAATTTAATTCGGGACGGAATGCAGGCGAGGTGGAGTTGCATTTAGTTTGTCGACGTGCAAGGGCTGAAAAATTGAAAGGGCGACGTTGGCCTATTTACGGCCGGGATTAGGAGATTGCCGCCAATACACATGATGATTCGAGTTCGATAAATAAGTAGATTGGGAAGCATTCACGAGCCAGGAGAGAAATAAAGAAGAATTGCCGTCGTAAATCAGGACAGCGGCCCCGCTTGTTTGTTGTTTGTGCGTGCTTCGAGCGACATCTCTCTACGACTTCTTCTAATCATCTACTTCCTGTTATCAGCCTCACTATGATCACTTACTACCGAGATAATGAATTGCCAGCTCAGTGTTTTGTGTCTGGACGATGCGACGATGCGTCTCCATTTGTCGACGAACGAACCAAGAGTCGGCGACGAAATTGGCAAATTGTAATTGCAGCGGGTGTCGACCCTTAAATCACCGCAGCTTCCTTGATCGGAAACAGAAAAGTAATCCATAAAAGACCAACTTTTCTCCCTTCTTATTTGTGATTCCAGAATTCCGGCCGCAAACTTATCCACCGGGGCATTTCAATAAACCATTCGTCTACGTCCCCATTTATCATAGATCCGGGGAAGCTCAACTAAAAATCAAAACAAATATGCAGACAGTTCTTCGCGCCCTCGGCGCTGTTATTGAATTCGATTCACGGAAGTCGGGGGTGGCCTAATACCGGAAACGGACAGCCAACGCAACGATGACCGATGATCCCGAACGCTCTTCTCGATTTTGATGATGCCAGAAATCTCTTCGGCGAAACGAAATTAGAAAACGATCGCGACAACTAAAACCGGATCCGGGAGGAAAAGCACCGAGTGAGCAACGAACCGTCTCCGAAATCTTTTTTATAATATAATTTAATAATTTCCCCTCGGCTCCGCGAACGGCAGCCACGGTTCCACACCGGAGGGCTTCGACTTTCCGTCTCGCTCCTCAGAGATGTCGCCGACGTCGGCCCAAAAGAGAGACAGAGTGGAAAGATTTATGCTGGCGAAGTACATTATCTTGTAGTCTCAGTCGGCTAATTACAGCCTATGATACCACATTAGCCCCGGGGCGGTGCGCGGATGATAACCGGCCCGGATTGGAGATGTATCGCCTGCAGCGAGGCTGAGCGGTTTGCATCCGATCTGAAGACGAAGAACCGCACGAGTGCGGTGGCACATCCACTCTCCCAACGCTCGAGTTACACCCCCAATCGAAAATTAAAACCCCGATAGTCCCAATCGAACGGACCTCCTCAAGACCTCCACCCTTGAGGACTTCCAGCCTCCCAACCTCGACACCAAGCGTCTCAGCTGATAACGAGACAGAATGTAGTCCTCAATTTTGGGGGTTGTTTTCTTTCTTTCTAAAACTGATAGTTCAGCAACTCGACTAAACCTTTTCCGTGCCTGCGTACGTTTCAACCCTTCCGAAAAATGGTTGTCTAAATTTTTGCCCAAATTTCCATCTGCAGCCCCTAATAAAATTATGACGGCTTTTCGTTCCTAAGCTCGTCCATGCAATTACCAGCGGTCCCTCTTCATAAAAAATTCACATTTATTTGCGAATTCCTGTCGAGCGAAATGAATTCATATCGTGCCGAAGATCCGATGGCAATGTCGCAATTATCCGGGGGATTTTTGACCGGCCCCCGCGAATGGTGATTAATCGCGGCGGAAAACTCCGCCTAGCCGCGATTTAATATCGCGAATTTACCTGCAATTAGGGCGATTAACTCGTACAAATGACGTTTTCGCAGTCGGATCGTCGGCGACTATAATAAATCACCTGTTTGTGAATTCACCTCAGCTCGAGTCGCCAATTGTGGAGGTAACTAATTTTCAATTTGAATCTTTTCGTCCCTTATCGTGTCGGGGGGGCCGAGAGACAGTCTGTCGCGCATCGACCTTACATTATTCATGAAAACTGCACCATACTCCGCCGCATTCATATCTCGTCGTAAGGAGCGGGCATGACGCATCCAGGAGCCCGAAATCCCTCACTATCAATCACCGAACTGCCCTCGATGGCTTTTTAAACGCGAATAATAGTTTTTCGGGGGTTTTGCGGCGACACTTGGAAAGCAATTTGCACGACGGCGGTTGATTTTAGGTGTAGTGGTCTCTTTCAGCATCTGCTCTCGAGCTGACCGGAGGTCTCGATTGTGTCCTGATTTGCATGGAATAACGAGGCGAGGGCCGCAATCTCACGGACGAGCACGTGACCCTGGGCCGCGATAACAAACCGATAACGCGTCCCTTATCGGGGGCGCTTCACGTGCCCACCTACCACGCATTCCTAGAAATATTCCTTTCGTGTCGATAACAGATAAAGAATTATACATGCACAGCCGCAGCTCCCGGCCCTAATTGCCGCAGGTTTCACGGTAATGAGCCGAAACACCGGCGGACACGACAGCGTTTTGGCCCACTTACCCCCGGCCGACGAGTCCGGGGTCTTTGATCGGACCCAGAACCGGGCGAAGTCGGGAATTTTTAGTCTGCTTTTCGTGCTTTATTGCACCAAACGTTTATTGGAGTGAAACCCGATAATTCTCAGCTGTTTCGATGTCTTTTAATAAATCAAATCAAAATCGATGGAAAATGAATAATAAATTGGTCATATCTAGGAATCTAGGAAGTCTCCCTTATTCCGCTGCTTTGACCCCAAACTTAGAAATCCGTGAACTTTTGTGATGACTTCATCAGAAATCAAATAATAATGTAACGGTGAAAAGTAAAGTACCTATTCAAAAGCAGGGGTAACACAAAATTAAGGGAAAAGACTATTCAAACTAATATTCCTTGCAGAGACGCGAAATTGATGATATATTAAAAAGTTAAGTCACTTTTTTCAATTTTGTTAGTGAAATATGACGGAGAAGTCAATAGATAACATATTTCTACAGGCAGAATTATGGCCATCGACCAATTCATTATAAAGAATTTGCTGTCAAAGCAAAAGTAATGACTGATTGCTGTTCTTCACAAGACAATTTATAACAATTTGCAGATATTACCTCTTATGGGACCTATAATAAATTTCTTTATAGTAATACATTGACTCTTGTCTCACTTATTACAACAATTATCTATATGACCTTACTAAATCAAAAATAATCAAGTTTTTCTTATTGTCCAGAAACTACTCTTAACCGTGTAAAATCTATTTTTCTTTGGGGACAAATATAATGTACACCAACTTAAACCATACATTCCTTGCACTGTCCACCAAAAAATTTAATGAGCATCAAAAAATCTAAATGAAACCCCAAATTATTATACATCAGAAGATGAGAACATCACCACTAAAAAACTATGCTGCGTATTGTTTTACCATTGCTTACATTTTAAATTCTATATGTCTATCAATTTTACTAAATGTTCACCAAATTTAGAACGGTCAAGTTACGCGTCCGTGCTGTACATAATAAGTATTCGCGGTATCCATTTATATTTAGTGTTTCTCAAAAAAAACTATTTGTGCGTCAAATAATTATTATATTACTCCAAAAATGAAATATGCTCGCGCATCTCTCCTTGCCGCTTGAGCTTCCAGACAAGAGGCACGCGAAAAGTTTTTGTACAAGGTCAGTTCAGGGCCCTGTATTTTTTTTAAACACGGTTAGAAATTACCACTAAAAGAAGTTTTACGTTTTACATAATGCAAGCCAATTACAGCAAAGCATTTATATATTACGGAAATCAATGCCTTTTTTTGTGCAAACCACTTCTATTTTTACTCTTATTTTCCTTGCCCTACCACATCTACATCTATAATTTTGCATAAAATTATTTACCATTTGCACAACATTTTATTGCTTGTGTATTTTTGATCAACAAATAGTATTTTTAATTGCTAAATAATATAAGACACTGTCGAAAATTAAATATCTGGGTATTATGTTAGAATTAAATGCGGAATAAAATTTGGTGAACATTTAGTATTTATGGTCAACAAAAGTTATTTTGGCGAACAAAACATATGAGGCCAGCATTATGTAAATATTTGGTTGTCGCTTTAAGATTATGTATTTTCTTAATTTCGGTGAGCATTTAGTATTTTTGGGAAATGAAAGTATTTTTTTGTATGAAAATATTGGCTAAATTTGGTAGACTGTTAAATACGACCCTTTTTCTTTTACTATACCTTTGAAATTTTCATTGAGCTTTTATTTTTTAACATGAAAAGACGGTGATGGATTAAGAACTTGAAAAATACTTGTGGACCAGTTACTTCGGCTAAGGTGGCGTAAGGGTCGCTCTTCGGCCTAATTGCCTTAATTGGAGGTAAATTTGTCCGTCTCGATTAATCACAACACGCCACGACCGCCCTTAAAAAATAATTAATTGCTAATTACAAGGCGGTCGTCACCTAAGACAAAGACGCGCTCCGACGAGCCCCCTTTTGTCTCTCCTGTTTGTATTCTGAATTCTTTCTACATAAATCCCGGAATAAGTGATCGGTTAACACCGACCCCAGTTGAGGGATTTTTCCCCGAACTGCGCGACTCCAATCTCTTTTGTTAGATTTATTAACGTAATCGCGGGAGTAACAAGTAAAGCCAAGACGTGTTTTCCTGCGGCTGTGCCGCCATTTTTCGGTCACTTTTTTTAATTGCGTAAAATTCGCAACGGCCAATTAGCGAGATTGCATTTTGATAGATTGTCGGGGAAAATAATTACTCACGTAACGTTCGCTACCTCAATTTATGTGAAGTTTAATATCGGAGTAGAGAAAATCGTTCATCTATACATTACGCAGAAAAAGTTTGTGTCGTGGAAAAAAAAAGAAAAAGTGAGTTAGTAAGCCTAGTGGCCGGGGCGTGGAATACGGCGAGTTACGTGGAAGGGTTTCAGAGTTTGCGCCGTTTCCATTACGACGTGGAGAACGGTGCGAGGAAGATTTCAGGAGTTGGACGCGAGGAAATCGCGGCTTGATATTGGAAAAATGTTTGCGTTGTTTTAGGGATTTCGGGGTGGATTAAGTGGGGGATGTAAAAGCCGCCGGACGGGAGATAATGAAGAAGAAGCCCGACTCTTTGCGTGCATCGCAAAGCGGACGATGGCTTCATCGGGGTTTAATCCGCTTAATAGATTCTGTCCAAGGCGCATCTGACGCTGCCCAACCCTTTCAGCTTAGCGCTGTTAACACGAGATTCGATAAGTCAAATTCTGCGATGTGAAAAACGGTTAGAGCCATGGAGATGGCTTGGGGTTGCCGTCGCCGTCGGTTGCGTCCTCTGAATCGATATGGGGTAAGGTCCTTGTCGCTCGGCGGGCGGGACGCTCCTGCGTCCACCCCGAGTTCCTTCAGGAGCCGCAAAGTGTGCTCGGCGTCTGCTGCGACCAGACGTGCAGCACCACCCCTCGTCGATTTTCGGTTGGGTTCGGGCCTCCGAACCGCCGCCACAAAACGTTCCTTCCTTTTAGAGAGACCATACGGCAACGACTCCCAAGTTCTGCGTCCAGCAGCTTTCCAGCCACGTTTCCTCGTGAGATGCTACCCCGTCTCGGTTGCAGGTAGGACAAATTGTTTGTTGCATCCCCTAAAGTTAGTTCGGAAAAGTCGCCATCACTTCCAAACTTGTTGGTCTTAAAATTTCAAACTCGCAACTACTTGGTACGGAGTTATCAGTTGTTCTTGGTTCTTTTGCCGGTCGATATGGAGACCAACTTCTGCTCGGCCCGTCGGTCGTCTTAAGTTTATGACAGTTTGAAAAGTTTTTTCTCTCAGAGGCACCGCCTCACTTAAGGCTATTTATACTTCTCCCACTTTTGGTAATCCAGTTCTGCGCAACCATTAGCCCCATCGACATCCGCAAGACAATTCTTCGCGAGCTTTATTGCGACGCGTCTCGCGTACCCTAATTGAAACTGATTATGAATTTAATAACTGGCGGCATTTAAATATTTCGAAATTATAATAACAGCGAGTTAGCTTCGGGAAGGGTTCGACGCCGCAACCACCGCCGTCGCCGCTGATTGTAATTTGTGACATCTGCAATCCTACATCAAGGGTATGGAAATAGCGCTCTTTATCGCATAATGAAGAAGGTGAAGTAGAGAATGGTTCGGAATCCCGATCGACTTTGCGTCTCGACTCCATCCTCTTTGATGAATTTTATGCGACGCAACTCTGATCTTCGGCGTATTAGATCGCGGCATAGCGGATTTTAATGGCATCTGGGAAATTAAACCACATAAACATCATGCGTGGCTTATTGTGCCCTTGATCCCTTCTTATCCGCCGTCATCCTCGATTATAATCGAAACCCTCAACCGCGACTCGAATAAAACTAGTGGTGGACCTGCAGTGAGCCAACAGTGAACCAGTGCAAGAATTTGCATCAACCCCGTTTGCAGGTAGACATTTCAAAAAGTTCTTACATTTTTCTCTCGCCAAAACTTGTCCTTTAACCGTTTAAATTTTTACTAAATCAATATTTTAATTAGTGCGAACGGAGTCACGCAATTATTTTTGTCACCCCTGGAACTCAGCGTAAAATACCCCGATACAGCTCACAATTCTAACGTACTTTTTAACTGGTTTACTATTTATCTAATCAACAATAAATACTATTCCATTGCTATTTTCTTCACTCAATTATAGCAACTACAAATATTAATTTTAGGAATGTTATTGCAATTAACTCGTTGATAATTAAAGGTGACAGATACTTTATTTTAGTGAATTTACATAATATTTTGGTCCGGTTTCTTTTAGAAAATAATTACACAGGTGTTGCCCACAATTCAGATAACCGTTGAGTTCACCAAAATTTTAAATTTTAAACTGCTCTAAGATGATAAAAGTTATCTAATTAAATTGTTAGAAGTGTTAAAATAGCAGATTTTCAAATGATGGTTCTCTTATCCGTCGACTCAAACCATTTTAAAATTTAAATTTTTTTATTCAGTTCAGGTGAAAACATTAAAAAAGAATCACATGCGCTTAGGTCCATAACAATTAATATATGTAATTAGGTTGACAAGGTTCACAGAAATTAAATGAAGAAAATTCAACGCGAAACATTATTATTTTTAAATTGTGTGCTCTGTAATTGATTTTCTTTGATTTTAAACAATGTCGCTGAAAGCAGTTCTTTGAAAAGACTCTTGTGTATAAAGGGTAAATTTAGAAACGTTCATCAAACCGCATTTATGCTCACCTTCTTTTTACCTTGGGTCTTCCTTAATCGAGGATGAACTTTCGTGTTCATGAACGCTGTAGTGTGTATGTGGTTAGAAATGGTGGATGCGCCGGGAGAATCTCGATTTAAAAATTTTAAAACAGCGGTAATCCTTTACGCTTGTTACTTAGGTTGACATTTAACCAATTTTGAGGAGTAAATACTTTAATATTTATTAAGTCCTACATCAATATTACTTGTAAAAACGGAAAAGATTAAAAGAGAATCACGTCCTTTTTTGGTTTGTACTTAGCAATTAATATAAATAGAAGGTTCACTGAAATTAAATGATGAGATTTTAACGCAAAACATTATTATCTTTAAATTTCGTGCACTGTAATTGATTTTCTTTGATTGTCGCTGAAAGCAGTTCCTTGAAATGACTTTTTTGTATAAG
Organism: Schizotus pectinicornis; assembly: GCA_951805265.1. Classification (NCBI taxonomy): domain Eukaryota; kingdom Metazoa; phylum Arthropoda; class Insecta; order Coleoptera; family Pyrochroidae; genus Schizotus; species Schizotus pectinicornis. The sequence continues at coordinate 9,532,807 of OX638207.1, read as the reverse complement.
GGGTAAATTCAGAAACGTTTATCAAACCGCATCCATTCTCACCTTATCTTTACCTTGTGTTTTCCTTAATCGAAGATGAACTTTCGTGTTCATGAACGTTGTAGTGTGTATGTGGTTAGAAATGGTGGATGCGCCGGGAGAATCTCGATTTGAAATTTTTATAACAGCGGTAATTCTTTATGCTTGTTACTTTGGTTGACATTTGACTAATTTTAAGGAGTAAATACTTTAATATTTATTAAGTCGCACATAAATATTACTTGTAAACACTTCAGTAGCTACTATTTATAAATATTGTAGTGTTGATTATAAAGAGTTCCCATTTCAAAACTTGTTAGTGTTAATAATATATATCGAGTTTAATCGATTTAGTTTTTGATGGAAAAACTCAAAGTCAATACGGATTAATCTTCAAGTTTCACCGCCAGCCTCAACTATTTTAAAATTCTAAACTAAACCTTCTACCTTGCTATACATCATTCTTGAGGTGGAGAAAAATCTGTTCTATTCATTGGCTATAGTCCATCCGATTATAGATTATGGGGTTGAAATGGTTAAATGAAGGCACACAATAATTTAATTTTAATACTATTACAATTTTTGAAATTAATATTGAGTTGAATTGTGTTTTTTAATAAAAGAGACAATTTTAATAATAAAACTTTTCTTTGGTTTTCTGTTTTTTTTTAAATCTTATCACTAAACTCTTGAGATCTTGCTGGTAATTTTTCCCATCTATTTTTGGAATAGTTTTTCTCTATTAATTCTCGCATAGCAAATGTATAACGCAGGGTCCTATGTCTTAGATTTGTAAATTTTGAACATCGAGTACAATGCTTTATTTTTCATTAACTCTGAAGGTGCAAATATTTTCTTTAATCGCTCTGTCACTATGTTTGCACCCTGATAAGTGTGTAGCGTAGAATTTTATTGTTTTAATACCTTCAATTGTGCGGACTGCCAAGATCGTTTATAATTTAAAAGAAAAGTTGATCAACGAATGAAATAATTTGGTTCTTGGGACATTAGTGTCATTTCTTGCAGTTATTGGTTAGAAACTTAAGTTTGCCTTACGTCATCGTTTTTGTTCAACTGTAAATTTTATAATTAACCAAAGACAAAATTGTAAATTTGGCAGCATCGGTGCTGTGGCCAGTTTGTGTACACCTAAAATTTATTATCCATCTATGTTAACGTTGAAGGTGTCGTGGATACATTGATGCCAGATCAGCTTTTAGATCACCTTGATAGAAAATTTATATTTTCTAAAATAAACTAAAAAGAAGATAAGGTAATTGTCTAACGTAACCATTGGATATAAAATTATTTTAGTTTTTATTTTTGCATCAAAATTTAAAGTCTTGTGTTTTGTTGAAGTAAACTTTTACTCAATTTTGAAATAAAAACACTGGTGCATAGTAATAACAAGGGAGTCTACAGACATTTGTTGAATAAAGAGAAAGGTTGGTTTAGTAAAGACCGAGAAAGAGAAGTTTTATCTACATAAACCATCACAACCTGGTTCACTACGTTTAGATTTTAAACAGGTTTAAGTTGACAGATGAAAAGTTAACCATGTGAAGTTTAGCCACTTTGACAGTCGTAATTGACTTTTGATAAGTTGTTTGGGTAACTTTCCATTTCTCTACTTGGACGCCGGGGTTAAAATTTAAACTTTTTTAGTGAATTTGTGTCTTAATTTCAGATCTAATCGCGCGTGCGATTAGAATCAATTTCAATTTGTTATTAATCCAATTCTTATTTTTAGATAAAACATGTCAAAAACTGTTACGTTTAATTTATTATTATGCATTTTTTCTGCTAAGTGATTTATTGTTGGAAATTAGGATGTAGGTAACCATCTAACTGTTGTATTTTCAAAATTTTTAATCCAATAGTTGAGATTTAAAGAGATCTGAAATTCCGAGAATGCATTTTAGGTACGAAACCTTTGAGTTTAATAAATATTATCTTTAGCAAGTCTTTAACAATAAATAAATAATTATTAAAGATGCATGATAGGGTTGGGGTTTCTCCAGCAAACTTTGGTTTTTGCTAAACGCGGTTAAATGGACATGTTATGAAAGTTTATAGTAAGATTCTTTGAACTTGTTTTTTTAGCGAACATCTGTCGCAATGAAGATGTTAATAATAAATAGTAATTAAGCAACTAAGAAGTGGCGCTGTAACTTTTCGAAATTAATGTGTAATTCAGCTCGAATTCCGCTGAAAAATTAAGACGCCTTATCCTCACTTGAAAGCCATAAAAAACTCTCAATACTGAATAAGACACTGTCTGTCGAGCCCATAAACCTTTTATATCTTTTTGATCGAGAGCATCCGGATTTTATAAAATAATAAACCGGCATCTGTCGCATGATTGCGTCCATAAAAATGCACCGCCGTTCTTATTACACATAAGCAAAACACAACCTGCACAACGCCAGTTTCTTTCATCCGCCCGAAACCCTCCATCAAAATTATCCAGTCGACTCGCCATAAAAAATCGTTATTAACATCCGGAATTAGGCCAAACGGTCCGGAAGGATCTCCGAAAAACAACAAAATCTAATCTCGAACCCTCGACGATAAACAATAGCGCCGTCATATTAGGAACCAGTTGATCAACCATATGGTGCGTTAAGGGACGTTAGCGTTAACGCACGATTTGTTTCTTCAGACAGGAAGAATGTTTTGGGCGTTAACGCGTCGGCGGTTCGGGACAAAAATACGGGACGTTTCCGGCTAATTAAGGCGCCGAATTAAGGAAATTACGCGTCGCGACGACGTGAAAAACGCGTCGTTGTCTTGATCCGGTGGCGTAATTGATACAAATTAGTGCTCGTGTCCCGGTAAATAATGCAACTAACAAGATCACGCGCTCGGAAGCTGTATTTTGTGTAAACGCGATTTCAACGGAGCTAACTCAATAATCGGGCGACAATTAAATGCACTTTGCAGGTAAAAACGTCGAGATTCGATTGTGCCCTGGTTTTGCTTCGACGACCTGTTTGCCGGCTCCGGAGGGCCGCCAGTGCGGCGAAGGGGGCGGGTTTCAATTTTAGGAATTTGGCGAAAATCGTTGGAGCCGTAAAAATTATTGCGCGTCATAAACGGAAATTCTCCCGGCGCATCCACCATTTGCGACATTGTCGCAAAATCCGCGCTTCCGGTTGTTTAACCCGACGAACAAATTGACGATTTCTGCAATATCGACAAGTACGTTTTTCGATTGTCGAATTCCAATTCGTGCGATGGCCGACGGAAAAACTACCGGCGTCATCCCCGTGATTCGTTGCACAAACATGATCTATTCCGCCTCGAGGATCTCTTCTTTCCCGCCGTGTTCAACACGCATCATTAGGGGCACGAATGCTATTATCCTCGCGGTTATTTACACTCGCACACATTCCCTCAATTATCGCCGGGTCGACTCATTACTTCGCTCGTCGGTTCTCTGTCAAAAATTTTATTTTAATGAACGCCTTTCGTCGAGAGCGCGTTTACGTGAAGAAAACGAACTGAAGTTCGTAATTATGAAGGACAGGACCCGGCCATATCAGTCGAGGTCGGAAACTTTTCGGCGGAAACGTTCAATTCTTAAGGGTCTTTTCGATATTCGGCAGTCTAGAAAGTTTCACGTAATACGGCGAAAATGCCTTTTTTACTTTGTTAATTACCTGCACCACTCGTGACGTAAGGACCGTCGAGCAAAGCGGCGGAAAGAAGCCCCACTAATCACGGCAATAATTAAAGCGTATTACCAGGCAATAAGGCGGGACCTAAAAGGACAATGAGGAACAGGCATTTCGGTAACAAAGCGAATAATGCTGCGAGTTGTGTGTGAAATGAAGAAATTGTTTTGTTATGATCTTACTATTACGCGGAAGGTAACGAAAAATTTGAAATGATGTATAAAAGTGACGAAATATTGTTTTTTAAGATAGTGTAAAGTTTTCAAATGCAGAACTTTTATCTTCAGCAATAATCACTGAAAGATTTTCCTTTTCGCACTTACTTGTTTATTTTTTGGAAAATACATAAAATAGGTACCTACTGTAAGTTAAAAGATTTTTTTCTAAATAGTTCAACTTGCATAAACTAATATTCTTTGTTACTTAAAGGTTATTATATCTATATGTATAATGAAGCATATTCTTTAAATTATTTGAAAAACAATAGGAAATTAATAAATAATCAAGCAATTTACAAAACTTCTTACTACATGGAAAATGAAAATAAATCGAGGTTATTAAGGCAGAAAAGGGACTTCAATTTCATTTGGTACTATTTAATATCTTTACTCCTATCTTGTTATTTCATTCTTTAATTGATCCTAACTCGATAATCTGGCAGTGGCCAGAAACGAACTAAACAAAAGGAGTTAAATTAGATTGGGTCGTATTTAACAGTCTACCAAATTTACCCAATATTTTCATACAAAAAAATACTTTCATTTCCCAAAAATACTAAATGCTCACCAAAATTAAGAAAATACATAATCTTAAAGCGACAACCAAATATTGACATAATGCTGGCCTCTTACATATTTTGTTCGCCAAAATAACTTTCGTTGACCATAAATACTAAAAATTTTATTCCGCATTTAATTCTAACATAATACCCAGATATTTAATTTTCGACCGTGTCTTATATTATATAGCAGTTAAAAATACCATTTGTTGATCAAAGATACACAAGCAATAAAATGTTGTGCAAATGGTAAATAATTTTATGCAAAATTATAGATGTAGATGTGCTAGGGCAAGGAAAATAAGAGTAAAAATAGAAGTGGTTTGCACAAAAAAAGATATTGATTTCCGTAATATATAAATGCTTTGCTGTAATTGGCTTGCATTATGTAAAACGTAAAACTTCTTTTAGTGGTAATTTCTAATCGTGCTTTAAAAAAAAAATTACAGGACCCTGAACTGACCTTGTACAAAACTTTTTTCACGTGCCTCTTGTCTGAAAGCGCAAGCGGCAAGGAGAGATTCGCAAGCATATTTTATTTTTGAAGTAATAGAATAATTATTTGTCGCACAAATAGTTTTTTTGAGAAACACTAAATATAAATGGATAGCGCGAATATTTATTATGTACAGTACGGACGCGTAACTTGAGAGTTCTAAATTTGGTGAACATTTAGTAAAATTGATAGACATATAGAATTTAAAATGTAAGCAATGGTAAAACAATACGCAGCATAGTTATTTTAGTGGTAATGTTCTCATTTTCTGATGTATAATAATTTGGGTTTTATTTAGATTTTTTGATGCTCATTAAATTTTCTGGTGGGCAGTGCAAGGGATGCATAGTTTAATTTGGTGTACATTATATTTGTTTCTAATTAGATTTGTTTCAGTTTGTTTTGATTTTTTGTTTTACTGATCATCTACTTCTTTATGAAGTCATTTCTCATACTTTGATTCTTGATTCTAATGGCCATCTTATCTTTCAACAGTATCAATAAGAGTCCTAACTTTGTCTCTTTTTCTTATAAATTTAGATGTAAGATGAAAATATGTGACAAGTAATGGATAGATTATTAAATAATATTTGTTGCATTATTTTTGAACAACATATCTGAATTATCTTAAAATAAGTCTTTTATGAATGATCTGGAACTGCAAGAATTTTCGGAATCAAATGAACTTAGTCTCTTTGGTTATAGTTGCTAAGTCCTTACAAATTTATCTAACACATTATAAGGGTTGTAAGTTCCGAATGAAACTAAAAAGATTCTTCTAATCTGCCTCTTCTTTTAATGGAACCTGCAGGAAGGATAATGGTCGTACGCTTGGGATGCAGCCAAAAGTTTCAATGATCTAAAACTATCTAAAACTATTTGGCGACAATTGTTTTAGAAGAGAAGTCTTTGACGGAGTTGTGCAGTTTTGCAAATGCCCTAGGTTTTCCGTTAAAATTTAATTAATGTCAGCGCAAGGATCAATGAATCGGCCCAAAAATCATGGACTTAATCAGGTGATCTTGGTGGACCGGGGTCGGGGATGGGTCGGGGTCGGATAGCGATGGAACGGCGCGATTAGGGCAGTCGAGGGCTTAATTCGGCCGGCCGTGCCGAGCCATAATCTACATATGGATTTCTCATTTCGCGAGCTCCTTAATCCTAATGCCGTCTCTGTGGGGGTAAGACGATGGGGGTTGCCGCTGCCACTGTTAATTGATCTCCTCTCCCTCCTCTCGTTTAAACCAGTGCTCTCGTTAATGCGAGTCGGGCGAGCATAACACACGTGAAGCCGTGCTGCATAGCGCCAATATTGGTGATACCCGGTACCATGCCGGGGGTAGCCCGTCGTTCCTGGCCCCCCCTTCACCGTCCCCCCGTCTAATTAACCCGCAAACGGTGCACATTATGCGCTACTGTCGCCGTACTGTACACACCAAATACCGACGACGGCAGGACTTTGAACTGACGACGACGCCGTCGGACTCTTCGATGGCGGCGCCGGTCACTCAACGAGAATCGAGACAGCAGGACGCCGGCCGCAAGGCCCGAGTTAGGCACAATTTGGTTACTAATCATCTGCAATAACAACGTTATAAGGAGCAGCGTCTTTAACTGCCATTCTCTAACGTCGTTAGAGAGCCCTCAGCGGCAGCCAGAAGCCCGGCCATAGTGGCTGCTGGCGTCTGGCTGACACTAGTCAACTTTGATTTAGGAACCTGCAAAATTATTTTTAAGCTCCCTCTGAGTGACATTTTCTGAAGGAGTCTGATTTGGGAAAAAAATGTTTAGGTAACTGATGGAGGTTTCTTTTTGGAAGGTTGTTTGAGGATGGTAGTTTCGTCGTCGACGGGGGTTGGGAACCGCTGGAATCGGGCGGCAGCGCTTTTTCCGGCGCTTCCTCAAAATTTTGCGGCTAAGACCCCCGCCCCGGGTGGCGGGCTCGGAGGTTTCGGCGTTGGCGGTGAATGACAGACAGACTGAAGGGCGGGTTATGAAGCCCGCCACAGACCACATCACAGCTCCTTCTGTTGTTTGCCAGGAATAAGTGCGGCCGGGCTTGCTTACGGCAAGGTACTATTAAAACAAAGTAGCGCCGCCGTCGCTTTATCGGGCTTGCCGAAATTAAATTGCGTCGTCGATAAAACTATTTCTTATCGTTGAAAAACCGTCACTTGGTTTTGCCGTTGAACGGGGAGAATGTGTGTTAAGTTGGGGGGGCGCTTCTTGGTGCGGAGGTGGAGCTTCCTCGGCCGTCCGTCCATGTGGTGACGGGCCGTAAATTAGCTCCCCGGCTGCAATAAACATTCCTCGCATAAATTACCTGCATTTTCGGATTAATTACACACTTCACTAAGGAGCTGGCGTTCTTAGTTACGCATAGCTATTTTCAGACGGGTAGGTAATGAGAAGGAGAATTGCGACGACGCGAGCTTTAAGCCGGAATCGACCAAAAACCGCCGATTTCAGCTGCAAACGCTTCATCCCCAGTGTCCGGCGATCAAAATCCTCCTCCAACCCCCCCAAAACCGCCAACCACTCTTTCTCCCTCTAGCCACCAAAAAGCCTCCATCTAGAAATTGGTCAAAATTATTTTTGCAAAACTCAACCTCTCGTGGCAAGTTTGTGAGCTGTTATTTTTTGTTGCAGGTAAGCCTCGCTCCGTGGAAGCCGTCGGGAATATTCGGGGGGCAACCCCCGGGGGTGGTAAGAAGTAATTCCGAATCCATTACGTTGTGTTACGGTAAGAGTAGACATGCGTGACAGTGTGACCAGCAAGCACAAGCTGTCACAGCAACCCCGGTAATTACAAGGCTCACTTACATTCATTATCCAGAAATTGCTTATGCCTCGCAATACCTCCCACTATTCAGCGTTTAACTATTGCACGTCTCCTAGTTTCCGTCTCTACAATCCCCGATTTGAGCTCTCGGCACGTTGGCAGTTCCATTTCGAAAACGACGGGGTGGCTGGTTCGATTCGAAAGGGCCGTAACGAAGCTCGTGGAAAAATATCGACTTGAGGGTTGTTGGAAAGTATTTAATCGATGGTGGCCAAGTTTGCAAAGTCCCAACTAAGTTTTAAGCGACTTTCATAGTTTGTTCAATGCCAGACGGGCATAATTTAGGACGGCTGGAAGCCAATTGACTGAAATCACAAGAGTTTAAAGGACGGTGAATAAAAGATAAACAATTATTTCCACGACTAAATGTTTCAACTGCAATAACCCAACAATAGTCAACAATGTATATTCATTATTTATTAATTTAGTTATTGTAGATCAATATAGCAAGATCTTCAGTTTATAGCTAAACGATCATGAGTTTGTCAATAATTTCTATCCACACATTTACAGAAAATTATTATTGACAGTGGAAGTTACGCTACTTGACGTTTAGAATTTTACATCTCCCTCCCCTAAAATTGGTGTTATGAGCATTCGAGGCTTTTCATGAATGAGGCACAATTTACAGGCGCATCTACATTATAGATGTGTGTATGTCTTTGGCTTCCTAGTGCCTATGTAGTGATGTTAGTTTTTTTTTTTAGCTTTACCTACAAAATCTTCTTCATGGAACAACTTTTTCTAACAACTGCTTTAAATAAGATTGTTATGGTTGTTATTACTTTTTGCTTAACAAATTATTACTTAGACAACTGTTTTGTTAGAAATTTTGCCATGACAAGTAAACTAGAGTTTTGAGTAGCGAGCAAAATTGGTGACGTAACCATTGGCATTTTGCCATTACACTTCAAATGTCTGTGAATAAAACACGTTTAATTGCAGGGGCACAATCGATGCAGTAAAACTTTTAGTCTAGTGCACGAAGGCATAAAATTATCACGAGATGTACGCTGCTATCAGCTACAACCTACGTTATATCGATTGTTTCACTCTTCGTCTTACACCAACTTTACTCTTAATCCAACAGAAAAGTCACTAAACCATTCGTACTTTTAGGACATTTTGTAAATTGTTTGTCCAAAATTGTATTATTTTCTCAAGCTCAAACTGGCGCTAATACGTTCAGTTGAGTATGCCTACAGATTGCCGGTTTAACGTTTTTCATATTTTTTTACGGTGATCAAACAACAATTGGATGTAAAGATCTCTTGATATTATTTGTTTTGCGGTTGGGGAAGAGGGTTCCAAATTTAAAGGTTTTGACATGAAGAAAACTGGGACAATAAAAGTTTTCGAACCGTTTCATTACCGGAAATCGAAATAAATTTGTTTAAATTTGAAATAATTCAAGTCAAGATCCTCGACCTTTTTGATTGCCATCTCAAATGACAGAAATTTTTATTGTTGACGTCGCAAAGATTGTGGTTGTTAGAGAATAATACAAAGTGTGCGCTTCATACTCCGATTCCATATTGGTATTTATACTTAGAAATTTATTTTTCTATATTCTTTTTTGTGGGCTGTTGGTCGTTGTAGTTTTGTCTTTTTCAGAATGCTCCTGTTTCTGTTTTCGAAATTTTTAGAGCATCCCGAACAAAATTCTAATTTCGTTGAGTGTGATGTACGTTATGATGTATTAGTTTTGGCAAGTCTTGTGTTATATTTCAACTAACTATTGTGCAATTGTTCGGCTTATTCTCATTATTAGTAAATAGATTGCACTCTTGCTTGCTAAGTTATTGTTGAAAACAACTAATAAGTTTTAGGATTATTGATTCTTTACTTATGTAGTTTAAAAATATTGACGAGTTGCTGAACTTTTTTAAATTTTTGTTTGATCCACGTAAAAAAATCATAAGTTGTGAAGTACCTAGGTGTGTAGGTTCTGAAATAGTTTTCAGTTGTTTGGAAAGGAAAAAGCAAATCGTAGTCTCTTCATGAAAAAATTACCATTTTTGTAATAAGATTTGTTAATTTGTTATAAATTTTTATATTACGAACTTTACATAACTTTAAAAAAAAAATTAATTTTATAAAACAAGTGCTGTAAATGTCAACATAAGCAAATTGTTAAAATTTAAAACTTTTGTTTATCTAAGTCATTTAATTTTTGACCTTTTGGTAGATTTCCCAAAGTTTATGCAGAAAAGGAGTTTCTTAAAAGTTCTAAACTAAGGTGTCACGTCGACCTAGTTCTTAGCTGCTTAGTTAGCTACACTCTCACGAAAAAAAATTGACGTTTTTTATTTGTTATTTTTTTTATACAAAATGCATCTAAAATGTGTATTCTACATTTAAGGGGGGCTAGCGTAAATCAAACAAAGACTAAAATCTTTATACAGTTTTTTATTTAAGTTAAAGAAGTTACAGCCTCCTGAAAGTGGCCCTGTGAAGATGATTTTTATTTAATATCTCCCAAACCTTGTAAGATATATTTGATAAAATTTTGAATGATCACTAATATTTTAAGTCCATTAACATTAAATGAATCAATTTTCAAAATGTTCATCAACTAATGATAAAATTGTGGGTTGTTTGGTAATAATACTCATTGACTCTTTTGTTTATAATATTTTTGTTTATTTCTTGACGACTTGCACAGATAAAAAAAATTATTTTGCTGTCGAGTAAAACTATTTGAAAATATTTTGCATCAAAAATTAATTTTAAGACGGATCAAAATATGACGAATACTTTAACAGAGTCTTTTTTGAAGGACTCATGAGAAAAGGTACAAATTCCTACAAAGGTCGTCTCTGAAGCTTATTATTATTTATTTCTAATAGTTCGAAAATCGGATGTTTTAGGAGAAAACGTTATTAAGGTATTTATCATATTTTGATCTGTCTTAATTACATTTTGATTTCTATACTTACTAAAAAAAAAAAAAAAAATTTTACTCGACAGCGATGTATGAAGTTGTATAACTTTATGTCAAAAATTAAGAAAAATCACACAATGGGTATTTTTATTCATCAACTCTAAATTTTACAACTCTTTGAACAAAATTTTAAAATTTTATTTATTTCGACTTATTGGGCATAAGATGATTATTCAAAATTTTATTATTATATCCTAAACGGTTTAGGAGATATTTAATAAATCAGTCATCTTTAGCTTTAGCTCCCTTAGGAAACACTTAATTGAAAAACTTTATAAAGGCTTTGGTCATCCTTTGATTTGCTCCAGCTGCTCTTAAATTTTGAATACGTATTTTAGTACAATAATCTATACCTACCTGGTTCCTTCACCATTCGTTGACTTTCTGCAACTTGTAGATTTGGTTCAATATTTCGTAGTCAAATTGCGTAAAAAGGTAATCTAAGCAAAATTTACCTCTTTGCTAATAGCACGAGCTGTATTGTAACTAGAAATTTATGCAGTCAATTTTTTAATTGCTGATGGATTTCTTCAACATTTTTCTACATAAAATTTCATAAGTCTTGTAATAAATGTCGCAATAAAATTGTTCATAGCTGTCTTGAAAGGCCTAATCTTGTTCATATTAGGAGAAAATTGATGTTTTCCTAACTTTATTAGTTAATTATTTATGATCTTTTTTGTCAATTTTCTGCAATTTCCAGAAATAGCTGACCCTTTTTTTGTCTGCAGCTCTAGTGCCTGTTTCTGGTCGTCAGTGTTAAATTTTCGTGACGTATCTATAATTTTGTGAAATCCGCAGTTGCATTTCCTGCCGCAATTAGACGTGTCGACGCGTGCTCGAACGCACCGTCGTCGTCGAAAATGTCGGTCTGCATCTTCGTGCGGCGCGTCACCTCAAATAATAGTAATAATCGTACTTTCTTGAAGATAAAGTTGTCGTGCTCTATATTTTCCATCTGGAAATTACACAAATACACGTTTCTCTGTAGTCCATAAAATATGCACGCACGTTCCGAACGAATTATAATACTCGAGCTTTGAAGGGGGACGTTCGCCCCCTGTCGACGGGGTGGGTTTGCGAACCGTATTTTTCCCGAAATTGTGATTATTTCGTCGTTACAAACGCGAGCTTTACGACCCGCCGTGATAACGCGACTGTAAAATTTCGAAATTTTTCCAATTGTTCGCTATCAATTATGATATTAACGCAGCAAAAGTAACGGTCTCGTCCCGGATAACGTGCAATGAGTCGGAGGGAGGGTTCAGGCGGTTGCGTGCTCGAAAGCTCGACATGTTTTAGCGCGTGTTGAGTAATAATGGATGAGTTAAGAAAGTCAAAGTTAATATGTCAATATGAGTGTCTGCGAATGCATGATTTATGAGTTATTAAACGGTGATTATGCCAAATTAGTACAGTCGTAATGGGTAGTAATTTGGCCCGGGAATATTCAATTTGTATACGTGCATCTCGGTTGTCTGATATGGTGTCATTAAGTGAAACTTTGTCGATGTCTCGAAATGACGGTGCGTTCAGGCGGATAGTTTTTCGTAACCGTAAGTGTGGCTAATTTGGGAAGAATTTGTAATAACAAATAGGGCACGGCGAGAAACGGCGGCACAAAGAGACAATATTACGCCTAATTATAAATCGATACCTTTCAGCGGTTACTTACTTACCTCCTTACAAAGTGCGCCAAGGACTAAACCAGTCATTTTCCCCTATTAATATTCAGTAATTAATTTTCGAGTGCGGGTAATTTCGGCTTGCGTGTACCGAAGATAGCGGACTGCGCGGTCTTTATGCCTTTTAACGAGCGGTTATCGAGATCGACTGATCAAATATACTTCCAGATTTATAATTCATCGACCGTTACGGCACGATGTCTCCAGATACATAAATAAACACGTTTAATTACCGGCCGTTCCATTACCGACCGTTAAACCGTACTGCCGGTACTCGCCGTAATGAACGCGACTTTAATTAAAAAGCCCTGCGGCAATCCGGATGCCGTAATTGTTCTAATCGACGATTTTGTTTGACGCATCCATTATTCAATGATGGCTCCTGAAAAATCACCTCCATGACTATTTCATTGCCATTGCGGCCGCCGCGTTTACTTTGCAACGGACTCCCTAATTACGCCAGCCACCAACGACTCCCCGAAAAGCTCGCTTTTCACCCGCAAAACTGCTTACTCATCCATAAGTAATAATTAAACGCAACTTTTCTTCTTAAGTACATCATACGTTTTCAAGTTTTTTATTTTCAGGTTTTGGCACAAATTTTGCAGAGAGTTTCTTATTTTTAGCAAAAATAGTGTCGACTTTATTTCTTTCTTCTCATTTCGTACGCTTTCTGTTAATACTTCTTATGCAGCTACGTTCTCGAAACGTATCACTTCATCTTGGAGATCCTGTTTTAGTGTAGTTATTGATTGACTTCCCTTTACAGTTATTGAAATTAACACTTTGACGCCATGAGATTTATGACGTGTCACGTAATGTCGGGGCCTCTTTGGTCTAATTGAGACATTAAAGCTCTCATTGAATCTTTATTTGGTATGTTGAAGATTTTTCCGTTTGCTGCGCTATGCTTCTAAAATTTTGCCAACTTTATTGCTAAATAACCTGAATTTGAATCAAATTATTTGCAAAGAAGGATGTACATATAACAACAAATAGTTGTTTATGTATCAAAGGAATATACACCGATTTTAATCCCGAGAATGTAAGTAATGCACGAGGCGAAGCCGAGGGCATTTTCATTCGAGGGATTAACGATGTTTATTCCAGAGATGCATACAAAACTTTTTTCCCAACCGTTTAAGTTAATAATAATAATAAATTAGAGAAGAAATAATTGTTATAATTGACAGATACCTAAATAAAGTTGGCTGACGTTATTATGGAAACGAGTTTCTTTATGTTATATCGGCATTTTTTTTACTTTATTCCCCGGTAATAATAATCACTACACAGTAACTTTTTTTAGATTTTTCTTGAGATTTTTGGACATTGTTCTTTAAATTTGTTGTTGTTGTCTAGTACTTACTGTACCTACATATAATTGGTACTCCAGCATCACCACTTTTTTTGACAAATACTCTTTGCTTTCTCAGTTCCTACTTGACTTCCTTCTTATACTAATCTTTTTGTTCAAACTAATCTTATGAGTTTCCTTTTATTACCGCTGCCAAGTGGTTCATTCATTACACGTCTTGACAGAGGGAGTCCATTTCCAACAACAGAGGGAAATGAAAGGAAAATTAATAAAGCCAGATAATAATTTACAGAAGCAATAGAGAATAATGAAAATAGGTGAATTCTCAGCATAGTAAAAATAGTTTTGGAGTATTTGACAGTTGACATGGTAGAAAGGCAAGATAGAGTCTGAAGTGGAGTAAAAAAGTAAAGAAGAGACGTAAAGAAATGAGGAAGACAATGAAATAAGCAAGCAAAGTGTTTGTGTAGCTACCAATGTTAGACGATTTGAAGAGAGAGCTTCCTGAGTTACTACCAGTGCCATCAGGTGGAGTCATATGTTCATCAGACATATTTATATAGGGTGTTCCCTAAAAACGGCTCAATCCGTAATTCAGTTATTGATTATCCGATTTGAATAAACAAAAAACTTTACAAAATCATTTTTTAAAGACTACAACGTGGCTCTAATCGTGATTATTTTAAATATTAACTTCAATGTTAAACGATGCTCAACTTTTCTTTTTCAACCAAAAACGTATTTCTTGATTCTGTGGTTTGAGAAAGTATTTGTTTTCGAATGCAACGATGTCCAAAAAGTTGAATTTTGATGTACATTGAACAAAATAAATGAAATGTATGTCAGAATTACTTTGAATTTTTTGTGTGTCCTGTAAAACAAGTGTGTTATTGAAATATGTAATAAAAAAAGTTTCAACAAAGCTATAAAATTATTTATAAAAGTTCAAATTGTTTTTTTGATTGTTTTCAATGGTATGCTTGAAAATTTTACAGAAAATTTAACTTAATTCTACCAAACATTTTAATTATTTTTTTGCACAAATATTACACCAAATTTAAACTTGAAACATTATTGCATTCATTAAAAATACGTTTCTATTTGTAGAAAAAAAGTTAAACAACTTTTTATTTTTACATTAAAGTTAATATTTAAAAAAAATGCGATTCAAGGGGCTTTGTGATGTTTAAAGAATAATTTTCAAAATTATTTTATTTATTCAAATTGGACAATATTTAACGGAGATACGACTTTAGGTGTTTTTAGGGAACACTTTGTTCTGCCCTTCGAAACGCTTTGAAATAGTTACTTACAGAATAAAAAAAAAATTCTATTCCTGGTAATTTATTACAGTTCTACTCATGAAACTGATTCTGAAACTTTTTGTTTGGTTTTACTCAAAAATATATCAATTCTAGGTATTATTTCCCGCTTCAGCTCTCCACCTCCATTAATCTCTTTTTACTTGTGGGTGATTTACAATCTCCTTTTATTAAGGATAATGAAATACATTAGTGTTCTTTCATCGGCTGCATAGTAATTTAAGTAACTTGCTGAAACTATGTGTAAGTAAGGATTTAACATAACTAAGAAGTCCTGTTAATGCATCAAAAACTAGTAAAAATTTTGATCATTTAAAAGAGAATTTAAATTAAATTATAGTACCAATTTAAAATAAGTTTTAACAGAGCTGATAAATTCGAAACGGGGTGACAAAACAAATTTTTTCTTAAAAATGGAGAAAGCTGTAAAACTTGAGCATTAACTTAAAATGAAGGAAAAGACGAATTGAACATCAAGATGAACCATTTGCGTTTATCTATATCTGGTAGCTGAAACTGTAGAGCGCCGCTAATTACTAATTACGTCTGTTGTTTTTTTGTTTGAAAATTGAGACTGCATTGGTGGTTGCACCGACGGCGCCGCCGTTCTACTCCACATCTCCTCGGGATCCTCTCCTCGAGCGCGGCATCGGGCCGGAGCCGTAGATGATAATAATTCGAGAGAGAATTAGTAACGTTTCACGTTAATTCAAGCAGACTCGTCTTGTGTTTGCCTTTAATTGGACGAAAACCAAAACAGAGGTCGGAAATCTAGGAGCTTGTATTTGGTTACAAACGCAGACGTTCCTGTTATACCTACCTGCCCGCCACATCCCGTCCTAGAGAAGTCTGGCTTTCACCTGTTATTTATCCAGGCCGAGAAATTCGTATGGAGGACGGAACTGATAGTTTAATTTGCGATAACAAGACTTGTTTTTCGATTTGGCGGCACGGCAGGGCGCGGTGTTATTTCAATTAGGTCCGACGACCGCACAGCTTAATTATCATCATCGACACGAAACGGTTCGGTTTTTTTGCCTATCTCGGCGAACTTCCGGATTAATCCGGGCGCTGCTTTATGCGCGTTTTGAGAGGTTCGGGGCGACGTGGCTTCGGCCGGGTCGGAGGTTGCAATATTTTCAGTTAAATTGATTCCGGGGCGCATTAAGCCCCAGTGGATTTCGATGAACAGTTAAAGTAAGCCATTGTACAGAACCCGGGGCTTACTTAGATCACGGAACGGCTCTCTACCGAATTGTTATATACCTAGACACGGACGTCCAATTCAACCTCAATTTGCTTTTTCCGACAGATTGTTAAGCGTCCGAAATGATCGACCGCGAGAAACGCCGAGGGGCAGGGAGGGCATGTCAGGCCACAAACACCGGGTATTACGTATGAATTTTACAATAACGAATCCAACGACTGATGGAATGTAGCAATTTTGTGTAATTGTGACGATACTTCGAGCGGTCGACGTTTGATAGGATAATAGATGGATATTTCACAAGTTTTACGACAGTTAACTTATTGAACGATGGCCACATTTGTTATTTATGCACTCGGAGGAGCACCTGTTCATGATCGGGTAATGATGCCACTTACCGCAGACAATTAATTACATGACAACATACTTTTGATGAGGCCGGGCAATCGATGACGCCCGTTTAGACCGCCAAACGTCCGTTCCAAACGAGCCCCCGACGAAATTGCCGTAATAAACTGAGCCCGTTCAGGTTCATGCAAAGTTCCTTCCAGTACCAGAGACTCCTGCCGCAGCGGCTGTCAGACCAGCTGTCTGTCAGTTAAATTTAACCAGACACGAGTTAAACTAGAAATTTCAAAATTTGCTACCTTCTAATAACCAAAAAAGACTTTTGCAATAATTTTTGGTGATGCGTCGTTTCGTTGGAGCTTAAGAAGAGCATTTTGGTGTGTCCGAAGGTGCGCACTCCCGCGCCGGGCGTCGGTGGGCGTCCCGACGTAGCTGCCGGGGCGTCGGTAACATGACGCGTGGTAACCGGAGGTGGGCCACCCGGTATTTAACGAACACCACTAATAAATCAAAAACCCGGACGCCGACGCATATTTCATATTTTATTTCACGGCGTATAACTTACACCTGCATCGGGAACCGAAGGGCGCAAGAAGTATATAAATCTGCCAAGCGGCTCTTTCTAATCCACTTCCCTTTCCCTTCCCCGAAAAAGCGTCGTCTCTTCCGCATTTCCCGCTCTCTCAGTCAATTTTCATCTGTAAATATTGGGTTAATCCGTGCTCTCTCGCTGCAGAGTGGATGAGTGTCAAGCGATTTCCTTCTTCACTCGCAGCACTTATTAAAACAAACCTGCCGCTGATGCTAGACTCATCCCGCATACACGCAACGGCTAATTAAGACAGGAGAGGGGAAGGGGGAGGGGGGGGGAGGAGGTTCCATATTTTGTTCCGACAACCTTCAGGTGACTGCCGAGGGCTGCAGGAACAATGCCAACGAGGTGCAGCGAAGCGAAGTTTTGACAGCATCTCACCCGCCAAGAACACTTGAA
The DNA here is from genome assembly GCA_951805265.1 of Schizotus pectinicornis. NCBI lineage: Eukaryota > Metazoa > Arthropoda > Insecta > Coleoptera > Pyrochroidae > Schizotus > Schizotus pectinicornis. The sequence goes on along the minus strand of OX638207.1, from coordinate 9,515,181 downwards.
AAATCAAGAAGAGGATGCTCGTCCTGTTTTAACTGTCGCTCGATCCAAGTCTTTCCTCCAGCGTCCCAACGCCACCGAAAAAAAGAGGCTTAAAAAGAGGGATTGAGTAGTTAGATTCTTAGTTTCTTATCTAAATCAACTCCTTAAATTCTTCTTTTGAATGAACAGTTCGTACATTGAAGTCGTCCTCAAACAACTGTAATGGGGCGTAATTTAGCGGTTTAAGGGATGTAATTTCCACACATTTTTATTCACGAGTTTTTATTTCAAACTCATTCATAAAGTAATGATCTACGGGGTAGATTTGACGTTTAAGGGCTTCAAGCCAATAAAGTTTACTAACTAAAATTTTTTTCTCTAATATTTCCATAATTAGGTCGTGTTTTAATGTTTTGATTTGGGATTGAAGACATGTCAGCATGGTTCTGGGCCGCTGCAATTTCTTCAGTCGACATCAAGGATTTATTTTGAGCTTATTGAAGAAATAAAAGTCAGAGTTCTACTCACCAGGAAGCAATAGTGATCATTGCTTTCTTTGGAAGTGATGCGTTCTTAGACTTGCCATTTTTAGATTGATACTTTAACTCAATAATCATTTGCAAGTGTTTAACCTGTCTTAATATTAGGAAGATTTTGTTATAAAAATAATATAGTGCTTTTCAATCAGAGGCAAATTAGGTTAAATTGTCTTTACTGGAAAAAATTTGATAACGTCTGTTCTGAAAGGTAAATTTTACTTGATATACGGTCTACATTACTGAAAACTTCTTAATATGTTAGGTATACTTATGGTACGGTTCTGAGGGTTGTTATGAATATGAATGTGAAGCTTACACAATAATTATGTCATGGATAGAGGAGTGTTCTTCATGGTGTTTCTTTTTAGTTATGTACTCTATTCGAAAATATTTTTCACTCGTTTACCAGTGATTGTTTGTTTTGCTCCCAAATGCTCTTCATGATCTTGCTTCAAAGTCGAAGGTACTGGGTTCATCAATATCATACTTTATCTGGTCCAGGATGGAACAAAACGCTAAAACTCACGGTTCATAATGTCGGTTGATCAACTTAAAATTAGTTTTGGAAGCAGCACAAATGGAAGTAGATTACAAATATTTAAAGAAAGCTTCTTACTCATGTATCATTCTTCTACGATAGAATAGATAGTGATTTCTCTAGCGTACCGTACGTGCGACAGAGAGCGGCACACGTATTAGTAGTAGGTACATTGGATTATATTAGATTTTAAGGGGTCATCTATCTTCGATTTTGAACTACGATTAGTAAGATCTTTTGTTCAAACCTTGCGATTAATTGTCTCAAAAGCATAAACCCTTTGCAAAATTCACATTGTCTTTGACGTCTTTGACAGATCTTTTCTGCTCTTTGGCAGGCGATAAATTCACGCTGCCAAAGGGAGTTAGCATAAGACTTGCTAGAGCTTTACAGTGACTCTGAGCTTTCTTCTCGCTGTCTATCTTTTTCTAATTTCTTGAGACGTTCAGCGAGTAGACCAGTAATTCTTTTCTTGTCAGTTTGAGAAGTCTTATGACATCCTTGCCTGCCTTTGTCCTGGAAGTTGATTTCAGTATGCTACTTTAGCATTTATTTTTTACCTCTAGCCCCCCTATGGCTTTTGCTTAGCCCACAGGACGATTCTCGTCTCCATTTGCCTCCGTGCCTTCATTTGCCCAGTTCATCGACTGTTTTATTTCTCTCTATACCTTGGTGCCCTGACACCCACATGGTGGTGAGTCAGCTACTTCTTGCCAGTTGCTTCAAGGGGTGTTTGCATTCCCAGGTCGTCTTAGACTTCAACCTGTGGGTTGTTAGAGCTTTAGTTGCTCCTTGTCTGTTAGAACATAGATTTCCGTTTCTTTGGGGTTCTTTTGCTGGCATTCTCTTGCACAGAAATCTATGACAAAGTCAAACACAGTTGGTGTGTTATCCAAATCTTTGTTGTAAAGCTTCCAGAATTTTCAAATAAACACTTATGTCTTCCGGCTTAAGGTTCATTGTCTAGAACACCTTTATGGCATCTTGTAGAGCAGCCTAAGTATTAGTAACATTTTGTGGTAGGTAACTTCTTGATATTTCAAGCGTTTCAAGCGTATCGATGCTGTGTCCGATAATTTTATTATTGCATCTCTGATGATTTTAAACGATTGATATTTTCTAGTGATGCGAATAAAAGTTTTGATATTTTCCTCTATATGTAAATCTCTTGAACAATATCATGAATATTGGAAGCAGCCAACGTATATTTGATTAGCAAATTAGCTCTACAAATAAATATGAAACAGATAGCGGTGGGGCATTCATGTATGGTTGATGAACAGCGGCGTGGAAGTGATTGAATTAAATAAATTAAGCTTTAAACCTTTCGATGCACGGATCGTTAATTATGCGCCGTCGCTGGCAAAAATTTCCAAGGGAAGTTGTCGCAGTTATGGACACACATTTCATTAAAGCAAGTGCGCCTCCGAACAAACAAGTTCCAAGTTAATTACGATAATTGGGGCCGATTGAAAATAGAGCTGGAGGAGCGCCGACGAACTCTTTCAATCCGGGGATGTGATTGCATCGGAACTTTAACAAGGATTTGAATAACACATAAAATTAAGTCGCTTCCTTCAGGTGGAGACGCTTTCTCCAACTATGACAATCGAATAAAAAAAAACGAGAACAAATAAAACGGAGCGGTAAAAGCGGGAAATCCGCGACTATTACCGATTTTACACCTATTTAACTTTAAACGGCGCCAAGGAAGGATTCGTGATGCACTAACGCCCGGATCATGCCGGAATTATTTCGAATCCATTGAACACGGCGTCACGAAAAAACGCAATCGCAACTTTTTCCGTAATCGATTCGAACAAGGTGCCTTGCAGTCTCGAGTTTTGCTGTTAATTTCTCTTGTTGTCGAGGTGATGCATCGTTGCGAACATGCGAGACCGTTGTCGCAGGCCTCGGATGGAGACGTTCGCTTCGGTAGGGGTGCCTCTCCAGATTTATGGCATTGTAATGGGGCCAAGTGTTTCACAAGTCGCCGGGCCATCACCATTTTGTCGCCTCGAAAGGACTTCTTGTTGCCGCATCAAATAAATTGGGTTCAGTCCCTTCATCCCTTTTCCTTCTTTATTTAGACGAACGTTACAACCGGCTCACAGAACTCGAGACTGTTTTACGACATTATTACCTGTGATTGTTATGCTTAAGGAGATTTACGCGTGTAAGGGGACCAGTCGATGCGACCGGTTTTATTCGATTCAATTCCACCCCGCGACTCTAACCTGTCCGAAAACACCCCCACTTGCGATTTTTATTAGCGACATTATTGTAATAATCAGACTGAAAGGCCTGCCATGGTAAACACATCGGGTATTAGAGGCGCCCCCGAATCGCCTACCGCCATCGGAACTTTCCCGTTTTATTGCCCCCCTCTCGACAACACAAACATGCTCCTGTTGACGTAAAAACTATCATAAATACGGTTCTGCTCAGATAATTCGCGTAATCCGCGGAATCAACGTAATAAAACACAAGTCCCTGGCGAAACCACTCATATTATTAATATTCAACAGATCCCGGCTTCGGGATTTGAATATACCATAACTGAGAACTGGAAGCGAGACGAATGGGCGGGGGATGGGAACGATAAGGGTGATCTGAGAAAGCTGGCCAAGGTATCGTACAACACAAATAGCCGCAAGCGCTCGTTGTTTCACTCAATAATATGTTATCGCGCTCGGCCGACCTGAAGTAATGCAGTTGTAAGCATCTGATGAAGTACTCCAGTCGGATCGCCACGGGCCGCCTTGTAAAGCTCAACGCTAACAAGGCCATGTGAGCAGTTTCGAAGCCTTTTGAAATGGATGGCCGGAACCGCAATGGCTCAATCGACTCGTTTGCCCGCTCCGAACTGCAGAAAGATCCAACTAAATTCCGACAAAATTGTTAAAGCCTCGCTACGCAAAGTCGGCCCTCGAATCCGCCAAAAAACACCCATAACCGACGTTCACGATTATTGTCTAACACGTTGCTCAACTCCAGATCACCATCCCGTTGCAAAAAATTAAACTAGAGACCTGAAAATATTGTTAGTGGAAAAGTTTTTTTAAAGGTGACGTCCACTTGATTGCACAAAGTTTCAAAATTTTGATAATAAGTTGTAACTAGTTAGTCCAGACTTTAAAGGTCGGTAGTGCCATAATGGTGGATGCGCCGGGTGAAACTGTTTCTTCAAAATTTACTCCTCGATTGGTTACACACATTTAATTTTTTTTATCAAGAACTCTATTTATTACAACCTGCTTCTATGGACATTTGGTAATTAATATAGTTTAACCCTCCGTTTATTTGCGAAATCAAATGATTTTAGTTTGGGTTCAGGGGTTGAATAATTACTTAATAGAAGGTCTCTAGCATGTAGCGATGACCAATTAATTCTTGAAGATAGGTTTTGCTTTAATTTTTGATCTCCTGCGTAATACTTCTTGCTTACTAAAGATTACGGCGTGTGAAGGATGAAACATTCACAATCACCAAACACTTTAGACTAGAAAATTTATTAATTAACATGAACTAAATTTTGAATATTTTAATTTTCTAAGCATTGCTACTTTCTCACTTGAAATTATAATTTTATAAATAGTCGAATTTGCGATGATTTGACCTCTAGAGATATTAACAACATCACGTTCTGCCAACCCGTCCAAACAAATTAGCGTATAATGCCTCGTGGAGTTTCAAGTTTATACATCACAACTTTATATGCTATTTGACAACGATGAAATTAAATGTCCCATTTAAACATTGTTTAATGTTAGTTTACTTTATCAAATTATTTCATACTATTTCACGACCAAAAAATTTTTTTTTCTTGTCACATAACGTTAGATAAGTCTGGATGGCGCAGTTTAAAAGAGATTTTAAACAATCGAATGTTACTCGGTTACTAAGAAATATTTCGGCAAAAGATCATAGTTTGCAGCAAATCTAGAATCTTAGCTACAGAGAATACTAAAAATCAGAACAATCTGATCAGAACTAAGAAGGTTACAGACACATACGTGAATCTATGCGGCGCAGAAATGGTAAATGCGCCGGGTGAAAAATTATTTTAAAATTGAACGACTTTTACTCGACTATCGTATTTGATTTCTTGAACCCAATTATGGTTTATTTAAAATTTATGTATTTGTTATATTTAAAACTAAAAAACAATTGGTTGTTTGAAAATGGGTCGTATTTAACAGTCTACCAAATTTACTCAATATTTTCATACAAAAAAATACTTTAATGTCCCAAAAATGCTAAATGCTCACCAAAATTAAGAAAATGCATAATCTTAAAACGACAACCAAATATTGACATAACGCTGGCCTCTTATATATTTTGTTCGCCAAAATAACTTTTGTTGACCATAAATACTAAATGTTCACCAAATTTTATTCCGCATTTAATTCTAACATAGTACCCAGATATTTAATTTTCGACAGTGTCTTATATTATTTAGCAATTAAAAATACTATTTGTTGATCAAAAATACACAAGCAATAAAATGTTGTGTAAATGGTAAATAATTTTATGCAAAATTATAGATGTAAATGTGATAGGGCAAGGAAAATAAAAGTAAAAATAAAAGTGGTTTGCACAAAAAAAGATATTGATTTCCGTAATATATAAATGCTTTGCTGTAATTGGCTTGCATTATGTAAAACGTAAAACTTCTTTTAGTGGTAATTTCTAATCGTGCTTTTTAAAAAAAATACAGGGCCCTGAACTGACCTTGTACAAAACTTTTTTGGCGTGTCTTTTATGTGGAAGCGCAAGCGGCAAGGAGAGATGCGCGAGCATATTTCATTTTTGGAGTATAGAATAATTATTTGACGCACAAATAGTTTTTTTGAGAAACACTAATTATAAATGGATAGCGCGAATATTTAATATGTACAGTGCAAGTGATGTATGGTTTAATTTGGTGTACATTATATTTGTTCCCTTCGAAAATTACGCAACTGAAAATTAGTAAGATCAGGTGAAAAGTACCAGTGATTAAGATGATTTAAAAATGGTGGAAATTCTTGGTAAAAGGAGACATCGAGGAAGTTTGCAATTACGGTTTGTGGCGGTATTGAGTAAGTGCAGTTGGTGATTTCCTTTTGACGCTTGTTGTGTTATTAACCGTCATGTTTTGTTCCGGCGGTGAATTAGCTCGCCGTGTCACTGTCGCTTTATTTACGGCGAGGAATAATATTCCGCCTCTCCTGTATTCTTTAGAAATGTAAGCACAACGAGAAATAATATTTTACAAGAGGATACAAATTGCTAACTTTCTCAAAGCGACCGCGGAACTTATTCAAAGGCGAGCGTTTAACAACACGGTGCGGCTTATTCTTCGTAAGTACTTCCGCCGCCTCTTCCGGCTATAAGTAACACTTTGATGCTCCATCGCATCTTCTGTATATGTTTAATACATTACCGTCGAATTGCCTTTGCCGCCGTTCCCGTTGTGCAGTCTCAATGCCGATGCCGAGGCAATAAAACAAAAATTATCGCCACTAAGCGAGAGGACGAATTTCGACGACGACGACAACGACGACGTCAAATGAGATGAAGTCAGCGACGTGCAACGTCACGGCTCCGGTTCGGCCGCTGTTTCCGCGAAGACTCCAACAATAGACCCGAACAAAGGTCTATGGTTCAGCTCGACTAATGGGATTAACAATGCTGCGGGCCAGGATGTGTGATAGACAACTGCGGAGGGATCCAGTCCGCCGCCGAGACGCGTCAACCCAACCCCCTCGAGCAATAACGCGACGATTTGCAGTACTAAAAAAAAAATCGTAACAGTCCGGTCGTTGCGAGGAGGACCAAATCTGTTAGTGAATGAACCGTCGGGTTAATTGGCAGCAGTGCAGCGGCGATGAGGTCTTGAATTGGCTATTAGTGAGGCAAACACACTACACCCCAGACAGAGGCAACTAGACCAGCTGACCTCTGGTCTCGTTAGTGCTCTACAAGCACCTTTGCCTTGTGCCCTGTCACCGAGCTCCTTGTGTGTACTGCGGCTGCAAACTTCTGATTCACCCCGACCGTTCCCTCGCGAATACGTTTCACCTAGTGAATAGCCTCAATCAGACGAATTCGCCTCCTGATTTCGACTGTATTTATGCCGTGCTGGCGCACCACAAATAATCAATTAATTTCGTTTTGTATCGGCGAGGATAACGCGGACGTCGCGACGGACCTTCGATTTGGGGAAACAGAGAAGTTGGCGACCAACGTCAATACAGCGACCGTTCCAGAACTCCCGGGGGGCTCTAAATATTTGATGATGAGTTAGCGGACTTTCGACATTCTTTTCGGACCCGCTCCCCTGCGCCGGGGAGACAAATCGCGCCGGCCGGCCAATTCCCGAATTCGACGCCGCAACCCAAGACGCCATCCCCAACAGGAGAGAATCCACCGTTCCAGTTTTTTTTTAGAAGATAATTTTACAATCTGGTTCTAGTCTCATGCAACACTGTCTTTTGCACATTTTGGGCGTCGGTGCAAAAATTTGTAAAAAAAATATTTTATAAGTAAAAAAGTCTTTTTTGAATACATACTTTCAAAACTAAATTTTTTTTTATTAGTAGCAAAAGGTACAATATTTATTTTAAGCTTTGATATTTCAGCTAATATTTATAAAACGTTTTTTATCCATATAATTTTATGCTTTGCTGAACAACAATAAGTGTGAGCCGAAATGCTGAAGGGGTGTTGATGAGGGAGACACGGTCTTTGGGGTTTTTTGCGCCGTTGGTTTTGTAGGACTTTTTTACTATTTTGGCGAGGTTTTTGGAAATTCGTCTGTGCTTGCAATTAAAAAGTTGAGCAGCGATCGAGCGCAAGTGGGGTGGCGGCCCCAGCCACTTAGGCTTTCCTCCCCAATTCACTTGGTTGATCATGGCGCGGCACCGGGATTCTTCCTGTGGTCCTGGATCCATTTACCGCGGCTGTTATTATTGATGTCGGCGGCGATGGCGTCGGCAACTTGGTACACAAATCACGCGCCCTTTTCGCGATTTCTCCGTGATTTTCTCACAGCAGGTAGGAGTGTCCATACGTTCTGGAACTGCGTGTCGTCTTTCACAATGCGACGGCAATTACAGCCGGGGCCCATTAAAGGCGCCAAGTTTCGCCCCCGCATCCAGGCACGTACCCGACATGTTCTGAATTCAATTCATTAGAGCTGAATAGTGGCCGATGTTTAATAGCGCCGTTTTTCGCCCGAAGATTCGGCCGTAAACTTGCCTCTTTTTCCTCGTTACGAGATGCAAATCAACCCCTAATTTTAATTTTACGTGTATTAAAATCCGGCGCAGCTGACGGCTTGTATCCCCGGATTATTCCACAACAAAAGAAGCAAGTTAATCACACTATAATGCCATACATTTAGACCTGAAATTACGGACACGAGCCGTTCTTGTCTCGGAAAAGAACCGGCGGGGCAATTGAATTAAAACGCGACGGACTACATACATCAAAGCAGGAAATGTTTAATCCATCGCCTTGATTACTAACCCACATATCTTGATGCGAACTTATTAAGAAGCCGCACAAGTCCGTGGGACATTCATGGGACGTTAAGGATACATGCCGCATCAATCCGACCGACCGGACACACATGCAGATCCCTTTCATCCTGATTTACTAATGCGCCGCCCGCGGCTGTATGAATACACACATAAATATCAACTTGGAGCTTTCAGAGACAACTTCAAACTTGTTTCAGTGGGACGGATGCGGGGGTGGATTGACGCGGTCCGTTTTGGCACACCGCACGCCGCTTTTTTGCCGGAATCGGCAAAAAATTACCCCTTTTCGAATTGTTTACGGGTTGGAGATGGCGGCGGGCGGGAATCCGCGATGGTTCATTTGTAAGCGGCTGTAAACTGGATTGGTCCCCCGGTTGCTGTAGTATAATACCGGCACTGATGCCATCATCAACTATATTGCCGTGCTCTCAAACAGACCGCGAACCTACGTCAAACATGCGCCTCTTGCGGCGATTTCCACACTAACGACATGTGTGCAACCTGAAAACTTAATTAAATCCCGCTATTAATATGGGGCCGCCGCGACCCCGCCGCCACTAGAGAAAAACCAGGCATCCGTCTACTCAAGGTCTTCACTTTACAAAAGTTCTCTTTGAACCATCATCATTTATGGACGAAGCGTTTAATTACGCTCCAGACATATGAACGCTTCATCGCCTTTAAAATATCATGTATCATAAAGAGGGTTAAAATGCCGAAAAATATCTTCCGTCATCAATCTTACATCGATTAAAAGTCTTGTTCTTGGTATAAATTTAAATGTTATTTTAGCATCACCTAGTCTAAGCAAGCATTGAACAGTTTTGCACACTCCTGCAATAATCAGTATAGGATTTAGTGCAAATTAAATTTAAGTTGTTTCAAAAATGTTGTGTCTCTAGTGTAAAGCCAACCATATCAATATCGCTTTAAAATGGTTTAGACACTTGGAGGGTTCTGACGACGGAAAAGCTTGCGCAAAAGTTAATAATTAATTGTCGTAAGGCGACAATGGCGATGAAAATCCAGATGACAAGAACTTTTTATTAGATGAAGTTACAGATTTAAGTCAAAAAACATAACGCACCATCAACAATTAATGCGACAGAAAGATGCAATGAAAACCTAGCGTTACCTACATAAGAAAAATATTTTCTTACTAAAGAGGGTGGTTTTTGGAAATTAGCAAAATGTTTAGCTTATGAACAACAGAAGGGCTAAACAACAAGTGAAAATAGTATTTATACGTCGGATTGGAAAAAATATTTATTATTTCATCAAAAATTGATATCTGCCATGCTAATTAAATTAAAATAACATTTACAGTTTGGTATCTCAGTAATGTTGAATGACCTGACTTATTTTAAGAAAACTTATGTTTTATTGAATTTATTACATTAGAACTTACAGAGTTGTTCGAAAATATGGATGGTACGCGTAAAACTAAGTCAAGACAGTGGCGACGAAACATAAGATTTTAAACAATCGATGGTTGCTTAATTGTTTATAAATTTTTCAGCTATTGTTGATAATTTTCAGAAAGTCTTAAGTTTTAGCTACACGGAGTAATGAAAAGAAACTAAATCCGATGCTAATTACGAGTTCTATAAATACAAACGTAAATTCTTGTAGGATGCAAATGGTGGATGCGCCGGGTGAATGCTGATCGGTCAAAGTAATTTCGACAATAAATCCATGGAATTAGATGTAAAAGTCCTGAGCATGTTAGAGCTTTTACTACATTAAAACTAACAACTAACAGAGTTATTCGAAAATACCGATGGTACTTTTCTACACGTAAAACTAAGTCAAGACAGTGGCGGACAAAACATAGGTTTTAAACAATTGATGGTTGCTTAATTGTTTATAAATGTTTCTGCTACTGTTGATAATTTTCAGAGAGTCTTAAGTTTTAGCTACACGGAGTAATGAAAAGAAACGATATCCGATGCTAATTACGAGTTCTATACATACAAACGTAAATTCTTGTAGGATGCAAATGGTGGATGCGCCGGGTGAAAGCTGATCGGTCAAATTAATTTCGACAATAAATCGATGAAATTAGATGTAAATATCATGAAAATTTCAGAAACAATCGGCTTTTTTCAGAACGTTTTGGTGTTCTGTCATGACACTAAAACAAAATTTTCAAAAGTAATTAGCTATGTGTGAGAATAGTTCTACATCTAATATCTTGTTATATGTATAGTTAGTTGTCCATGTCAGCTGTCGTTTTGCATTTCCGTCGTTGTGGCTTTTCCTGTGAACCAGGTCGTTGCGATTGTTCGGGTCCGTCGGCGGCATCGTGACGTTGCTTCTACCTGAGGCGTCCCCAGAGTGGTCAACACGTCCGTCCGCGGCTCCTGCAGCTAACGAGCTGCCTTTGTACGTATTTCCTAATGGCGATTTGAGAACCCTCGGACCAAGTCTAGCAACTCGCCTATCTGCATACGTTTACATATCGAATTTCATACAGGACCGGACGCCGTCGTCGGGGGAAAAGTGCGCCTAACTGCTGAGGATATGCGAACAGGAAGAGTCGCGAAATTTACATACGGACAACTGGCGTCGGTCCGGCTGACACATAAAAAGACGGTGGCGGCGGGATGGGAAAGAAGCGGTCACAACAACTGTCACCGCCCTGAAGAAGCTGCATACATATGCAAACGGTACGTGTCGTCCGGCGGGGCTGTTTACCCTTATGTAAATGCGCCCGGTCACATATCCCATAAGTTATAAGTATTGGAAGCGGGACACGGCTCTATTAGGGGCGACTTTGAATTATTTACAAGGCGCTTCCGCGGATATTCACATGTAAATGGACGCAAATAGGTGGACGACGCCTTTTATCGCGCGACAAATGGCGATATTTTTCAACGGACCAACAACCAGCATCCGAATAAAAACATCTTTCGTTCTTGGTTTAACATAGCGCCTCCAAAGGCCACCAATCAATCGCCTGAATTAAAGTTTTGTAAAATTGCTTAATTTATTGCACTTTTGGTGGATGCGTCAGATCAATTGATATCTCGAAATGACGAGATAATTGAGAGTTGTAGCATTTTTCTGAAATATTTTTAAATAAAAATTAAAGTTTACTATTTTTAATGGAAGAAAACACGATTTTAATTTTTTTTATTACGTTAACGGTAACGGGGTATTTTTTAGCGTCTCTTACGCATATAGTTAGTTATTTCCTGTTGTAATATTTACTTTTTTTGCATCAAACTAAGTACGCAGAATACAATGATTTATGTAAAAATAAATTTTTGTGGGGCATGATGATTGTGAGGAGGCCCCTGAGGCCCGCGAAGGAGGTCTGTGAAGGCGGCGAACAGTCGCCGCGTTCCCTCTAATTGTGATAATAATCGAATTATGGTCGACTTCTAATTGCGTTCGGGATTGAAAAATGCGGCTTGGTTGGTAACGCGAAACAGGGAGAGGCGTCGGGCGTGTACAGGAGCGAAGTTGTAACACGACAGCCCGCGGCGGTGCCGACGAGAGGCAGCGCTCTGCTCGCCTGAAGAGACGATAAGATAAGGTACCGCTAGGTTATGGAATGGCACTTTAATTACACTAATGGGAGAACCAAATGTTAATTACAATTCAAAGTCGAAAAGAGAGGAGCTAGATCGCAATTTATAGACACCGGATTTGGGGGGAAGATTGCCGCAGCTGCGACCGTCGATATTATTAATGGAAACGCACAGCGACGATCCGAGGAGCAATCCGCCACCTTGTCAGTCCCACCAACCACCAAATTACAATTCATCGATGGCCCGCTCAAATTTTTCGTTATCGCAGAAAATCGTCAATTTTGAGTTAGTTCTCAAAGAAGCACGAACGAAACGTAACTTTTTTTGGTAACATTTGGAGGTTGCTGGCGGGGGATTTTGCCCACATGGGGGTCGGCGAGCTGTCGCTGGATCTTGAGGGGCGCGACCAGCGGGCCGCGGAGTCAGCTTGCCTGTTCCCACCGCCTCCCGCCTCCGCCGGCGTTTGATAATTGATATTTCGTTCGTTAATTCGCAGCTGCGATGTTGATGAGTTTCACTTAAAACATGTCGTTGTATTATTAAAATCCTTCGATTGTCGCCGTTCCCCCCTTTAAAAAAAAATTAAATTTCCAGATGACAGCTAAAACATCGGGAGTTCGCACGCTGAATGCCAACAAGCAAGTCGAATGGGGGGAAGAGACCCAACGGAATGGACAATGGCCGAGCGCGCCTATCTTGTTTGTTAGGAAACTTTTGGCAGTTTGACGCTGCTGCGTGCTTTCATGTTTTTTTGCTTGTTTGTGCAGAGGAATGAATGAAAAATGCACACGTCGAAACACATGCGGCCCGCAATTAAATTTAGTTTTAGGACGGAACCGGTGGTGTTTGATTTTTTTTTTCTTTTTTTTGTTGGTGGCGGCGGCGACGGGTCTTGCGGCAGAATTAACAACGGAAAGCGTGGAGGTGGGAGAGCGGTCGCAATTTTTAATAATAGTCGATCGCGGTGACTGCAAGTATCGATTGCACCCAAAGCCGGGATATTTGTGCGATTTATTCCGAGAATACGGCCACTGTCCCCAGGCCATATATTCTGGCCGCTGCAATACAATTCCTGGCTCGCCCGCTACCACAGAAGTAAAAAGGGAGCAATGGCAGCTGACATGATCACCCCAAACTAATCCCCCATCAATAGACCCGAAAATTAACTAGCCACCTCAGCATTGCAGGAAGCATTTTTAACAATTCATAAGTTTTCAGCAATATTGCATATCATTGCATCCTCCAATATTGAGACACATTAAAGGTTTTTTTTAAGCATTTCATTAAAATTTCAGATATTTCTGCAATATTTTTTAAAGCATTTAAGCATTAACTTAAACTTTTAAAGATGAAATAAAATAGCACTTTTTTGAATGTTATTGTCAGGTAGCAGGTCATAATTTGTTTTCAAAATTATTTTTCTCTTATTTATCTTTTCAAATATTTTCACTTATAATATTCCTAGTGCATTGATTATTTCCGGAAATTTTTTCGAATGCATTTCCAAAACGTATTAATTAGCCCGAGTACAACACGAGGGCTAATTACGTTTTGAAAATGCATGAGAATAAAATTTCCGGATATTAATCAATGCACGAGGGCAAATTTGGTAAGAAAATCGCATCGACACGGACATTAGTCCGTGTCATTATGATGTCATTATTAATAAATAAATGATTTTGATTGGCTGAAATAATTTCCACTTATTAATTTCATGCTAGGTGCAAAAATTTTCAAGAAATTTTTACATTGTCATAGAAACGACACCGAATTCTATTTTTCTATTGGCTACTTTTTAGTGTCGTGCAATTTTCTATATAATTTTAGAAAAAATCTTTGCTTTAAGTTTTGATATCTGTGCAGCTTTTCATGTCCCAGTACAGCAAAATTTAAATTAATAAACTTTGCTCTACTCGATTTGAGAATATTTCAATGTTCATTCCTCTCCTTCTTGTCTTTTGTATTTTGCAATTAAGGTAATTCTTGAAATGTTTTGAGAAGTTCTTGCGTGATCACTTGAAAAAGTTTTTGCCAAACGAGGTAAGTATTTGTCTTGTAGCAGATCACAATATGTCTTTAGAATTCTTTTGAATTCTTTTGTTTCTTTAAATACAGAATCTGGTAAAATGTCTTCTGCACCAAATGTTTGTTTTATGTCTTCATATGGCTAACAGTTCAGTCTTCTCATTGCAGTACAGCAACGGTTGGGAAGTTGTAAAAATAATGAAGAAATAAAGATACTTTGATCATTTTAACTTCTGGTTTAAAAACTGGTTTAAAAATTTTTTGAATCTAACTACTCCTTAAATCATTGTTTAACAGTTTCTTTTATTAAATATATTATACCAAGATCTTCAACGCTGTGTTGAAAAAAATGAATACTTTAGAAGTGTCAAAAAATTTTTTTTGTATTTTTCTTTTATCCTTGCTTCCAACTAGAAGAAAATTTGGAAAAAGTGAGAATTTAAAAATTGCAATTTTATTTTATCTAACACTCTTAAAGCCTCCACCATTTTTGGTTCTTGAACATTATATCTAAGTTCTTTCGATTTAATAGAGCCAGGACCAAAGACTTAAAAATTTACTAATTTCCTTGAGTATGTCTTTCAAAATTTGGAAGGGTTGGAAGCTTTTGGATCTTTGTTCTCATTGTCTTGATAAAAGGTGGCTAGAGAACTCAAAAAAATTGCTATAGGTGTGTTAGGTGTTGGTGCGGCAATTTTGCAATATTGATTAATGTATGACCAATGAAAACTTATTGGTCAAATTGGGCTCATGTGGGTTTCTTCGTGGGGCAAGGGGTGCATACGTTGGGGTGTCTTTTTGCGTCCCCCGTGCGTGGCGGCCGGCGCTTGTCGCCTTTCCCTTTTTTCGTCATCCGGGCGTCGCGCTTAATTAAAACGATCCCGATGGGCGCTAGCGTCGGTCCTCGCCAATTTCTTGTTGATTAATGGAAATCCGTCGGCATCGGCATCCGGCAGCCAGTCTAGTTTTTATCGAGTTCTGTGCCGGTCCGGGCGCCTGGATGTTATGGAACAGGGCAATAACAGGCCACACAAATCATACTCCCCGGTGAGGTCGACAAGGCGGCTCGATTTCGACAAGGTTTTACCCGTTGAGTAATTAATTTGTTTTTGATGGAGCCTCATAGGCGGAATACACCCGGTCGCAATAGAGCCCCACCGTGTCCTGGGCTGGTTGGATCCGGGGATAAATGAGTCGGTGGCGTTCTTAGGCCGATACTCCCTCGGGAACACCTCGCAGCACAACAGGATCAACTCGCACGGATCTTCTTGTATTTACCTTGTCATATAACTAAATTACTTCATTAATATGTGCTGCGCCACGGGCTACGCTGTCCGAGTTCTTGGCAACACCGTGTAACGTAACTCACCCCCTGCTAGATTTATTTATTAATTTAACCCCCTCTGACGAGAGAGACGAAAATGTTTTAGTTGATTCGGAGGTTTGTGCCACGCAATTTTCAAGTTTTCCATTCCGATAAGAGGAGCGTAGACGCTGTCAGCGGAGGTCACGCAGAGTTAGCCCACGTCACTGGAGCGGACAGCCGGTCTCGGGAGATCCCCCACACGACACCGGGACTCTCGAGGGACGCGCTCTCAACACACCGCGACAATGAAGACCAATATTTGCCCCCAAAGTCAATCAATGGCCAAAATCGATCACCGTCCGTTTACAGTCAGTTGCCACAAAAAAAATTATTTAAAAATTTTGGTGGAAACCTCCAAAAACCCATTAGTTATAGTTGCGAAAGAAATTTTACTGCCAAAATTTGTTAATTTTTTCCTTTTAGTGGAAGCGTCAATTGCCGGTTCTTGGGCGCGACCCTGCCCCTCCCGAGTCATAACTTTGATGGAGTAATCCTCAGCTACTTAAGCCGGGGAGATTAAAGCGCTTTTCGGGGAGTCGGACGCAAAATAATGTAGCTGGGCGCGAGAGATATGCCGATACTAACTCAAGTTGACACCCAAATTCGCAGACATGTGTTAGCTGTCCGGGGGCAATCATAATAGTCCGCCTCTGCAAGATACATGGCCGACCAGGACCTCGCCTTTTCCGTAACCGATCCCCAACACCTGATGGTGCCGTCTTCTTCTACCCGACGATCGGTTAGCGCGTCGTCCTTTCCGACGTCCCGGATCATCTTCGATGATCGAAGAGTCCGGGTCGAAGGACGCTCTCCGTTACCGGCTTCCTTAAGCAAATTTGGCGCTACTTCAATGATTGGGAGGATAAAAGATGATGCGTGGTGTTGTGGCAACTACTGTCATGCCGAAGTGCGGGGGGGCAGACACCACACTAATGTAACGGCACTCTAAACAACCAATAAAGCGGCTTGCTAAGCTTACGCAGTGTTAAAATGCAGTAAAAACCTGAGCCCCGGGCGCTTAGGCTGCCTGCTTTATGTATCGCGCGCTTTATCTTGCTCTTTAGCCCCGATACGAGCGTTTTTGCAAGTAGCTTGTGTGGGTACACTATCTTTATTATTTTATGATTATAATGCACTCTACTCAAATAATTTACTCCGGGAAGCGGGAAATTTCAGCGGTTTTTCCCGCAATTTCCCGGCGCCGCCGCCAAAACGCGCGATCACCAAGGGGAGCGAACGGCGGCCTGTCGGCGAAAAAACGCAAATTAAGCTGCGGGTGTTATTTGTCTAAAACTTTCCTGAGTTGACAGAAAAGACCATACGAGGAAAACTAGAAAATAATAATAAATAACAATGAAGATGAAGACCGGATTTATCTCGGCACCTCTTAAAACTAAAAAACAATAATAAATAATAATGAAGATGAAGATTTATCTCAGCACCTATTTGTTCCGCATTCACGGGAAAAAATTCTTAATGAGTCAATCGCCCATCAGAAAATTACCGAAAATATTTTTGGCTTTCAATTTTTTTGGGGGGAGACACAATCAGGGGGCGATAACATAAAGCCAATGTTTTTTCAAAAATTTTAAGTGGCAGCGTAAATGTAAATAAATTAAGCAGGTTTTACATATGGATTAATTGCTGTTGAGGAAAATATACTTTTCAAAGGTAACAATAATTTCTTTGTTTCTATTTTTAAGAGTTTCATTTTTTTATGAGTCGTATTTAACAGTCTACCAAATTTTCCCAATATTTTCATACAAAAAAATACTTTTATTTCCCAAAAATACTAAATGCTGACCAAAATTAAGAAATACATAATCTTAAAGCGACAACCAAATATTACTTAATGCTGGCCTCTTATATATTTTGTTTGCCAAAATGACTTTTGTTTACCATAAATACTAAATGTTCACCAAATTTTATTCCGCATTTAATTCTAACATAATACCCAGATATTTAATTTTCGACAGTGTCTTATATTATTTAGCAGTTAAAAATACTATTTGTTGATCAAAAATACACAAGCTATAAAATGTTGTGCAAATGGTAAATAATTTTATGCAAAATTATAGATGTAGATGTGCTAGGGCAAGGAAAATAAGAGTAAAAATAGAAGTGGTTTGCACAAAAAAAGATATTGATTTCCGTAATATATACATAAATGCTTTGCTGTAATTGGCTTGCATTATGTAAAACGTAAAACTACTTTCAGTGGTAATTTCTAATCGTGCTTTTAAAAAAAAATACAGGACCCTGAACTGACCTTGTACAAAACTTTTTTCGCGTGCCTCTTGTCTGGAAGCGCAAGCGGCAAGGAGAGATGCGCGAACATATTTCATTTTTGGAGTAATAGAATAATTATTTGACGCACAAATAGTTTTTTTGAGAAACACTGAATATAAATGGATAGCTTCAATATTTATTATGTACAGCACGGGCGCGTAACTTGAGCGTTCTAAATTTGGTGAACATTTAGTAAAATTGATAGACATATAGAATTTAAAATGTAAGCAATGGTAAAACAATAGGCAGCATAGTTATTTTAGTGGTGATGTTTTCATTTTCTGATGTATAATAATTTGGGTTTCATTTAGATTTTTTTGATGCTCATTTTCTGGTGGACAGTGCAAGGGATATATGGTTTAATTTGGTGTACATTATATTTGTTCCCAGAAATAATAATGAAGATGAAGATTTATCTCAGCACCTATTTGTTCCGCATCCACGGGGAGAAATCCTTAATGAGTCAATTGCCCATGAGAAAATTACCGAAAATATTTTTAGTTTTCAATTTTTTTTTGGGGAGACGCAATCAGGGGGCGATAACATAAAGCTAATGTTTTCTCAAAAATTTTAAGTGGCAGAGGGAATGAAAAGTAGATATCTCGTTCAATTTTACATAAAATGGATTTATTACCGTAGACCGAAAATATACCTTCCAAAGGTAAAAATAGTATCTTTGTTTGTATTTTTACGAATTTGATTTTTTTATTACTCTATACCTGTTCGATAACTCTGCACTTGCAACTGATGTTTTGCCTGTTCAATCAAATCTTTCCCAGCGTTATTTGGCAATATCGCCGCGATTGGGTCCATTGTAGTGAGTTTCTCCCGGTGGAAAGCTCCATTCCCGCGATTAGTTGGGTCTTTCGAGAGATGGCCCTTATTGTTCTTTAAGACTGGTGGTGCGTGACCGGAAACGCGGATCGTGCTTTTCGTTTCCACGCACGTATCCGTATTCAGTTACCTGTCCCTAATACTCGTCGGGGTAAAAGCGACGAAAGATCAAATTATGACGTTGTTTTTTTTAATTCACCTCCCCCGTTTTCTTTGTTTCAGACGTATTTTCGGCCGAAGACGAGTTTCGTGGAGCGGCACCCGATAGAAGCGCGACCTGAAGGTAAGAGAAAAACATTTCGATATCTCCCCGCTCATAATAGCATTATGCTCTTATTTTATATCCTCGTTTCCGCGCTCTCACTGAAGAATTATAAAGAATCGGCCAGGAATGTACCTTTGCACGGCGAAATTTCATCTGGGAACTTTTAAAAAGTTTCGGAAAACAATCTTAATACGAGGAATGCCGACGAGTCGTTATTTAAAAAGCTACTTGATGAGAGGGATACAGTCGCTCATTGTTTTACGGCGCTTTTTCTCTACCTATTTGATGTTTCCTCGCAGAACGCTAACTTATATAAGAATTTCGTCATTATATTATTACACAGGAGTCGCAACTTTAGCAGACGCCGCCCGAACAAGCGGCGCTTTGTTACTGCGGGAATCTATAGGTGTGCGGAAAAAACCCTTAACTTGCTTCACATGGTGTCCACAATCATTCAGGGTTTTAGCCCGCACCCCCTTTGCTCTATGATCAAAAACGTCCATCTTCTAAACAATGTGATGAATGTTTTTTCAACAACGAAGTTTCTTGACCATGAGTGCGTCTGAGTTTTCGGGGGTGGTAAAAACGCACCTGGTGGTGGGCAATTGAAGCTGCTGCTTGTATAGTCGGTCGGGCCGTGTCGGGGCGGTGAATCAATTTGAAGAATAAGAGCGGCCCTAATGGCTATAATGCATAAACTATGGGGTCTGAGGATGTGTGGGGCGGATTTAACTGGCGGCGTCTGCGACCCTCGCCGCCTGTAGCGTGTAGCTGTTCTCTATGTATTTATTCATATCTACAAGCCAGATGATGATATAAATAGCAGCGAAAGTCGCGTTTTCTATCTAAATCACGTCGGCATATTGCGATGTGTGGCAGCCATAAATTAAGTCGAAATTACTTGATATAATTCCGTCGTCGGATGTGCACGTATAACGAAATAAGTAGAGGAGCGTCGTCTGATTTGTTTCGTTCGAGATCGATTCGTCCGGGGCGTCGGGTTTGTTCTAATAAAAATTAATCGCACAAAACGGCGGAATTAGTCGGCCATCATCAGCGACACGACAATTACAAACAATACTAAAGCCATAAAGGCCGTAAAGCGCTAAAGCCATCAAGTTCATCGACCAAAAAAATACGTCATAAAGATAACTATAAAACGCAATAAAAGCCGAAATCCGAAAGCGAGAGAAATTCGGCTGAACTCAATTAATCAATAAAACAGTAAAACGCTCCCCCGTCGCTGTTAAGAGTGTAGTGAGGGGGTGGATGGGGTTAAAGGGAGTCGGGAGTCGGGGGGGTTGAAATGTGCGGTTTCGAGACGCTAGCCTAGGAGAGAAGCAGCCAGCGCACGCGGGTTGTGGTCGCCGAGGAATCTCCCGCTATTATATTGAACACTGGCTTACTACTATACAGTGTGCTCGCCCTGCTGCCTCCTGCTTTGCTCTCCTCATCCGAGGCATTTTCACGTAGGCACGACGACCAGGTCCGGCACATACCAGCACACGTTCAAAATGCGCATTTTTATTAAATTCTTGAGATGCGTAACTCGCCTCGACGATCGAGCCCCGTTTTTAAATCATAACACAAATTATTGCCCTTCACCCCCTTTTAATGATCGACACGATATTTTAAGCAAACACCGACAGCGGGATTTTAACCATAAAGAAGATCAGTACCAAAATTTTGTTAACGTTTCTGAGTAATTATCGGGCAAATGAGACAAAATAAAATTAGTTGAGATCATAAACTCATTGACTTTTTATTATTATTTTCCCGCCGAATTTTCTCTTTATAAATGTTTGATATCTTGTCTTTCATAATGAGTAAGGCGCTGATAACAAGTTTAGTAAATTTAGTGAACAGAATCAAAATGTTAACCATGTGAAATTTTTTATTTGAACAGACGCAACTCTGATCCAATTGCATGAAAGTGGACTTAATAGGACATTTGACGTACTTGCATTGCTTAACAATATCTTCTACATTTTTACAATTTCCTTGGACTATCCTTTCGAAAATTCCCTTTTCTTGACATCAAACCGCTCTAAATTTTCATTTAAAGATTTTATTTTTTATTTCATACGACATATACAAATTCTTAAGTCTTATTTTTTAACACATTTTCATTTACTGCGTATTTTAGACTTTTACTTTCTCTATTTTTGTTTAACTCTGGTTTTCTTTTAGTACATTTTCCTTTACATCTTTTTGTTTCTTGAACATACTTTGCTGCATTCTTCAAATTTTTGCCCTCGTTTAGTTTTCTTTGTTCCTCATATTTCTACATTTTTTGTGCTTGACTAATTAAAATTATTGCATTTATTCTTTTAATCACACTTTACCTTTCCACTTCTTCTAAATTTTTTAAACGAGCATTATTTTCTGCTTTGCACTTTCGTTGTATTTATTTCTTAGCCGTGTGTTTTTTAGTTACCGATTTCTACATTACTAGTTTCAATAATTGATGGTTTGACTTCACAAATTCTTTTGCTTCTAGCAATTAACACTTTTCCGGTGTCTCATATTTTCCATTAAGTTTTATTTCAATATACAATTGTCCATAACTTAACCTGATTTATTTTACTAGTGTTTTCTAAGAGCTAGAATTAAAAAAAATAAAATAAGCAAAATATGAAGTGCTTCCTAGAGTCAAACATCTACACAATTTTTTAGTCAAAAAATTCAACATGATAATATGTCCGACTTTTTTCCATCAAAAGTACTACACTGTACTAAGAAGAAACACCAATAACATTTTCAAGAAATAGTAGAGTTAACGTGGCAAAAGCATTCTTTAAGATTCATTTTTGCTTGGTTACTACAACAATGATTAAAGTTAATTCATTGTCAGAGGCACGTCGAGATTTGACGTAGAATTCTTAGCAACTGATCAACAAAATTATTATCGATATTTTGGCTACTTAATCGTTTATCACCGTGTTATCATCTCATCATCATGAGCCAATGATGAATGATTCATGTTTAATTTACGTTCGTGCAAGCCAAAATATCGCTATTGATTTTGTTAATCCGTTGCTAAGCATTCTGCATCAACTTTCGACGCATTGTTGATAATAAATTAACTTTAATGATCGTTCGAGAAACCGGGCATAAAGATTCTACACTAATTTCTTATAACCTGCTGCAAAATCTTAATTACTCAGTCCACTATGAAGAATAAGAAACTGCTTTTATAAATTACCAGTTCTCAATCATTTACTTCATAATATTATAGAACATTTTGAAGTTTATTATTTTCGAAAAAAAATGAAGATGTAGTGTAATCTGAGAATACTTTAATTACTGTTCTTAGAACGTTGTCTTAATAATGTACAAATTCTATAGCGGTGTTGTTTCTGCCCAGTATTCAATTGAACAAGAGTCAAAATTCAATTTTTTTTTAAATTTCATATCAAGTAAGTACATACCTCAAATGCATTTTCTTCTTATTGAGGCAACTTTGTAATATAATGGTAGAAAGCTCATCAAATAAGTCACACCTCATGTTTAACGGTGTTTCAAATTCTTGCTACCATATAATGAAATTATGAGTTTTAAATTCATTGCAATAATTAATTTTGCTTATCAAAAACTTATTACTATTAATTATAATATTATATTAATTATACACATAATAAAACCCTTAGCAGATCATCAAACTTAAAACATTTTTTTTTCTAAACTTTATTGAACAAAAATCTGAATGAAAGCTCGATTTGTTCGGGGACAGATGTAGGCTCCCAAATCGTAACAGCAGTAACAATAAGTAATAATAGCGATTAGATAATAGATGCCAAAGTTGACAAAATAAAAAAAAATTATAGTGTAATTGAACATTTTGAGTTTAGAAGTTGTAAAGTTTTTATGTATTATACGGTGCGCATTAAAAGTTTGGATGCTGCTTGATCGAAAAGGTAGTCGATATTATCAAATTAAGTAAACTTGGGTATTTTTGCTTTGCTACATAAAGAGAGTTAATATGAGGCTAATAAAAAAAGTTATCTGCGTTTCAGATTTCGTCTGCAGCGACCACGATAGTTAAACTTTAAATGCATGATGAAATTTACTGGAAAACGGACTTGCTTTCCAGTAATCAACCCGTAAATAACATTTACCGAAGTGTTTTTAACTTTGCTCAAAATATGTTATCGCATAGTTGTACCCGTCACTTAAGAACTGAAATGAATTTACACGAATCACATCCAAGCCCACTTTTAACTATTTTTTTTTTAATTTCTGCACTTTTTAAATGATTTTCTCCAATTTTCTTTGTAGATATGTTGACTAAATTTAAAATTTTTCTTAAAGGAGCAGTAAGTTAAAAAATGCAATTTTTGAGAAACACCACTAAAAGTGTCATTCAAGCGTTTAAGATGTTATTCTATAAATAATATTTTTTTAACGAGTTATTGCTGCGTTTGGCTATCTCGATTAAATTTGTTCCAACTTTTTCTTCCCTAGTTAACACAAATTACTGATAGGTGCCATTTAGACCCAAAAATATATCGATTTGAATGACACCTCAACTGACTGTTCGCTATGCAGAGCAGTTGCACCAGGAAAGTTGGTGTGTTGTTTGAGAATTAAATTACTGATTTTAAACGCATCAATTGTCACAGATTTTCTGGAAATTACGAAAATATTATGTAACTTAAGAGTCTGCATCTACTAAGTCTATATAAAAAAATGCATTTTAATTTCACTGTTACTTTAAGAAATGCGTTGCACTGTTTAGAGTGATATGTGCATTTAGAATACCCAGGGCTTCATCTTCGAAGTAATTTTTTGTTCGATTGTGTAGGTGTTGGGGTAAAGCGGCGCCCGTTCAAAATCCGCTAGTTTGTTAGGTCGGACTTCTCAGCCGCTGGTCGCCGAAACCATGAAATATCTCACGCATAAATTAAGCAAAGTTTCGGCAAGAAATTACGGGGGCCCGGCGGCGGCATTAATACAGTCATTACGGCCGTAATACGGCGGCTCGTTACTATCTCGGCCCTCCTCCCATACCCGAAATGACGGATACTAACACCTGATTACCCAAAGACATGATTGATTGTATATCGAAAATTGGCTCAATCTCGACGCGCTGGCGTTCGCACACCCATTTTTCCGTAATCACCTTAATTACGTCAATTTAAAGGGCCCGAAAACCCGAATCTCCCGTCTCCGCAGCCAGCCCCGGTTTTTCCCCCGAAATCCAACACCTGTCTGCCGACATCGTGTGTGAAATTGGGGAATAGGGGGTGTCGCCTCTTCGCTAAGGAAACCGCGTTGAAAAATGCTATCTATGTCGAGCCACCTGTAGCTCGCCGAAAAGCTGGCTGCTCCATAGAATATTCAATGGTTGTGTGCGTGTGTGTGTGTGTGTGTGCGGAAAGGGAATGGAATCATTTGTAAAAATGCTTGTCAGCCAGTACGTGCTGCCGGCGAACCGCCCATTTCAATAGACCGCTTGGTTAAATTCTTTATTTTCTCGTAGCCACAATCGTTTAACCGACTCGAATTGAATTATTTTTAGCCCGTTGCCCTTTTTCCCCTTTGGAACAACGACGGGGAAAATTAAATGGGCGCGTTCTCGCCCACCACATGAACGAGTCGCTTCCGCTTCCTGCACCCAGGCAAATTCGCGGTCGCGTTAAGAGACTCTCGGCCCTCGACGACGAAATTTCGTCTTCCTTCTTTTTTTTTTTAATTTCAAATCAAATTTACGACTTTCACCTCGTTTCGCTTTGTGGCGAAAAGGCGACGACGGCGGCGGCACGACCGGGGAAGATTAAAGCTGATAAAGATTACGATATACACTCCTTGTAAAGGAAGTGTGTAAAAGCTGCTCTTTTTTACCAACACGGCGAGGGAGGCTTTTATCGCGTCGTAACCCGGTAATGGGGAGCGTAACGGGTCAGTTCCGGACGTTTCCGGGAGATACACGTGATTTAACCAATAAATTGCGACGCCCCGGTCCGTCGAAAGGTGATGGCAACCACTCGGAGCCGAGAAGAGCTTCTGAGCCTGGTCGAGAAGGGTTGTAAAGAACTGGATTGTTTTATTAAACAGTCCATGGACGTTTCTTTCCCTTGTGGGACCAAATCACAATTGATGCGTTTAATGTAGAATGGCATCTAACCGAAATTTGAACCCACTGTAACGGTTTGATGACCCAGAACTAAGAACTACTGAGAAGCCTGAGCTACGACTTGGTAGAAGAGTTTTTGGTAAAAACGTCAACGGTCCTCTTTCATAAATCAAACTAGCAACAATGGCTTCCTATGAGAGTAGTCTTTGACGGTGATGGTTTTATTGAAAAAAAATAATGGAAGCTAATCTCAACATACAACTATGTGGCATACCTACCTCAAGTTGGTATTTCTGCCCTCGTCCCCGATCCATCAAGACGCGCGGCAGATACGCTGCCGCTTGATATATATTTTGGAATGATCTCGGCTTGCAGAGACATCCTGGAATGACCACATTTTGAACATTTCTGGTTATTTTTGCTCGGCGTCGGGAAGGTGTTGGTTGCTGGAAATGCGGCGTCCTTCGTCTGAGGGAAGCGGCGCCATCATCGCCGGCAATAAACCACGTCCGACATAAATCCGGCTGTATAAATTCGGGCATAATTCGTGCTCACCTGTACGTACGTAAATAAGGACTAAATTATCCCGACATAAATCCGTTTTCCAAACGGCAACCACGTGTTCGCGATAATTTGTGGCCCAATATTTCAGAAAAATTCCTAGTCCCGTGAATTATGGACTAACTTTATATTTACGATATTAATTTCCTCGCGTTTCCTCGTACAGTGAAGTCATCATCGTCGAGCAGAGCAGCGCCGTATCGCTCCCTCCAGGAATCGCACGTATAAAAGATGCGTCTGGAACGATCCACCCGATAGCATTGTGCAGCATCCAGCAACCGTACCTGGGTGCGGTTCCGGTCTCTCGCCAGATATTTTAACGTTATTATCTCTCCTCTCGCCACTTTACTCATCCGCGCACGGAAGTACGGAGAACGAGGCGTTATCTTCCGCCCGACCCGATTCCCGAAATTTCCCCATCCAACCTCGATAATTGGGGCGATAAAATATTTTCGACGGCGACACCTGTCGTT
This sequence comes from Schizotus pectinicornis, assembly GCA_951805265.1. Classification (NCBI taxonomy): domain Eukaryota; kingdom Metazoa; phylum Arthropoda; class Insecta; order Coleoptera; family Pyrochroidae; genus Schizotus; species Schizotus pectinicornis. The sequence continues at coordinate 9,489,171 of OX638207.1, read as the reverse complement.
TCCGGCCGATTTGGCGGCGGTCGCTTTGACGGCGGTTGGCGTCGTGTGTGGTGCGGCGTCGCTCATCCGGGCGTCTTCAATCAGTGAACATTTGCGGGTTTACCGCATCGCAACCCTCTCTCAGTTTACCTGTAGTGCTTCCTCTTCTCCTTGTCACCTGTGTCGACGTGCACACGACGCCGATCCCAGGTGCCGCATGTCGGGCACGTCCCCACAATTTACTTGTTGCCTAATAGCGTCGTTTGCCTATATCCCGTAATGCCCGATTACGGCCGTTTGTTGACGCACAAACGACGTAAATGCGACACTGTTGAACGCAAAACGGAAGCGCTCCCCAGCAGAAAACCGCCGATCGACGCAGGAAAATAAAAACAGCGGCCAAAGACTCGTCGCGATCCTCACTGCTACCACGGAAAAAATTTTACTACCTACTACCACGCCGGGTCCAGTTGCTGCAGTCTCAAGTTTAGCGAGTTTACCTCTCAGGTATTATGTGGCTGAGAGAAAATAGGGCATAAGTTACGCTCCGCTTCAGAACGCAAACTTTTCAAAAATTCTCCGTATTGAGTTCCTTCATTGTTTTTCCATTCCTGTTGTGATTGATTATTTTTTCAATTGTTGCTATAAGTATTTTAATTTATATTTAATTACATCAATGGCAAAATTTTTTGTGGCTTTTTTGGTCTTTGTTATTGATTTTGGTTCTTCTAATCTAGATACTTCTACTTTCTACTTTTGTTTTCATAAAATGATCTCTGGAAATGCATCCTGCCTTTACTTATTTTAGTTGGCATTTTTTCCATAGTTTAGCGAAATTAAACGACGAATCCAGGCATTTACAACCCTGTACCATAAGCATTTAAAGTTTAACCAACGCTTCCACCATTTCTACAATACAATATTTTTCATTATCATATCTTACGTTAAATCTTGTTACATTTTTTAACATTTAAATTAATTTACAACCCATTTGATACACCAACCCTTGTTTCTTGTTCTTGAACTCCACCTTAAAATGTTACTTTTGAATTCGCTTTTACCGTATTACCTACAATTTTGTCGAATTGTCAAAGTTTTGAATTTTGTGGTTTTATTGGTTGGTTGGCCCTGACGTTAACATAAGAAGAAACAAAAAATAAATTGCTTTTACATAGTGACCGGCAGAAAAAAGCAAAATGTAGGACCCAATAAGGACCTTTGCGGCACTCCACTAGAAACGACTTAATTGAAGGTGAAAGGTATTGAACATTTTTTAAGAAAAGTTCTCTATTCTGACCTATCAATATCTACCTCACATCCGGTGGTATTCTTAGATTTTAGGTGGTCGTCAAATAAAAAACATTTAGCTGTCTAAAGAATATCAAAAATGCTACATTAGTACATTAAAGAAGGAGTGACATAAGACATATTTTATGGCAGCCCTAGTTTAAAAAACGAGCCGCGTAGCGCTGAGTTTTGTAATAGACCAGTGCCATAATTGTTTTATGAACGAATTTTTTTATAATGTTTTTCTACTTTGGATCAATTTCAAAGAAGTACTCGCAATTTTAAGATTTGGGGAATTTGGTCGTGGTTGGTACTACCAAGATAAATGTCAAATTCCAAATTACTCGTAAGTCGTTTAGTTTTGACGTTTATTTGATGTTGTAATGGCATTTAAAACCACAACTACCAACCTGAATAAAGCAAATTGCACTATCGCTGTTACGAAACCCAAAAGCTATTACAGGACTATTTTAGATATCGTAATAGCTTTATTATAGAATCAAAAAAGAAAAAGATTACTATTTAATTATTTTTGGACAAATTACTTGAAATCAACTTGTGTTGTTTTATTCGAAAAATTATGAACGTTACTGATGTGTCGTTTGTTTCCCTGGCATACTTGAAAAACCCAAGAACCTGTGGGCAAGACTGATGGAATATCTTTATTTTTAATAATAATTTGACAAGGCACGAAGTTAGGTTTACCTTTTTCTTAAGTAACTTATTCTAAAATTCAACTTTTTTTCGAATGGTGTCAAAGAAACCAGTTATCTCTGTCACCAGATTTTACCCCTTTAGACTTCTTATTATGGGAATACCATGGAAAAGATCATTTTGACAGATCGTTTTATTCCAGCAGTAATTTTGAAAATTTCAAGAAATGTTTACAAATACAAGCAAAATAGAAGGAAAAATTAGATACACTAATAACAATAATTTATTACTTCATGTTTTTGATATTTGTATTAGTGAACAGATTGGAAACTTTAAGCAAGAGTTTCCAATTCATTAAATGATAAGTGAGTGAATGTCAAGTTTAAAGCTATGACTGTATTGATTATGATACTTAATAACAAGTAATTAAGTTTTGCGATACACAAGAAGAGCGGGAGAAGATTTTTACATACATTTTTTTGATTTTTTTGAGTACCTATCTAATATTAGTAAAAAATTTGTAATTTGAGAAAAACTTTGTTTTGTAGTTTTTTTATTTTTTTATTTTTTATTATAATTTTATGCTTAATGTTGTTTTGCAATTATAAAAAAAATGGAAATATGCACATAATAAAAGAAAAATAGAATTTTTTCTATTTTTTACTGTACTTAATAAAATTTATTCGAATAACTAAAATTAATCGTACCGTGAGCTATGGGTCGCAGAATGGCGGAGGTGCCGGGTGAATATCGATATGCGATGTCGTCAATTACCATGCTTATAATTTCATGCACATCATAAAAACATTTGTGGAGAACCTATAGACACATCAAGACTCCTAGAAAAAGTTCGTGAGTAAAAGCTCCATTTGGAGTATGGATATGCTCCGATGTAGAAGCTTGATTAAGTTTTGAGCTACTAATTACTTTTAAACTATCTTAATTGGGTTTTTCTTAAATTCGATGAATGCATCGACCTCTTGATAATTGAGAGTAGTTTTGTAATTGGACTTCTATCTAGAAGAGATCGATTTTTATGAATTTAACTAGTCCAGGTTTACCTATAGCAAAGATAAATTTACCGGCGGCGTAGCGAATTTGCTAGACACCGGTGTTAATTGGAGTATGGCGCGTTTATTTTTTCTTCTTCGCAGTGAGCATCTAGACGGGTGGGTGGCCAGAGTGTCGAGAATTACGGGTACCTCGGGTTGGAGGCGCAGATTGAAGTAGTAGTACGTGCCCGCGAGCTTCTGCAAATAGAGATATTCAATCCCACAATGTAATCAGTTGGTTTAGTCTGGCATCGTGTAAGCGGGCTAGGGACGAGCAATGCAATAATATCTCGCAGAGAGATTCTTATATACAAATGGCGCTAATCAAGACACATGATTATGGCTGCGGAGCCGCGACGATGAGGACATGCCCTGCCGCGTACGGAACCATAAAATCTCTCCTTCATCCGTTTCCGTCCCGTCCCAATTGCCGCTAACTACCGCGCCACTTGTGTTACTATATTATGTTTTCTCGCCCCCTCGACGAAGATTTTTAGGGGTGAAGAAAGGCGAAGACGGCGCGCTTGATCGGGCGAGTGCAGGCGTCGCTCGGCTGGTTATTTTGGCGATATTCAATAATTAAGCATTCGGTATTAATCTGCGGCGGGAGGGCTGAGGATCCGGTAGGCGGGTTCCGGGTGGAAGCTAGTTAATTACAAATAACTCGATTTAGGCGAATGGGTTAAATGTGCGCGGTTAATCTATTGAAATTAGTAAGCAGCGCACCTCAGCAAACGTTGACTTAGCTTCGGCGGTGTTAATAATGAGCCACCGCTCCGGCAAATGTAGTGAGCCGGTAAATGGCCTGTGAGGAGTGTAAGACGCCCGGCAAGAGGCGTCCGGGTGAGACTCCGGGGTCAAGTCCTGCGCCCCCTCGCGGCCCCGAGCTACAATTAGATATCTTTGTGCCATAATTCACGTGTAATCTCTGCCGGCCTCCGAGCGCTCATCTGCAAGTCGCTCCTGCTTACACCGACGCCCGCTCCTTCTCCGCCTCTAATACACTGCGTCCCCGAACACCGTCACGCTCCCCCAGAACTTCCAACTTTTAAAACTTGCCGCAATCGATCGCACTTTTCCACGCTACGGCGGCTCGATGCCCCCAGATCGCTCTGCCCCAGCCGAGGCCCTCTTCCGACCCGCGTCACAACGCCGGCCAGCGGCCGAAAAAATCAATTCCGGACCACGTCACCCACCCCCGAAGACATGCAAAATTCATCGAGACAACAGGCCCAGCTAGACGGGTGCTCACCCACATGAACACCACGTCTCCCTAAAATGTCAGCTTTGAACCATTGACTATAGTGCCACAAGCTCACAACATCATCTGTGCTCGGTCGCACTCTAGTAGTATTTAATTTAATATTAAATTGATTAATTTAATTAATATTAAGGAATTCGGCAAAATATTTTTTAGTAGTGGGCTTTCGAAATATGGCTTGAGAATTTAGGGGCATGAGGTGTGCTGTGATCGAGAAGTTTGCGGTCCAGGTGGACGCGGCTTCAATCATTTAGGCAGCTTTGCGTTGCTTTGGTCTCTCTTTGCCCGGGTTCGACCGAAATTGGTTTCAGCTGTCAATTCGATAACAATTTGCGTTGGATTGTTTGACGCCGACCTGAAAAAGGATCCGGTTATAAAATCGGAGCTGCACGCCTTAATTACGCCGTCACTGGCGGATCTGTCAACTGGCGCGAAGCCTGGGGTGCGGGTGAGCGTCTTGGGAGAGATGCCTTATCCGGCGCGATATTAGCATCCAGAAATTTGCCTAAGTATGCGTGTACTGGGGAAGGCGTCGGGATAAAACAGGACGTGTAATATAACTGCATAAAAATCGGAGCCGGTTTCGTTACGTTCCTGTATCGTAAAAACCAATAAGCGGGTAGGTTAAAACAAAACCGCTCGGCGGCGGCGGTGGCGGCGGCGGCGGAGGCACAAGAAGGGGACGCCACGGGAACAGGACTGTACGGAAGAGGAAATATTCGAATGCGGGGGCGAGGGAGGGATGGGGGACGCCCGCAAAATTCGCGTGGAATGAAAAACAGAAGCTCGTCAGGATACGGGTTTGTTGTGCGGGTAAGAATGCTTTATCAATTTCAATTTGGACGTGCGTGCATGTGTGGAGGAGAGGAGAGCGCGATTTTCTGGAGTGAAAGGATAGACGCCGGGACCTTAATTAAATGGGCTACGTTCGGAAAAGCCGTCGCCTTTCTTCGCCTCCTTCTTTACGGTTATGCGGCGCTCGAGGAACATGCTGTTGCCTCATTACATATCTGAATAACTGAACCGTACCCGGATAATGTTATTTTTATACGACATAAAATACTAACGACATGTTCGAGACACAATAAGCCCCGGTCGACTCGAATGCGCCCTCCCACGTCGATTCTCCCCCGAAAAATTTCATAATTGCGGCATTAATTAAAAAGGTGTCTATTAGTTGGCGTCCGGATGCTCGAGCTTTTTCGACGAGCGAAAAAGAGTTATTAAGACTTAATTACTTCCGGCCTCGTAGCGTTTTCGAAAATATCCCTCTGTTTATTGTTAATTAAAGACGTCGTCGCAGTCGTTGGGTGTTTCATCAAGTTTTCAGGGGGGCGGCGGCGGATTGATTGCCCCTTGTCCGAAGAGATCGGCGACCACCTTGAGGATTTCGATCTCGTTAATTCTTCACGCGTATACATGGCCGCTGTCAAACAATCAACGAACCTTCATCAAGCCCGAGAGGTCTGCTGAATCCCGATAAAGCACTAATTCCCGCAATCAAATATTGATTCAAAACTCACCCTCGTTTCTCCTTCTTTAAGTTCCCGCGCTTTACATAGAACCGGGCGCCTTTATTAGAAAGCGATGATTTACTGTAATGACTTTTTTCATTGAAAGGGCAAAGCCGGTGTTAATAATGTTAATTAATATTTGAAATGTGGACGAGCTGTAACGAATCTTTCAATATTGGCTGCAACTTGTACAACCCTCGTCCCCTTTTTGTCGGAGCGCCAGAAAAATTAATTGCGATTTTTGAATACGCGATCGGTTATCTCGCTTTAATGGATATAACATCAGAAATCGTGAAAGCTTAAAGAGTAGAGAGCACATGGTTGGTTATTTAGAATTCGGGCCGGCAGAGGAAATTAAGTGTCAACGTTTGATACAAGAGACGGAGAAAATCGGGGCCGCTGAATGTTTCGCTTATTTCCAAATACAAATGAGCCGAAGATCCAGGGCCTTTCACTGCCAGATCGACGGACGCCTCACACGACTATCTCCCCTCTTTTTTTTTTGATAATTGCACCGAAAATCCGCCACTCGAACTGTGTCGAATTGAGACGATAAGAGTTTGGGGAATGTTGAGGGCAAAGGGTTGCGTTACGAGCTCGCGTAAAAAAGTTAACTGGAAATGGTGGCCGTAAAGCAGGGTAATTACGCCGAGGAAAAGGCACCTGCCAGTGACGGGACCTGCACCTAAGATACTCCATTGGTGTTTTAATTAGACCATTATGCTAATTACGCGACCTCCGCAGGGCGCTTTTTCAATTTTTTATATTTATTTCGCCACCGAGGGCAACGAGCGCCAATAAATACGGCCAGACCTCGCAAGGCAGAGATGAAGAGGCTTGAAACTGCAACTTTTCTCCTTCGATTACGTGTGTGCTTCATGCTTATATGCATTGGTTTCAGAACTCACGTGGTCCATAGCTTCCCCTATAATCCTTAGATTAGGGTAGAACATAGCGAGCTTCAGCTCAGTTCTGGACTTAATTTTGAAAATTTTTAAAATTTCTAAAATTTGCTCTCAACGGACAACCACAGTAATTCTTATTGAACTCATAAATTCGATACCCAAAATTTCTCAAAATTGACATGTACGGTAAATTGCTGTGGTAACATTTAAAAATGGGAACAAATATAATGTACACCAAATTATACCATACATCCCTTGCACTGTCCACCAGAAAATTTAATGAGCATCAAAAATCTAAATAAAACCCAAATTATTATACATCAGAAAATGAGAACATTACCACTAAAATAACTATGCTGCTTATTGTTTTACCATTGTTTACATTTTAAATTCTATATGTCTATCAATTTTACTAAATGTTCACCAAATTTAGAACGCTCAAGTTACGCGTCCGTGCTGTACATAATAAATATTCGCGCTATCCATTTATATTTAGCGTTTCTCAAAAAAACTATTTGTACGTCAAATAATTATTCTATTACTCCAAAAATTAAATATGCTCGCGCATCTCTCCTTGCCGCTTGCACTTCCAGACAAGAGGCACGCGAAAAAAATTTTGTACAAGGTCAGTTTAGAGCCCTGTAATATTTTTTTTAAAGCACGATTAGAAATTACCACTAAAAGAAGTTGTACGTTTTACATAATGCAAGCCAGTTACAGCAAAGCATTTATATATTACGGCAATCAATATCTTTTTTTGTGCAAACCACTTCTATTTTTTTTCTTATTTTCCTTGTCCTAGCACATCTACATCTATAATTTTGCATAAAATTATTTACCATTTGCACAACATTTTATTGCTTGTGTATTTTTGATCAACAAATAGTATTTTTAACTGCTAAATAATATAAGACACTGTCGAAAATTAAATATCTGGGTATTATGTTAGAATTAAATGCGGAATAAAATTTGGTGAACATTTAGTATTTATGGTCAACAAAAATTATTTTGGCGAACAAAATATATAAGAGGCCAGCATTATGTCAATGTTTGGTTGTCGCTTTAAGATTATGTATTTTCTTAATTTTGATGAGCATTTAGTATTTTTGGGGAATGAAAGTATTTTTTTGTATGAAAATATTGGGTAAATTTGATAGACTGTTAAATACGACCCTTAAAAAATTCACTTGTTATGGAGGAGTTCTTTTGAATGATAAAAATAAATGAACGTCAGAGGGAGGTGAATCCGGTGAATAATGTAGAAGCGGCAACACATCATTATACTTGAATTTAGTTACTAAAGTAACACTTGTAAAGAATCATGACATAATCTTTTGAATTAACATCTTTGAAAATTCTTAATACTCTATTATTATTTTAACTCTTCTTTTGTTTCTGATGTATAGACCCAAGTGAAAACATATCGCTATTGACGTTAAATTCTACAGCCAAATTTTTAGTATTTAATGAATACATTTTTATACATATACCTTACAAAAGCTTAATGCCACACTTTTGACTAACCCTGTATATGAAATTTGATGTATAGTTGTTTGCCCTGTATACACGGAAATCTGGGACATTCGGTAAGTATGCATATTTGGACTATTAACATCACAATTAACGCATTGCTCTACTCTAAATGCTGATGTAATGCCAAATTACAACCGACGTTTACAAGACGATTTTTGGCAGACGACTTCTGGAAGCTGCGACCGGGTCCTTCAAATTTACGACCCGTGTGGGGTCTTTTTGCTCTAACTGGCGCCGGGTAATAAGTGTTTGTTTAGTCATGCGGTGGGGTTATTATAATGCAGTCGATTTCGGGGGGCCGTTTCCGATTGAGCGTCGCGGCGCCCGTGATATATTCATCCGCGGCTCCGAGTGGCAGACGGCGCGGGAATATGTAAGAGGTAGTTGAAATGCATCACATTTGGCCCGATAGTTTGTCTCGAAGTACCTTTTTAGGCTAACTTTATCCCGAGGAAAAGTTGAGGTGCGCAGCTGACGAGTATGCAAATGGCATAAGGTGTGCGCTCTTATAGAAAGCAGGGCCCCCTCGACAAAATGGAAATACGATGAGCAGTAACGTGCTTGCTTGTCTCTCGACCTGATGCGAGGAATTATGAAAACGACTTGCGAAATATGGAATAGATGAATATGTAAGTAAAAGTACAGCGCGTCGCGACGCCAAACATGGCGGCGGTTGCAACCGCAACCGCGTTCGGTTAGGAGTTACGACAATTATAATAAGGCGGAGGAAAAATCTTTTTGCACCGATGGCTTTTTGAGGTTGCGGCGGGGGGTGGGGGGATAAGGGGAATGGGGGAGAGGTAGAGTCTTCGTATTTAAATCGGCGTCTCCAGAATGGCTCGGGGCTCCCACAGCTCTCTCAGTTTTGTTTTTCACCGTCGTCCTGAGATTTCCTTTATCTGGTGATTAAAACTTCATCCTGTCGCGGCGCTGTGGGTACACACTTTTAATAAAGGAACGCATACGCGGCGGTTGTATTGTTGCCTTGCCACATCCCTTTTTTAATTTTTAATGTAATTTGCGAAATGGGCGGACGACGTCGCCCTCGCCCCCATAAATCCACCCCGCTTCTGCATTTTTACACTCTTTCTCTCTAATTGTTTTAATCGCGCAACCAACACGACTCTGATTGATCGCCGCCATCATCTCAACGTCTCAACCCTTTCGACCGATACCTCCGGCGAAATTCAAACGCAAATTATTCATCACATTGGAAAATTAACTTTTTTCACCCGAGCCAGTAGCTACGGCTTAAATTAACGTACACTCGGCCCTCGTTACCATGGCGATACGGGCGAAGGGGCATTTCTATCACGAGCCCGGGCGGTTTTTGAGATGCTAAAAATTAAACTTGTGAAAAAGCCAAACGTCGTTTGCGACAGAAGCTTAATTAGGAAACGTTTTCAGAACTGCTTTAAATCACGAGCCGTTGAATTAGAGAGGCCGAATGCTTGCGTATCAAAGCCGGCCCTCCTGCTCCGCTATCAAATGCACCACCGCACCCGACTGCTCGGCCTCTCGCCGGAACAAATTCGACAGCCGACCCATAACGGTGGGGCACCGCAAAAATCCCTTCCTCCGCATTTCCAGAAAACAGATCTTTGACACTTTTCCATTTGGTCGACTATCTAACGAGATTTAAATGCAACTGGAAAGATTATTTAAAAATGAAGACTAAACTTGGTGTAGATCGTCTAGAGTGAAGACTCCATAAGATAGGCATGTTGGAAAATTTTCGAAAAATAAAGAAAACCGGTTTTTGAATGAAGGAAATTGGGAAACATTTTTATAAAAATTTTACTATACTTAACACGTCATTTTTTTGTAATTTTTTTTATTCGGCCAGAAAATGACGTAATATTTTGGTGACAACAAATTGTACAGATATTAAGCTCTATTTTTCTTTTAGAAAAAAATTTAGATTTTGAAGATTAATCTCTGGTTTTGTAAATAAAAATTATTTTTAATCAATGGAATGTGACTAATCACCAATTTAAAATTAATTTTTTTATTTTGTTAATACCAAACTTTAGTCTTTAGTATGTTTTGTTGTCAAACTTCTTTACTTTGTCATAACTTACACTTTACGCTGTATTCTGCTTGGGAATATTTTTGCTTGCGTTTTTACTCAACACCGTATACACTGCTGTGTTCAAAAATTGTCTTCTCTTCAATTTTCTTTCGATGTCCTGGAGAAGCTGGAGCATCATGGTTGTAAAACTTATTGTATCTTAGTGTTTAAGTAACTACGACCATGTCTCCAGGCAGAGTCAGTAGACTTGCTTTTATGAAGAGCCAAATAAAGCGATAACAACGACGAAAATTATTAATTTCCACTAGGGTTTGAACCTACCTTATAGTGGAGAATGTGTGGTGTAGTCGGCTTCGGTGACGGGGTGCTCTGGAACGGGGGTGGTTTCACACTAAACTAGAGGACTTAACCGACTTGAACTATTCGACTACCTCTTGCAAGGGTTGCAAGAAGAGTAAAGAGTGTGACTTAACGGTAGAAGAGCCAGATGGATGCTGACCACCATCCTTCACTACGTCACGTGGGTCCCACTCTGGGGGGAATTCAAACGCAATTGCGAGCATACAACAAACTGTTTGTTCTTATAGTACACTAACCTAAAGAAAACAAACTAACTCTAAAAGGAAAAAATGAACCATCTAAACTAAATGAGAGTACCAAATACTTATCTTCACAATTTTTGGCGAATCTTTGCATTTTTTTGTTTACGGTCTCAATTTAAAGGATTCTGGACAAATTATTAGTTTTACACAACATCAAAGCTGTAAGCCATAAGCTCAGATCAATTTTAAAACTAAGCAATTTTTTTCGTACTTGGCAAGTCAACTTGGCAAAATAGAAGTTTTGTTTTCTGTGAAAAAATGTATGCCTGAAATAATTGTAATTTTGATGAACTAATTTTGGCTCAGTTCAAAAATTTGCTAGAGAAGATGCAGATGGAGGGCTGATAGAGGCGACGCAAGATGCACATATACATTTTACTGTTTCATTCATGTCTTCTTTTCCTTGGTCGAAATTTTTGTCGCAAGTGTGAAATAGGAGATGGACGCTATCATCCAAGGTTGCTGGGGAGTCTGCCTGCTGCTTTTCGAGCTCGTCAGCCTTTCTGATTTATGCAATTGTGGAGACGGGGACAGAGAAGTGCAAATTCTAGGTAAACTTCCCGTGAATCGTTGTACGGTTGGTGATTTTTGGGGGTAGGCGTTTGGGGTTGGGTGCTAATTGGCTGTCAGTCGTCGGGCGCCCGTTTTTTTTTTTGTAATTTATTAAACTTAATTTCATAAGGAGGCACAAAGTGTTTGTCAACGTTGAGTTTGAAGGGGCTGAAATGCGCATATCACAGATGGAAATACCCTATTTAAATGCAAATTCTATATTTGTCACCTCAAGAAGAAAAAAGTTCGATCTTTTCCTCAAGTTTGCATATTTCCCTGCAGAGTCGGCCGCTTTACGTCGCCGTTTCGGCTGTAATAACACGAATTTGTGTCCGGGCACCCCGACCACCGGAAGACTAATTGACGCGATTTTTCAGCGGGGCCGCGACTGATGGCGTTCTAAATTTTTGACGATTCCGGCGAAGACGAAATTGTTGCAGCGACGTTAACGTTAACGCACCTCCTCCTGCTTATTCCACCTGTCTACGGCCTGACGCATGATGGATTAATGGATATTGGAGTCGCATATTTCAGCCGTTTTATCTCCGCCCGGGAGCGAATAATTTCAAGTTTGTAAAGTTTACACATGTCAAGTGGTGTCGATACGATGATGGCGTGAATGCGCGCTTTGATGACAAAGGCGGATCTTAATATCCGTGTACGAGGAGAGTCGTTACGGCAAGGGTGTCGACTTCACAAGGGATCGGCTTTCTTAAGGAGCATAATGGGATCACGTTCATCCCTCTTAGACGGGATCAGGAAGACTTAACTTGCCAGACTTTGCCTTTTTACGCCCGGAAACCGCAATGTCGAACCCCAACGGGATTTCCATAAAAACAAATTCCGCACATATCGATTGGTCGGTAATTAGTGCGGAATTAATCCGACGGCGACGCTCGCGGCCCATTCAAACGTCTTCCGGGGAGATGCGTCGCGGCGCGTAAAAAGTAATTAAAACTATCCGGAGACCTGCATTTTGGGCGGCGCGTACGTACACAGACAAAATGTAATCCGGGAGAGCGGGCCTTAATAAGGATAAAAATTACTCCGCAAGACATGCTGATTAAACAGCAATCACCCAGGCAAACACTTGATGCGCGTCTGCTCGTATCAACCTCTTCCGTGCCAATGGATGGCTCATATCTCGAGGGCTCGCTTTAAAAAACTCCAAAGAAAACAGCGCGATCCTTTTAAAGGCCCCCGTAATGCGTATAGGCTGTTTAAGAGGATCGCCGGATGTCTCGATTCCCTCTTAAAAAAGGGGAGATTGTTATCGCGCCTTCTAATTTACTTATTCTCTCCTCGAGATCTATTTACAACAATAGAATTGCCGGCAATAAGAAAAAAGGGAAATTATGTTTTTCACCAGTGGAAATCATAACCGCGATCGCCGCTCTCGATAAATTTCACGCCCCATTACCACCCCTCCATACCTCCACATTCCGCGCCTCCTCGACGCGTCCCATGCGTGATCCGATTCGCAACAACAACAAAATTTATCTCGACCTAAAGAATTTTCAGGAACCGACAAACACGCGCCCCACAGGAAAGTCGATTTTGACCAATTCCTCAATCAAAATTTGATCAGCACAACAAATTTCGAAATTTGAAAACCTCTCAGGTGTCTTCAAACTACTGAGTTTAGCTTTCCTGCTAGCAAGCTTCGGGAGCTAAGTGACAGTGAAAGATCGAATGCTGCGTATAGATTTTCCTCGTTTCCGAAATTGCAGTTATCACTTTTCTGCAGCAGAGTAAATTAAAATTTGTTTTTTTACTTCTTTAACTAAGTGACTTTTTAATTTTGGTTTCCTGCTTGGCAGGAAAATTTTTATTTTTTTTCATAGAGATTCTTAGTTTCCCTCTTGGGGTGAACTAGGAAGCTGCATATTTTTGGCTTGCTTTAGCTTTAGATTTGGCATTAGGGCCCCAGTTAGTCGGTTCTGGCGTCTGTTGTGAAGCTCCGGTTGCCGGCATCAAAATGTGGGAGTCCTGATGTCGGACGGGCGATTCTTCCGTTCGCTTCCCGGGAGAGGCTCGGCGGAATGAAAAATTTAGATTGCATTAGAGGGAATGAGACCCCTTGAGCCACTACAAATCAACTAATTAGCCTGCTAGCTGACTGACTACATCCCTCTCCGGCGATATTCTCTAGCCGTCTCTCTTCTGCGTCGACGTCGCGACGTCGAAATGCGACAATCTCCGTCGCTCCCACACTAAAGATCCCGAGCCCCCCCGATAATCGAAGTCGAAATACGCGCCGTCGTCGAGAAATATGCGGAATTTGGTTAGATCCGCCGAGGACTATCACGTGTCTTATTACGCAATTAACGCAGGAATGCGTAAGCAAGTGCCGATCCAGCGAACAGGTCTCGGGAACGGGGCCTCCGCAAATTGCCCCTTTTTTCGCCGTTTCACACCACCATCTTACGACAACCAAAAATCGTTAAACACAGATACGGAAGGAAGAGGGTCATTTGATGTTTGTTTTTTTTTCACCTCAATAACTTGAAACCTCAACTGCGACATGTGAAGTAATAAAATAAGGGTCGTATTTAACAGTCTACCAAATTTACCCAATATTTTCATACAAAAAAATACTTTCATTTCCCAAAAATACTAAATGCTCACCAAAATTAAAAAAATACATAAACTTAAAGCGACAACCAAATATTGACATAATGCTGGCCTCTTATATATTTTGTTTGCCAAAATAACTTTTGTTGACCATAAATACTAAATGTTCACCAAATTTTATTCCGAATTTAATTCTAACATAATACCCAGATATTTAATTTTCGACAGTGTCTTATATTAATTAGCAGTTAAAAATACTATTTGTTGATCAAAAATATACAAGCAATAAAATGTTGTGCAAATGGTAAATAATTTTATGCAAAATTATAGATGTAGATGTGCTAGGGCAAGTAAATAAGAGTAAAAATAGAAGTGGTTTGCACAAAAAAACATATAGATTTCCGTAATATATAAATGCTTTGCTGTAATTGGCTTGCATTATGTAAAACGTAAAACTTCTTTTAGTGGTAATTTCTAATCGTGCTTTTAAAAAAAATACAGGGCCCTGAACTGACCTTGTAAAATACTTTTTTCGCGTGCTTCTTGTCTGGAAGCGCAAGCGGCAAGGAGAGATGCGCGAGCATATTTCATTTTTGGAGTAATAGAATAATTATTTGACGCACAAATAGTTTTTTTGAGAAACACTAAATATAAATGGATAGCGCGAATATTTATTATGTACAGCACGGACGCGTAACTTGAGCGTTCTAAATTTGGTGAACATTTAGTAAAATTGATAAACATATAGAATTTAAAATGTCAGCAATGGTAAAACAATACGCAGCATAGTTATTTTAGTGGTGATGTTCCCATTTTCTGATGTATAATAATTTGGGTATCATTTAGATTTTTTGATGTTCATTAAATTTTGGTGGACAGTGCAAGGGATGTATAGTTTAATTTGGTGTACATTATATTTGTTCCCATCAAATAGTTTATTGAGTAGATTTAGTCTTGAATAAATTTACTGAACTAATTAGTATTTCTTTGATTTTTTCTTGAAGCGCAAATATTTATATTATATTAGAATGTGAATTCAATTATTTTAAATGATTTTAAATACTTTAATTAATTTTTTCATTATTTCAGATTTTTATATTTAAAACAATTTAATGAGTGTTCAACGATATTGTCTTAATTTAATAATATTTGCAATTGGTATAAAAATGAACGGACAAAATAAGGACAAATATGGTCTAAGTTTAGAAAATGAGCGGCACAGCCGGGAGTTTTGTAATGGACGAGTGTCAGATTCGAGATTACTTGTGAGTGAATCCTTTCGTTTTGATGTTATAAGATCACTACCAACCTGAAACAAGCAAATTGCACTATCTCTAATACGAAATCCAAAAAGCTGTTTTGGGTGTTGTAACAGCGTTATTAAAGAACCAAAGTAGAAAAAGCTATTTTGAATATTCTTCGTTGTTAATTAAAAAAAAATTTAAATATCTGTTATGGAATCAGGTGTTGTTGAAGTGGTCTTTGCCCCATTTTCTACCACAAACATTTGCGCTAATTTGGCAATGTCTACGAGGCACGAGCGGCGCGGCCCCGTGGCGGCTGGGCGATTGGGTCGTTGCCGGGGTCGCTTGCGTGGCGGGGGTCTGGGGCCCGGGGGCTCGTCACCTCCGCATCATATTCTCAAGTGTTTACGTGCCAACTCCCGGAGCAACTAAGAAGATGCTACGTTTTTATTTTTATCTGCCCTTCTGGCGCATGAATATTTAACAAGGAAGCCGACTTAATCTGTGTCAAGGGAGCCGAAAGTAGCCAATATGAGTTTCTTAGCGCTCCTTCCACACTTGCGCCTACCCGCAAGCCCGAGTGCGGCACTCCCGAATTAAGACGCAAATGATTTTTGATTTATGAAAACGTCCCTCTCGCCACGCGAAACTTGGCCGTATCGTCGCCAGGACCGTATTCGTCGCTATTTACGAATTATTTTCGGCGTAACGACGTACGGGTCCTAAGTAATTATTTGTGATTAATTCCCGGCTATTTACGTCGATTTATGGGACATTTCGGGCGTAAATGTTGGCACACATTCGCCCTATGCGCGTCGTTGTAGAACATCTTATTTGCAGGTCGACCGGTTCGACCGTGCTCCTGGTCACTTTATTCGCCCTTTGTGTCGACCCTTCTAATGTCAATATATCACAACAGATCGCTCTATTTGCCATACATGTGCGCGAGGGTCAACACGGCCGCATATCGATTTCGTTGCTCCTTTCCCGGATGAGATTAATTTTAATTACGGCGAAAAGTAATCGCGGCCTCAAAGGAAAAACAGGTGATTCGCGTGATGATACACAAGAAGCCCTCAAAGAAGCGCAATAAAAATACAATGAACCGGCGGGGCTGCGGATTCTTTCGGCTTCTTTGCCCACACTAACGTAAAGGAACGTTTAAGGGGGATGCTTAATTAAATTATCAGCTGATATTTAAAACAGCGCTCGGTTTCCGTGCAAACACCCGATCCGTCAGATCGTCTCGGCCTGATTATATTCATTGTTTCGGGAGTTAACTTGGACGCATTTTATTAAGACCCCGCCAGAAATTAACATTAAGAAGCTTCAATATTTTCGTGGACCTCACCGCACGTTTCCCGGTTGCAGGGCTGCTGTTGGCGGTTGGAAATTTTCGACATCGCGATATTATTTAGCGTCAAGCTGGGATGTTGCAGGACCCGTTTTGCGGATCGCCCCCGACACGTACGCGTTTTAGGTTTCCGGTCGGGAGCCGGCTCGAACCCTTCCCGGCCATCAGTTCATCCGCTCATCTTAGGTCCTGGGCGTCGTTCCGGCGTAATAAAATTATTCTCCGGGTGCAAGCGTCGAAATCAGCCATCGTCCTCTGTACGCGATACATAATTGCATTCCCACTTTGACTCGGCAATCTCTAAGTTACGTGCCAGTCGCATAATATCGAAACCGTTCAGACGTTATTATTGACAGAGAGTCCACTACGTGCTGCATGCGGCTCTTTCTTCATTGTGCACGGGGCCGCATTCACTCAAAGTTTGCAGGTGTTGCTCAATGCTTATTGGAAAACGACCGCCGTCACCGACGCCGCCACCGCCGCCGTCGCCTTCGTCCGTTCCTGGCACAAAGAGACCACTTGCAGAAACTCCAAACCTAACCAAGTGTTGCCTTGTCACTAACTGCCCGGCTCAATGGAAGCAAATATCTCGACCGATATGAATGCATTCGGCGGGTTAGCGCATTGTTGCCGGGCCGGCGCCTCCGCCAGAAGTTGGCGGACCCGTAATCGACAACCCCACGCCGATTTCAACTTCAAACATAACGCGTCACCCACTTGACCGATTACACCAACCGGGAACAAATATAATGTAGGTACACCAAATTAAACCATACCTCCCTTGCACTGTCCACCAGAAAATTTAATGAGCATGAAAAAATCTAAATGAAACCCAAATTATTATACATCAGAAAATGAGAACATCACCACTAAAATGACTATGCTGCGTATTGTTTTACCATTGCTTACATTTTAAATTCTATATGTCGATCAATTTTACTAAATGTTCACCAAATTTAGAACGCTCAAGTTACGCGTCCGTGCTGTACATAACAAATATTCGCGCTATCCATTTATATTTAGTGTTTCTCAAAAAAACTATTTGTGCGTCAAATAATTATTCTATTACTCCAAAAATGAAATATGCTCGCGCATCTCTCCTTGCCGCTTGCGCTTCCAGACAAGAGGCACGCGAAAAAAGTTTTGTACAAGGTCAGTTCAGGGCTCTGTAATTTTTTTTTAAAAGCACGATTAGAAATTACCACTAAAAGAAGTTTAACGTTTTACATAATGCAAGCCAATTACAGCAAAGCATTTATATATTACGGAAATCAGTGTCTTTTTTTGTGCAAACCACTTCTATTTTTACTCTTATTTTCCTTGCCCTAGCACATCTAGGTACATCTATAATTTTGCATAAAATTATTTACCATTTGCACAACATTTTATTGCTTCTGTATTTTTGATCAACAAATAGTATTTTTAAATGCTAAATAACATAAAACACTGTCGAAAATTAAATATCTGGGTATTATGTTAGAATTAAATGCGGAATAAAATTTGGTGAACATTTAGTATTTATGGTCAACAAAAGTTATTTTGGCGAACAAAATATATAAGAGACCAGCATTATGTCAATATTTGGTTGTCGCTTTAAGATTATGTATTTTCTTAATTTTGGTGACCATTTAGTATTTTTGGAAAATTAAAGTATTTTTTTGTATGAAAATATTGGATAAATTTGGTAGACTGTTAAATACGACCCAAAAACTAACTCGACAAGAATAATGTCGCCAGAATCCAATAAAGCGAAATTTTGATCTTCCTTTAAGCCTTTCCCACTTTTTTTTTCTCAAAACTGAATCTTTCTTTAGAGAATTGCACGAAGCTTTCCACATTACTTGCTTGAACAGAACTATTACTCCCACTGAAAAAAGTTTAGATACACAAACAAAAAAATAGCTGATAAATGATATGAAAAAAAGAATATTGACTTCAGAATTAGAAATAAACGAAGTGACTTTTAGCGAAAAAACCCAGTTGTTATCTTTTTTTTGAAGTTATGCTCTTCACTTACCTACTACAAACTCTGTTTTTTTTTCAAAGCCGATCAATCACCATTTATTGATTCAGGGACGAATCCCTGTTTGGGGAATTGCGCGAAGGTTCGCCCCAGCCGTTGCTTGACTTGTTATTTATAATTTATCTCTTCGCGAAACACTTAAGCGTCTTTCTTGTTGCTACAAATGAGCCATTTATGAAATAACTTTCCTTTTCGAAATCTAAAAAATCAAGAAGTCTCTCTTATGTGGCGTGAACACTACGTTACTTATTGAGTTGTAAATGCGAAGGACTCCCCTTCGGCGGCTCCCATTAATGTCAGTTCTGCGTCATTAAATTTATATTTTTTTCCTTTAGAATTACTGATTTCCCGGAAACAGTTTAATTTATCAGGATCTTTATTCTTCAGTTTCACTGAGTTGAATTTCATGAGAGGGCGGACAGGAGTCAATGGAATAAATAAGAATGTCGATGCGTTTCGCTTATCGGAAACTTTAGAATAAGGGTCCGTTTTGAAAGAAGGTTACTATGAGAACATCATCTGGAGGCAAATTAGTTTTGCTCTAACTATACCTTTATCGTGACCGCACCAGTAAATGCCGCAAAGAGTAAATTATATCAATTATAGATTATGACGTCACAGGCAATATTATAGTTCTCGAACATTCACTGAGTGGTCAGTTATTTGCAATCAAGCTCTCACTTTAGTGTTCACTGTCATTAATTGTTAGTCTATACTTTGAAAGTGCTCTTTGTACGATACGATTAAAGTATCTAATTACATATCAGTAGAATCATCTAGTCTCTGGTCTTGAAGGCTAATGTTATAATGATCTAAAATACAATAAGTTTTAGTTCTGGTAAGTATTTAATTCAGATGCCCAAAACTTTAGCTCCGAATGCAACAAGCGAGTTGATCTTTTCAATAAATGTAATTGCTTAAGTAATACAGCCTTTATTGCCAATTGAACCAGACGCTTAGTTGAAGCAAATATCAACTCGATTAGTAAAACTGGATCTAGGAGGTGAAACCATCTAAAATTATATATTATAGTTTTTAAAATGTCTATTTTTTTTTAATCCAAAACTAACAACGGTGCCCTCCTATTGAGAGTAGGTAGACTTTGACGAATTTAAAAATAATATTGGAAGCTAACCTCACTGGATTACTTTATGGCAATCCTCAAAAATTTAATTAGACACGTTGTACATTACTGGCACTTTAAATTATTTAGGATTTCTGTTTCTAAAACTTCAAGTAAAAAAATACAAATCGTTAGGTGCTGATGCCTGCAGGACGTTTTATTTTTTTGGAAAGTTTGGGCGGTGGGTTGTTTGGTGATTAGAGTCGGAGTGGCTATGGGTGTTGGTTGTCACGACCAGTGGCGGATTAAGGTTCGATGGTCGTTAATTGGTCCGGACAATCATGGGATGGCGCCGGAAAAACGTCTAATGTTCCCCGACAAAAACAGGAGCGACTCGTTTGGTCGTTAAACCAAACATCATTCTCCACTTACATGCAAAACACATCCGTACGAGCTAATCTGGCTCCATTAAGAGTACACAACGGTACTCCGGAGCGACTGATCCGCGCCCGGCTTGACCTAAACGCCAACAGTGGCTTATCAGCTCCGGGCCCAATTCCGGGTCGAAAAGTAAGACGGAATATCCGAAATATCGATAACGGCCCCTGGAAATTGTCTAGCAATCCCTCGAGCATCCAGCCGCAACAATGCAATCGCGTGCATTCAGCTACGGAATTAGCCGCCATCACGTTTTTACGTCGTCTTCATCGTGTTTTCGTTTTTAATAAAAACGCGCTCCCTCGACTGTAAACCAGAGCCGGAGCAATAAAAATATTCCAAGGTGATGACTCCCACTTTAGCCACACACTGAATAAAACCGTAACATTTGCAAGTTAAATGCCATAAACGTCGCGAAATAAATTCTTTGTTTCATTTTTTCCCCATTCCGACTGGGCCCCAGACGGATCTCTCCGGCGAGTTCTTATCTCGCAAAGCTCTCCCAGATTCCACATATCAGCATCGCATTACGCCGCTACCCTTTGTGCCGGCGACGACCGCAATCACATCAAAAACGGAATAAAGTTGTTTATGGGCGAGTAGACGTCGCGACGCTGAACAGCCCGATAATTGTTATCGTTTCGATGATCGTTAAGTGTGCGTCGTCGGCATGATGATCCAGTCCGGTTCGCCATCACCGCCGTCGTCGGCCTAATTCCTGCAGGAATGGCCGTGAAGAGAGTGGGTGCGAGCGGCACTTGATGAACTAAACCCATCGATCATCCAATTAGCTCACCGATCAATCATCCGCTGCCATTTACCGCCTGCTCCCCTACTACAAGCTCATCTGTTCATCTGCATACCGCACCAGTCACGCAGCCTCGCTATGTCATTCTTTAATTGCTCGCCATCCCGAAATCCCCAGGAAATTAAATAATCCTTTTTTCGCGTTGTTGTTGCTGTTTTTTTTTTGTCCTCCTTTTTGTGCGAAAGGACATCAGGTTGACGGTTGTCTCCCGTCCGCGTCTGAAAGCTATAAGAGCATTAAAAGGACGCACCTCTCCCTCGCTTTTCCCATCTACTTTACCGATTCAGCCCTTAAAAGCACCGCTCACAGAACGCACTCCATAATTTATAGTAATTTAACAATGCACGAGCAAGAACAAGCTCAAGTATTTTTACACAATGTCCGGGGTGGCGCCGTCGTGAAAGGGTTACCGGCAAGGCCGCGTCGAATAATTTTTAAAGAGGATTTGCATGATTAAGAGGATTGTTTATTTTGAAAGTGGGCATGCATTTAAATATAATGGGAGATGTTTAATTTAATGCGCTGCGGCCGGATTATGCGTTTATAAAGGGACTTTTTTACGTTTTCATTAAATTTACGTAATTAAGCCCCGGCCCGGATCGCTCCACGCCTCCGATTATCACTGCCCCACCAACAACCAAAGCCTTCAACAAAAATTGACCAGCAACGAAATTTTGTTATTTTTCCAGCGATTTCGATCTATGAGCGTTTACGTGACAATTTTTTATTGTCGTTTCGACCGGGACGAAATCTTGGCTAGGTCGCAAATTCGGCATTTATAGCTGCATTGAAATATCAAAATCCTCATTTCCCAAGCCCCGGTTGACCATAAAATATTAATTGCTGTTAAGGAGGAATTCCTGTCGTTAAACTTAAGGCTGCGTTTTAATTCATATTTTGATATTCTTTCCCGAAAATGCGTTATCTCCCGAATTAGGCTCGTTATGCCACTGAATTTGAGACTTGACAAGATTTCTTATTGCAATTTAATTTTTAAAAAGTTGATTGTGGTAGGAAGGTCCACTACTGTGAAAATAAAGTTCTTGTGAATAATGAGAATTAGAGAATTAGATAATATGATCATTAGGAGGCCCGTTTATCATAAGTGGCACGTGGGTCGTTGAACTGATCTGACTTTATTACATAGGGGTGTAATATAAAAAAAAAGTTCAAGTTATGTTCAATTTTAAGACTTTTAGCAAAAACTGATACTCAGATGAAAAACATTTAGTGAGATTATTAATAAATTAAATGACATCAAAAGTTACAGGACACGCGTTACTCTCAGTTACGTTCAGTTATGTTGGTAGGAAGAAATAATTGATAATAATAATTTTGAATGTATTTTTCAAATAGTTGATAGTAGTGCAGGAGACGAGTGAAGATTATAATAGAAAACTTAATTAAATATGGGTGGTATTAACCTGTCTATCAAATTTACCCAATATTTTCATACAAAAAAATACTTTCATTTTCCAAAAATACTAAATGCTCACCAAAATTAAGAAAATACATAATCTTAAAGCGGCAACCAAATATTGACATAATGCTGGCCTCTTATATATTTTGTTTTCCAAAATAACTTTTGTTGACCATAAATGTTCACCAAATTTTATTCCGCATTTAATTCTAATATAATACCCAGATATTTAATTTTCGACAGTGTCTTATATTATTTAGCAGTAAAAATACTATTTGTTGATCAAAAATACACAAGCAATAAAATGTTGTGTAAATGGTAAATAATTTTATGCAAAATTATAGATGTAGATGTGCTAGGGCAAGGAAAATAAGAGTAAAAAACGAAGTGGTTTGCACAAAAAACGATATTGATTTCCGTAATATATAAATGCTTTGCTGTAATTGGCTTGCATTATGTAAAACGTAAAACTTCTTTTAGTAGTAATTTCTAATCGTGCTTTTAAAAAAAATTACAGGGCTCTGAACTGACCTAGTACAACACTTTTTTTGCGTGCCTCTTGTCTGGAAGCGCAAGCGGCAAGGAGAGATGCGCGAGCATATTTCATTTTTGGAGTAATAGAATAATTATTTGACGCACAAATAGTTTTTTTGAGAAACACTAAATATAAATGGATAGCGCGAATATTTATTATGTACAGCACGGACACGTAACTTGGCGTTCTAAATTTTTTGAACATTTAGTATATTTGGGTTCCATTAAGATTTTTTGATGCTTATTAAATTTTTTGGTGGACAGTGCCAGGGATGTATGGTTTAATTTGGTGTGCATTATATTTGCTCCCATTAAATATTGACCAATAGAACCTCAAAAATGATAAAGAAAGTATGAATTGATCTTTCCGAGCAGCTTTAGAGCTTTCAATGCAACATCTAGTTCAGAAGTTGTCTTTTGACGTAACTCTTTATTGAGGATTCTACCTAGATTAGATAAGATTTTAGAGGGTTGTTTGGGTTCTTAGCCCTTCCGAACTGCGACCAGTAAGATCTCTCGTTCAAAACTTGCTTCTAATTATTGTTCCAAAAGCATAAACCTCCGCAAAGATGCGAGCATGGTGGTTGAGTAAGCATTTAAAAAAACTACCCGAGACAACTTCAAGATTGCCTAAAGTTGTGTTGGAAAGAAAAATTTGAACTGGTTGCTTTTTAAAACCAGACATAATTTTTTTTCATATTTTTGGAACTTTGGAATTTTTAATGAAAGTTACTAAAGGTCAATTTGTGATGAGAGCAAGGTTACTAATATTTTCTACAACTAAGGGAGTGTTGTCATGAAGAGATTGGCACTTCCCAGTATATCGGTTCAAGTCACCTTAGATATAATCGCTAAATGCAAATAATTGTTAATTAAAAAACAATATTAGAATTGCCGTATTTAAGATTTGGTTGCAGCTGTTGTAGGCAGTTGAGGTGTTTTAACAAACTACGTGGAGGACGAGATGGGGCTTTCCGAATTAGGCGGAGTTTTTGGCCCACCTGCATTTCTGCTATTCCGGCAAGCTTCTGGCTTAAGTTTTTAAATTCCGCCGGTGCGTTTTGTATTTGGGCAATTTCTCAGCGCGCCTCCGCCCCCCGGCATCGGGCAACCGCCCCACCGCCGACAATAGTAAATCATAAATCGCGCGCGATTCCAAGACAATACCAGACAGCTTCATTATTAGCGGTTTCTTTGAAGTTAAACTCGCCTAAATGACTGCCATATTCTGTTTATTTATTACGTCATTTGCGCCAGTCGTTCCGCTCGAACCGCGAAATTAAAGATAACACGGTGGAGAAATTTCGGAAAATATTTTGCCGTTCGAGCGTCGTCGTCGCCGCCACAAAGCCAACTGCTCTGTTTACCCAAAATGTGCTTACTGCAATTCGGCAAGAAATTGCAGCATTTGAAGCTGCTAACCGTATTAGGGATGTGGAAACAGCAGTCTCAAGTCTGCGAAATCGAAGTAATGGACCCCCAATGCGAATCAATTCAGTGCCTGATTGTTTCCAGCCGGAGCTGTTTAATGGGATAGAGAATCCGCGACTTCGCGGCTGCACCAGACACAAACGATTCGATGATAATTTACCATTTCATACACCTATTATTTTCGATTCCGGATTTGCCCGGCCGAGCTTGGCCGCCCCCCTCAAGAGGTGGGCACCAATTTAATTTTTGTTTTCCTATCTGCACTTAAGAATGGTGACCAATAAAAAAATTTAAGATTGGTCCGGGGGATGGTTGTTTTTGGAGGGCGATTTTTGGTCTCGCGGACGGGTCGATTATTTGCGGAATTGCAGACGCGTTATCCCGGAGTTCATTATGTCAGCCGGGCGGGAAGAAGCAGGCAACTATATCAATCTTAATTACACAATGAATTGATGTGATTGCCCGCTGCCAGGTCGTGGGGATAATTCAAAGAAAATAAATTAATCTCGGTTCGAGTCCTGAAGGAAGATGTGCTCGAGCGTCGGCGAGCTCCTTTTTTATATTCCGATCGTTTCCGGAAATTTTAAAGGGGAAGTGATGCCATGCGAGGAGCAGTTATCAAGAGCACTTAAACTCGCTTTTATTACTCCCTGATAGGTTGTAAAAGGGTTACAGCGAGTGATAATTCACTATAGTACACCTCCGACTACGCGGCTACACCACAATAAAAATCGGATCGAGTCCCATGCAAATACCACCCTTTGCCGTCTGGAAGTGGTGAAATAATCCTTTCTGTCGGTGATTGCGCCATGATTTTCGAGCCGACAGCATGTGAATCGCGCGCGTCTTATATCCTTCAGGATCTCCAGACGTTGGCTTTTTACGGCACCTTAATTAAATCCCTTTCTGACATCTACCGCGCTGTTGTCACCGAGATTCCTACGTGATGCGGTTTCCAAAGTGCAAATTGCCCTCCAGAATTCCACCATCTCCGACCCATTTGCGATTATTTATTTCGTTTTAACCAACCCGTCCGCCATGCCGCCAATCATCCCTCTTTTCCCACCGTCGCATTTGCATCGGCATTTTCCCGCGGGAATTAAGAAAAAAACAAACACTTCTTTCAGGGCGGGTGCGTGGGGCCGGAAGAAATCAAACGCGCAAAACGACGGATAATCTAATACCTGTTGATGAGCGAGCAGAGGGCAAAATAAAAAAGGACGATAAAAAGCGGTTCCTTTTGAAGGCGCATTAGAGAGCTGGCGGCGGTTTGGTCTCCGGCTCCAGATCTGTAACACCCTCTCGCAGCGTCTTATAAAAAGATCCGGGGAAAATCTGATTCCAAAGGGTGTCAACTACACAAACACTTGATTCACTCCAATCTTGCCGTCATTTCGCCGGATCATCATTTTTAAGTCTACTGTATTTTGATCTCGAGCTAATTTACTTTCGAAATTAAAAGGGGCGCCGGATCCGTGTCAACACTGAACGAACGGGATCCGGCGCACGTGGCGCCCCCGATCATGTCGATGACCACCCCATGACTCTCGACATCGACCAAACTCCAACCCACAAATAACGCTTTTATTTTGTATTTGTATTTACCTATTTTTTTATAATGTATTTGCATCAATTTTATTAATTATTTTTTATTCTTCATTTTTATTAACAAGGTGCTTTTAAATTGGTCGTATTTAACAGTCTACCAAATTTATCCAATATTTTCATACAAAAAATACTTTCATTTTCCAAAAATACTAAATGCTCAACAAAATTAAGAAAATACATAATGTTAAAGCGACAACCAAATATTGACATAATGCTGGCCTCTTATATATTTTGTTTGCCAAAACAACTTTTGTTGACCATAAATACTAAATGTTCACCAAATTTTATTCCGCATTTAATTCTAACATAATATCCAGATATTTAATTTTCGACAGTGTCTTATATTATTTAGCAGTTAAAAATACTATTTGTTGATCAAAAATACAGAAGCAATAAAATGTTCTGCCAATGGTAAATAATTTTATGCAAAATTATAGATGTGCTAGGGCAAGGAAAATAAGAGTAAAAATAACAGTGGTGTGCACAAAAAAAGATATTGATTTCCGTAATATATAAATGCTTTGCTGTAATTGGCTTGCATTATGTAAAACGTAAAACTTCTTTTAGTGGTAATTTCTAATCGTGCTTTTAAAAAAAAAAAGATACAGGGCCCTGAACTGACCTTGTACAAAACTTTTTTCGCGTGCCTCTTGTCTGGAAGCGCAAGCGGCAAGGAGAGATGCGCGAGCATATTTCATTTTTGGAGTAATAGAATAATTATTTGACGCACAAATATTTTTTTTGAGAAACACTAAATATAAATGGATAGCGCGAACATTTATTATGTACAGCACGGACGCGTAACTTGACCGTTCTAAATTTGGTGAACATTTAGTAGAATTGATAGACATATAGAATTTAAAATGGTAAAACAATACGGAGCATAGTTATTTTAGTGGTGATGTTCTTATTTTTTGATGTATAATAATTTGGGTTTTATTTAGATTTTTTGATGCTCATTAATTTTTCTGGTGGACAGTGCAAGGGATGTATGGTTTAATTTGGTGTACATTATATTTGTTCCCAATAATCCCTTTTTAAATTCAAAATTCAAAATTTGAGGGCAGCTACAGCAAGTATATCGGTGACTACAATCTTTATAAACAGTTACAGCTCCCTGAAGATAATTTTTAGGTAACATCTCCTCAAGAGAACATTTTATGTGTAAAAATGACTAAAATTTTATAATTTTATGACAAGAACTAAACAAAATTGCATAAAAAAAGTTAAGCGACACATTTACTAATCAATCCTTAATTTAAGCTCTCTCTGATTAAAATTTTAGTTTTTATGTTTTCTATAGTTCTGGAAATAATAAATAAAAAATTTTGATAGTGTTACTCCTCTATAAGACCTTTAAGTTAAATCTTTATAAAAAAATTGTTGTGGATTTAATTACTAAGCTGCCCTCAAAATTTGAATACCAATTTTAGACACATAGGTAAATATACAGGTGTTCCATAATTATCTATAACTAATAGTAACTTTTGCCAATAAATGTAAATAAGCCATTTGGGGTAGTTTATGGGTAGTTTTAATTTTTCAGATGAGTTTCTTAAACTTGACCCCATCGTTTAACATAACGATGACTTTTTAAAATATTTCTGGTCTTTTGGGTGCAGAAGAAAAATTGACTGACATATCTTTTTATCGCTTTACAATTGAAAATTCTGCATTTTTAGCTGAAAAATATATAAAAAAAAATTGATAGGCAGCGATAAAAAAAAATTGTAGAAAAGTACGTAGGTACCTACAATCCTGCAAAAAAGTTCAATAATAAAAATTATTTTTGAAAAATATATAGATTGAAAAGTAATTGATAATTTCCTGAAAAACCATCTTTACAGCTAGTCTTGATCAAGTTACATTTGGTTCGTCGGTAGCCTAATAAGGTAATTGCAACAAAATAAACTAATTATAATTCTCGAGAAAAGCTCCTGGAGGAAGATGCCAAAATTGGTAGATAGTTTTCCTTGTCTTCCCTGTTTAGAAACCTGGGTGAATAACTGACACTCTTTAAGGCGAGCTGGTCTGGCCGAACCGGCTAGGAGTGACGTGTGCGGTGGGTTCTTTGTCCACCATTGATTTCCCGGGTAATTGGGGCAATGAGTTCGTGATTTTAATTGGTCTCGAAAGCGGCGATTTTATATTTAAACCCGGACCGGATTTGTCCTCTCATGAAGTGGCGTTTGGCGAGCGTGCGGGTAAATGAATCCCTCGCCCGCTAAACTGCGGCTCCGTGCCGAGGGCGGCATTCCGGCATCAACGTGAAAGAATCCGGGGTTCTAGTTCGTTAGTCTTCCGGAGATCTGACAGTTCCTTATTGAAAAATTGGCTGGCATTCGGGTCGATCGAAAGTAATTAATTATTTTTGGCATTATCGAGCGAGCAGGCCGTCTGCTTTCTTTTGCTAATTCATGAGCCGCGAACGAGCAATAAAACACCGCCAAGCAGGCCGTCGCGCTATGCACGTGATTCCCCCTCAAAAGATTTTCCGAAAAAAAAAATTGAGAAGAGTGAGAGAGGGGGAGGGGTGAGTCCGAACGAGTGGTGCATAAATGAGCAGCGGGGGAGGGTGGCGGCGACGGGAGCCGGCTGGAGCGCATATTGGTCTAGCGTCCCTTATGTGTGTCCGCCACAGATTCCAACTCCTAATTAAGACTGGTGGGAGGAGGGGGACCCAAGGAGGGATATTGATCAAGTCGGGAGCGGGTGCGACGAGGAAACGGGATCGACAAGGAAAGCCGAGTTATTATTTGGGCGACCGCGTTCGCTGTGTTTGCATGCGCATGACTTTCTAGTGAGAAAATTAGCACTGCTCTGACGATGGGGTCCGAGCGATGGGATAAGACCCGCTGATGCAGCCGGGCCTGCCGACTTTCCACTTTGGATCGGGTAGCTGGCCGTTCATTAAAAATTAAGATACGCCCATAATGAGAGATTTGATTAAAAACGCATTAGGGGTACGTGTGTATTATCTGATTTATTAACGCGGAATTATTATACTAACGCGGTCGGTGATCCGGCGCCGGGGGAAAAGCCGGACCCGCAACAGTATTAAATTTTTGAACGACGCACCACGTCGAATTTAAACTTTTCCAACCCAGAATTGCATGTCCAGCTGCACTCGCAGCGCCCCATTATCTCGCAATTTCAAACCAATTTCCAAAATTGTCAATATTTGTATCTTCCCATTGCGATATAAGTGGTGAAAATTGCTTCTTAAAAAAGCTAAGCCCTCCGGAGCCAAATTTCGAATTCCAAGCAAGTGTCATCTTTCGTCTATTAGATTCAAACGTTAAAAATTGGGGTGCAGCAGTAGGGCACCCTGGCATGAGGACACTTGGGCGGCTTGAGGGTTTGGTGGGGGTGTGGGGCTGAAAGGTGACTTAATCTGCGCATTTTTCGTAGCGCGCCCCCTGCAGCGTGATAAATTTCCTAACGTGCCTTCTTCTGTTCCAGATTTGACCGCAGCAGGCCGGCCCTCCGGTTCGAGGGCGATGAGCAAGGCAAGTCCCTATCCTAATAATTCTCCCCGATTATGCCCGGGAATTAAGTCGTCGCCGACCCTCCCTCGAGTTTTTGATTTTTATATCCGATTTCGCGCACGTTCTTCGAGGACGTGACACTCGGCAGCCTCCAAGTGGACACGGTTCCGGCCTCAAGACGTTCACCCGGAAATAACGATCTCGTCGTCGTGCAGTCGCTTTCCGCGCAACAGCATCAATTCTTTAATTATGGCGATTACCTATTCTTGGAAAATTCGCTTGTTAAAAGAGCGTACGTTTCCCCGGACGTGGGTGAAACTTTTAATGGGCTTTCATCGAATATTGATTGGCGTTTATAAGTGAGCGAAAATAACGAGAGATAAACAGTTTTTCTGGCGTTGCGACGCCGGGCGTCTGGAGTTCTGGCGTCGAGGACAAATTGCGGGCGAATTAAAAGGATCCGGTAAATGTACGTGTTGACTCGGGAAATAATCGAAAGCTATTAATTCCAGCGTCAATAGCTATCTGCTTTCAGAAATAATGATCGAGTCGCGTGCTACAGGTGTTGGCGGTAATGACGCCGTCAAGCATTTAGATTTTTGAGTCAGCAATCAATAGGGTTGGTGGGGTAGCCACCGCCATGCCGTACCTTTCACACGATTAAAAACGGCCACTGTTACATTCAGCACCGCAGTTGTAGCCGCAATAACAGAAAACATTCCTTAACGATTGGGCCATTAAAGACGTTCAATTTGTCAATACCGAGGAGTTTTACCCTCCATGTCTCGTACTTCCAATCATTCATATTGGGGTACGAGCAGGCCGCATTCCGTATTATTCACCCGGCGCATCCGCCATTTACGCTCAAATCTAACGATCTTTAGTTGCGCAACACCGAATTAAAGTAAGTTTCGGCCCCTTTCAAGTTTTACAAAAATTGTCTTTTCAGTATTAACGTAGCAAGAACTTGCAGCTTGAGCAATTTTTATGACGGAAAGATTGTATACTTGCAAAACTTGAACATTATAACTAATTTTTCTCGTAAAACTAGATAATAAAGTTTGGTCCATCAACTTTCAGATTACTTACAGAGCTTTTTGAGAATCTTTTCAAAACAATTTCACTTACCTACTTTAATCTATTTATTTGTGCACTTTTTAAGATAAAGCATTCCAGAAAGTTGTGAAGATTTCCATGATCATTGATAGCTAAAAATGCAGCATATTTCAAAAATTGTAATATGTATTAGTGAAGTTGGAGTTATTTGTAGCTTTATGTTACAATTCTCGATCCAAATTTATACAGAGGTTGCTTAAACAATTTTTTTTACATAATACATGAAGATTTTTTTTGTCTTTAAAGTCATGTAACTATCTATGGCAATGTCATTAGAATTTCTATTCTGAAATAAGGACCCTGTGGCTAAAGAGGTAGAACTGAAAATTTTGATTGGAACCAATTTATGTAAGCTCAAAGAAGTTTTTGTAATTAACTAGTTTTGTAGGACGAACTAAGAAATGCGCCAATTAGCGCTGATATACATATAGAAAAGCAAAAAATGAAGAAACAGAAAATTAAGAAATACAGGGTAAGTCACGTAGCCCGTGCATTAGAAGTTTTTCAACTTCCAGTTGGATTAGAAATTTGAAACATGGGATTTTAATTTTTAATTTGATAAGGGATGAAGCTAGGTATAGGGAATGCTTAAGTAACTTATTGTAAAATACAATTTACTATCGAGTGGTATAAAAAAAGTCAATACGTGCTATTTGAAAAAAATGACTTCTTGACCATTTTTGACTGCAATATTTGAAAATTGTTTGCGCCCATATGGTACAAAATGGAACCATTATTAAGATATCAGAAGTTAGTCTGGACTTCGAACTAAGTACTTTATAAATTGGTTTTTATAAATTCTGAACCGTCTGCAAGATACGAATTTTTTTGTAAGCTACTACATCGACCATTTTTTTTCACATAAATTAACATAATGTCAAAAATTGTCAAATAAGTTTACATAACAAGTGTTATGAAAATTCAGAGTTTGAAGACCAATCGAACCATGTAGGAAAAATGGTACAATTTTATTTAAAATAAGAAAGTTAATACCGACTTTTGGCACATCCTGTATAGCCAGAGAGCTCAAAATATTTTAGATAGAATGAGCATGACTGATTATGACTGCCCTCCAAGTTTCAAATTTCTAATCCAACTGGAAGTTGAAAAACTTCTAATGCACGGGCTACGTGAATCACCCTGTATATTAAGAAGTAGAAGCAAAATAAAAAATTAATTTTTCTGAAAAAATGAAAATTTGTTGAATTGACATATGTAATATGCGAGGTGAAGATGAAGGTTAAATTTAATGTCAGCAGATCCTTTTCATCAACTTGTGTAGATCTCTCTTGGGTAGCATCGAGTCAAAAAATACCTTGGAATTTTACAAGCTCGTCAGAAGCTCTTTTCGTAACCTTAATCCCTTTCTCGTATATTTGTTCCAAACTTCCAATAGCTTCCAATGATTGCTGGTTCCAAGACGCTGGCATCTTGCTGTTATTCTTTTTCTTGGCCGTAAAGCATGAATCATCAAGCGGCATCCTTTGTTTCCGTCCTGCAATAATTCACAAATCAGAAGTGAAAAATAAAAGAAAAAAATTACGAGAGTAGAATAGTAGTAAAACGTAGAAGAACGAAAGAAAGGAGAACTGACAAAAGTTATAGCTATAGTTATAGAGAAGAAGTTAAATTGAGAAAATAAACGTTTTAAAAATTTACCAAACGTTTCCTTATCTGGACAAGAGAATAAATAGTATCATCACTGTGTAAGAGAGGACGGACATGAAGAAACCACATAAGGAGAAAACCAATACCAAAAAATACCTTGAAAATGAAAAGAAGAAGACGCATAAGAAATTCCTTGGTAATCCAACGGTATAAATAAAACTTGTGTCTTGCAACATTTGTACGAGTTGAACCACCAGCAGTTGCTTCTCTTGGTGGTGCCTAACGTAATTATTAGGGGAGTTGTTACTACAGTGTTGCCGCACAGTAAGGGTATATTTGGTATGACGTTTCCCACTCAGGCAGAAAAGAGTGCAGGAGCTAGGAAGCAGATGATGATGCGTTGAGTTTTCTCTTCTGCTTTCCAAATCAATTTTTCCGAAATACATGCGTAAAGTGGTTTTAGCGTTTCTTTTTGTCGGATTGTGCTGTTCGCGAATCCGTCGCTTTGTCGCCTCTCTGGAGGGAGGCCGTTGCTAATCGCTGCCGGGAATGATTAATCGAGTTAATGTAAAAATCGCCGGCACCGCTCGCCTCCAGACATTAATCGTCGTTTCCGTGTAATTACCTCGTCGCAATGAATGCTTTTTACAATTATTGACATTAGCACGGGCGTCGTCGATCCGTCCTCCGTTGAATCCCCGTCGTCGACATCAACTGGATCCCGCCCGCCCGTCGAACATGTGACTTCTTCTTTAATGAAATTTCGAAATCTCGTGCCGGCGGAGCCGTATAAAAGAAGTCTTAATTAACGAGTCTATTGTTCTGCCGGAAACCCGCTTCTTTGGTGAGTTGGAAGTGTGCGGGAACTCTCGGCTTCGCGTCGCACAGCCTCACAACTTTTATGAAATTTAAAGCTTAGTGCCCGTTGCAGATCCCGGATCGCTCCCGTTATTATTAATATCCGACGCTCTCTCGGTAATTATCCGATGGCGGACGGTACCAATCCTCAGCAAGGCGACGACAATAGTTTTATTTGGCGGAAAACGGACCGTAAGCCGATGTTTTCTGGCAGAGTGGCCGATTATGTACGCTCGAAATCGCGATCATAGAGGCGACCTCGCCGAGAGAACATTTCTATTTAATTTAAGCGTAAACCATAAAGTTCTGGTTCACCTCGACGAGCCATTGCCCGCCTGATGGATGATCGTTCTTTGACGCCACATTCGTCATCACCTCTCGACTACATCGCCGACCGCAGATCGATGTGCAGGCCAAGACCAAAAACACCAAAACACAAGGACACGTCTCATCCCTCCAATTATTTCCTAATCACCCCCGCTTCCCAGTGGGCCAGCAAAAGTTGATAAGGAAACTCACAGAAATTTCAGAGAAATAATAATTTGATAACGTGCCAGAAACTGTGGAAAATACTTTGAAAAAAGAAATATCAAAAAGACCTTCCAGTCGAAGATAGGAAATTTTTATTAAAATTGCTAGAAGCAAGAACTTTATTTACTGAACTTTTTGTAACTTGAAGGTTTGAAAGTTCAACTTATTCAGACCTGTTTGTGTGATTTTTGAAATTGTCAACTTGCCTGTCCTGGATTTCCAAGAAGATTCAGTAATTCAGCAAAGCTTCTTAACTTGTAACAACCTCGTCAAAGCTTTGAGTGGCACACCTAAATTTAGGAAAAATTATGAATCCGGATAGGTACAGAATCCAGATCTCGTCAGATAACCGTCAATCAGGCAACTTTGCAACCAGAATTATTGCGGTTTACCCAGCGTCTTTAACATGTCTGCATCGCATCTCTTGACACTTTTCTCAAATTTTCTTAATTGTCTCTTAAGTGCCCTATTGGGTCTACTCAGTCTACTGGATCTACAATAACTTCTCGGTAATTTCTCATAAGAGAACTAGTAGCACCTCGAAGAAGTTGATTAAGGGAATAATAATTTTAATAAAGTTTTTTGTACATTGAAGGGTTGAAAGTGTTACTTATTGAAGAGTTTTAAGGTGTTTTCTTTTTCAACTCAACGGTCTGATTTTTAAAGTTACCAACTTTTCTCCCCTGGATTGAGACTCAACCAAACGTAACTCGCACCTCGTCAACATTTTGAATGGCGGGACCTCCTAGTTGGCCGTCAATTAGAAACTTTTTCTTGATCTAGTAGTTGTAGTGGAGAGGTGGCGATTCTCCCGGCGCCTCCGCCATTTCTGCCCGCCTCGCATGCGACTTGGTCGGAATTCATTAGGCGGTTGCAGGACGGAAAAAGCGCGTCGGCGGCAATTAATCGTTGGTGATGGCGCCGCTGGGCCGTACCGTGGCGTGGAGGTCAGCCTGCCGCTGGTCCGGTCCCATGCGGGTGAGTTGTCTTCATCAGGCTGTCTGCTACATTAGAGACCCCGAGGAGGCCGTGTTACGCGACTCCGTGTACAATATCCCTCTTTCCCTCGCACCCACTCCATCACCATTTGCTGAGACGTTCGCGCGGTGGGACAAATCGAACATTACGAGAACGAGGCGGATCCTCACACACGCGAACCCGCACTTACAAGACGGGTCCCTCAGTAGAAGACGTACGACAATTACAATAATAAATGCGGCGGATTTTTTCGGGCGATCCCTCAAAGTCTCCGGTTTATCGCGACATCCGGTCCCATCAGTCTCGCTCCGGATTTTTGCATCGATCAAGACACCTGCGCCCGCCAAACTCCCGGCACTGGGGGGTAGTTGGTCAATCAGGGAATCAGACGGGAATCGGCCGACGCACCGTCGGTCTTGATGATTTTTTTTAATAAATAATTCTTCGGTTAACCCGAGTTTTTGTTTTAATTAATTTTGTTGTTAATGTTGCAAGTTTTTCCGACGACATTACGTGGAGACGTTAGCGGCGGATTTCCACATTCCCTTTGTTTAATGGTTCGAGGATTTTTTCATGAAGCCGCGGTCGCTTATAATTGCCTTTATGCATGACCGACATGTCATTAAGAACATGTATCTTATTTGTTTCGCTTTGTGTGCGGCTATTATATGGTAATCGCCGACATAAATAATTCCCGCCAAAGCATGATTGCTAATCAATATAAACGACATATTAATACGCGCCTTCCACACCTAGAGCCCGTTTACCCCGAAAACTCCCTTTATTTCGCTTATTTACGTGCGTTCATAAACACATCCATATTCAAGTAGCTAACAGTGTCTCGTCGGCCGTCTTCGTCGCCTCATCTACATATGTTCTCGTCAGCTGCGCTTTGTTTCTGAAAAGGGCTTATTAAGGATGCAAAATTTCCCATTCATATTCAAAATTTTATATCCCAGTTTCGCCACTAATTTATTCAGCCTTCCCTGTCTATGCTCCTTTCTTTTATTCCCGCTTATTTAGCCGTAGGAAGCGGCTAATTCCGTTCCGCGTTTTTTAATAAAACCCAATCCGGCGACGGCGCTGGCGACCGGTTCGCAACTAACCGGAAGACCATCGGCGGCCAACAGGTGGTCAGCATCAATCATTTCTTGGTTTCGTCCAAGAAATCCAATCTCGCCCCCACCGCCCGGATTAGAGCGCGTCAATCAAAATAATAAATAAGGGGGTGCATATTTCAATATTTGCGGAATCAATCTGATGAGACGGCGTTTAAAAAACGAATCGCTGATTCGGGGGCGGTTTCTCGGCGGCGCGGGGACCGGAAACCTCTGCTAAGCCCGGAATGCTAATCACTCTCAGCGGCTCAGCTCCTCGGAATAATTAATTATCATTCTTTCCTATATTTTACGTGCTCCTTTTTCAGACGCCCTTCCCTTGTATATCCGCATCCTCTCATTACATCAAAATTAGATTTAAAAATGTGGAAATTGTATCGTTGATTGCAATTCTGGAGTCGCTCGCGCAACTTTAAAGTGGATTTTCAATTAACCATTGAATATAATGTATTTAAAACAGCGAGCCGGCTATTTGCGGCCGGCTTTAAAAAGTTGTGCAGTGTGGCGGATTTTTTGCGCCCCCGCACAGCCGCTCCGATGAATACTATCTTGTCCGGCGCATTGTATATCGGCTGAATCGGCAAAGAGGATTACGGGTTGTCTCCGCGCGCCCCCATTGTTGTCGGCACTCTTTTTCACGCCGGAACACCTCTGAAAAGTCCAGGTGTTGTGGCGGCGGCACCGAAGCGATTTCCCCGTCGATACGCCTGAAACCCCTTCGGAGACCGAAAAGCGGGGGCTTCGCGTTCCCGGAGCTAAGTAGTCGACCTGTTTCAGGACCACAACAACCGTCAATCGCTCATACAATAACCTCGTGCACAACCTTTCACATCGAGATTCCAAATTTAATTAAGTACGTAAAACAAACCGCGATTTGTGCAGGGAGAATAATATAAGCATGGCTAACGTCACGAGCTGGAGGGTTATTGGATTGTGTCGGTAATTGCAACGTTGTCGGGGGCAGTTTTAAGGCAGCCGACGCACCTACACAGATCAACTCTATAACCAAATAATCCATTGTGTGCCAGGGTCCGCGTAATTCTATCAAATTTAAACCTACCCCTCAAGTGTAATTGACAAATTTTCGAAACAGTGCTTATGCTTATGTCTTGAAGGTTATTCCTAATATTTTGCCAAAATTTTAGAAAAAGGTCCAACTACGGTTGAGAATGCTCCCTGGAAGTACCCAATTACAATTGAACCGAATGGATGATTTAGTTGCAGTTGAGCTGTTGGCGGTTGATTGGAATCTTTGATTGGCGTCCTTGATTAGGTAATTAGCCATCGGAATCTTTCGGGGTTATCCCGGCCGTCGAATAGCGCGAGATCATTTGAAATTTCGAAATAATTGCATGAGCGTCGTTCGGTGAAACGGGCGTCCTATAATCGGGCTTCCCGGATCTGGGGGCTTGAGCGATTGCGGCGTGGCGGCCGTTTGATTCCGTAAAATGTTGGACATTTATCGTCCCCGTTTGATGTGGTTTGCTTTGATTCCAGGTGGACGAGCGCAGACCAGGGATTAGAAGAGTTGAAACCAGGTGAGTTGTCCGTTCCGAAAAAGTGTGTCGACCGGAAGTCCTCCCGTCCTCGCCACGTGACGATCCGATCGATCCCGCTGCATGATTTAGGGCCCGCATATCGGTTATATTTCTGAAACTTTTCCTCCGTACCACTACAGATCCATATTTCAGCGTGACAACTTAAATATTTAATATAAACAGTCGGCGAGTATAGCGCGCTATCGTTTTGGCAACGTCGTCGGTCCGGCGCCATCGCCGTCGAGCACCTGCGGGCGTCGGGGCGCCGCAAGAAGTCATCGCCAGGTGAGAGAGCTTATCCCGCCGCAAACTCTCCCGTAAATCAGGGCGTTCGGGAGGTGGAGGAGGAAAGCAGGACGCGGCTTGCACATGACGCCGTTACGTTCCTCACTTCTTATCGTCCGCTCCCCCGACTTTCGACAAATTAGTCATCAGTTTTGCCGGTTTCCTTTCCTTCGTCCTTCTTTATCGCGTCGCAGGCAAATGTGGCCGTCGTATTTATGCATTCGACTATAACCGAGCGTTTTAACCAACGCCATCGTTTTTATTGTGCTCTGACAATATGTCACGTAGGCGGCGGGAGAGGTGGCGGCCAGATAGCGAATAAACGTTATTACTTCGGTACCTGACTGCCAAAAGCAAAACGAAACCTCAGCTTAATATGTTGCGTTTTATGGCCGACGACTTGGCGGTGCGGTAACGAACGGAACGGCCAATTATTGACCCTCGCCTTCGGTTTTTCACCAAAATTACAATGCCCGAATAACACCTACGCAAAGCTTTGTTTGCGTTCACAATCGACGGATCTCATCGAAACTCTTGTACATCAAGGCGGGAGGGAGGGCAAAAAACATCTTTTGCAACTAACTTCCACCGCTGATTCACAAGAGAGAAATCGAAGCCGGCCAATTACTCGTCTTTTTGAAAAGTTTTATTTTTGTATTTGTACTGCCACGACCAAAGAATGTCCAGAGGTATCATCAATTTCCTCGAAAGAAAAATTTTTTTTCGTGAATTTTCTCTCCTGCTGTCACTATAATAGTTCGTCCGAGGGTTGCCTTCAACATTTCTTACCTCAATTATTTTAATATTTTCAACTGTGGGCATGTACATTTTTGGAAATTCCTATTTTTAAATACCTTCCTCTTCCTGAGATGACCACTGATCATTAGTCAGTTTGATCTTGAAAAAACTTTGTGAAAGGCGTTGAAAGTTAGAAGGATTATGACTTTAATTATTTTTCTTTGGTTTCTCTATTTTTCTCCTTTCATTTCTATATTTCTTCTATTTCCCACGTATTTCTTCTTAGTTCTTCACTCAGCTGCAAGGTTCTTTTTCCTTCATCAAATGCTTCACTACGTCAGAGGGTCAAGAAAGAGATTTAGGAAAACCTGCTTCCAAATTAAATGTAAAAATGCAGTAGCTGGTCTGCTAGTGAAACTTCCTAAACTCTTATTTTTTGAGTATTTATGGTTTTTACTATTTAAACATATTTTTCTTATTATAGGTTCTTCAAAAATGTGCTTACATAATTCTAAATTAGATTGAATCAAGGGTTACATGATATAATGATTTTTGTCGTGCTTTAAAAAAATACTAACTTCCAACTTCTGTCTCTTAAGCGTTCAAGTTCGTAGAGTGTGGCATGCTATGTTGTGTTCAAAGGAATACACTCTGTATATTGAAAAATATTTTCACTGGATTAAATAATTTTTATTACTAGTCGCTTTCATTTGTTTATTTTTAGGTCAAGGTTATTTTACTTTTCCTTTAATTGCTGTATCATCCCTCTAAGTCCAAGTATTGTTTGTTATACCGGGTGTCCCAGGGCAGGCGGGTCATAGGGAAATAGCACGCGAAATTATATTTTGGAAATAATATCTCCCCAGGTAAAATTACGTAAAAACTGAAAGTGTGAGAGGGGTTACTGAATAGAGGGGCACATTAAGTTGTAAAATTCATAGCAAATTACGATTTGGATACTTTGGGAAATAGAATTTTTAAAATACTACATGTCACGACTCATTAAGTACTAGCGCCAAGAAAATTTCAACGCCTGCCTCGGTGGTGTAGTGGTTAAAGTTGTTTGTTTTGCTACGTTAGTTTCTTGACAGGTTCATTGAAATTAAAACGTTTTTTTTTAAATGATTAGAAAGTTACTGAGCTTCTTATTTCTAACTATTGTTGAAAAAAAAACGAAAAAAAGTGAAAACATTGGATGGGATGTTAACCCAGGACCTCGATGTTTGGAATTTGTTGAAATTTTCTTCACGCTAGTACTTAATCAGTCGTGACATGTAGTATTTTAAAAATTCTATTTCCCAAGTTTCCAAATCGCAATTTGCTATGAATTTTACAACTTAATGTGCCCCTCTATTCAGTAACCCCTCTCACACTTTCAGTTTTTACGTAATTTTACCTAGGGAGATATTATTTCCAAAATATAATTTCGCGTGCTATTTCCCTATGACCCGCCTGCTCTGGGACACCCGGTATGTAAGTGTTTTTATTATTAACAAAAAAAATTATCTTTATATTATCTTTTATTATTAACTTTTTTTTCTCGGGCGTTATTCTTTCTTCTTCATTACTATTTTGCTATATCCTCACCAGTTATTTTCCGCCCCCTCAATGTGCAGAAAAATGATTATTGACAATTTCTGTATTAATACAATTCTCTGCTTCCTTGCTTATTTTTACCTTTAATCTTCGACTCTTCATTATCACTTATATTTTTGGCTTTTTTTATTTTTTTAAATTTTATTTCATATATTCTTTATTTGATCTTTAAAAAAGTGAATCAAGACACTCTATACTTCTTTTTTGTAACATTTTTTTTGTTGTGTCGACTAATTTTTATTCGCTTTCTCTTTTCTTTTCTATTTTTTTATTTGTATTTACTTTTTATTTGCCAAGATTAAATGAATATTATTTATTCTATCAAAGATTATTTTGTTTGATTTTCATTTGTTTATTTTTTATTTATTTTATAATTATTCTTCTTGATAATGTTTACAGCAATTGGAAGTTATGCTTACTTATTTATTTATTTTTGTTACTTGTTTTTTTTTGTTGGTCGATTACCTTTATAACTTCTTTATACTTTTCTAATTTTTTCAAAATTTATTTTCTCTCTATCTTCACTTTTCATATTCCCTGTGGGTACGTCATTATTATAGCTATTTATGTAGTAAGTTGCAAAATGAAAGTGTTTTTCGCACCAAGACGTGAATATTACCAAACGAGCGAAGCGAGTGTGGTAACACGTCGCGTGCGAAAAACACGAATTTTGCAACGTACTACATACAAGATTTTTTATACAATCGTCGCCAGAATTGTTAAAAATGTAAAAAGAAAGAATAAAATAGCACATTCTTACTGCATAATCTAGTTGCACAATTTTTGGTTTCCTAGGAAATGCGACATAACAGAATCAACATTTCATTGATAATTGAGGTGTTTGTCTGTTAATTTTACATTTTGTATCTAGTGCGAAAAAGTGACAGTATAGTGAAAAAAAACACGTTATTTCGACATGAAAATGACATTCGAAATGGTACTATTTCGATACGATGTATAAAAAAATATTTTATTCTTCAACATTAATTCTTTTTTATTTTTACTTTTCATTTATCTTCTACTTCTTCAATTGCAACAAGGCTTTATTGTTGTCCACTACTGACCATATTAAATACAGCCTATGCATATATTTGTATTAATGACAGTCTAAAAATATGTTTCTTGCACCTACAAACTTTTGCAACTTAAACCATTTTAATTACAAATCTGTTTTTATCTGTCTTATTTGTTATTTGTTATTAATGTAAAATTTAGTTTTGTCATACTTTGGTTTAAGCTTCTTGTCCTCGTAAATTTATACGAGCTTTTGGGATGTTGTTTCGCGATTTACCCTCCAACTCTGGCGTTGAAGTTTCTTTCCACCAACAAATTTCAACAGTTTCTTGCTTCTGCAGCTGTTAAAAAAATTACCTAACTACCTAAATGTAATTAATGATAATTTTCTTTATGATAACCTAGAAATTGTACCTATTACATAACTTCGTAGATTCGAATTATTATTCAACTAAATTGTGTAGGTGATGCGTTAAAGAAACAAGTTTTTAGTTATTAATTTCTTGATAGCATTACGTCACTTTTTGGTTAGGTGTTCGCATGGGATAGAGGTGCGGTTTTTAATTGTGAATTTGTGGAGAGTTGGTTGAAGAAATTTGAGACGAAGGTCCGCCGGTGTTTTGCCGCGGTAAAATTATAGAATTATTTTTTTGTAGACCCGGCCCTGCGTCGTGGGTCTTGCGGACGAGGGGTGCAAAGCGTCGGTGCCGCCTGCGACCTGGCATACCGGCCGCCGCGGCGCCCTGATTTATCGGCCCGACGTGGTATAGGGAGTGATGTATGGCCCGACCGCCTTAAGAAATCCAGCATACGCGATATCTCGGACCGATCTATGAACCTGTCCGTAAATATAACCAGATTTATGCTGTCTTACCTCTCCCGAACTTGCGATACCCGTCTACTGTACTATCCAGAACCGGGAGACTTTTGCAATTATGGCGACGTCATCCGCCGGAATCGCCGTTTGATTTAAGCGCACCGAAGCTCCCTGCAGCTTTTTTTCGCCGGTCGGGATTTATGCGCTACTGGCCCGTAGTAAATACTAGTTTTAGCTAATTAGGTTTTGTGTGTGTTTGTAACGAGTTGGCGAGGGTGTTTGGTTTAAAATTCAGCCGGCAGTGAATAGT
Organism: Schizotus pectinicornis; assembly: GCA_951805265.1. Taxonomy (NCBI): domain Eukaryota; kingdom Metazoa; phylum Arthropoda; class Insecta; order Coleoptera; family Pyrochroidae; genus Schizotus; species Schizotus pectinicornis. The sequence goes on along the minus strand of OX638207.1, from coordinate 9,447,308 downwards.
GTTATGCTCGCATGCACCCTTAGGCAACCCTCGTCCTAGGAAATGAAAACCCGGCACTTTTACACACATTTCATGCACTGACAGTTTAAATTTCTGATTAAATTTTCATTAAAAATATAGACGCGCCGCGAATCCAACGGAAAACACGTAAGCGGGGCTAATTGCGTTTTTGAATCAGGTGCCAATTAATCGAGGCGATTATCGAAAACTTTGGTCCCGTCGCGGCGCCCGAATTGACAGGGGCGTCTCTTTAATTTGCGGGAGGACCCGTCAATTTCGGCGGGCGCGCTGAGAAAAATTGAAACGTATCGGGTTAATAGGTCCACTTTTTACCCCGGCTTTCCCTTGTTAAGGGGTGAAAGCCGCAACGGCTCATGTCAGTCATCTGGCATTACGACGCTTCACAAACACACGGTTTAATCTTTTTTAAAGAGGGTAGGGTTTAGTTTGCTAATTAAGAACCATTTAGGATGTCATTTTTCAGTGCGGTGTTGCCGCAGTAATTGCGTTTAATTTTTGCACCTTTTTAACCCCAACACGGCGCACTGCGATACTTTAATTTTGCCGCCGACGACGGTTAACACATTAATTTCTTCCATCGCCGCCACTCATCCACCACTATCATTACGTCGAACCCCAACGACAACGCATCCACACAAAAGAAACGCACCTCAACTTTTTGCAGAAACCGCCATCACTCTTCTGGCGCGCCTTCTGCCACCCCCCGGCGTTCTTCTTCAAATAGGGAGTCCTGCCTCTGTCGTCTTAATTCTTATTCTAGGTTTTGATATTAACTTATTTAAACAAGATCAAAATAACGTTGTGATCTGAAGGGTAAAGAAAGCGAAATTAATATTAATAATTATTCGACAGAGTCTCTTGTCGAATAGACGAATCTACTCCCTATAAGGGTCAGTTATTACGCATCACGTCTTAAAATAGCCGTACAAAATAAGGATTTTTACCATCAGTTATCAGAAAATATTTTTTTTTTTGAGACGGTTTTTAATATTAAATAAAAGTCATAAGGTCTCAAGGTTGGTGATTAATCTTAATGGTATAGCAAATCTAACCTCAGTTTGTATATTGTAGCTCTTGGCGTCTGAATGGTAGATTTAATAGTAGACGTTGATACCTACTTGTTTAATATTAGTAAAAGGTCATCGTTATCTCCTGATGCTCAATGAGTAAATAGTAACTTACCTACTATTGAAAATTATTTTCAACTTGTCATCCTTCAACTGTAAGGAAGATCAAACTGTCTTTCTGTTTAAACTCCAATTTCTCCCTGGATACGCTCACAGCATCCGTCATTGAACAATGAAAGCGGATTGTAGACGATATCATGTCCCTCTTTCCGGTGATACATCCAATAACTGGGGATGTTCAGTTGTGCATAAGGAGTCTTTCGAGAGGAAGTCCACGGTCGCTTCAGCTCAATGTCACAATTCTGGCGAAATCCATAATTTTTCCCGCTTTCGGGCGCCTTGGACTTGACTTTCAAAAGTGTTAATTGTAAATCTCCAATTTTCCTAATTGGTCGCTGCGTAAGTGTTGCAATTGAACTTGTGAGGGGTTCTGGGTCCATGTGGCCGCGTGGGGGCCCGGCCCAAACGTAAACAATATCGATTTGGCTAAATTCATGCCGGCCCATAAAAAGTTCACTTTAATTTCAAACTGGCGCTAACTTAGTCCGAAACTTTGCCGACACAAATTACACTTACGTTCTTTGTACTTTCTCTTTCTAACTTGTGCGAACTAGTTAGGCGTCAAGTTCGTGAGGTAGGTCTTTGTCGAATTAGCCCAACTTTTTTCTCGTCCCATTTTTTCAGAGAATTTACGAGTCGCGTCCCCCGTTCACCTGGCCCGAACTTCTTGCGTCCTCTCCACCCCCTTCTTCACCTCGGGTTTATTTATCGCAAATATCGCCCCGGTCCTCCATGGTCCCCCGTGTTCTCGATATCGACGAGTTGTTATGGCAAGTGTGCGTCGGGCTCCCTATCTAGGGGGCGGCTAATTCCACAGTGAGAGGGTTGCATTCTTCCAGTTTGCGCGCGCTCCTGCCGCCGACGGTTGCCTGCTCGTTCTCCTGCTCTCTGCCACTGCTGCAGTTAGTTGCAACTTAGTGCGTGCGGTTTACGCACGTTTAGCGTAAGGTACAGGAGGATCGCGTGCGTGCGTGTGGCGTGCTTCCGCGTTCCCGCCTAACTTTAACAAGAAGTGATTTGTGACAAACGCCATTTCGACACAATTCTTGTTTGCGTCGACGGATGTTCGAGTTAAACCGCTTTTTTCCACCCCCGGGACATCCCCCAAAATGATCGAATCCGTCGCGACAAGGTACGTAATTTTAATAACAACCCCTAATTTAAAATCGCCAGAATTGCGCCCCGGAGGGGGGAGCGCGGAACTCCCCCACTGAATGATTTAATCCGTATGGATTTGGAGGCTGATCTTCCGATTCGAAATGCCGCTCCTGAGAAGAAACGCGCTGTTCTAAAGTCGGGCCTGCTTAAAGTGGGCAAGGATTAGGCGGTTTATCCGCCTCCAAGCATTCCACTGGATAGTCCGCACTTTAGCTATCTGTATTTCGCAGGGAAGCGCAGGGATTTCGGAGCAAAGTTACACCGCACCGATGTTGTACAGTGTAAGCTACCTAGATAGTTTGCGGTCATTGTTATAATCGCTAATTCAGACGCGGAGGCTCAAGGGATAGCCGACTAGTTACGTGGCGCCCCCCCATCAACCCCATCAACGTTCCCCACGCTGGAAACTTAACGGCCCAGCGCCAGGTGACGGCTCAAACCTCGCGAATCCGTCGCGCCACCCTCTAGACCCCCAAGTCGAAAAAGTCAAATTACTCGACACCTGTCCCCATTTACCCCCACCGCCTTTGTCTCTTCAAATTCACTATACTACTGTTGAGAATTAGCACCAAGAGTTATGCCTTATTTAAGTGACCTAAGGGAATCTTAAGAATTTTTTAATTTTTACATTTCTTCTGAAATGAATTTTCCAACATCTTGTTGGTCATCTGTCTAAATTTTCTTCATTTAGATATTTTTAATTAGGTCTCAAAATTAATAGAACGGCGATTTCGTGTTCTTGTTCACCTTCTTTCTATTTTAATTTAAAAAAATTTCTTCTAGTTTTTTCTATAATTATCATATTTTTTTTCCTAGTTAAGAAAATTATTCGTCTGAGAAAATAAGAAAATAAATGGAATTTTTGTGCTTTCAACTCTCGACTTAGCAACGTTCTTCTTATGTCGTACATTTTTAATTTTATAACAGAAGAATTGCAACAATTTAAGAAAAGAAATGGAAGTTGTAGTTTACGAGACGCTTTTGAAGCATCGTTGCCGGTTTTTTACAAAAATTTTTGTTTTTTTAAGAAATTTTTTGAACTTAAATCATTGTCAAAAAGTCTTTTTTATATCCTTATTGCTTACCCGTTTAATAAAATCTCGCAATAAGATTTTCTTTATTTCTTCATTTTCTTTAGAACAATATTTGCAAAATAAATTGTTGTTATATGGGTGATGTCAATGATTGTCAATTCAGTTTCAATTTAGGAGGTTGTTTTTGATGGCAAGATTAGAAATTGTTACTTTTACTAAAGGAATTCTAAATTAACTCCTCAAAATTAAGAAATACGCACGATTTACACTGTTTTTGACTTCAGCTTGTCTTGAGATGTATAAAATTATTCTTCTGCATTTTTCTCTAATTTTTGTAATTTTTCTTTATGGCCCAGAAAATATTATCTAAGTGGGCGAAAATGAAGAAGCAACCAAACTTGCACGATGTCTCTTGGATTTGCAGAACTCAATTTAACAACTTTCACTAAGTCGCCTCGTATAGCTTTAAACTTCAGCAAAAGAAGTAGTAAAATTATAATAATCAAAATGACGATTCAGTAATAATAATTTTTGATTCTTGATTTCCGGTGCTTCCGGTAAAATTTCGAAATTTTTGAGTATTTTTCAAATATTTTTTGTAAGTTGGTAAAAGGGTTTCTTTTGCTAGTCCGTTGACCCTCTATAAAATTAATTCTAATGCGTCGTATCGGGGATTACCAATTGAGTTGATTTAAGAATGTTTTGCTTAATGGAAAGCTTTTAGCTTCTAATGGTCGCCTGGTCTGAGCAACCCCAAATTCCGCGCGAGGGCGCGATGACCGCCCCCTGATTGTCGATTGAAACTGTATCGTTAAAATTTCCCTTCCAGAGCCAACCGCCCGTTCGGCCTACCGCCTCAGCTGAAAAAGCGCAAAATCGACGACTCAAACATGGCAACAGTTTCGAAAATATTCCCCAAAGCCCTCGATTCCAGCGACGACAAACGCAGGAAAAAGACTGAAGAAGCCGAAACAAAAACTCTAATACTGCCCCAGAAGAAACGAGTACTGCCCACGTCCTCCACGAACAGTCCCTTGAAGAAGTGTCAAAAAATCGCAACCAGCGACGAGGGTGCAGCCGACGAAACTCTCATTAGAGAAACCGAAGCCGCTCTGAAGAACCTATCGGGGAGTTGGCCGGGGCCGCGAGGTTCTTCCTACAACAAAAAGCAAGAAGAGTCTCCTGCTTTCGAGAATTTGTTCGACGAGAAAAAGCCTCAAGTGAAGTTGTCGCCGGCGAGTTCCTCGAATGGCAGCAACGAAAACGCCTGTTCTTTGAAGGACGTGATCACGTTGCGCGATCAAGACGGGGAGGAAAAATCGGGGGAGGTCGCCAAGAACCGGGTGAAGGTTAAAATCGAAGATTCTTCGGGGATGGAGGGTAGAGTGAAGCTGAAGCAAATTAAAAGCGAATCGCAGTACGAACCGCCGGATTTTAACGAATTAGTTGACGATTCCTCGAATGAGCTCGAGATTGACATGTCGGAATCGGCGTCGGAAAAGAACGACGCTGGCTCCGAGAAATCGGAACCAAGAACTAAGAAAAATGAAGAGGGCGCCACTAAACTCGGTAAATATCCATCGAGCGAGAATCCCGTTTACCATCATCCACGTCCCGTTTCGACCATTAGCACAATTCCATTCTCGTCCATTTCCGCTTTTCGCCCACCGCAAGCTACCAAAAATTTATCGAATTTAGGTCCGATGCCAGCCGAAGCGACCTTTGTCGGTTATCCGACGGTGATGAGTGGTGATGGGGATAAAAGTAAAAACGTGACGCAATTGAAGGGGAATGAGACGCAAATCGAGGGGGTGGTGGAGAAGTCGCCGGAAACCGCGAGCAAGCAGTACACGATCCTGCAGCCGGCGGCGGCGGGCTCCAGGGCGGCCGACGCCCTTCAGGAGGTCGCCAGGGACGGCGTGCCCAGCGTCTCGGCGGTGGCGGCCGCCGCGGCCCACGACCACCACAAGATGGTCGCGGCGGCCAGCGGCACCCTCTCCCCCAACAGCATGGGTCGAGGTAAGTCGCTAACTTTTCCGGAGAACACCCCTGCAGGTACCTAGTGCTAACCCATCTCAAATCAGTTAGAAGTTTTATAAAAACGGGTCAAAATTGTTTCCGTCTTCGGTTCTGTTGCATTTTTTGGGCGGGGGCCGGGCTATTTAGGTGAGCTTGTAAGTCGCCGCAAAGTTCTAATTGAGGCCGGAAATTCTCTTGGCACGTAGCTGTCACCTGGCTCTCTGGCGCCATCTAAAGACGCAAGTAGTATTATGGGTTTACTTGATACAAGTTATAAGCTGGCATGTCAGCGACAGCGACGTGACTTGCCTCGGAACAGTCATCTTACCTCCCCGTCCCACCCCCCATTCCCCGACCCATCATCTTTCGTGCAACCCTTTTAAAACGTAAATTACGTAGGTGCCTCGTTACCCTAACAGTCGTTTTCGGCGATCCGCCTCGCAGCATTAGCGGATGTCGACGCGAAAAATGAGAGCGTCGACGTCGCGGCGCTGGCGTCGCCGTAAAAATGCGATGCACCGGCCAGCCGCCGCTTTTTGGGGGTGGATGAGTGCGTTGGCGGCGACCGTAGTTCGCAGGTGCGGTGACCGAGTGGGTTCGCGCACCCGCACCGTTCACCATTCACGGCTGCGGTTTCTTTTTTTGTAAAAAAACATTTTTCTCGCAAGTCTCCACCCGTAAACTGGGATAGGCTAATCGACCCACAGGGCGGAGTTTTCTGCTAAGATATACAGCGGGACGGACACCGACGTGGATCGCATCCTTCTCTTTTAATTTAGCGTCGCGATGCCCGCGAATCTCGGAGAAAAAACGACGAGAAGACGGGTTATGGCGGCCTGAGGGCCGCTGCACTCGGCCGACAACACAAGACGCGGAAATGGTGGATGCGCCGGGCGAATCTCCGCAGAACTCGCGAGTACCGACGAAATGCCGGCAGCGGTCGCCAAAACCAAAACCGAAACTTTGCTAAAAACGAAGATCAATAACGGAGCGCGGCCCTACCTCGATGGAGATCTGCTAAGGAAAAATCTACAGAAGCCTTCCTCCAAGTCCTTCCTAACTACCCTTAATGTTCCAACATGTCGTCACGGAAGACCTAAAATTAAGTCAGTTTCATCGCATGACATTGGCGGCTTTGATGCTGTTATCTAAACCCAAAGTTGTGGTCAAAATGTATTTTTACTTTTATGAATTTCCAAGAGTTTATACCTAACATATTAAGCTCAACAAAATCAACTATTTATAAACAAATAATTTCGATAACGCTTGATTGTAGCTCCAAAGTATGCTGTGTTGATTGGTCCATCAACTAGGTTAAGTCTAAAGGCTTAATATTGAAACCCCAGGTGTTTTAAGTACATGCAACTATTTTAGCCAAGATACAAATTCTGGTTATCTATAAAAAATATTGCACAAACGATGATTAAGTGATTGCTAAGATTTAATGTTAAGCCATCTTTAGTTAACAGACAGTTTAATCAATTTTTATGCAAGTGACTGTAAAAGCAAGTTCCATAACGATGCCAAATATGAAACTAACTAAAGTTAGTCCCTCTTTTTAGGTCACTCTCTAGGTAATCAAAATTAGAAAGTAAAATTGGGTGACAGTGAAATCTTGAAGTAGGAATCTACAAATTACGTTGTTCATGAATCATTGCACAGTAAAGTGGTAAAGCTTCCAAACCTAACTGTAAAGTCTTAAGTTATTTTAAAGTAGGCCTTTGTTAAAAATGGTGCTTCGAGCCGGACAATTGCGCCAATCTCTATTGACGTATTGATTTTTTTTCTGTTTCTGCAAATTTCGTGTTTGTTTTCAGAGGGAAGTAAGTGTCCGACGCCGGGATGCACGGGCCAAGGCCACGTCACAGGACTCTATTCTCATCACAGAAGGTAATCATTTATTTGCCATCTTCACCATAACGGGCACACTAACGTTTATTTTTACGAATACAGTTTGTCTGGATGTCCGCGTAAGGACAAAGTAACTCCAGAGAGTAAGTTTCGATGGAGATTTTGACTGTGTATACGTCCACGTGACACAACTAGACAATTTTAAGAACCTCAAAGTTTGGTCGTTATTAAAAGATTTAAAAAGAAAAGTTTTATTTTTCAAATTTGGAAAACTGGATGAGTTGTTCCAGTTAGATGACGACTTTGAAGGTTTTTCTTGCGATTGCCATCGATTTAGTCTAGTTGTTGCCAATTTGCTGCTTTTTCATTTTTCGTCCTTTTTGTTTTGCGGGGTAGAGAGCATCACTTTTGTTTGTTTTTTTGCAATGTGTAGTTTAGAATCCTCGCATTATCAATCCCGCATCCTCCCACCTCACGCATCAGAATCGTCCGGCACATTGAGTATAATAACTAGCGAATGTGTGTGGAAGAGTAACGGCGTAGAGACGACCAAAGGTTCCGGATTGATTTTATTTTAAACTCTCTACCCTCGGACGTTTAGGTTTTGGTTTTCGGGGTGCCAAAGCGACCCACACAAAATTCGGTAACATCGATTTATTATACTCAATGTGGTTCTGTTGTCGTGATGTAGTCCTGGCGATGCATGAGACCATCCTGAAGTGTCCAACTCCCGGCTGCAACGGCAGAGGTCACGTTAGCTCCAACCGGAACTCGCACCGGAGCCTTTCCGGTTGCCCGATCGCAGCCGCCAATAAACAAGCCGTTCGGGAACAAAAATACCAAAACAGTTTGCAGCACCGTATCAAATCGCCTCACAATCCCGCGTTCGGTGAGTCCGGCAACACCCATTGCACCCCGCCAAAAGGTCGAGATTCCCCCCTCCTAATTTCGCCATCATTTTAGCCATTTCGTGCCAACAAAACGATTTTGGCCCGAGCTACGACGGCAAACGCACCCCCACTTCCGAAGACGTCAAACCCAGCTACTTGGTGGGATACCCGCACCAAGACAACGAGTTCTACCCCAAAACTAAACAGGGCTTGATGAAAATCCCCAAATCCGAAATCAACCAAAACAGTTGTTGCGGCCAAACCGAACTGTTGGTACCTAAAACCGAGATGAACTCGAACCCTTGCCGATCGCCCCCTTCCGGAATCCGGAACGCCTACGAACCCTACATGAACCAAGACTCGAATTCCTCGTCAATGTCCAGCATGGACACGATACGCGGAACCCAGCACCAAATCCACCATCTAAGCCACCAAAACCAATCAACTTACAACATTGACCACCGCTCCCCCTACCACCAATCCCCAATGTCCGAAGAAATGTACCATAGAGCCGACAGGTCCTACACTGACATCACCGATTCAATGGGGGGAATCCCCAGACCTGTCGTCACGTATTCAAACGAAATCGTCACGAGATCCTACGATTCGTCGATGGTGAACTCGGCAAGTCACCGGCCTTACGACCCCGGCACCACCACGGCTTTCGAAAGATACGATTCCGGGCCGTGTGTGGCGATGCAGCAACCGCTGCCCCCAACCAGAGTTCCTCCGCAGGGAATCTACGGCTACGCCTCCATGGAAGAGGAGCAAGAACAAAGGTACCAACAGGAAGCGGTTCAACAACACCAGATTGCGGTGGCTAACGCCACGGCTCAAGGTCTGATGAAGAGCGAAACGGGACAGGAATCGTCTGGACCGTTGTATCCTAGGTAGGGATTTTTCCCAAAGAGGTTTCGGTGATTATTAAAAATATTTGTTAAAGACCGATGTATCAGTACGACACGTCCGGAGGACCGCTGCCTTTGGGGTTTTCAGCGATTAATCTATCGGTGAAATGTGTGACGACGGCCCAAGCTCAGATGAAGGTGGCGGGGCCGCACACGTCCCCGGGAGGCACCGTCATCGACCTGTCGACGTCTAGTGTGACGACTACCAGTCCCCAGGTAAGGGCCGCGACGGCAACGCTGAATACCCGAACAAGCCAAGCAACCGGTCTAAGTAAATTGAACACTGAAAGATGACCCAAGTACTCAACTGTCTCACTATTTGGCACATTAAAGTTAGGGTCGTATTTAACAGTCTACCAAATTTACCCAATATTTTCATACAAAAAAATACTTTCATTCCCCAAAAATACTAAATGCTCATCAAGTTGACCATAAATATTAAATGTTCACCAAATTTTATTTCGCATTTAATTCTAACATAATACCCAGATATTTAATTTTCGACAGTGTCTTATATTATTTATCAGTTAAAAATACTATTTGTTATTAAAAAATACACAAGCAATAAAATGTTGTGCAAATGGTAAATAATTTTATGCAAAATTATAGATGTAGATGTGCTAGGGCAAGGAAAATAAGAGCAAAAATAGAAGTGGTTTGCACAAAAAAATATATTGATTTCCGTAATATATAAATGCTTTGCTGTAATTGGCTTACATTATGTAAAACGTAAAACTTCTTTTAGAGGTAATTTCTTATCGTGCTTTTAAAAAAAAATTACAGGGCCCTGAACTGACTTTTACAAAACTTTTTTTGCGTGCCTCTTGTCTGGAAGCGCAAGCGGCAAAGAGAGATGCGCGAGCATATTTCATTTTTGGAGTAATAGAATAATTATTTGACGCACAAATAGATTTTTTGAGAAACACTAAATATAAATGGATAGCGCGAATATTTATTATGTACAGCACTGACGCGTAACTTGAGCGTTCTAAATTTGGTGAACATTTAGTAAAATTGATGGACATATAGAATTTAAAATGTAAGCAATGGTAAAACAATACGCAGCATAGTTATTTTAGTGGTGATGTTCTCATTTTCTGATGTATAATAATTTGGGTTTCATTTAGATTTTTTGATGCTCATTAAATTTTCTGGTGGACAGTGCAAGGGATGTATAGTTTAATTTGGTGTACATTATATTTGTTCTCTTAAAGTTATTGATTATTTGATGGACTTTTCTGAATCACGCGATAGTTTCAGTATTTGCTTGTTCCATAGCTTCTGGTGACGAATAAGTTAATTGGTAATAGGTGGAGCCGCAGTAATGCAACGAAGATCCGTACAGCTACGCCGTGTGATTAGGGCTTTTATGCAATTTTTGAGAATGGGTTGTAACCCACCCCTAAAGAATGCCGTGAAAGTTCAAAATAAGTACGAATCATTTTCTATTATTGGCCCAGAAGATTTCCTCTTTTTACTTTACTTTATGTATTCATCGAGAGCAACGATAACATCAAAGCAACAATTGCCATCGTTACAGATGAAAAATTCAAATTTCCTCCGGATCTATCTAGGATCATGTCAGTTAGATGAATTTGGAAAAAAAATTATTTGGTGGAAATACTGAAAATGTAGTTATTTGGTTCCATTGTCGAAAGAGAAGGAGACTTTCAATATTGGTGGTCATGAATACTTGGCATTTTTTGAGAGTTTCCATTGATTAGAAGTTTCAACAGTAGAAGCTATGGAATCAGTGTATGCTGAAACCAACTGATAACTTAACAGAACTTCATGTGGGATTGTGATTAAGACATGAGGAAAAGGTCGGCCCATTAAGTGGGGTTATGTCAGCGGTTTGGGGATGAAGTGTAATATTTTTGTTTCGTGGGCGGCTGATGGGTCACTTGTTGCGACCGCCGGTTGCGTTGGTCAGTTAGCGGCTTTAGCGAAAACTGGCCGGTGGTAATCCGGCGTGAATAAGTAATGCGGCTCATAACCCGTTGGTGATACGGTTGCAGGTGGCCTACACTTCGCCGCATTACGGCGGTCAGCGAGTGGGTGGAAGTCCGCAAGCCGCCCCCAGCCCCCATCTTTCGGCCAGTCCCCAGGTGCCGAGTCCCCAAGGCCAAACTCTCGACCTCAGCGTGAGCCGTTTGTCCCACAGGTACATTAGCCCAGTTAATCATGAACCGATCGCGTCGATTATCAAAATTGAACTTAACAACCCTCAATATTGCCATTGTTGTGTTGAAACTGTGAGGGGTAAAAATTTCTAGCAGCGGCGCGAGTCCCCAGTATCAGAACGGCGACGGCGTTCCGGTGCCGCCAGGCTTCATCGGACCCCGCGACGAACAAACAGAACCTGTCGATTTTTCAACCGCAAATGAACCCGTTAATTTCAGTGGCGTACGGCCGGTAGCGACGTTCGCCGGACCGGTACTGGCCCCCGGCTCCGGGTACAGCCGCGAATCCACCCCCGACAGCGGCGGATCGCATTACATGGACGCCTACAGGGACGCAGCAGGTAACAGTTCGACGACGCTCCCTCGCCGTTACGTTGCAACCGAAAGAACTTTGTCCCTCAGGTTACGGCCCGATGAGCCCGCACCCGGGGTACGGCATGACGAGTGTCACGAGCGACTACTCTTCGAACCCCTACACGCCTTATCCGACCAGTGGTTATTCATGTACGGGAGGATATCCAGGTTCTGTAACGACCGGATATCCCGCTCCTCCAGGAGGATACTCGCCGAGTCCGTGCTATTCCATGCCGCCGCCACAACACACAATGTCGCAACACGACAAACCCCCTAACAAGGATCCCAGGTGAGTTCCCGAAACCAACCGCGCCACCCCCTAACCCGGACGCATTTTCAAAACTACCCACTATTTAGTTCGCCAGACTTGTTACGTTTTTTCCCTTCGATGCCGTGTTAGTAATGGCGGTTTCTGATGGCAGTTCGCGTCGGCCTATCTACAACGGACTACGTCCCTGTGCTAGGGGCAGGGACGGTAAGGAGCTGATTCAGTGCCCGACCATTAGCTGTGATGGCATGGGACACGTTTCTGGCAACTACGCCACCCACAGAAGGCAAGCATTATTGTAGAGCTACGTGTCGACCCCTATCGCTTGACTATGCTCATACCGGCGTATCGGGAACGAGTGGAGCACGTAGAACAGGCACGCATCCAGGCCCGATAACAACTTCGCTAATTAATTCCAAGAGCCTGACCGCCGCATTCTGGAACCAAACACGATAATTGGCACATTTTTGCCTCATTGATTCGCCCTGCAATTGGGGTGTCGGGTCACCTCAATAGCGCACAGCTAGTTTCAAAAGCAACCGGACCGGCCTCCGCCCGGTTTCTTTTGCAACTCACTGTACTAACATGCAGGCTAATTTCGTGACTGAGAAGTCATCTAAGTTCCAAAACCTATATCGTCTTCAAGAAATATACCTCCGTTTTCAAAATCAAATTGACAGGATGTGACTTAGGGTTTTGTGGCTTAGAGGACTTACTTAGAATTACTTAGATCCTTTAATGGTACTGGTGTGCAACTACGTCCATCTGTTGGAAGCAAGACTTTGCTGTGGAGGCCTCTTGAAATCCGAGCAACAATTGAGGAGACCTCCGAGCCGTGAGGATTATCCTTCGCCTCTCTTCCCTGCCTCTTCCTGTTTTTCGGTTCGTTTTTGGGTGTCGGGGGGTCGGAGGTGCCGCGCCTGGTATAAGCAAAGTCGGCGAACCCCCAGCTTGGTAGATGGCGCTGGCGCATTGAAAAGTATGCCGGGTGTGACCATGTCTGAACACTGAATTGGCTGAAACTGAGTCAGGTCCTTGTGTAACGAAGCTCTCTTGATTGTTCTTATACGTCGGAATTGATTGTCGTTCCTCTCCGGTGAAGCCGGGTGTCTGATCCAGTTTTCTTGCAGCTTGTCGGGATGTCCCCGAGCCGACCGTTCCCAGATCCAGGCTCATTCCCAGGAACTGAAATGTCCGACGCCGGGATGCGACGGTTCCGGCCACGTCACCGGAAACTACTCGTCCCATCGCAGTCTTTCCGGATGTCCGCGCGCCAACAAGCCCAAGAGTAAACCTCGAGATGGCCAGGACTCGGAACCTCTCAGGTAATGGTTAGTTTGATGGTAGTTTGATGGTGATGGCTAACTTGTTGTGGAATTTCACGCTGTCAGATGTCCAATACCGGGCTGCGACGGTTCAGGCCATGCGACTGGCAAATTCTTGTCGCACAGAAGGTAACTTGGTGTCTTGCCAAAGATTTTAACTTTGCTCGAATTGTTGGGGCTTTTTCCGAAAATTACGTTGGATTTTAGTGCGTCCGGATGCCCGATCGCTAACAGGAACAAGATGCGGGTCCTGGAGAGCGGAGGTTCTGTCGAACAGCACAAAGCGGCGGTGGCGGCGGCGACGGCGATGAAGTTCGAAGGGGTGAACTGCCCCACGCCGGGGTGCGACGGGACGGGGCACATTAACGGGTCGTTTCTCACCCACCGGTCGTTGAGCGGCTGTCCCGTCGCCGGCCAAACCATCAAGAAGTCCAAATATCCCGAGGAGATGCCTTTCTACACCAAAGGATACACGGGTTAGTATTTTGACTGATTATTTTCACCCTGTTTTGACTTTATCTTACTTTGTAAAAGATTTTCAACGTTGACGCTATAAGGATGAGTTTTACTGAAAAATTTCTTTGTTTGCTAGAATGGGCCTGCATGTATTGAGACTTGGAGTGTCCGCCGCTACACTGTTTGAATTTCCCTGATCCTGGTCAATCTCTTTAGTTCTTCTTTCTTTTGGAACTTGACCGAAGCCGAGGCTCGACATAATATCGTATGTTCCAACCAAACTAAAAACTTTTACAAAGTAAAATAAAAGTAACGCAACTGGTGGTGGAAGTGACGCGGTCCTAATTGATTTGATTGGACGGTTGTAGGCATGGAGCAGCCCGGTAACGGAGAAGACCTCATGACCCTGGAAGCCGAGATAACTGAGTTGCAAAGAGAAAACGCGCGCGTTGAATCGCAAATGATCAAACTGAAATCCGACATTAACGCGATGGAAACCCATCTAAACCACGGCGAAAAGGTAAACGTCCCTCTGTGCTCTAAAGGCCGGTTCACCTACGCCCGAGCGAGTGACTCGCTCACTCGCGTCTATGTGAACTAAGCCTTAAAAACTCAAAGAACATTGTCCAATATACACAATAATTTCAAGTCGCGGAAGTGACTTGGTGACGTGGCTTCGCCTCACGACCAACAGTCGCGTCTTCTCTTCCCTTCCGCGCCAGTTATTGAACAGTGGCTCAAGTGGTTCTCAAACTATTGTGTATATGGCTTAAGAGTCGGAGTACTGAATTTGGCGTCTGCACCTAACACATAGTTTCATATCCACCAGCGATATCATAAAAAAGCAATAGGACTACACTAACCATTTCCCACCAGGAAACGCAAGCGCTGACCCAGCGCAACAGCAACTTGAACGAATACTACGAAAGCTTGAGGAACAACGTGATCACGTTGCTGGAGCACGTGCGACTGCCCGGAGGCGGGCCGCCGCCGGAAAAGATCGGCCAAGAGAATTTCGATTCGTACTTGAGCAAATTGCAAACTTTGTGCACGCCTGAGGGATACTGTAGTGACGAAAACAGACCCCTTTATGAGACTGTCAAGTGCGCGCTGCAGGACTTTACCGTGTTACCAACGCCAATATAATCGGTTTCTGTAAGGTAGCGGGCGAACTAGTCCCGACAGAGGCCGCCACCTGCGATCCGGGCCCTCTTCACTTCTGTCAATAACCTCTATCGCCGGTTGCGCATGTCGTTCACGCACCCGTAGGTGCCGGCTTCAGAGGGCGCCACTCTTGAAGGTTAATTTCTTAACTAACTTAAGGCATCATTTGTACGTAATAATTATACCTACATTGTGATCTAATGTAAATAGAAATTCATTTGTATAGAAGTGATCATGAGATTCTGCATAACAATGTACATTTTTTTACTGTACATAAAACGATTTACTATTACTGTAAAAACATCTACTCATACAACTAATGTTTAAGTTTTTCTACGTAGTTGAACACAATTGTTTTCGGGTGTACATTCGCTTTCCTCCAGCCACTGTACAAACCTTAGGATTCGACCCCTTAAGTCTAGAGACGTATATTTTAATAACTCGCCACCGTTGGTTTCTTTTAGGGATCTGTGATTAAGTACTTGATTATTGTTTATATTTAGAGGTAGTGTTATTTGTAAGTATATAACGCAATGTGCAATACGCGGTAAAAAACTTAATTGTTGTCTGATGGTGAAATTGTTGGTCAAGATCCTAGCTTGAGTTACTTCGTTGCCTCGTCAATGATTCAAAGTTTTTTACTCACCCTCCTTCCGTCATGTCGTAAATAACTCATTGACACGGTGTTCAGAATCATGTTTACGTTGTTATTATCATTATTATTCTCAAAGTTTTTAACGTCAAAAATGTTTTTTACTGTGCTGTTTACCGAATTGTTGTGTAATGTGTAAATAAAACGAATGAGTATAGACATTCTCATCATTAAATAATTATTTGTTCACACCAAATATCTATGTTAATATACATGTGTTGTTATTATAAATAAAGTCTTTAAAAGGTACCGATTTTCTCTAGAAAGTATCCTCGAATCCTATTTCTCTAGTTTTCTTCACACTACAGAGATGGCGCTTGGTTATCAATCCTGGCAAAATTCAATCTGATTGATGCGAAAAACAACTGCACGTTATAGTTACTCTACATAAAAGAAAAAAAAAACTTAAGGGCTTATTAAGCAAAGTCTCCTCCTCCACAATGATGTGTGGTATACAACTAGTCTATTTTACATGCTTTTACTAAGAACCCACATAAGGACCGGTCATTCAAAACGTCGAGTAAGGTTACGGCACTCTTCTATAATACAAATATTATAAGAAACGTAATGATACGACTAATTTCTATTTATATTAGGAAGATATGAGTGCGAAGAGGTTACTGACAAGATATCACATAACAGAAATCTATAAGTAGTTCGATAATCCTCCGCTGTGTGACACCACTAAATTCTCAAACCTCCTCTCTTTGTGTGTTCAATTTCTGTAATTAAACAGTTGCTTCAAAAAAAATGCTAGTACGCGAGAGCTTTTTTGTTGTACAACATTAATGCAATAAATTATTATTATTATCTTAATAGCAGGAATAAAATTTTACTAAACTCTATCATTTCGTGATTTAAATGTCTCTAAGCAGAATGAAGGTACCTACAATGTTAGGTATTTAATTCTAACATATATTAAAGCTGTAATTTTACTAATAACGAAGATATTTCGGTTGATTCACTTTTACTGACTCACCCTGTATAAGCACACACTTTGTCAGAGAATTAAAAATATTGCTTGACAGCTTCATTATTTCTAACAGATTTGAAAGATTTTTAACCTAAATTTTAATGATGATTCCCCAAAAATCAATTAGGGCCGGTTTCATAATTAAATTAAAAGAGGCATTAAATTTAGAGTTGACAATAACCATAGTTACCCATTGTTACAACAAAGGAAAATTGGTCCTTTAAACTTAAAGTCTTCATTAATTTGATTAAGAAATCGGGCCTTAGGTATACAAGGTGTACAGTCATCTTTAAAAGAATCCGGAATGTTTCATTGTTTGAGCAGATGTTTTTGCTCGCTTCTTCTGAGCATTGTGCAAAACGAGAAAGAGTACCTATATGCGCGAACGGTAAAATTTCCGGATACTTTTAATGATGGGTGTACCTATCTAAAAAGTGTATTCAAAATTTAAAAACAACTAGAGCAAATCAAGCAAAAACAAAAATCTTTAAGTATACAGGGTGGGGCAATAGTGCGTCCGACTTCGATAGCTTGAGTTCTATGATAGGTAGAAACTTG
The DNA here is from genome assembly GCA_951805265.1 of Schizotus pectinicornis. NCBI lineage: Eukaryota > Metazoa > Arthropoda > Insecta > Coleoptera > Pyrochroidae > Schizotus > Schizotus pectinicornis. The sequence continues at coordinate 9,430,307 of OX638207.1, read as the reverse complement.
ATTTAAAAACACAAATAAACTAGAGAAAGAAGTCTATAACCGGAAATTATTTTCGAATATACAGGGTAAGCCAAGACAATTATACAGGGGCAAGTAACATTTTTTTAAATAGAATGTGGTGTGTAAAAAAATATTTTTCAGAGCCTTTCCTTAGACTCTTTTCAATCCAATATTATTGCTGACTATTTCCAAACCACTTGGATGTAGCGATTTTTTTTGTTCAAATAATGGCATCTGCAGATGCATGTCAAAAAAATCACTACAGTCACAATTATGAGTTCTAAGAAAAAAATATGTAAAAACTAGTTAGAAAACATCTGTAGAATGTCTTTGAATCGTTTTAACTTTTGAAAAATTATATAGGGTGGCTAGATTTAATTTTTCAATTTAGAATTTTTTGAATTTAATTTTCTCCATTTTTTCAAATAAAACACCCTGTATGTTTTTTTAACGATATGATGTAGAAACTAAAAACGAATATTATTTGTATGTACACCCCTATGGCTATTTGTAACCATTTTTGATTTATCGTCCAATAATTACAAAATTCAAGAATAATCCTGAAAAATTAGATTGTTTTTCAAATTACTCGACAGATAAAATTGTAATAAGTGCTCCAGATGTTTTGTTTATAAAAACAGCATAAGTTTTATTAGTAAGTTCACTTTATGTTTGTATCTTGATCATTTATGGCATTTTATATTATCCGACAAGAAATACACATTTATCGCAGTTACCTGTCGTCAGTTGTCATTTTTGTGTCAATTTTGAAACATTTGCAGTTTTTTGTCGAGTTATTTGGAAAACGATCTAATTTTTTAGGATTATTCTTGAATTTTGTAATTATTTGGCGATATTTCAAAAATGGTTACAAATAGCCATAGGGGTGTGCATAAAGAAAATGTTTGTTTTTAGTTTCTACATCATATCGTTAAAAAATATACACTGTGTTCTATTTAAAAAAAAATGGAGAAAATTAAATTCAAAAAGTTCTAAATTGAAAAATTAAATTTATTCACCCTGTATAATTTTTCAAAAATTAAAATGGATCAAAGATATTCCATAGATGTTTCCTAACTAGTCTTTACATAATTTTTTCTTAGAACTCATAATTGTGATTGTAGTGATTTTTTTAACATGCATCTGCTGATGCCATTATTTGAACAAAAAAAAATCGTTACATCCAAGTGGTTTAGAAATAGTCAGCAACAATATTGGATTGCAAAGAGTCTAGGATAAGGCTCTAAAAAATCTTTTTTTACACACCACATTCCATTTAAAAAAATGTCACTTGCCCCTGTATAATTGTCTTGGCTCACCCTGTATGTTCAAAAATAATTTCCGGTTATAGACTTCTTTCTCTAGTTTATCTGTGTTTTTAAATCAAATTTTTACCTATCATAGAACTCGAGCTATCGAAGTCGGACGCACTATTGCCCCACCCTGTATAGTTTTTCAGTTAAGTGCCTCCTAAGGAAAGTACAGCCCTCTGAAAGTAGCACCCTAAAGTTTGAGATCAGACTTCTCCGGCAAGTCGCTGTCGTCTTTCAACGCATAGGCAACTTCTCGCCATTGACATTTCTTTAAATCTTTATAAATCTTTACCTCCTCTATTTTCCCAAATACTTGGGCAAGGTCCTTTTAAAGAGTTGTTTCAATTCCTCAATGGCGACGCCATTTTTTGAGCAACGTACATCATAGTACGTTGCTCAAAAATGGGTCGGGTTAGAGATTAATTAGGATAAGTTACTAAACTAAAAGATACCCAACCGTTATTTATCCAGTCAGCATTTAAGTGACGATGTCAACGCTTGGTTTTTAGTTATTTCTTTAAATAAAAACATGTGAAATTTGTTATGACTCCGAACACTTGCAGAGTTAACAATGATCTGGTCTTTTAGAAAACTAGTGATCTTTATGAACTACAGTCTCTCCATGGAGTGAAACAAAGTAGTTATTATAAGAGTAAAACTAAATTAAATTTTTAGCTAAATTCAGACGTGACAATTGAAATTCAGCAGCTAATTACGGCGAAATATCTTACGTCGTGTTATATAACAGTTAAAAAGTTGTTGTTCAAGGACTCGGATGGGAAAAACATGTCATTTAAATTGCTCACTGTGTGTAGTAATTTTAAATATAATTATGTGTAGGCAATTGTTGGATCCGTTAATGTTGTTGAAGCCAAAGATAAACTTTAATATCGAATGATTAATTGACTGTAACTAAATATGACAAAAACAATTTCACAACATTTCGACATGCACAATTAGGTGCAATTCCTATTACCCTTACCGGTTACAGAGCTAATTTGGTGTTCAGTCAAAGGAAAAGATTTTGCCTGCAGCTTTCAATTTCTCTGAACATTAGAGCGCGATATCAGCTTTCATCATCGAGAATGTCCGCGTTTCTGCAGCTTTTAAAAACAATTATGGCAAATTTTTGGCCTCCCAATTTCAGAAATTAAACCAACAAAGTTCTTCCTTCTGTTCAATACTCCATGTCGCAAGATAAAATAATTTTTTTTGTTTACATACATGTTTTGATGATAATTCAAGTACTTGTAACCAAGTTTATCTAAACTACAAAGAGCGATCCGTGACTATGTTGCTAGGTTGGGGTAAAGCAGAGCCCAATTTTTGTTATCACCCTTAGATAATGCAAACAGGTTTCTGTAATTTCCGTGGCGATTGGAAGGTGTTTGTTTCCTTTTTGCGACATCACTTGAGCTAAGAGACATATTTCTTGTCTGCCTGTTAAGGAAAGTAGTGATGCAATAATGCCAACATTCCTTCAATGTTTACTTCGCGCAATTCCAGTCCAAACCCCTCTTACTGAGCTGAGCAGACAACGTAGACTTTCGACCGCTGAAAGTAGATTTGATCTCCAAACCGACGGGCTCCCAGTCTCAAAGCATGCGACAATTGCAGAAGATGTCGCGTGGTGAAAGGCAAAAGTACTGATCACTGAAAGGACGCACCTCCAAAGGGATGGAAGATGAAAATCCCGAAACCACAAGACTTTTGATTGTGGAGATCCAGGATGTTTTGGGTGAACGCACCAGCAACTCCACATCCTAGTCCAGTTCGCGTGTCGTCTTTAGCATTTCGAAACAAAAACACGGCAATGACGCCGGCCTCACCAGGGTCATGATCACTTTTTAATAGAGCTCTCAGCTCGTGACGGCTTCCGGCCAAATTCCCATTTCCGACACACACAATCACCACTTTCACCTCTAACGCCACTTGCCCATCACCCAAGTTCCTCGAGACGATCGCACGCCGTCGATTATTTTAATTAACCGCCGGATCCGCACCACCAAGCGCCATCAACTTCCTACAATTAGCCACGAGACGCCGCCCCCGGGTTGTTCCGAGAGGGGCGCCCCGTCGAAAGTTTCGAGCCGCACGTATATCTGCCGGAGGATTATATAATTTTTCGTTGCGATTAGAAAGCAATGAGTTGAGTTAACGTGGTGTTATTTTTATTCGAGCGATGGACATGGAGAAAGTAGAGTTAACAATAATGTTTTCAGAGCGATTGCTGTTGCTACATCGCGGCAAGCACATCGTCTCGTTCGACATTCTGAAACGCAACGTATCTACTCAGCTGTTATGTAACGGAAATGATTAATGTTTATTTGGATGATTCTTGTCGAAGCTGGTGAAAGAGGTGGCGCCGAAACGGACCAAAGCTGACTCTGGTGCAGTTCGCATCGTCGAGTGTGATCAGGACAGTGCCGCAAAGAGGGATATCGACGGTCCACACCGCCGAAAATTTGGTATGTTGATTTTGATCGATTTTCTGAAGCTTGAACTGTTAACAATCATTGACATTTCGGACCGTTCATAACCCTTCTACTTCGTGGTTGTAATCATTTTATTAGTTATGTTCACCATCTTCTCAGTTACTGTTACTATTCTATTTCTCCTCGACTTTGATTTGCCCTTTATTCATTTTGCCTATCTCATTTCCTTTTTCCATCTGCACTGCAATCTTCTTCAATTGAAAATATCTGTTTTCCCTGTTTCCACTTATAAGGCCTCACGTCGATCTTATGCCTTAATTTTGTCATTAATAACCTTATTTCTGATTTTCTTCAACCCAGACTTCATCTTTACAAGACCACTATTTTACCATTTTCCTGCACAAATTGTTGCACATTCTTCTAATTTGACCCAACTAATTCAATGTTCTCTCCATATTCTCTACACTAGTTTCCTCTTGCTACTGTTATAATTTGGTGATATCTCCAAAGAGAATTGAATGTAGAAAATAAGACTAACTGTTAACAATTTGGCATGCAAGCTAATATATTAAGTATGTGAGATGTTACTGATACAGAGAGATTACAAAAATTCTCTATTGTCTTTTGCATGCTGTATTGTCTTTGAAGTGCTATCAAGGAAATGATTGTTACTGCTTTCTAATTTTTCTCCTCTACATTTTTGTTCCAAATCTGATGAGATTGAAGATAGAAATATAGGTAATAACCTTTAAAAGGCAACGACCGTTTTTACGACAGTACTAGAAGACACTATAGACAATATAGAAAGTAACATGATAATCCAATCCGAGTTTCCAACCATCTATGTTCTTTCAACTCGTCCAGAAACAAAGGGGATTGTCTTGACATTGTCTTTGACTTGTATATTGTCTTGGAAATGATATTAAGGAAATGATGAAAATGATTGTTGCTGCTTTCCAATTTGCCTCTTTTACATTTTTTTAAAGCTAATGAGATTGAAGATAAAAATAAAGAAAAATAACCTTTTTATACAATAATCATTTTTATGACAGTACTAGAGGGCACTATGGACAATATAGAAAGTAACATAATAATCCAATCCGAGTTTCCAACCATTTATGTTCCTTCAATTGGTCCAGAGGCAAAGGAGATTGTCTTGATATTGTCTTTGACTTGTATATTGTCTTGGAAATGAAATTAAGAAAATGATGTAAAATGATTGTTGCTGCTTTTTAATATGCCCCATCTACTTTTTTTTCTAAAGCTGATGAGATTGAAGATAAAAATAAAAGAAATAGTCTTTTAACAACAATGATCATTTTTATGACAGTACTAGAAAACACTATAGACAATATAAAAAGTAACATAATAATCCAATCCGAGTTTCCAAACATCTATGTTCTTTTAATTGGTCCAGAAGCAAAGGGAATTGTCTTGATATTGTCTTCGACTTGTATATTGTCTTGGAAATGATATTAAAAAAATGATGTAAAATGATTGTTGCTGCTTTCTAATTTGCCCCATTTACTTCCTTTTTTTCTAAAGCTGATGAGGTTGAAGATAAAAATAAAGAAAAATAGCCTTTTAATAACAATGATCATTTTTATGACAGTACTAGAAGGCACTATAGACAATATAGAAAGTAACATGATAATCCAATCCGAGTTTTCAACCATCTATGTTCTTTTAACTCGTCCAGAAACAAAGGGGATTGTTTTGACATTGTCTTTGACTTGTATATTGTCTTGGAAATGATATTAAGGAAATGATGAAAATGATTGTTGCTGCTTTCTAATTTGCCTCTTTTACATTTTTTTTAAAGCTAATGAGATTGAAGATAAAAATAAAGAGAAATAACCTTTTTATACAATGATCATTTTTATGACAGTACTAGAAGTCACTATGGACAATATAGAAAGTAACATAATAATCCAATCCGAGTTTCCAACCATTTATGTTCCTTCAATTGGTCCAGAGGCAAAGGAGATTGTCTTGATATTGTCTTTGACTTGTATATTGTCTTGGAAATGAAATTAAGAAAATGATGTAAAATGATTGTTGCTGCTTTTTAATATGCCCCATCTACTTTTTTTTTCTAAAGCTGATGAGATTGAAGATAAAAATAAAAAGAAGTAGCCTTTTAACAACAATGATCATTTTTATGACAGTACTAGAAAACACTATAGACAATATAAAAAGTAACATAATAATCCAATCCGAGTTTCCAAACATCTATGTTCTTTTAATTGGTCCAGAAGCAAAGGGAATTGTCTTGATATTGTCTTCGACTTGTATATTGTCTTGGAAATGATATTAAAAAAATGATGTAAAATGATTGTTGCTGCTTTCTAATTTGCCCCATTTACTTCCTTTTTTTCTAAAGCTGATGAGGTTGAAGATAAAAATAAAGAAAAATAGCCTTTTAATAACAATGATCATTTTTATGACAGTACTAGAAGGCACTATAGACAATTTAGAAAGTAACATAATAATCGAATCCGAGCTTCCAACCATCTATGTTCTTTCAATTGGTCCAGAAGCAAAGGGGATTGTCTTGATATTGTCTTTGACTTGTATATTGTCTTAGAAATGATATTAAGAAAATGATGTAAAATGATGGTTGCTGCTTTCTAATTTGCCCCATTTACTTTTTTTTTCTAAAGCTGATGAGATTGAAGATAAAAACGAAGAAAAATAGCTTTTGAATAACAATGATTGTTTTTATGACAGTACTAAATGACACTATAGACAACATAGAAAGTAACATGATAATCCAATCCGATCTTCCAACCATCTATGTTCTTTCAACTGGTTCAAAGAAGGGGGAGCGATAGATTACAAAAAATTAATATTATTGTCTTTGACATGTTATATTGTCTTAGAAGTGATATTAAGAAGATGATGGAAATGATAGTTGTGCTTTCTATTTTTTTCCTTTACATTTTTATTCTAAAGTTGATGAGATTGAAGATAAGAGTTAAAAAAAATAGCTTTTAAAAGACAATGACCATTTCTATGACAGTACTAGAAGCCATTATAGAGCTACTATTACTTTTAAAAGACAATCACCTTTTCTTTGACAATACTAAAAAAACTATAGACAATATAGAAAGTAAAGTGATAACACCATTCTGGTTTTAAAAGGCGTCTATTGCCCTTGAAAGCATTTAAGGAGCGATCTTCTTTGTTTTACAACATCTGTTTCTTTAATAAGTAGCATCTAGAAATAAGCAATCAAAGTATAAATAATTCAGGCTGAGTGCTGTTACATTTTGCAACTATCTATACCTACCATAACAATAGATAGGGAAAATGAAGACTCCTCCTCAGTTGAGCCACTTCCTTTCTCTATTTCCAGCCTACTCTACATCTTATTTTTGGTTTCTCCTTCCCCAAGAAAGAGTCCTACTGAAAATTTATTTTCTCTGCATATACTCGAGCAACCAATTTATTTGCACCTTTCTCTCCACAGCTTCTTTCTTCTCCACACTTGTGAATGAGGGAAAGAAAGAGTAACCGTACTAAGACTTTTGGAAATATTGTGGGTCTTTCGCCTTTCCTCCTATTAATGTCTCTAAACGTTCTACTTTACTTTCAAGAATTTAGCAAGTGCCAAAAATGTTGTCGCTCTCGGGCCCCTTGAAGCGTGTGATTCTGCACCAATGCTCCCCAACTCCGCCTTCTGCACGACAATGTTCGTTACCTAACCGCCGAATTACCGGTGGCCAAATCATAGCCGGTGTAAAGAATTAATGACTGTCTGATGCCACAGTTCGCTTTTTCGGTGATGACAGTGCGTCGTATCGTAACGGTGTTGTTGAGGTCAGACAGGCCACCAGCAGGTGCGGCTCAGAAGAAACCATCGATTACCTACAACTGTTCAAAGTATTTGGGTTAACGACGCCAATTTCCCTCTCGATAAGTCGTTGTTCTTTCCAAATTCACGAAATCCAAGGCCATTGTCACACGTTGTTTTTAGAATTGCATCTGATTGCACTGTACAACGCACTGTTCGGAATTTAATTACTTAATTGCGACAAGGAGTTTCGAAACGGTTCAAAAAAAGATGGCCGTCAATACCTGATTGGTATGAGAATTGTGCATTAATCCAAATTCGGCACGGCCTTGCTCGTTGTGGTCAAAATTTGGACGGCGTTTCAAATGGTGCACTAGCTGCTCTTAGTTGTGGTTCGGTCTTCAAAAATTTAGTTTCGTGCTTGAGAAGCTTTCTATCTATATTGTCGATGACTAGAAAGTTTCCTTACACACATCTGTCGAGATCAAAAAAGTGTAGGTACTATGGCGAAGTATTGCAATGTTCTAGTTCGACTTTCCGTGAAATTTCGCAAGTGCGGTCAAATAATCGTTTTATTACGCTTGCGGTCTTGGTAACTCAAACATTGACACCCAAGTAGTTTGTGCTCCGGTATCGGGATCGAAGAAGGCAAGGAGAACCAGAAATAACCAAAAGTTTTTGCACGTTTGCAGGAAGGTAATCATTAAAGTATTCCTATAACAGGCAATTACAGGACTTACAGATTTCAATGTTAATTAACGTTATTGAGTTTCAATAGTAACCTTTATGCGACGTAAAATCAATGTTGCGTTTTCTATCCCTGGAAACGTTTAAAGATTTATGACAAAACAGTCAAATTTTATGACAATGACGCCTAAACGTTTCGGTTATTCGTGACTTAACAGAGATACTTTCAAATAGGTATAAGCTCCAGACAACCATAAACATAAATGGTGGGTAACCACAAAGGCACTCAGTAAACGATCCATAAAGCTGTCATTACGAAAACCTCTTGAGCGCTGAAATTAAAAAATCCGTGTAATTCAACAGCGGTTTGATATAAAGATATCCCGATTACTCGTTATCAATTTAGAAGATCGAGATCATGAGCTTGAAGAAAATAAAAGAAATAAAGTGAATAATTTACTATAATAATTTTAGAAAAATGTTTTTAGGCGCCGAATGTTCTCTTTGTAACACCTTGTTACAGACATGACAATCCTCTTTGTAGAAAAATATCTCAAAAACCATACCTGATCAATTTCTAAAAAAAATTATTTGATTTCAGAACAATGACATTGTGATAATTTTTATTTTTTTATTTTTTTTATAATGATGTGGTTTGAAGTATCTACAGAATAGAGTTATAATTTTGATAAAGAATTTTGAGCAATCTTAATAAAACTGCGTAACTGCGATTTTAAAAGTAGTTAACTTAGGGATCAGCCATCATCCATATTGATTCCAAAAACTGAGGAAGCATTTGGTTTAATCTTGGAAAATTCTTTGATGGCAAAATTAATATATTGCCAGTTCTATAGCGCCCCGTGTGTTCGACGACAAACGCAACACTAAAGTTTAGTCTCTAAGCGCCACTTTTAAATATAGTAGAATTTTTCTAACTACTCCACGATTACATAAGACTGTCAGAATGTACGAGCTGCAACAAGCATATTATCAAGATTATCAAGATCAAGAACAAGGTGATCCGAGTTATTCTCACCGAGGTGGGGTTCAGGCTTACACCAAAGCTACACCCCTTAAATTGTACCTTCCTTGAAGTCTTATTCTAATTCATTAAAATGTACTAGATACCAGATTTATATGAAGGTGGTGCTTATAGTCTCGTCTTGCCAACTTCAGTAAATAAAAATAAAACACCAACAAAGGCGCACCGGTCGACCACGCGTTTAAATCCACTGGAGTATGCCGCGTCGAGAATAACTTGAATAAACTTGTCGTTCTCTGTGAGTAACAGAGACAGTGAATACCATACGCGTATTGCAGCTGATTGTAGCCGGCATTCTGACAGTTTTATGCGATCGTAGAGTTGTTAGAAAAATCCCGCTATATTTACAAAACAAACATGAGAGTTACTTATACATACTCAAGAATAGAATAATATGTAGGTATCTCTATATTTCACCTTCACTGATATCGGCGTTTCAAAATTCTATTGGAAATATTCAAACTTTCATTAACCCTGCTGCGCGTATCCATTTCGCAAGGTAATCCCATATTTGACCATATTGCTGGAAGGTGTCTGTAAACCACAATCACTCATTACGCATCCATTACATAAATAATTAAACACTACCCAATAATCTTACGATGGGCTTTTATCTTTCGAAGGTCGTATCTCGGGAGAAATCTTGAAAATCAATTAGAATCCGTATAATTTGCTTACAAAGTACCGATTTCAACAGATCATTGACGTCGAATCAGGTGCAACGTGACTGTGCGTTCCGACCATTCTTTCAGAGAAGGAGGAATCGCTTTTGACAAGTAAGAGACAACCACATCAATTTCACTGCAAAAAGATGAACTGAAACTTAACAAATCCCCCAAAATTAAGTTAGTGGCATACTTTTTGGATTTCCTAGTATGGAAAAATTAATGTTCTATTTGGAGCTTTTGTAAACATTTAAAGCGCCATCGACGTGAAGCCAGTTAGGCGACAACGGCACGCAGCAGCGTGAAGTTGCAAATTGGGGACCGACACTATGACAGCAATAAAATTTGACAAAAATTGATGAAGGGCCGATGACTGGCAAAAGCTCAGTCTTCTCAGATGATCCACAAGACCAAAGAAAGTGCGGAGCAATGTGAAGGTAATTCTTTTCAATTGCTGGTGTGTGGTCACCGTGAATGTATTCCGAGAGGTCAGGCGCTATTTCCTGGGAGTTCTATCTGAAAGAGCTAAGAAAGTTACGACGTGGTAGTAACGCAGTGCGTGTGGAAAGGATTTATGGAAACTTACCAAATGGCTGTTGCAAGAAACTTTAAGGTATGGACGTTGCTGAAATGATCGTAAGAAAGTTAATGTGTTGAGTAAAGTAGGATGATAATCAATAGAGAAAAATATGACGCACTATAACTATCACCCACTTTCCTGGCTGTGAAAACAAACGATGAATTTCAGTTAATAAACATTGACATAAAGCGTGTATTTTACGCAATTTATTTATTGTTTCACTTTTACATAACCAATTCCGGGGAAAGAACTTTTTTTCTTTAGGAATGGTCGACCAGCCTGCGTTGGCCCCACAAAATGTGCTTATCATGCAGGAGCGGTTACTCCATGTAAATGTACCTACTTGTTTTTTTTTTTTTTTTTTTTAAAAGGTAGAAATAAAAGTCGTCATTGCGCAACCGACACCTCTGCAATCTGATGCAGCGGGACTTGGCCGTAAAAATTCGGTATTATAATAAGGTAAACCCGCGTCAGTTTTAGATTACGAAATTTCCTTGTCGCCCCCTTGACCTGCTTCAACAAGATTTTGAGTTATGCGCGATAAGTTGATGGTGTTCGGTTTGGAACTTGATCCTGACAGAAAATTTTGCAAAGGGAATTTTGGAACAAGGCCATCTTCTCTGGTTTGGCAACGCGACTTTGAACTTCTAGTCAAATTTCGAGAAAACGTTCTAATATTTGAACTTAAACAACATTTGTTCGCCAATTTATAATTAGAAAAAAGTTAAAGATTTTCAATTATATTCTTTCTATTTCCACGTAATTTTTTATTGCAGAATTTTTTCAAATGTTGAGTTGATGCTATTTGCAACAATTGACACAACGCATACCTATAATGGTGTTCAACCTTCTGTAACAATCACATTTGTGTTAAACTTTAATTTCATTTTTGTTCTTTGTTCTTTTATTTTTATTTTATTTTTTTTTTTGCTTTCCATATGCCTGATGTACCTAACTATGTAGTATCGATAACTGCACTATTCAATTTCTGTTTTATTAGATTAGAGGTACCTACTTAATTTTTTTATCTGCATCCAAAATCTTTCTTGACATTCCTGAAAAGTTGTCGCTATAAATTATTACAATGGAAAAATCTTTGTTCTGACTTACACTGCCGGATGACCTTAATGATATCATCATACCGTTGTTTTTATAAAGGTGGTGGCGTGATTATCAGCTCTCACTACATCCCACTTACCATAAAGTAAATGTTACAAAACCGTGCTGAAATTTAAGAACTTCAAATGGCAACTACTCATGAAGTGTTAAGAGACCCGACAAAACGCATGAAATCTCAATTACTGGACCTGATCTATCGTGAAGAACCTTAAGTGGCAAAATTGGAAAAATGCGCTAAAAACACTTTTAAGCCTGACCCGGACGTGGACCGAATAATTTTTGACCTAATTATACACTTTCTGATTTTAGTCAATAGTTTTTCTGAATAGAACCATTGCGATCTGGATTTCGCCCACTTTGTCTCCTTTCGGGGTGGACTGAAGCCGTTCGGTCCAGTTCGCTGCTTAATTTGCATCTTCGCAGCATTCCTAAAGATTCCTCACCTTCTACGATCTGTCGCGAAAGTGCGCCGTCCATAGAATTGCTTTCTTCTTTGCAAAAACCTAAGAATGTCGTTTGCTTCGATACGTAATATTTGAGGCGAATCAACAAAACAACCGAAACCGAGCGGGGATAAAAACAAAAATTTTAAATTTATTCGTACCGAACTTTCTTCGAGAACTAAATTTTTTGGAAAGTTTTGAACACCAACAATAGAGGATGATAAAACCGAATTGGGCGATAAAAATCCGATTTTACACAAAAGTTCAATAGAACTAAGACTGGGGAGAACGGTGGCCGAATCACCGAATCTCTTTGTTCTCATTGCAGCCTCTGAGTAATTCCTTGTCATAATCTAAATCAGCCGATAATGCAGCGGATGTTGAATTGCTCATCGGAGGAAACGGCGATTTTCACGTGTTTTGGCACAAGTCTAAACAACCAAATAGCGAACCGGGGCGCGGTCGAAAACAAACAGATAAATTAAGTCTTAATCAAAGCCATCACTTTAGAAATTGGAGCAATTGGAACACTTTTTTCCCTCGGTCTAGTCGTGTTTCCGCCGCGTTCTTCGGCGAATTAACAGTGCTAGTGAAAGCTTTTCACTAAATTTCTTCCTTGCATAACCACTGTTTTTATCTTGTGTAACTCACAAACGCTTGAGAAAGGTTATTATAAACATGCTAATGGCCCCCTTGGTCAGTCACAGTTCGGTTTGTTTACTGCCACCACCATCCGGCCACCAGTCAGTACCTGTGATCGGACTTATTGAAAGTTAATAGCCGGCCAGCGTCGCTGCCACTTGATCGCCGGCAATAACAGTTTAATTGCATCCGCGATACACCGAATTTGGCAAAACTAATTGGAACTTAGCAGGTATTTGAACATAAATTCTATTCCGGCCCAGATCCCAACACGACGCCCTCAATCTTTATTCGACGCACAACCGGTAGTTTTGATTTTTGCAAAGCGTTAAATATGTTTGAAGCGACCAGAGATTCCCTTTCGTTCAATTCGAGCACTAAGAGTTGCAAACGAAAACTTGCTTTTAAAGTCGATGATTCGCCCGGCGCCTCCGCCATTCGTCGCGTGACCCTCATTCCGGTAATGCTCCACTTGCGCAACAAACCTGCAACAAATTGTTGAACTAATCATCACAATTGCAACGAGCCAATTAAAGTTTTTTGCAAACCTCACGTTGTTGTCGCCTTAACAATAATTTTGTTTGTTTCTTCTTCCAGATTCGCAGTTGGTCGCGTCCGGGTGTCGTCAAAGTGCCCGCCGAGGTGGATTTCTTTCCCTTTGTCGCTTCTCGCAGCTTCCGGTGTTGTCGATGGCAATCAATCACCATCGATGTTAGACGGGACAAGTCAACCGAAACTGAGTGACCGCCAGTTTAGTTAGTGCCGTTAATGAAGGGTGGACAATGGGATTTACGTATGTGCAAACAATTAGTACGATTTTTCTGATATCGCGCGTGGTCAACGCGGGAATCCTCGACACTTTCGACTGGGCCAGATCTGACAAATTCCCTTGGCTACCTTGTAAGTAACGCCCGTTATTACTGCGGATTCCCGTCAATGACCGTCCAACACTTTCACGACGACGCTTTCCACGGAGCTAACGAGGAGATTTTGAAAAAAGATGGTACTTTTCAAAACGCAAACGCTTTCACGCAGCGCGATCACTATAGTCGGTTCGCGGCGCCGATAGACCCAAGCCACGCCCCTCAACAATAACAACAAGCCAGTGTCGTACCTTCGCCATTACAATTACAGTGTCAATTTTGCATATTACGTCACTGGCAAAATCTGATGACGTTTGTGTAGTTCTTTAAGTGGTTACACTTTACTTTAAGTGGACATTGTTTGCCTGTTCAGCTCTTTCAAGCCGTAAACGAATCAATCCTTCATTGCTATTAAAAAGGTAGACTGTCCTGTGTTATCCAAATCTTAAAGAACTACCAACATGCAAAAAGTTGAGGGTACTAATTAAAACTAATTTAATATTATGGTTGTAGTCGAAAACGAATCCAGGTGCTACGACGAGCTGGGATGTTTGAATATAACGAGGAGTTGGTACCATCTCATCCTGCGACCCATCAATGTCTTCCCCTTGCCCAGATCTGTAATCAACACAAGGTTTATCCTATACACCCGAGGTAACGTCAATGAGGTATGTGCAGTTCTGTATGATACTTACATAAGATTGGAAACAAATATAATGTACATCAAATTAAGCCATACATCCCTGCATGGCACTGTCCACCAGAAAATTTAATGAGCATCAAAAAATCTAAATAAAACACAAATTATTACACATCACCACTAAAATAACTATGCTGCGTATTGTTTTACTATTGCTTACATTTTAAATTCTATATGTCTATCAATTTTACTAAATGTTCACCAAATTTAGAACGCTCAAGTTACGCGTCCGTGCTGTACATAATAAATATTCGCGCTATCCATTTATATTTAGTGTTTCTCAAAAAAACTACTTGTGCGTCAAATAATTATTCTATTACTCCAAAAATGAAATATGCTCGCGCATCTCACCTTGCCGCTTGCGCTTCCAGACAAGACGCACGCGAAAAAAGTTTTGTACTAGGTCAATTCAGGGCCCTGTAATTTTTTTTAAAGCACGATTGGAAATTACCACTAAAAGAAGTTTTACGTTTTACATAATGCAAGCCAATTACAGCAAAGCATTTATATATTACGGAAATCCATATCTTTTTTTGTGCAAACCACTTTTATTTTTACTCTTATTTTCCTTGCCCTAGCACATCTACATCTATTATTTTGCATAAAATTATTTACCATTTGCACAACATTTGATTGCTTGTGTATTTTTAATCAACAAATAGTATTTTTAGCTTCTAAATAATATAAGACACTGTCGAAAATTAAATATCTGGGTATTATGGTAGAGTTAAATGCGGAATAAAATTTGGTGAACATTTAGTATTTATGGTCAACAAAAGTTATTTTGGCGAACAAAATATATAAAAGGCTAGCATTATGTCAATATTTGGTTGTTGCTTTAAGATTATGTATTTTCTTAATTTTGGTGAGCATTTAGTATTTTTGGGAAATGAAAGTATTTTTTTGTATGAAAATATTGGGTAAATTTGGTAGACTGTTAAATACGACCCCATAAGATTTAGGTGCTAAAATACTTTGATCGAATTGTTGATCGAATTCTCACACCCCCTAACCCTATAAATAGCAAAGAGTAGGAACAACGCACCTGTTTTTTTAGGATTTGTAACGTTTGATTATACAGGGTGTCCACAAAGGTGTGAACATAGAGTATCTATAGTAAATAGTAATCTGTGAGTTTCGCTTTTCCTGCAATAGGAATTGATGCTGGTCGGTTGCAGGGGACTCGTCTCCGAGTCGAAGATGAGGACAGCATCAAGAACTCCAAGTTCGATCCTAAGAAGCAGACGAAGTTCATCATCCATGGCTTCATCGACACGCCCCTCTCCAATTGGGTAACACTTTGCACCCAAAATTCTGGAAAAAATCTACAAATAGAGTGATTATAGGTGAGGGACATGAAGGATGAATTGATAAAATCCGGTGACATGAACATAATTGTTGTGGATTGGGCCGGAGGCAGTCTCCCTCTCTACACTCAAGCCACGGCTAACACCCGTCTAGTGGGCATGGAAATTGCCCATTTAATCAAATATTTGCTGGTAAATTCCACCTTTGAATCTCTTTTAGGGATTCTAGTTTCAAATTTCAGAAAACCTTCGATATGGACGCGAGAGACATCCACATTATTGGGCATTCTCTCGGCGCCCACACAGCGGGTTACGCAGGTTCCATGATTCCGCGATTGGGAAGAATTACGGGACTTGACCCCGCCGAACCATTCTTCCAGGTCAGTAGTAAAAAAAATATTTCGCTACCGGAACTAACTGAACTTTGCAGGGAATGCCCGCCCACGTCCGTCTGGATCCCAGCGACGCCGAATTCGTCGACGTCATCCACACCGACGGCAAAGGAATCATTTTCCTTGGTAACCCACCCCCAATTCTTTCCTCAAACCCACTCACTTGACTATTTTTAGGCTACGGAATGTCGCAACCTTGCGGCCATTTAGACTTCTATCCCAACAACGGGAAGGAGCAGCCCGGCTGTGATATAACCCAAACCCCCCTCGTTCCCCTGACTCTCATCAAGCAAGTTTTTGTTAAACCAACTAGGCATCAAGTAACCAATATTATTGCAGGGAAGGTTTAGAAGAAGCCTCCAGAGTGTTGGTTGCGTGCAACCACGTGAGAGCTATAAAACTGTTCATCGACAGCATCAATACCCAGTGCCCCTACATAGGTTTGTTGCAATCCCCGGCAGGATTAAGTAAGAATTTTGACTTTTCAGGTCATCAGTGCTCGAGTTTCGACCAATTTATGTCGGGAAAATGTTTTACGTGCAAGCCAGGGTCCGGTTCTTGCGCTGTTATGGGTTATCATGCGGATACTAGTCCGGGGTTGGAAAATGAAGTTTCCACCAAATTCGCAGATGGGAACAAATACTTTTTAACAACAGGACGCGAGTTTCCTTATTGCAGTAAGTTTTTATTTTCAATTAAAGGTACTTAACTAAAAATAACTATTCCCCAGGACGAGTCTATAGGGTAAAAGTGGAACTCGCCAAACCTACCGTCGCTGAATCCTGGGTGCAAGGTTTCGTTAAAGCGTCGCTTTACAGTTCAGCAGGGGTGATCCATGTTGATCTAACCCCTTCAGGTGATACTAAACTAGAACATGGAACTACTTATACTATGGTAGTTTCGCACCCTGCCGATTTGGGGGGTAACATTAAAAAGGTCGAGCTCAGTTGGGAGTACGAACTGAACGTGTTGGAACCAAAAACTATTTGTTTGTTTTGGTGCAACGACCATTTGTACGTCCAAAGTGTTTCGGTTGATCAAATGGAATTGCCGGGACGAGGGTGAGTTGGCTGCTTATTACCACATTTCACTTAGACGCGGTTTTAGGAAGAGAGACGTACAATTTTCGAGCAAACTCTGCCCGAAAGGGAAAAAGAGCTACTCGGACATCGCCAATAGAGGTAAGGGAGTCTTTGTGGAGTTATGCAAGGAATCCGACAAATACGTGAAAAACTGATAGGTTAAGATAATTGTACCTAATTTTAATAAAAAAATTAATTTTATTACAACCTTGTCTATTACTATTGGTCACGAAGGAGTGAGAACTAGTGGGTGGCACCGCACTCTAATTGGTTATTAATTGAAACCATCTAAGTACATAAATCTCTAACAGTTGATAAAATAAATGCAATTTTAATACGTTTGTTACATCTAATTAATCACATTAAGCTGAAACTGGGGATAGTCGTTTGCTTCCGTCCATCAATTTCATGCAAATTATTTCAAAAATCTGCATAACCATATCCTGGTTAATCTTCTGCACTTGTAGCGAAGAAACCAACAAACTTGCGGCATTTCGCAAAGTTTCTTCCCCAACCAAATACTTGAAATAATCTGAAACTAACATTAATAGACCAATCTAACCTCACTTTTAATGTTACCTGGAATTCCACTTAGAACTGCAGCGACGAACGCATCGAGTTCAAGTTCAATTGTTTCTACTTTGCCTTCGGCGGGGATTTTGGCGTTCACACACCAATAGTTAACATAAAAATTAGCACGTGTTACTATCGTTTCTTCAATGTGTTTCCCAAATAATAATAATACTGATTTAATCACAGGCTCTCGCGACAACCAAGTGTCTTTACTATCAGCTAATAATTCACACCAAATATCTAACAGAGCTTTGGTGACAGGCAGCTTCACTTCAAAATCGTCAAGTTCATCTGGAAACGGGATTTTAAAATTGTATTTTGGAAATTTCGTTTCGCTACCTTCAAATTGAATACAGGACCGGCGTAATTTTTCGTTGTGTTGAAAGGGCGCCAAAGAATCAATCGCCTCAAAGGCAGTGTCCACGGTACAAAACACTTCACGTTCAGACAACAATTTTTTCATTCGCACCGACAAGTCGGTCTCCTAACAAGTTTTGTCATTAAAACAATTTTTTTTCTACAAAATACTTACAGTAGAGTTGGACTCTACAAACAACCACTTTTCGTGGCCGTCGAATTTGTCGGCAACGTTGCCTGGTAGGGCCGTTTTGATTGTGTTTAGGGTGTTATTGATGACGCCAGTGGCGGTTTTGGCGCAAAATTTATAAAAACTCGGCATAACTCCATCGCCCTCATCAACGCCCTCTAGCAGCAATTTGTTGGAGAACTCGTCTGGAGGCCTAAAATTTTTCTAAAATTGCTGAATATGGACGCGATATGGCTACCTACATGGGACTTAACGCGGGCGTCGAAAGTGTCGATTCTGACGATTTTTGTTCGAGAAGTGACCGAAGTTTGGCAATGGTACTCGCCAAATCAGCAGCTTCCTCGTATTCCGGATCAGGACTCCCCTCATCGTGACTTTGAGTCAAAATCGAAGGAACTTTCTGACTTCCCGCATCGCTTTTGGCCTGAAACCAACTAATTACTTTCGATTAATCGAAATTTGCAACAAAACTACCGAGTCTTCCTGGAGAGGATTGAGCCAAGTCGTTTCTAAATCCTCGCTCTTCTCCACCGACTTGACGTGGGGCATTTTTGTAATTTTTAGTTTTTGTGCTTGCGTCTGCTTGAGAAGAGGAGTTTCATCGGCAACGTCGTCTTGAAGTCCCGTCAACCGCAGTCCTTTCCGTATTTTAGTTCGACCGAAATCCAGAAGTCCCTCAACAACACCGGCCGCTTCATCCTAACGAATCAGCAATTAGAAATGTTTCTCAACTTTTCTTCAGAAAGAATTACCTGTAAATGCAAACCGCCAATTTTGTGGAAAGCCGTCGAAGTCGCGTGCGACATTGGCTTCATCACATTGTTTACGGTACTTTCTTGGAAGTCTTTGAAGTTGTGCAGAGTGGCGTCGCTAATCGGCTTCATCGAAGTTTTAATACCTTCGATCGTCGTAATGTGCTTCATTTCGTCCAGGAGACTTTTTGCCGAAGACAGCGGGGACATTTCTTCTTTTTCGACATCTGAAACTGCTTAGTTCCGGTGATGGGCGCAATAAAGTTACGGGGCTGACCTGCTGCCGTGTCTGTGTCCTTATCGGACTCCCCAATCATGTCAAGGATGTCCTGACCAAGAGTCACCGACTCGAGATCATACGAATCGTACCAAGTTTTGCAACTCTTTGGTTCATAAATTTTTACCTCCTCGCTTTTCAAGTCTTCGTACCGGGCAGGGACTGGATACACAGTGCGCTGGAAAGGACCCGTAAAGAGAAATCGGCAAAATAGCGCCCTTTAATCTTAATATTACATTTTAATGAATCGTATTTCAAAGTCTACCAAATTTACCCAATATTTTCATGCAAAAAAATACTTTTATTTCCCAAAAATACTAAATGCTCACCAAAATTAAGAAAATACATAATCTTAAAGCGACAACCAAATATTGACATAATGCTGGCCTCTTATATATTTTGTTCGCCAAAATAGCTTTTGTTGACCATAAATACTAAATTTTATTCCAAATTTAATTCTAACATAATACCCAGATATTTAATTTTCGACAGTGTTTTATATTATTTACCAGTTAAAAATACTATTTGTTGATCAAAAATACACGGGCAATAAGATGTTGTGCAAATGGTAAATAATTTTACGCAAAATTATAGATGTAGATGTGCTAGGGCAAGGAAAATAAGAATAAAAATAGAAGTGGTTTGCACAAAAAAAGAAATTGACTTCCGTAATATATAAATGTTTTGCTGTAATTGGCTTGCATTATGTAAAACGTAAAACTTCTTTTAGTGGTAATTTCTAATCGTGCTTTTTAAAAAAAAAATACAGGGCCCTGAACTGACCTTGTACAAAACTTTTTTCGCGTGCCTCTTGTCTGGAAGCGCAAGCGGCAAGGAGAGATGCGCGAGCATATTTCATTTTTGGAGTAATAGAATAATTATTTGACGCACAAACAGTTTTTTTGAAAAACACTAAATATAAATGGATAGCGCGAATATTTATTATGTACAGCACGGACGCATAACTTGAGCGTTCTAAATTTGGTGAACATTTAGTAAAATTGATAGACATATAGAATTTAAAATGTAAGCAATGGTAAAACAATGCGCAACATAGTTATTTTAGTGGTGATGTTCTCATTTTCTGATGTATAATAATTTGGGTTTTTATTAGATTTTTTGATGCTCATTAAATTTTCTAGTGGACAGTGCAAGCGTTGATTGAGATATTTACTGTAAATAACAGTAAATATCTCAATCAACGGTGCAAGGGATGTATAGAGTTTAATTTGGTGTACATTATATTTGTTCCCCATTTTAATTGCGTTTGTTTTAAACTTTACCACACTAGCTATTAAAAAAAAACTAACAGTGTTATCCCCTTACTGCGAGTGGTCTTTGACGGTGATTGTTTTACTGAACTGAAGTGTTATTTTTACTTAAGAAATTGTGTAATACCTATCATATTATTCAAGCCGCAATTACCCCTGTCTGTTGCGTCACATCCTTAAAAATTATTTTTAATATCCCATTCTTTTTATTTTTCTACAAAAAATAAAGTTGAACAACAGAAAACCAAATTGTTAACTTCCGAATACACACATTTGTTTCCCAAAATGTACCAAAACTTACTTCCTTGCTGACTTTTGCGGGGGCTGCTACATCGACTTCGTCCCTTGAACTTCCTCCAACCTCTCTTGTTTTTGTATCTACTCTACCTACAGCCACTGGTTCTTTGGGTTCCTCTTTGTTAACAACTGTTTCAAGAGAGTCAACTAAAGAGGTATCGTCATTAGAGTCATTGATTATCTTGACTCTCGTGTAACGATCCAGATTTAATTCAATTTTTTTGGTATGAGAAGCGAATAAATTTAAAATATAATAATTTAAAAATTCCGGATTTGACAGCAAATTTAACAAATACCGAACAACTTTTCGCGAAATGATAGAAACTAGGACTTGATAGGGCAACGAATTGCTCAGTTCCCAATTAATGAAGTGATTAAGCAAACTAATTGTCAATTGATGTATAAAATAATCTTTGGCCTTGGAGGAATCACTGCAAGTGTGAGAATACCTACAGAAAAAACGTTCAATTTTTGTTATTTGATATGGTGCTTCAATACTACCGATATAACTCGCTAATTTTGCCCCCGTATTTCTTTTTGCGTTTCAGCCCGCGTCGGAACTCCTTTAGGTGTTTCAGGTACAAATTGAAAACGCCGTGGATCACAGTTTCGTTGTCGATAGAGAGCTGCACTTTAACCATTTTCTTCAGGACTTCCTCGAGAATTGCCCGACTTTCGACGCTGAAAGTCTCATCGTTGCTGATGTAAACGAACCATTTCTTTATAAAGTGTTCATCTATGTCCAAAGCTATTTTGCTGAGACTAGAGAAGTCAGGTTCATACCCGGTTTCGTCACTTTTAAGTTTAATATTGAGAGGTTTGGTTTGCTGAAGAAAATTTTGAAGGGCTACAAAGCTTATCCATGTTGTCGAGACGCAAACTGCGACCACATAAGCAATTAAGTATACGCCTCCGATGGGTAGAACAAACAGTTGATTGCTCAAACATAGAACTACGGTTAGGATCAACGACCAGACAAAGGGCTTCCAATAGAGAATAAAATAGTTTACGACGTTCATTGCAACGATCCTTATCGGTTCACTGCTTGCTTTACTGAAATAAATTTCTTGTAAAATCAGATAACGCAGATTTTTTAAATTACCTTTATAAATCGCTTCATATCTTGAGTAGTTGGGAAAATCGACCAAAAGCCACGAGATTAACCCCCATCGACCAACATTTGCTAGGATAAGCCAATTTGGGGCCGGTGGAGGCTGATTTGTTTGAATTTCCAAAAATATTTTGATTTTGACTTAGCGCATAACCTCACTTTTGCAGCGCCATCTTCAAGAAATATTATGCAAATGTTATCGATTATCGAAGGTGGGTACAACAGACACCTGTAACTTCTACAGCACGGATTTAATTGTTCAATGGATTTGTACTAAAAGTTCTCAATTTATCGCTTTTCAGTACTTTTCGTAGAATAAGAACTCAATTAGTGCCAGAAATTTCATAAATTAATTGTCTAAAATTAATCACTGCAGTAACATTAACATTGCTACCACAGAAAGGTTACTAAAATATTCCTATCTTTAGCAACAAATCAGATTAAAATTGATAAGCAGATAATCATGTTTATAAGCTAAATGGGAGCTGATGAGGTAGATGGATGGGTAGAAATTTGAACTTTTAGATTCTGTTTTAAACCACATGGTATAAACACTTGTAGAGTGAAAAACGCTATTTATTAAATTAAAAACGATTACCTAACAAACGTAAGTAGACCAAAATGGGATACGCTACGTAAATCTGCATATCTCAATTCAAGAAAGTGGATAATCTTTTTGATTTTTTTACAGTAAAAACGATTACCTAACGAATGTAAATGGGTTAAAACGTATACATTACAACTATTCTCCATTCGTTAAAATAGCGACCACTTTTAGCCTGAGAAACGCGATTAAAATTACCTAAAGTACTTAAGTATACCAGAACGAAAGATATACTGCTACACCTATAAATATCCGTTTTTGAGAAGTTACAAATTTTGCCAGAAAAACTGAAACAACTACGTTAGAAATATGACTTAAGGAACATATACACCAAAATAATAAATGCTGTCTAAACTATTAAACCTCAACTTTTAAAAGACAGTCAGTTTTAGGTAAAAGAAGGCGCATTGTTAAGTTGTAAATATGTAGTTAATCAGTGAACTTAAAAATGCGAAAACGCAATTATCTTACTCATAAATCCAGCAACTTCCTTGGACAACGCAATATTTTACCTAAAGAACTGTAATTAATTAAAATTGAAACAACAGAGGCACTATTTAAACCTGTTAATTTCCATTAGTGAGGAAAGCAACTTCTTAGCGTTTAACGAACTTAATGGACCAAAACAAAAAATTGGCAGCATATAAATGGCTGTAAAAAACCATGCATTGTAATCTTTCAGTGGAGGAACCTTTTGTGGTCACCTTTAGCCTGAAAAACCGCAATTTTCAGGTTAACAACCTATATGGAGACCTTTATGGTGTATAACAAAAGATTTCCTATTCATCAAAATGGAGAAAACAACCTAAAAGAACGTAAGATGGACATTAACGCAAATTCTCCATCACGTAAAAGGGGGTTAGACTATCTAAACTTGTAAAAGTGGCGAAAAAAGCGGTGATCATTTTCTGCCTGCAAAACAATTTATTAGTTTAAAAATTATTTGCAACTCGACCAAAATCATAAATACACTATCTAAAAATGTAAATGCGCCTCTGAACTGAACAAAAACGCGACAGCCTTACATAGAAACGCGTTTAGCACAATTAATTATTCACATCAAGTTCAGAGTACTCCAAATAAACGGTTAATGAAATTGAAGTTACGTGAAAAAATTAAGGAAAACTTTAAAAAAGAAAAACCTAATGGATAGCAATCAAGCCCGATTCAAGTAACTTTTGTATTTTCGCGGCTATATCGGGATTCTTGAGATGATCCTGTAAAGCTCGCGGATCGTTCTGCATTTGTTCCAAAATCATCCTCATAGCGGGATCGCGCAAAATCTGCTGCACTTCCGGATCAGCCATCGCCCGCTGTCTAACCTTCTCGGGATCACCCGAACTGTTCGCGTTTTCTATACTGCAAGCTCTGTAACCTTGGATAGCTTCGGCGTTGTTCGGATCGATCTCCAGAGCCTTGTGGAAGGCGGCGATGGCTTTGCTCGGCTGTTGCATCACTTGCAAAATGTTACCCTTACGGATCCATCCCTTGATGAATTTCGGGTCGAGTTCCACGCACTTTTCGCAATCTTTCAAACCCAGATCGAAGGCGGCGAGTTTGGTGTAGCAAGCGGCGCGGTTACTGTAGAGTTTGGGGTCGTCGGGGTTGCGCTTTACGGCTTCGGTGTAGTGTTTGACGGCGGTGGCGTAGTCGCCCTTTTTGAACGCGTCATTACCTGAAAACGCAAGCCCACATTTTCTTACATTTCCAATTAAATTAAACAAAAACAAGTACATTCAAAAAATAATGCCATCAACGTAATACAAAGTTTTGCTTCAACGTCATGCAGTGACGTAACCCTAACTAAAAATTATGTAAAGACTAGTTAGGAAACATCTGTGGAATGTCTTTGATCTATTTTAACTTTTGAAAAATTAAACAGGGTGGCTAAATTTAATTTTTTAATTTAGAATTTTTTGAATTTAATTTTCTCCATTTTTTTAAATGAACAGCCTGTATTTTTTTAACGATATAATGTAGAAACTAAAAACGTTCATTTTTTGTATGCACACTCCAATAGCTATTTGTAACTATTTTCGAAATATCGCCAAATAATTACAAAATTGAAAAATAATCTTAAAAAATCAGATCATTTTCCAAATAACTCGACAAAAAACTTCAAATGTTTCAAAATTGACAGAAAAATGACAACTGACGACAGGTAACTGCGATAAATGTGTATTTCTTGTCGGATAATATAAAATGCAAAAAATGATCAAGATACAAACATAAAGTGAACTTACTAAAATAACTTATGCTGTTTTTATAAACAAAACATCTGGAGCACGTATTACAATTTTATCTGTCAAGTAATTTGAAAAACAATCTAATTTTTTAGAATTATTCTTGAATTTTGTAATTATTGGGCGATAAATCGAAAATGGTTACAAATAGCCATAGGGATGTACAGACAAAAAATGTTTGTTTTTAGTTTCTACATCATGTCGTTAAAAAATATATAGGGTGTTCCATTTGAAAAAATGGAGAAAATTAAATTCAAAAAATTCTAAATTAAACAATTAAAAATTAATTTAATTAATTAATTTAAAAATTTTATTAAAAAATTAAATTTGTGACTAGTGATTTTTTTAACATGCGTCTGCAGATGCCATTATTTGAACAAAAAAAATCGCTACATCCAAATGGTTTGGAAATGGTCAGCAATAATATTGGATTGAAAAGAGTCTAGGAAAAGGCTCCGAAAAATCTTCTTTTACATACCGCATTCTATTTAAAAAAATGTTACTTGCCCCTGTATAATTGTCTTGGCTCACCCTGTATGTTCAAAAATAATTTCCGGTTATAAACTTCTTTCTCTAGTTCATTTGTGTTTTTAAATCATATTTCTACCTACTATACAACTCGAGCTATCGAAGTCGGACGCACTATTGCCCCACCCTGTATAACTTTACAACTAGCGGGCCGTAAAAAGACCAAAAAAAAACGACAAACCGTAAACTAAATAAAAGAGCCACCAGGAGCGTTATGATAACTTTACAACTACCGGGCCATAATAGTTTTTAATTTATGTATCAAGGGCATTAAGTAGATGTTTATGCCTTCAGAAGACGACATGTTTAAGAGTCGAGGGCCTCTGGCTCGAGGCTAGTAAACATAGTACTATACTCTGGTACGGGAATTTAATAAGTGACTCATCAGCATCATTTGAAGCGTTGAGGGCGAACGCTAAATAGTAAGGACGTTTTGTATGATGCGGCGCATATAACTTGACAGCAGTCGCGTGTTAAAGATGCTACAGCTTCTTAGAGATTGTGAACATACACTAATGACTCACTTTTTAAATTTCCGTACCAGAGTATAGTAAAACATAAAGTAAATAAAAAAAACGCCAGTGCGGTAATGATAACTTTACAACTAGACAAAAAGCCTAGCGGGCTGTAAAAAGCACTTTACGACTTGTGATGTCTTGAAAATTAATCATTACATAGTCTATTGTGTTATTAAAAACTCAACCAAACAACAGAATTTGATTCGCTGCGTGTTGGGCATTTAAACCGCTTAAAAAGTGTAATTCACCTATTTCCTTCTCTTGCTCGGCCAGTTCCGGATTGACGTAAGCCTTCCTCTCTTCCTCTTTGATTTTCTGCTCAATTTCGGACAGCAATGTTTTGATTTCGGGCGTTCTGTGCTCCGACATTGATTTTTCGTAATACACCTTGGCGCTGCGGTAGTCCTTGAGACGCTTGTAAGCATTACCGATTCTCAAGAACGACTTGGCGATCAACTTAAAATCAGCCCTGTTCTCCCTCCCGATCTCAATCGCCTTTTCGCACTCCTTAATACACGTTTCATAGTCCTTTTGTTCAAAGTACACAGCAGCTAAGTTGTTGTAGAAAGTAATGTCGGTGGGGTCGTGCTCGATCGCTTTCTTGTAATGTTCAATGGCATTTCCGAAATCTTTTTTCTTATAGGACTGGTTGCCGAGTTCCTTCGCGGCTTTGGCGAGTCTCTTGTTTTCGGGCAGATCAGGTTCCGGGTCTCTTTTCGGTTCCGGTTTCGGAGGTGGCGCGTTAGTTGTTTCAGTTTCTACTTCCATGGCCTCGTCGTTCGCGTCAAAGTCCCCTATGTTGATGCCGAGCAAAACGTTCAACGAGGTTAGGATTTTGTGGTCGGTGAGTAGCGAGGCGAGCGAACTGGGGTCAGTTTGCAACTTCTGTATCTGGGGTAAAAAGGAAGGATCGTCGAAAAAGCTCTTGGTGCGGCTGTCATTCCTGAGTTTGTTGATCACGTTCGGATCGCTGAACGGGTTCAAGAAGGGTCTTTCGGACTTCATAGTGCGCTGCACGTCGAGTAAACCCTCCTTCAACTGGGCGTTGTTGGGGTCAATTTCCAGGCCCTTCTTGAAGGCGGCGACGGCTTCGGCGTGCTGCCCCAAATAAGCCAGAGCCGTGCCTTGTCTCGAGTAAGCCTTGGGCCAGTCCGGCTTCAATTCTACCGTCCTTTCGGCGTCCTTCAACGCTAAGCTGTACTTGCGTGATTTGGCGTAAGCCGCGCTTCTATTTGAATACAAAACGTGGTTGTTGCCGTCAAGTTTGATCGCTTCCGTGTAATAATTGATGGCGTCCTCGTAATTATCGGCTGCAAGAGCCGCATTGCCCTTTTCCTTCAAAGCGGCGACCTGCGGCAAAACATGGGGTCGTCAACGCAACTCTCGCTGTTTTTGCCGAAATGTATACTGAGACTACGCCGAAATAACGGGGCTTACCTGGTCCATTGTTACCGGCACTTTTATCACAAAACACTCTGCGAAATTCGCTTAGAATCACGAATGGAAGCGCCTAGAAGAAATTATTTATTCGAGAAACTTCTGCTGGGACCCCTCCACATTGTCTGTCAGTTGTCAGTTGTCAAAGCGCCGCATTGGAGCAGTGACATTGGGGTTTTGAAAATTACGGGGAAAATTGCCCGAAGGGCTTGTTCGGCGCCAAGTTAACAAATAGCAACAATAGCGGAACCGAACAACCATCGAAATTAACTTTTCCGGAATTAAAAACAATAATTTGAGAAATTGCGCTCGCTGGCTAGCGACATCTAGGCAGATTATCTTGAACCTTGAACCATAGTTTGAAAACTATTACGATAGGCACCTTTAGTTACTAAAACTATGACAGATGTCGCCACGTAACTTCAAAATTTTTAAACACTGTTTTTGGCGGCTTTTTCAAAATTTTAAACTCAACTAACAAAATTATTGCGAAGAATTTGTCAAGCGAATACGTTTTTTAGCGATGAAAATACAAAAGTTTCCAATTATTGATGTAAGCATCGTCTCGGGTTACTTGTGTCTTGTTGCAAAATTTCTGCGTTAGCACCAATAGGCGTTAACAAGTTTTGTAATGCTTGGACTTGGCCAGTGATTTTCTAGATCAATTGCTGACTCACTCTTGATTTCTTGGGCCACTTCGTGCCGGAGCGTTAATGAGGATCTGGAGTTGAACGAACCGTAAAAATACTGCGACCTACCCGAACATAATAATAACACCTCCATTAACAACAACCAACAATAATAATCCATTAGAATAACGAACGTTTGCGATTATTTGAGCCGTTTTGTGTGGGCGCAGTTAATTGGGATTTGAACCCCTGCAGGTTAATTAGCATCAGCTCGTCTAAAGCGCCGGAAAATCCACTATCGTCCTGCCGAATTATTAATCGAATTTTTTCTCCATCTCGTCAGACGAGATGAGAACATTCTGTAAATTTATGCGAAGCTCGAAAATTATCGGCTACGCTGGGAATTCCGGCGAAAACAAGTTGGGTTTCAGAGAAATTTCGCGCGTTTTCACAATTAGCAAGAGGATGTTCGGATGATCGCACCAGCAAAATCGCTAGCGGCGTCAATTAGGCGGATACGTGAAGTAATTCCAGCAGGACTCATTTCCTGTTTTTTCCCCGATCATCTAGCCCCAATCGAAGGTCTGGGAAAAAATCGGGCCAATTTTTGGCCCTGTCCAAACTAAGCCGTGACGTCATTGCGTCTGAAGCATTAACACCTGCATCACCTGAGTGGACCAGGGCCGCGGGTTTTCCTTGATCCGATCAATATTTGTCGATAGCGATGGGAAAATGTAACAACAATGTTTGAAGCATTGCTCAACGGAACTAGGAAAGTACTACAATTGTTGCTTAAGCGGGAAGTGGAACAAATCTGCGTGGATATGTACTGGCGAGCATAAGCCGTAAAATTTCTAAGTAGAGAAAGTCGCATCATCGGAGTTTCCCAAATTTTTGCGACAACCCTTTTCCAATCCGAGGAATTTGCGCAACTGAAATTTTGGCATATTTGAACCCACCAAAGCCGGACAACCTTGCAGCATAATTTACACACCGTAGTCGCGTTGTTTATTGTTTGTTGTTAACTGTCGAAGCCTCAAGTATCTACTCGGCCAATAGCGTCTTCCTCGAAGTTCGAAATTCCCAAATTACTCTATTTTTATTGCCGCTTTGACCCGCATACTGTCACGTAGACCATAGGAAGAAAACTGTGCTTTTCTAATTACCTCCACGATGGAGCTAATTAGAAGCTCCATGATAGTTTCCCATTTGCACTGAGCAAACTCGTAGATGTGTAGCTCCATCAATTAGGAGACTGTTCACGTTTCCGAAGATGAGTGCTGCGAGACGACTTGCAAGGAGTTAGCGCCAAATCGGGGAACAAAGAGGAAGTGATAAACAGAGCTATTCTTATCCGTGAAATTGCTTACGTAAATGGGCATTTCCGAACAGTAATTACTCGATACCTAGATTTTTAACTATAGGCTTTTAGCCGGACTAATTAGTCCGCTTTGGAGCACGTAGCCACGAAATTGTGAATCGACCAAAATTGTTATGGTTTCAAGTTTTGCCGATTTTGGTTTCGGGATTCCCCAAAACGGCGGCCAATACAATAATTGGGTTTTGTCTAATTAATTTTTTGTCCGAACTTTGGTTCGGTAACCGTTAACGGTTCGTTGCAGTGTTTCGCAGATGTTGAACGTCGAAATGGTAGAGGTGTGTTGACCCATGGGAAATCCTGCAATCAAGGGGGAAATGCCCATAGAATCTCTTCTCGGCATATTTGCGGTCTTCGAAAACCCCCGCACCTGGGAACGATCGACTCGACCCCGATTCGGGTTCCAGGAAACCCGAAAGAAGCCGGCCGACGCCCCCGCAATCGAAAAAAATTTAAACTTTTAAAAAGTAACAACAAAACACTACAACAAGCAAAGGTGATGCGGTCATTGCTAATATAGCGATTTTAATGGGGAAAAAGCGGCTCGTTTCGAAAAAAATTTAAACTTTTAAAAAGTAACAACAAAACACTACACAAGTAAAGGTGATGCGGTCATTGCTAATATTGCGATTTCAGTGGGGAAAAAGCGGCTCGTTTGGAAGTTGAGAAGTGATGCTGGGTGTGATCATCGCTGCTAAAATTGCTTCATTTTGTCACTCTCGAATCGAAAGTGAATTTGTTGCGTTGCTGCCGATAGACGCGAAAAAATCGAACACCCTGTGTATATCGGCGGATTGTAAATTTTTAGCCAACTCGATATTATCACCAGCTACCACTTGATGTGTACTTTTAAATTATAGAGCAGCCAATCGTGTTGGAGCCCCGCATCGACAATAAACACATTTACGAAGCCTTATAAACATGGAATTTCCAACCAACTGTATGAGTGCTTATACTAGCATAATACATAGATAGATAAAATTTTAAATTATTACCAGCGTGACTTTCCTTGTACTTTGTGCAAATAAAAGTTGATAAAGTTGTCAATTGCGACGCAATAGCGCCCGTTTCGAAATTAGGTACGTCCCAGGTGGTCCAAATAGTTGATTCGTGTTTTAAACTATTTTGACATCATACAAGCCTTGTCTGATAAATTTAACATGAAAGTTAACGCTGGTTTTTTTGGGTAATTTATCTAGGTCATAGTCTAGGTCCAGGTAGGGGCCACTTTTTAACTTTTGACGTCAGTGTGTGGTCTATCAAAATTCAGACGTTTCGGCTTTTCCTAAAAACTATGACATTATCAAGCCAATTATGCAAAAAATGCTGTTTAGCAACTTTTTTAAAGCGTCTTTTAGCTTTTAGATATCTACAAGGCGTTCTACCAAAGCTAACCTCATTTCTGAAAAGATTTAAAACTTAGACAAAGCAATTTTTGCTCCTATTTGGACCACTTTGCGACTCCTGATCAACTTTGCTTCAAACTGGTCAATTTCGACAAAATTTCTTTATTGCTTTTGCTAGTTACTTTTTTGACATATTTCTAATATCTAGTGGATTGTCTTTTAAATTTAGAAAAAAGCAAAAAAGATTTTTTTAGAGGAAATTAGATAATTGTTTCTACTAAAACTGTTTATCCACGATCTAGGTATCTGTTATTGTTATGAGCTGTTCCTACATCAAATTGTTTACATAAAGCAACTGGTTTATGAAATACAGGAATAATTTTAGTAATTATAATAAAGTTAGACGAAGACGGAACAGGAATTAGAAGCATAATAATAGAGTACGCGTGTAGCAGCTTTCACATTTTGACACTTATATGGCATCGTGGAGTTGTTAGAAAAATTCTACTTAGAGTGATTTTCAAAAAAGGTATAACAAGTCATTATTATACTGAAAGATTGCAAAGTCTAATAGTGTAATATTTGTAAAAAATACTTGGTAGAGCACAAAAAATAGAGCAAAAGTACCAATTGTTATACAAAATTTTCGGGCAAAATAATCTGATATGAAACAATTTTTCCTTCGTGTAGATACATTGTACATTGATCGTGGAACCAAGGACACAGTCGAGTAGATAAATAATAAAGTTCTAATTAAACTTGTGGAGTTTCCAAGAAACATTTGATAATCCGTGGCTAAAAGAAGATTGACTTTTTTATCGAAACGCAAATACTTAATGATTCAATTTTCTTCTTTAGCATCCTACCAAGTTGCAATCTTGGTCATTTTGAATCTGCAAATCTTGCATCTCGAAATAAATTGCTGGTTTTTCCCACAATAACATTAATGTTAGGTACTTATAGTTAAAGTGTTTTCAAGCTATCACGTTTCCAGCAATATGGCCCCTGAAACATGAATGGGCCCTTTACTCGATGCATACTTTTACCAATGCTTTTACGATGGGAAAATCCTAGTAATCCCTTGCACAAAGGCAGCAGCCGCACGTGTAATCTCGTAAACAATCTGTTTGCAGATAATAGGCTTATCGGACGTGTCCCCCGAGTCCTTCTTTAAAGCGATTAGTAACCAGATGTCATGTTTTTGCTTCTCGCCCCAAAAGGGCGGAGTGGTAATAAATAATTAATTACATTAAATTAAAACACATTTTCTGCAGAAGGGATGTTATTTCAATTCAATATTTT
The DNA here is from genome assembly GCA_951805265.1 of Schizotus pectinicornis. Lineage (NCBI taxonomy): Eukaryota > Metazoa > Arthropoda > Insecta > Coleoptera > Pyrochroidae > Schizotus > Schizotus pectinicornis. Next base: position 9,398,428 of record OX638207.1, on the reverse strand, counting down.
GCATCAGTAAAATACTCATTTAGCATGCACGTCATTACCACTCCCGTTTTGGAAATGGTTTTCTACCAAAAATGAGGATAAGGCGGCTGAACCTGGAAATACCCATTTCTTATCCCCAAAGCGACCAGGACCGGCCATAACTAATGCGGGTAATTCCAGAAAGTGCTTCCTTACAAGACCAAATGCAGAGAGAAGAATGACTAGAACGATTTTAGAGAACCCCCAAAAAATTAGGTCCCCATAACAACGTGGATGATTTTGGGAATTGGTTAGTTGTAAAACTAAATGCAAAAAAAAAAGAATATATTTTAGAGGGTGGAGAAAAAAATTAGGAAAATAAATTTGCGCCAATAATTTTTTGTATTATCGCTCAATTCTTGTGTTCAAGTTGGCAGCAACAATATTTTATGCAACTTTTAAATTATGCAAATCAAGGTGCTTTGCGGTTTTATGAATAAGTATTGGGTCACGACTTATATGTCCCACATTCTTATTACGGAATGAGGAAGATCAGGCAGATATAATGAAAGGCAGAAATAACATAGAATTTGGACAAAAGTCATGTCAATAAACAACATTACAAAAATTTTTGAACTTGAAGTGAGCATTTTCCTTCGGTCACCTCAACTTTTGCATGTTTAAAAAATGAGGAGAAAGGCGGACTATATAACTTTTGATACAACGCTCGTCACATCATCATTTTTTCGATAGATACTTCTCCTCCAAGTGACATAATCAGTTTTTTACAAACAAAAATTTAGGGCATAAATTTAGAAAAAACAGTTGAAGCGAGAGATAAAACATTGCTCCAATGCATAGATCAAATTTAATTAGAAAAAAAAAAATTAAGGGAAGAAAAATGGTTCAAATTTTTGCAAAAAGGAAAACCATACTGACCAGCAGCAATAGTAACAAATAAAAAAAATGGGGTAAGAAAGTCAAAAATTTTAAATTTTAATCTGGCCCACCCCCACGTAAGTACGAATTCTGGGTCGGCTTTAACGAAACCTTCGGCGACAATAATTAATTATTATTTATGCAAATCTTTGGTTATATTTATATAAAGTCCACCGGAATTTCTGGCGAGGTCGCGCCGGCCAAAACCCTGCAATTTTCCGTTCTTTTCAATGTCGCAACCTAGATTGTCGCGTGGATGCACCTCGAAAATATTGCTTTTGTTGCTATCGGTCCGGTCGCTGATTGGTCGGGAATCCCGGTTTTTTCCTCGTCGAGGAGTCCGGCCCTGCATCGACCGCCGACCAACAGCGACTCGTCATTCCTCGTTCAACCGCCAATAGACCAGTAACGTAACGTTTAGGGTGTCAACCCGGTATAGAGTTTTAAATAAAGCCGCGTGCTCGAGGGTGGTATAAAAGGTATAAATACCACGGGGGTGGAAAAAATACCACATTTTCGATAACACCGAGTTCAGTGACTGTGCCCAAATGTCGCGAGTGAATTTATACAGAGCAGTTCTCAGACAACACATTAAAGGTGAGTCTTTTTATTTTTTTTAAACAAATTGACACAAAATGGCTAAAAATTTTTTTGATCAGCGCCTTTTTTTAAATTAAACCCAATATTAAAACGTATCAAAGAATCTTTAATTTCTCCAATGTTTTCGGTTTGTTAGTTAGTTTGATAGTTGCTACCTGTTATCAATAAGCACATCTCTCTTTGCTTATCGCTGATGATTGCTTGTGTTGTTATTATTTAAGATCGCTTTCATTTTACAAGTTCAAGTTCGCGGTGATTGTCAAAGTGTTTGAATCCCGTCAATGGGTATTTGTTATGATCATCATCATGCAACATTTTCACTTTCTGAACTAGTATTTTGGCTATCAACAAAAAGTGGATAATGTAATGGTAATGCCATAACTTTAATAACGCTACAAAATAAAATTTTAAATTTTCCACCAATTTTCTTAGTTATTATGAAAAAGTGTCTTCTCAGCTAAAATAATTGTTATTGATGAAGATAACAAGTACAAAGTCACAGTCCATCTTTTATACTTTAGAGGAATTATTGATAATTTTTCTTATACAGGGTGTTCCCTGTATAAGAACACCTCAGCCGTATGTCCGTTATTTATTGCCCGATTTGAGTAGCCAAAGAACTTTACGAAATCATTCATTAAAGGACTGCAAGGTATTTTTTTCTGGATGCAATAATGTTCAATAAGTTGCTAACAAATGTTGTTCAAAGTGTATTTTCTGACTGTTTTCTACAGTATGTGCATGTGCAATCCATGCACGTGCCAAATGCTTGCTCACCCTCCACGCTTTGCACTTACTACCAATTTTGCAACCACAATTAAATTTTCCTCCGCTTTATAAATGAACTTGTATCTTTTCTTATTAAACCTTATGATCATGGTACGCATAATCTTCAAATAAATTTTACATTATTTCTGACGCTAGAGCTGGAAGCTAAATCTCTAATTACGTATTAATGATAAAGATCTACAGAGTGTGCCACTAATAACGTCCACTAATAATCATTCAGATATGTGGACGAAAACTAAAAACAGACAAGATCTATTAGCTTATTCAAGACCCATTTGATGTTTTGTGTACCCAATACTATTGATAGTAGGTGTACACCACTAATTATATACACCTCTTAGTTTGAAAAGAAATCAGATGCATCTTCCACTTTGTCCTCTTTAGATACTTACAGTCTATTTTATTTTGATGGTCTCCTACAACCGAATGTAATTATTATAGACGGCTACACTGCAGTTTGTTTTAATGCAGCAAGCAATCAAGTAAATCTTGAGAACATAAGGGTGTCAAGTCGTGTCATTTTTTTGATCATTTTTTTTTATTTGAAGCAGCAACAAAGATGAAACCAACAAGGGTGCTGCAAGCAGGCAAGCTTCTCTAATTTTAGAAAACGAGCCGCATAGCGGCGAGTTTTGTATTGGACGAGTGCCATAATCGCTTTATGAACGAGTTCTTTATACTGTTTTTTTTACCTCGAACCAACTTTATTCGCATTTTAAAATTTGGGGAATTTGGTCGTGGTTGGTAGTTGGTACTACCAAGGTTAGTAAGATGTCACATTCAAAATTACTTGCAAATCGTTTCGTTTTATTTGATGTTTTAAATGACATTTAGAATCACAACTAGCAACCTGAAAAAAGGAAATTGCACTATCGCTGCTACGAAACCCAAAACGCTATTACAGCACTGTTTTGGGTGTTGTAATAGCTTTATTATAAAATCAAAGTAGACAAACATCAAACATCTTTACGTCAACAATTTCAATGCCGGCACAACGTTGCATTTAGTTGCAACTACGATTGCCACAGTTTTTCCCACTTTAATTAAACCAAAATGATCACTTTCAATCGACTTTTGAACTAAATAACGCAAATTATCAAAAGTAGAAAAATATTTTCTTCCCACCCGGGAATAAAGTGGTACCTTATTCCCTCATTATGAAGGAATAAAGTAAAAAAAATGCCGATCCTAACATAAAGAAACTCGTTTCCATAATAACTGTCAGCCATAAGCCAACTTCATTTAGTTATCTGTCAATTATAACAATTTCTTCTCTAATTTATTATTATTATTAACTTAAACGGTTGGGAAGAAAGTTTTGTATGCATCTCTGGAATAAACATCGTTAATCCCTCGAATGAAAATGCCCTCGGCTTCGCCTCGTGTATTACTTACATTCTCGAGATTAAAATCGGTGTTTATTCCCTTGATACATAAATAACTATTATTATACTTATCCAACCTCTCATAAAATCATTAAAATGTTTTTTTTTTATATTAACTAGACACATACCTACATAAATCGTAACGTCAGCCACCACCTTCTTATGGAACCATTTGACAGGTGTCAAAAATAATGTCGTAGAAATTCAAAAACTGATATTAGGTTTATATTCAAGGTAGTGGAGTTAATTTGATGGGCGAGTAAAGTGTAACTTTAATGTTACAAATTTCGAGTAAATAATTATTAGTTATCTACCAATTATAGCCACTAATCCACAATCCACTAATACCTACGTACCTAATAATCTTTAATCAATTGCTTTTACCTAAATTAAAATAAGATAATCTTTATATCAACCAAAGAAGTTTTAATTAAATTTAGTTACAGTAATTACATACCTCCTGGATCCTTATCGGTATCGGTCTGATATGTGTTTCAATCTACAAACAATCTGATTGTGAAAAATTAACATTAGCATGCGAGAGCATGCACTGTTAATAATTTTCTTCCCAACCGGGAATAAAGTGGTACTTTATTCCCTCTTAATGAGGGAATAAAGTGCCACTTTATTACCGGGGAATAAAGTAAAAAAAATGCCGATATAAGTAACATAAAAAAACTCGTTTCCATAATAACCGTCAGCCAACTTTATTTAGATATCTGTCAATTATAACAATTTTTTCTCTAATTTATTATTATTATTAACTTAAACGGTTGGGAAGAAAGTTTTGTATGCATCTCTGGAATAAACATCGTTAATCCCTCGAATGAAAATGCCCTCGGCTCGCCTCGTGCATTACTTACATTCTCGGGAATAAAAACGGTGTTTATTCCCTTGATACATATATAACTATTAAACTTAGTTTCTCAGTTGCAGATGCAGACATATTCATTAGCAAGGCAATAAACATTTCTTAGGTATCCGAAAGCATTGAATTGCAATAAATGTCGGATTTCGGATTATAAAGTTTGTGCTTACATTAACTTTTTGATTGTCACCTTGCACTCTTCTCTTGAAACTTTTGTGCCTCTGTTATAAATTTTGACAGGCTATGTACTACTACACAAATTGTATACAGGTGCAACTTTAACTTAAGGGATAATAAAATCAATGACCACGTGATCAATTAAATGAAAAATGGCAATGTCAAATTAGATTTTTTCAATAAATTTAAAATTAGATAATTGTTGCAACTTTCGGTTGACCCTATATTTGCTCAAGTTCCTGAAATCGGAGATGTGGGTTTTCTCAGCATAATTTGGGACAAAACTGTTTCGATGAGTGATCGGAAAGCCTTCTGACTTCCCCGGAGAGTCCGGCTTCTCAGTTGCGGCTTTCCCTCTATAGTGAAAAGGCGAAATGTGCGTGTAGACGTCCATGGCCTAATATCGCATCACCATTTACCTCAAACCGCAACAACATAAGAATTTTAGGGAACACTGAACGCTGCGGTCGTTTTCTCGGTAATCTGTCACTCTCAACGTCGCTTCAATCCCATACGAATTGATGCTTTATTGGTAATAAAGGACTCGGGAAATACACGACCTCCATGGTTGCGAACGCTATCCTCGTGATTTTGCGATTCTTTGAACTTTAAACGGACATCGTACCCCTAGAGCAAATAATTAACAATAATGCGCTGACGCAACTATGATTAATAACGATTCCGCTAATAATAATATCGCGTCGTAAAAATATTTTTGAGGAAATCCAGCAATTTTCTTTAATCTAAACGGAATGATTCAGTAGCAAACTATTTCTTCACGAAAAACAATTTGTAATTATTGATAAAAAATTGTGAGCAAGACGGTTCCGGTCTCGTTGCATAAACAAGGTGTTTGTTGACACTGCCGGCGGTATTCCCAGGAATTTTGCAGGATCCAGCGATATTGGTCAGGTTTAGCCCGACGTCCAGAAATCCCATCTTACAAGGATTTCGTTTGTTAGCCGGGTGGTGTCAACTTTTGGAAATTCCGCCGCTTTCCCTAAGTGTGCCAGATGCCGGGAAAACCGGGCACTTCGTCATTTGAATAACAATTGAGCTTATATACCTGCGTGTTTGTGAAGCGATAAGGTGTGACAATATAGGATAAGGCGTAATTGATGAGCAGATAACATCGGAATTAACGGAGATAAGAAAATTTTCCGGGTCGAGTGCACCGGGAAAATTCACTTCTTCTCGTTTAATCCAGCGTGCGTTGGTTAGAATTTCCCAAGAGGCGCCAAAGGATTAATCAAGCGTCAAATTGCAAGCTGCAATGATGAACTTGCTGCATCATCCGACTTAAATTATTGTGATTATAAAACGTTCTTTGAAATGCATTTTTCCGGATTAGAGCAGGTAAAACAAAGTTAATTCTTTTGGTGGAAAAAACCGTGTTCCTCGCATTTTGTTTACTCAATCCCAGTATTTTCTCTATCGCCGTTTTTGGACTAGGGGATTCTCTACTGGAAAATCGCGATTTCCGTCACACGCGATAATGTTTCCCATAAATTATGCCGATAACAACTACTATGTAATCACAGTGACGTCACTATTGGCGCCCTTTCGGAAAAGTCACTTAGTTGGCGCCGCTCTTGCGGTTTCCGTTATCATCCCGAATTTTGTCAGTAGGTAACTTATGACTAAGGTAGACGTTGTACCTCATAAGTCTTGAGTCTTGACGCAAAATTGCTGTTAATTAAACATAAATAATAAAAAAACGTGCACCGCTAATGTTATTGCGATACCGCTGATAACATCCACTTACGTCTTTGGCCAAGCGATAAATTAACTTTTCAGCCGCAATTTCTGATAAAATTATAAAAAAAAAGAAACTTTCCACAACGACTGTTTTTGATGAGGTATGAAAATTTTGGAAAGTCTCCAACAACATCACTTTAAAAACTAAAAAAATCATTGCTTACAACAAATATTTTTGTTCTTCTGTATTCTCAATTAGCATTTCATTAAGGTAGAGATCGCTTTGTTGCCGTCAACATTAACAACTGACTTCATGACGTTTATTTATTGAGGTAGGTTGTTGATGACGTCACACGAAACGGCGATAATTGGCGTATCGTTTTATCCCTGCACCCATCTCATTGCTTTTATTTTTCAGTTCGCCCCTGTTTTTAAGACTGATCGAAATTGAAGCAGTGGCTGTAAAAAAGCTAATTTGTAAGTAGCGCACCAGCGCGTAGGTAGTTGTAGCTGTAGAACGTTGATACCGGAAATTACCCCCGTATCTTTTTGAATAGTCATTTGGGTACTGTATAAATAGTTACAAATGTTTTTGGAGTCACTTTTACTCATTCTAAAAATTCAGGTCAGTTTTCAAATCTTCACTCCGTGTTTTCTCTTGACTTTTTTTGGTTCTTTCCAAAATCAAAATTAAAACCAAAAATTGGTTGCATATAAGTACTTACCTACATTATGTAAGTATAAGGCAAATAAACCTCATAAAAATAAACTTTGTCCCAGAACTTCTAGAACGTAAGTACTGTAAGTAGCTGTACAACACATATTATCGAACTACATCGTGCGGAAGAGGCAGAGATCAATAATTGGACATTTTATTGAGCATTATGCGTTTCCTAATTTTTACATTATCGAATGATCTCTACAAAGCAATTAGATATCAACTTATATACAGAGTGAGACAATAATGCGTCCGGCTTCAATAGCTCGAGTAGGAAAAGGCTCCAAAAAAATATTTTTTTACACACAACATTCTATTTAAAAAAAATTTGCTTGCCCCTGTATAACCGTCTTGGCTCACCCTGTATGTTCAAAAATAATTTCCGGTTGTAGATTGGTTTTTGCAATTTATTTGTGTTCTTAAATCAAATTTCTAGCTGTCATAGAACTCAAGATATCAAAATTGGACACACTTTGCCCCACCTTGTGCATATCAGTGCATATCAGTGCATATCAAACAAATACAGTAATATAAGAAAAATTCTCAAATTTGGCCACGTGAGGTCCTAAACACTTGTGCAAAGTATAATGTTTTTAAGGCTACTAATAACCTGATTTTAACGTAATAAATGATTTTGTAATTACTGAAATATTTGTCAAATGCCTGTAGGTACAGCTTGGAGAATATGTTTTGTCGTATCGGGCGTCATTGCGAGCCGCACGACTAGATTGGGCGACTGTCCGGATTGTCCTGTTTGCTTATTTTGAACCCTCCGAGGAAGGCTACCCGAAATTATTTGCTTGAGTCTGCAGAAGGAAATTCCCGGCTAGCCTCTCTCCAAGGGTTCAATAGGTATAAACAACACGACAGTCGCCCAGTCTAGTCGTGCGGCCCGCAATGACGCCCGATACGACAAAACATATTCTCCAAGTTGTACATTTAAACTGTAGTTAAATTGAGATTCACAAAAATTTTAAGCAAAACGTTAAATATAACTAAACTAAGACGTTTTTAAAATTGAGATCATCCAACGGGACGTTATTTTAAAACCCAAAAAAATGATTTCTATCAAGTGTTTATATGGTTGCCTAATAGTTAACCTAAGACAACCAAGATTAAATTATTTTTTTATACAGTGCAAAATTCAACAATAATAATTATTCTGTCTTTAATGTGCTAAAATACGTGTTTATGAAAATATGTCTTACCTGCATGTATAATGAGTTGTTTGTTAGTGTATATTGATGACACCTGTTTGTATTATTGACAGCTGACCTATTTCTAGTTCGATTACCTGATGACATCCTCTTTAATCTTCAATAATTTAAATGCTGAAATCGAGGCCAGAATCGTAAATTTGTCGTTTTCAATACCTCAATATATGGATGAGATTATAACAAGCCAGCAATTTTTTTTAAATAATTAACTGATTTTGAAAAATGCAATAAATAATAATAATAAACAACATCGGACTACGAGCGCGTGCAAACAACAAGAAATTGTTGCCAACGTTTAACCCTGTTTATGCACCAAGGTTTGACGTCACAACCGCGGTTCTCGTGCTTTTTCGCCATTTAGTAAAATATTCAACTTTAATAATCAACTTTGCTTTTGGTAACTCCTCTATTTATTTGATTAAATTTATTTGTGCATATTAATTAAAAAATGTTTTAGTTACCAGATACTTCAAAAAAATTCAGGCGAAAATTAGGAAGATTTTGCACACTTATCTTAAAATCTCAAAAGGATGATAAAGTACCTAATTAAATTATGTTGTATCAACTATTTGAATGTTTCTAGAATTGTCGGTGAATCAAGTAGGTGCGTATAATAGATACCTACGTCATATCTGACAAATTTGACAGTGGACACGTTTTGGGGTTTTCTAATTTATCAGTACTCAGCAGCATTTAATACGGAAGCAAAGAGAGATTGATTGGGAAGTTGCCAAAATTTTTTTTTTAATTAGATGAATAATTATTTTGGGTAGTTGTTAATTTTTGGTAGTTGTTGGCTTATTTACGTTGGTTTGGTGCATGCGTCTGTAGTGAATCAGTAGTCCGTAGTAATATCTGGCATAAAATCGTCGAGGTAAACAAACTGGCAGAAATTCGGGGGTGACGTCTCGCCTCGCCACGCCACCGTTTGAGAACTGCCGCCAAGCCAGTGCGCATGTCCGGGGAATCCCGAGTCGTTTGTCTAGTCAACGCGCACGCGACTGCGCCAGTTCCAGTCGTCGAGCAACAACAATCGAGTGAAGTTGTCAACGAATTTCTGAACGAAATCAAATCGAGAAGTGCGAATGTTTTTGGGAATCTCTTAATCCCTCGTGCCCTTTGCGTTCGCGTTCGTCCGCCAGTCGAAAAAGGGGGTCGTTTCGTCTCCCCCGACCGCCACTACTGTGATTTGCCAGCGATTTGTAGCCATTTTGTGTCGATAGTGTCCCTCACTTCCCGCTTTCTAAACTCCGCGAAAATGTCGGGAAAACGCCAAAAATCAACGGTTTCAGATGCCAAATTGACGGGCGACGACGACACCAAGTTCGCCGTGTACGAATCGCCGGACAGCGGATTCCTATCCGGTGGAAACATCACGTTTTCCGGGGAGATCAAGAGCGAACTCGAGCTCGAGCCCTGCGAAGAACCAGCGGCGGCACGCCAGGATACCTACATGAGGCTGGACAGCGGCGTCGATCTGGGCCTGTCGGAGAAATTCTCCGGGCTCGACCTCAAGAATCCGGACATGAACGATCTATCGTCGCCGAAAAACAAACAAACACCGACACCTGTTGCGCCCCCCAAAGACGAATTAACTTGGAAGGAATGCTTCCAGCAAGATGAGGATGGAGACACGTAAGTCGATAATTAATCGGAACGTAGGGTCGCGGGTCGCGTGACGTCAACAGATAACTACGTTTATACACAATCGGAAAAACCGACTTTTTACCCAACAATTCCAAGTACGGTCGACCTCACGGATCCGCGACTCCGCATTTTTCCCCAAATCGGCGCCCGAAAAAAAAAAAAAAAATTAGCAGCAAAACGGGTGACGTAACGGCGAGTCACTAATTTTCGCCGGCACTTTCGATATCGACGGACCTGACCGACTTACATAATTTGACTTGCGACTAGGCGGCCGTGTTAATTTTTTTTAGCGCATCACTGTCAAATTGCCGCCGCCCGCTTTGTTATTGCTCGATCACTAAATTAAATATTTACTAGAAACAACTTTTAATCCCCAATCAAAGCGCTATTCATCAATCAATCATTGATATTTGTTATCGGAAAATGGCGGTGGCCGGAAGGGCGACGTGTTTTTCACGTGGCACCAACCAATTCCGAGAAAATCGAGAGGGTTGGGGAATTCCGGTTGCCTTCTTGACCGTAGCATTGTGTACGTGAGGATTTGGATGTCACGTGGCAAAATGATGTTGAACATCGCCCGAATCCATTCAGAAGACACGAGCGCAAGGACGCGGGCTATTCTCGCAAAAAGTCAATCTTTTCGGGGAATCCCCACGCTCTCTCTCTCTCTCTCTCTTTCTCTCTCTCTATTTGCATCTATTATTGAGGCGATAGGTAAACTAAGTTTCGATTTTATTGCAAGTGCTGACAATTTGTTTTGATTAATCACAACGGCGTTGAGGCGTGACGTCACCTGTTGCATGTTGAGCTAGTCCAGTTTAAAGTTGCGTACAAACCGAGAATGCGGGATTTCCGTGAAAATTAAGATCAATTTTACGCTTCCGAGCTCTCATCTTCTTAACATTTAACAATTTATTGTTATAATTAATGTTTAGATGCCTACAACAACAAGTTTGACGCAAAATGGGGAAAGAGGGTTATCACTGCTTCGATAAAACATTTTTGGATAAACGTCAGTTGAGTTGGTGAAAACCACATTGTAATAAGTATATTTAGCCAATGAATCAATTAATGCATTGGTAATACCATTTGGGTCATTGTCTATCAATCAAATTTAATTTCTGTGAATGTTTTGACGCCGGAACAAAAAATATTGAACAACATGTTCTATATTTTTGCGTAGCAAAATGCGCAGAAGTCTTATTTCAAAGTTTATCTAAGGGTTTAAGGGCTTAACCTAACCTAACATTCGTGCACGTGCTTTTGTAGACAGCATGGCAGAATTGACAGATTGACAGACCTGAAAGCCATCAATAGCAGACAGCCGATTTTAAAAAATGACTCAAGAGCGCATGCGCATGGAAATAATTTGTGGCTAAAATTCTTAAGCGTGTAAAACGGCCCTTGTTTTAATAATTTTAAAAGTACGCGCCCTCTATTGAGAGAACGTAATAGGTGGAGTGAAGTCAGTTAGAAAACTACACATACGTCACCAGAAAGCTGCGCGAATAATTAGTACCAGTGGCGTAACATGCAACATTGCGAGTAGCTCATGTTTTCGTAATTAATAACTATAAATCGATGTAGTTCTAAAAATGATTGCTTTGTTTGGTTATATGAGTACCGAAAGCTACTAACACGTTAAAATCCATGAAAGATACAGCGATGCAAAATGCAACACAACAACGAAAAATGTCAATGGAGCAATGAACGATTTGGCGAACGTACGACGTGAACCCTCACTTCTAATATTTGACTGTTCCAGACTGATTTTAGTCAGGTGCGTAATGACGTAGATATTTGTATTTTTCTAACTGGTTTCACTTTAGGTCCTAAGTTGAGTGGTAGTCTCAAACGTTTGTGGGAAAGTCACGTGGGAATTTTAAGAATGACTTCTGTTATTAGGTTGAGCCTCGGGTAGATCTGATGACAAAAGAATGTCATTATTAAAGATTAAAGAGTCACGTACATTTAGCTCTTTAATTGTTTCTTGGTTGGATATTAATATGTAGGGTTTTCTTATCGGAACCGAAATAGTGGCCTGATTTGTCCAGATTTTCTTAAATCTCACTTGCAAAGTTTTCGAATTTTCTTTGTAATAACTAGTAGGCATTAGACGTCATTTTGGGCAGCATTCATTCGTTCTTCTATGATACAAGTGTCTCCTGGGACTAGAAAAAAGAAAGACTTATATGAAAAACTGTAAGATAACACAGCATCGCGCTATAGTTCGCGATAGTTAAATTTATTATCTAATGTTGGCGAACACGGTTGTTACTGTCTATGCTGCCACTAGTATTTTGACGTTTAACATAACCTGATCATTTTGGAATCACCTTAGAAATCGTACAGCAACAACGAATCGTCCCTGAACAACTCCTATAAACATTTGAAATCGCTGTCTGGTATTTTGACAGCTGTCAAAGATGACAGATTGATGTTAAATTTGCACCTGTCCGCCACGGGTTGAACGCTCAGCTGAGGTGTAAGGAGACACGTTTATTCCATGTTATGCTGATGAACATCATTCACTTTCTCGTTGCCTACTTTCTGTGATGTATTGCTGTGTGGTATTGCAATATAGTTATAGGATAGACACGAGGCTAAACAAATATTTAGAGACTCCTTCTAAACTTGAATTTTTTTTTACGTATTCGATCCATCCTAGAATTTTGTAAGTTATCACAACTGTCAAACTATAAATTAGTTTGACGTATGGAATGTCATTTTTCTAAATTTTCTGTAGTAGGTAAATGGTAGCATTGTTGCAGGTCTCATTGGTCTCGTTAATTAGCTGCGACCTCTGCTGGTGGTTACTGAAATTTAACCTTGGACTTGTCGGGTCGGCTTCTTTTGCCGATCGGAAGCAGTACTGCTGTCTGTCTCTCTACCTCCCTCTTCTTCGGAACGAACCGGAGCTTCCTTGCCACTTGCAAGATCCGAGAGCTGGAGGAAAAATTATTTTTTAAACTTTTAAAGACGCCTATGGTTAAAAATCAGCGCCAACTTCCGGTGTTCGTGATGTTGCCTTACTCATTTGAGGTCAACTCATGCATGGCTTTTTCACGCACGTGTAGTGTAACGGGCCCATCCATATGAGGTGAACGAGTAACCTCTTGAATGGCGTTGTGGCTGGGTTTTAACAATGATCGTTGTTGTCGGTGAGCCGTTCCCAGGTGGTCGGGCGGTGGGAAAATGGGGGTCATTGGGAAACCCTGCGTCGGTCCTTTCTCCGGCGGCCGCCGCGATCGGGGGCAATGCCCACCGCCGTCTCAACCGGCATTCTCGTTCACTCCATCGTCGGTTTTACCAGCCCCACGCTCTTGTCGGCCTTTCGGAAATCCCAGATCGAAATTCCCGGCACAATAACGCGCCTGGCAATGTTGCTAATTCTTCACTAACTTATTACACCGGCACAAAACACTTAACCGAATGACCTTTACCTCCGTCGGATTTCCATAATCTCCCATTTAAAATAGACATTCCATCAGAACGCAGGGGTCCCGAAAGGGGGCGCTAATCGACGTTTTTCTCGTCCTCAGGCTCCTTCACATAGCAATCGTCCAAGGCTTCGTCGAGATGGTCCTGGCGCTGATCAGGAGGGCGCCGCATCCGTTTCTGCTGGACACCCCCAACGACAACGCCCAAACACCCCTTCATCTGGCAGCGGCCAGAGGCGAATCGAAAATCGTGAGGTGGCTGGTGGTCGCGGGGGCTAAACCGTCACCGAGGAACATCAGAGGAGACGCTCCTCTCCACATAGCAGCCAGAAACGGCGATTTGAACTGCTGCAAAGCCATCACCGACCCCATCCAACAAATAGAAAGAGAAACCCTGGCGCTCAGCTACCCACAACAACCCTACCAACAACCGAATCTCGACCAATGGAACTACGAAGGTAAAATATAGATAGGTAGTACTTAGTTATTAAGTACTCATTATCAAAAAGTAACAAGCAATTGTTTATCGCGCCCAAGTCTGGTTTTTCCTATGATGTAAATCGTCATGCGGTTGCTAATCTAAAAACTGGCGTTTGTCTGTCGCTGGTTCTCACTTCTCTCGAACCATTGAGGATCCTCCCGCATTAATTTCGAGAACACCAGAACAGTTACCAAGGCCGCTGTGGATTAGCGCTCTTTTCTGGTCAATAGTGTCGCATGTCGGGCTCTCCGCGATCCAAGGACGTTTACCCTCTGTAGAGGCGTCAAGGTGAATCGCGACTTCCTAGATCGATGAGGAAACGGAAAACGCGCGTGACTTGGGAAAATTTCGACTTGCTTATTACACATAAACAGACGACGTGCCGTTATATTTAAACCGCCGAAATGTCGGCTGGACGTTATTTATAAACAGCGCTAAATCGACCGAATTCGGACGGGAATAGCGTAGCGACGCTCCTCGCCGATAACGAGACGTCGATGATTGCAGTGACGTCGTCGATGCGACGACTTTTTCGAATATAACAAAATCAACGACGCAATTCGCGACAATGGCGGCAAGAGGGAAATGGGCGTGGGGAATCCCCAACGACCGCGTGATTGTATTGGAAAGTTTTACAAAATTGCCGACAAAATCGATTTCTTTTTTCTTTACGGTTTCTATTTATTTTAAGCGACGCTTGCGTGTGCCATAAGCAAATGTCGGATAGTTGGAGATGGGTGACTGGACTCGGGCCCGTCGGGCCGCAAATTATACGAAAAAAATTCGGTTTATCGTCGAAACCTGCGAACACCGAGTGCAGTATCAGTTGAAAGTGTCCACTTGAAATACCAACAGGAATAGTAAAGGATTTGGAATTTTGACATACATGCTTGAGGCGTCCGACGAGATACGTGAAACACTCATAGCCCGGTACCTCATTTGCGTTGTAATTACTCGTAATCTACCAATTCACCTATGCATCAGTGGTACGCAAACTTGGTGCGCTGCGTTCGGTATTTGACGCGCACCAAGAGTATTGTCGAGTTCAGGCTATTTGAAAGTTACTTAAAACACTGATATTTACAGTTTAAAATTTTATGGTCGAACCCTCGTTGCCTGGTTAAATTCAGGCCTGTATTCTAGAAAAATAAAGTTTAATATGTATGTACAGTAGCCAGAGAATTCTTAGGGACGACTCTTCAAGGCAAAATTGAGAATTTTGTGAATGTAAACGTACTTTTACAATTCAGTAGTTAGCAAGAGGTAGCCATTAGCCCTAACTCAGAGGCTTGAAAGGTGGATGGTCAGGTGCTGAACGGGCTGTAATTGTTAAAAGACCGCACGTGCTGCCGTCTTATTAGGCGCCTTAGGGCCTTTTCATAGCCAAACTTCTACAGCAAGTTAGGTTCACATTGGATAAAATGTCCCTAAGAATTCTCTGGCTACTGTAGGTACCTCCATAGTTATTTAAATAATAAGAATCAGAACAAATACATATACCTAGACCCTAGTCTTATTAAGGCAGTTATAAAGAAGGTGTCTGTAAAAAGAATGACCATTTGGCCTTCAAAGCAGAAGTTCTGCGATGTCTTCAACGCTTCTTTTTCTGGTATCTTTCAAATATGATTCGACTCTTTCTCCATCGCGCCAAGACCTAGAATTTCAAAATTTTGAGACAATTCTCTCAATTTTCTCCCAAATTGACAGAATTTTGTAAACCTAACCTCAAAACGGACTGGTTAGATTTGGGACTTGGGGCAAATCCACAAGAATTCTCCGCGGCCCCTATAAGTTAACTCAATCACTTCAAAGTTGCCAACGATCGTTAACGCACCTGTTGATGTATAAATAATTTAAAAGAAGTAATGAAGTTAAATATTTACCTGCAATTTGAAGGGGGCTGGGGTAGTTGCACGTCATCATTCAAAGCTACCTTGAAACAATATTCACAGGCGTTTGGGATCAATGCCCTCCAGATGATTTTTACGACTAATTATGCAATTTCTTCAAGTTCCTATTGTTGTTATTCGGGCCGGAACCATATTTGACCAACAACACGATGGCTTTTGAACGGTTGTACCAATTTCGATAGAGTTATCAATAATTTTAACACTAACCTCAAAAAATTGACGAGTCGGGGTTGATTTAGAAGATATCCGGATGTATTTTCAAGTTATTGGCACAAACACAGCAATGATGGCGGTTTTTACTACCAAATTTTGATGAATTTCGGCGATTTTTGCAATTTCATGATCCGTCAATAAATAATAAACTGGATCTAGTAGGTATTTTGTTTTTGTTTTGCTCTAGTTAGTTGTTCAAAATCAGTGTCGCCATCAGAATAAAAATCAACAATACAACCCCTACGTAATCCAAAGACCGAGATTTATATCTAATTATTTATTTCTAACTTTTATGTCGGAATTGTTTTAATTGAAATTAACCATGACAAATACTTGTGGGCAATGTTCATTAATATTATGAACGCGGAAATGATTTTGATTTAGTACGTCGAAAACATGACGTCATGGATGGATGACAGTCGCCTACTATGGACTAGACTAGATGATGATTGACGCGTTGATTTTCCCGAAAGTCGTGAAAATTCTGTAGATGCCGTGGAAGTTGTCCAAAATTTCATTGAAGACTGAAGCAAGACTGGCTTTAAAACCTCTAAGAAGACCTTGAAAAAAATTAGGTTAGGTTAAGAAAATGTTGACAAAAACATGTTTCTGGGGTTTTCTTGGTTGCCGCCAATTTTCCAGCGATTCACCAGCAAGTTTTCCGCTCATCATACGATTACCCAACCCCAACCCGTTCTTTCAGAGGTGTGGAGTCCGGCCCTGCTTTCTTGGTGCACATTCGAGCAATCGCCCACCCTTGCGTTTGAATGCCAAATTCTTGTTCGTTTCAACTGGTCCAGCTCTTCCTTTTTGGGTTGAAAATTTCGGTGGGAGAAGTGCCGGAAACGGACGTGATGACACTGCATCGTCTCGTCTTCTCGGAGCGCCGGATTTTCCTCGACATAGCGATCCCCTGACGTTGTCTTCTCGTCCCATTCTGAAATGCAGTTCTATTAATAAGCGGCGGCGGTGCGTCGGAATGCCTACCCGGGGGAAAACCAGACGCGTCTGGCACACTGCACGGTCCGAATTCCGCATATTTCGACGCCAGCAGGCCAGGAATAGAGCGAAATGCGACTATTTTCGGGAGCGCGTCCCGCCATCACAACAAACTGGCCGAGAGCGGCACGTCTCATTAATCAAAAAATAATTATTTTGATCCGATTTCGGTTGTCTGGAGGGAAAAAACGTAAATATTGCGTTCCGCTCCCGGGAAACCCTGACACCGCCGGTCACGCGGACTTCTAAATTTGAAACAGCCCGCGTTTTTAGGACTCGCCATTTTTGGCCCGCTGAATCACCGGATCTACGCGGCCTCTCCACCCATATACCCAATAAGGTCGAGATTTTCCAATTAATTTAATCGCTCCAATCAATTTTGTGGTAAAGGTCGTTTTGAGGAAACCAAGAAAAAAGTTAATGATTTCATTGAACAAGTCGTTATTTTTTTTTATCGTTTTAAGTCATTCTTTTTTATATTCCCACGTGTCAACTGGCCAGGTCTGAGGAATCTACTGGAAATTCCGGTAAATTCTTAGATGCCAGCAATTAAAGGCCAAGGATCATTAAGTGTGCTGTAGCGGCCTTTGAGGTCGACCACGGGGTTCCACAATCTACAATATCGTTTACGGCGGGCCTCCAAGGTTTCACCATTTATTTGGGGGAAATTTGCGGCGAATGTGGGCTCGTTGCGCAACATCAGCAGTGGCGAAACTGCCAAAAAACCGACAGAAAAGCGAGAGACGCGCTCGTGACGTCGTCGTTTTACCTCACCGACAGTAGGCCGAAGAAAGTCATTTTCCATGCTCTAGTGCGTCGGCGCGTGCGACGTCGGGGTCCTTTTTTCGGCAGATTTTCATCTCGCCAACTGAACATCTTCACGGTCGCCAAGCCCCCCGTAAATTTTCGCGTAATTTTAATCAGTACCCAACTCTTATCTCGCGGATGGCGCCAAGATAAGTGAAGAAGCTCCACTATCTTGTCCTCTTCCACTCGAAAGTCGGCATTCGTGGAATATTTTTTTTTTTAATTTTGCTCTTTTAATCACTGTAATCTCAAGTGGCTCGAAATTTCGATCTTTTCGCACTCACTCGTGAAGCGAGAACGTTTCGGAAATCCCGACCATAAACATAAACCCGCCTTGCAGCCGCTGCCCCAAACAATAATCTAAAATTAAAACTCCACATTGCCGCAGGAAAAATCGGAACAGCGCGTGATTTCGTGGGCGTTTTGCACCCGTCTCCGCTGTTTTATTTTCGGAAAAAGGACGAAATTCCAGTGGCGGCGACCCTGTTAAATTTTCGATTTTTTTTGTTGCAGGTCAAACTTGCGTTCACGTAGCCGCGATCAGCGGTCACGTCGAAGTCTTACGACACCTGGTGTGGTACGGCGCCGACATCAACGCCCGAGAAGGTCTCAGCGGATACACGGCCCTTCACTATTCCATCGAAAGAGGCGACCAATCTTTGGCCGAATTTTTATTAACCGAATGCAAACAACTCGATGCCGAAGTAGTGACGTACGGCGGCAGGAGCGCTCTCCAGTTGGGATGCGCGGTACCCGCGCCCGTAGCGCAAGCCTTAAGGTCGCGAGGAGCACCCTCGCCTTTCAGCAGCGAAGATGAATACAGCGACAACGACAGCGAACCCGAGGTAAATATTTCGTTTTTTTTTTTCACCATATAATTAGGCAAAAGAACCCTTCTATCTGCTTGCATCTGGAAATTGCCTGGAAATTTTTTTTTGACGGTGTTTTGTTTGTTGCAGTCGATGGCGTACGAAAACGCGATGTTCATCCCGAATTTAGTAAACGCCAGCGCGTAGATGTGAAAAATTTCGGGATGGGGGAACGGTCCAGGCGAGAGGCCTTCAGCGGCAGCCGATCCGAGATGGCGGTGGAGAAGAGAAACAAGTTGCCAAAAATTCGATACTAAACTGTGATCTGTAAATGCGTCATCACTGCTTAAGTCGGACGGTATTTGTTAACGACGAATACTGTATTGTTTCGTTTACATTTCGAGCTACTTGTGACGGAAATTGCCACAGTCCTATTTTTTTAATTTATAATTTTTGTACATAATCAAAATGCCGTATGGTACGAAATTTCCTTTACAAGTAGTAGGAATAATCCTACGTTTTGTGAATCTTCACAACAATTCTAAGTAAGACTAATCCGTTAGTTCTGTGTTCTTCTGTAAATTATTAGTTGAAATCTATGTTGTATTTATTTGTTGTTGGACGTCTTTTCCAAATTAATTGTACATATCCCGTTTTTTTTTTTTAATTAGTTCAGTTAATTTTAGTTTCTAAGTATCATATGGTATTAAAAAAGAAATCGAACAAATTTTTTTTATTCCATCCCTGAGTCCGTGACAAATACTTCTTTGAAGCGGCGTACCGAGGATTAGTAATAGCAAGGTTTGGTCCTGTGATCTAACCAAATCAGGAGCGCGCGTTCGCTTTCAAGGACGCCCCCGCGCTCATCTCGCAAGAATTCAGTACGCCGCTGGCTGTATTTACTAGTTTCAGGATTTGCAACGAAATTGTGCCGCTGAAGAAGCGAGGCGACGCATTTTCCCGTTGTTTACCGCGGCACGTTGTAATTTTCCAGCGGCCTGACTTCTTTTAGTTCAGTTATGTTTGATTGGTCCGCGGAACGAAATTCGCTGAATGCGTTTCGCCAATTACGATTTTTAATAAGAAGTTCAGGGATTCCCGACTTATTCAGACACCAGCAGTTCTGTTTGGAATTTCCTAAGTGGTGGCCGCGTGTACAGCGTTGCTGCAAGCACCGCATTATTCCTACAAAACGAAACAATCGCTTTTTCAATAGGATGTAAAGTTCATTAACTTATGATGATCACTCGCGTTTTCATTGTGGGGCCTCCATTATGTAAGAATGGGCCAAATCTGGGATTATTACGCCAATTTAAGGCGTCGCCGTCGCGTCCTTCTCATAGTCATAGACCATAGACCCGCTTTAGCCAGAATGTTAATGTCAAACTGGTTCGAGTTTTGGTCCAAAAAGATCAACGTCTCAAATAGTCAACCAATTAAGCAACTTTTTACAAAAAAGAACAATAAAGTTGTTTCAAAATTATCACAATTTCTGGCCATAGGTACACCCGGATGATCTGTAAATGAGACTCTTGAATCGCTGGTTTAGCTGATTTGGCAACATTGTAGACTGGTCTGGTAAGATCGAAGGCGCCGAACCGACCCGAACGCCGGGCAAAGTCGGTTCGGTGCCTTCGATCTTACCGGACCAGTCTACAATGTTGTCAAATCAGCCAAACCAGCGATTCAAGAGTTTCATTTACCGATCATCCGGGTGTACACTTGCATGTATAGCAGAAATGCTGAAAACCAGGATATACCTAGTGATCATTTTCTTTACTCTTGTGACCTGCAGAAGCGACATTTTACCCCAATTTTTTCTACTAGCCCGCCCCGATAGAAGGAAGTAATCGCTCTCCTGTTCTCTTTAGTGTCGTCACAATATAAGGTACTAATATTTTGACTTATGTTCAGGATGCTTCCGGTATCTGTATTTTGTAAATACAAGATACAGGGTGTTACAAGAAAAAAAGGCATTTCTTATGGTTATAAAATTAAAATTTTGCAGAAACAAACTTTAATGAATGCGCTACACGAGGCCATCATTGTCTAGCTTGTAGTTAATTTCATACGCAGTCGAGACGCTATAAAGTGTTTTGGTCAGAAATTAATATAATTTCTTTATTATTATTACGTTTGTAATACCTCCAAGTACACGTTGCTAATGCTAAAAATTTGAAATTTTTAGTTAAAGTATCATTAATTGTAATTTTAAGAAGCCTCTGGAAATTTTGAGAGTAGGTACAGGCTCCATATTACCATAAACATAAATGGTTTGATATAAAAATATTCCGATTACTAAAAGTATGCTGCTATCTTGTAGTGATGCAGTGCATTAATTATAGTTTATTTTTGCCAAATTTCAAATTTTTGCCTCTGCTTTTAGACACCGGCGGTTCGCTCTGTAACACCCTAATAAAGGTTTCACACTTTAAAATGTTCAAAGATGCAATTTGTAATATTACATATTAAACTATAAAAGCAACATTAGTGGCCTCATAAGAATGAAAAAAATTTCAAATTATGTATATTTTTATGTTTCTCAGTGGTTCACCTGGTGAATTAATTAAATTAATTAATTAAAAATTACACTTGGTTTAACTTATATTGTCCTGTGACCCGTCGAACGTCGATCCTGTGCAAGTGATGTAACAGTTTAGCTTCAATCAAGTCAACGGCGGCTCTCGTCAGAACTAGAGTGTCGTGTTTAAGCATCGAATACACATTCAAACCATACACTGGCATCAAATTAAAATGTTTAATAGCGTCTGTGGCCGCTGTTACATTTCTCGGCATTATATCAGTGCTGCAATTACAGAAATTGATGATCACTCCCACTTTTTCGATTAGCAACTTACTCGTCAACAAACAAAACTGAGGGTCCCCAATTTCGGCTTTTGACTAATTCTTCCATGTAGCTGGGCTCATCGGTCGGTATTTCCAGATCCGCAATAACGTGTAAATCGTCCTGTGCCAACTTTACCGAAAGAGTCGACGTTAGTCCGTGAATTCGAGAGTAAAAAGGCAACATGTAAAAATGAGGTGTTGGGGATCTGGGGCCGTGGCTGACGCCACCGCCGCGAAATAGCGGACTGCGAATCGAACCGTGCCTCGCTCGACCCAAACCTGAGAAACGGCGCAATTTTAGAAAAGTTAAAAACCGTCCAATTTTCACCTTTTTGTTGCCAGGGTTTGCGTCCACCGCCTCGACATTCGAATCTTAATTTTGTGTGTGCGTAACTGACGTATCGATACAGTTTTTGCCAGCGAACGTTGTCGTGGATTATGTCGATTCGGGGGTTGGCTCCGAAAACTTCGGGGTGCAGTTCTAGAATCGCCAACTTCTTTTCGTCGATGGTGTCGAAATTTTCGAGCCACACTTGCCGGGGTTTTTGGTATTTCGGAGGAAACGCTAGCTGGCGGGGCTCGGCCGCTGGGATTTCTGAAACGAGGGCCGCCGAGGAGTAATTTCGCGATAAAACTACACAATTTCGCAGCTTTAAAGCGATATTCGACAACATTCTGCTTGACATAACCTCACTTTAATCTGTGTGTTGCGTTATGCAACCAACATTACAATACTTTTAAATTGCTATCTTTTGAAACCGGTTCCATTTTTTACTCTTCTCTTACCTATTATCATTGTATATAATGCATAATATGCATAATAAATTACGTTATTGCACAAGTGTAAAAATTCTCCAAAATTAATAATTCACTGGAGTGTGAATTAATTATAATTTAAATCAGTTAAAACTTGTTTGAGATCCTACCAAGCGAGGAATTTTCAAAAACGAGTTGCCTCTGCTACCACAATTAAAACAATTTATCAACTATAATCAATTCTATTTCTGAACAAGTTCATAACAACCTCAGCAATACAAAAATACATTGTCATCTTAAAATTATCATGTCTTAAACTATGTAGTTGAAAAATTAAACTAAGTTTGAACTCCCATCATTTTCTCTCGTATGGCCCACCTAAGATCCGCCCTGTTGTCTTCACCAGGAATTTTTATCCGCTTCCATTCAGCTTGATATTGATGGTACAATGCGACAGGGTCGCCCTTAATTTTAACTGGAACTGCAGGCCTGATGACTGAAATAAAATAATAAATAGAAGCTCAAGAATAGTCAATTAAATTACAAGCTGATTTTGGCTTCGTTGCTTTCCTTTTAGTTTCCCTTTGGGTTGACTTTTGAGTTGCAACATCCCTTACTGATTCTGGTGCTTCTGTTTGGACATCTTTTTCAACTAAAACTTTTTCACTGCCACTGGACCTTTTACTATCAAGAGGCTCATTTTCTTTTGTTATGGTAGTAACACAGTCACTACGAGCACAGTGTGTGTCGGAAGCTGTTTTAAGCTTTGGCCGTTTAATTTGCACCGAAATCACGTTTTGCTTCTTAGGAACTGTTTTAGCTTTTGACTCGACTGTTCCTTGGGAATAAAGAGAATCGAATATATCAGTGTCCCTGCACGGTACAGTGTCAGCGTCGCTCTTGGGAGTCGAATTAGCTCTTGATAATCTTCTTTCATATTTAATCAACTTCTTTAGGTCTAAAAAACGTTAGTGGAAGTTTTTATAAACAAATTATGAGGGTTACCTTGCATAAATTCTTTGAGCTGTTGAGCATTCACGTTATTGTACCCCAATTCGTTTAGATACGCCAAGACGTCCCTAGGATTTAGTTTGTAGGCCATTGTTAATATAAATTAGTAAACTAAAACGATAACTACGTTGCAGCAAAAATTAAAGGGACATTTTAAAAAGTCGTTGACCTAAACACTTTTTGACATTTTGAATGGATACCGGCTTCGGTTGATCGCAGTGTTGCCAATAGTTAGAATTAGAATTCACTAAGTAGCATTTTCTTAAAATTCTTATTTATTTGTGCGGGGGTTCCAGGAGTCAATTTTTATTAGTAAATTGGCCCCAAACATTAAAACTAAATTAGTAGAAACGTACAATTACGTTCCTATTCGCGTTTATCTTGAATTATGCATTATTATAATTTTTCATTTTTCTAAAAGTTAGATGACGCTGCGGTGAGTGCGGTGGCAGACAACCACTATTGACAGTGACAGCTGACAGGAGTATCCTCTATGTTGTGATGTAATTTTAGTCCTTGTGCTCCGAAAGTTGTTTAACAATCCAAATCGCAATGGGACAAGCTTTCAGCTACATGCCTGAAAGCGGCTTCAAGTTGTACTTTCGTCCTGAAGTAACTCCGGACCCTAAACAGGACCCAATTTTTGACCCCAATTTGGGCTTTGAAAACGGCCGCAAGGAACGAGGTTTTTGACCCCCTCAATCTGGCATAATTTAACCCCCTACATTCTAGTAATGATTGCCACGGAGGAAGAAATGAGGTCAGCTAAAATGCCCCTAGAAGATCGCGACTATTGCGCCCATTTACTGCTGCAATATAAATCTTGTCAAAAGGACGTTTGGCCCTGGGCCGTGAAATGCGCGCATGAAAAACACGCTTTCCTAAACTGTAAATACGATGAGTAAGTCGCGATTCTTTGTTAAAAACACAATTTTATGTCGTAAAATTTCAGTTTTATAATAAGATCCAAAGAGTATGAAAGGGAAAGACGTCTGATGGTTAGAGCCAAAAAACTAGAAAAGATGGAAGAAGCTGAAGCGGTCGCAGCGTAACTTTTCGATTATTAGTAGCATGTATATAATTAATTTAAATAAACCTTAAAATTACTTGCAAATAATTTATTAAATCAAACTGAAAAATTAAAATGAAAACGTTAGGATAGTTTCAACTTGTTTAGCACAATTCCGTCTCTTGTTCTCCAAATCGTTTTGGCCGGACAACACGTGGAATTGCAGCGCTGACACGAATCCGGCATTTCCTTTAATCTTTTCCTTAATCTCTTCAACCTGCTGGGGCTTCGCTGACGTCAGGAGTGTACCTAATGCTACGTATGCGCGAAACTGGGATTCGGGATCGTTCAATTTCGCTAAAATATCCGGGATAACGTCGGCCAACACCGCCATTCCCAGTTCATCGTTCCTTTTCAAGACGAGGATCGACAAGTTGAGCAGCAGGGTGGCCAAAGCGACCTGAAAACAAAATTTGATTTGCACAATTCAACAACGCATGCGCAGTAGAATTTTCCCCCCTGCGTAATGGACGCTATTCTCAAAAATGCAAGCAAAGTGCATTTACCTACTATTTGGTCAAAATTAATCAAAAAACTATAAAAAGTTAGGACTCCGCTCTTTACCTGCCCGCTCTTATTGAGGCCACTCAGGGGGTACGCAGTGATGTTTTCGACGATGTCAAACCGGTTCTCGAACATCAGTTCCTCCCCACTCTCATGCAAGCACAAGTTCCCCAAAGTTCTCAACGCTACAATAGCGTTATTCTGGACTTTGCAGTTTTCATGAATGAAAGTCATTAGTTTCTGGATGAGGATGCCGTTGTTGGCCGCCGTAATAATTTCGTTGTTTCGTCCGTGTCTGACCGCCAACCTGATCACGTCCAAAACAGGAAACACGATTTCTGCAAGAAAAGACGTTGTTATTTCGAATCGAGAGACAAAAGCAAAACCAACCATCAGGCCAGTCCAGCAATTTGAACAAAATATCGAAAGAATTGGGATCGGTCGGAGGTCCGTTACACAGTTTCACCAGTTCCTCCAAGAAAGTTTCGTCGATTGCGCTATTGCCATCGCCGCTCTTCTTGTTAAACTCTTTGAGTTTGTCCAGAATCACTTTCACGTCGCCCATTTCAAAACTTCGGTACGCCGTCAAAGGAAAGTATTTTACGTCTGACGCGCCACCGGACGCCGCGGACTTCGGTTGGTTCAAGGAAGTCGAGTAGCTGTTGCCCCCTGTAAAGCGCCTATTTCATAATTTAACCGGGAAAGTGCGCAAAATTACCTGTAAACGGGTCGAGATTCGCGCCCGTGAATCCCTGTTGATGCCCTCCTGACCCCGGCGTGTACCTCGAGCCTCCGGTAAAGGGATCCACGTAATCGCTGCTGGCGACGGGCATTTGCGCTTTGCTGTTTTTCAAAATGAAATCAACCACCTGAAATTTTCCGATTAAACAAGAAAAGGGTAATTGTTTACAATGACCACTTTTCGCTTTTTGCGGCGTTTTTTTTGGAAACCATCGTGAAACATCATTATAATGCCATTTTGAGCAATGAAATGTTGTGCAAAAAAAATAATTTTATGCAAAATCTATAGAATAAGAAAAAAAAAAGATGTGCTAGGGCAAGAAAAATAAGAGTAAAAATAAAGTAGTTTGCACAAAAAAAGATATTGATTTTCGTAATGTATACATGGTGACGAAAGCGTTGGTGTAATTAGTTTTTTGAAAATCGAAGAGTGGGTAAAGTAAACAATGACCAAGAAAAGTGCTTCAATGGATTTGGTTAGAATCAAACCTGTTCCAAATAAGTGGAAGGTAGCGAATTTCTGGCCAAGAACTCATTGGCGGCCTGGTAGGGGTCCTGACCGTTGTTGTAGGGTAATTTCAACGGCGGCTTCCCGTCCTCTACGTCAACGGAAAAAACGAAATCGTACGACTACAAAACCACCGGAAAAAAATGATGAAGACCTAAGAGAAGATTTTTGGGCTTTATCACCTTTCCTTCGAACGTGTTCTTCTCGGCTTTGTCGTTGCTTCCTACAACCTCCCCGACTTTCTCCCAATGGTTGCCGTCTCCGCTCTCCACCCACGTGTACGCCACCACTCCGTGCCCCTCCCGGATCATCTTCATTTGTCCCGCTTTCTTGCCCGGATCGTAAAGAGCTTCTTTACCTGGCAAGCTTCAATTTAAAAGTTCAAAATAACAACTTCATTTCAAATACGCACTCGGAAACTTTGTAGCCGCCGATTTCTTGCATACTTTGCCTGGCTAGAGCTTCAACGTCTTCATTGAACTTAGTCAAAGTCGCCTCGTCGGCTACTTGACTTTCGTCCCGCGTGAAAACTCGAACTACTCCGTCACTAGATCCTGTAACTACGTCACCATTAGGCAAACAAGCAACCGACCATACGGATTGCGCTGGTAGTTGGAAGGTATCATTGTTGATTCCATTTTCCCAAAACCTGACAGTTCTGTCTTCATCTGAAGTTACAAAACAGCTATCCCCTAAAGCTTTACAACGTGCTATACTACAATCACGTGATTAGTTGCGTTTTTACAATAATTTTGGTAGATACCTATAAATATAGTTTGTGTGTCCGTAATAAGTTTGGATAATTTCTCCTGAATATGACCAAACCCGGATGCTGGCGTCGTTTGAAACGGAAGCAAATTGTTGTGATTCTGGAAAATCCGCGAGTCCCCGCACGCAATCAGTGTGCCCCTTTAACACATGCTGCTGTTGTCCCTGATTCGTCCAAATAATAATAGACTTGTCAGCTGATGCAGTTACTATTCGCGTATCCTGGAGCTGGATAACCCCCCAAATAGCGGCTTGGTGACCTGAAAACGTTATCGCAGCCTCCGTTAGCGACTCGAGTTGCCACAATTTCGCCGTAGTGTCCCAGGAGCCGCTCAAGAACATGTTGGGGGCCACACATTTATTCAAGCAACTAACTGAAATTGTTCGTGATTTACTTGTCAATGCAATGGAAGATACTGACCGGCATTTGAGTGGTTTTTAATTGTAAAACTCGAGAAGGGCTCTGAGGGTTTGTATATGTAAATGCAGTTGTCATTGCCACCTGTAATCACCAGTCCATCGGGATAATTGGTGGAGGGTCCCAAGTATAGAACTGTCATAACAAAGTTCTTTTGGTCCTTGTAGCTCATGACTTCGCCATAGCCGGCGTTGAAGCTACATTTTGGTTCGTTTTGAGTTATTTGGGACAAGAGGGGGTGACTCACCCGGCGGGTTTCCAGTATTTGGCGGTTCTATCGCGAGAGCCGCTGATTATGGCGTTGTCCTCTGTGGCCACCACGCTTCTCACGTCCAAAGAGTGGCCGAAAAGAGCCGCCTTCAATTTGTACTTCTTCGACATTTTCGGGCGATTACAGGTTAGAAAAATGCAAAAAACGATATTCGGGAATTCCCAAATTTGACAACTATCCAAAGGTGAGTGAAGTTGGAGCCTTTCTTTCTCAACGTTGCGAAGTTAGCAACGAAAGGGAAAACGGCGGCATTATACCGCAAAATAAGAACAATTACCGATAAGAGGCCTAAACCAAAACGTAATAATGTTGCTATTTGAAAAGCTTCAAATATAACAATTTATCATTAGTGTAAATAACTCAAAAATTTAAATTTTAAATGACCTTGAAGAATTGTCAAAGTGACGTTTCTCTTAACCTCAAATAATCTGTACCGAATCTTGAGTTTTTCCACTAAAATTAAATGAATTAAAAGTAATTAGACCCCAAAGACGGCCGTAGGATCTCAACTGCAAGCTACTTTCGAACATTTGAACACAAAACTAAAATGTTTAACTTGCGAAGTCTTTTTTTTGGGGTTAGAAGAACGGGAGCCGGGCCCCAATTTCGCCGCTATTCTCTGGATAAGAAATACGATGTCATAGTTGTGGGTGGCGGTCATGCAGGGAGCGAAGCCTGCGCTGCTGCTGCGAGAATGGGAGCCCGAACCCTCCTAATCACCCACAAGAAAGAAACCGTAGGTAAGAACCACAATCTGAAGCCTTTACCATTGAATTTACCTACTGCCTACTTTTAGGGGAAATGTCGTGTAATCCGTCATTTGGTGGAATTGGTAAGGGGCATTTGATGAGGGAAGTCGACGCTTTAGGCGGCGTTTGCAGCCGAATCTGTGATATATCTGGTATACAATATAAGGTATGTAGTTTCGTGAAAAATGGAGAACCGACTTTTACTGGCCTTTATATAGGTGCTTAATAGGAGGAAAGGACCGGCAGTTTGGGGATATCGAGCGCAGATCGACCGGGTCTTGTACAAACAGAATATTCAGCGTGAACTCTTTGAAGATACGCCAAATCTAGACATTTTGGTAGCCTCAGTTGAAGATCTTATTATTGAGAATCTCGGCATTGATGTCAACAATAAGAACATTGTGGATTGTCGGGGCGTCATTTTGAGTATGTTTCCTTTTTTACCAACATCATAAAATTTCGGTACAGTGGGCGCCACAAGTCATACAGCTTGTAACTTTTTTTCATTGTTCATGCATAACGAGATAAAAGCTGTGCACACCTTAGTTACCAATGTCGTAGCTGTAACTTTACAACCAGCGGACGTTTAAACAACTTTACGACCCAGCGGGCTATAAAGTGTTCTTTTCGGCCCACTTAAATTATCTTGAAGGAAGATAAATTACATGGTAACCAGGGCCTGGTTCTATCACACGCCACCTAACTTTACCGTGTTACTATCAAAAAGATAATTTATTTGAAACGTACCTCTCATTTTGACTCAGTTGTGCGTAGAACGATAGCAAATTGCACCCTTGGACGACCACTGATACTTTTTTCCCGGGTGAAAACTTTAGTTTTCGGCCCTCAATCTGTATTATGTGACGGTCACTGAGCCAAGTTGCGAATATTAAAATTGGTTCAATCCACAATCTGAGTATCTAAGGTCACTATGAGTATCATCAACTGGGCGACATCTAGCAGCGATTATTTCGACCGATTTCGTGTTTGTAAAGTAATTAAAGTTGTAAGTCAGAATCTGAAACGCGCTAGATTCCATTAGTAGATTATTGGTGGATTGCGACCAATTTTCACCTTACAGATTTCTGTATTACCGCCGCAAGGTTAGTTATGACGTCATTTTTCGTGTCTAGGCAACGGCATCAAAGTTGCGTCCAAAACTGTAGTTATAACTACGGGAACTTTTTTGAACGGCCAAATCAACATTGGAACCAAGGTTTATCCAGCTGGTCGTATAGGAGACGCCCCTTCGATAGGTGAGTCCTCAATAATAATCGCGAAATGGCCGATATCAAATCTTTTGAAGGACTAGCAAAAACTTTGGCTTTGCTGAATCTTCGCATGGGGCGACTCAAAACTGGAACTCCCCCCAGACTCAAGGCCAGTACGATCAATTTTAAAGTGTGCGGGACACAACCAGGCGACAATCCTCCCCTTCCTTTCTCATTTTTGAACGACTCCGTTTGGATTAAGGTGAGCACCGTGCAGTTTTGATATTGACAATAATATTGTTGGCTTAGCCAGAAGAACAATTAATGTGTTATTTGACGAAAACGTCGTTGAAAATCGAGTCGATAGTTAAGGACAATCTCCATTTGAACCGCCATGTTACCGAAGAAGTTAACGGCCCCAGGTATTGTCCCAGTATAGAGTCGAAAGTGTTGAAGTTCGGGGGTCGCGAGCACCAAATCTGGCTGGAACCCGAAGGGTTTAATAGTGACGTCATTTATCCTAATGGTTTATCTTGCACTTTACCCGAAGAGTGGCAAGTTCGATTAGTTCATACTATACCAGGGTTGGAGAGCGCAGAAGTCGTTAGACCCGGTACTTAGGTTAATTTGTGGTAATTTGTGTTAAAACAGTACTTTCAGGATATGGTGTAGAATACGACTTTATCGACCCCAGAGAATTGCGCAGTTCTCTAGAATTGAAAAGAATTCACCGTCTTTTTCTCGCCGGCCAAATCAACGGAACAACTGGTTATGAAGAGGCTGCTGCTCAGGGAATAATCGCAGGAATCAATGCTGCAGCAACGGTAGTTTTGTCGATTGTTCGAAAATTTTGTCAAATTTCATTAATTTTTAGTGTTTAGATAAAGCCCCTCTTATTATCAGTCGCACCGAGGGCTACATTGGGGTTTTAATTGACGATTTAACAACGTTGGGGACCACTGAACCTTACCGAATGTTCACGAGTCGGGCCGAATTTAGATTGACATTAAGGCCCGATAACGCCGATCAAAGGCTAACAAGTAAAGGCTTCGCGATGGGGTGCGTTTCAAGGGAGAGATTCGAAAAAATGGAGACGATGAAACGAAATTTGGAAGACGGCATCGCCTTGTTGAAGAACGTCAGCAAGGCAGTTTGCACTTGGAGGAAGGAGTTGAACGTTACGCCTTCCAAAAGCGCCTTACAGAAGTCGTAAGTTAACCGTCTAATTATTGTTAAAGGCGCATGCGCCGTTAGAAGTTCTAGCTGCCGATGGCGCCACGATCTCAACGTTATCTAGCGGGGGAATGTGGAACTTTCAAAAGTGTATTTAGCAGTCTTTCCTAATTTATCCTCATTTTATTACAGAGCGACGTAGTACTTTACGAAAAGTGACCCTTAACACACGAGTGCGAATATTACTCGAGTGCGTGACTAGTTACGCCAATAAAAAAGTCATAAAAGGTTAACGAATGAAATCTAGACCGCGGCGATTTTTTCCCTGAAAGAGAATGATATACGCTACGTAGAATTATATAAAACGTTTCGATGCGTCGTCTTGTTAAAGAGTTACGAATTGTTTTTCTATACCTCAACACCATAATTTGGAGCTAATAAAAGAAAAATTTTAAAAAAAATTAATGAATTTTAGACAAAGATAGTCGGATTTTTCATTTTTTTTCTGTCGATATTGGTGCAAATGGTTCTTGAAAAAGTGCCTAATAAAAAGTTGAACAAGTGTTTGAAATTCCAAATTGCTAAGAAGAATGTTGGATTACAGGGCCTTCAACATGATCGATCCGAACAACGAGGGAATCACTATTTCTATGTTGGCCAAAGTCGCCCCTGAGCTGGCCCGTTTGACGCAAGACCCCATGCTTGAGAGCAGGCTTCAGATTGAAGCTTTATACGAAGCAGCAGCCGCTGGTCAAGCCGTGGAAGTTGCGGAGCTCAGGCGAGATGAAGCTTTGATCATCCCAGACAACGTCGACTACAATTCGGAAACTCTCTCTCTCAGTTTCGAGGAACGGGAAAAATTACTCGCGAATCAACCCCAAACTGTAAGCGACATCTGACGACGGTTTCCGTAACTAATTTGCGTTTTCAGATCGCCGCAGCTAGCCGAATTCCAGGAATCACGCCGTCGTCAGTTTTTAGACTCTTGAGATTCGTTAAAAAGATTCAACAACCAGTTTTTGTTTAATTAATCGTTTTTACTTATTTTGCATCAAAAGTAAATAAAACAAATTTTGTGGCGAATAGTCATGGAAACCTCACTGTTACCCGTTGCTATAGAACAACAAACATTTCTCGAGCCATTGCGAAGACGGTGCAATTTTTGGTAAAGTTTTGTGAAACGTAGTAAATGGCGTCGAGTTCGCCCGACGAAAAAGATGATGAGATCGATTCTCTTTTTTCCGTAAAATCGGAAGGTAGGCGCCTCCATAAATCGTTCCCTTAAACGCTGTGTTTCCTCCACAGAAAAAATAGTGAAGATCCAGACTCCGGTGGAGCAAGAAACTGATGGTCCGCACCCTCAGTACTCCCAGGAAGAACTGGATCTTTTCGTCAAATACGTGAAAGATATAACAACGCTCTACGACTTACGTCCCACCGATTGGACGCCAGAAAACGAAGACACTATCGTGGCTTTTTTTATGACCCCTTTCGAGTCTTTACTCACAATTTATTTTGACGATCACAAATTGGTTTGTAATTTGGGGATTCCTGACGTGCCCATAGTTGATTTGACCTATTTCATACGTCAACCTTTCGAGGTTTTCGATGTCGATACTTTTCATGATAACATTATTTTCGGAACGGTCGACGATAGCATTGAAGGTTGCGTTTTGAACGTCATCGAACAAGTTTACGCTCCCGTTTTCTTCAAGTCCAACCACTGGCCTGAAAGTTGTTTTTTGTTGTCGCATTTCCCTTCGATTCATGGCTTTGTTTGTAGGCGTTAAAAACGATTTTTGCCACAATCTCCACATGTTTTTGGCGAAATTCACCGATGTTCACAACAAACTCTTCGGACTCACCGTTCTTTACATACCGCAAGAATCTCTAGATATGCCGGTAGAGGGCGCTAGTAAAGACAAGGAGTTGGTTAAGAGGCTCGAAGCCATCGTGGTGTACTGGACGAAGCAGATTCGAATCGGGTTGCAGGACCAAGACCAAAACACCCCCGAACATCTCCTCTGCCCGATCGACGAGTTTGACTTTTGGGTCTCTAGATGTACGTTGAAATCTGACTTTGCCGCTTGACGATTTAATTAAGGTTTTCTAAGTTAAGCGTCTCTCTAGTCTGTGACGTCAATAAGACACACTGCGAGAATAGAACTGTTGCGCCGGTTCTCTATCTCTCCTTTCAGGACCTGAATTTCAGGTTTCTTAAATTGGGCGTTTCTCTCTAGTCTGTGACGTCAATGAGACCCCCTGCGCTTTTTAGGAAACCTGAATTGGGCAATAAAATTGTTAAAATGCTTCGAATATGGTTTCCAGATGAAAACTTGCGCGGCTTAAACTTCCAACTGTCCAACAAGAGCATAAAGCACATCTGCGACATTTTGATAACCATTCAGTCGACTTACGTGCGTCAGTTCATGGTTCTGGCTGACGAAATCGAGCGAAACTTGAAAGAGTCCAAATCAAACATCGAGTATCTCGCGGTTTTGAAGCAGCCTTGTTTGGAGTTGAGCCAAATTACTGATCCCGGCGGAATTCCCGTCAAAATACCGAAAATTCTGCAACTCATCAGATACATTTGGATCAACAGTCCCTATTACAACACCAACGAGAAAATAACGACCCTGTGCAGGTCCCTCAGCAACCAGATCATTCTCCAATGCACTGCGTTCATTAAAATGAACGTAGTTTTTGAGGAGAAAAAGACTAGAGCTGGAATTAAAATGTTTGAAACTTGCATAGATTGCCTCACAAAATACATCAAAACATACGTTTTGGTAAGTGAGTTGGTTGCTGGTTTAAAATTTTCACGGACTTTTGGCGCAGGTTTCGGAGAGCCACAACCAGTTGGGGTTTAAGTCCTGGCTCTTGGACAAAGCCCCGATTTTCAACCACGTCGATTCCTTCATTCAGCGTTGCAAAGACATGATCGAAATTTGCGAAGCAATGATAAATTTTGGGCGTCACGACGAGACCGAGGTCATCCTAAAACCGAAATTCGGCAGCTCAAGAAGCGCAGACTTCGACGTTTGGGTCGACAAAATCGAAGAAATGTTCGGAGAAAGTCTGGAAGCGATCCACGATGTAATTGTTGTCGCAACTGTTTTTGGTTAAAGCTTTTTCGAAAATTTAAGGTGGAATCCATCATTATGAACGTGCAAGTCTCCGAATGGTACGACGAGATGTTGCTGTTCAAAGGCCGAATGAAAGACATTGAGGTCGTGATTGAAAATTTAACGAACGCCGTCTTCGAGGAGGTCGCTAATGTTGAGGAAGGCGTCCAAAGTTTGGCGTCGTTTCACAACTACTCCAAGCGTGACACTTTAAAGCCGCGCCTCGAGGCCAAAACCTTGTTCGTTTACGAGATGTTCAAACAAGAAATTCACGAAACTAAACAGGATTTGAGCGACAAAGAGATCTATCCAGCGCGGTTACCCTATTTCGCTGGACGAGCCATGCTGGCAAACATGAAAAAAAATCGGTTAACACTCATTAGAAACGTATGCTATCTTGCTTCAATTTTTTATTGGTGTTATTGGCGACGAATTTCAGATATTTGAAGAAGCGAACTGGATGCTTCCGTGCAGTTCTGCAAGAGAAATTTTCAACCAGTACGAGAAACTTGTCGCGTCCATTGACGAAAGAATCCTCAATTTGTACAGGAAATGGGTGGATACTTTAGGGGAAGACGTATCGAAGCGGATCCATAGACCTCTTATGTGTAAAAGTGTAACAAAACCGGGTCTGATAGAGTGCAATATAGACAGGTAGGTGGCGCTGTTATCAGCAACAGCTCCAGTTAGTAGTTGGTAGTCACTGTTCAGATGTTTAGCATAATTTTTCCTAATAAATTTTCTCATTTAGGCTTTTAAGGTCCATTACGCTTTCGAATGTAGACGCATAACTTTTGTAGGTACAGTGCTTTTTAAAAGAATCCGGAAATTTTCATCGTTAGCGCAGACGCTTTTTCTCGCTTGCTCTGATGCTATGAGCATCGCCCGAACCAAGAGAAAGCATCTGCGCAAACGACAAAATTTCCGGCTTCTTTTCAGGAATACTCTACATACCTATTGAAGCATCAGCAGGCAGCGTTAATAGTTACTCTTACTCACTATTTCCAATAACGGGATGCCTAAATTTTCAGATCACTTCTTGGCATCTTCCATGAAACAAAGTTTTGGGAGTCCCTCAAGTACGAAGTACCGTCGCACGTGAAGCCAGTGTACCAGAAGTCGAACGTGATTAAGTTCGTTTACGAAAGCGTCTTAACTGTAGTGATGGATTACAACAAAATTATTGCTTCTCTTAGCGACGAGGAGAGATTATTATTTAAGCCTCTAATCACGATGGTCGAGAAGAAAATATCCCCAGGTCTCACCAAGTTGACGTGGGCCTCGGACGTTTCAGATGAATACATAGCCGAGTGCTGTCATAACACCGCGGAGGTTCGTTGATCATAATTAAGAGCTACAATACAGGATGTTTCCTAAAAAACGTCTCAAGCCGTAACTCCGTTATTTGTTATCCAATTTAATTTGTAGACGAGGAAACAGACCGAGTTTTCCATTTGCCTAACGTTAACGTCTTCTTAAGTGTTCACAGAGGCGCTTGACGTCTCTCTTCATGTTATATTTTCTTTTCTTTTTGAAAACTACAGAAACGTCTTGAATTAGCGTTACAATAACAGATTAAGTCTATTAGTTCTGAAGGGCTAGTGTACGCCGATGGCATGTGCCGCAGCGAGGATAAAAGTGAGATCCCTCAACCGGGGTTCGAACCCGGGTCTCTCAATTGTCGGTTGGTTGCTTTTGACCGCTAAACTATGGAGTCTTGTAGTATGCACCTTCACATCACTCCCCTCCAAGAGACATAAAACCGGCATCCCACGATGCGTCCCCTGGCCCCTCGAAGCTTACCCAGACTTTTGCGTCACATTTCCCAACAAGAAACGGGAAAGCACACGTCTTCTTAAAAATGACGAGCGCGGCCATTCCCATGGCGTGTGGCTCGCCGAACCACACGTCGCTGGAAAATTGCGCTCCCAAGATATTTTATTGTCTTGTGTTTTACCAGTTGCAACTGTTCCTCGACGACTATAAGAGTTGCAACCTCCAGATCGTATCGATCTGCGAAAAGATCTGTGACACTCCCATGATCCGCTTGCCTCCCGGTCACGTTTACCAAATTCAGGAATTGGTCCGGGAAATCCTTAAACAAATCGATGTCGCCATGCAGAAACTCAGCAACTATTACCAGACCATCATCCAGTACCTCATTTTAGTGTTTGAAGGGTTCGAGCATCACATGTCGACAGTACTGAACCGTTTTCAGTAAATTTCCGGCAATTTAATTCAACCGGTTCCAGATGGCGAACCAATGGATCAAATACATTAACAATTTCGACACTTTAGTGGAAGAAGCTTTGAGGATTTGTTCCCGAAATTCGCTCCAGTCAATTTACGAGTCGCTTCATGGCGATGGTACAATTGGGCCGAATCCTTTGTTGCAATTAGTAACGTCGTTGAAACAAAACCGGGTAATCACCGACGTAATTACAAACCCTTAAACTCATTAGTTGTTTAGGTAAGTTTCGATCCGAGCCTAAGCGAGGTCGCTAACGTCATTTCCAACATTCTACCCAACATGGTGGAAGGTTTGAGAACTCTTCCGCGTCTCAACGATAAGTTTCACGTTGCCGAAACTAATTTCACGCCTTACCATCGCCTGATCGCCGAAGACAACGATTGTCAACGCTACCAAGAAATGCTCAACGAAGGTAGTTCTCGAAGGAATCTTTACTAATTTTGACGTAAATAAATTATAGAAGTGACTATTAACGTTAAGATGATCCAGGAGTATATGGGAACTTGGGAACCTTTCCGGGATTTGTGGGAAGTGAACAAGGATCTTTTTATAGCTCGATACGAACAGGAGAGGCCTAGCGCGGCGCAATTCGACGCCAATATCGGACGGTACACCGAAGTCGCCAATAATGTTCAAATTCAAGAAGCTGTCACTATAGTTCATTGCATCCGCATCAATTGTGTCGAGTTAAAGAAGGCCATCATAGAACATTGCGTAGAATGGCAGCAGAAACTGTGCGAGCTCTTGCATAATCTAACTCTTCGCAAAATTGATCACGTTTATCGCTACATCGAGCAATATTCAGAGGAGTGAGTGGCAGTTGTAGTTGAGTTAGTCTTGAAGTTGTTTGTTTTTACCGCAGGGTTATGAAGGAACCGCGTGATTTAGTAGAAATGGAAAAAGCTATCAATCTTTACGACATGTTGATCGAGGATGCGCCGAAACAACAAGAAGCGTTTCCTCTGATCGCGGACCAAATGATCACGCTGGATAAGTATAACGTAGAGGTGTCGCAAGAAATGAGGAACAAGGAGAAGAAGATCCCGGCCGAGTGGGCCAGATACCTAGAAATCCTTCAAGAAGCGGAGAAGATGCTGGGTTACTCAAAGGTAATCGTCAGCAAAGCGAAGACCCAAAAACAGTAATTCTGGAGATTACAGGGGAATTTTTCCCTTCTTCAGATACTTAGTGTGAAGATGTTGAGTAATCACTTGTAATCTCCAGAGCTTATTTATACTGTGTACTCTTTTATAACGACTCGGTAACTACTTGTACTCTTCAAAACTTTTTGAGTAGTGTTTCCTCGTCGCTAATAACTCAAACACACGGATTACCTTTTTTTTCCTAATAAATTCTTCATGAAACTTCCCTGTTGTTCCTGAAATGGTTCAACTTTCTATTTAGTATTAAAAGACTTTACAAAAAACATCTGTAATTGTTTCGAACCTCTCATTTCCACCTCCTGACTCCTCTTCCAGGACAACTTCAAGACCAAACTTCTGGAGTCTGCCGAGGTCCTGAAAAAAGACGGCAAAACCTTGTTGGAAGAGTTTTTGGCGCGAGGCCCTTTCGGTCCCGACTGTTCCGCAACCGAGGCTCTAAAATACATTGCTAACATGAAGGCTCACTTGCAGCAGTTGCGAGAACTTGAAAAGAAGTTGCGGGAAGACATGGCGATTTTCGGACTGAGTCTGCCGGATTCCATGGACCTAACCAAACTAGAGAGGGTACTCGTTTTGCGTCAAAGTCAATTTTTATTAACAAAACGTGCAGGAGATTGCAGCCTTGGAAGTAGTGTGGCAGCTAACGGACGAATGGGACCGGGCCTGGGAGAAGTACAAGTCCGGTGAATTTTGGACGATAGAAACAGAAGAGATGGAGGTCACTGCGCAGACTCTGTTCAGAAAACTGACGCGGTTGTCGAGGGAACTCAAGGAGAAAGGGTATTGTTGAACTATAAAAGGGCACTGAGATGCTATCGTAAATTCTAAAGAAACGGGTTTAGAAGCCTTTTTTAGAAATAGTAGCGTTGATACTCAAGGTCGACTTTCACTAGCACAAAACTTTGAAATGGACTCTTCCAATTTTATGTAGTCTCTTTATCGAGTGACGTCAAATGATCGTGGGTTCTGCGCACATTCAGCTCCAGGTGGTTATCTTTCACTAGCTACATTGAAGATGTTGAGGACACCAAAGTGATGTCCCCTGCCTTCCCGTCTTTCGACATTAGGCTTAATATATTGCATACAGTGCGTCCAGGATAAGAATGTTAATTATTTGAAGAGTGGCGACTTTGATCATCAATATCAAATAAACCATGGCTCAAACTGGGAGCTACGACTAGTATTTGATCGTTATATTTTTGTTGGTCGCAGTTGGGATATTGTGGAGCACACGAGACAGCGGGTGGACGCTTTCCGGCGAACCCTGCCTTTGATTGGGGACTTGAAGAACCCGGCAATGCGTCCTCGGCATTGGGACAGGGTTAGAAGCGCCATACAGAAAACCTTCGACGAGAACTCGCCAGAATTCAATCTGGAAGCGATCTACGCCATGGAAATGCACAAGTACGCTGACGATATCAACGACATATCCAACGCGGCAACAATGGAGCTTCAGATCGAAAAAGGGTTGGCTGCCATATGCGAAATATGGAGAATAATGACGATAGAAATCGTGCCGCATAAAGATCGC